>CAMZMU010000064.1:6959218-8427779 GCA_947311845.1 Poa pratensis | reverse complement strand
CCTGATGCATTAAAATGCATACATGAACTTTGCACTTTAATTGCTTATATTCCAATCATATTTGCATCATATAAGGGTTATATCAATGTTTTATAATGATTTTTGGGAATATTCATTTATTTCCTATTTTTATGGAATTAACCCTGCACAGGCAGAAAACCCCGTTTTCTTATTTTAATGTTTCAGGGACCCAAACGTCAACGAAATCACCTGGAAATTTACGGGCGTCAATATTTGGAAGGAAGAAGACCTGTGGGCGAAGGAAGCGAGCAAACGGAGGCTCGAGGGCCAAACGAGGGGGCCCACGCGGCCAGGTACTGTAGCCGCGTGGGACCCACCCATTTGGCCTCGTGGCTCCGTTGCCTCGATCTTTCTCCACCGACATCGTCTTGACCTAAAAACGCCTATAAAAAAGGTCCCCCGACGTTCTCTGGAAGGAGCGCCGCACAAACACAGAAACACCGAAACGGAGATCAGGAGCTGCAGATTGGAGGGGGAAAACTCCGGCGGGGCGCTGCCGGCGTGGTCTCCATCTTCTCCATCGACTTCTCCACCGTCTCCATGATGAAGAGGGAGTAGTCCACCTCTGGACTATGGGTTTGTGGAAGTAACTTATGTATCTCTCCTCTCTTGAGCTTCACTAATTAGCACCGTATGAGCTGCTGAACATGATTACGGTCACCGTTGTAATACCTTTGTGGTGGATCTTTATGAGTTAATGAGATTGCAATGTTTGTTTCAGTTATGAGTATAGATGCATATTATGTACCCCGTTCTTGTCTACTTGTTTTGATCAAGCATGTTTATGAGAGCGTGTGTGGGGGAACGTGTGCATTAGTTGGAGTAACGGGGGGTGGCTAGTGCAGTGAACGTGAGAGAAAGTTCTGCGATCCACTTTGGTATCTTTACCTTACTTTGTTACCTCACTAGGGATAAACTAAAATACCATGCTACCGGGGATGTGGGCGTGACCATTGCCACTACTCCATGACTAGATCTAGCATGTTCTTATTTTCACTTCATGTCATGATACTTAATGCTATACTCTGAGTTATCTTAATTACTGAGGTGTTATGATTTAGTTCGCATCTTGGTGGAGTATAAGAGAGGTTAATAACCAAAAGATCTCTATGTTAGGACGTGATGCCCATATATCTAAGTAACTTGTTATCAAACCCTGTGTTGCAATCTCATATGTTAACTGTGTGTTCCATTGTCTACCACTTTATAAAGAGAGAGTGCATTTGTGAAACCATGAACCCCAGTCCATTTTTAATCATAAGAAACACCTTTCCAACACCATATACCACTTTTCTATTTTCAGCCATCATTAAATCCGAAAATACAAAAATACTTTTCATCTTGCATACATCATTCAAAAACCCAAAAATATCATTTACATTGCATCCACCATCATTGCATATTTATTTCTTGTTTGCATTGCATAACTATCCTGATATCATTCTTACACCTTGTGCTTGACAACCACAGGTGAGGTTGAGGACCAAAACATCTAACCTTGTTTTGTAGGTAACCAAAAGAAGGATAAGAAGATAAATCTACCACTTCAGATTCCCCGAGAGTTCGATATTAAACCCTCGAGTCACCCCTCGTGGGGAAAACTGTCTTCCACTTACTATACACTCTGCACTTGGAGTCTCAACCTAATCCCGTTTATTTTGCAGGTATCAAAGCTTGCTCTTCGGGACATCAAGACGTTTTCTGGCGCCGTTGCCGGGGAATCGTAGCTGAGAGATTTATCCAAGGGTGTGCATCATCGCATTCATCTCACAACAAAGTCAACGTCACCAACTTGTGCTAACACCTAAGCTTGGGGAGGTTGCACCTACGTGAGCACCATCTTATCCATCTTTACTTACAAAGCAATTTATTTGTTTTGTTAGTGTCATTGCATATCATATCATATTTATTTCAGTTTTGCATAAAAAATTAAAAATACCAAAAAAACTTGCTAAAATGGGAGAAAGAACTAAGTGTGTGACTACACAAACACTCCTAATGATCAATTTATCACGAGAGCTATTGCCACACCTAAGATAAATGCTGAGAGTTATGAAGTAAGTCCTAGTTTGTTGAACTTGATAACTAGGGAACAATTTGGTGGTAGTGCTATGGAGGATGCCTCTATGCATCTTCATGACTTTGTTGAAATATGTGACATGCAAAAGTTTAAAAATGTGGAAAGTGATATCCTAAAACTGAAGTTATTTCCTTTTTCACTTAGAGGAAAAGCTAAAGAGTGGTTGCATTCCTTGCCATCTGGTAGTATTAATTCTTGGGATGATCTAAAAGAAGCTTTCATTAAGAAATATTATCCCCCTGTTAAAATTTTGCAAAATAGAAACAACATCCTTTCTTTTAGGCAAAATGAAAATGAACATGTTGCTATGGCTTGGGATAGGATAAAACTTATGCTTAGAACTTGTCCCTCACATGGAGTTAATGAATGGACCATATTACACTCTTTCTACAATGGTTTAAACTACATGTCTAGAAACATACTTGATTCTGCTGCTGGAGGTGCTTTTATGAGTAAGACTATAGTAGAAGCTAAAAATATATTGGAAAGCATTTTACAAAACTATAGTCAATGGCATACTGATAGGGCACCTAATCCTTCTAAGAAAGTGAACTCTATTGAAGAAACTAATGATTTGTCATCTAAAATGGATACTATTCTTGCTTTGCTTAATAAACCTAGTGTTGAAAATGTTCCTTTGCAAGAACTAGTTGGAAACAATTCTGAAAATATTGATGTCAACTTCATTAGGAACTATGGTAATAATGGGTATGGTAACAACAATTATAACTCTTATAATAAACCCCCATATGTGCCAAATAAATATGCTTCTAGTGGTAATGTTTCTAGTGACTTGGAAAACACCATTAGATCTTTTATATCTACCCAAAAAGAGCTTAATAAGGAATTTATCTCTAAGTTTGAAAAACAAGATGCTTTGTTTGAAAGGGTAGATCAGCTTACTAAGGAAGTCTCATCATTAAAGAGCATCATTACAGCCCAAAAACATGAGGAAACAATAAAATATTGCCAAGAGGTTATCAATAAGTCTTGGGAACACATTCATGAGCAAGAGAGAGTTGCTAAAGAATCTATTGGGGTAATGAAAGAGGTTGAAGTTGAGGAAGTTAAAATGCTTAATGAAGTCAAGGATCCTTTGCTTGACTTAGAAAATTGTAGCTTGCATGAATTAATATCTATCTTACAAAAATTTGCAAGTGATCCTTCCATCAACACTAACCAAGCAGGTTTTGGTTCTTATATTGCTAATCATGTCTTGAAAGAAAAGATTGCTAGGTACAACCAAGAGGCTATGATACCACCTAAGCTTGGGGATATGTGGATACCTAAGGTACTAGTAACTATTGGAAAAGAGACACACCATGCCATACTTGATCTAGGATCTAGTGTCTCTGTTTTATCTAAAGAACTATATGAAGTGCTTGAATTGAAAAATCTTGAAAAATGCTCTATTGAACTAGCACTTGCTGATGACTCTATTAAACATGCTTTGGGAAAAGTAAGTGATGTTATGGTAGAGTTACATATGACTTTTGTGCCTGTGGATTTTCTAATCATGGACATGGGGAATAAAACCTCTAGTCCTATTATTCTTGGAAGACCTTTTCTTCGTACCACAGGTGCTATCATTGATTCAAAGGAAGGGAATGTAAAGTTTCAGTTTCCACACAAGAAGTGCATGGAACACTTTCCAAGGAAGAGGGAACCACCAAAGTTCAAGCTCCCTCATGAGCTTCGTCCACAATAAAACAACAAGTAAGAAGCCTAGCTATATGGCTATAAAGAAAGCGCTTTGCGGGAGGCAACCCGGTTATTTTTATGTGTGATTTTCTTTGTGTCCTCTTGCTGTAACAAGAGACTTTGTTTTAGTTTAGGTTCTGGAGTTTTCAATAAAGTGCCAAGTTTTACCCTTTTTGGTTTGAAAAAGTTGCTTATAGCGTTCGGAGATTTTATTCCTGCACAAGTCAGTGCACGGTATGATTTTTAATTCTTATTCTGTAACTCCGAATGAGCTCATATTTGAACTGTAGTTGCAACTTTTCATCCTCTGTATGCATGAATTTTTCGGAATTTTTCGAGAAAGTTTGGTAGGGTAGAAAAATACGTTTTGCTGCTGCTGTTTTTCTGGACAGATTCTGTCCCATTTTGTTTGATGCATGCTTTGAAGTTGAATCTTTTTGATCCAATTGAGTTTATGAGTAGGCATACAACATTATACACTTTCTGGACATTCATATGAATTTTTGTTCAAGGATTATATGCAGCAAGGAACCTATTTGTTTATCACTATTAATGCACCCCACAGAAAAGAGATGGGAGAAACGGTGTTTTGAAGTTTTTTCACAGGGATTGGAGGAGATGCACCAAGAGCTATCCAAGGATGGTGAAGACCATAAGCTTGGGGATGTGAAGACAACCCCGCTGGACCTACACACTCTCGGTTTGCACACGTCCAACTTCTGTTTTTCGATCGAAACACTTTATCGCATAAACTTGGAGCGTCGTTTTTTGTTTTTGTTTGAGTCTTGAGAGACCACCACACTATCAATTATATATGAGAGAGCTACTGGAAATATGGGTTGAAATATGTTGGATGCTTTTATAAGATTGGGAAAAGGGATGTTTGACTTGATTTTTAATGATACATATAGTTGCATGATTCATGAGCTTGTTTATGAGTAATAGTTTGCAAATTCTTTTTGTAGAGCTATCACTTATTCATGTTTTGGTGCTGATTGTTATTTCACTTGGTTTAACATGGATTAGTTAGTTCTATGGACACTCATGCATGCATCTAGATGGTCAACTTTCTCCCTTTTGCTAGCCCAAAAACTCCAACAAGCAAAAACTTGTTTCCAACACCTTCAACCAAAGTTATTCCAGTGAGTCCACCATATCTACCTATTGGCTTTATGCTATTCCGAGTATGTTTAACATGTTGTTTGTGTTATCTTACCTCTGAATGAAAATGTTTATGTTATTGATTGCAATGGAAAAAATTGGTTATATAGCTCTCACGAACTTGATGCACAATGTTCTTTTATTTGCATAATAAAACTTGACCCATTGTGATTAAGATTATGATGTTTGTGGCTTGATGAATGTTTTGGGTTGGAAGTTAGCCCATATGTGCTGTCACATGGCAAGCTTTCAACACGCTCTTCATCTCATTTAGTTGATATCATGTGCTTTTGTCTATGGATGCTTATCATGTTGAAATAAATGTGGAAATAGAGTGAGTTTAAATGAGTTTGTGTAAATGGTTAGAGAGACGCCTGGGCCGCTAATCTAAGCCATGCATCATTCATGGTGGAAATTTACTTACATACTATGGTGAACCTTCTGTGATACACCTTGCAATAAAAAACTATTCCAAATGGTAAATAAAAAGGGTGTTGAGATTGTTCATTTTGTTTGTTTGTCTTGTCATTTTGATATGGGCTTGTTCCATATCTTGGGACAAGAGGTACCCCAGTTGACGCTCTTGATGATACTATTATGCTTACAATGATATTTAATTGAACTTGCTTTGTTTCCCAAGTTGAGTAACACATGGTGTAAGTACTTGTATTCAAGGGGCATGAGACATTCAACCCATTCTTTATCAAGCACACTACTCATATTTGCTTTCACTTTAACCTTAATCATTCAAGATGCTATGATAGGGGCAATGAGAGCTTGACACCAATGAATACCTTATTGCAATCATTAACTTAAGTAGAAGAGTTTGGAAGTTGGATGAAACTTATGCATGCTTTACCTCTACTCACATATACATCTTTCCAAAGTGTACACCTATCATATTCAGATTTTCATCTACACTCTATGACCATTGTAGGATGTTCTACTTATCATTATGCATACATGTGTTCCATATTACTTGCTACCATGTTACACTTTGTGAACTATCAATGAACATCCTTGTCTTGAATACTTGATATCACTTCATAAACTATTTGCATATTGCTACTCCTTTGAAGAATGAATCATTTGACTATATGTAGCAATAGTAATCATCTTTGATATTCATTGTTAAGTATTAAATTGCAAAGTCCATGTTAGTTTTATCATCTTCATACTCGAGGACGAGCATGGATTAAGCTTGGGGATGTTGATGCATGTAAAATGCATACATGAACTTTGCACTTTAATTGCTTATATTCCAATCATATTTGCATCATATAAGGGTTATATCAATGTTTTATAATGATTTTGGGAATATTCATTTATTTCCTATTTTTATGGAATTAACCCTGCACAGGCAGAAAACCCCGTTTTCTTATTTTAATGTTTCAGGGACCCAAACGTCAACGAAATCACCTGGAAATTTACGGGCGTCAATATTTGGAAGGAAGAAGACCTGTGGGCGAAGGAAGCGAGCAAACGGAGGCCGAGGGCCAAACGGGGGCCCACGCGGCCAGGTACTGTGCCGCGTGGGACCCACCCATTTGGGCCTCGTGGCTCCGTTGCCTCGATCTTCTCCACCGACATCGTCTTGACCTAAAAACGCCTATAAAAAAGGTCCCCCGACGTTCTCTGGAAGGAGCGCCGCACAAACACAGAAACACCGAAACGGAGATCAGGAGCTGCAGATTGGAGGGGGAAAACTCCGGCGGGGCGCTGCCGGCGTGGTCTCCATCTTCTCCATCGACTTCTCCACCGTCTCCATGATGAAGAGGGAGTAGTCCACCTCTGGACTATGGGTTTGTGGAAGTAACTTATGTATCTCTCCTCTCTTGAGCTTCACTAATTAGCACCGTATGAGCTGCTGAACATGATTACGGTCACCGTTGTAATACCTTTGTGGTGGATCTTTATGAGTTAATATATGTTTGAGATTGCAATGTTTGTTTCAGTTATGAGTATAGATGCATATTATGTACCCCGTTCTTGTCTACTTGTTTTGATCAAGCATGTTTATGAGAGCGTGTGTGGGGGAACGTGTGCATTAGTTGGAGTAACGGGGGGTGGCTAGTGCAGTGAACGTGAGAGAAAGTTCTGCGATCCACTTTGGTATCTTTACCTTACTTTGTTACCTCACTAGGGATAAACTAAAATACCATGCTACCGGGGATGTGGGCGTGACCATTGCCACTACTCCATGACTAGATCTAGCATGTTCTTATTTTCACTTCATGTCATGATACTTAATGCTATACTCTGAGTTATCTTAATTACTGAGGTGTTATGATTTAGTTCGCATCTTGGTGGAGTATAAGAGAGGTTAATAACCAAAAGATCTCTATGTTAGGACGTGATGCCCATATATCTAAGTAACTTGTTATCAAACCCTGTGTTGCAATCTCATATGTTAACTGTGTGTGTCCATTGTCTACCACTTTATAAAGAGAGAGTGCATTTGTGAAACCATGAACCCCAGTCCATTTTTAATCATAAGAAACACCTTTCCAACACCATATACCACTTTTCTATTTTCAGCCATCATTAAATCCGAAAATACAAAAATACTTTTCATCTTGCATACATCATTCAAAAACCCAAAAATATCATTTATCATTGCATCCACCATCATTGCATATTTATTTCTTGTTTGCATTGCATAACTATCCTGATATCATTCTTACACCTTGTGCTTGACAACCACAGGTGAGGTTGAGGACCAAAACATCTAACCTTGTTTTGTAGGTAACCAAAAGAAGGATAAGAAGATAAATCTACCACTTCAGATTCCCCGAGAGTTCGATATTAAACCCTCGAGTCACCCCTCGTGGGGAAAACTGTCTTCCACTTACTATACACTCTGCACTTGGAGTCTCAACCTAATCCCGTTTACTTTTGCAGGTATCAAAGCCTTGCTCTTCGGGACCATCATCCCCATCCTAGGGAACCGGTGATGTTTGCGGAGCACATTGAGCGTGGATTCAAACCTCCAGGCTCTATCTTCTTCCGCAACTTGATGCAGCGTTTAAATCTACTCATGCATGACATCGGCCCCAATTCTATGCTCCAGGTGAGCAATTTCCACATCATTTGTGAGGATTATCATGCCACGGATCCGTCCATGGACTTTTGGCTTTCTCTCTTCAGCTGCAACAGCCAACGAGAGGCCACAGATTATCCCTATATTCAATGTGGCTCCATTGCCTTCCAGCGTCGCAAAATCAGTGTCTTTCCCAAACTCGCCTTAGCCAACAGAGTCAGGTTTTTGGCAGAGAACCTTTTTCTATTGCAGAGATACCTCCCCTAAAGGCGAGGTTCGACTTCCTTCGTGGTCGACATCTCCCTTTATTTCCACTCCTGCATTATCATCCAAGCCTGATCCTTCTTCGCTATCGTTCATCAAGATCCTTCAAGACAGAACACTGTCACTGACGCTACATGGCTTAACTGGGTTGATCTTATTTCTTGCTGACCAAATGGCGTATCCAGCCTGTGAGTCGCCGTTAGCGACTCTTAGTTGATTATTCTGGTCATGCAAATGATGAAGACAAGACCTGTCCCGAAGACTAGGATAAAGGCGAATGGATTAATTTCATTCGCCGAGTGACTGATGAGGACGTCAACTCTTATGATGTAGTTGGTCTCGCTCCTTTCTGGGCAGAGCATAAACCTTTCAAGGTATCATCCCACAACTCTTTTCCAAGTCGCTCCATTTTCCTTACCATCGTTTGTTTCTTACTTCTTTTGTTCTGATTTTAGATCGACTCTGAATTCTAGAATCTCCCCGTTGGAGGGGATAATGACCAGGATGTTATTCCGAGCCCCCAAGCTCTTGCTGAATCATCGAAGGCGATGCTTCGACCAAGGCGAAGAAACTTTTCTTTGAAACCACTTCAGAGTCTGGAAGTGGTGTGTCTGAACAGGAACAATAGATGGCAAATATTCTTCTTTCAGCGAGTCCACTCAATGCTTCCCCCGAGGCAGCTCAAACATCTCGCAGGTCATCCAAGAGATTATCTCAAGAGAGCCCAGAGGATTTGCCGCGGCTTGAAAAGTATCCCAAGGCTCTTGCAGTCATTGTGGAGAAGAGGGCGGCTAAATCTTTGGTTACTTTCGAAGCTGCCAGCACTGTCCCTATTGCCAATCCTATTGTTGATAACAGTGTTACCATAAGTTCTGGTAACACATCTTCGATCTCCAACTCTTATTACTGTGTAGCTCACTTTGTGGGGAGTTTTCTTTTAACTTCTTTCTTCTTCTTGCTTTGTACAATCTGATCTGCAAGCCTTGTCTTCCCCTTCTTCGGGTTGTCTTATGAGGAACATTCGCACCGCTGTAGGGTGAGATCTTGTTTCTACTCATTTTATCTTCTATGATCAAACCCTTTTGTAACAGCCCCAAGTTTGTGAACCTAAAATGTGAATAAAATTTTCGCTTTTCATTTCCTTGGGCATCATGGCATCCTTAATAAAATTGCTCCAGGAATTTTAACATTGGAAAACCTCAAATATGAATTGTTTAAGTTCCAACTTCAAATCAGTGAAAGTTGTCCAAAGTGCAAAACAAAAATACTTTGGCATCCTATACTTGTCAAGGAAGTTCCAAGAGTTCACAATTATAATTTTGTGATTACAACTCAAAGGCTTAAATAATAACAAAGTGAAATAAACAAAAATGCCATATTTAAACCCTATGAACCCAAATTGTTCAAAAAAGTTTATTTTTTAAAACCCCAAATTTTGTGGGGCTCCTACATGATATGGGGAGGCTACACAAATATTTCGATAAGTTTTGAAATAGATTTAGTACCTCAATTAAATGTTTTAATTAAATGGCATAGAGGAAAGTAAAACAAGTTTGTTCTACAAACTTTCTCCAATTGAGCTCAAATTTTTACCAATGCCTCTTTATGTCAAATAAGTAGTTACTACAAATTTGCATAACATTTGGAGATGGTTCAATGCCTTAAATAATTGTTCTAAAAATTTGGCAGAAAAGAAATTGAAACAAGTTACTTCTAAAAATATTCTCCAAATGGGCTGCAATTTCTACCAGTGGCTCTTTACATCAAATAAGAATTTTGTGCAAAGTTTCACCAAATTTTGAAATGGTTAAGTGCTTCAATTAAATGGCTTCGAGAAATTCCAGAAAAAGAAAAGGGGAAGAAAACAGAAAGGGCCTAGTTGTGATGGAAAAAGTTGGGCAGGGGTGTTTTTCCAAAATGTCGTCTTCTTCCCTGTAGCCGCAGCACGCACGACACGGTGACATGTCGCCGTGCTCCCCGCTCCATGTCGCCGCACCGGACCCCCCCCCCCACGCCCTCCTGCCGCTCGAAGAAGGATAAGGAGGGCCCCCCGTCGACGCTCCTCTGCCTCTCCCCGCCTCACTTGCTCCCCAGCTCCCTCCCTCTCGTTTCCTTTTTCCCCCATGGCCGAAACCAAGCCGCCGGCCGCCGAGCTCGTCACCGACGATTTAGAGCACCCCGTACAGATCGATGCCCACCAGTCTCTCCGCCGTGTTCTCCTCTCCTTCACCGCCCGAGGAATCGATGAGAGGATCCACGAATCGACGCCGCCATCTCCGTCTTCCCCGCGGCCGTCCGAACACCGCCGCGTTTTGCGCCACCTCTGTGGTCCACCTCCGGCCTCGCCGTCGCTTCCCACACATCAAGGGTGACTGTGCCGTTCTCCCGGACATCCCCTTCCCTCCCCCTTCGCGATGTAGCTCGCTGTGCCGTCGAGGCCGTGCGCGACGCCGTGGTCACCGCCGTGCTTGCGCCAGTCCGCGCATCCCCTTGGTCAACCTGGCCACTGGATTGCGCGCTGATGTGGCCGCCCGCGTGGCTGCTGACCTGGCCCTGGGCCCGCAAGTCAGCCTCTGTGGCTGGGTACCTCATAGGTGAAAAACGTCTCGGCAACATTTCCTATAAAATAAAAACTGAAAAACAGAGAAGCAGTTTCAAATGATTAACTTGTAAAATACACAACAAATCGAAAAATGCTCCAAATGCAATGATTCAAATTTCCATGTGTAGATCTTGAGCAGCTCTATCTGTTAGTATCAATTAGGTACAACTGTTCTGTTATAAATTTTGCACTTATTAAAGAATTACATAAAATGACTAATAAAAGTGAATCTCTTAAAATTCATAACTTTTGTTCTGTAATTCCAAATTGGGCAAATAAGATGTCAAAATGTTTGTCTTAACAAACTTTACACCATGGTATTTTATTTGGAGAGAATTGAAATAATTTTCTTCTCTGTTTAAATGAAATACTAAAAAGGCAGCATTATTTCCTAGTTTTGGAAATTTATAACTTGCTAGATAATTGTCCAAAAATTATGATTCAAATGCCAAAATGCATGGAATAATAAACCATTTTGGTTATATATTTTTGAAAATTGGTAAAATATATTTAATTACTGCCTATGTTAAATAGATGGCAAAGTCATTATTATGCTTTCGGGAAGTTATTAAAAGTACTACAATTCATCCAAATTAATTCGTGGCATTGCAAAAAGGTCTAAACATAACACTGACCATATCAAACAGAACCATTGTGGTCCATGGTGGATTCATTGCTTTGCAAATTAAACGGAATCACCATAAGAAATTGATTCAAAATTCTAAGTTGAAATATTCACCAAATGTTCGTAATTGCTCAGAAACTAGCAAACAACATATCAAAATGTTCAGCAAGTCTATTCCTAACAGGAAACATCATTTTCATGCATGTTTGAATAACATTTATGTACTGGTCTTATTAGGGTTAATACTAGGCCATTAAGATAATTATGAGTTGTGCCAAGTAATGCCTAAATTATTTGGGAAACTCATTTAATTTGATGATCATGTCGATGATCCTCTAAGTGCATTAAAATGTCCTGCCATCATGTGTTTGTGCATTGCACCCGTTATGCATGTGTGGTTATTGATTGTTTCTTTCCGGTGTTGTTTGCGCTTCGGTAGATCGAGGAGTTGATGTGCAACCACAATACTCCGACAATTCTTATTATCAACCATATCGACAAGGCAAGCGTAATAACCCTTCTGAGCATGTCTCCTCCTATATTTCCGCAATTATTTTCCCCACTATAATATTGCATTCGGTTCCAAATGTCTTTTGCTTGGATTAGAGTATCCTACTAGTTGCATTAGAAATCTGTTGCCATTACCTGTATCCTTCCTAATATCCATAGGATTGAAGTGTTGGCCTGAGATAAGTATAATTGCTATGTATATGCTTAGCCATGCTTAGTTTAAATGCTTAGATGTCCGGTGGATGTTTCATTGTTGGAACAGTTGATGGAATGGCCGGATGTGATGGAAAATGGTGGTGATGGATAATAAATTGCTGAAAGGCGGAGATGAGAGGCCACGGGGAATGTGGTGGGTTGTCTCATTCTCGCTGCCTAAGTGCGAGTTCTCGCCTTCGAGCCAAGACCGAGCGTGCTACCATGCGTGGGTCTAGTGAACCCCCATCGGCTAAATAACTCGGGCGTGACTAGCCAGGGTCCTCTAGTCTGAGCTTCCATTTGTGCGTGCGTGAAGACGGTGGCCAGGACTGGGATGAGGATGGTGGTGTTTAGGAAAATGAGTGGCCACGGGGCAGGGTGTTGGAGGCACTGAACCTGCCTTACCGCCACTGATGATCCTGGGTTAGTCTCAAACGAGGGAGAAGTCGTAACCGCTTCCACGGAAGAGAGCTAATGTCAGGCAATGGGCCGGACGGTACGCGTGGATAAGAGAGCTGGGAGGGCCCTCGGGAGCCTGGCCTCTTTTACATTGTACACCCCTCCAGGGTTAAATCTTTTCGAAAAGCCGTGTCCACGGTTATGGACGACTTGGTGCCGGATTCAGAGACCATAGAAAGCTTGAACGGAATGACTAAAACCTGAGTACTAAAGGTACTACCAACAATGCAAGGTTGACTCCCTCGAGGGTGATTCGGGGAGGTGCCTTGGTAGACAGGTGAAGTGAATGATGGTGGTTGTTGATGAAGATGATCAAAAGAAAAGAGTTTACTTCTTACCCCCTTTCGAAAATATTCTGATTAGTCGATGCCAGATGTCTTTTATAAAGAAAACTAGCTTTATGCAAAACAGCCATAAAACCCTTAAAAGCCAATCATTGAGCTAGTAGCTCTAGTAATCTTGCGGAGTTCGTCGAACTCAACGTTGTTTATTTGATTTCAGTGGAGGACTTCACCGACACTGAAGGTGGGTTCTATGTGGACGTCAACGAGTAGTCTGGGGTTCCCAGGTGGCAGCTTGGGACAACCCGGAACAGCTGGCGCTGGAATGTTTATCTTCAGGACTCTTAGGCCATATCTGGATCTTGTTGTTTAGAACAACATAATTTGGTTCCGCATGATGTATTGTTAGGTCTGTGCCCTCTGGTTGTAATAATTGCTATCTTTCTCTATATTAAGAGTTGAACTATAATGCTTTGAGTCGTAGAGTCTATGATGTGCCAGTTGTTCCACAAGTCTTGATCTCTCTATTATGCATTGAGGGTTGTGCCTGTGTTAAGGCATCAATCGGGGTGTTGCGTTGCCGATGATCCATTCCGAGCAACGCCTGCCAAAGATTTTGGCCGGGGATTGGTAATCCCGTAACCTCCGGTTGTATCGCTTAACCGGTGACACACAGCATCAGTGTATAGCAGTTGGGTCAGTGAATCACCATACGAAGATGTGAGATCCTGGCTCAGGGCTTAACAGGATTGATAGAATACTCATATCAACAAGTTGCAACTTCTTTTTCGGAAGCTCATCTGGAAGGAACTCCGAGGTTAAGCGTGCTTGGCCTGGAGCACTCCCAAGGATGGGTGACCGACCGGGAAGTACTTCCCGGTGCGCACGAGTGAGGACAAAGTGCGCAGAAAAAGACCGGTGTTGATCTGTGGGGCCAGTCTAGAGATCCTAGAGAGCTGCCAGGGGTGACAGGCCCGGCCTGGGGTGGGCCGGGTGTTACATTTGGTATCAGATCCGACCCTCGCGGCAACACGGGCGTGTGCGGGTCAGGGGCGCGGACATGTGGAGCATGTGCCGGCACTGGGCGCACATACGTGTACCAAGAGGGGAAGTTCCTGGACTGGGGGCTGACCGACGAGGGCGTCGGTCTTCTAAGGGGGAAGGATGTGAGATCCTGGCTCAGGGCTTAACAGGATTGATAGAATACTCATATCAACAAGTTGCAACTTCTTTTTCGGAAGCTCATCTGGAAGGAACTCCGAGGTTAAGCGTGCTTGGCCCGGAGCACTCCCAAGGATGGGTGACCGGCCGGGAAGTACTTCCCGGGTGCGCACGAGTGAGGACAAAGTGCGCAGAAAAAGACTGGTGTTGATCTGTGGGGCCAGTCTAGAGATCCTAGAGAGCTGCCAGGGGTGACAGGCCCGGCCTGGGGGTGGGCCGGGGTGTTACACCTTTGCTCATTTAACTTTGTGTTATTACAGATCTATGATTGACACTGATGCAAACTTGGCGACTCTTGTTCCTCATCCTGAGCCACTTGCGGATGGGAACGATGCTGTTGTCAAGTCAGGATCAAGAACGTTCGGAGTGCTGGAGCTTGAATGTGAAGCCCGAGAGCTGGTGAAGATTTTTAAAGCCTACCAGGACTAGCCCCCGATGGCAATGATATACACCATCTGGTCCCTTTTAAGTGTCGGAAGGTGTGCATAGTTTTGTACTGCCATAGGCCACTTTGCACGGCACTTAATTCGGTTCGGAGGAGTAGTAGAAATCTGCCGTTGTGAGAATTCTCAAATTCTGCCCTGACGGGAGTCAAACTCGGGCTACCCAAGCCACTGCCCCGATCTCAGAGCTGTTGAAGATTTATATTCTCATTGAGATCAAGAAGGTGCATCGCTTGAGCAATGGAGCTGTGCATTCTCTACCGCAATTAGGCAAAGCTGGAGTTATATTCTATATAATGCAATTCTGGCCTGCATGGCAGACCTGGTTGCAAACGATTGTAAAATGATATTGCATAATTAAAAAATCTCGGTTCCTCTAGAAAAAAAATTGAGATTGGACGGTAACGCACGAGTAGTCCAAGTGCTTGTGTGGTTCCTTTTCAAAAAAATTAATCGTGAATTTTTTGTTTTTATTTTGAAATCCTTTCATGGAATTATCGGCATACCACGAGCTGGACTTCAAAAAAGCATATGATAGGGTTAACTGGAAGTTCCTTAAGGAGGTACTTCTGAGGAAAGGCTTTGACCCGGGTTGGGTGCATAGAGCCTTAGGTTTGGTCTCGGGGGCCAAACCGCCATCACCATTAACGGGGAAATGGGGAATTTCTTCCGAAATGGCCGAGGGGTTCGGCAAGGGACCCCCTATCCCCGCTGCTCTTCGACTTTGTTGTCGAGTCGCTTGCGACAATGCTCGACCGGGCAAAAGCGGCAGGTCACATTAGGGGCGTCATTCCCCACCTCGTACCTGGGGGTATCTCACACCTCCAGTACGCTGATGACACGATCATCATGATCCAGCCCGACGACCTGGCAATTGCCAACTTGAAGTTCATGTTACTCTGTTTTGAGAACATGTCGGGCCTTCGGATTAACTTCCATAATAGCGAAGTCCTGGTGGTTGGGGCCGATGACAAGGAAAGCCAAAGGATCGCACACATGTTGAACTGTAAGCGTGGGAGCTTCCCCTTCACATATCTGGGTCTCCCCATCTCGGAGAGAGCCCTAACGGCCGGGGACTGGAACCCCCTTACCATGACGGTGGCCAAACGTGCGGATCCCTGGTTTGGCAAGCTGATGTCCGCAGCTGCTAGACTCACGCTAGTTGATGCGTGTCTCTCTAGCTTACCCCTCCATGCCATGGGGGTGTGCATGTTGGGTGATGGTGTCCATAGGTCGATGGACACATCCTGTTCCCGTTTCTTTGGGGAGGGAAATGGGAACAAGCGCAAATACCATTGGGTTAGGTGGTCGGCGCTCTGTAAGCCAAAAGCCTTGGGGGGCCTAGGCATCATGGATACTAAACTAATGAATCAATGTCTCATGGTCAAGTGGATTTGGAAGTTGCTTATGGGCGACAGCGGACTGTGTGGGCAGAGATTATCATGAATAAGTACCTCAGGAACAAGGATCTTTTAGTAGATTCACATCAACCGGGGTCCCAATTCTGGAACGCCATCCTCAATGTGAGAGACCTGTTTAGCTTGGGGGCGAGACACTTGGTCCGGAATGGCACCTCGACCCGGTTCTGGATGGACTGGTGGCAAGGCTCTGGAGCGCTTAAGAACCGGTTCCCTAGATTTTTCGCGATTGTGTCAGAGCTTGGCGAAACTGTAGCCCACGTGTTTAGGCAAGCGGACTGGATCATCCCTTTCCGACGCACGCTCGGCCCCTTAGAAAGGACCGAGTGGGTAGCACTGCAGTGGGAGGTGGCAGACACCCACCTTTCGCCCGACCCGGATGGGTTCACCTGGACCCTTGAACCTTCGGGGAGGTTCACGGTCCGATCCCTCTATCGCAAACTCTGCGAGGGCACCCCTAGGAAACATTATGGAACGATCTAGAAGATCGCCATCCCCCTAAAGAATAGGGTGTTCCTTTGGCAGCTGGCCAGGAAACGTTTGCCTACGAAGGATAATATCCTACATAGGCATGGGCCCTCCGACGGAGTGTGTGCGTTGTGTGGGGAGTTTGAGGACTCCAACCACATCTTCTTCGCTTGTTCTTTGGCGAAATTCATGTGGAGTGCAGCTAGGGAACTGCTCTCCTGTTCTTGGAACCCCTCGTGCTTTGCTGATATCCACCGTCTCTTGAGTAGATGTTCAGGGCAGGACCGTCGTGTCCTTTGGATTTGTTGCGCGGCTTTACTTTGGTCTTTATGGAACATGCATAACAAATTCACCATCGAGCGTGTTTTTCCATCTCAACCGGCTGACGGTTTATATAAAATGTCAAATGCAGGTGTGGAAGCAAGTGGCTAGACGACAGGACCGAGACTTGGTGGATGTGGCGATCGGCAGGATCCGCTCCCTTCATGCCGCTACTAGAGATAGACTAGACTAGTCTTTCTCCTTCCCTGCCCTATCTGTATGCACTTATTTCAGTCAGTAGGTTGTGACTTGGGCGTGCTTTGCCCAGAACTCGTTCCATTTGATCGGTACTCTGGTGTTGTATGAACTCGTGGCCGTGTGGCTTTTTAAATTTAAAACTGGGCTCATCTTAAGCCTGTTTTCTCAATTATCGGCATACCCACCAAAAATGAAGAGAAATAGGAAACGGTTAGCGTCACGACCAGTGAGGCCGTTCTATCTTGAACAGCAAATGGTTGTCAATTTCGAGCTTATCAAGAACAGCAAATAATTTGACATTTGTGGCCATAAGATGATGGATTACGATACTCGTACTAGAGCACATGCAAAAAGTACTCGTACTAACACAACGAAATGGAGGGTAGAAGACAAAAGTAAGGACCTTCTAGACCTGATAAGACATCATGCATGTCAGGTGACACATTTCTTCGCGTGAGATTTTTTTTAAAAAAAGGAGAGGGTCTCGTTGGATCCAGATAGCTGCATTAAGTACACAAGGGATTTGTACAAAAAAAGTACACAAGGGATGGGGTTAGAACTTACATAATGACCCTGGATAAAAGGAAAACTACAGCATAGTCCCTAAGTTTTACATACAGCTAGGACCATGGACCCGATATGTAGAAAGCAACCGAGTCCCTCTCCCCCACTTGGAATCGCCGACGAGGAATAGCTTCATGGAACGACCAACTGTATCGTTACCCGGGGAAAACCTCACTTGGGACGCTGCCGTTGCTGGAAGACGAGCTGAAGCCAGGACTGCCACCACTTTCGCCTCTTGCCAGGAGGAAGAAAAGGAGCGATGCCAAATAAACAGTAGATGATCAGCAACCGGCGCCCCGAGTCTCCGAACAACCGCTCTTCGGCCAGAAATGTCACCAAAGGGAAGGCATGCCGTCGATGGGCTGCTGATGACGAACACCAGAGATAGGAGCAGCTGGATTGACTCCACCCTAGATCGAGCCGCAGGGCTGCATCCCCTCTTCTTCTTCTCCATCACCACGACGCGGCAAGGAAAAGAGGGGAAAACTAGGATGCTAGAGGACCTGGGAAACTCACGAGCTTATTGAGGGGAGAGAAGCTTCGGCAAGCGCCACTGTTTGCAGCCCAGACGCCCCATGCGAAAACTTCAACCTAGATATATTCCTCACACCAACAGGGCTTTCCCACATTTCGAAAAAAAAAACTATTTTCTGTGTATACATTTTTCCAAGATAGTCCCCATAATCCCTCTGTCACCTAATATAAACCGTCATGGCAATCTAGTTTTATGTTAGAGATAGAGTGAGTATATAGTTATTAGCATAAATTTCGTCTATACATTTTGGATTAGGTTTTAATGTTTTGGTATTATGGAATCAGGGGGAACACCCTTCTTCCAATAAAGCACACAATTCAGAAGTTTAAAAAAACACACACAATTCAGATTAGTTCAAAGATGTTTAGACATTATTCAACTTTTCGAAATATGAAGACCCGTGGTAATATATACCAAGGATAAGCGACAAGGTATGTACACTTTAAGAACTAATCATTACTATCAGTAACAACACAACTATATTTGTAACCGTAAGGTAACTAGATCACCAGACTGTCAAGAAAATCCACTCCACCTTTCAGAAATTTTAACTTTCAAAACCAACCATGAAAATATAAAAATTTCAGAATTTTCAAGCTGAACAAGTTAGAATTTCATAAATATAAGCTTTCCAGATTCTCAACTTTTTGAATGTCGAAAATTAAAACCCCAAAACTAGAAACTTCCATCATTTAAAGATTTTTTAAAAGAGACGCAGGAGATTGAGAGAAATCAGAGAAGGTAGCTAACTCACACAATTTCCTCTCCGATTTCATCCCGTTCACACTAAGCACCTTCCAATATTAGCTTAATTAAAAACAACCTATACTCCTAAATGCCCAAATGACATCACAGAATATGTTAAACGGATAGGACATTTGTACCCGAGTATACATGAGTTTATAATCGCTTTGGTTCTCTGTTCGCTCTCTCTCAAGGGTGACAAAACCCTTCCCGCTGCCACCCCTTGTTTGAATAGGTTTGTGCTCAGGCCGGCTCCTTGGGAGTCGACCAGTGTGCCGACTCGGGAGTGTCCCGGGTTGAGTAGGAGTTCGGACGAATCCGGAGTTTGTCCTGGAGTCGTGGTAGTTTTATCCGGCTTGTCAGGCAGTCGGCGGTGTGTCCAAGAGTTGACATGTCGACTTGTTGTGGAACGGTGCGTCAGCACCTGCACAGTAAGTAGATATGAAGAGCTTGACGTGGGGTTACCACGACAAATCGCATGGAGGACATCCTAGGGTTTCGTGAGAGGGAGAGAAAGATGACGATGGTAGTAACGGATGGCTGACAAGAGGCGAGTTTACCCAGGTTCAGGTCCCCGGAGCGATATACCCTACTTCAAGCTTATCTTGTATTGAAGATTATTAGGTTACAAGGTGCAACAATGGCGATCATGGCGAGATGCGATCTCGCTAGGGGTCCGGTCGATGGAATAGAGCGTACACTAGATCGGCGGCCCTCCTACCCTTTATATAGAAGGCTGAGTCTCGGTAGTTCGCAACCAACTGGGTTTACAGGTAAGAAAAAACTCTAACCGCCTTTGGACTACGCTTGACTTGATGCGCACTCCATCGATGTGCTTCCGTATTGGGCCGTCTTTGTGGACTTCGCCTGGGCCATCCGCTGGGCCATAGTCTGAATTGTACCAGGTACACTCACGGTGAGGTACCCGAAGGGTATGCCCACGTCAGAGCTAGTTGTAATCAGCAATGTTTCCGAGTTTGTGGCGTCATCCACTGTGAACTCGAGTTATGACGACACCTACGGTGGCGGGAGTTGTGACATTATAGGTCCTGTCACATCAAGTCGGATGTGAGAAAATTTGGGGAAAACCATTTTGGCACACACACTCCCTTCCTTCTCCTCCCTCGCAACTCTATTAGTCCATTTCAAGCCAACAATTGGTATCAGAACTTGAGTGTTGGAGAGTTCGCCACAAATGATCGCCAAGCAAGCGCTCGTTCCCACGGAGCAGAAGGACGTCAGGAGATCGCTTGTAGTTAACAGCGGATTGTCCAGGAAACCGGTAATTCGTGGCCGATTTTGACGCGCACAAACTATGTGGATTGGGCACTCCTGAGGTGCGCCAGCTCTAGGTCACCATCAACGACACCACACCAGAGCACGCGACGGGCCGCACTATGATGGAGAGCCTGTTGAAGTTTGTCTAGCCGGAGATGCTCTCCACGCTACAATAAAAAGGATTTTTTGTAACAAAAAGCCTCGTGAGTTTCATATCGTCACGGATATGTCTTAATAGGTGACAGTTCAGCTCTGGCGTCACGCATGTACGTTAATCCTTGACGGTTTCATTTCTTGTCATGCTTTAGTAGGGGTAAACAATATCACCCAATACCCAACCCGGAAGAGCTATCATTGTCTCTGATAATAGGTGGCGAATTAAGATTGTGGTGTATGTAAATTGTCATTGAATATTATGCAGGACCCGGTAGTCCGGAAAAGATTCAATGTTATAAGTTTTTAATATCATGCGTGACCCACTTGTCAGGTATAGAATTAATTTAGTAAAAATTGTGGTGCACAAGATTCGATCCAAAGTCCTTGGATGGAAGGATGCGGACTGTGACCGTTGCGGTAGTACTAAACTTTTTTTATCTTCCTTGTTGGATATTTTTGTAGTACGAATTACGACAACGCATCTTTTTACAATGGTCTGGTCAGGCTGTTACGATATAGAAGTCTTCAATAACTCCTTCCGTGTGTGTCACTTTAAAGTCGAGCCGCTACTAGACAGGGCCTATCTAGGCAATCTTGTTCACCGCCGAGCCGGCCAGGGTTCTTGTTGAGGCGAGAAAAAAATCCGGCAAGCCTGGATTGTGAGGCGGTGAGGCACATCAGCGGTTAGTTCCGGTATTAGTTAGTTAGGACAAGATTTATTCTGATGTTGTCAAGATCTATTCTTATGAACGTGGGGATGCTCTTTACTGATTTATTGGAATGGATCAAAGTTGGATAATTAATGGCAAAAAGTTCACACCTCCATACATGAAAGGTGTTAGCCAGTTCATGAAGTTTGTACAAGTACACTTGGACAGACAAGATGAATCAATCATGTGCCCATGCACTGACTGCCTTAATCTGATATATCAGGATCTACAAGATGTCGAGCCCACTTAAATTGCTCTGGTATGTTCATGACGTATACTAGATGGAATTATCATGGGGAAGGATTTAGTGATGACGAAAGCCAAAATAGCGAGGATAGTGCATATCAAAGTGACAACGATGAAGAATTTGAGGAAGAAAATGGGAATAATTATGTTGATGATGTATCTACTATGATAGCTGATTTGCAGAAGTCTGAAAATAACGGTCATAATCACCCAAATTTGTATGCTAATCTCCTTGAGGCAGCGCGATTAGAGCTTCATGAGGGATGCAACACTTTCACAAGGTTGGCATTCATTATTAAGCTCCTTCATATGAAATCATACAACCGGATAACAAATAGAGGATTTGATATATTACTTCTATTGTTAAGTACAGTTTTGCCAAAGGTGAAATTTTCCAAATCTTATGCTGATGCGCTAAGAGTGTACTTTCTGATGTTGGGCTTGGTTATGAGACAGTTCATGTATGCAAGTTTGATTGTGCTTTGTTTTGAGGAGATCATAAGGACAATACGCATTGCCCCGTGTGTGGATTATCAAGATGGAAAAAAGAAGTGGAAAATAAATCCTCACAAGGTGCTACGGTACTTTCCTAGAATTCCAAGGTTACAAAGATTATATGTTCAAAAGGAAATGTCAATGCACACCAAGTGGCACAAAGAGAACAGGGCTGCTGAGGAAAATGTTTTGAGGCACCCAACTGATGCTGAAGCATGGAAGCACTTTGACAAGGTTTTGCCATAGATGGATTAAATCCCTTTGGAAATGTAAAAGTATAAACGGTGAGAGACCACGGGAACTTCTCAGTGATTTGAGCTTTCTGGCCGTTCGATATGCGTCTATGTGCCCTTCCGCACCGTCCGATCATGTTGGCTCCCTAGAGCCGGCATGAACAGCGATTTGATATAATCCTGCGCATATCAAGCTTTGTGCACCCACTCTCACTGACGCCCTCCCCGCACCATTATTTCTGCCCGAGAGCCCACATGCCAGCGTCACGTTAGCTGACGGGAGAGATTCATACCACATATCTCCCATTGGCTGATTTTTTTCTTATACCGTTATGGGTTTTAGCTCCTTCCATCCGTGCCCCTCTGAGATATATTTCCATACCCGCTTCCTCGCTCCCCTCGCTTGCCGTTCCACATGTCGGTTGTCCGTCATGTTGCCCCTCTGGAAATAAAGGTCCTAATAAACCAACAAATTTGTATGCTTCCCGGTCCACATGTTGGTTGTCCGTCACGTTGCGTCGTCGTTGTTTCCCCTTGCTTAGTTGGTGCTGCGTATTTTTACAGTAGCTCGGGGCACGGTGGGGATTTCACATTGCACCGGGAGTTAAAATTTCGGGCCTTTATTCCTCTCCCCTGGCTGGCGTCTAGCTATTGGTCGACGGGTATGTGCGCATTCCACTATTCGTTGCACTGTGCGGGCAGGCCCAATTCCTCCGCGTCGTTGTTACTGTGCGTTGCACATATCGTTGCGCTATGTGGCAGGCCCCTTCTTCCTTTGCCCTGATGGCGTCTCGCCATTGGTCGATAGTGCGGCCCGATATTGCTGCCATCTATTTATTCGTCACCGGATACGTTGTACTGTGTAGTGGAGGGTGGGTGTATATATCTCGCGCCATGGATCTAATGGCTACAGCATCCTCCATTTTCCCCCTTTCTTCTTCCTCGTAGTTCTTACTCCGTCGGCTTGTTTGCTCCGGGATGGGTTTGTCCGTTCATCGGCCTCTCCGTTGATCATCCTCCTCTCCTTCGTCATCTCTGTTGTTTCTCAATGAGTTGCGCTGACGTTGTTTCTGTTGAGGTTAGATCCGATGTCTTTCGAGTTTTTCTTTGTTTTTTCCTATGCTTTCCGTCTTACTGTTGTTATTGTTGATCGGTTTATTTGTTGGTTGTTTCTTGCTAGCTATTGTGCTATTTTTTGGGGATGTATTAATTTTATTGTCCGTGGGTCCTGTTCTTTCGTTGTTTTTCCGTGCTTCCTTGCGTATTTACGAGTCTTTGTTTGGTAGTATATTCTTGCCTTTTCGATTTTCCCGAGTTTCTCTTAAAAGTGTTCTAATGTTACTCTTTATTTGTGTGCAGGTTTTCATTTTGGTCGGTTCTCTCGCTTGGCTGGACGAGTTTGATTACGTGTGTTCTTTTACGGCCGGTGTTGTTTCGGTGAGTTATATTTTTTCGATAGTTCATTTGGCTAACCGTTAATTGTTTATTTTGGTTTTCTTTTAACATGCTTTGTTTGTTATTCGCTATCTTGATGTAGGTCGATCGATTTCTTGGAACAGATCTACTATTCTAGTGTTTGCGCCTGCTTTATTGTTTTCATATTCCCTTTCTTTTTTTGTGAGTCTTATCGTTTTGTGTTTTCCGCTTCTATTCTTTTGTTTTTTTTTTCTATGGCTTTTGCCTCGGGTGTTGATACGTCCATTTTGCATCACTATTTTGTATCATAATTTACTGTTATTTATTGATATATTTCATATTAGTATACAATGCTTATGTTATCTTACCTTATTTTGCATGTTTGATGATTATTGGAATTTAACGGCTGCCGGAGCCTGGAATCTCCAAAAATTCCGAGAAAAATCGGGGGTTATTATTTTGTGAGAAGACGAGGGGAGCCGGAAGACGGAGCAGAATGGAGCCACCAGGGCGCCAATTGCCCCCTGGCCGCGGTCCGCCCTTGGACCGCGCCTGGGGCCCACCTGGCGGCCTTGGGTCGCCTCCGGCTTCCCCTCTCGCGTATTTCTTCCCTATGTCCTAAAAATCCTGAGAGACGCTTCGAAAAAATATTCCGCCGTGGCCCCGGGGCGGAAACCACGGAGAGAGAAAAGCTCTCCGGTAGGGAGAAATCTGTCGGGGAAATTCCTTCCCGGAGTGGGGAAATTACCGCCATCGTCATCGTCATCGCCACGGGCTTCATCGGGAACATCATCCACACCATCTTCATCGCCAGCACCATCATCACCGCCGCTCCACTTTGTTCTGCTGAGACATAGGGTTCCCCCTTGTGTAGTTTATTGGGATTACTTTTTCGGTGTTGATTACTTGTCGTAGTTGATACTATTGAGTTTTATCGGTGAATTACTTTTATGTCCAGATTGTTGTTCATCACTTTATCACCTCTGATCATGTTCCTGATGTCTCGTGAGTAGTTCGTTTAGTTCTTGAGGACATGGGAGAAGTCTTGACACTAGTAGTGGAATTATGTTGAGTAGTATTTAATGGTTTAATATTTAACTTGTGGTGTTATTCTTCTAGTGGTGTCGTGTGAACGTCGACTACATGATATTTCACCTTTATGGTCCTATAAGAATGCATTGTGTATTTAGTTTACTTATTGTGGGGTTGTCAGAGCGACATAAACCTAAACCCCATTGGTAAGCTATTGCACAAGTGAGTATAGGATCTCAGCAGGGAGTATAGGATTTTTGCCTTATATTTACATGTGCAATGAGTAAAAAATCGAAGCAAGATTACGCTAGGCTCAAAGTTGTGTCCAAGGGAAGTTTAAATTCTAAATAATCCCTTCCAGAGAATATTTGAATGGAGAATTTGTGTGGCAACCATCTAGAACAAAAAAAAAATCAGGAACCAAAACCTTTTACCATCTCACCTGAAACGGAGGTAGTACATTATTAGCGGACGTGGCAGAGTAATTGCAGTGCCATTTTCACCTGGACGTCACCTAATACATTATAAGCGCACTTCCTGGACGATTAGCATCCCCTCGTGTTCTATATAAGCCGAGGAATACAATGAGCAGCAGCACGGTGCATTGCATACCTTTCTCTCTACTCACATTTTCTTAAAGAGGACGATGTCGAATCCTCGCCGGGACGCCGAGGCATCACCCCCCCGCTGGAGTGGATGCTCTCTCCATGGCCTCAACGTTGAGGTCGTCAGGTCAACTAGAATGCCTCCGTATTTCTGGGGCGAGGGTCCCGTGGCCGGAGACTTCCCCACGCACGCGGGCTACTCGGAGGCGAGGGCCTTGGTCGGCAAGGGAGCCGCGGCGGATCTCAGAAGGCTGTCTCGCCAGGCGGAAGACATGGTGGCGGAGGTGTTTGCTAGCATCGGTAAGGTTGGAGAGGAAGTGCCAGAAGCGGCACGGCCCAGAATGGTGCAGCTGCGCCTGTCGCCGGAGCTCGCCCTGTGGAAAAGCACGCAGCACGCAATGGGCAAGGTGCTGCCCCCTAAGGGCGAGGGGCTGAGCCAAGCCTCGCCGCAGGTGCTCGCCGTGCTGGGCGCCGCCGACTGGCCCAAACCCATGACGACCAACAATGCCCTGTTCGGCAGCGGCATGGGGAACCTGCTCATTGGTGCCGCCGACGTCCGCACACTCTTCTGCAACTACGTGACAGACATGGCCTTTTACTACGAGCATGGGTACAACCACGTCTTCCCCTCCCTCCACCGGCTGCTGCACGACGGGCTCGTCGACGACCGTGCGCTGCGCACCCTAGGCGGCCGGGAGCGACGCGAGGCCGTCGCCGTCGGCGCGTCGTACATCCAGGCGAAAATCGCACTCGAGGTGGCGCATAGGATGCGCCTGAAGGACCGCTCAGCGCAGCTGGACCGCCGCGCCGCCCAGTTCATCTACTTGAGCGATAGCAGCCTGCTCGGCATGGGGGCCGAGGCCACGGCCCGCGGCTTCGACGCCGGCGCCGTCATGAGCGACCTCATCTTCAGCTCGCCAGGTGCGGACGTCGTCGATGTGGGCAGCGACCTGGTCAACTCCGAGGTCTTGAACTCGTTCCTCAACATGGCCGACATCGCGGCCTCCGGCGTCGTTAGCGAGCCGGCGCTGCGGGCCATCTACGACGCCTACGCCGCCACGGGCGCACGGATGTTCACCATGAGGTGGCACGAGCCCTTGGCCCGGATGTGCGCCACACTGTACACATGGCTCATCCAAAACGACCGGCACATGTTCTTCCGCCGGGCGCTCCTGGGATGGCCCAAGGCCCGCAAGTCGCCGGCGCGGCCCCAGCGCGAGGGGGACTTCGACGAGGTCTTCGATGTCGACTTCCACACCACTGGCGTCAGCCGGCCGCTCGACCCCGAGTACGCCTGCGACGGCAGCGAGGAAACCTGCAACCACGTCCGCCGCTTCCTCGACCGCCAGGACGAAGACCTGCTCGGCGCCCTATGGTGGTCCTTCGTCACCGGCCCGCTGGAGTACGTGCGGCAAGGTGAGGTGGACGAGCAGCGAGAGCAGCACCTCGCTGAATCCTCGCGCCTGCAGATGGCTGAGCTCTTCACCAAGGGTCTCGTCGTCGAAATGGTCTGGCTCCTCGCTCATGCGAGCCACCACGCCTGGCAGGTGAACTACCTGTTCGAGGCCGCCATGTTTGGCAGCCTCCTGGACGGGGGTGCATTGACTGGCAAGCTCGATCGGGCAGAGGAAGAGACAAGGACATGATGAACATGCTATATATAGATATATTATATGAATAATTTCATATATATATCCTGCTGCTGCTGTAAAGATGCTCTGGGGATGTTCCCTTTGCAATTGTATCGTCGATAGCACGAACAGGAAACCAAACAAGAGTAGTCACATCACTAGCCCAATCTGGCAGTTTTATCTTCCCATTTTCGATAGGGACCTTCTCAACCCGTCCAGTATCAGTAGAGCTTGATAATGCCTTGGAAGCATCAGTAGGGTAAGAATGCCCCCCCCCCCCCCCCCTCGCTTCTGTAACTTTCTATCTCAATCATCTGTGACTCCTCGATTTTCAGTTCAGCTCCGGCATCTATATGCAATATTCCACCTCTCAAAGAATAGTCTATAGGCTTGACAATCAACCCGATCCACTGGAGTTCATTCATAAGTAATGCAGATGACACAGCAGGAGTAATATCAACCAAAGCCCGCGGCTTTCTCACCTACAATGAGCACACACAAAAATGTGAGACCGGCCCAATAGAACTTACAGTATGTTACTTAGTACAAGAAAGGTATATGCTGTTATTAGGTCTCCTATTTAATTTTGAAAATATTGCTAGCTGACTGATGTTTAGTTGGCTTATTTTAATGCATTACCTTCAAAACAGGTCTTGGGTAGTTTCTCTGTTGGCCGTCACAACTCACAAGTGGATCGTGGGATGGCACGTTTGAACGAATGTGAGGGCATGTACAGTCGTTCCGACGATGTGTGTATAAAATTTCTCTCGTATATTTATACGTACATCCCAAGGACAGCCTATACAACGGGAATCTGGTAACTGCTTACTAGCGCAGCTGCGCTAATTGGATGAATCGAGCGCTCAGGCTAGCGACAGCGACAGCTAGGCACTTATCCCCAACCCGAGAGTCGTCTCCAAATCACACACCAACCCGGCAGTCTCTCTGCCCCGCCTCCACCACCGGCCGACGGCGCGCGTCCATCTTCGGCCGCCAGCGTGCTCCGCTCCATCTCCGGTCGTCAAGCACTCCGTCGACACCCATCTTTGGCCACCACGGCGCGTCGTCCCCGCCCCTTGCTCCGGCCACCATGACGCGCCGTCTCCCCGCATCACGGCCACACATCGGCTTCCCTGTCCCTCTCCGCGCTCCATGGCTCCCTCGCTGCCAGCCCACACCACCGCGCCGCCCTCCCCATCTTCAGGCGTGCTGCTGCCGGCTACCAGCACAGGTCGCGCCGCCGTCTCATCGGCGACGACCCCTATCCCCTCGCCGGTGGCCTCCTTCCCGTTCTCACAGGCCACCACCGTCTGCAGGGCGGCTCCCCCGAGCGCCTCCCCACGTTCCCGCTCCTCCATGGTTTGCTCCCATGCCGCTGGACGCTTCCCCCGACGTATCGTCTGCTCCGGCACCGCGCGCGTGTCACAATACACCCGGGAAACAGGGCACGCTGGATTTCGGTTTGCAAAATTTACCGCCCCTTGACGAAATGGGCGAATTTCGGCTTTTCGGAAAATTTTCGGTAAATTCCGGACGAATTGCACACTCCAAAATTTGAATTTCTGAACGAAAAATGAGCGGATTGTGAACGAAAAATGACCGAAATTGCCCAAAGAATTGAAATCTGCAGCGACGAGAATCAAGGAAACCCAAGATGAAGAGATACAATCAATTGACTCATTATACAGCCACAAATCACTGTTGTTGATAAAACTCCAATCATCAACTCGATTTAGAGCATTCCCAGATATCACTAGTAGAAAAGGGGTCTTTCGTCCACCACCACATTTGTCTTTAGTCCCGGTTGCGTCTCAAACCGGGACTAAAGGGTCCATTTGTCCCGGTTCGAGGCGGCCAGGGCGTCTGCGTGCTTTGGTCCCGGTTCGGTTCGTACTGTTAGTCCCGGTTCGTGGCTGGAACCAGGACTAAAGAAGCGAGCCCTTTAGTCCCGGTTGGTGTCTCAAACCGGGAATAAAGGGAAAAAAAATTCGAATTTTTAATCAGATCCCACCCCCACCCCCCCACCACCACCACCACCACCCCCCGTGGATCGCCTTTTCAGTTTTCCAAAAAAGAAACGAAAATGATAAAACCTTCAAAAAATAAAATCCTTTGAGAAATAGTTAGATTTTAGTGTCTAGTTGGTGTAGAAATTTTGAAATATGAATTTTGACCTATTTTGCAAAAGCAGAAAAAAAGCTTGAACGGCCATAACTTTTGCATATGATGTCGAAAAAATGCGTTTAATATATCAAAAAAAAACTAGAGAATAAAAGAGCTCGATTTCACCCGGGTTTACCCGGTGAACTTTTCTCAGATCCTTCAAATTCTAAAAGGAAAAAAAAGTTATATCAAAAAGAAGATTTTTTTCTACAAAATCAAAAAATAAAAAAAAATTCTAAAAATTAAAATTCTAAAAATTATGTCATATTTGGATTCCTCACATTTTTCTGATAATAATGGACATATTATTTGTTCAATTTTGACTTACAGATTTAAAGATATGAATTATGCCATATAAAATGAATTAATGCCAAAAAATAATAAAACACATTTTATTTTTATTTTTATTCAATATTATGATTACTTAGTCATTTTTGTGTATTTAAATAATTATATAGAATTCAAATTATAAAAAATGCGTGACCCACATGATCTATGGGTTAATATGATTAATAGCATACTATAGACATAAGGTTACAAGTATATTATAGGGAGGGGATAGGAAGGAACCAAGATGTTAAGCGTGCTAGGGGTAAAGTAGTGTGAGGATGAGTGACCGACCGGAAGTTTGACTAAAATTAGAATTTGACCAAAGACTAAGTGTGATTAAGAGGCTCCGGTGAGAGATTAACGAGTTCAACAATTCATAGATTCAAAAAAAATTGAAATAAAATTCGAAAAATAAAATCGTTTTTCGAAATAAATAAATAGAAAAATCCTTTAATCCCGGTTCGTGTTACGAACCGGGACTAAAGGTCCTCCTACCAGAGCTCGCGCCAGCGGGCCACGTGGAGACCCTTTAGTCCCGGTTCGTACCAGAACCGGGACTACCTTTAGTCTAGATTGATTAGTCCCGGTTTGGGAACCGGGACTAAAGGCCCAAACGAACCGGGACTATAGGCCCCTTTTCTATGCACGTTTGTTGAAGGTGCAGATCGTTCCGGCTGGCCGGAAGAGCGCGTCCGCCCTAGCAAACCAGCGCATAGGGGTAAAGTAGTGTGAGGATGGGTGACCGACCGGGAAGTTTGACCAAAATTAGAATTTGACCAAAGACTAAGTGTGATTAAGAGGCTCCGGTGAGAGATTAACGAGTCCAACAATTCATAGATTCAAAAAAAATTGAAATAAAATTCGAAAAATAAAATCGTTTTTCGAAATAAATAAATAGAAAAATCCTTTAATCCCGGTTCGTGTTACGAACCGGGACTAAAGGTCCTCCTACCAGAGCTCGCGCCAGCGGGCCACGTGGAGACCCTTTAGTCCCGGTTCGTACCAGAACCGGGACTACCTTTAGTCTAGATTGATTAGTCCCGGTTTGGGAACCGGGACTAAAGGCCCAAACGAACCGGGACTATAGGCCCCTTTTCTATGCACGTTTGTTGAAGGTGCAGATCGTTCCGGCTGGCCGGAAGAGCGCGTCCGCCCTAGCAAACCAGCGCATAGGGGTAAAGTAGTGTGAGGATGGGTGACCGACCGGGAAGTTTGACCAAAATTAGAATTTGACCAAAGACTAAGTGTGATTAAGAGGCTCCGGTGAGAGATTAACGAGTCCAACAATTCATAGATTCAAAAAAAATTGAAATAAAATTCGAAAAATAAAATCGTTTTTCGAAATAAATAAATAGAAAAATCCTTTAATCCCGGTTCGTGTTACGAACCGGGACTAAAGGTCCTCCTACCAGAGCTCGCGCCAGCGGGCCACGTGGAGACCCTTTAGTCCCGGTTCGTACCAGAACCGGGACTACCTTTAGTCTAGATTGATTAGTCCCGGTTTGGGAACCGGGACTAAAGGCCCAAACGAACCGGGACTATAGGCCCCTTTTCTATGCACGTTTGTTGAAGGTGCAGATCGTTCCGGCTGGCCGGAAGAGCGCGTCCGCCCTAGCAAACCAGCGCACAGAGGAATGCATCGTGGCGTCCTCGCACACCTCGGTATGCCGAGCAGCCGCGAACAAGACCGTCACCGCCCCATGGCCAACGCCATGAAGTTGTACCCGAGGAGGTTAGGCTCCAGGAGGAGGCGGCGGCTCGAGCACATCTGGCGGCGGCGCCGATCTGAGAAGAAACCTGGTCATTTGACTAATTTTAGGGTTTGCAACTCGATTTGGTTCTTTTATACCAGCCGAAGGACAAGCAGGCTGGGCCTCAGGCTGGATTGGGCCCAAAATTTCAAATGAGGCCGAATTATTTGGGCGGAAAAAAATCTACCGGGCCTTAGCGGAATGGCCAAATTTCGCCGGAATTTCGTTTTTCTAGGCCGAAATCCAAAACTTCCGGCAGCAAGAGCGGCGCTAGCTGGGGCTGGTGGTTGGGTCCTGCAGAGAGCACCGCTCTCTTGGACCTCACCGGCAGGTCCATGTTCTGGCCATGGCCATTCTCTGGCAGAGGCGGCACGAACTGGAGCAAGCATTGCTCTTTTGCATTTGAGTGTGTTACCACGTGGTGTGCCTGCACCCTGTAGTGGTGATCTTTTCTGCACAAATGCACAATGCACTTGAGCTCAATTCTACTCCTACCCATTTGTAAAATTTGTTGCCTAACAACACATAATAGTTGCTCAATTTTACCAATTTGTTGCCTAACTACACATTGCGTCTTTCGGCCTAACATTGTTGTGAAGTTGCCTCAAACACACCAAAATTGCTTACCGTTGTTGTGAAGTTGACTCATTGAATACTTAAATTGCTCCGCGTCATACAAAAGTTGCTTCGTCCCTACTGAAGTTGCTTCGGCACCCACAAAAGTTGTTTTGTCGCCCACAAAAGTTGCTTCCTCACCCACAAAAGTTGCTTCGGCACCCACAAAAGTTACATCCTCACTCACAAAAGTTGTTTTGCCGCTTACAAATGTTGCTTCGGCGCCCACAAAAGTTGTTCCGTCGCCCACAAAAGTTGTTTCCTCAACCACAAAAATTGCTTCGTTGCCCACAAAAGTTGTTTCGATGTCCACAAAAGTTACTCCGTCGTCCACAAAAGTTGCTTCCTCAACCACAAAAGTTGCTTCGACGCCCACAAAAGTTGCTTCCTCAACCACAAAAACTGCTTCAGTGTCCACAAAAGTTGCTTTGTTACCCACAAAAGTTGCTTCGACGTCAACAAAAGTTACTCCGTTGTCCACAAAAGTTGCTTCCTCGACCACAAAAGTTGCTTTGTCACCCACAAAAGTTGCTTCGGCGCCCATAAAAGTTGTTCGTCGCCCACAAATATCGCTTCTTCACCCACAAAAGTTGCTTCGACACCCACAAATGTTGCTTCGGCGCTCTCAAATGTTAGAAACTACAACACCCTAACGGGGGCGACTGGTTAGTGTGTTGCTAATGCCGTTATGAATCTAGTTTCTTCGTCGCGCATAAAGTTGCCTCGTAGAACACTAAAGTTGCTTCGCTGCCCACAATAGTTGCTCCTAAAGAAAGTTCGTCGAAACATATTCAAAGGAGGTCTACTTTTGAAGAACTCATCGAGAGAAGCCTAGCGGTGAAAACATATTTTAATTTCAATGCTTTGTTTAAAAGTTACGAGTTTTTTAAAAAATCAAATAACGAAATAAAAGGAGAGATTGGCTGGGTGCTCCTTTCCTTTTTTAGGTGAGCACCAGGTTCTACCGTCGGGCGGATGAGCGCCCGCTAGACTCATCCATATTTCTTATAAAGGAAAACTCCACTAAGTGTAATTAATATATTTCTATCTCCACATGCAACCTATCCACATCACTTGCTTTTTTATCTAATCAATTGTCCATGTCATCCACTAACATTTATTAATTATTTTCTATCTCTACATTTAAGCATCCACATCATCTTTTTTACCCCATCAAATTGTCCACGGCAATATTTTATGATTTTCGAATAATAAGATCACACCATGTCGCTATATAGTTACACAAGTAAATCATGTGCAAGCATAAAACCGGAATTAGTTTCGCCCGTGAACATTTTGCCAATTATTTCAGTGATGAAAATTATATAGTTAATATTCGAAATTATGGGCTCTTCTTCTATATATATTCACTCAGAAAGTTTCTATAAATTTTTTCTTAAGAGATACCCGCTACAACGTGCGGCGTTCTAGTTTCTATTTACGGGGGGTGGAGGAAAAGAAAGGACATGTCCCTTATCTATACCAATAGTAGTATTAGTATATTAGTATTAGTATTTAGTATATATATCTAGACTAATAGAAAAAGACCCAGAGGGCGGAGATTCAAAGCATCTCGACCGTACAACACGTTGATCCTACGATCCACAACGCTATAACCCTCTTATATGGCCTTTTGTGCAAAGCAATAAGTTTAAATATGAAATGAACTAACTAATGAAAGCAAGTGATGTGGAATGGGTTTATCTAGTAACAAGTTTCTCAATCAAGTTTCAAACGCAAGTTTCTTAGAGCAAGTTTCTCAAAGTAGCAAGTAGCAAATATCTCAAGTAGCAAATATCTCAAGGGAGCAAATGTTCTAGCAATTGTTATTTCATTCGTGTGGTTGTCACAATTAGTGAAGCACATATTTCAGTCTTAATTGTTTCTTCTAGGAAGGAGCCATAAATAGGTGTAGCCAAGTAAATGAACTAAAACCCCTTATGATGGATCTCATGGCCAAGTAAATGAGCACACAAGAATTATTAAGACATAAAAGTCCCACCATAGCCTTAAGTTCTAGGGTCCCCTATATATCCCCCAATAAAGTAATTTCATGACTCGGTCTCAGGTTTACTTGTCCTCCCAAGTCTCCCTCACTCCATTACATTACCGGTGATCACATTACATGCATTCCCGAATAGATGTGTGCACTCATATATTATACATAAAGACAATCATAAAAGATAACAAAAGTTGTACGCAACCAATCAACGAACTATTTCACTATTGCCATGAACAAATCACTTCTCAAACATAGATGGGGAGACACAATAGATCAAGGGAATAGTATATTGCATCATATATTATGGTTGCCAAGAGTTTACAGTGGGAGATGGAGATGATCTTGCTGTAGATGTTGATGATGAACACGCCGGAGGGGGGTGGAGCCCTCCGGAGGTGATTCCGGCGGCGTTTCCCCCCTCCGATCTTCTCCCGCGGTAGCCTTCTGACTCTCTGTTTCGTGGTTTTGTGTTTCTCCGCCGCCTCCTCGCGAAACTCCTCGGGGACTATTTTTATAGTCGGTTTAGGTCAAAACGGAGTCGGTGGAGGAAAGATCGACGACAACGGAGCTCCGAGGCCCAAAAGAGGGGGTCCCCCGCGGCCCAGGTACCTGGCCACGTGGGCCCACTCAACTTTGGCCTCCGACTTCCTTTCGTGTGCTTCCTTGCCTCCTACGCTTTGTTCCTTCCAAAAACTGATGCCCGTAAAATATTAGGTCACTTGGACGTCGTTTGGTCCCTGAAAGTCAAAAACATGGAAAAAGGGGTTTTCTGGTCTGCAGGGTTAATTCCAAATAAATGGGGAAACTGTGAATTATCCCCTAAAATCATTATAAAACATAAATATAACCCATATATGATACAAATAAGTTGGAATATCAAGTAATAAAATGTAAAGTTCATGTATGCATTTTACATGCATCAACATCCCCAAGCTTAACCAATACTCGTCCTCGAGTATGAAGGTGATAAAACTAACATGGACTTTGCATTTTAATACCATCAATGGATATCAAAGATGATTACTATTGCTACATAGAGTCAAATGATTCATTCTTCAAAGGAGTAGCAATATGCAAGATAGATTATGAAGTGATATCAAGTATTTAATGCAACGATGTTCAATGATAATTCACAAAGTGTAACATGAAAGAAAGTACTATGGACCACATGTATGCATAATGAAAAGTAAGAACATCCTATAATGGTCATAGAGTATTCATGAAAATCTGAATATAAAAGGTGGACACTTTGGAAAGATATATATGAGTAGAGGTAAAGCATGAATAAGTTTCATCTAACTTCCAAACTTCTCTACTTAAGTTAATGATTGCAATGTGGTAATCCTTGGTGTCAAGCTCTCATTACCCCTATCATAGCATCTTGAATGATTAAGTTTAAAGTGAAAGCAAATATGAGTAGTGTGCTTGACAAAGTATAGGTTGAATGTCTCATGCCCCTTGAATACAAGTACCTACACCATGTGTTACTCAACTTGGGAAACAAAGTAAGTTCAAGTTAAATATCATTGTAAGTAATAATAGCATCATTAAGAGCGTCAACTGGGGTACCTCTTGTCCCAGGATATGGAACAAGCCCATATCAAAATGACAAGACAAACAAACAAATGAACAATCTCAACACCCTTTTTATTTACCATTGATAGCTTTTTATTGTAAGGTGTATCACTGAAGGTTCACCATAGTATGTAAGTAAATTTCCACCATGAATGATGCATGGCTTAGATTAGCGGCCCAGGCGTCTCTCTAACCATTTATACAAACTCATTTAAACTACTTCATTTCCACATTTATTTCACCCATGATAAGCATCCATAAACAAAAGTACATGATATCAACTAAATAAAATGAAGAGCATGTTGAAAGCTTGCCATGTGACAGCACATATGAGCTAACTCTCAACCAAGACATTTGTCAAGCCCACAACATCATAATTTTAATCACAATGGGTCATGTTTATTTATGCAATAAAAGTAAAGTGTGCATCAAGTTCGTGAGAGCTCTATAACCAACTTTTCCCATGACAATCAACAACATAAGCATTTTCATTCAGAGGTATAGATAACACAAATATCATGATAAACATACTCGGAATAGCATAAAGCTAATAGGTAGATATGGTGGACTCACTGGAAAAACTTTGGTTGAAGGTGTTGGAAACAAGTTTTTACTTGTTGGAATTTTTGGGCTAGCAAGAGGGAGAAAGTTGACCGTCTAAATGCATGCATGAGTGTCCATAGAACTAACCAATCCATGTTAAACAAAGTAAAGTAACATTCAGCATCAAAACATGAATAAAAGATAGCTCTTGATAAAACACTTGCATATTAACACTCATTAACAAAGCATATGAATCATGCAACTATATGTATCTTTTTGAATCAACTTAAACATCCCTTTCCCAATCTTTTAATAGCATCCAACTTAATTCAACCCAAATTTCCAGTACCTCTTTCATATATAAATGATGTGGTGGTCTCACAAAATAAAAATCAAACCAAAATAAAAAGCAAACAAAAGACGCTCCAAGTTTATGCGATAAGGTGCATTGATCGAAAAACAGAAGTTAGACGTGTGCAAACCGAGAGTGTGTAGGTCCAGTGGGGTTGTCTTCACATCCCCAAGCTTATGGTCTTCACCATCCTTGGATAGCTCTTGGTGCATCTCCTCTAATCCCTGTGAAAAAACTTCAAAACACCGTTTCTCCCATTTCTTTTCTGTGGGGTGACATTAGTAGTGATAGACAAATAGATTTCTTGCTGCATATAATCCTTAGACAAAAATTCATATGAATGTCCAGAAAGTGTATAATGTTGTATGCCTACTTATAAACTCAATTGGATAAAAAGATTCAAGTTAAAAGTTCAAAAAATGCATCAAACAAAATGGGACAGAATCTGTCCAGAAAAACAGCAGCAGCAAAACGTATTTTTCTACCCTACTTAACTTTGTCAAAAATTCCGAAAAATTCATGCATACAGAGGATGAAAAGTTGCAACTACAGTTCAAATATCAGCTCATTCGGAGTTACAGAATAAGAATTAAAAATCATACCGTGCACAGATTCGTGCAGGAATAAAATCTCCGAATGCTATAAGCAACTTTTTCAAACCAAAATGGGTAAAACTTGGCACTTTATTAAAAATTCCAGAAACTAAACTAAAAACTAAGTCTCTTGTTACAGCAAGAGGACACAAAGAAAATCACAAATAAAAACAACCGGGTTGCCTCCCGTAAAGCGCTTTCTTTATAGCCATATAGCTAGGCTTCTTACTTGGTATCAAGATGGTTGGAGTGAGGTGGCTTGGCATCCCCAAGCTTAAATTCTTGTACTTATTTGATATATGTAGGGTGAGCCTAGGGGTAACATCCCCAAGCTTGAGTGTTTGTCCCTCTTGATATTTGTTCATCACCCTCAACTCTTCCACTTGAAAATTCTCTTTACACAAAACTCATCATAAAACTTGATTAGAGGGGTTAGTGTCTCCATAAATTAAATCCACATAAGTACAGCAAAGACATATCATGAGTTGATTCTAAACATTAACTAATGTTACTATGGTTGTGTATTGTTCTTTGATCCAAAGAACCACACAAAACACAAGTAATGAGAGTAATGCAAAATAAAGACAGAATCTGTCAAAAACTGGACAGCCCGTAAAGAGTGAATTTTCAGAGGCACTTACGTTGCTCAAATCAGAAAACTTTGAACTAATGAAATGTGTAATAATAACTGAATATTGCTGACGTGAAATTTCAGGTCAAAATTCCTTTTCTGTGATTTTTAACATTTTTCGCAGTAAAGCTTGGAATCTGTTTTCTGGACAGCAAATTACTATTGTTTGATCCTACCTCTCAAAAGAGGTTATTCTTTCCATAAATATGAAAAATAAGATACAAAGGTGATGTTACAGTAGTAAACAAGCACCTTGACTCAAAAACCGAAAATCAAACTGAAGAAATCAAAAAGAAGCAAAACCAAGAAAGGTTCAAGAGAAACAAACAAAGAAGAAAGAAAATATTTTTGTTGTTTTTGATTTAGCAAAAAGGCAAAAGAAGAAGCAAATATATACAACATAAACACTCTTTTTATTTGGTTTTAGCTTTGGGAAAAGTTTTAATGATAGAGACTTTGCAACGGTTCCATTGGCATGAACAACACATGTTCAAGGTCGACCCCAACTTCTCCATTACTCATCCTTCTCATTTACTTTCCCAAATTTTATATAAAATGAAAATCTTAAACTAATTGTCACAAAACAGTAGGTAAAGATATTTTACATGTTGTAAAGATATAAAGGTGTGCTCAAACCGAATAGGAAGTTAAAGCATAAGGAACACACCACAGAATATTAAACAATTTACTTTTAAGTCTAACTCTCTTCCTATGCATTGGAATTTTATATATGAATAAATAACAACAAATTTGAGGTAACCAATGCATATAATAATCAATAGCTTGCATTTTAAATAACATAGAAACATAAAGGGGATTCTTATCTCTTCCTCTCTCATAATAGTTGCAAGCATTAAAGTTAAACATAACCACATAGTTTTGAATAGAATCACCACATAAAGACTTATCATCTAATGAGCATAATGGATCATCAAACTCAATTAAATCACTTTCATCCTCAATAGTAGGGGGACTAAAAATATCATATTCATCAAAACAAACTTCCCCAAGCTTAAGGTTTTCCTTAGCATTAGCAATAAAGGTGTTCAAAGAATTAGTACTACCACAAACATGATTGTTATGCAAATAAAATTTAATTTTCTCCTCAAACACTTCATGTCCTAACTCAAGATAGATATTATACAGCTATAATTGTTTGGTTGTTTTCCATTTTATAATTTTTTTGTGTTTTAGATTTATATGTTAGTATGCAATGCAAACAAGAATAAAAGTTTAGCACAACGCTCCCCGGCAACGGCGCCAGAAAAGTGCTTGATAATCCCCAAGAGCAAGGAATCACTGTAGCACAATTCGATAAGTATTTGAGTGTCGAACCCACGAGGAGCTGAAGGTAAACTATCTATTCTCTAAAGCCCTATAACCCTCTTATATGGCCTTTTGTGCAAAGCAATAAGTTTAAATATGAAAGGAACTAACTAATGAAAGCAAGTGATGTGGAATGGGTTTATCTAGTAACAAGTTTCTCAATCAAGTTTCAAACGCAGTTTCTTAGAGCAATTTTCTCAAAGTAGCAAGTAGCAAATATCTCAAGTAGCAAATATCTCAAGGGAGCAAATGTTCTAGCAATTGTTATTTCATTCGTGTGGTTGTCACAATTAGTGAAGCACATGTTTCAGTCTTAATTGTTTCTTCTAGGAAGGAGCCATAAATAGGTGTAGCCAAGTAAATGAACTAAACCCCTTATGATGGATCTCATGGCCAAGTAAATGAGCACACAAGAATTATTAAGACATAAAAGTCCCACCATAGCCTTAAGTTCTAAGGTCCCTATATATATCCCCCAATAAAGTAACTTCATGACTCGGTCTCCTCCCAAGTCTCCCTTACTCCATTACATTACGGTGATCACCTTACATGCATTCCCCAACATATGTGTGCACTCATATATTGTACATAAAGACAATCAAAAAGATAACAAAACTTGTATGCAACCAATCAACGAACTATTTCACTATTTCCATGAACAAATCACTTCTCAACCATAGATGGGGAGACACAATAGATCAAGAATAGTATATTGCATCATATATCATGTTTGCCAAGAGTTTACAGTGGAGAGATGGAGATGATCTTGCTGTAGATGTTGATGATGAACACGCCGGAGGGGGGTGGAGCCCTCCGGAGGTGATTCTGGCTGCGTTTCCCCCCTCCGATCTTCTCCGGCGGCAGCCTTCTGACTCTCTGTTTCGTGGTTTTGTGTTTCTCCGCCGCCTTCTCGCGAAACTCCTCGGTGGACTATTTTTATAGTCAGTTTTAGGTCAAGACGGAGTCGGTGGAGGAAAGATCGACGACAACGGAGCTCCGAGGCACAAAAGAGGGGGTCCCACGTGGCCCAGGTACTTGGCCGCGTGGGCCCACTCAGCTTTGGCCTCCGACTTCCTTTCGTGCGCTTCCTTGGCTCCTACGCTTTGTTCCTTCCAAAAACTGATGTCCGTAAAATATTAGGTCATTTGGACGTCGTTTGGTCCCTGAAAGTCAAAAACATGGAAAAATGGGTTTTCTGGTTCTGCAGGGTTAATTCCAAATAAATGGGGAAACTATGAATTATCACCTAAAATCATTATAAAACATAAATATAACCCATATATGATGCAAATAAGTTGGAATATCAAGTAATAAAATGTAAAGTTCATGTATGCATTTTACATGCATCACCGTGCGCCACAGAAAGACCAACATTCTGTGGCGCACCCAGGCCGTGCGCCACAGAAATGTCTCGGCAGTACACAGCAGAACAATTCTGTGGCGCGCCCATGCTGGGTGCGCCACAGAAAATGGTCCGCCACAAAAAAAACCATGCGCCAAAAAATGTAAAACAGAAATACAGGTATATTTACATTTTACTGTACAAATATTGGTATATACAGATTTATACAGAAATACAGGTATATTTGACAGGTATATGAACAGACAAACACATTAATCATTATGTCATCACACATATTACTTAGTGCCCGAGATACATACATATAGTCACAAAGTGCCGAATGTTTACACAATTAGTCATGATACAAACAAAAGTTCATCATTTCACACTACATTACAAATGAAGTGTTCACCGCCTAACTAGGATCAAATGTAGTACATCGGTGATGCTGGTGAGCAAGAGCGCGCGGGAGCATGATCAAGGAGTCCTCTTCTTGAGCGGCGTCGGGAACGGTAGAAAGCCTTCTTTCGTCCTCCACTCCCTGGTGTCATTCTGCGTCTCTAGTCGTTCTTCGATATCCTGATAACCCACAAGTATAGGGGATCGCAACAGTCTTCGAGGGAAGTAAAACCCAAATTTATTGATTCGACACAAGGGGAGACAAAGAATACTTATAAGCCTTAGCAGCGGAGTTGTCAATTCCACCACACCTGAGAAAGCACTAGTAACAAACGTGATGTGAAAGCAGCAGTAATATGAGAGCGACAGTAGCAGTAACACAGAAGCAATGGCACCAGAAAATAGTTGCTTGCGTGGAGTTGACGGAAAAGCAATGATGATTACAGATGGACCGGGGTTCCTAGCTATCTACACTAGTGGTAACTCTCCAATAACAAGTGTTGGGTGAACAAATTACAGTTGGGCAATTGACAAATATTGAGCGCATGACAATGCATATATATGACATGATGACTACTATGATATTTAATTGGGCATTACGACAAAATACATAGACCGTTATCCAACAGCGTCTATGACTAATAATCCACCGCCGGGTTGTCATCCGAGTTCCCCGTTGGTATTAAGTTGCAAGCAACGGATAATTGCATTAAGTAAAGTGCGTAATGTAAACAAATACATATGACCGTGGACATAGCATTGTTAGGTTATCCCTAGTGGCAACAGCACATCCGCAACCTTAGAACTTTCTGTCACTGTCCCAGGTTAAATGGAGGCATGAACCCACTATCTAGCATAAATACTCTCTCTTGGAGATACAGGCAACTACTTGATCAAGGCAACCACAAGTACCGGAGAGCATGCAAGATCTTAAATAACATATAAGATATTGATAATCAACTTGACATAGTATTCAATATTCATCGGATCCCAACAAACACAACACCGATTACATCATATGGATCTCAATCATGTAAGGCAGCTCATGAGATCATTGTATTGAAGTACATGGGAGAGAGAGTACCAACTAGCTACAGCTAGAACCCGTAGTCCATGGGGGAACTACTCACGGAGCATGATGGAGGCGGTGGCGTCGATGGAGAAGGCTCCGGGGGTCAATCCCCGTCCCGGCAGGGTGCCAGAACAGGACCTTCTGACCCCCGAAACGAAGTTTCGTGGCGGCGGAGCACGGAGATGTATTCGGGAGTTTCGTCAATTGTTCTGTGAGTTTTAGGTCAGGGGCAATATATAGTCCAAAGGGCGTCGCGAGGCGGTGACCAGGAGACGACACCACCCCAGGGCGCCGGGCAAGGCCCAACCGCGCCCTGCCCACGTGTGGGGCCCTCGGGCCTCCCCCGGACTTGTCCTTCTGGCCCATGGAGTCTTCTGGTAAAATAGGGGCCTCCGTAAATTTTCGTCCAATTCCGAGAATATTTCCAGACTAGCTTTTCTGGAATACAAAAACAGCAGAAAACAGGAACTGGCACTGTGGCATCTTGTTAATAGGTTAGTCCCAAAAATGTATAAAATGATATAAAGTAGATGCAAAACATGTAGCAATTGGTATAAAACAAGCATGGAACATCAAAAATTATAGATACGTTTGAGACGTATCAGCATCCCCAAGCTTAGTTCCTACTCGTCCTCGAGTAGGTAAACGATAAAAACAAAATAATTTTTGAGGTGACATGCTACTCATAATCTTGATCATATAATATTGCAAGGCACATGTAAATGAATGAAGTGATCCAAGTCAATGGTCTATAATTTGCTACCAAATAGATAATGAGTAAACAATGAATCACACAAGCTAAACGTTTTCATGAATAGTACTTTCGAGACAAGCATCAAACAGTTTTGCATAAGTGTTAACTCATAAAGCAATAGTTTCTAACAAAAAAGGAAGAATTTAGTTTCAGCATTTGCTTCAACTTTCAACATATTTATCTCATGGATATCGTCAACACAAAGTAGTATAACAAGTCCAATACGTTGCATATAACGCATGTTGTAACAAAGTTGACACTAGTGTTTGCTTGTGGAAGACAGAAAGAATAGGAAAACTGACTCAACATAAAAGTAAAAGAAAGGCCCTTCGCAGAGGGAAGCAGGGATTAAGTCATGTGCTAGAGCTTTTAGGTTTTTGAAAGCATATAGAGATTGCATAAAATATTTGATACTCCTCCCAACCTTGCTAACACAAGCCATGGCTAACCGAATCCTCGGGTGCCTTCCATCAATCACATACCATGGAGGAGTATCTATTTTTGAGAGGTGTTTGTTAATTGTCAACGAATGGTAGCGGGTGAGAACAGTATTCTACCTGTCAAACGGACTTTTAAGAGCGGCTCCCATGAAGGACGTTATTTCTACCAGCAAGGCAGATCATCCCTCTTTCTCTTTGGTTTACACACATTCAGGTATTTCACTGTTTGTCATTGCTTACTGATGAATCAGGGCAAAAGTGTGAAGAGAATTAATTGGTTAAAGTTGTAATTAATTGGGACTGGGCACCCCGTTGCCAGCTCTTTTTGCAAGTTATTGGATAAGCGGATGTATATGCCACTAGTCCAGGTGTAAAAGTCCATTTGACAAATAGAATAAAGAATAACCACACTAATTCCTCATGAGCTAGTAAACATTGACACAAAAAGGGAATAATAACATTTTGAATAATTTAAAGGTAGCACATGAAAAATTTACTTGGAGTGGCAAGGAAATACCACATATAGGTAGTTATGGTGGACACAAATGGCATGGATTTTGGCTCAAGGATTTGGATGCACGAGAAGCATTCCCTCTCAGTACAGAGTTTAGGCTAGCAAGGTTATGTAAGCAAACAAGAATATCAACCCGTACACCAAGTTTTATATGACAAACATATTGCAAACGTTATAAGACTTCATACCGTCTTCCTTGTTAACCAAACCCTGTTATTAGAAAATATCTAGACCTTAGAGATACCACCGATGCAAACCAAATTTTCAACAAGCTTTACGGTAGTTCTTCACTAATAGGCTTAACTCATGTGATGCACAATTTAATCATGATCTACTTGTTAACTCAAAACAATTGACAAGCATCAAGTTATCCATTAGTGATCTACAAGATTAAGCAAGTTTTTCCTTATACCAATTACCACATGCAACATTTTCTGAACCAACCAAACACCAATCAATTTATTTCATCAACTCTCCAAACAAATATAAGTGAAGCAAGAGAGTACTTTCTACAAAAGAAAGCTAATAGCTCTGACAAGAGATACATGAAAACAAGAGCTAAAAGCTGAACAGCGCTAGATATGAATACTCAACAAATATAAGTGAAGAATAGGAGTATTCTCATGAAAAAGCGGAGCGTGTCTCTCTCCCAATCAAGAATGCTAGGGTCCAGTCAAGCTTTATTGAAAATAAAAGTGCAATACTGAAAATAAAAGCACACAGACGCTCCAAGAAAAGCACATATGATGTGAAAGAATTAAAATATAGTTTCACTAGAGATGACCTGATAATTTTGACGATGAAGAAGGGGATGCCTTGGGCATCCCCAAGCTTAGACGCTTGAGTCTTCTTGAAATATGCTGGGGAGATCCATGGGAGCCTCCCCAAGCTTAAGCTCTTCACTCTTCTTCATCCTATTATATCACTCTTCCCTCTTGACCCTTGAAAACTTCCGCCACACCAAACTCAACGTAATTCTCATTAGAGGGGTTAGTACTCAAAAACTTTAATCCACTGGTTCTGTTGTGACACATTGCAAGAACTCAATAAAACATTAGCTACAGCCCTCCACGTCTAGAGAACCTTGCTTAAAGCCCACAAGAGACAATGCAAAAAACAGAGACAGAATCTGTCAAAACAGAACAGCCAGTAAAGATGAATTTTTTCGAGGCACTTACGGGACTCAAATCGAAAAACGTTGAACTAACGAAAGATGCATACATATATCAGGATTACGCACAAAAATTTCAGATTTAATTCACAATCTGGTGATTTTAGGAATTTCGTACAGTGAACAGCAGAAATCTGTTCCTGCGCAGCAATCAAAATTTTAGCAACATCTTATCATTAGAGACTACTCTTGGCACAACAATGCAAGAAAGTAAAGATACAAAGGAGTTGCTACAGAAGTAAACAAGCACCTTGACTCAATAAAAGAAAAATTGCAGAAAAATAAAATGGGTTGCCTCCCATAAGCGCTTTTCTTTAATGCCTTTTAGCTAGGCTTGATAGTTTTAAAGATGCTCACATAAAAATAGAAAATGAAGCAAAAGGAGCATCAAGAAGCAAATTCGAAACACATTTAAGTCTAACCCACTTCCTATGCATAGGAATCTTGTACACAAATAAATTCATGAAGAACAAAGTGACAAGCATAGGAAGATAAAACAAGAGTAACTTCAGAACTTTCAGCATATAGAGAGGTGCTTTAGTACCATGAAAATTTCTACAACCATATTTTCCTCTCTCATAATAATTTTCAGTAGCATCATGAACAAACTCAACAATATAACTATCACATAAAGCATGCTTTTCATGATCTACAAACACATAATTCTTATCAAGCTCAAAAATAGTGGGATTAAAACTTTCAAACCCACTTTTAACAATTTTATAACAAGATGATTGATCATTCTCAAGAGGTATGGGACTCCATCTAGATAAAGTCAAGACCTCTCCAATCCCATTTTCATTAGTAGTACAATTAATATTATCAACCAATATAGGACCATCATCTAGAGCTTTATCATAAACATTTTCTAAGCAAACTTTTTTACCATGCATTTCGATATAGGCACAAATAAAGGATTATCATAAGATTTATCAAAATAGCATGGATTATCATAAATATCAGTAGCATAATCATTTCCACAAGTTTTACTCATAGGGAATATTTCAAGAGAATCCACAGGAACATAACATTCATCCTCCTTTGGTAAGCATGGAGGGCAATCAAATAGTGTAAGAGATAAAGAGTTACTCTCATTAGAAGGTAGGCATGGGTAGCTACTCCATTCTTCCTCCTTTTGTTCATCACTCTCCTCCTCTTTTTCATCCAATGAGCTTTCAGTTCAGCAATAGTTTCTTCTTCTACAGGTTCCTGCAAATTGTGAGTGCATTCTTGTGCATTAATGAGTCTCTCTTTATAATCAATGATATAACAATTATTGCTGAAATTTTCTAGGCAATAATCAAGAATAAAAGAGACCGTTTCTTTAAGTTTATTACAAGCAACACAGTTTCATAATTTTTAGCCATGAAGGAATCTATTTCAGAAGCTCCCATAAATGTAACAAATTGTTCTACTTGTTCAGCTCCCAAATGAATATAGTTATTCCAATGATAGTTCATAATTAAAACTTCTTCACTAAAGCCACATTGGAATTTAAGATGTTTAGTATCTGTTCAGAGCAACAATTTATATCATGGCGTTCCAGCAAAATTTCAGCAATTTGATTTAACTTTTTTAACATGCCTCTCATGATTTTACCCTCTCTTGATTCTCTATACTTTATATATAATTCTTTAGCTTCCATAAACATAGAGGTTCTAGCATGTTCTTCCATAGCAACAGTTTTTTTAGATTTTCGGTTTTTAAATTTTTATGGATTTTCGGGTATATAAGAAAAATAAAACTAGACAAAAATAAACTAAACAAAAGTAAACTAAACAAAACACAACTAAACAGAAATAAACTAAGCAAAATAAAACTAGACAAAAGTAAACTAGACAAAACAAAATAAAATAAAAACACAGAGAGAGGTGGAGTGTACTCCCCAGGTGAACTTATGAGTAGAGCTATGCTCCCCGGCAACGGCGCCAGAAAATAGTCTTGATAACCCACAAGTATAGGGGATCGCAACAGTCTTCGAGGGAAGTAAAACCCAAATTTATTGATTCGACACAAGGGGAGACAAAGAATACTTATAAGCCTTAGCAGCGGAGTTGTCAATTCCACCACACCTGAGAAAGCACTAGTAACAAACGTGATGTGAAAGCAGCAGTAATATGAGAGCACAGTAGCAGTAACACAGAAGCAATGGCACCAGAAAATAGTTGCTTGCGTGGAGTTGACGGAAAAGCAATGATGATTACAGATGGACCGGGGTTCCCAGCTATCTACACTAGTGGTAACTCTCCAATAACAAGTGTTGGGTGAACAAATTACAGTTGGGCAATTGACAGAATATTGAGCGCATGACAATGCATATATATGACATGATGACTACTATGATATTTAATTGGGCATTACGACAAAATACATAGACCGTTATCCAACACGTCTATGACTAATAATCCACCGCCGGGTTGTCATCCGAGTTCCCCGTTGGTATTAAGTTGCAAGCAACGGATAATTGCATTAAGTAAAGTGCGTAATGTAAACAAATACATATGACCGTGGACATAGCATTGTTAGGTTATCCCTAGTGGCAACAGCACATCCGCAACCTTAGAACTTTCTGTCACTGTCCCAGGTTAAATGGAGGCATGAACCCACTATCTAGCATAAATACTCTCTCTTGGAGATACAGGCAACTACTTGATCAAGGCAACCACAAGTACCGGAGAGCATGCAAGATCTTAAATAACATATAAGATAGATTGATAATCAACTTGACATAGTATTCAATATTCATCGGATCCCAACAAACACAACACCGATTACATCATATGGATCTCAATCATGTAAGGCAGCTCATGAGATCATTGTATTGAAGTACATGGGAGAGAGAGTACCAACTAGCTACAGCTAGAACCCGTAGTCCATGGGGGAACTACTCACGGAGCATGATGGAGGCGGTGGCGTCGATGGAGAAGGCTCCGGGGTCAATCCCCATCCCGGCAGGGTGCCAGAACAGGACCTTCTGACCCCCGAAACGAAGTTTCATGGCGGCGGAGCACAGAGATGTATTCGGGAGTTTCGTCAATTGTTCTGTGAGTTTTAGGTCAGGGCAATATATAGTCCAAAGGGCGTCGCGAGGCGGTGACCGAGAGACGACACCACCCCAGGGCGCCGGGCAAGGCCCAACCGCGCCCTGCCCACGTGTGGGGCCCTCGGGCCTCCCCCGGACTTGTCCTTCTGGCCCATGGAGTCTTCTGGTAAAATAGGGGCCTCCGTAAATTTTCGTCCAATTCCGAGATTATTTCCAGACTAGCTTTTCTGGAATACAAAAACAGCAGAAAACAGGAACTGGCACTGCGGCATCTTGTTAATAGGTTAGTCCCAAAAAATGTATAAAAGTGATATAAAGTAGATGCAAAACATGTAGCAATTGGTATAAAACAGCTTGGAACATCAAAAATTATAGATACGTTTGAGACGTATCATATCCCTCTGACACAACCCTGAAGATGGATTGGGATATATATTGGTTAGTGATATAAATAGAGTATAATTTATTCATCTAAGTAGAGAGGCAAGACAATCAGTCAATTATCATGGTTGGAAATCCTATGGCTATCCTATTTGGGTTTCATAGCATAGCATATATATAATATATAACCCTACACATGCACTTCTACAAAAAAATACACTAGTAATGCTTAGCAAGGCTTTCTTTTATAATACATCCTACCTCTGGGGTAGTGGTAGGACCCTGCTTTGTTCATGACATCTTCAAGGATGATCGTCGATAACTGCAGCCGGATGCGATGGAAGTCTTGTCTATAATCAGCATCGGTGAGAGCATCCGCGCTTTTGGCCCATTCTACGAGACTAGATGGAATCCTCGTTTTCTCTGCATCCCGGACAAGCCCTTTAAGGTGATGGAGGGCGTAGAAGGCCTCCTTCACGCTGCCAGGCAGTTGCTTGATGCAATGGAATCCGGTCCCATGCATGAACTTGTGTTTGTTGTTCTGCGTGAAAGATTCCCCCTTCTTTTGGAAGGGGCCTCCCTTTTGGGCATAGCCCTCGAGAGGCTCATCGAGAACACCCTTTATTCTATTGTAGTTTCTCGGCATGCATTTATTCCCCGAGTCGAAATAAGTGGCCATGGACCACCTCGGGCTTACGACGATGAGTGCGCAGTACTTGTCCCTGCTCAACACAATTGAAACGGAATGTTGGACAAAGGATCAGCAATGGAAGAAATCTACAAGAAGGCATAAGATACAACGACGGCGAGCGGATGTGTACTTACTCGTAAAAGAAAGCCAGAAGAAGGTTGTTCTTCCTCTTGTTGGTCAGCACGAGCCTCTGGAGGTACTCCGTGGCCATGGTCCGTGTCCTTGATCCTTCCACCAGCTGGCTGTCACGCATGTATTAGGGATCCACTATCGCGACGTACGGGGTATCATCTCTCCTGATCTTCATCGCCGCATCAAGCGCATATAGGCGGACCAAGTTATAGTCCAGCCGTCTGGAGTGAAACAGGTTGAAGATGTCCTCGTACGCTATGAAGAACACATCCGCGGGGGCTTCCTGGACGAAGTCCACCTCCTTTGGCACCTTGACCGCGAACACCGGGTAACTCGGCTGCTAGTCTTTAAGAAGGAGGCTCTCTAGATGCAAGATAGATTCCTGCAAAGAAATCATGGGTCCTTCTGCAAGGCGGAGCAAGTCCTCAGATAGTGTAGGTTTACCAGCTTCATGAACTCGGGTCAAGCCATCCGCACGGGGTGGAATCATGTCTTCACGACCCCAGATAGTCTTAGGAGCTGGCTGGCTCGGAGAGGTGTTTGACCCTTTTCTCTTCATGTGCTTCTTCTTGTTCTTCATCTCTGGGGATTGTGGGGGTGCAGTGAACCCCGCGTAAACCATCTGTTGAAGTGTGCCAGGGCTAAAAATGTTACCCGGTTTGTCTTGAGCTTGATGATCGCCGGCATCCGGAGGCGTGCCTTGAGATAAACCCTCGAAGGCCAGGCGCTGTGTGCATGATGTGGGACGAGGAGGTTGACCGCGGTGACCGCGGAAGGGTTCTTCATCCACAGGAGGCATGTAGAAATCTTCCCTGCAGGCGCCAGTGTTGAGGAAGTCATCGATGTCGACATTCTCCTCATCATCGCCGTCGTTGCCACCAAGTTGAGGTGCAACGGCTTTATCTTTGGACGGTTGTGGCTCAGACGTTCCCAACAATTGTTTGTGGCGGCTGGTGGCGGCGACGACCGGCGGTAGCTTCCGACCGGTGGTGGCGGCGACCGGCGGTTCCTTCAGGGTGGTGGCGACGGCTGCCTGTGGCGCCGGTACATCCGCAACAGCTTTTTCTGGCCGCCTCGACGAGGGCCGAACGACCGGGGGCCGGTGCCTCGAGGTGGCATCGCCGGTGCGCCTGACCCCATGAAGACCATCCCCAAGACGAATCTGGGTCTTCGGCCATTCCATCATCCACTTGGAGCATTCTCTAAGGACCATGTGTTTCTCGGCTCCCGGAGATTGCATGGGGGGTCGATGTCACGGAACTCAGGCACTACCTCGGTCACCGTGACTTTCATCACGACCTCGCTCATTCTAGTGTTGTGCATATCGCGAGTCAAAGGTTGTACGATAATGGCTGTTGCGACTTCCATCAACTCCGGCCGCTCGTGTGCATTATCATTATTCTGTGAGTCAACACATGTTGGGCATCATGAGATATGGCAGTCATCACGGAACTCAGGCACTACCTCGGTCACCTGGGAGTCAACACATGTTGGGCATCATGAGATATGGCAGTCATCAAAAGCATAGTTATAGAAGATGCCGCGAACTAACTAGTTAGTTTAGTTGGTGATGGCGTTGAGCTCGGCTAATGTCGAGGCAAGGGCGTCGGTGCCGGCGACCAGCCTATCATTCTCCGGCCGCTCGTGTGCATTATCATTATTCTCCGGCCTATTAGTATGTTGATCCACGGTTGGCGGCACCGGTGGGGTCACCAGAACCGGTGACACATTATTGCTGGAGTTGCTGCTGGTGTAGCTGGGCACATGTATTGGCACCTGTTGACCTCCCGCATGCCAAGCAGTTATCCCCTCCAGCAATGCAGGGGTAAGAACCTCCGGAGCTTCTCGTCCACCTTCTCGTCCACTAACTTGTCCACCATGATGGAGTCCACCTTTTCGTGCTCTACTGTCTCCAGCATCTTCCTTAGCTCGACAACCTCGGCTTTATCCCTAGCTGGCTTCCTCCTCTCCTTTCTCGTCTCGGTGTCCGTGATGTAGTACTAGAGGAACTTCATGCTCATACCAAAGCCGGTCACACGGCCAGCTGACGTCGGCGGCTTTGACTTGTCCCTCCCCTTGTAAACGTTCATCGCCCTGTTGAAAGTCGTGTCCCACGGCTCCATCGACCCCTCCTGGGACGACGGGCCGGCCTGAGCCTCAGCCTCCAACTCCTTCTCCTGTAGACAAAGGAAATTAAGATGAACCCACGTAGAAATCAACGCAATGGACTTTGAGATATCCGCGGTAATTAAGTTCCTTACCAGCACTTTCTCGAAATCCAGCACATCGTTATCATCGGTAACGAATTCCCCCATCCCCGGCTTCAGATAGTAGCGGGACCGAACAAAGTTCCTAACTTGCTCGTCCGTGATTTTATGCCACGGGTTCTCTTTTCCAAGTCTTGCAACCTCGGCATCCTCCTTGTGCCAAACGGGCAGTTTTCCTCGGTAACCGCTGCTTCCCAAACGGTGGTTACCTAAGTTCAGTTCCCGCATATCCTTCCCCCACTTGGTCCATTTTTGAGCCTCCGGAGATTGTAAGGACAACTTGAATGCCTTGAACTCTTATTCGTCGAGCATCGGCTCTTTGGCACTTATCTCCTCCCAGCTAAGACCCTTATCAATCTTCGCCTTCACCCGGGTTTTCCAGCTGCTCAAGGTGGTGCTCATCTTCGTGATGGCTGCACTATCCACCTTTTTGTTGAACGGCTCTGGGAACTTGTATCGTTGGTGAAGCTTCGTGAGGAGGGTTTGGACCAAAGCCTCATTGTCCTTGCTTCTGAGGTCCTTCGTGTTGATCGTCATGGTTTCCCGGAGGATGCACCCTAGTTGCATGCCGTACCCGCAGGCAAGGTCCTTAGGCTCCAGTGGTTGGCCACTTGAGCTGACCTCAGTGAACTCATCTGTGACAATGCCGACCGCTTGCGGTGTCCGGTCCTTCCTCGGCTTCCTCGGCTTCTTCTGCTTCTAAGCGGTCGGGTTACTGCCACCATCACCATCCGTGTGGTCGCCACCCCCGACATCCGTGTGGTCGCCACCCCTGACATTTGTGCGGTCGCCGCCATCGGTGGTGGTGGTTTCGTCCTCATCCTCTATCTCATAGTCACCATCGCCGCCACTAGCCAGTTCGGCGGCCTCCGCCTCCTCCAACTCCTGGGACATAGCCCAGAACGGCTTGTTCTTTTCTCTAGCTTCTTCTTCGACGCTCATGTGCTTAGAAGGGCCGGGCGCGTCGGCCGACATGTTTGCACTGCATTAAAAAGAAACAAAAAGTTTGTACAACAAATATAAGAAAAACATCACTTAATTTAGTACTAAGATACCCCGGCCCATGCATTAGTCGCAATGACCTTTGCTAAAAATAGGACATATGGAGTAACCGAATTTGCCGGAACGGAAGTTAATCGACATTCCGACAATCTCAAGGGCCTCTCGGGGTACCTGCAAACATTTCATCCACAAGAATGTGGTGGCCAGAAGACCACCACCACCACTGATCCGAACCACCACAGAACCATCTCGCAACCACCACAGAACCACCACCACCACCACAAAACAACCACCAAAAAACCACCACAAGAATGTGGTGGCCAGAAGACCACCACGACAGAACCATCTCAGCTACCTTTTCTGGAAGAGGTGGCCACCACTGGCACGGTTGCACAATGGCTGTGTATCTCTCTTCGCTTTCCTGCAATCAAAGAGTAGCATGTGAGCTATTAACAGATAGCATTTCTAAGTCCAAAACTGTCAAGTAAAAATTCTCTAACTCCACCACATAGCCTATATAGAAGTTGGAGAACACATGAGAATTTGTTCTGGATAGTAAAAAATCTACTGTCAAGTAAAACCTATCTTCACTCATGTTAACAGATAGCATTTCTAGGCCTTTCCCATTTGATTAAATCTTGAAAATTTGGGAAATGCACCTTTATAGATCTCATCTACTCCATCTCATCTTCCTTATCATATCAAGTTCGAAAGGATTTGAAATAGTTTGCTTAATTATCCATGATGATTTTGGGAGCTAATCAAACCAGTGACCATTCGTGAAATAATCAACAACTAGCAGCAAACTAAAATACAATGCAGCAGCAACCCTAACCTAAAATGGCAGCAACCCTAACCCAAAATGCAGCAGCAACTACTCCATCTCAAAATGCAGCAGCAACTACTCCAAAACTGACCTAGCACTGATCCAAAACTAACCTAACCCAAAATGCAGCAGCAACTACTCCAAAACTGAAATAATCAACAACTAGCTGCAACTACTCCATCTCATCTTCCATCTCATCTTCCACTAACGTAGCACTGATCCTAATGGCAGCAACCCTAACCCAAAATGCAGCAGCAAACTAGCACTGATCCTAGCTAGGAATTTTGTCAAACACCTTGCGTGCAGGTTCGGTAGGGGAGGGAGGAGGGAGAGAGGGGAAGCACACCTCGGGGAGGGGTGGGAGGGGAGGTCGAGGGCGTCTGCAGGAGAGGAGGCGACAGCGGTGGACGAGGTCGAGCTTGGACGAGGCGATAGCGGCGGACGAGGCCGAGCGCCACGCGCGGGGGCGGAGGGTTCGCGAGCGCCACGCAGGAGAGGGCGGGGGTGGGCACAGGGGAGGTCGCCGGCGACTAGGGCGGGGCACGCGTCGGGTTGGCGGCGAGTTGGGGCGGCGGCGAGGGGTGGTTCTGTGGCAGCGGCGAGGATTCGCGAGCGCGGCACGGCCGGTTTGGACTTAGACGAAATTTGGGAAGAGAGAGGCAGTGCGAGGGAGGGCCCACATATAAGTGGTTGTACAGAAATTTCTGTGGCGCAGAATTTAGTGGCCTGGAAGTTTAAAACTTGTGTGCTGCTGTAGTTTGACAACAACAGCAACATACCTAAATGGTTTTCTTGTAAAACCTGTACTTGGACAGCCAGGTTCGAATCCTGGCTGTCTCACTTTTTTCTTCACTTTTTTTCAACTTTTTTCTTTAAAATATTTTTGGTTAAATTTGGTTCAAAAAATACACACAATGTCTCATACATATTGAGTTCATTGAATACATATATATACTCTTGCATTGTTTCACACACAATGTCTCTCATACATATTCATTGAATACATATATATGGTTGCATTGTCTCTCACACACACACACAAATTAAATACACCAAAAAAGTCTTCTTCGATAGCTAGCTTCTATTCTTTCCCTTCTTCGCGGTTGAAAACTTTAGGCCTGTCACCTTGAGATTTCTTCGCGTGAACGGACAACCTTTAGTAGGTAGGGAGGTCTTCCTTCTTTGTGTACTAGTAGTAGGCATGTCGAAGTACTTGTCGAATTCCTCCGCGATCTTCGGATCGCCATTCTTGTCCAAGTCTTCCTCGTTGGCGTCTCCTTCCATTCCGATGACACTAGTACAGAAACAGCTATTAGTGGCGCACCAATTTGGTATTCTATGGCGCACCCCCAGGTTTGCTGGGTGCGCCACAGAATTCTCGCCACTAAAATTATTTCTATGGCGCACAACTTTCTGTGGCGCACCCAGGCCGTGCGCCACAGAATCATGTCGACGTGGACACAACAGATGAATTCTGTGGCGCATCCCTAATCCGTGCGCCACAAAAATAGGTGCGCCACAAAAAAATTTTGATGCGCCACAAAAGTATTTTCCAGAAATACAGAAATTCACATTTTCCTGTATAAATACAAGTATATTACAGGAAATACAGGAATAATAGAAACAATAATATATTTTGATACGGTATATGAAAACAAACACATTACTATGTCATCACAAACACTTATAGCCCAAGATACATACATATAGTGACAAGTGCCAAAACACAAGTCTACAAAAGTTCCATCCCGATCATGTCACACAAGTCTTAATTGGTACAAAGGTTCATCTCATGTCACACACAAGTCTTAGTACAAATGAAGTTGTCACCGCCGCGATGATGGACCATGATCATGTAGTCCTCTTCTTGAGCGGCGCCGGGAACGGTAGAAAGCCATCTTTCGTCCTCCACTCCCTGGTCTCATTCTGCACCTCTAGTCGTTCTTCGATATCCCTCTGACACAACCCTGAAGATGGATTGGGATATATATTGGTTAGTGATATAAATAGAGTATAATTTATTCATCTAAGTAGAGAGGCAAGACAATCAATCAATTATCATGGTTGGAAATCATATGGCTATCCTATTTGGATTTCATAGCATAGCATATATATAATATATAACCCTACACATGCACTACTACAAAAAAATACACTAGTAATGCTTAGCAAGGCTTTCTTTTATAATACATCCTACCTCTGGGGTAGTGGTAGGACCCTGATTTGTGAATGACATCGTCGAGGATGATCGTTGATAACTGTAGCCGGATGCGATGGAAGTCTGTTCTGTAATCAGCATTGGTGAAAGCATCCGCCATTTTGGTGTATTCTGCGAGACTAGATGGAATCTTCATTTTCTCAAAATCCCGGACAATCGCTTTAATGTGATGGAGGGCATAGTAGGCCTCCTTCACGCTGCCATCCAGTTGCTTGATGCAATGGAATCCGGTCCCATGCTGGAACTTGTGTGTGTTGTCCTCCGTGAAAAATTCCGACTTCTTATGGAAGGGGCCGCCCTTTTGGGCATAGGCCTCGAGAGCGTCATCGAGAACACCCTTTATTCTGGTGTATCGTCTCGGCGTGGATTTATTCCCCGAGTCCAAATAAGTGGCAATGAACCACCTCGGGGATACGTAGATGAGTGCGCAGTACTTGTCCCTGCTCAACACAATTGAAACGGAATGTTGGACAAAGGATCAGCGATGGAAGAAATGTACAGGAAGGCATAAGATACGACGGTGGCGAGTGGATGTGTACTTACTCGAAAAAGAAAGGCAGAAGAAGGGCGTTCTTCCTCTTGTTGGCTAGCATGACCCTTACGAGGTACTCCGTGGCCGTTTCCCGTGTCTTTGATCCTTCCACCAGATGGCTGTCACGCATGTAGTAGGGATCCACTATCGCGACGTACGGGCATCATCTCTCCTGATCTTCATCGCCACATCGACCGCATATAGGCGGACCATGTTATAGTCCAGCCGTTTAGTGTGAAACAGGTTGAAGATGTCCTCGTACGCTATGAAGAACACATCCGCGGGTCTTCCTGGACGAAGTACACCAGCTCCTTTGGCACCTGGACCGCGAACGCCGGGTAACTCGCCTGCTTGTCTTTAAGAAGGAGCTCCTCTAGATGCAAGATAGATTCCTGCAAGGCAATCATATGGGTTCTTCTGCAAGGCGGAGCAAGTCCCCAGACAAGATAGGTTTACCAGCTTCATGAACTCGGGGGAAGCCATCCGCACGCGGTGGAATCGTGTCTTCAAGACCCCAGATCTTAGGATCTGGCTGGCTCGCCGAGGTGGAGGATCCTTTTGTCTTCCTGCGCTTCTTCTTGTTCTTCATCTCTGGGGATTGTGGGGGTGAAGTGAACCCCGCTTTAACAGTTTCTTGCAGTGTGTTAGGGCTGAAAATGTTACCCGGTTGAGCTTGATGATCGCCGGCATCCGGAGGCATGTCGGTGAAGGCCAGGCATTGTGTGCATGAAGTGCGACGAGCAGGTTGACCGCGGTGGTCGCGGAAGGGTTCTTCATCCACAAGAGGCATGTACATACCATCCATGCAGGTGCCAGTGTTGATGTAGTCATCGACGTTGACATCATTCTCCTCCTCCTCATTGTCGTTGCCACCAAGTTGAGGTGCAACGGCTTTGTCCTAAATATAAACAATAGCACATCCGTTAGACGGGAAAGTCGGAAAGTCGGGGAATTCAGAATGTCAGAACTAACCTTGGACGATTGCGGTGAAGATGTTCCCAACAACTGTTTGTGGAGGCTGGTGGCGGCGACGACCGGCGGTAGCTTCCGGCCAGTGGTGGCGGCGACCGGCAGTTCCTTCTGAGTGGTGGCGACGGCTGCTTGTGGCGCCGGTTCATCCGCAACAGCTTTTTGTGGCCGCCTCAACGGGGGCCGAATGACCAGGGGCCGGGGCCTCGAGGTGGCGCCGCCGGTGCGCCTGACCCCATGAAGAACATCCCCAAGACGAATCTGGGTCTTCGGCCATTCCATCATGCACTTCCCGCATTCGCCAAGCTTCATGTGTTTCTCGGCTCCCGGAGGTTGCGTGGGGGGTCGATGTCACGGAACTCAGGCAGTACCTCGCTCACATTGACTTTCATCACGACCTCGCTCATTCGGGTGTTGTGCATATTGCGGGTCAAAGGTTGTATGATCTTGACCGTTGCGACTTCCTTCAACTCGCCGCCAACCCCCACCCTATGCAGGAGTATGCAAGGCATGTCCTGAGAGTCAACACATGTTGGGCACCATGCATGAGATATGGCAGTCATCAAAGGCATATATAGTCATAGAAGATGTCGCGGACTAACTAATTAGTTACCTCGGTGATGGCGTCGAGCTCGGCTAATGTCGAGACAAGGGTGCCGGTGCCGGCGGCCGGCCTATCATTCTCCGGCCGCTCGTGCGCATTATCATTATTCTCCGGTCTTGGTGTATGTTGATCCACGACAGGGGGCACCGGTGGGGTCACCAGGACCGGCGACACGTTATTGCTGGAGGTGCTGCCGGCGAAGCTGGGCACGTGTATCGGCCCCTGTTGACCTCCCGCTTGCCAAGCAGCTATCCCCTCCAGCAATGCAGGGGGTAAGAAACTCCGGAGCTGCTCGTCCACCTTCTCGGCCACTAGCTTGTCCACCATGCTGGCGTCCACCTTTTCTTTCTCTAGTGTCTCCAGCTTCTTCCTTAGCTCAAGAACCTCGACTTTATCTTTAGCCGGTTTCCTCCTCTCCTTTTTCTTCTCGGGGTCCGTGCTGTAGTACTCGAGGAACTTCATGCTCATACCAAAGCCGGTCACATGGCCAGCTGACGTCGGCGGCTTTGACTTGTCCCTCCCCTTGTAAACGTTCATCGCCCGGTTGAAAGTCGTGTCCGAAGGGCCGGCCTGAGCCTCCTGGGACGACGGGCCGGCCTCAGCCTCATCCTTCAACTGATCCTCCTGCGGACAAAGGAAATAAACATGAACCCATGTAGAAATCAACGCAAATGGACTTTGAGATATCCACGGTAATTAAGTTCCTTACCAGCTTTTTCTCGAAATCCAGCACATCTTGATAGTCGGTAACGAATTCCCCCGTCCCCGGCTTCAGATAGTAGCGGGACCGAACAAAGTTCCTAACTTGCTCGTCCGTGATTTTAAGCCACGGGTTCTCTTTCCCAAGTTTCGCAACCTCGGTATCCTCCTTGTCCCAAACGGGTTGTTTTCCTGCGTAACCGCCGCTTCCCAAACGGTGGTTACCTAAGTTCAGTGCCCGCATCTTCTTCCCCCACTCGGTCCATTTTTGAGCCTCCGGAGATGCCAAGGACAACTTGAATGCCTTGAACTCTTCTATGTCGATGTACAGCTCTTTGGCACTGATCTCCGCCCAGCTAAGACCCTTGTCAATCTTCGCCTTCACCCGGCCTCTCCAGCTGGTCAAGGCAGTGCTCATCTTCGTGATGGCGTAGTTGTCCACCTTTTTGTTTCCATCATCAGGGAAATTGTATCGTTGGTGAAGCTTCTTGAGGAGGTCTGTGTGCAAAGCCTCATTGTCCTTGCTCCTGAGGTCATACGTGGTGATCGGCACGGTTTCCCGGAGGATGCACCCTAGTTGCATGCCGTACCCGCTTGCGATGTTCCTAGGCTCCTGTGGTTGCATGCCGTACTAGTGGGAGTGACATAGGATAAACATATTCTAGTTACTCTCTATAGGCCACCAAACATAACCGACAACAGAGCTTCAGTACCACTCAATAGATGTGTATACTTGGTGCTTGTGAGCTTCAGTACCACTCAACAGTAAGTAAATCATCCACGATTCTAGATGCTAAAAGTTGTAAGGAATACCAACAACCAAATCATGCAAATTCTGTAAAAATGTGGGTTTGGCATTTGACCAAACACCTTGTGTGTGCATGTGTGGAGGGGAGGGAGAGGGGATGGAAGGAGCAGCACCTCGGGGAGGGTATGGTGGAGGGGAGGGAGAGGGGATGTCGAGGGCGCCGGCAGCGTCGGCGTCGAGGTGGCGGGCCGGTGGCGAGGATGTCGGGCGTGTTCCAGGGGCGGCGAGGCGTCGTGCTCTGGCGCTCCAGGGGCGGCGAGGAAGCGGTGGAGTGGCGGCGAGGACGCGGTGGTCGTCGAGCGCGTGGTGGAGTGGCGGCGAGGACGCGGTGGTCGTCGAGCGTGCGGGCGGGAGCTGCCGGCGGCGAGGGCGCGGTGGTCATCGAGGACTTAGCAGTTTTCGAGCGCGCGGTAGTTTTCACTAGTGAGGGAGGCACGTTGGCAGACCCACATGTAAGTGGGAGCAACAAAATTCTGTGGCGCACTGTTGAAGGGTGCGCCACAGAAAGTCAGGATTCTGTGGCGCACCGTTGGAGGGGTGCGCCACAGAAATGCAAGATTCTGTGGCGCACCTCCCAGTGGGTGCGCCACAGAATTGTCTAGTACGAATTTAAAAAGTTGTGCTGTTGTTTGATGACACAAAGAGCAACACAACCCAGTGGTCTCACACACAATGTATATTCAATGGACAGCCAGGTTCGAATCCTGGCAAACTCACTTTTTTTTAACTTTTTTTCTTTAAAATTGGTTAAAAAATGGCATTGTCTCACACACAATGTATATTCAATTCATACACATATTCAATTCATTGACTCATACATATTCAAAAACTTGCATTGTCTAGTACATATTCATGATCATACATATATATGCTTCCATTGTCTCACACACACACGCACAAATTAAATACACCAACAAAGTATTCTTTGTCTTGGTTCCGCGAGCTAGCTTCTCTTCTTTCCCTTCTTCGCGGTTGAAAACTTTAGTCCGGTCACCTTGAGATTTCTTCGCGTGAACGGACAACCTTTAGTAGGCAGGGAGGTCTTCCTTCTTTGTGTACTAGTAGTAGGCATGTCGAAGAACTTGTCGAATTCCTCCTCGATCTTTGCCTCGTTGTCCAATTCTTCCTCGGTGGCGTCTCCTTCCATTCTGATGATGCTCCTCTTCCCCCTCCTCACACTACAATAAATATGCTAACTAGTGACTTTTTGATAGTGACTTTGAAAAAATTGGTCATAGATCTGTGACCAATTTGAACCATTTGGTCATACACTACCAATTTTATCAGAATGGTCATAGTCTCCTTACATGAATTGGTCATAATCTAGAAACCACTGGATAAGGCATTTTCACTGGTTGATTACGACCAATTTAAATGGTCATTTGCATTAGTGGGCAGCCAACTAAGCAGTCTTGCATATGTGTCAGTGTTGAGGTGTCATTTTTGCTTATGTGTCACTAAGCATCCATTATTTAGATCTCACTGACAGGTGGGACCCATTGACAAGAGGAAGGCATATTGACTGATCTGAACGGTGGGGCACATTGTGGGTCCCCACGTGCACGCCCTGACATGTGGGACCCGCCCTCGCCCCGCCTGACATGTGGGACCCACGCGCACGCAGTGACATGTGGGACCGCCCTCGCCCCGCATGACATGTGGGACCCGCATCAGCACCACCAAGCAAGCATGACATGTGGGTCCCGCCGCACGCACTGCTATGTAGGACCCACCCTCGCCCGGACTGACATGTGGGACCCGCAACAGCCCACTAAGCCAGCCTGACATGTGGGTCCCGCACTTGCCCAGCCCACAAGGACCGATCCACACAACCAGGAATCGATAAATGAATTAACGAGCGCCGGAAGGAATCGAACCAACGACCTCCTTCTTGCCTTCGCTAGTTGCTATCAGTAGGCCATCACTAACTTCGCGTGCTATTTGAACAGAAAAACAATTAATACAGGTAAAAATTAACCTGGGCCAAAGCCCATTCCGAGTAACTGCTGGGCTAGGCCGGCTCGGCTGGTCGGCTAGTTTTTTTTTTTGTTCGTTGTTATTATCTTTAAAGTTTTCTTTTATTACTTTTGATTTTGAACTCCAATTTTAACCAAATAAAATTTAATTATTTTGTAAACATGTACTCTGTAATTATAGACTATTAGGAATTATTCTTAGTCAAATTAAAACTTAACAAAATAGGGTTTTGAAGAATTTGAAAATACTTTTTTCGGATTATTCTTTTAAATTCAAATACAAGATAAAACAAATGCAAGGTTTTAAAATTCAGACTAGATAGCACACGTAGCGTCATGATCGAACATTCATATAAAATTCAAACAAATACAAGATAAAACAAATGCAAGATAAAACAAATACAAGATAAAACAAATGCAAGATTTTAAAACAAATACAAGATAAAACAAATGCAAGATTTTTTCGGACTTCGACTAGATTATCAAACGAGCATACAAAATTTAGAAAAATCAAATAAATGGAAAACCTTCGCGTAGCGTCATGATATGTGACCTCGTTGTCATAAAAAAAATATAACTTGCAGTGTGGAAGTTGTATTGAAAAAGTGTTCTCAGAAACTTGTTACCATGATCGAACATTCCTAGCTTTCAACACAAACAGGCAATGGTTTGACCACATTCATGACATAGTTTGTCGAAATGTGCCGAAAATTGGCACATGCATGCATTGTGGGATGACAAACAATGTCGCCGAACAAAGATTCCAACATGTTTCACAAAAAAGTCACTTTTCTTTTTTCAAGTGCTAAAAGTAAGGATTTTTGTGAAGCGGCTACCGAGAGTGTCGTGGGGTCACTCTTTGACTACCCCACGGTGGGGATACCTGGGTCACGCCAAGCCCGCCAGCCTTATAACGAGGGCCCAAGGAAGGCCCAAGGAGGACGACGTGCGGCCCAAGATAGTCGACGCTAGGTCATGCGACCCCGCCATGCTTGTAAGCGCCATCGGCACCGTTCACCGAGACCTAGCCTACCATATAAAGGCTAGGAGGGTCCTTCGTCTAGGGTACGCTCATAACCGCCACACAAACCCTAGCGAGATTGCCATCTCGCCATTGTAGCCACAGCTCACCATCAATAACCAGACAATCAGGAAGTAGGGTGTTATCCTCCGGGAGCCTGAACCTGGGTAAAACGCCTCGCTTGTCAGCCGTCGTGATCACCAGCGCTCATCTCTCTCCCCTCAATCAACCCGGGGTGCACAATCCAGGGATTTGCCGAGTCCACACCTCGACAATTGGCGCCGTCTGTGGGAAAGAACGAGCGCTGGAATCATGGTCGCACCGGCTCCATCAACCTTGAAGACCGACGTCTGCATCGCCAAGGAGCCAATCTGCTTCGGCTCCTTCGAGTATGTGCCTCACCTTCGGTACCATGCACTACTTCGTAGACAGCCGTGGAGTGCTCAGATCTACGGCGATCGCACCGCCCGCGGCGATGGCACTCGCATCTGCCGCGGCTGCGTCGACCACGTCCTCACCTGCTGCGGAGATCGCATCTTCTGCGACCGCGGTGACAGCATCTTCGACCGCTGGGAAGATCACGTCCGCCTCGACTACTCCGACCACCTCCGCCGTGACGGAGGTCGCGCCCAATACGGCTGCGCCATTAGTGTCTCCGGCTGCCACGGAGATCGCATCTGCTACGACTACGTCGACTACCTCGTCGACCACCGCGCGGATCGAGTCAACTTCGACTACCTCGATCGCGTCGCTGGCAAGGCCAAGACCTGCATCAACTTCGACTACGTCGACCACGCCTTTGCGCGCAACGAAGACCGCGCCGCTCTCATCCACGCCACTCGCGTCTCCGTCGACACGCAAGATCGTCAACAAGCCAATCGCGCCCGCGTCGACAACAGCGGCATCACTTCTCACGACCGCGGCAAAGATCGCGAAACTCCAGGGAAAAAGCCGCGGCAGCGACTGTGGTACCCACCACGTTGCGGCCATTTTCGATTCCGAGCATGGCTCGGACGAAGGAAGCAGCAGTGGCAGCGTCCATCCCGCTGCCCAGATCTACCCCGCGCAAGTCTTCATGATCGGCCAGAGGCCGCAGGACAACGACGACGAACCCGCATATCCATTGGAGGTGGTCATGCCGGACCAGGTGACGCGACTCACCATCACCCGCGACATGGCAATCAAAGCCCTGAAGCACGTCGAGGAAGGCACGTACCCTCCACCGGATGCACCCCGGGAGGACCTTATGGCGGTCCAATACCTGCTGCGGAAAGAAGGCGAACGACTCCGCGCAGAGAAGGCCGAGCTCCTCCGACGCAAGGAGGAGGCCGACGCGTCAAGCGCCAGGAGGGCCGCTTACTCGTTCACGCCTCAACAGAGGTCTCGCAAGGAGCAAGGCGCCACAGAGCCCGCGTGCCCCTGATGACGGAGGTCGACCGCGCTAGAGTCACCCGCAACCTCGAGTCATCATACATAGAAGACGCAGACGGAATACCCGTCCCCAAGACACCCGGAGCTGCACTCATGGCAGTCGAAACTTACTTGCGGCTGACACAGCCGCCAGAGGGCGACTCGCGCGCTCTCCTCCACAAGCAGCAGATCATGTCTATCAAAGCACTCGAAGAAGCACTGGTAAACAAGGCGCCGACAGAAAAAGCGCGAGGATCGGGATCGCCGCGACCACGAGCCCGCACTCGCAGCCCCGGCGACAAGACAATTGCGACAACCGCAGCCAGGTGAAGACCTCCGCAACGTCATCACGCAAAGGACGGTAGACCGCAGCCGCACCCAGCGCCCGGTTAGCACGCCCAACTTCGACTACGACCGCAGCGACGGCGACTACGAGCCGTGCGGCGCCGCGTGCTTCAGCTTCAACATACGTGACACGAGAATGCCCAAGGGCTTCAAGCTCACGGCAGAAGCAGTCAAGTACGACGGGAAGCAGGACCCAAGACTCTGGCTAGAAGACTACCTTATAGCCTGCAGCTGCCAGGGCGGTACTTCGACCACGGCCATGCAGTACATCCAGCTGATGCTCACGGGCTCTGCGCGCGGGTGGCTCAACACTCAACCCAAGAACGCCTTCAGGACGTGGGACGAGTTCGCGGAAGCCTTCGTTAAATCCTTTCTGGGAACGTACTCGAGGCCAACGACGTTCGTCGAACTGCAGGCATGCAAGCAAGGACGAGACGAGCCGCTCCGTCATACATCCAGCGTTGGACCCTGCTCCGCAACACCATGGAGACCCCTCGGAGGACCGAGTGATGGATGCCTTCATGCACGGCGTCTCCCGCCGCGACCTCCGCGAGGAATTTGGTAGGCTCCGGCCGAAAAACATGATCGAGGTCATGAAGATAGCAAACCAGTGGGCAGACGGAGAGGACTCGGTCCGCAATAGTTCACACTACTCCCGAAGGACGAAGCCGGACCAAGCAACTGGCGAGAAGGGCGCCACAAAAGAAGCCGCGTTACAACGGCAACGACTCAATCGAGTTAGTAGCGGCGGGATTCCAAACCCCCCGTGAGGACGAAACGCGCGACAGCAGTCGCCAATACAGCCATGCACAGTACAGTCGAAGCGGCGGGGACCAGAGTCGCCAATACAGCCAGGGGCAGTACAACCGAAGCGGCGGCAGCGCTACCGCAGCGACGGAGGCCATAAACGCGAGTGGCAGAAACGCACTCTAAGCCCAGCGGAAGAGCTGGAACAACCCTGCAGGCACCACATGTTCAGGAACCCGGAAACGGGCAAGTGGGGATCCAACCACCTGTTGAAGGACTGTCGAAAGGCACGCAAAATATATGAAGCCATGCAGAAGATAGTCACCCAGCACCCGCAGCACAGCCACCGCGCAGCTGGCCATCCAGGCAGCACCCCCACCGCAGTCGCTAATCCAGCACAGGCTGCGGGAGCCTTCCTGCAGCAGCAGCAGCCGCAGCAAGAAGCCCCACCGGTGGTCCAGACGCATATCCAGCGGCACGCGGACAACTCAACATGATACAGAAGGGGCGCCCCTCAAACAGGGCTCAGAAGCTCATCACCCGCCAAGTCTTCCAAGCCATCACCTGTCCACCGCGGTACCAGACTACCTGAGAGGGTCAGAGACACCAATCACCTTCTCCAGAGCAGATCACCCGCCTGCAGTACCACGACCCGGGCACGCCGCCCTGGTAGTCGAAGCTCTGATCGGAGATTACACCCTGAAAAAGGTGTTCATGGACGGAGGCAGTGGCATTAACATCATCTTTGCCGACACCCTCAGAAGGATAAACAGGCCAACGACGGACTTGGCAGCATCAGAACTACATTCCATGGCATAGTACCAGGGCAAGCAGTCACGCCCATGGGAACGATCACACTCGATGTCATCTTCGGCACACCCGAAAACTTCAAGAGGGAGTCGATCGACTTCGAGGTAGTCGACTGGAAGTCGCAGTACCACGCGATACTCGGGCGCCCAACCTTCGCCAGATTCATGGCGGTACCTCACTACGCCTACCTCATGCTCAAGATGCCTGGACCCAAGGGCGTCATCACGGTACACGGCGACTTCGACCGCTCCAACAGCTGCGACCGCGAGTTCAGCAAGATCTCCGAATTCTTCGGAGTCGAAGAGCACTTCGAGGCAATGGCAGTCGACAACGACAAGACCATCTTCCCAGCCCGCAAGAAACCAGCCAAGGACGCTGCCTTCAACGCGGCTGACGACACAACGACCCATCAGGTCCACCCGACTGACGCCAGCAAGACGGTCAAAGTATCGTCGAGTCTGACTCCCGCATAGGAAGGCGCGCTCGTCGAGTTTCTACGTGAGAACTGGAGAATCTTCGCATGGCAACCCTCTGACATGCCAGGAATACCCAGGAACCTCGCCGAGCACTCCTTAAAAGTCCACAAGGACGCCAGACCCGTCAAACAGGCCATGCGACGCTTTTCCGGGCCCAAGCGAGACGAAATCAGCAGAGAAATCGATCGACTGCTGAATGCCAAGTTCATTCGAGAGATCAAAGACTCGGACTGGGTCGCCAACCCAGTCCTGGTGGAGAAGAAGAAGACGAAGAAACTCCGCATGTGCGTCGACTTCACCGCCCTCAACAAATGCTGCCCCAAGGACCATTTCCCGCTCCCGCGGATAGATCAGATCATCGACTCGACTGCAGGCTGCGAACGCCTGTCCTTCCTGGACGCCTACTCAGGTTACCAGCAGATCAGACTGAACGTCGAAGATGAGGAGAAGACAGCATTCATCACACCCGACGGCGTTTTCTGCTACCAGACGATGCCCTTCGGGTTGAAGAACGCTGGTGCCACGTACCAGCGCACAATGCAAGCATGCCTCAAAGGGCTCATCGGGCAGATCGTCCAAGTCTACGTCGACGACATCGTCGTCACCACCCGCAAGGAGGACACCCTCATCGCCGACCTCCGCAAGGTCTTCGCCGCCCTCGACGAGTATCAGATCAAGCTGAACCCAGACAAGTGTGTCTTCGGCGTGCCAGCCGGAGAACTGCTTGGGTACCTCGTCTCTGCAAGAGGAATCGAAGCCAACCCTGAGAAGGTGCAAAACATACTCGCAATGCCAGCACCGACCAAGCTTCACGAGGTGCAACGCCTAGCCGGCCGAGTCGCAGCTCTCAGCCGGTTCATAAGTAAGTTGGGAGAAAAGGCCCTGCCTTTCTACCAACTGATGAAAAAGACAGACAAGTTCGAGTGGACAGAAGAAGCGCAAGTCGCGTTCGACCAACTCAAGAAAACACTCACGACTTCCCCAGTACTGGTGGCTCCACTGGAAACGAGCCGCTATACCTCTACGTGTCAGCCACAAACAGGGTGGTCAGCACGGTACTCGTAGTCGAACGAGAAGAAGGACACAGCTACCCTGTTCAGCGACCCGTCTACTACCTTAGCGAGGTGTTGACCCTGTCCAAGCAGCGCTACCCGCACTACCAGAAGCTGGCCTACGGAGTTTTCATGACTTCAAGGAAAGTAATCCATTACTTCTCCGAGCACCCGATCACGGTGGTAAGCTCCTCCGGGCTCTCCGACATCCTGACCAACCAATGCGCGACAGGACGAGTCGCTAAGTGGGTCGTCGAGCTAGGACCCTGGGGGCTGAAATACGCTCACCCGAAGTCAATCAAGGCCCAAGTGCTCCCAGAATTCACCACCGAGTGGATAGAAGCCCAGCTGCCAGATGTCCCCGACCTGTCCAACGCATGGACAATGTACTTCGACGGCTCCAAAAAGTTCAGATCAGCCGGGGCAGGAGTCATCCTCATCTCCCCAAAGGCGACAAGCTGAAGTACGTGCTACAGATGGACTTCCCAACACCCTCCAACAACGAGGCTGAGTACGAAGCCCTAATCCATGGCATGCGAATGGCCAAGAACTGCGGCGCCACTCACCTCATGATCTACGGCGACTCCTACCTCGTCGTGCAGCAAACCATGAAAGCCTGTGACGCCATCGCCGACAACATGATCGCCTACAGAGACCTGTACAACCAGCTGGAGGGCACCTTCGACGGCTGCGAGTTGCGACATCGGCCGCGAAAGCAACGAGGAAGCCGACGCCCTCGCCAACCTGGGCTCAGACAAGGCGCAGGTGCCACCCGGCGTCTTCCTTGAGCGCATCACGCAGCGGTCTGTCAAACTTCGACCCGCGCCCGGATCCTCCACACCATCAACGAGCACCGCGACCGCCAGGCAAAGAGAAGGAGCCAATGGAGGTTCTGCTCATCGAGCCCACCTGGACGAGCCCATATCTGGCGTACATGCTGCACCAGAGACTGCCAGTCAACTCAGTCGAAGCCAAGCGCATTATTCGCCGTTCGAAAGGCTTCACCATCATCAAGGGGGAACTATACAAGCGAAGCATCTCAGGAGTCCTGCAAAGGTGCGTTGATCCAGTCGACGGTCAAGCCATCCTGCTCGAAATCCATACAGGCACCTGCGGGCACCACGCTAGCAGTCGTGCCTTGGTAGCCAAAGCCCTGCGAGCCGGGTTCTACTGGCCCACCGCAATGCAAGATGCCGAAGAAATCGTGAAGAAATGTCTCGGCTGCCAGGAGTTCGCCAACAAGCCGCACGCGCCAGCATCGGCACTGAAGACCATACCACTCGCCTGGCCATTCGCTCAGTGGGGACTCGATATGGTGGGTCCACTCAAGAAATCTTCACCAGGGGGCACACTCACCTCCTGGTAGCAGTCGACAAGTTCACCAAATGGATCGAAGCCGTGCCCATCACAAGTTCGACTGCATCCTCAGCAGTTAACTTCATCAGGTCCATCATCTTCAGGTTGGGGTGCCGAACAGCATCATCACCGACAACGGCACGAACTTCACAGCCGAAGAATTCAAGGACTTCTGCTCCGAACAAGGCATCAAGCTCAACTACGCATCAGTCTCGCACCCGCAATCCAATGGGCAAGTCGAAAAGGCCAACGGCCTAGTCTGCAAAGGCATCAAGAAGCGCCTGCGAGTACCATTGAGGCGCGCTGCAGGCGCCTGGGTCGAAGAGCTGCCTTCTGTGCTTGGAGTCTACGCACAACACCGAACAGATCAACCCAGTACACGCCATTCTTCATGGTTTATGGCGCAGAGGCGGTCATGCCCTGCGACATCAAGTTCGATGCACCTCGAGTGGTGGCCTACGACGAGTCTGACGCAGAAGAAGCACTCGAGGACGACATGGACACCCTGGACGAAGCACGCGACATCGCCCTCACTCGCTCAGCTGTGTACCAGCAGGACCTGCGCAACTACCATGGACGGCGACTGCGGCCAAGAGCTTTCGTTCCAGGCGACCTGGTCCTTCGCCTCAAACAGAAGAAGGTGCACAAGCTCGCCTCCCCATGGGAGGGCCCATACATTGTGACAGAAGCAATCGGCGGAGGAGCTTACCGCCTGAAGGACTCGAAGACAGGAACAGTCTGCCACAACCCGTGGAATGTCGCGCAGCTGCGACGCTTCTATGCCTAGTCGACTCCCCTGCTGTAACAAAGCATACATGTCAAGGCGGCAGGTTTCAGACGCACTCTTTCCCTTACCAGGGTACCTGAGGGGACTGGAAGGGTTTTAATGAGGCGGCCTGCTCGCAAAAATCAATGAAGTGATTTATGGAACAAGCTCTCCACTTTACTTTTTCAGTCAAAAAGCAACATAAACCTAGGCCGCACCCGACGCACTCGGGGGCTGCGCCATACAGGTTCAACTCGAAAAATCCTCGGCCGCCACCCGAAGCACTCGGGGGCTGCGCCACACAGGTCTAAGTCCAACCTAGGCCGCACCCGACGCACTCGGGGCTGCGCCATACAGGTTCAACTCGAAAAACCTAGGCCGCACCCGACGCACTCGGGGGCTGCGCCATACAGGTCAAGTCGAAAACCTTGGTCGTCACCCGAAGCACTCGGGGGCTGCGCCACACAGGTCTAAGTCCAACCTAGGCCGCACCCGACGCACTCGGGGGCTGCGCCATACAGGTTCAACTCGAAAAATCCTCGGCCGCCACCCGAAGCACTCGGGGGCTGCGCCACACAGGTCTAAGTCCAACCTAGGCCGCACCCGACGCACTCGGGGGCTGCGCCATACAGGTTCAACTCGAAAAAACCTAGGCCGCACCCGACGCACTCGGGGGCTGCGCCATACAGGTCCAAGTCGAAACCTTGGTCGTCACCCGAAGCTCGGGGGCTGCGCCATACAGGTCCAAGTCCAGCCTAGGCCGCACCCGACGCACTCGGGGGCTGCGCCATACAGGTCTAACTCAGAAAATCCTCGGCCGTACTCGAAACACTCGGGGGCCGCGCCGCACACGTCTAAACCCACAAAACCCTAGGCCGCACCCGATCCGCTCGGGGGCTGCGCCATACAGGTTCACAGACGTCTACAAATACAATTTACTAACTCGGGGGCTACCCCCACCTCGACATACATACACTCATACTTCCACTTGGAAAAATTTCTCTTACAAGCTAACGCTATGCAACAGCACTCTACTGCCCTTATTCTACAGGCTCGCCCTTTGGCGCATCAAGTGGCCCTACAAGGTGCTCGCTGAATTTCTGAACCTGCTGAATCATCTGGCGTGCAGCCGCAAGAGTATCGGCATAGTCACCTTCTCCAGGCAAGCCGTCAAGCACCTTGTGCAATGGAAGGTTAGGCCGGTGCATTCGAACATACGCCAACGCCACGTTCGCCCCGGCAACAAGTTGAGCGTGCACGACTTCCTTCAACGCACCGCCTTCACGGAACCTCTCCAGAAGCGCAGTTAGTCCATTCGGCTGCTCGTTGTGAGGAAAGTACACCTTGTTGATCTGCCAGAGGGTTTTTCTGCAACCTTCTAATAGTACAGCAGCCCGCCAGGTGCGATCCAGCATTCGTGCCAGGATACTTCCTCTGGACTTGTTTGACCAAAACTGGCGCGCTTCGGGTGAGTCGCCGGCGGCCTCTTTCTCTACCCGCTCGTCCACTCGAAGCTGCTCCGCCGTCAAATCAGAATTGACATCTGCATCAAGGCCAAGCATTGAGCATAACAAGTAGACACAGAAGCCGAAGGAAAAACGCTAAAAGTCCAACCTTGCAGCTGTCGACCAATCAAGTCCATCTCTCCAAGCAGAAACTCTTCACGCTGGGAGAACGGCGCGACGGGCCGCAACCTCAGTCGCTCCAGCTCCAACTCAGCATTCTTCAACTTCGACTCGAGCTCAACCACCTTGTTCCTCATGAAGGTGAGCACTCTCTGGTCGTTTACGCTTCGCACAGGAGCTGGAGGAGCTTGACGGCGGCGACGAGTAGGCGCAGCCGAAGTGGTATCTTCCTCATCACCCGCGCCAGTCGTCCCAGCAACGTCAGGAGCTTCGCCCATATCAGACTGCCAAGAATCGACAGCGTCAGGCCAGGAAAAGAATAAACATAACTCATTCAAGCCAGATAAAAAAAATACACGGCGACTGCACCCCCGGGGGAGTGAATTCACATTTCATCATCAACATGTTCACTCGCACAATATATAGTGCATTACAGACTCAAGCCCAACAGCAGAAGCGCAGTTCTAAAAGGGAAAAGTCTACACTACAGACTCAGACTGGGAACGGCTCTTCCTAGCAGCCAACTCTGCAGCTTTGGCAATTCTCCTCTCGAAGGTGGCGACCAACTTCGCAGCTAGCTGGCTCGCCTGCACCTTCACACCGCTAAGGGACGCGGTTCTGCCATCAGGCTTCCGAGGGAAGTCGCTGACAACCTTCTCAAAATCACCTACGACTTGGTGACCAAGAAGCAGCTGGAAAGTGAGCTCTGAGCCGCGTACCGTCTGCGCGCGCGTGAAGTCCGCCAGGACATTCGAATTGCCTTCGAATGGAGCCGCGAGTGCATCAACAGCAGTTGGTGGTGGCTGGTTTGGAAAGATGTTCCGGTGCACAGTCGCTAAGGCCTCCGTCGACTTCTGCAGGGCCGCCGCCGACTGCTGCATCGCTGCCGATGCATATGCGCAGACGCGGTCGACGAAGCCAACAGCCTGCGCCAAGCCGACACTCTCGCTAGAAGTCCCTTCCGGAGGAGCACCTCCGCAATTCTCTGCCCAAAGGAAATCCACACCCATAAGGCGCCAGAAGTCGACAAAAGACAAAGTAGGCCTACGGCCGAAAAACTTACTTCCAACAACATCTGCGAGTGCGAGCAAACGGTCGACCTGGGTCTTCTCCAGAGCATCCCGAGCTTGCTCCCGCTCTTGGGCTTCACCCAGTGACTTCTCCAGCTTCGCGACCCGCGCCTTCATGCTCTCCTTCTCGCCTGCGGGTCAACGGAGCACAGTTAGCAATAAAGGCAGTCGAAGCACTCCTCGAACACAAGGTTTCATACTTACTATTCGCCTGCTCCAGAGCAGCGCGGAGCTGATCCCTCTCCTGCTCCATACGAACGAAGGCCGCGGCTCCTTCCATCTGCTGGCGATAAAATGGCTGCAGAAAACACAAGACATCAATCTGCGCCCGACTATTCCAGTCACGCGCATCTTCGGGGGCTACTCCCATCGGGAGCGCTGTACGCGCACCCGATACAGATCTTGCAGAAGGAATCGAAGAACACTTACATGCTCAAGCAGCCCAGAGTCAACTGGAGTCGCATCAGCAGACCTCTCAGGCATGGTGGAGGTGGAAGCCTTCAAGCCAAAACGTCACCCGCCAGAGCCTCCTCTCCGGGCGTCCTAGCAGTTTGCTCGATCAAGGGAGCAGAAGTGTGCTCCATCTCACGAGGGGAAGAAACAGCAGCGCCGGTACGGTCGCTGTCACAAGAACTCTCAATTCAAGGACCCGCAAGTGAAAAAGCACACTCGACAAATACAAAGCAAAGGTCACGCGACTAACCTGACTACATCATCATCTTCACTCCCCAAGGAAACGGAGGCCATCCTCGCGAACTCGATCGGCGGTGCAGAGCCGAGGGGAGGCACGAACAACGGTTCCGCCAGGTCACTCGGGTGCTTAGTACCCGAAGAGGACTCGCTCGTCTCTTCCTCGATCACACCCGCCTCCTTCACAGGCGACGAGGCAGAACCAGAGTCGACACCCTTTCGCCTCTGCCGCTTCCGCAGCGGCTCCTCATCTTCATCCTCCTCCAGCTCTTCACTCGGAGAGGTGGCGGAGGGAACTTCATCGTCATCAACCTCGTCCTCAGGGAACTCTGCCTCTTCATGAGGGCCATTCTCCATCAACGGAGGAAGACTGACATAGTTCGAGCGGCCCTGTCAGCGAATGAAGCATTCAAGTCAAGCGAAAAGATTCGACACAAGAAGATACAAGACGAACAAAGCAAACAAAGCTCACCTCAGGCACAGGGTTATTAGGCCCATACGGTTCGACTGGACACTTGACATTGCACGGGTCAGCGGCTCGGAGGCTAGTGATGCTCCTCACCTTCGACGCGACTTCGTCATCATCGAGCTCATCGCCAGCGTCCTCACGCGCCCACATCGGGTGGGTGCGAGCGCGAAGCGGCTGCACCCGAAGTCTGAAGAAGGTGGCAATAAGGTGAACTCCACCTGTCTCGCGCCCAAGACTCTTCAGCAAGCCACGAAGAAGTGTCAGCAAGGGCTGGGTCGCCTCCCTGTCTTCCTTCGACAGCGGGTGCGCCCACGCGTTCGACTTCCGCAACTCGCGATCAGCAGCGAAGTTGGGAAGCCCTCCTGGTCGCACCTGATGTAGAACCACTTCTTCCGCCAGCCCTGGACGGAGTCGGACTTCTTCATCTGAAAGTAGGTGGTGTCGCCACGCACCTGGATGCCGAAGCCGCCGACTGGATACACCTGCTTGTTCTTCCCCACGTTCCTCTTCACGAGGAATAGCGACTTCCACAGCAACCAATTAGGTGCGATTCCCAGGAAGCACTCGCAGAGCACGATATAGCTCGCGATACTCAAGACGCTATTGGGAGTCAGATCGTGGATCTGAATCCCATAAGCATACAGGAGACCACGGACAAAATCGTGGAGGGGGAACCCGAAACCCCGCGGAAGGAAATCCACGAAGCAAACGCGTTCCCCATCGCGAGGAGCGGGAAATACCTCTTTCCCTGGAGCGCGCACCGTCGCCTGGTCTACCGGCGGCAGCAGCCCCTGCGCGCGGAGGGCCTCGAGGTCGGCCTTCTTCACCGACGATTTGACCCAATCGCCGTCGGGCTTCTTCATCACGCTCGCCTCGGCGGCGGCGCCGGTGCCAGCAGCAGCCTTCCCCCTCTTCATCACGGCCTTGCTCATGGAGGGTGGAAGAAAGGAACTAGCAGAGGAGCAACAATGGCGGAGAGAGTAGCGGAGACGACGGAATGGGGATGGAATGAACTGTTCACCGCTGCGGTAAAAAATATATACCCGCGGTCAGTTAATCCTGGCCATCCCTGTGGAAACTGCTCTCCGCAACATCATCTGGCCGTCCACGTGTCGCGCGGAGATAGCAACCGTCGACGGCCGCGCCGCCCACTGCGCGCGGGAATCAAGGCGCCATCATCACACCGCGAAATTTTCGCGCCCAACGGTCAGAAAAAAAGCGGTAACCGCTGTCTCCAGCCAATACTGACAGTGGGACAGCACTGTCACGTCCCATCAGACACAGAGTGCGTCAAAAACGTCAGCACTGACGTCAACCGCGAAGGCGTAGGAAGCCAGCAAGCTGATTGAGAACTCGAACATTTCATTCGAGTGCAAGAAAATTCAGTAAGCTCTCAGAGCTGAATAAGTTCGTACAGTAAGCCAGCGAGCTGATTGAGAACTCGAACATTTCATTCGAGTGCAAGAACATCCAGTAAGCTCCAAGTGCCGAACAAACCCCTGCAGTAAGCCAAACTGGCCGAATACACAGTAAGTCACACAAAGCCAGTCGCGACTCCAAGTAGAGTCCCTTCTTTACTCCCATCGGGAGCGGGCTTTTCGACTGAAGAAAAATTGAGTTTAACCTCAATTGCGAGCAATTCAGCTTAATCTCGGGGGCTACTCCCATCGGGAGCGCTGTTCGCGCTCCCGAGTGAATCAGAGCAATAGCAGTCGAAAATCACTGGCTAAGGCTGTACTAACGGTACTTTGCCCTGGAAGTGACAGTTCGACTAAAGGAATCCTCCATAAGCCCTGAACGGCCGGAGTCGACCAATTTTACTTGTCCCTTTCAGGAACTCGAAGGCGTGCCCAGGAGGGAGTCCTTTACCCGACTCTACGATTCGACTAAGCACTCGGGGGCTCCTGTCGTGGGGTCACTCTTTGACTACCCCACGGTGGGGATACCTGGGTCACGCCAAGCCCGCCAGCCTTATAACGAGGGCCCAAGGAAGGCCCAAGGAGGACGACGTGCGGCCCAAGATAGTCGACGCTAGGTCATGCGACCCAGCCATGCTTGTAAGCGCCATCGGCACCGTTCACCCGAGACCTAGCCTACCATATAAAGGCTAGGAGGGTCCTTCGTCTAGGGTACGCTCATAACCGCCACACAAACCCTAGCGAGATTGCCATCTCGCCATTGTAGCCACAGCTCACCATCAATAACCAGACAAGTAGGAAGTAGGGTGTTATCCTCCGGGAGCCTGAACCTGGGTAAAACGCCTCGCTTGTCAGCCGTCGTGATCACCAGCGCTCATCTCTCTCCCCTCAATCAACCCGGGGTGCACAATCCAGGGATTTGCCGAGTCCACACCTCGACAGAGAGTGTTGTCCAAAATAGCACCGATACATTTAATTCACAAAGTAGACATCATTTATGTATAATCACAGAAAAGTATGCATTTCCGAGCTCTCAACCTATTTCCGGCCATTTAAACGGTTTCATGCCGATTCAGCTGGAAATCGCTAAAATTTGAACTGCAATTGCTATATATCTTGCCCGTTATTTTTCCAAAAGTTTATTTCTATGTTCACAACTAGGCATTCCATCAGAGATACACCAAAATCTTTGCATGATTCAATCACTAGGCACGAACGGTCACGCCCACGACTTCGACTAGATTTTCAAACGAGCATACAAAATTCATAAAAAATCAAATAAATGGAAAACCGTCGCGTATCGTCATGATATGTGACCTCGTTGTCATAAAAAAAATATAAACTTGCAGTATGGAAGTTTTATTGAAAAAGTGTTCTCAGAAACTTGTTATCATGATCGAACATTTATAGCTTTCAACCCAAAAGACAATGTTTTGGCCACATTCATGACATAGTTTGTTGAAATATGCCGAAAATTGGCACATGCATGCATTGTGGGATGACAAACAATGTCGCCGAACAAAGATTCCGACATGTTTCACAAAAAAGTCACTTTTCATTTTTCAAGTGCTAAAAGTAAGGATTTTTGTGAAGCGGCTACCGAGAGTGTAGTCCAAAATGGCACCGATACATTTAATTCACAAAGTATACATCATTTTATGTACAATCACAGAAAAGTATGCATTTCCGAGCTCTCTACCTATTTTTGGCCATTTAAACGGTTTCCTGCCGATTTAGATGGAAATCGCTAAAATTTGAACTGCAAGTGCTATATATCTTGCCCATTATTTTTCTGAAATTTCATTTTTTTTGTTCACAACTAGGCATTTCATTAGAGATACACCAAAATCTTTGCATGATTCAATCACTAGGCACGAACGGTCACACCCATGACTTCGACTAGATTTTCAAACGAGCATACAAAATTCAACAACTGTCGACTCAAATTATGGCAACTGACAGAATCGACTGAAGGTAAAATAGTTTGGATTTTAACACATGAAGCGGACCTCAACCTTCACGCCTTTACAATGTGCGACCAGTGGGTGGGGGAGGACCGGAAACAAAAAATGCAATGGGAGGTGGTAAGTAGCAATATACAAGTTAGCTTGTTCAAAAAAAGTATCACTGAGAAAATGGTTCAACATGGGAGAGATCATCAGGATGACACAACCTCTGATGGTCAAGACGAGGAAGAAGAGAACGAAGAAGAGGACGAGGATGAGGAAGAAGAAGCGGAAAAAGAAAGCGATGATGATAATAATACTAATGATGATGACTGTTCCGAGTGCTCGTGGAATTCAGACAAACATACCTACATTGAAGTGGACGAAAGTAGTGACCATTGGTCATTGGATGAGTTCCCGTTTAGAATAGTTGGGATGCATCCATACAAAGACGCCCTCATCCTTGATTTTGAATATGGCCACACAGTAGCATACCATCTCAACACGTCAAGAATGCAATACTTATGTGAGAGAAGCCTTATAGAGCCCATGCAACATGGTCATGGCATGGGCTCTGCATTCCCTTATCGACCTTGTTATGACCACAAGCTCCCCTTGTATAGAGGGTATTTATGTCACTATGCTGGTCATCTAACTTCATATGAACAAGAATAGTTGTGTTGAATATGAAATTAAGCAACAAGAATGCCGGTCATGCATGTAGCTTCGTAGGAACAAGAAAAATTGTGTTGAATACGACGTAAATAAAATATTCTACTGTACTTTCTCGTGAGAAATTATTTTGATTCGATTTTAACGTTGGCTGGTGCATTGAACTCATCCTTGTACGGTCATACTTTTTCTGTAGCTCATCCATGAGAAGAAAAGAATGATGATGATTTATCTGTGTGTTCGTGGAACTCGGACAAACATAACTACATCAAAGTAGACAAAAATAGTGACCGTTGGTCATCAGATGAGTTTCCGTTTACAATAACTAGGTTACATCCACCTAAAGAAGTCCTCATCCTTGATTATTCATATGGTGGGACAATTGTGTACCATCTCGGCACGTCAAGAATGCAATAGTTATGCGATAGAAACGTAATAGAACCCTTGCAACAAGGTTGTAGTATGGACGCCGCGTTCCCGTATCGACCATGCAATGCATGTTATGATGACAAACTCCCCATTCATAGAGGATATTTGCGTCACTATGCTGGTCATATAACTTCTTAGCAACAAGAATAATTGGGTTCAATATGACATTGCACAACTACCGTAAGTTGTCATAAAACGTATTTTTATTTGATTTTGCGGTAAGTTGGTCCATTGGACTTTGCGTTCCGTGTGTTCATGCTTTAGTTGTACTCTAGCTCTTTCATCACACAATCTTGGTATTTAGTATGGAGAACTTAATTATTTCATGCAAAGAAAGAAAAAGAAACCACATGCATGTGTCATATATTATATTTTTTAATACAAAAAACAAAATCATGGTTGCGAGCATAGAGACAAATCTATATGTTCATGTCAAAAAAAATGTAGCCACTATGTTTCTGTCGACGACACATAAAATGCACGAAAACGTACTCACGCACCAGCAATTTACAATATACAAAAACTATGGGTTTTGAAATAATTCCTAAAACTCTTACGTTATAGAGTAGTTTGCATAATTGTTCTAGAACTCAACTAACTAGAAAAGACCAAACACATTATGTAAAGGACATGGCTAGAACTCAATCAAGAATCCCCAAGAAGACGCTCGTTGTGTGTGTGCATTCCCAGCCAATACCTTTTCAGAAAAAACACATATTGAGATTCAGAGACCTAGTGTTCATCTGCTGTGCAGGTTCACTTAAAGCAAAAACATTCCAGTACACATAAGGATTGGGGAAAGGAATCTAGCTAGTCAGAAGCAATGGTAGAAATTAGAGCTCCCTGTCTAAAAAATTCCACACAATAAATCGACCACCTCTTTACCACCTGCTTGGCTGTGAAGAAAGTCTGGAAATGCTTAAACATTAATGATATTCGATGCAAGTTGGCTCTGTGCGATTCAGGTATGGATTTGCTGGACCAGATCATGAAGCTCCCATATGATCAAAAGATGAAGTCAATAGCGCTCCTCTGGTGTTGGTGGACAGAAAGGAACAAGGCAAACCGTGGTGAACGAAGATTGTCTCTGAATGAGCTGCAGCATGCGATCTTGATGCATGTGAGCGAATGGCGAGAGTTCCTAAAGAAAAAACTGAAGCAAACCTCAAATTGCATTCCAACGTGGGAGGCTCCACCACGGGACTGGATTTTGATCAATTCTGATGGTGCTTTCCTAGCTGAAGGAGGCATGGGAGGGTGGGGTGTTGTGGGCCGTGACTGCGATGGGGATTTGGTCTTCGCTGCAGCAGGAACAGTCCAGCATAGCATTGATGCTTTGCATTCTGAAGCTGTTGCGATGCTTCAAGCTGCGAAGCAGGCTGCTAGCATGGGCATTGGACGGCCAAAATTTGCTACTGATAGCATAAACCTTCAGAGTGCGGTGACATCAACAAAGTATGAACTGTCTCAGGTTGGCGCTTTGATAAAAGAGTTCAAAGATGTGTGCGTTCATTCTTTTCTTGAGTACCAAGTGGTGTATGTACCACGAGCTTGTAATAAGCCTGCACATACTCTCGCGGCAATTGGGTTAGCTGGGGTGCAAAACAACCACATGGTGTAGTACGACCATGTCCCTGATGTTGTAAGCAGGGCTCTGTACGGTGACTGCCGTTCATGTTTAATGGAAAAGGTGTGTTGGTGTTGAGTTTCAAAAAAAAAAAAAAAAAGATGGTTAGTTCAACACGTGAAGAGTTCTAGAGTCCATCTCATATACGAATAAGATATACGGCTCCAACAAGCCAATTCGTAAAACACGTGAAAACCCTCTTGGGCATAAGTACAGTAGACTCCCTTATTAATAATTTGTGTTAAACATATATGCGATTAAAAAACAGATAAAACGTGATAGCTGAAAAAAAGGTAATCGGACTACAAATGACTACGTTCAATAAATCTGACCCTAAATAAAGACTGCTTAAAAATAAAACACGTACATTCACTACCGGAAATCAGATCTTTGCCGTGCATCGAAACAGCACGGCAAAGGGCTTGCTGAACACGGCAAATCGTTTGCCGTGAGAATCAGCACGGCAAAGGCCGCACGGCATAATACACGTCGGCAAAGGCTCTTTGCCGTGCGCTTTGCGGAAACAACACGGCAAAGGTTTTTGCCGTGCGCCATGCGCTCACTACACGGCACAGAACTGTCAGAATAGGGTCAACGTGCGCCAGAGGTTTGCCGTGTGCCCGGCGCGTGCTCGCACGGCACACGTCGCGCATTTGACGTGTGCCTTCCCGTAACTTGCACGGCACACGTCGCGTATTTGCCGTGTGCCCTCACAGAACTCTCACGGCACACGTACCGTCTTTGCCGTGTGCCCGGCGCGTGCTCGCACAGCACACATCGCGCATTTGCCGTGTGCCCTCCCATACCTTGCACGGCACACGTCGCGCATTTGCCGTGTGCCCTCACAGAACTCGCACGGCAAATATCCGTTGCCCAGAACCCAGGCATCCACCCTTTGCCGTGTGCCACTATCATCTATGCACGGTAAATTGACCAATATGGTCATCCTACGTTGCCAGGTTGCACAGGTGCGCGCCATGTGCACGACTTGCCGTGTGCCTCCTCACGGCAAAGGCCTTTGCCGTGTGCCTGTACACGGCAAAGTGACCATATGTCCCCTATTTGTACTATTTTTTAAAAAATATCTGCATTTTACAGATAAATCACACAAATATGACAGAATTATCACAATTTGAGCACAAACATCACAATTTGAGCACAAAACATCACAAAATGCACAAACTTCACAATTATTACATCTAGGTATCATTATTTACAACAATACTGATACAGAAGGTCAGTACAACAAATGGTGGCATCGATATCATCCTGCAACGCATCCATGCCATCGATATCATCTTGCAACGCATCCATGTACAAGTTAGATGTAGAAAACCAAAAGACATGATCTAATTTAGATGTAGTAAACAATAAGACACAAGTTGATCTATGTGGTAAAACAAAAGACACAAGTGACCATTGGAGATTCATTGATTGGCTATGTCGATTTAAGTGAGACATGAAGTAAGTTTTCGAACCAGAGTGGTAGCAAGTTGAAATGGTAACTAACCTCTACTGGCCTTCCGGCGGCAGAGTAGGTCCTCAACATCAGAGAGGAGGATCCTGGTCCTACACGTTTGCAAAAAAAAATGATGAGTTCGACAACTAGGTGGAAATGGCATAGTCATGGCATTAAAAGAAAGCTAACTAATATGTGATGAGTTGAACTAACTAAAATTTGACAAGTTCAACTAATGGGTAAAATTTGACAAGTTCAACTAACTAAATTTTGACAAGTTCAACTAAAGTGGCAATGACATGGCAAGCTAAATTATGAATCATGCGAGCATACCCACGGGAGCCTCCGGACAACGTTAGGGTTGGAGATATGGGGCTGCCCCTCCGGATCGTCCTGCCCACCAAGCGGCGCCGCCATCGAGTGAGATCCACCCGCCGATCCTGGATTCATCTACAACATAAAAAAGGCTCGCATTACACAAATAATTTAGTTACAACAATAAGATGGATAGAATGACAAGTTTGACAACATACCCATGGGAACATCGGTGGAGGGAACGTGGGTGGAGGAAAAGCAAGAGTCCCGTCCGCAGGAACCATGCGATGCATCGTGCTCGTCGTCCACTCCATCATCTGCCTAGACTGCTCCTGCTGCTGCTGCTGCCAGATCTGCTCCCGCTGCTTCTCATAGAGCACCTGCTGCTGCTCATAGAGCACCTTCTGCTGAGACAACTCCTCCCGGAGCTGGTCGACAGCTAGACCCGAAACTCGTGGGCGGGTGTCCACAACAGGCGCACTAGGCGCCCTCCCACGGCGGACCTGGCGTAGAGACAGGACGGTGCGAGGGTCAACGGAGCCGTCACCTATCCACATGCGGCCATTCGCCTTGCCTTGCCCCGCAAGCACGACAGACTCGACGTCAAGTGGACTGGTGAGAGGGTCAGCGTTCTCACCATTGCGCTCCTTGAACTTCGTCGTGTACCCCGTGCTCCGGAGCTCGGCGCTGCTGCTGATTGATTGCGTGGATCACACGTTCGCTGGGAGACCCCAAGAGGAAGGTATGAAGCAGTATAGCAGCAGTTTCCCTCAGTATGAAACCAAGGTTTAATCGAACCAGTAGGAGCAAGAAATCACTTCTGAAGGTTGTTGGTGGCGGAATGTGGCATGGCGTAATACCAGGGAATCCGGCACCGACGTGGAATCTGCACACAACACAATCAAACTACTTTGCCCCAACGAAACAGTGAGGTTGTCAATCTCACCGGCTTGCTGAAAACAAAGGATTAAACGTATGGTGTGGAAAACAGTAGTAAATTGCAGAGAATGAAAAGGAACAGTGTTTGCAGTTGGTTGTATTATCAGTGTAAAAGAATGGACCGGGGTCCACAGTTCACTAGTGGTGTCTCTCCATAAAAGATAACTAACATGCTGGGTGAACAAATTACAGCTGGGCAATTGACAAAATATTGAGCGCATGACAATGCATATATATGACATGATGATTACTATGATATTCATGTGGGCATTACGACAAAATACATAGACCGTTATCCAACAGCGTCTATGACTAATAATCCACCGCCAGGTTGTCATCCGAGTTCCCCGTTGGTATTAAGTTGCAAGCAACGGATAATTGCATTAAGTAATGTGCGTAATGTAAACAAATGCATTAGACCTAACGGCGCACCCTTAAGCTAAGCATCGGTTATTTTATCCCTAGTGGCAACAGCACATCCACAATCTTAGAAGTTATTGTCACTCTCCCAGATTACCGGAGGCATGAACCCACTATCTAGCATAAATACTCACTCTTGGAGTTACAAGCATCTACTTGGCCAAAGCATCTACTAGTAACGGAAAGCATGCAAGATCATAAATAACATATAAGATAGATTGATAATCAACTTGACATAGTATTCAATATTCATCGGATCCCAGCAAACACAACATGTAGCATTACAATAAGATGATCTTGATCATGATAGGCAGCTCACAAGATCTAAACATGATAGCATAAAGTGGAGTCGTAGTCCAAGGATGAACTACTCACGCATCACTCCGGAGGCAGGCATGGTGATGTAGAGCCCTCCGGTGATGATTCCCCTCTCCGGCAGGGTGCCGGGAAGAGCTTCTGAACCCTCCCGAGCTAGGGTTGACGGCGGCGGCGTCTCTGGAACTTTTCGTGGATAATGGCTCGGGTATTTAGGGTTTTCGCGTCGGGAAGAATAAATAGGCGAAAGGGCGGCGGCTGCGGAGCCACGAGGGCCCCACACCACCCCACGGCGCGGCAGGGGGCCCGCGCGGCCCCATGGTGTGGCTGCCACGTGGCTCCCCTCCGTCTCCTCTGGACTCCGTCTTCGTGTTGGAAAAATAGGAGGTTCTGTCCAAGTTTCGTCCAATTCCGAGAATATTTCCAGACTAGCTTTTCTGGAATACAAAAACAGCAGAAAACAGGAACTGGCACTGTGGCATCTTGTTAATAGGTTAGTCCCAGAAAATGCATAAAAATGCTATGAAGTGTATATAAAACATGTAACAATTGGTATAATATCAACATGGAACATCAGAAATTATAGATACGTTTGAGACGTATCAAGCATCCCCAAGCTTAGTTCTACTCGTCCTCGAGTAGGTAAAACGATAAAAACAAAATAATTTCTGAGGTGACATGCTACAATCATAATCTTGATCAAATAATATTGTAAAGCACATGTTATGAATGAAGTGATCCAGGTCAATGGTCTATAGTTTGCTAGCAAGTAGATAATGAGCAAACAACTGAATCATATAAGCAAAAACTTTTCATGAATAGTACTTTCGAGACAAGCATCAAAGAGTTTTGCATAAGAGTTAACTCATAAAGCAATAGATTCTAAGTAAAAGGTATTTAACCAACACAAAGGAAGATTTAAGTTTCAGCAATTGCTTTCAACTTTCAACATATATATCTCATGGATATTTGTCAACACAAAGCATATAATAAGTGCAATATACGAGCATATAAAAATTGTTGCACCAAAGTTGACACTAGTGTTTGCTTCTAAGATAGAAAGAAGTAGGAAAACTGACTCAACATAAAAGTAAAAGAAAGGCCCTTCGCAGAGGGAAGCAGGGATTAAATCATGTGCTAGAGCTTTTTAAGTTTTTGAAATCATATAGAGAGTAAAAATAAGTTTTGAGAGGTGTTTGTTAATTGTCAACGAATCAGAAAATGGAAAGTACAATATGACCCCTGCCAACCAGACTTTTAAGAGCGGCTCCCATGAAGGACGTTATTTCTACCAGCAAGGCAGATCATCCCTCTTTCTCTTTTGTTTACACATGCAGATATTTCACTGTTTGTCATTGCTTGACTGATAAATCAGGGCAAAAATGTGAAGAGAATTAAGCGGTTAAAGTTGTAATTAATTGGGACTGGGCACCCCATTTGCCAGCTCTTTTTGCAAAATTAATGGATAAGCGGATGTATATGCCGCTAGTCCGGTGGTAAAGTCTGTTTGACAGTTGACATAAAGACATCCACCCCGTCCTCATGAGCTTGGTAAACATTGACACAAAATAGGAGTAATAAAGTTTGAATAGTTTAAAGGTAGCACATGAAAAATTTACTTGGAATGGCAAGGAAATACCACATATAGGTAGTTATGGTGGACACAGATGGCATGGATTTGGCTCAAGGTTTTGGATGCACGAGAAGCATTCCCTCTCAGTACAGAGTTTAGGCTAGCAAGGTTATTTGAAGCAAACACAGGATATCAACCGACACAGCAAGACTTATATGAAAACATATTGCAAGCATTATAAGACTCTACACTGTCTTCCTTGTTAACCAAACCCTTTTACTAGAAAATATCTAGACCTTAGAGATACCAATCATGCAAACCAAATTTCAACGAGCTTTACGGTAGTTCTTCATTAATAGGTTTTAACTACATGATACAAAAGCTTAAACATGAACTACTTGATAACTCAAAACAATTGACAAGTATCAAATTATCCAATACAATGATCTACAAGAATATGTAAGCTTTTTCCATTATACCATCTACCACATGCAACATTTTCTGTTCCAACCAAACACCAATCAATTTATTTCAACATAAACTCTCCAAACAATTATAAGTGAAGCAAGAGAGTACTTTCTTTAAAAGAACTAACAGCTCTGAATAAGAGATGCATGAAAAACAGGAGCTAAAAGCATAGCAATAGCTAGATAAGAATACTCAACAAGTATAAGTGAAGAATAGGAGTATTCATATGAAAAAGCGGAGCGTGTCTCTCTCCCAATCAAGAATGCTGGGGTCCAATCAAGTTGACCATAAGAAAAATAAAATACTGAAAATAAAAGCACACAGACGCTCCAAGTAAAGCACATATGATGTGAAAGAATTAAAATATAGTTTCACTAGAGATGACCTGATAAGTTGCTGATGAAGAAGGGGATGCCTTGGGCATCCCCAAGCTTAGACGCTTGAGTCTTCTTGAAATATGCTGGGGTGATCCATGGGAGCATCCCCAAGCTTAAGCTCTTCACTCTTCTTGATCACATTATATCATCCTTCTCTCTTGACCCTTGAAAACTTCCGCCACACCAAACTCAAAGTAATTCTCATTAGAGGGTTAGTGCACAATCAAAAACTCACATGTTCTATAAGGACACAAACATGACCGTTACTTTTAACATTAGCTACTGCCACTGATGTTATGTGAAGCTCTTCACCCTAAAAAAGAATTCCACTCAACACTAGTAAAAGAGAGAATGCGAAAAATAAAAGACAGAATCTGTCTAAACAGAACAGTCCGCAAAGACGAATTTTTTCGAGGCACTTACGTTGCTCAGATCGAAAAACTTTAAACTAACGAAAGATGCGTACATATCTGAGGATCACGCACAAAATTTCAGATTTAAATAATTTTTTGTGATTTTACAGAATTAAAACGGTGAACAGAAGAATATGTTGCTGCGTAGAAATCCAAATCTAGCATCATCTTCCTATTAGAGGCAATACTTGGCACAACAATGCGATAAAATAAAGATACAAAGGAATTGTTACAGAAGTAAACAACTCCTTGACTCAATTTTGCAGAAATAAAATAATGGGTTGTCTCCCATAAGCGCTTTTCTTTAACGCCTTTCAGCTAGGCGCAGAAAGTAAGAATCAAGTGTTTCCATGTGACGAAGCATCAACAATCTTACGCGTAGCTCTCTTACCTTTACCCTTATCTTTAGGAAATACTTGGTTACACATAGGTGAAGAGGCGAAATTCATAGTGCCTTGGCCCACATCTATTATTGCTCCAAAGCGTTTCAATAGAGATCTTCCAAGCGTAATTTGTCCTACTCATGCACATTCAATGACAAGATAATTAATAGATATTGTTATCCCCAGGAGTTTTGTAAATACTCCTTCGGCTACTCCTCTTGGTAATTGATAACCCCCAAGAGCAGGGGATCACTGTAGCACCTCTCAACGTGGAAGTAGGGTATCGATCCGCAGGAGCAAGAAGGAAAAATTATCTATTCCCTACAACTAAAGTGTCACAAGTTTTAGTTGATTATGCACTAAACAAGTTTAAAGAACAAGATGGTTGATTTAATGGATGGAAATTTAATGTAACAAAACAAGAATGTAAAAGTGTCCCAATCCTCTTCAATGCAAGAGGACAAGACAAAGGTTTTCTCTTATAGGAACAATGGACATGGGTTCATGGGTTCACTCAATCCTCTCTCCCATCTATGTTGATTACCATGTTATAGATAAAAACTACACACAATTGTCATGCTTTAATGTTAAACTTCTATGACGGCTACATGTCCTAAAACACATAGTTGAAAGAAAATAATCATTTGTGTTGCTAGTGTCACCCTCGTAAGGCTAGCATGGTTTGCTGTCACTCCCACATCATACTTCTTCCTTTTTACCCCCAGATAAACAATGTTCGGCGACATTACTGTCACTTAATGCATATGCCTTCTGTCACTAGGCCACTCTCTACTCACATACATCATACTTCATAATGGACAATATTCTAAACACTAGTGTAATGATTCATATTTCGTGTGCATGACCACATCTCTCTCATCTATCCACACTTGGTGGTGTCAATCACCTCATGACAAGGATAAACAAGGCATTATGCATAAATCAAACCATCACATGTATCATAGAATATCTCCAAAGTATGACAAACCATAGAAGATCCAACACAACGGTAAATGCATAACAAATATCATCTAATACCACAATATCCACCATAGGAATTACATAGATAGTCCATAATCATGCAAGGCACATCATATGGACTTCAACAATGATCATACATAGAGAGATTGGATCAAGTTACCGCCACAAACCCAAAGTCCAGGGGGTGGACTACTCCCCCTTCATCATGAAAATGGTGGAGAAGTCGTTGGAGAAGATGGAGACCACCCCGGTAGCGCCCCGCCGGAGTTTTCCCCCTCCAATCTGCAACTCCAAGTCTCTGTTTCGTGGTTTCTGTGTTTCTGCGGCGCTCCTTTTCGTGAAAGCCCTGGGGGATATTTTTATAGTCGTTTTTAGGTCAAGACGAAGACACGGAGAGGAAGATCGACGGCAACAGAGCCACGAGGGCCCAGATGGTGGTCCCACGTGGCCAGATTCCTTGGCCGCGTGGGCCACCCTCATCTGGCCCTCAGGCCTCCGCTTGTTCGCTTCCTTCGCTCCCACGCTTTGTTTCTTCCAAAAACTGATGCTCGTAAATTTCCAGGTCATTTGGACGTCGTTTGGGTCCCTGAAACATCAAAATATAGAAAATAGGGTTTTCTGCCTGTGCAGGGTTAATTCCAGAAAAATAGGGAAACTATGAAATATTCCCAAAATCAATATAAAACAATGATATAACCCTTATATGATGCAAATATGATTGAAATAAAAGTAATATAATGCAAAGTTCATGTATGCATTTTACATGCATCAACATCCCCAAGCTTAACCTATACTCGTCCTCGAGTATGAAGGTGATAAAACTAACATGGACTTTTCATTTTAATACTATCAATGGATATCAAGGATGATTACTATTGCTACATAGAGTCAAATGATTCATTCTTCAAAGGAGTAGCAATATACAAGATGGATTATAAAGTGATATCAAATATTCAATGTAAGGATGTTCAATGATAATTCACAAAGCGTAACATAGAAGAAAGTCCTATGGACCAAATGTATGCATAATGGAAAGTAAAAACATCCTATAATGGTCATAGAGTATTCTTATAAAGGTGGACACTTTGGAAAGATATATAAATGAGTAGAGGTGAAACATGAATAACTTTCATCTAACTTCCAAATGCTTCTACTTAAGTTAAGGTTTGCAATGTGGTATTCATTGGTGTCAAGCTCTCATTACCCCTATCATAGCATCTTGGATGGTTAAAATTTAAAGTGAAAGCAAATATGAGTAGTATACTTGACAAAGTATGGGTTGAATGTCTCATGCCCCGTGAATACGAGTACCTACACCATGGTGTTACTCAACTTGGGACACAAAAGCAAGTTCAAGTTAGGGTCATTGTAAGTAATATAATAGCGTCATCAAGAGCGTCAAATGGGGTACCTCTTGTCCCAGGACATGGAACAAGCCCATGTCAAAATGACAAGACAAACAAACAAAATGAACAATCTCCACACCCTTTTTATTTACTATTGGTATAGCTTTTTATTGTGAGGTGCATCACTGAAGGTTCACCATAGCATTTAAGTAAATTTCCACCATGAATGATGCATGGCTTAGATTAGCGAACCAGGCATCTCTCTAGCCATTTATACAAACTCATTAAACTCACTAAGTTTCCGCATTTATTTGACACCATGATAAGCATCCATAAACAAAAGTACATGATATCAACAAAATATAAAGAGCACGTTGAAAGCTTGCCATGTGATAGCACATATGAGCTAACTCCCAACCAAGACTCTTGTCAAGCTCACAACTTCATAATTTTAATCACAATGGGTCATGTTTATTAAGTGCAATAAAAGTAAGGTGTGCATCAAGTTCGTGAGAGCTCTTTAACCAACTTTTCCCATAAAAATCAATAACATAAGCATTTTAATTCAGAAGTATAGATAATATAAAATAACATGATAAACATACTCGGAATAGCATAAAGCTAATAGTAGATATGGTGGACTCACTGGAAAAACTTTGGTTGAAGGTGTTGGAAAACAAGTTTTTACTTGTTGGAATTTTTGGGCTAGCCAGAGGGAGAAAGTTGACCATCTAAATTCATGCATAAGTGTCCATAGAACTAACCAATCCATGTTAAACAAAGTAAAGTAACATTCAGCATCAAAACATGAATAAGAGATAGCTCTTGATAAAACACTTGCAAATTAATATTCATTAAAAGCATATGCAACTATATGTATCTTTTTGAATCAACTCAAACATCCCTTTCCCAATCTTTTTAATAGCATCCAACTTAATTCAACCCAAATTTCCAGTAGCTCTCTCATATATAAATGATAGTAGTGGTCTCAAGACAAACAAAAATCAAACCGAAATAACAAGCAAATAAAAGACGCTCCAAGTTTATGCGATAAATTGCATTGATCGAAAAACAGAAGTTAGACGTGTGCAAACCGAGAGTGTGTTGGTCCAGTGGGGTTGTCTTCACATCCCCAAGCTATGGTCTTCACCATCCTTGGATATCTCTTGGTGCATCTCCTCTAATCCCTGTGAAAAACTTCAAAACACCGTTTCTCCCATTTCTTTTCGTGGGGCGACATTAGTAGTGATAGACAAATGAATTACTTGCCACATAAAATCCTTAAACAAAAATTCATATGAATGTCCAGAAAGTGTATAATGTTGTATGCCTACTTATAAACTCAATTGGATCAAAAAGATTCAAGTTAAAATTTCAAAGAATGCATCAAACAAAATGGGACAGAACCTGTCCAGAAAAACAGCAGAAGCAAAACGTATTTTTCTACCCTACTTAAATATGTCGAAAAATTCTGAAACAATTCATGCTTACAGAGGATGAAAAGTTGCAACTACAGTTCAAATATCAGCTCATTCGGAGTTACAGAATAGGAATTAAAAATCATACCGTGCACAGATTCGTGCTGGAATAAAATCTCCGAATGCAAATAGCAACTTTTTCAAGCCAAAATAGGTAAAACTTGGCACTTTATTAAAAATTTCAGAAACTAAACTAAACACTAAGTCTCTTGTTACAGCAAGAGGACACAAAGAAAATGAAAAGTAAAAACAACCGGGTTGCCTTCCGTATATCGCTTTCTTTAATGCATTTTAGCTAGGCATAGTGATTTTTATGATGCTCACATAAAGATGAGAGTTGAAACATAAAAGAGAGCATCAAGAAGCATATATAAAACATGTTTAAATCTAATACTCTTCCTATGCATAGGAGCCTTGTAAGAAAACAAGTCAATGAAGAACAAAGTGACTAGCATAGGAAGGCAAAACAACTGTAACTTCAAAAGTTTCAACATAAAGAGAGGAGACTTAATATTATTGTGATATATGAAATCGTGTCCCCCCTCTCTCATAAGGACCAGTAGGTCTTAAAGTACCCAGCAAATAAAAGCAAATCAAGAGAAAGCTCAAAACATTCATCATAAAGAGAAGAATTCTAGTAACATGAAGATTTCAATAACCATACTTTCCTCGCTCAAAGTAATTTTCCCTGGCATCATGAATAAACTCAACAATATAGCTATCAAATAAAGCATTCTTATCATGATCCACATGCATAAAAGTATCATTACTCTCCACATAAGCATAAACAGTTTCATTAGTAATAGTGGGAGTAAAAGTATCACATCCATCATTGTAATCATTATAAATTGGAGGCATAGAATAATCATAATGAATTTTATCCTCAATAGTAGATGGACTGAAAATATCATATTCATCATTGTAAATATCATATATAGGAGGCATATCATAATCAACATAAACTATATCCTCAATAGTAGGTGGACTGAAAATATCACAATCATTATAATCATCAGTAGCAAAAGGATTTTCAAATACTTCACTAGGAGGAGAGGTCTCAAATATATAATCATTTGTAGCAAAAGGATCTTCAAAAACCTCAACCTCCCCAAGCTTAGAGCTTTGCATAGCATTAGCAATAATGGTGTTCAAAGAATTCATGCTAATAACATTGCTATCACTATTATGCAAACAAACTTCCATACGTTTTTTAATTTTCTCTTCAAAAGCATCATGTCCTAATTCAATATAAAGTTCAAAAGATCTCTAATTTTTTTTGTGTTTTTCAAATAAGGAGAGTATAAACTGATACATAACTAAAAGTAAAGCTAATGAGAAACTCACAACCAAACAAGTTTAAAGGAACCTCCCCAAGTTTAGATGATTGCAAGATATAAACCAAGATAAAATAAATCTAAAGCCTAGTGCACACAAGAATAGAAACTTAAGCGCTACGCTCCCCGGCAACGGCACCAAAAAAATGCTTGATAACCCCCAAGAGCAGGGGGATCACTGTAGCACCTCTCGATGTGGAAGTAGGATATCGCCCCGCAGGAGCAAGAAGGAAAAGTTATCTATTCCCTACAACTAAAGTGTCACAAGTTTTAGTTGATTATGCACTAAACAAGTTTAAAGAACAAGATGGTTGATTTAATGGATGGAAATTTAATGTAACAAAACAAGAATGTAAAAGTGTCCCAATCCTCTTCAATGCAAGAGGACATGACAAAGGTTTTCTCTTATAGGAACAATGGACATGGGTTCATGGGTTCACTCAATCCTCTCTCCCATCTATGGTGATTATCATGTTATAGATAAAAAGTACACACAATTGTCATTCTTTAATGGTAAACTTCTATGACGGCTACATGTCCTAAAACATATAGTTGAAAGAAAATAATCATTTGTGTTGCTAGTGTCACCCTCGTAAGGCTAGCGTGGTTTGTTGTCACTCCCACATCATACTTCTTCCTTTTTACCCACAGATAAAGAATGTTGGGCGACATTACTGTCACTTAATGCCTATGCCTTCTGTCACTAGGCCACTCTCTACCCACATACATCATACTTCATAATGGACAATATTCTAAACACTAGTGTAATGATTCATATTTCGTGTGCATGACCACATCTCTCTCATCTACCCACACTTGGTGGTGTCAATCACCTCATGACAAGGATAAACAAGGCATTGTGCATAAATCAAACCATCACATGTATCATAGAATATCTCCAAAGTATGACAAACCATAGATGATCCAACACAACGGTAAATGCATAGCAAATATCATCTAATACCACAATATCCACCATAGGAATTACATAGATAGTTCCATAATCATGCAAGGCACATCACATGGACTTCAACAATGATCATACATAGAGAGATTGGATCAAGTTACCGCCACAAACCCAAAGTCCAGGGGGTGGACTACTCCCCCTTCATCATGGAGGCGGTGGAGAAGTCGTTGGAGAAGATGGAGACCACCCCGGCAGCGCCCCGTCGGAGTTTTCCCCCTCCAATCTGCAACTCCAGGTATGTTTCGTGGTTTCCCCCTCCAAGTAATATAATAGCGTCATCAAGAGCATCAAATGGGGTACCTCTTGTCCCAGGACATGGAACAAGCCCATGTCAAAATGACAAGACAAACAAACAAAATGAACAATCTCCACACCCTTTTTATTTACTATTGGTATAGCTTTTTATTGTGAGGTGCATCACTGAAGGTTCACCATAGCATTTAAGTAAATTTCCACCATGAATGATGCATGGCTTAGATTAGCGGACCAGAGGAGCTCTCAGAAATATTTCTTCTCCCCGGCAACGGCGCCAGAAAAAGAGGTTGATTGCGTGGATCACACGTTCGCTGGGAGACCCCAAGAGGAAGGTATGAAGTAGTATAGTAGCAGTTTCTCTCAGTATGAAACCAAGATTTAATCGAACCAGTAGGAACAAGAAATCACTTCTGAAGGTTGTTGGTGGCGGAATGTGGCACGGCGCAATAACAGGGAATCCGACACCGACGTGGAATCTGCACACAACACAATCTAACTTCTTTGCCCCAACGAAACAGTGAGGTTGTCAATCTCACCGGCTTGCTGAAAACAAAGGATTAAACGTATGGTGTGGAAAACAGTAGTAAATTGCAGAGAATGAAAAGGAACAGTGTTTGCAGTTGGTTGTATTATCAGTGTAAAAGAATGGACCGGGGTCCACAGTTCACTAGTGCTGTCTCTCCATAAAAGATAACTAACATGCTGGGTGAACAAATTACAGCTGGGCAATTGGCAAAATATTGAGCGCATGACAATGCATATATATGACATGATGATTACTATGATATTCATGTGGGCATTACGACAAAATACATAGACTGTTATCCAACAACATCTATGACTAATAATCCACCGCCAGGTTGTCATCTGAGTTCCCCGTTGGTATTAAGTTGCAAGCAACAGATAATTATATTAAGTAATGTGCGTAATGTAAACAAATGCATTAGACCTAACGGCGCACCCTTAAGCTAAGCATCGGTTATTTTATCCCTAGTGGCAATAGCACATCCACAATCTTAGAAGTTATTGTCACTCTCCCAGATTACCGGAGGCATGAACCCACTATCTAGCATAAATACTCACTCTTAGAGTTACAAGCATCTACTTGGCCAAAGCATCTACGAGTAACGGAAAGCATGCAAGATCATAAATAGCATATAAGATAGATTGATAATCAACTTGACATAGTATTCAATAATCATCAGATCCTAGCAAACACAACATGTAGCATTACAATAAGATGATCTTGATCATGATAGGCAGCTCACAAGATCTAGACATGATAGCATAAAGTGGAGAGACAACCATCTAGCTACTGCCATGGACCCGTAGTCCAAGGATGAACTACTCACGCATCACTCCGGAGGCAGGCATGGTGATGTAGAGCCCTCCGGTGATGATTCCCCCCTCCGGCATGGTGTCGGGAAGAGCTTCTGAACCCTCTCGAGCTAGGGTTGACGGCGGCGGCTTCTCTGGAACTTTTCGTGGATAATGGCTCGGGTATTTAGGGTTTTCGTGTCGGGAAGAATAAATAGGCGAAAGGGCGGCTGCGGAGCCACGAGGGCCCACACCACCCCACGGCGCGGCAGGGGGCCCGCGTGGCCCCATGGTGTGGCTGCCACGTGGCTCCCCTCCGTGTCTCCTCTGGACTCCGTCTTCGTGTTAGAAAAATAGGAGGTTCTGTCCAAGTTTCGTCCAATTCCGAGAATATTACCAGACTAGCTTTTCTGGAATACAAAAACAGCAGAAAGCCGAAACTAGCACTGTGGCATCTTGTTAATAGGTTATGTCGTGTCTCGATGCACGGACACCGGGAGTAGAGGATACCCCATTTTAGGTTCAGCACGGGGCGCGAAGGAGGCTGAGAATCGCCTTCTCGGGCAGTGTCTAGATCAAGCTCTTCTCTCCACGATCAAAGCATGCAACCAAAGGGACACAAGGAGCTACCCAGGTTCAGGCCACCCGGAGGCTAAAAGCCCTACTCCTGCATGTCTGGATTGATGGGTTCTTCATAGTGTGGCTTATAATGGAGCCTCCCGGATGGGGTACCCGGAAGGGTTTTGGCTGGAGGTAGAAGAAGGACAGATCCTGACCCGGAGGAGATCACCTTCCCCTCTACCTTCGCAGCCCTAGTCTAGTCTTGCTCTAGTTCGACTTGTTCCTCGGTTCGACCTTTTTTTCCTCTCCTCCGTGTCTTGGTACTCCTTTTATAGGCTAAGGGGTTGCCACAGGGTCACGTGAGGGGCACGAGGGACCTTTGGCGTGAAGGACCCTCCTTATCTAGTTTAGGGGGAGACGTGGCCTCTTCTCAGCCTAGCGTCTCCTTTGGGTTAGGTGGGAGCGTCCGCCTTGGGGTGAATAGGGGCTGACACCACCACGGGTTGTGTTTCCTGCACGTGCTACCTTCGCCTTGCTTCCCAAGTCTTCTGAGGTCTTCTAGCGTGAGGTGGAGAGCTTATCCACAGTGATGTGGGGAAGTACCCGAGAGGGAGCCTGGCCTCCTGCCAGGAACTCGGGCTCTCGGGTCCTTCCTTGCCTTCTTGCTTGGTTCGGGGACCCGGCAGGCCCCCAGGACCGGAGCCCTTTGTCGACGTAGGCCTTGCTTGGCCTTCGCAGGGCGGACGGTGAACCCGCCAGCTTAACTTGAGTCTTGGTCTTGTCCATCTTCATCTCGGGCCCACATGGGGTGGACCCACTTGGCAGCACTAGGGGAACCCCGTGTTCCACTGCTGCGATAGTAGCCCCCGGGCATGGTCCCGGTGGCTCTTGCTCGAGCTGCCGGGCTATGGCCTAAAGATAGGTCAAAGTGGGTCCCCGAGCACTGATACGTCTCAAATGTATCTATAATTTTTGATGTTCCATGCTTGTTTTATACCAATTGCTACATGTTTTGCATCTACTTTATATCACTTTTGTACATTTTTTGGGACTATTGCGTCTTTATAGAACATGTGAGTTTTTGATTATGCACTAACCATCTAATGAGATCTACTTTGAGTTTGGTGTGACGGAAGTTTTCAAGGGTCAAGAGAGAAGGATGATATAATAGGATCAAGAAGAGTGAAGGGCTTAAGCTTGGGGAGGCTCCCATGGATCTCCCCAGCATATTTCAAGAAGACTCAAGCGTCTAAGCTTGGGGATGCCCAAGGCATCCCCTTCTTCATCGTCAAAATTATCAGCTCATCTCTAGTGAAACTATATTTTAATTCTTTCACATCATATGTGCTTTTCTTAGAGCGTCTGTGTGCTTTTATTTTCAGTATTGCACTTTTATTTTCAATAAAGCTTGACTGGACCCTAGCATTCTTGATTGGGAGAGAGACACGCTCCGCTTTTTCATGAGAATACTCATATTCTTCACTTATATTTGTTGAGTATTCATATCTAGCGCTGTTCAGCTTTTAGCTCTTGTTTTCATGTATCTCTTGTCAGAGCTATTAGCTTTCTTTTGTAGAAAGTACTCTCTTGCTTCACTTATATTTGTTTGGAGAGTTGATTAAATAAATTGATTGGTGTTTGGTTGGTTCAGAAAATGTTGCATGTGGTAATTGGTATAAGGAAAAACTTGCTTAATCTTGTAGATCACTAATTTGGATAACTTGATGCTTGTCAATTGTTTTGAGTTAACAAGTAGATCATGATTAAATTGTGCATCACATGAGTTAAGCTTATTAGTGAAGAACTACCGTAAAGCTTGTTGAAAATTTGGTTTGCATCGGTGGTATCTCTAAGGTCTAGATATTTTCTAATAACAGGGTTTGGTTAACAAGGAAGACGGCATGAAGTCTTATAACGTTTGCAATATGTTTGTCATATAAAACTTGGTGTACGGGTTGATATTCTTGTTTGCTTACATAAACCTTGCTAGCCTAAACTCTGTACTGAGAGGGAATGCTTCTCGTGCATCCAAATCCTTAAGCCAAAATCCATGCTATTTGTGTCCACCATAACTACCTATATATGGTATTTCCTTGCCACTCTAAGTAAATTTTCATGTGCTACCTTTAAATTATTCAAAATGTTATTATTCCCTTTTTGTGTCAATATTTACTAGCTCATGAGGAATTAGTGTGGTTATTCTTTATTCTATTTGTTGAATGGACTTTTACACCTGGACTAGTGGCATATACATCCGCTTATCCAATAATTTTGCAAAAAGAGCTGGCAACGGGGTGCCCAGTCCCAATTAATTACAAATTTAACCAATTAATTCTCTTCACACTTTTGCCCTGATTCATCAGTAAGCAATGACAAACAGTGAAATACCTGAATGTGTGTAAACCAAAGAGAAAGAAGGATGATCTGCCTTGCTGGTAGAAATAACGTCCTTCATGGGAGCCGCTCTTAAAAGTCCGTTTGACAGGTAGAATATTGTTCTCACCTGCTACCATTCGTTGACAATTAACAAACACCTCTCAAAAATAGATACTCCCCCATGGTATGTGATTGATGGAAGGCACCCGAGGATTCGGTTAGCCATGGCTTGTGTTAGCAAGGTTGGGAGGAGTATCAAATATTTTATGCAATCTCTATATGCTTTCAAAAACCTAAAAGCTCTAGCACATGACTTAGTCCCTGCTTCCCTCTTCGAAGGGTCTTTCTTTTACTTTTATGTTGAGTCAGTTTTCCTATTCTTTCTGTCTTCCACAAGCAAACACTAGTGTCAACTTTGTTACAACATGCGTTATATGCAACGCATTGGACTTGTTATACTACTTTGTGTTGACAATATCCATGAGATAAATATGTTAAAAGTTGAAGCAAATGCTGAAACTTAATTCTTCCTTTGTGTTGATTGAATACCTTTTATTAGAAACTATTGCTTTATGAGTTAACACTTATGCAAAACTGTTTGATGCTTGTCTCGAAAGTACTATTCATGAAAACGTTTAGCTTATGTGATTCATTGTTTACTTATTATCTATTTGGTAGCAAATTATAGACCATTGACTTGGATCACTTCATTCATTTACATGTGCCTTGCAATATTATATGATCAAGATTATGATGGTAGCATGTCACCTCAAAAATTATTTTGTTTTTATCATTTACCTACTCGAGGACGAGTAGGAACTAAGCTTGGGGATGCTGATACGTCTCAAACGTATCTATAATTTTTGATGTTCCATGCTTATTTTATACCAATTGCTACATGTTTTGCATCTAATTTATATCACTTTTATACATTTTTTGGGACTAACCTATTAACAAGATGCCGAAGTGCCAGTTCCTGTTTTCTGCTATTTTTGTATTCCAGAAAACCTAGTTTGGAAATATTCTCGGAATTGGACGAAACTTCACGGGGTCCCTATTTTACCAGAACTCATCTGACGGACCAAAGGAGCAACAGAGGAGAGCTAGGAGGTGGCCACACGCACCTAGGGCGCGGGCCCCACCTCTGCCGCGCCCTAGGGTGATGTGGGCCCCTCGGGGGTCTCCAGCCGCCGCCCTTTCGCCTACTTATTCCCCCCGAGGTGAAAACCCTAAGTGCCTGAGCAAATATCCACGAAAAGTTCCAGAGACGCCGCCGCCATCAAACCTAGCTCGGGAGGGTCCTGAAACTCTTCCCGGCACCCTGCCGGAGAGGGGAATCGTCACCGGAGGCTTCTACATCACCATGCCTGCCTCCGGAGTGATGCGTGAGTAGTTCATCCTTGGACTACGGGTCCATAGCAGTAGCTAGATGGTTGTCTATCCAATTTGTGCCATCATGTCTAGATCTTGTGAGCTGCCCTACATGATCAAGATCATATTATTGTAATGCTACATGTTGTGTTTGCCGGGATCCGATGAATATTGAATACTATGTCAAGTTGATTATTGATACGTCTCCAACGTATCCATAATTTCTGCTGTTTCATGCTTATATTATACCATTTGCTACATGTTTTGTATACACTTCATATCACTTTTATGCGTTTTCTGGGACTAACCTATTAACAAGATGCCACAGTGCCAGTTCCCTGTTTTCTGCTATTTTTGGTTTCAGAAAGTTACTTCTGGAAATATTCTCGGAATTGCACAAAACAAAAGGCCAAGTCCATATTTTTCCAACACGTACACGGAGTCCGAAGGAGAGACGAAGGAGAGCCACGAGGTGGCCAAACCACCTAGCGGCGCGGCAGTGGGCCCAGCCGCGCCAGCCTGTGGTTTGGGCCCCTCGGGGGTCCGCCGACATCGCCCCTTCGCCTATTTATTCCCCGAGACGTGAAAACCCTAAGGCACCGAGCCTTTCATCCAGAACATATTCGCTGCCGCCGCCGTCGTCAACCCTAACTCGGGGGGTTTCTGAAGCTCTTCCCGGCACCCTGCCGGAGAGGGGAATCATCACCGGAGGGCTCTACATCGTCATGCCCGCCTCCGGAGTGATGCGTGAGTAGTTCATCCTTGGACTATGGGTCCATAGCAGTAGCTAGATGGTTGTCTTCTCCACTTGTGCCATCATGTTTAGATCTTGTGAGCTGCCTATCATGATCAAGATCATCTTATTGTAATGCTACATGTTGTGTTTGCTGGGATCTGACTTATATTGATACCTATGTGGAGCTGAATATTATATTATCATGTCTATATCATTTGTGATCTTGCATGCTCTCCGTTACTTGTTGAAGCCTTGGCCAAGTGAATACCTGTGACTCCAAGATAGGGTATTTATGCATGATAGTTGGGTTCAACCTCTATTTAACCTGGGATAGTGACAGCAAGTTCTAAGGTTGTAGATGTGTTGTTGCCACTAGGGTAAAACAGCAATGCTTTATTCAAGGATGAATGTATTGTTTACATTATCCACATTACTTAATGCAATTGTCTGTTGCTTGCAACTTAATACTGGAAGGGGTACGGATGTTAACCGGAAAGTGGACTATTTAGGCATAGATGCATGCTGGATAGCGGTCTATGTACTTTGTCGTAATGCCCAAATGAATCTCATAGTAGACACCACAGCTCACACATGCATGTTATATGCACTTATCAATTGTCAATTGCCCAGCTGTAATTTGTTTACCCAGCATGTTAGTTATCTTATTGGAGAGACACCACTAGTGAACTGTGGACCCCGGTCCATTCTTTTACATCTGAAATACAATCTACTGCAATCATTGTTCTCTACTGTTTTATGCAAACAAACATCATCTTCCATTCGATACATTTAACTCTTTGTTTTCAGCAAGCCGGTGAGATTGACAACCTCGCTGTTAAGTTGGGGCAAAGTAATTTGATTGTGTTGTGCAGGTTCCACGTTGGCACCGGAATTCCTGGTGTTGCGCCGCACTACACTCCTTCACCAACACCTTCGAAGCAAATCTCGTTTTCCTACTAGTTCGATTAAACCTTGGTTTCATACTGAGGGAAAACTTGCTGCTACACTCATCATACCTTCCTCTTGGGGTTCCCAACTGACGTGTGACGTACAAGCATTGTTTCCTGTGTTGTTGCCGGGGAGATATTCCCTCGTCAACCTAGCGCTAGCAACACGTTTTCTGGCGCCGTTGCCGGGGAAAACCGAATTGCTTCTGCAAGGGGAGTCTCTCACACCCAATCTCTTTACTTTATTATTTGTCTTGCTTAGTTTATTTTTATTTAGTCTTGTTTGCTCTCTTTATCAAAAACACAAAAAAATTAGTTACTTGTTTAATTCGGTTTGCTTTTGTTTTTCAAAATGAGTACTCCTGAGAACACTAAGTTGTGTGACTTCACTAGCACAAACAACAATGATTTCATATGCACTCCTATTGCTCCACCTGCTTCTAAAGCAGAATTTTATGAAATTAAACCTGCTCTATTAAATCTTGTTATGAAAGAGCAATTTTCTGTCACTATATTAGGATGTTAGCTGAATTGCATGCTAGGTGGGAAAAAGTGGAAGAACTTGAAAAAGAGAATAGTATAGTTAGAGTTTGTACTATCACCACCACTAGTAATGCTAATGTTATACATGCTAGTAAGCCTCCTACTATTGATGGTAATGTTATTGGTGTTGGTAATGTCTCTACTACTTCTGCAAAGCGTTTGAAATTGCCTAAAACTGCTGAAACTTTTTCTGATAAAAGTGCTGAAATTTTTCAAACTATTGGAGACAATGGTTCCACCACCATTGACAATAATGATTTTGATTTTTATGATTGTAACATCTCTGAAGTTATTATGTTCTTGCAAAAATTAGCTAGAAGTCCCAATGCTAGCACTATTAATTTGGCTTTTACAAAGCATATTACAAATGCTCTTTTGCAAGCTAGGGAGGAGAAGTTGAAACTTAAAACTTCTATTCCTAGTAAATTAGAGGATGGTTGGGAACCCATCATTAAGGTAAAGGTGAATGATTTTGATTGCAATGCCTTGTGTGATCTTGGTGCAAGTATTTCGGTTTTGCCCAAGAATCTTTATGATATTCTTGATTTGCCACCTTTGCAACATTGTTATTTGGATGTTTTCTCGCTGATAATGCTATGAAGAAACCTTTGGGGCGAGTTAATGATGTTTTTATTACAGTAATCAATAACCTTGTCCCTGTTGATTTTATTGTTATGGATATTGAATGCAATGCATTTTGTCCTATTGTTTTGGGAAGACCTTTTCTTCGAACTGTTGGTGCCATCATTGATATGAAAGAAGGTAATATAAGGTACCAATTTCCTCTCAAGAAAGGTATGGAACACTTGAAAGGATCGTATGGCCACCTAGAGGGGGGGGTGAATAGGTGCTACTCCAATTTTTAATTCTTTTTCGATTAAGGCTTGACTAAAAGGTAAATTCTCTAGATATGCAACTATGGTGAATTTACCTATATGACAAGTTAAGTCTAAACAAGATAAGATACAAGTAGTAAATAACTAGAAAGGATTAACCGATAGGAAAGCACGCGGAGACAAGAATGTATTCCCGAGTTCCTCCTTTTTAGGGGAGTACGTCTCGTTGGAGGGGTGTGAGCTTCAAACTCAAGATGCCACAAAAGGCTTCACCCTATTCTCCGATGAACCTCGCACAAAAGCTTGGTCCACCTTTCTTTATCGGAATCCTCCAAAGCGGAATCCGGAGCACAAAAGCTCGTTACAACAACTTGAGGCTCAACCCACAAAAGGATTGGGGGCTCTCAATCACCAACAACACCTGCTACACAAAAGTAACAAGCAAGTGAGAACAACAAGATGCCTAGGTTTTCCTAGTGGAAACCCTAGGCTCGAATCCCTCAAGTGAATGAAGGGGAAATGAAGAACACTTCGGTGGAGTTGTAGATCCGGGCCTTCTCCTTCAATCCTCCAAGTATGAGTGAGTTTGGGTGGAGGGATTGGGAGATACAATGATTCTTGAGCTTGCAACAATGGAGTACTTCGAATCTGGGCGAGCTCTTCTTCTTGGAGAAGGAGCAGTCTTTATATAGGGGTCCCTGAAAATCTAACCGTTATGTGCAGAAAAACTGCACAGCGGTACTACCGCTGGGACAGCGGTACTACCGCTGCCTGCTTCCCTGCGGTACCTAGTGCACTGCAGAACCCAGCAGCAGCGGTACCTCGCAGAGGTACCGAAGTTGCCAGGCAGAGCGGTACTACCGCTGCACGGCCCGGTAGTACCGCTGGGATCGATCGATTAAAATGAATGAACCCAGCGGTAGTACGAAGCAACTACCGCGGGGTACCGTGACCAATACAGAGAGCAAAAACGGCCTAGCGGTACCACTGGCGGTACCACCAGCGGTAGTACCGCTGGCTGAAACCAGCGGTATCACACGGTACTACCGCCAGGAGGAGTACCAGCTGTGCTGCAGGAGTCCCGCTCCAGGTGGAGCGGTACTACCGCTGCGACAGCGGTACTACCGCCAGACACAGGAATGCTCACTGTGCTGATTTCCAGGGTTACAAGCTCCACAAGACATAATGTATCAACGAGATATATCTGCAATTGTCAAGCGCACATTAGTCCTGATAATGTGTTGTCATTAGACTCCAAAATAGATTTACGAGCAAGTATGCTCTTTCAATCTCCCCCTTTTTGGAGTATGATGACAACACATTAAAAAGGTTGACAAAATATAGGCGGGCTCCCCCTAACTATATGCATTAGTAGAATTTTACGTTTGAATGCAAAATGCATATAGGTTAGGATCAACACTCCCCCTAGATTTTATAAACCGGGCAAGTTTATTGAAAACAAACAATAAGGCACAACTTGCACAACGGTAAGACATGAGATAAAAGCACATAAAGTCCACATAGGCTTACAATAATTTAAGGTCCACATGTCTTACCCCATGAGTTCAACGAAAGAAAAAAAACGAGATACAAGAGGTGCACAAGCGAACAAACACCAAATCGAGAAAAACAAGCTTGTGCCCTCAACCATGCAACTCCCCCGGACAACCTAATAGAACCATCTCCCCCTTGGCATCATGATTCCAAAAAGGGAGAGGCATAGCTAACGTCCCAAGAGGAAGTCACTCTTCATCGGAGGTGGAGGCTGCAGCAATGTCGTCACTTTTATCGGCTGAAACTGAACCATCCTCACCACTTGCATCACCCTCCGCATCATCCTCACCATCATCATCCTCAGAAGCTTCTTCATGAGCAGCGGATCGACCAACCTGAGTGCGAGACCAAGGGACATCTGGCTGAGAAGTGGATGCATCATCCTGAAGATCATAGTCCACCCAATCGCGACGGTGCTTGAGCCAATCAGCTTCTGCAGTAATTCTATCCTCAGACCCGGCCTTAACCGGAACGCCTAAGTGCTCAAAACGCTGACGGTTGAGTTGACGCTCTTTCTTGTTCCTCTCATGTTCTTTATAGGCCCTCTTGTCAGCATCATCAATGCGGCAAAAGATGGTCTTTACAGCACCAGCCAGCCACTTCTTGAACCCATTGTCTTGAGCATTTGCCTTGGGGGGAAGTTCAAACAAGGGATCATCCTCATCATCATTGGAACTTTCTTGTTCAGCGGGAATAAGTGGAGGAAGATGTTTCTTTATGCTCAGCTCCTTGACCTTGTGGTCGGTGGGATCCTCCTCATTGTCCAAAAGAGCCAACGGAAGCTTCTTCTTGACCCACGTGGAAATGATCAATTGCATAATGTGAGCCCCAAATATAGAAGGTCGCCTTTTCATCACCACAGCATACAATTCATGCCATATGATGTCCATCACATCCAGCTTCTTGCCTTGCCCAACCATGATAGAGGATTCAAACATAAGATCAATGAGTTTGCCATGGATTTGGTCAAAGTTTCCCACACGAGGCATAACGGTGTTGCGGTAGATCCGATGCATGATGTCCCAAACCTTTAGCAAATTCTTTTGGAACCCCACCATGGCACGTCCTTGGATGTATAAGTCAAAGAGGACCTCGTGCTTCATCGGATTTGAGTTATAGTTGATGCGAAAGAATTGTTGCTGAGCATCTTCATTCAACACAAACCCATTTTCAGCCAACCCAAGAAGAGAAGCAAAATCAGCCCATGTGGCCTCAAGAACCTCATCTTTTGACATCCATTTAATCCGTCTTGGCTCATCCGCGAAGAAGTGCATGACAAGGTGATCATTGAAATTCTGCTGCAGCCCAATATAGTCATAGATCCCAAACTCTTTGCAAATCTCAATAGCATCGCCAAAATACCGAAGGTGCTTCTCCATGTGATCGGTGTCAATGCAAAACTGTTCACAAACCTTGGTCTTGTGCTTGGGAAGGACTTCATAAAAGATCTTCTCTTGAAACAGATTGTGGAACCCCGGAGTGGTGTAAGTACGGAGCTTAGGAGTGGCATAGGGGTTCATCCTTCTTTCTTTGACAAAATCCCTTGATGACATGAGATTGAGCGACTTGCTCTGAGCAGCTCTGAGCTTTGCAGCATTTGACTTCTGACGGCGAGTGGTCTTTTCAGGCATAACTTCAGGCTCTTCATCTTCGTCAGCTAGGTCTTTGCCTGAACGAGCACGCTTAGCAGCCCGCTTGGTGTGACTCCCACTAGCCTTCTTACCAGCACCTGTGATAGCATAGGAGGATAGCAGGGAGATAAGTATTGCAAAAACATCGAGACCAAACGAAAAGAATCCAGATTGCACAGTTCTGGAAAATGCCAGTTCCAGCGGTAGTACCGCTGGTCCACCGGTAGTACCGTGGAGCGGTAGTACCGCCACGAGGGCGGTAGTACCGCTACCACCAGATCTAGCGGTTGACTTCCCGGTACTCGCTCGATCTATGGAAACTTCCAACAAAACTTTGCAATGAGGATCCTAGACTAAGTGCCATCTATTTCCTACAACTTCTACCACAAGAACTACGGAAAAACCTAACCCCATTGCATCTCAACGAATCGACTAGGTTGAGAGGTAGGAGTGAGAGATTTACCGGAGCTCATCGCGGAGGAGAGGAGGAAGAAGAGGGTGCTTTAGCTTCTTTCTGGCCGGAGAGGGGCTATCCAGGCCGGAGGTGTGCTCCCCGGCGACGAACCGTGGCGGCGGCGGCAGCGGTGGGGTGGTTTTCGAAGGAGAGGGTCGAGGGTGGAGGGGATAGAAAAGAAACTACCCCTCCACGCCCAACTTAACCTCTGGTGAAAACGAACCCAGCGGTAGTACCGCTGACCCAGCGGTAGTACCGCCCGAACTGGTACTTACGGTAGCCAGCGGTGGTACCGTTCCTGGGAAGGAACGGTAGTACCGCTGATATGCCGGTAGTACCGCTACCTGGTACTATTGACTTCCAGCAAATTCTGGGAATTCAACGGTAGTACCGGGTACCTGGTGACTACGGTACCGCTCGAGGGACTGCTGTGCCTGGAAACTCCAGGCAACGGTAGTACCGCGAGGGCACCGGTAGTACCGGGCACTTTTGCCACGAAACGTCGACGGGTTGGTCACAAAGTTTTACAAATAGAGAGAGGTGTTTGTGGGATAGGATATTGGCTTAGGATAGAGTAAGTAACTGGGGGAAGAGAGGCAAACCAAGTTTGCAAGAATCAAACAAGAAAAGCCAAACTTGGTGCTCTCCACAAGATACACAAGAGGTCCAAATAAAATCCAAATAAACCAAATAAGATCCAACTCCTCACACAGAGGAGGGCGGTGGCCTAGGCCACCATGTATGAGTGTGTGGTGTGACACCGCGAAGATGTATCTTGGGTTCACGGCCACTACTCGTCATTTAAGCTCACAATTCATGAAATGAAAATAGAGAGGCAAATGAGTTCTTAATGTCGGCATAATGGGGGGAGGGATAGTCCAATAGATTAGGACCGCACTCCCCCTATGTCCATGCCTACATCCAAACCAAATTACTATTGTCTAATATGGGTAGGTATGCAAGAAGTCCACTAAGTCCAATTGCTTATGTCCACCACATTTAGTTCTCCTCTCAACTCCTTGAATCTTGCTTCACCAAGAGGCTTTGTGAACATATCGGCGAGTTGATGCTTGGTGTTAACATAGTTGATTGCAATATCACCCTTTTCAACATGATCTCGAATAAAATGATACCGGATCTCAATGTGTTTGGTCTTCCCATGAAGTACCGGATTGTGAGCAATTTTGATGGCACTTTCATTGTCACATAAAAGAGGCACTTTGTCACAAATGACACCATAATCCTTTAAAATTTGCCTCATCCATAATAATTGTGCACAACAACTTCCGGCGGCAATGTATTCGGCTTCGGTGGAGGACGAGGCCACACAATTTTGCTTCTTGGAAGACCAACTCACAAGAGACCTACCAAGGAATTGGCAAGTACCCGAAGTTGATTTTCTATCCATTTTGCAACCCGCCCAATCCGCATCCGAATAACCTACAAGATCAAAGCTTGTCCCATGGGGGTACCAAAGACCATAGTTAGGAGTATCTATCAAATATCTTAGAATCCTTTTAACCGCGGTTTCATGACTTTCCTTAGGACTTGATTGGAATCTTGCACACATACCCACACTAAACATAATATCCGGTCTAGATGCACAAAGGTAAAGTAAAGATCCAATCATAGAACGATAAAGCTTGGGATCAACTTCCTTACCCTTCGGATCTAAGTGTAGATCCGCCTTAGAGTCCATGGGAAACTTATATGGCTTGGCGTTGTTCATGTCAAATTTCTTGAGCATGTCTTGAATATACTTGGCTTGACATAAGAATGTTCCTTCACTATATTGGTGGATTTCAAAGCCAAGAAAATACTTCAATTCTCCCATCATGGACATCTCAAATTCCTTGGTCATTAGCTTAGAGAATTGATCACTAAATTCATGGTTAGTAGAACCAAAGATAATATCATCAACATATATTTGGCATACGAAAAGCTCTCCATTTATCCTTTTTGTGAAAAAGGTGGGATCGATTACCCCAATTTCAAAACCATGGTCTACTAAGAACTCCTTGAGATGATCATACCAAGCACGTGGAGCTTGCTTGAGCCCATAAAGAGCCTTATGTAGTAAGTAGACATGGTTGGGAAATTTAGAGTCTTCAAAACCCGGAGGTTGTTTCACATACACTAATTCATTTAATGGACCATTTAAGAAAGCACTTTTAACATCCATTTGATATAAGACAATATTATGAGTAGATGCATAAGCAATTAGTAAGCGAATGGATTCAAGTCTAGCAACGGGGGCATAGGTTTCACCGTAGTCGACTCCTTCGATTTGGGTGTAGCCTTGTGCAACCAATCTTGCTTTGTTGCGAATGACTTGACCATGTGAGTCTTGCTTGTTCTTGAATATCCATTTGGTTCCAATGACATTATGTGATGTGTCTTTGGGTCTTTCAACTAATGACCATACTTTGTTGCGCTCGAAATTGTTCAATTCTTCATGCATGGCCGCAACCCAATCCATGTCTTCAAGAGCATCATATACCTTGAGAGGTTCTAAGCTAGACAAACAAGAGACATGACCACAAAAGTTAGTTAATTGATTACGTGTGGACACACCCTTACGAATACTCCCAAGGATATTTTCTTTGTAGTGTTGGAGATGATCCAATGTTGATGCACGCCGAATGACTCGGCGTTCTATGGCTTGACCAATTGTTTCACCAACACGAACATCTTCATCATTTCCTTCATCTTGTTCATGGTCAACCCGAAGTGGAGTTCTTGGAGATGGGGGTTCATCATGTTCTTGGTTTCCACTAGAGTTGGGTGGGTCTTGACCATTATCTTGCTCATGTGGATGACTATCATGGTCTTGTTCTTGTATAGCTTGTTGATCAATGGTTGAGGTGGATGGTTCAACTTGAGTAGAACTTGTTCCTTCTTCTTGAGTGTCCATAATAGGTTCTTCAATAGGAATAAGTTCCCCTATGCCCATAGTTCTTATGGCTTGAGGTGGAGGTACATCACCTACATTATCATGATCAATATGCTCCGCTTGGGAGCCATTATCCTCGACAAACTCCACATTCATAGATTCTTCAACACATCCGGTGGATATGTTGTAGACCCTATAAGTATGGGAGTTTGCGGCATATCCAACAAAAATACCATCAAAAGTTCTAGATTCAAATTTAGCAATTGGGCAACCTTTAATGTAAACATGGCATTTGCATCCAAATACGCGAAAGTAAGAGACATTTGGCTTTTTACCGATAAGGAGTTCATATGGTGTCTTTTTCATGAGAGGACGAAAGAAGAGCCGGTTGGAGTAGTGGCAAGCGGTATTGATGGCTTCGGCCCAAAAGTTATATGGGGAATGAAATTCGGCCAACATAGTTCTTGCCATATCAATAAGAGTGCGGTTCTTCCTTTCGGCGACACCATTTTGTTGGGGAGTATAAGCAGCGGAATATTGGTGTTGTATGCCTTCCCCACTTAGGAAATCATCCATAGTGTAATTCTTGAACTCCGTACCATTGTCACTTCTTATTGCCAAAATCTTGGAGTCATATTGGCGTTGAACTAAGGTTGCAAAGTCAATGAATACTTTTTGAGTTTCACTCTTCCTCTTGAGGTAGAAAGTCCAACAATATCTTGTATAATCATCCACAATCACCAAACAATATTTCTTGCCACCAAGACTATCATATGTGGGAGGCCCAAAGAGATCCATATGAAGGAGCTCCAAAGGCCTCTCGTGGAGATAATGCTCTTCTTGGGATGATTCTTTTCATGCATCTTTCCGGCTATGCAAGCACTACAAGGACGATCTTTGGAAAAATTAACATCGGTTAGTCCTACCACGTGTCCACCCTTCACAAGAGTTTGCAAATTTCTCATACCGACATGGCCTAGCCGGCGATGCCAAAGCCAACCCTTGTCGGATTTAGCCATTAGACACGTGGCGATTTGAGTGGTCTCTTTCGAGAAATCGACCACATACAAACCGTTTACACGAAATCCAACAAAGGCTACTTTAAGAGTTTGAGTGAAAAGGATGGTCACGTGGTGTTTATTAAAGATAACGGTGTAACCGACATTGCATAATTGACCAACGGAAAGTAAATTATATGAGAGAGATTCAACAAGTAGGACCTTCTCAATGGATAACTCCGGAGTGATCACTACATTGCCATATCCCAATACCTTAAGTCTTGCATTATTCCCGACGGTGACATGAGAAAATGTGAGTAATTGATTCAATAGGCCCTTTACTACTTCTTTGCTTCCGGTCATGTGAGAAGAGCACCCACTATCAATGAGCCATGAAGATCCACCGGAAGAAAAGTCTCGGAGAGCTTGGCCATGAGACACGTAGCGGATTTGGTGGTGACATTATCATTGGGGGATTCAAAGAGAGAAGGGGTTGTCGATGAAGCAATGGCTAAAGCGGCCACTTCACTTGTGGTTGTTTCTTCTTCATCACTCTCATCCCCGGACATATATTCCTCTCTCACCACCAACACCTTGGAAGGTAGCTTCTTGTTGGGATTGAACTTCTTGAAGTAAGGCTTCGTGGGAGAAGAACTTGACGCTTCCTTGCGAATGAGTCTTCCTCCATGTTCTTCACGGTTCTTGTAAGGGCATTGGGCAACATAGTGGAATTGATCTTGACAATTGAAGCAAGTCTTCATTTTTGGGTTGCCTTCCTTGTAGCCTCTTGCTTTATGCTTTTTATCCACATAAGCTTTAGCTTTAGATGGATTTTCCAAAAGTCCTTCGCCATGAGAGCCACATAATCTCTATGAGCACCCTTGAGTTCCTCGGGTGCCAAGTAACTTCCCTCTTCATGATCTTGGTCTTCATCTAGTTCCACAACCTTGGCCTTCAAAGCAAGTGAGGAACTTTGGGCCATTCCAAGAGCTCGGGCACGAGAGTCTCTAGCAATTTGAGCTCGGACCTTGTAAGATTGCATCTCTTGCATGACTTCATTTGAGGTCAAGAGGTCATAGTTGTGCTTCCCTTGGAGACTATTCAAGTCGTTCTCTTCAAACGGCATGAGGGCATTCACATACTTCCTCTTGATGTAAGTATCATCCACATGTTTAGCACCAAGGTCTCTAAATGCGGTAGCAAGAGCCTTGAGCCTTTGATACATCTCCTCATGAGTTTCATCATCTTTCTTGTAGAAGCCTTCAATTTGATTGATCATGGCTTCATATCTATTTCTTCTCATGCTCTCATTCCAACAAACACCCCGTGAGATTGTTCCATGCTTCCTTGGCGGTGGTGCAATCTTCAATGTGATGGATGTTCTTTTCACCCACGGCAACACGGATCACATCAAGAGCGGTGGAATTTAGTTGAGCTTCAACTTCTTCTTTCCTTGTCAAGTCATTTTCATCCACCGGCTTGAATCCATCAACAATGATCTTCCAAAGACCTATGCAACCACTTTTCAAGTGAGATTTCATAGAAGATTGCCAACGGGTAAAGGAAGATGCATTAAGACTAGGTGGAGCTCCTCTTAAGTGAATAGGAGGATGAGGCACGGGTAGGTCGGGAGAGTATGCAAAAGGAACTCTAGCATGATCTCCCTTCCCATTAGGTGTTTTAGGTGAGGATTCATTTTTATTTGAGTTCACCCCCGCTTTCTCTTCGACACTTACATCCGAGGGCTTCTCCTTAGGAAGATCCTCCTTAGGAGGAGCCTCCGGAGTTAGGGAGGAGTCGATACCCTTTGCCACCATGAGTTGCTCTAACATTTTGCGCAACTCTCCCATTTGAGTATCCATAGAGGACTTCAAGGAAGTGAAGTCCTCCACGGAAACAGAAGTGGGAACGATGGTGTCGTCGGGTATCTCATTCCCATGTTCGTCGAGGGCCATATTTCTCTTAGGCGGTTAAGCCCGAATAAAGAGCCGAGGCTCTGATACCAATTGAAAGGATCGTATGGCCACCTAGAGGGGGGGGGTGAATAGGTGCTACTCAAATTTTTAATTCTTTTTCGATTAAGGCTTGACTAAAAGGTAAATTCTCTAGATATGCAACTATGGTGAATTTACCTATATGACAAGTTAAGTCTAAACAAGATAAGATACAAGTAGTAAATAACTAGAAAGGATTAACCGATAGGAAAGCACGCGGAGACAAGAATGTATTCCCGAGTTCCTCCTTTTTAGGGGAGTACGTCTCGTTGGAGGGGTGTGAGCTTCAAACTCAAGATGCCACAAAAGGCTTCACCCTATTCTCCGATGAACCTCGCACAAAAGCGCGGTCCACCTTTCTTTATCGGAATCCTCCAAAGCGGAATCCGGAGCACAAAAGCTCGTTACAACAACTTGGGGCTCAACCCACAAAAGGATTGGGGGCTCTCAATCACCAACAACACCTGCTACACAAAAGTAACAAGCAAGTGAGAACAACAAGATGCCTAGGTTTTCCTAGTGGAAACCCTAGGCTCGAATCCCTCAAGTGAATGAAGGGGAAATGAAGAACACTTCGGTGGAGTTGTAGATCCAGGCCTTCTCCTTCAATCCTCCAAGTACGAGTGAGTTTGGGTGGAGGGATTGGGAGATACAATGATTCTTGAGCTTGCAACAATGGAGTACTTCGAATCTGGCGAGCTCTTCTTCTTGGAGAAGGAGCAGTCTTTATATAGGGGTCCCTGAAAATCTAACCGTTATGTGCAGAAAAACTGCACAGCGGTACTACCGCTGGGACAGCGGTACTACCGCTGCCTGCTTCCCTGCGGTACCTAGTGCACTGCAGAACCCAGCAGCAGCGGTACCTCGCAGAGGTACCGAAGTTGCCAGGCAGAGCGGTACTACCGCTGCACGGCCCGGTAGTACCGCTGGGATCGATCGATTAAAATGAATGAACCCAGCGGTAGTACGAAGCAACTACCGCGGGGTACCGTGACCAATACAGAGAGCAAAAACGGCCTAGCGGTACCACTGGCGGTACCACCAGCGGTAGTACCGCTGGCTGAAACCAGCGGTATCACACGGTACTACCGCCAGGAGGATACCAGCTGTGCTGCAGGAGTCCCGCTCCAGGTGGAGCGGTACTACCGCTGCGACAGTGGTACTACCGCCAGACACAGGAATGCTCACTGTGCTGATTTCCAGGGTTACAAGCTCCACAAGACATAATGTATCAACGAGATATATCTGCAATTGTCAAGCGCACATTAGTCCTGATAATGTGTTGTCATTAGACTCCAAAATAGATTTACGAGCAAGTATGCTCTTTCAACACTTCCCTAGGAAGAGAATGAAGTTACCTTTTGACTCTATTGTTAGAGCAAGTTATGATGTTGATGCTTCTTCTCTTGATAACACTTGATTTTCACTTTCTGCGCCTAGCTGAAAGGCGTTAAAGAAAAGCGCTTATGGGAGACAACCCATCATTTTTATTTGCTGTTATTTTTGTTTTCTTTGAGTCAAGGATTTTGTTACTTCTGTAGCAACTCCTTTGTATCTTTATTTTATCGCAATGTTGTGCCAAGTAAAGTTCTATATTGAAAGTTGATGCAAGATTTGGATTTCTGCGCAGTGACAGATTTTTAGCTGTCACGGATTTGAGCTTATCTCCCTGTAGAAAATTCAAAAAATTCTGAAAAAATCACGCATATTCCTGAGATATGTACGCAACTTTCATTATTTTAGGCCAGATCCATCTGAGCAACTTAAGTGCCTCGAAAAAATTCGTCATTCCAGACTGTTCTGTTTTTGACAGATTCTGCCTTTTGTTTTGCATTCGCTCTTTTACTGTGTTTGTGTGGATTTCTTTGCTCCACAAAGCATTGGTGGCTGTAGCTAATGTCCAGAAGCTTTGGGATTGATTGTATCATTACAGAATATGAGAATTTTTGATTATGCACTAACCCTCTAATGAGAACTGTCTTGAGTTTGGTGTGAAGGAAGTTTTCAAGGATCAAGCGAGAAGGGTGATATTATGTGATCAAGAAGAGTGAAAAGCCTAAGCTTGGGGATGCCCCCGTGGTTCATCCCAACCATATTCAGAGAGACTCAAGCGTCTAAGCTTGGGGATGCCCAAGGCATCCCCTTCTTCATCAACAAACTTATCAGGTCATCTCTAGTGAAACTATATTTTAATTCTTTCACATCTTATGCGCTTTACTTGGAGCGTCTGTGTGTTTTTATTTTTGTTTTTGTTTGAATAAATTCGGATCCTAGCAATCCTTGTGTGGGAGAGAGACACGCTCCGCTTTTTCATGTGAATACTCATGTTCTTCACTTATATTTGTTGAGTATTCTTAACTAGCTACTGCAGTGCTTTTAGCTCCTGTTTTTCATGCATCTCTTCGAGCTGTTAGCACTTGTTTATAAATACTCTCTTGCTGCATTATATTATCATTTGGAGAGTTTATGTTTAAATAAATTGATTGGTGTTTGTTTGGAAGAAAGAAAATGCTACATGTAGTAGTTGGTATTGGAAAAGACATATGCATTCTTGTAGATCATTGTCTTGTTTTGATTTGATGCTTTGCAATTGTTTTGAGCTCTCAAGTAGATCATGTTTAAGCTCTTGCATCATGTAGTTAAAGCCTAGTAGTGGAGAACTACCGTAGAGCTTGTTGAGACTTGGGATGCATATTTGTTCTCTCTAAGGTCTAGATATTTTCTGGTAAAATGTTTGAGCAACAAGGAAGACAGTGTAGAGTCTTATAATACTTGCAATATGTTTTTATGTGATTCTTGCTGTACCGGTTTATACTTGTGTTTGCTTCAAACAACCTTGCTAGCCTAAACTCTGTACTGAGAGGGAATGCTTCTCGTGCATCCAAAACTTGAGCCAAAACCCATGCCATTTGTGTCCACCATACCTACCTACTATGTGGTATTTCCTGCCATTCCAAGTAAATATTTCATGTGCTACCTTTAAACTATTCAAAACTTTATTACTCCTTATTTGTGTCAATGTTTTATAGCTCATGAGGAAGTATGTGGTGTTTTATCTTTCAATCTTGTCATTTACTTCTGACAGACTTTCACCAATGGACTAGTGGCATATACATCCGCTTATCCAATAATTTGCAAAAAGAGCTGGCAACGGGGTGCCCAGCCCCAATTAATTACAACTTTCATTAATAATTCTCTTCACATGTTTTGCCCTGATTTATCAGTAAGCAACTTAATTTTGCAAATAGACACTCCTCCATGGTATGTGAATGTTGGAAGGCACCCGAGGATTCGGTTAGCCATGGCTTGTGTAAGCAAAAGGTTGGGAGGAGTGTCATCTATAAAGAAACTAAAATACATGTGTAAACAAAAGAGAAGAGGGATGATCTACCTTGCTGGTAGAGATAACGTCCTTCATGGGAGCCGCTCTTGAAAGTCTGGTTGACAAGGGGGTTAGAGTGCCCACTACCATTCGTTGACAACAACAAACACCTCTCAAATACTTATTTTGTGCTCTCTATATGCTTTCGAAAACTTAAAAAGCTCTAGCACATGATTTAATCCCTGCTTCCCTCTGCGAAGGGCCTATCTTTTACTTTATGTTGAGTCAGTTTACCTACTCCTTTCTATCTTAGAAGCAAACACTTGTGTCAACTTTGTGTGCATTGATTCTTACATGTTTACTTATTGCACTTGTTATATTGCTTTATGTTGACAACTATCCATGAGATATACATGTTACAAGTTGAAAGCAAATGCTGAAACTTAATCATCCTTTGTGTTGCTTCAATGCCTTTTACTTTGAATCTATTGCTTTATGAGTTACCTCTTATGCAAAACTTTTTGATGCTTGTCTTGAAAGTACTATTCATGAAAAGTTTTTGCTTATATGATTCATTGTTTACTCTTTATCTATTTGTTAGCAAACTATAGATCATTGCTTTGAGTCACTTCATTCATGACATGAGCCTTGCAATATATTGATCAAGATTGTGTGAAAGCATGTCTCCTCAGAAATTATTTGTTGTTATCGTTTTACCTACTCGAGGACGAGTAGAACTAAGCTTGGGGATGCTTGATACGTCTCCAACGTATCCATAATTTCTGCTGTTCCATGCTTATATTATACCATTTGCTACATGTTTTATATACACTTCATATCACTTTTATGCATTTTCTGGGACTAACCTATTAACAAGATGCCACAGTGCCAGTTCCCTGTTTTCTGCTGTTTTTGGTTTCAGAAAGTTACTTCTGGAAATATTCTCGGAATTGCACGAAACAAAAGGCCAAGTCCCTATTTTTCCAGCACGTACACGGAGTCCGAAGGAGAGACGAAGAGAGCCACGAGGTGGCCAAACCACCTGGCGCGGCAGTGGGCCCAGCCGCGCCAGCCTGTGGTTTGGGCCCCTCGGGGGTCCGCCGACATCGCCCCTTCGCCTATTTATTCCCCGAGACGTGAAAACCCTAAAACACCGAGCCTTTCATCCAGAACATATTCGCTGCCGCCGCCGTCGTCAACCCTAACTCGGGGGGTTCTGAAGCTCTTCCCGGCACCCTGCCGGAGAGGGGAATCATCACCGGAGGGCTCTACATCGCCATGCCCGCCTCCGGAGTGATGCGTGAGTAGTTCATCCTTGGACTATGGGTCCATAGCAGTAGCTAGATGGTTGTCTTCTCCACTTGTGCCATCATGTTTAGATCTTGTGAGCTGCCTATCATGATCAAGATCATCTTATTGTAATGCTACATGTTGTGTTTGCTGGGATCTGACTTATATTGATACCTATGTGGAGCTGAATATTATATTATCATGTCTATGTCATTTGTGATCTTGCATGCTCTCCGTTACTTGTTGAAGCCTTGGCCAAGTGAATACTTGTAACTCCAAGAGGGGGTATTTATGCATGATAGTTGGGTTCAACCTCTATTTAACCTGGGATAGTGACAGCAAGTTCTAAGGTTGTAGATGTGTTGTTGCCACTAGGGGTAAAACAGCAATGCTTTATTCAAGGATGAATGTATTGTTTACATTACGCACATTACTTAATGCAATTGTCTGTTGCTTGCAACTTAATACTGGAAGGGGTACGGATGTTAACCGGAAAGTGGACTATTTAGGCATAGATGCATGCTGGATAGCGGTCTATGTACTTTGTCGTAATGCCCAAATGAATCTCATAGTAGACACCACAGCTCACACATGCATGTTATATGCACTTATCAATTGTCAATTGCCCAGCTGTAATTTGTTTACCCAGCATGTTAGTTATCTTATTGGAGAGACACCACTAGTGAACTGTGGACCCCGGTCCATTCTTTTACATCTGAAATACAATCTACTGCAATCATTGTTCTCTACTGTTTTATGCAAACAAACATCATTTCCATTCGATACGTTTAACCCTTTGTTTTCAGCAAGCCGGTGAGATTGACAACCTCACTGTTAAGTTGGGGCAAAGTAATTTGATTGTGTTGTGCAGGTTCCACGTTGGCACCGGAATCCCTGGTGTTGCGCCGCACTACACTCCTTCACCAACACCTTCGAAGCAAACCTCGTTTTCCTACTGGTTCGATTAAACCTTGGTTTCATACTGAGGGAAAACTTGCTGCTGCACTCATCATACCTTCCTCTTGGGGTTCCCAACTGACGTGTGACGTACAAGCATTGTTTCCGGTGCTGTTGCCGGGGAGATATTCCCTCGTCAACCTAGCGCTAGCAATTATCAATCTATCTTATATGTTATTTAAGATCTTGCATGCTTTCCGTTACTCGTAGATGCTTTGGCCAAGTAGATGCTTGTAACTCCAAGAGAGAGTATATTTATGCTAGATAGTGGGTTAATGCCTCCATTAATCTGGGACAGTGACAGAAAGTTCTAAGGTTGTGGATGTGCTGTTGCCACTAGAGGTAAACTAACGATGCTATGTCCACGGGCATATGTGTTTGTTTACATTACGCGCTTTACTAATGCGATTATCCGTTGCTTGCAACTTAATACCAACGGGGGACTCGGATGACAACCCGGCGGAGGATTATTAGTCATAGATGCTGTTGGATAACGGTCTATGTATCTTGTCGTAATGCCAATTAAATATCATAGTAGTCATCATGTCATGTATATGCATTGTCATGCGCTCACTATTTGTCAATTGCCCAGCTGTAATTTGTTCACCCAACATGTTAGTTATCTTTTATGAGAGACACCACTAGTGAACTGTGCACCCCGGTCCATTCTTTTACACTGATTAAACAACCACAAACTGCAAACTGTTCCTTTTTCATTCTCTGCAATTTAATACTCATTTTCACACCATACGTTTAATCCTTTGTTTTCAGCAAGCCGGTACGACGGAGATGCGACGCTCTCCGTGAAGATCTTCGGTGTCGATGGCGAACACGTGGAGTGCTGCATGGAGAGCAGCAGCGGCAGCTCGAGCTCCTACGACGAGGATGATGATGAGGAAAGCTCATCTGACATCAAGGTCGAGGGAGCTCGTCTTCTTGAAGGCGAGGAGCTTCGGCGGCACCATGGAGATCTCGTTGACCTCCTCCCCGGCGGCCTTGACGACGTACTTCTGGAAGTAGCGCCTTCCATTGTACGGCGGTGCTCCTTGCTCGATGGGAGCCAACCTTTTTGTTGTAAAAAAGATTGTCCCCTTGTAGTCCTTGTAAATGAAGAAGATCTTGTTTCCTCCTTGTCTCCGTGTCGCGCTGGTGTGAATGAGAATGAGTTTTTTGCAAAATGCGCTCCCATTACAGCGGCAGCCATACCGCCTGAGGGTAGGTGGGGGATGAGAGGCCTATAAAAAGCCCTCAGACCCCAGCCTATTTGCCACATCTTCTCGCCTTGCTCCGCTCCTCTTCTTCCTTTGCCTCTCCACGTCCTGCAGAACAATGTCTGGCGAAGCAGAGATGGCCTTGTCCGACGTGTCAACGGCGGAGTCCGTCTTCCGAGGCGCGGCGAAGGCACCCAGCGAAGCTGGAGCTCGAGCCGCTGATGAAAAGGAGGCCGCTCCTCGTCCTCGCCCTTCTTTAGATTTTCCTGCGGTGGGAACATTGCTGGTTCCGCCGCCATGGAGGCAGCAGTGGCGTTAGCCACCCGGAAGGATATCATCAAGGAGGACATGTGGAGAGAAGCCGCAGGCAATCCACGATTGACTCAACTCCTCCGCGAACTTGACGATGTGTTCGAGGCAAGGCTTCCTTGAAGTTGGGTGAGTAGATCTTGAAGAACTCTTGTCTTGACTTGCTTTCTCCTTCCCGTGTAGGAGGAAGAGGATGCCATGGACAGGTTCATGGACCATGTGTACTTCGTCTGCAACCAGAATGTCCCGGGTTTGCTAGGAAGTCTCCTGGCCCGTGGGATCCCTGAAGATCCAGCGCAAATGCCCTCCCTCCTCCAGGCGCCCCCGGAGGAAAAGGCGTGCACCCGGCAGGCAATAAAATAGAAGACAAGTCTGCACAGCCAGGAGCTCTGAGCTGGCCTTAGTAGCATAGGCTAGATATGTACCCAGGGAAAGCATAACTGAATGTAATTCAGAATTGTAATTTCAGAATGTAAGTTCAGATGAATGCAACCCTAGGGCTCAACTCCCGGGGTCATTTCCCAAACCTTCCTTTGCACTAACGTGCCGTCAAGTTTTCAGAGGAGATCTCTTAGGTGACAAGTACTCTAACCGCCTGTACCGGTAGCAGTACCCTTAAGAGCACTATGCCTTCCGGGAGTCCACTCCACAGCCACGGGTACTAGGCCAGAAGGGAAATCGGACCATTCGCCGGTGAGGACACATTACCCCCGCAAAGGTTCTCATCAACTGTCAAGCATGCGCAGGTTGGTGGTATATTGACTCTGTAACACCCCGATTTTCACTAACCGGTTTTCCTGAAAAAGGGGTGAACTAAAAAAATTCGAAAACCTTTAACTTGGATTTCTCTGGGTTTTATCAAAACTCATTTGAACTTTTGGTGATTGATGTATCTCTCTATGTCCCAACCCCGGGAATATTCTCCAAATGTTTCTGATCCCCTTTGATTCCATTTATCAGGGTTTTCTATATAAAACCTTAATTCCTTTTCTTTAGGAATTATAAAGCATTTCTCGCCTCTCCAAAGCAACCCTCCTTTATCTTGCTTAGAAAATTCCGCCAAAAATCCCAGAGACACCTATCATCATGTATATCCCATATATGCATAAACATCGCCATGACCTATGCAACTTTTCAGATTGAGGAAATTACCAAATCTGCCACTACCGGGCCATTTAATCCAAAACCCTACTTCCACTCCACCATAAATCTTGTCCTCCTGAGGCAGTGTTTCATATCCCATTATAATCCACCCCATGAAATTTGGGATCATTTGGATCAAAATTTTCTTGTAGGACACCCATCGAACACCTTCTGGCCTTTTCGAAACCCGAAAATGTTTACACATGAAACTTTCTCCAAATGAGTGAAACTGGACCACATTGCTCACATACCAGTAGAACACCACCAGCAAAAATCCCAGCTCCATTGGGATAGAGAAAGTCCCTTTTCTTTGCATCGAACACCTTGAGGGCATTTGAAAATTTCAAAACTTTGCACTGCCCTTTTGCTCCTATTTGATGTTTTTCTTGCTGGATGTTGTGTGTAGTAGTAGTGCAGCGTAGTGACACGATCCTTTTTCTTTTCCGTGCCCCGAGCCATCGGGAACGCGAACCACGCCGCTTGCGTCGCGCTCTGGCCATGCCGATGTCGGCATGGTACTGTATAAACCCCAGCCCCAGCCCTATCCTCTGCAGCAGTGCCGCCACGTGCGCCGCTGTACATCCAGCACGGCCTCCTTATCCTCTCCTCGCCCTTATCCCTCCCCTGTGGCCGGAGCAACGTCACCCATGACCTCCACGCCATCAATGGACACAACGGTCCCCGACCTAACTCTCCCTCTCCCTGGCCTATAAAGACCACCCCCGAGCCCTCCATCGGATGCTGAACCACTACCAGAGCTCACTCCCTCCCACTCCCCAGCCTAGTTCGTCGAGGGACGGGTCACCGGAGCGCCCCAAGTTTCGGCCACCATGGCCGACACGAGCAAGCTTGCGCGCTCGGGACCCCAAGCCGCCCCACGGCCGCCAGCCTCCCTCTAGTGCGTCGCGGGCGCGGAACGACGCGGCTATGCCCCAGTGGTCGACGCCGGCTCCTCCCGTGCAGCTGCGTGGCGGCGGTGCCGACGGCCTCCGTCGGTGCCGTACGTGCGTGCATACGCGCGGAGGCGCTCTCTCGCGTCCTCAACCCATTCCCGAGACGCGGTGGAGGTCGGCGACCTCGCCGTGGTCGCTGGCCGGCCCGCCGAACCACCTGCCACCACCAACCGGCCTCTCCCGAGCCGTCCGCGACTGCTCCCGCACGAGCGCACGGCTCGCGTGCGTGCGAGGAGGCGCGGGAAGCATCACCGTCGTCGGAGCAGCCTCCCCGGCCGCGGTGCACCGCCGCCATTCCGTCCCCGCCGTCTCCCGGCGCTCCGGCCATCCCAGCAGCCCGCGCCGGCGACCGCCGCCAGCTCCCGTGCGTGCCGCACGCGGGAGCAAGCTAGCAGAGAAGCCAGAGAGTTGCACAGTGTACTGATCGGCGTAATCTGTGTTTTACGCTTTCCTCAAGCCAAAGCGTACTCTCTGTTTTCCGCTTTCCAGCTCAGAAAACGTATTCTCTGGAATACACGACCCAGCCAGCTCAGCCTACCCGAGCTGCTTATCTGCCGCACTGGGCAGCGGATAGCTATCCTTCGCTCGCTTGTTTCTCTCAAACCGTAACTCCGATTCAGGTGATTCCAATTTGTAAATTCTTAGTTTGAAGAGCTCTGTCCAGTAGTATCAGTTTTACCCTTTTGTAAAATATTTGTATGCTCAGCACCTTTGTGTGCATGCGTAGGTGTTCCGCGGTACCGGCAAACCGAGGCCCTAAACCGCGACGTCCGTGACCCCCAAAGCCAAACGGTGTCGACCTTTGGAGGCAAGCTAACCCCTTGCTTTGAGCCCTCCCACAACGCTTGTTTGTTTGATTGCTTAATGTCATGCCATGTTTATGTCTGTCTCCTGTTCGATTGCTATGTCTGTCTGCTATGATCATTGCATGTCTGTATGTTGTCCATATTTTATATGAGCCTTGTATTGTTGTATGTTTATCATGTTGCATTTTAAAGTTATTGCATTACCATATAACTGTTTATCTGTGCAACACTCACATTCCCGAGACAATGGCCGGGTCTCCCGCCTCAGTCAAAGGAATGGGGGAATTATTACAACTGTGCGTCTCGCGCTTGCGGGGCTTTGTTTGCTTCTTTCTTCTTCGCCGAGGTGAGGAGCGGGCGAATGTCGTCTTATGATCCTCGGAGTTGGGGGCATTCGCCAAAAGAGTTAGTTGCCTTGTCCCACCGTCAAATATGGGTGGCATAGACCACCCGGACTGCGACGCTTGGGAGCTGCCTTTCCATTTGGTTCTTATTGCCGAGATTGCTGACACCACGTCAGGGTAACCCTCGAGTGGAATGGATGCTCTCTCATTCTTATGAGTGCTTTTCGGTTCATTTTGGAGACTATATGCCCAAATCCCCACTTCCTGGTCAACGGTCGGACGGTAACGCCGCCAAAGACTTGCGCGTGGAGGAACGGAAGCGTAACAGACTCCGCAAACCAACTTTGTGATTGATTTACGGTGACACCGGCCGGGTCTCCCGCCACCATCATCCGTTTGAAATATTATGCTATTATTCTGTGAACACTAACCCCCGAGTGACACCGGCCGGGTTGCCCGCCACAGTCACCCGGGTATTATTATTATCGTTATGTTGTTATCTATGCATGCAAGTATTATGTTGCTAATGCCTTGTTGTTGTTGATATATGATATTGATATCGTGATTATTATGCTGGACTAATCCCCTGTTGTTTGGACTTGTTGTGATGAACTTGATTAAATGAAACACCCCTCCAAACATCGATAGGGTCAGTCCATAGTGCCACTAATCTGAACATCGAACGCACTGCCACTGTCGCTCACATGGGCGGGCCTTGACCTACGTAACCTATTGAGCCTCCTTTGATGCTACCTTTTGGCAAGTCTAGTCAGTTACCTTTGTGGTCGGGGCTATTCTTGCGAAGGTTCCGGAGCTAGGCGTCGCTCATAGGTTGGGGACGTGCCGGATTCACTTCTGCATAAGGCATAGAGTTATGTCGGTGGCTATACAGGGAGTGTCTTGGTAGCGTGAACGGTCAGGTGAGTGTATCTTGCTGAGTTCGCCTTAAGGATGTTGTCCTAAAGTACCGGCTCAGTGTGGTGCCCTCGGGTGGGTGGTAATTGCAACCTCTCGAGAGTGTCAAAATCTGGATGTCTAGCCTCGTTCCAAGGTTATGGAACAACAGTTCAGTGTCAGTCACACTGTGTGTCCTCGTCGTGTCCGGAGGTTAAACTTAAGATTTGTTTGAAATAATTAATGAACGACTTGATTACACTAAATGAACAAATAAGATGATGCAGGGAATATTGTCGTGAGCTGTTGATGGTTACCATGATTTAGGAATGGCCGTGTGATGCGTTGGGAAGCCTATAGTTAGGCCATAGCCCACATCAACCGTGCATGCCTAGAGTTGAGAGAAGAGGCCAGAGGGCCTAGCAGTGATCACATGTGATGTTGTGTATTATTTGGTACCTACTTGGTACACCCGTTTACTCGTCACAGGTAAGCCCCTTGTATGATTGCTGGTACACGATCCAACCCCACCTGGCTTGGACTCTGTACTGGTGATACCCCCGTTGCTTGCTTATGACATGTTTGGTTGTCAATGCCATGCTACTTTTATGTCATGTATCTAGTATACACCTTGCCATGTTGTAGGATTTTACTTCCAGTATATATCTTGTTGCATGATTGTTGGATTGTTTGTAGTGAGTGGCGATACTTGCTGAGTGCATAATAATGTACTCACGGGCCTTGTGATTGTGGCCAGATTTTGGCGAGGACCCAACCTCCACCTTAGCAAGGACAAGGAGCAGAAGCGTGCTAGGATCAGTAGCCCAGCCAGAACCTGTGGAGTGGAGCCGCTCCAAGCCGTAGCCTCTCATATATCTTCCGCTGCCAGTTAAAACTCTGTATCGTGCCATGCTGGGATTGATATTTTGTCATTCCTTGATGGCCGTGTAAACCATTTGTAGCACTGATGTGCCTAACTGTGTAATGATTTCCATTATGTTACACTGTTGTGACGTGCGGCCAGTTGTCTTGGGATGGCGCACGGGACGACTGCCTCTCTGGTAATATGTGCCAGGGAGGGGTGTCACAGAGCATGGTATCAGAGCACCAGGCTGGCTGTAGACTACCCTAGCATGGAAAGCCCAACCATACTTGCGCCCAACAAAGAGCCCGATGGATTTAACCCATCTTTGTCTATCCAGCATGGCTATTGTCAGACAACAGTATGGTGCAGTAAATTCTTGTCTCAATTTTCCACCATAAGGCTCGCCGGTTTCTTCCATGAGAAGTATCGACATCACCTAGTAGATAAGACCCAAATCCCAGCTGCATAGTTATCCCCACCATTCTTGCAGCCATGGTACATCTTTTCTCTCTATAATTGGTTTCCATGTGAAACTTTTAGGAAGTTCCCTCTTTCCCCATAACCCGAGGTTAGTATGAGTGGCGATTTGTGCCTATGTTTCGTAAATCGGGAAATTTTGCGATTTTATTTTCTTCTTCGTGGTTCGATTCTTTTTGGTTTTCCAAAAATTTGCCGAGTTTTGTTTTTCGCCTTGTGTTAATTCCGCAGGAGTTCTACCAAAAGAGTGTGTCAGCTCTCAGTAATCCGAAACCCGACAGGAGAAGAACAGCTCAACAGTCTGCCAGAAATAAGGACCCCAACACCTAGTCAATCAGCACAAAGCAAAGTCAGTATCAATGAGCCCGAGTCTTTCCCAAAATATACTCAACGGCAGTCTATCAACCACAAACTATATACTTTGAGGACACCAACAACAACCTGGAGATCTGGTATGGCATATGTGAATTTACGTTATAACTTTTCACTTATTTGGTGCACACGCATATTTGCTGGACGCCGAGATTAAGGTTTGCGAAATATGGAAATATTCTTGGTTGCCTGGATTACGATGACACTCATATGCATCAAACTAGTGGAAAGATATAATGCCCAATCCAACTCGTTCTGTTCAAACAAAACAAGCGTCTGTCAGGTCAAAGATTTTACAACGAGTACAGAATATTCCTCCCCAACAAGCAGCCCTCACGTTGGAGAAGTACTACACCGTGTATGGGATTTATCATCGGGCGTCGTTCTCTTGAAACTAATATGCTCAAGAATCAGCAATATCCGCGCCATGAGAAGTGAAGCTCAAGTATTTCCAAGATGGACTCAAATATAAAGTGAGGTATGCCTCGACGACAGTCTAACATCAACTCGCACCACCGGTATGATATGCCAGAATTTCAGCAATACATTTTTTAGAATCACCAATATTCCCGCAACCGTCAGGACTATGGAAAATAGTTGTGCTCAATATTTGGATCAGCGTGGGAGTGCCATCATGGTTATCATGCCCACATGCTCCCGATGAAGCAGGTGATCACTCCTTCCACTCGGTTGTGCAAAGGAAGCCACGCCACCATCAAGATTTCAGCAAGCACAACCCGTACAAGTATGTCAGCATGAGGCAGAATATTTTCAAGGCACTACTAATCTGGAAACAAAGCTACGCGACCGTCGGAATTTCAGCAGTATACCACATGTACAACAGCCTCAGTCTATACACGAACACTACCGGTACCTACATCAGAAGCTTTCTAAAGAGCAAAGCTACAGAGATCTAACCTACGTCATGCCAACCACCATCATGGGAAGAAAAGATTCAACATGTACCTACGTGAACGCGACGCCTCGAGAATCTCAGAAAAGTCACTTAGTCTTCTCGGAATAATTTCAGAAGTTTGGTCCAGTACTGATACAACGACTTCTTGGCTCACCTTGGAGCTAGACCAGCACTACAAAATTCAAATGATGTGGATATAAGTTGAGCCCGAGCGTCAAAGAAATACAAGGAAAAGCATGGTATGCGACCAGAAAATTTCTCGGATAATCATGTTACGCGTTGGAACCACTACTCAGCTTGCGTGACAGTCAACATCAACAAAAGAAAATAAACTGCCTATACATACGCGAGTCAAGAAATTCTCTTGCTACCAGCGTGGTTACATGCATACTGCCACAGACTACTCAGATTTCGCCAGTTAGGTCGAGTAGAAGCTAGCAGGAATAAACGGACGAGAAGAATCCATCTCCATAAACCGTCCTTGTGAAGATATTGAAGTCTATGGGTCGGTTAGAAACCTCTCGCAGACGCGATGGGAATAAGGCAATATGAAAATGAGAGTCCAAAAATTTCAGCTCTAAAGTCAGAAATAAAAGCTCACATACTCGAGGATTTGCAACAGCCATTGATGGAAGTGGCGCCATCGATACGTCACTCTTGGCTCAAGAAATCTTTATTTCTCTCATCCCGAGGGAACACCAAGGTGCCAAGATGGAAGTACGCAATTTGTGGTGGCACCAAAACAAAGTCAGCTTGCCGTCAGAAAATTGTCAGTTGTGCCATCAAAACTCCAAGCATCCGGGAGATTCGTTCAACGTTCTCAAAGTTCCTAATATGGGTATCAAGTGGCTAAAGTCAGATCTGTGGAAAGGCTATCAACGTCAGAAAATGCCTAAGTGATAATGAACCATATGATAAGATTGGTACCTTTTAGACCAGTCAATACCCACGTTCCATAAAGGTTGAGTCCCTAAATCTTTCATGCAAATGACGGTAAGATGGACCAGTACAGCCAAGGATCCAAATACATACATGGTACGGTTGGCGCATGAATCCCATAATGACTACAATGGCCAACCGGGAGTTGTGTGATGGCTAACAACAACGGAGAATTTCAACTTGACCCCAGCTTGAGAACCGCACTGTTGTCAGTACAAATTGAGACGATAGACAAGAGCCTGTCAGTTGATGATTTCAGTTATTCAAGCCTAATAAAAAAGCACGCTTATGGCATTGAAGTCAAGATCAAAGATCCTGTCAAGATAGATGAGAAGATCAAGAGAAAACGGACAAGGAATAAGGTTGACCAACAGGTCAATCCAAAGGTATGTCACTAACCTTGGAAATCACAAGGACGCGATTCTTTTAAGGGGGGTAGGTCTGTAACACCCCGATTTTCACTAACCGGTTTTCCTGAAAAAGGGGTGAACTAAAAAAATTCGAAAACCTTTTAACTTGGATTTCTCTGGGTTTTATCAAAACTCATTTGAACTTTTGGTGATTGATGTATCTCTCTATGTCCCAACCCCGGAATATTCTCCAAATGTTTCTGATCCCCTTTGATTCCATTTATCAGGGTTTTCTATATAAAACCTTAATTCCTTTTCTTTAGGAATTATAAAGCATATCTCGCCTCTCCAAAGCAACCCTCCTTTATCTTGCTTAGAAAATTCCGCCAAAAATCCCAGAGACACCTATCATCATGTATATCCCATATATGCATAAACATCGCCATGACCTATGCAACTTTTCAGATTGAGGAAATTACCAAATCTGCCACTACCGGGCCATTTAATCCAAAACCCTACTTCCACTCCACCATAAATCTTGTCCTCCTGAGGCAGTGTTTCATATCCCATTATAATCCACCCCAAGAAATTTGGGATCATTTGGATCAAAATTTTCTTGTAGGACACCCATCGAACACCTTCTGGCCTTTTCGAAACCCGAAAATGTTTACACATGAAACATTCTCCAAATTGAGTGAAACTGGACCACATTGCTCACATACCAGTAGAACACCACCAGCAAAAATCCCAGCTCCATTGGGATAGAGAAGTCCCTTTTCTTTGCATCGAACACCTTGAGGGCATTTGAAAATTTCAAAACTTTGCACTGCCCTTTTGCTCCTATTTGATGTTTTTCTTGCTGGATGTTGTGTGTAGTAGTAGTGCAGCATAGTGACACGATCCTTTTTCTTTTCCGTGCCCCGAGTCATCGGGAACGCGAACCACGCCGCTTGCGTCGCGCTCTGGCCATGCCGATGTCGGCATGGTACTGTGTAAACCCCAGCCCCAGCCCTATCCTCTGCAGCAGTGCCGCCACGTGCGCCGCTGTACATCCAGCACGGCCTCCTTATCCTCTCCTCCCCCTTATCCCTCCCCTGTGGCCGGAGCAACGTCACCCATGACCTCCACGCCATCAATGGACACAACGGTCCCCGACCTAACTCTCCCTCTCCCTGGCCTATAAAGACCACCCCGAGCCCTCCATCGGATGCTGAACCACTCCCAGAGCTCACTCCCTCCCACTCCCCAGCCTAGTTCGTCGAGGGACGGGTCACCGGGAGCGCCCCAAGTTTCGGCCACCATGGCCGACACGAGCAAGCTTGCGCGCTCGGGACCCCAAGCCGCCCCACGGCCGCCAGCCTCCCTCTAGTGCGTCGCGGGCGCGGAACGACGCGGCTATGCCCCAGTGGTCGACGCCGACTCCTCCCGTGCAGCTACGTGGCGGCGGTGCCGACGGCCTCCGTCGGTGCCGTACGTGCGTGCATACGCGCGGAGGCGCTCTCTCGCGTCCTCAACCCATTCCCGAGATGCGGTGGAGGTCGGCGACCTCACCGTGGTCGCTGGCCGGCCCGCCGAACCACCTGCCACCACCAACCGGCCTCTCCCGAGCCGTCCGCGGCTGCTCCCGCACGAGCGCACGGCTCGCGTGCGTGCGAGGAGGCGCGGGAAGCATCACCGTCGCCGGAGCAGCCTCCCCGGCCGCGGTGCACCGCCGCCATTCCGTCCCCGCCGTCTCCCGGCGCTCCGGCCATCCCAGCAGCCCGCGCCGGCGACCGCCGACCAGCTCCCGTGCGTGCCGCACGCGGGAGCAAGCTAGCAGAGAAGCCAGAGAGTTGCACAGTGCACTGATCGGCGTAATCTGTGTTTTACGCTTTCCTCAAGCCAAAGCGTACTCTCTGTTTTCCGCTTTCCAGCTCAGAAAACGTATTCTCTGGAAATACACGACCCAGCCAGCTCAGCCTACCCGAGCTGCTTATCTGCCGCACTGGGCAGCGGATAGCTATCCTTCGCTCGCTTGTTTCTCTCAAACCGTAACTCCGATTCAGGTGATTCAAATTTGTAAATTCTTAGTTTGAAGAGCTCTGTCCAGTAGTATCAGGTTTACCCTTTTGTAAAATATTTGTATGCTCAGCACCTTTGTGTCCATGCGTAGGTCTCCGCGGTACCGGCAAACCGAGGCCCTAAACCGCGACGTCCGTGACCCCCAAAGCCAAACGGTGTCGACCTTCGGAGGCAAGCTAACCCCTTGCTTTGAGCCCTCCCGCAACACTTGTTTGTTTGATTGCTTAATGTCATGCCATGTTTTATGTCTGTCTCCTGTTCGATTGCTATGTCTGTCTGCTATGATCATTGCATGTATGTATGTTGTCCATATTTTATATGAGCCTTGTATTGTTGTATGTTTATCATGTTGCATTTTAAAGTTATTGCATTACCATATAACTGTTTATCTGTGCAACACTCACATTCCCGAGACAATGGCCGGGTCTCCCGCCTCAGTCAAAGGAATGGGGGAATTATTACAACTGTGCGTCTCGCGCTTGCGGGGCTTTGTTTGCTTCTTTCTTCTTCGCCGAGGTGAGGAGCGGACGAATGTCGTCTTATGATCCTCGGAGTTGGGGCATTCGCCAAAAGAGTTAGTTGTCTTGTCCCACCGTCAAATATGGGTGGCATAGACCACCCGGACTGCGACGCTTGGGAGCTGTCTTTCCATTTGGTTCTTATTGCCGAGATTGCTGACACCACGTCAGGGTAACCCTCGAGTGGAATGGATGCTCTCTCATTCTTATGAGTGCTTTTTGGTTCATTTTGGAGACTATATGCCCAAATCCCCACTTCCTGGTCAACGGTCGGACGGTAACGCCGCCAAAGACTTGCGCGTGGAGGAACGGAAGCGTAACAGACTCCGCAAACCAACTTTGTGATGAACTTGATTAAATGAAACACCCCTCCAAACATCGATAGGGTCAGTCCATAGTGCCACTAATCTGAACATCGAACGCACTGCCACTGTCGCTCACATGGGCGGGCCTTGACCTACGTAACCTATTGAGCCTCCTTTGATGCTACCCTTTTGGCAAGTCTAGTCAGTTACCTTTGTGGTCGGGGCTTGTCTTGCGAAGGTTCCGGAGCTAGGCGTCGCTCATAGGTTGGGGACGTGCCGGATTCACTTCTGCATAAGGCATAGAGTTATGTCGGTGGCTATACAGGGAGTGTCTTGGTAGCGTGAACGGTCAGGTGAGTGTATCTTGCTGAGTTCGCCTTAAGGATGTTGTCCTAAAGTACCGGCTCAGTGTGGTGCCCTCGGGTGGGTGGTAATTGCAACCTCTCGAGAGTGTCAAAATCTGGATGTCTAGCCTTGTTCCAAGGTTATGGAACAACAGTTCAGTGTCAGTCACACTGTGTGTCCTCGTCGTGTCCGGAGGTTAAACTTAAGATTTGTTTGAAATAATTAATGAACGACTTGATTACACTAAATGAACAAATAAGATGATGCAGGGAATATTGTCGTGAGCTATTGATGGTTACCATGATTTAGGAATGGCGGTGTGATGCGTTGGGAAGCCTATAGTTAGGCCATAGCCCACATCAACCGTGCATGCCTAGAGTTGAGAGAAGAGGCCAGAGGGCCTAGCAGTGATCACAGGTGATGTTGTGTATTATTTGGTACCTACTTGGTACACCCGTTTACTCGTCACAGGTAAGCCCCTTGTATGATTGCTAGTACACGATCCAACCCCACCTGGCTTGGACTCTGTACTGGTGATACCCCCGTTGCTTGCTTATGACATGTTTGGTTGTCAATGCCATGCTACTTTTATGTCATGTATCTAGTATACACCTTGCCATGTTGTAGGATTTTACTTCCAGTATATATCTTGTTGCATGATTGTTGGATTGTTTTTAGTGAGTGGCGATACTTGCTGAGTGCATAATAATGTACTCACGGGCCTTGTGATTGTGGCCAGATTTTGGCGAGGACCCAACCTCCACCTTAGCAAGGACAAGGAGCAGAAGCGTGCTAGGATCAGTAGCCCAGCCAGAACCTGTGGAGTGGAGCCGCTCCAAGCCGTAGCCTCTCATATATCTTCCGCTGCCAGTTAAAACTCTGTATCGTGCCATGCTGGGATTGATATTTTGTCATTCCTTGATGGCCTTGTAAACCATTTGTAGCACTGATGTGCCTGATTGTGTAATGATTTCCATTATGTTACACTGTTGTGACGTGCGGCCAGTTGTCTTGGGATGGCGCACGGGACGACTGCCTCTCTGGTAATATGTGCCAGGGAGGGGTGTCACAGACTCCGAGCGAGATATTATGCCTAGAATGCAAGATGCACATGCAAAGACATAGCTGATTTTTGCCGTGCTCTTGATCTGCTCTGTCCTTCCCGGGTATCCAGCTCCTGAGCCGCTCTTCAGCATCCATTTCTATCCCGGGAGAGGCGCTACACATAACAAACTTTCAGTAGGAAAAGAATGGACCCTCCCTTACATGTCGTGAAAGTGTTTCATCCGAAGCAACCCACAAGCAAAGTTGAATGTGAATTTCTCGGTTTATGTTCTTTAAAACACAGCACTGCCCGTTCCACTTCTTACCGCGCAGTACGGCACGATCAGGTGGCAGCGCCTACTGATAGGCTACTCGCGCTCGACCTGTCAGCCACCGGCACCATGTCAGCCCCCTGCTTGGGGGTTGTTACGGATAACACACTTCACGACAACAAGAGAGGCTCACGGAATTGAAAAACTTATCTTTTATTCCTTGGCGACGATTCTTACACCCTTATATAGAACACTAGCCCCTTGGGCGTGCTTAGTTGACTCGACTATCTGCGATTCATGTTCGTATTCAGGGGTAGAATTTCCGGAGATTCTCGATGTTCCAGGCGTTGCCCTCCGGCCTACCTTTCTCGTCCTCCAGATAAACAGCTCCGGGTCTCAGGGTATGCGTCACCCGATAAGGTCCTTCCCACTTGGACGACAACTTGTTCATGTTATCAAGTTTCTGCTTCTTGCGGAGAACCAGGTCTCCGGGTTCCAGTACCCGTGAACGGATATGGCGATCATGATAGCGACGGAGCCCTTGCTGGTATCGAGCAGATCGTAAGAAGCTCGACACCGCACCTCTTCCAGGAAGTTGATGTCATCAATCCTCCTCTCAGCTTGTGCGTCTTCATCATAGGCAAGTACCCGGGGGATCCATGCCTGAGCTCTGTTGGCAAGACGGCTTCGGCTCCATAGACAAGGAAGAATGGTGTTTCTCCAGTGGCTCTGCTTGGTGTGGTTCTGAGGGACCACAAGACACTTGGTAGATGCTCAATCCAGTTCTTGCCCTTGTCTTCTAACTTGTCAAAGGCCTTGGTCTTCAAACCCTTTAGGACCTCCGCATTGGCTCGCTCCACTTGCCCATTGCACCTTGGGTAGGACACCGAGGCAAAACACACCTTGATGCCCAGCTCTTCACAGAAGTTGAGGAAGGATCGGCTTGTGAACTGAGAGCCATTGTCCGTTATGATTCTGTTGGGTACTCCAAAGCGGTACACGATCCCTTCAATGAACTTGATGGCTGCTTGAGCTGTCTGCCGTGGTACTGGCATCACTTCCACCCACTTTGTGAACTTGTCGATGGCCACGAAAAGGTATTCATGGCCCCCGACAGACTTCGGTATCTTTCCCACGATGTCCAGCCCCCAGACCGCGAACGGCCAGGAGATTGGAATTGGCTGCAGAGCTTGCGCCGGCTGATGTATGTTCTTCGCATAGTACTGGCAGGCTTCACAGGTCTTGACTAGCTGCTCGCATCACTGAGGACTGTTGGCCAGTAGAACCCGTGACGAAAACTTTACCCGCCAGTGATCTTGATGCCACATGACTTGAACATGTGCCCTCGTGGATGTCCCTTAGCAGTACTTGGCCTTGTTCTTGAGGAATGCAGCGGAGCTTGACTCCGTTGTCCCGTCGCCGGTAGAGCTCGCCGTCGATCATGACGTAGAGCTTGGCTTGACGAGCCACCCGCTCGGCGTCGTGGTCATCCGGGAGGGCGTGCTCCATGATGTACTTGACGATGTCCCGGGCCCAGGGTGGGTGGGTTCCTTCCACCGGTAGCACCATCCGACGGAAAGAAAGCATAGCTTCCTCCGCCAGAGGGGCTGCCGGGTCTTGAGCTTCTGGGCTGGCTACCCGTGTTGTCGAGGTAGAAGGGTCGCCAGCCCCCGGCGCAGATCTTGTCCGAGCCTCTCGGGTGGAACGAAGGTCGCCTGAGGACCTCGATGTAGATCCCGGGAGGCACTGGTTCTTGCTTGGACGCCACCTGCGATAGCTCATCCGCGGCCGTGTTTTCTCCCCGTGGGACGTACACAGCCCGGAAGTTGTCGAAGCGCCGCTGCAGCTTCCAGACCTCCTCGACGTATGGTGCCATCTGAGGGCACGCGTACTCCTTGTTCACTTGTTTGATGACTAACTGAGAGTCACCCTTGACGACGATCTTGTTGATGCCGAGGCCGATGGCAGCACGAAGTCCTGCGAGCAGGCCCTCGTACTCCGCCGTGTTGTTGGAGATGTTCCCTTGGTAGTGCATCTGGACGACGTACTTCAGCCGGTCCCCGGTTGGTGAGGTTAGGACAACCCCAGCACCTCCTTTCCCCTTGGTGTAGGAGCCGTCGAAGTGCATGGTCCAGGCGCTAGGATCTTCCTTCCCGGGGAGGCAGGTTTCCTCTTCCGGGTCGTCGAACGCCGTCTCGGTCCACTCGGCCGTGAAGTCCGCCAGCGCCTGACTCTTGATGTTGTCCGTGTGCTCGAACTTGAGACCGAAACCTTGAAGCTCCATGGCCCACCATGATATGCGACCAGTGGCAAGTGGGTTCTCCAGGGGGCTTCTTAGGTTGTACTTGGATACCACCGTGATGGGATGGCTTTGGAAGTACGGCCTCATCTTGCGGGAGGCAATGAGGATTGCCAGCAGCAGCTTCTGCATCATGGGGTACCGCTCCCGGGCGTCGCGCAGCACTGCGCTGACGAAGTAGACCGGGTGCTGCACCTTGCGGGTCGCCGAGTCCTGAAAGGGCTCGGCTTCCTCCACGTCGACGTCTTGGGGTGGGACGAGGTAGCCCCCGGCGAAGTCTCGTCGGAGGGAGATTCTCCATTCGACGGGCTCCGCACCGTCTGGTAAGGTTGCAGTGACGTCAGGATCGCTAGACCCCTGGTCACCCGGCAGCCTTTTCTTGCATGGTTGTCCCGGGAGAGAGTTCCCGGGTCGCTTGCCCTTGATCTTGCTTGACTTCTTCGGAGGAGCGTCACGCTCTACCACAAGCACAGCGCTGATCACCTGGTTGGTGGCAGCAATGTACAGTAGTAGGGGCTCCTTTCTTCTGGTGCCACGAGGATTGGTGGCGAGGCGAGGTAGCGCTTAAGGGACTGCAGGGCTTCCTCGGCCTCGGAGGTCCACTCCACGGGGCCTGACTTCTTGAGCAGCCTGAAGAACGGTAAGGCCCGCTCCCCAAGCCTTGAGATGAAGCGCCCGAGTGCAGTGATGCACCCGTTGAGGCGCTGTACGTCCTTGACCCGCCGGGGGCCTCCATGCGCTCGATTGCCTTGATTTTGTCCGGATTCGCCTCGATCCCTCGGTGAGAGACCAGGAAACCCAGCAGCTTGCCGGAGGGGACCCCGAACACGCACTTGTCGGGGTTGAGCTTGAAGTTGACCCGGCGGAGGTTCTCGAAGGTCTCGTGCAGGTCTTGGATGAGGGAGTCCTTGTACCGGGTCTTGACCACGATGTCGTCGATGTACGCTTCAACGTTGCGGCCCAGCTGCGGCCCAAGGCATGCTTGCATTGCGCGCTGGAAGGTAGCGCCGGCGTTCCGGAGGCCAAAAGGCATCCGGGTGTAGCAGTAGCAGCCCTTGGGAGTGATGAAGGCCGTCTTCTCTTGGTCCTCGAGCACATCATGATCTGGTGGTACCCGGAGAAGGCGTCCAAGAAACACAGCAGCTCGCACCCGGCCGTGGAGTCCACGATCATGTCGATCCGCGGCAGGGGGAAAGGGTCCTTGGGACAGGCCTTATTCAGGTCTGTGAAGTCGATGCAGAGTCTCCACTTGAAGGTCATGGGCTTCGGTACCACCACGGGGTTGGCCACCCAGGTTGGATGGGGAACCGACCGGATGACACCAGCTTCTATCAACTTGTCCACCTCGGCGATGATGAATTCCAGCTTTTCCTTGCTTTGGTTCCGGAGAACCTGCTTCACGGGGCGAGCCCCCGGATTGACCGCCAGTTTGTGCTCGATCACCTCCCTTGGAACGCCGGGTAAACCTGACGCCTCCCACGCGAAGACGTCAGAGTTTTCCCGAAGGAAGGCGACGAGCGCGCTTTCCTATTTGTCGGTGAGGCGGGCGCCGATGGTGATGGAGCGAACTCCGTCGCTGGTTAGCGCCACCTTCTTGGTCAGCTGCGGATCGCCATGGAATGGCGCCTTCTTGGGGGAGTAGATGTGGAGCCCCCAGGGTGCCCTTCGCCCCCGGGGAGAGCCCCATCATCCTCCTGTACACCTTGAGGGACATCCGCCATGATTGCCACCGTCTGGTTCAGCTGGTGAACGCAGTAGATAGCATCGTCGATGTCGGCCTTGACCTTGATCACGCCCCACGGCGCCGGAATCTTCAGCATGTTGTAGGCGAAGTGGGAGACGGCCATGAACTTGGCCAGAGCAGGTCTGCCAAGTATGCCGTTGTACGGGCGGGTGTCGGCGATGTCGAAGACGATTTCCTCGGTGCGGAAGTTCTTGGAGTCGCCGAAGGTGACCGGAAGGGTGATCTTCCCGAGGGGTCGAGTAACACTTCCGTTCACGCCTTGGAACACCCGGTGTCTTGCAGGCGAGACAGGGGAATTTGAAGGATAGCCAGGACCTTCGCCGTCAGCAAGTTGAGGCTGGAGCCTCCGTCGACCAGCATCTTGGTGACCTTGTAGTTGTGGATGACGGGCGACACGATCAGCGGCAGGGTCCCGACCCCGGCAGTGTTGGCAGGGTGGTCTTCTGGGTCGAAGGTGATGACTTGACTGGACCAGTCCAGGGGCTTGGACGGAGCAGAAGCAACCGCGTTCAGCTCCCGGACAAGTCTCTTGCAGGCGCCGTTGGAGGGAGGCAGAGAAGACCCTCCGTGGATGCACCCGACAACTCCAGTGACTTCTTGATACTTGCCGCCGTTGCCTCCTTGGGGAGCCGGAGCTTCCCCGTTGCCGTGTGGGCGGCCTCCGGAGTGTTGTACCCGCGACCACCTTGACCGCCGCGTCCTCCTCCACGGCCCCCGCGGCCACCGCCTCGGTTCCATCCACGGCCGCCTCCGCCTTGGCGACCCGTGGGACAGTCACGAGCGATGTGCCCGGCAGTGCCGCAGTTGTAGCAACCGTCTTGACTGACCCCGTCAGCTCGGCGTTGCTCCCGGATGGCGAGGTTCTTGAGCATGCGGCAGTCCTTGAGCAAGTGGTTGCCTTCTGGATGGATGTGGCACCAGGGATCACCTTCACCTTCTTCCTCGGAAGTCGGCGCGGGCTTGGTCTTCTTCGGAAGAGGCTCGGTGACGAAGATCCGCTTGTCGGGTCCAGGGTCCCGCTTCTTGTTCTTGGCTGGAGCGACCTTGTCCTCGGGTTCATCCTCCCCGGGGAACTTGGCTCCTTCTTCAGCTCGAGCGCACCGATCTGCAAGCTCCCAGAGCTTACGAGCAGACTCGACGCGATGGATGCTCAGCTTCTCGCGCATCTTGGGGTTGCGGACGTTGGCGTGGAAGGACTGGATCACCAACTCCTCCTTGATGCACGGGATGGTGTTCATCTTCTGGGTGAAGCGCTGGATGAACTTGCGGAGAGTTTCACCCGGCAGCTGCTTGAAGTCGTGGAGATCACTGGGAGCCCCCGGGCGCTCGTACCCGCCTTGGAAAGCCCCCAGAAACTGCTCCTTCAGTGCCCGCCAGGAACGGATGGAGCACTTGGGAAGGTTGAGAAGCCAAGTCTGGGCATCTCCCTTCAGGGCCAACGGGAACCAGTTGGCCATCATGACCTCGTCGGCCCCGGCAACCATCGCAGCAAGAGAGTAGATCTGCAGAAAGTCCCGGGGGTTCGTGGTGCCGTCGTAGCGGAGAACGTCGATCTTGAATTTCTTGGGCCAGTTGAAGTGGCGGAACTCGGGGCGAGGGCGAGGCAGCCTTCGGCGAGGTCGATGCCCCGATCTTCCCGGCGGTGACGTTCTCGGCGACGCTCGATGCGGGTGCGCATATCCTCGTTCTGACGGCTGTTGAGCTCGTCACGAAGATCTGGGTTGCGCGAGGTAGACGACCCGATGGAGATGGCCTCGCCGTGATCGCGGTTTAGCCGATCAGCCATCGGTGGTGCGGTGCGAGGAGGCATCGTCTTAGCTTGACGTTCACCACGAGGCTGGCCTCGCGGATCACGTGTTGTCTTGTGCTGCTCCGGGATCGTCGACGGTGGGAGCTTGAGTGGGTTCGACCCACGGACCACCATCGGCGAAGTCGAGGAGCCTCTCGACGCGAGTCCTCCATTCTTGGTAGACCTTGGGATCGCCGCTGCTTGGAGGGAACTGCATCAGGGCCTTGGCAGCGACTAGAGCATCATGGCGAGCTTGCACGCCCGAAGGCGAGTGCGTGGAGGTCTTGCTCTTGGATGCTCGTGGATCCCCGCTGGGCGAACGCCGTGGTTCCCTCCTCCAGCGGTGGGCTCCTTGCTACCGCCATTGCAGACGCTCTTCTCCCCCGAGCGAGGAGGAGGCATGGTGGTGCCCTTTGGAGCCGCCGCTCCGCCAGGGCCGTTGTCCTTGTCGCGACCGTCCACTTCGTCCGGCGCCACCCTCTCCATGGGAGGCGGGGACGGAGAGACGCTCCGCTGCGCGCCAGCAGCACGTTCAGCTGAAGCTTGAGTGCGTGAGGGAGAAACCGGCTTGGACGCCGCAGGGTCTCCCTTCTTCTTCGGCGGCATGCTTGACGAAGAACTTGCCGATGAACTTGATGAAGATGAAACCAGCGCTTGCGCCCCCTACCTGGCGCGCCAGATGTCGTGTCTCGATGCACGGACACCGGGAGTATAGGATACCCCCTTTTAGGTTCGGCACGGGGCGCGAAGGAGGCTGAGAATCGTCTTCTCGGGCGGAGTCTAGATCAAGCTCTCCTCTCCACGATCAAAGCATGCAACCAAAGGGACACAAGGAGCTACCCAGGTTCAGGCCGCCCGGAGGCTAAAAGCCCTACTCCTGCATGTCTGGATTGATGGGTTCTTCATAGTGTGGCTTACAATGGAACCTCCCGGATGGGGTACCCGGAAGGGTTTTGGCTGGAGGTAGAAGAAGGACAGATCCTGACCCGGAGGAGATCACCTTCCCCTCTACCTTCGCAGCCCTAGTCTAGTCTTGCTCTGGTTCGAGTTGTTCCTCGGTTCGACCTTTTTTTCCTCTCCTCCGTGCCTTGGTCCTCCTTTTATAGGCTAAGGGGCTGCCACAGGGTCACGTGAGGGGCACGAGGGACCTTCGGCGTGAAGGACCCTCCTTATCTAGTTTAGGGGGAGACGTGGCCTCTCTCAGCCTAGCGTCTCCTTTGGGTTCGATGGGAGCGTCCGCCTTGGGGTGGACAGGGCTGACACCACCACGGGCTGTGCTTCCTGCCCACGCTACCTTCGCCTTGCTTCCCAAGTCTTCTGAGGTCTTCTAGCATGAGGTGGAGAGCTTATCCACAGTGATGTGGGGAAGTACCAGAGAGGGAGCCCGGCCTCCTACTGGGAACTCGAGCTCTCGGGTCCTTCCTTGCCTTCTTGCTTGGTTCGGGGACCCGGCAGGCCCCCAGGACCGGAGCCCTTTGTCGACGTAGGCCTTGCTTGGCCTTCGCGGGGCGGACGGTGAACCCGCCAGCTTAACTTGAGTCTTGGTCTTGTCCATCTTCATCTCGGGCCCACATGGGGTGGACCCACTTGGCAGCACTAGGGGAACCCCGTATTCCACTGCTGCGACAGATTAGTCCCAGAAAATGCATAAAAATGCTATGAAGTGTATATAAAACATGTAACAATTGGTATTATATCAACATGGAACACCAGAAATTATAGATACGTTTGAGACGTATCACTGATCCACATGGACCCTGTATCAGGATCCGGCCCATCCCTGGTACGCATCTTTGCCCAAACGGCGAAGGGCGAGGGGTCTACGCCGGTCTTCAATTTCTGCAAAGAGAGCACGAACATAGGTGAAAAGGAGACGATATTGCAAAAAAGAGCATGAACATAGGTGGATTAAAGAATGCATTTGCTCACCTATTTTTGTACGCATTGGGAGAGGCTGAGGCTGCCTTGGCGGTGTGTTCCACCCTTGTTGTGCGCCCACTTTGCCTTTCCCTCCTCGTGAATCTTGAGCTACGTCGGGCTAGTCCACCACGTTACCATCGCGAGGTGGCACGCTTTGTTGTTACCGACGTACGGAGGAGGCACCTATGTACACAGAACTCACATATTAATGATATTACATGGCGGTCAACAAAATCGATAATATAGAAATGAAGCTACCTGCAGGTACTACCATGGCTGCAGCAAGATGTCCCGGGCACGCTTCTTGTCCAGCGCAAACTTCTTTTCGGCGTACCAATTGCGGAGAGAGTTCACGCGAGCCTCGTAGTGCATGTCCGTCACCATCTTAGAGGTCATCTCCAAAAGGACGTTCGTGCATTCGTTCTCGTCCTCCGTCTGGTAGGTGAAGAAGTTCTACAAGCATGCACATAGGTAAAATAGGGTCAAAGCCATTAGTGCAATCTCAGATTTATTGAATGATGAGAAGTCAAACAAACTTACCCAGAAATAGCGGAGTGTCTTATGCGCCATGTTGTGGTACTTGCCCTCGGGATCCGCCTCGTAGCTGTAATGCTTGAAAGTCCAAGCTACACTCTAGCCACCCTTTGGGAGGTTGACAATCCCAGGGAAGAACTTCCTGACAAGACATCCAAGGATGCTCGCGTAGGTACGCTGTCCCTTCACTTTAGGCGGCACATACTCAAACGACCTACAGAATGAAAAAACCAAAATTAATATGGTTAGCGGGTCAAAACACAATGAAAAACTAAAATTGAACATAAACTATAATAAGTACCTTTTCCCGGTGGGCACGAGAAGAGTGTGCTTGTAGGCGTAAGGAAGATCGGGGAGCTTCGTGGCCCCCCGCTGTACGGTGGCTTGGTCTGTGGCTCAGGGATATCCGGCTCAGTCTCAACCCATTCCTCCTCTGGCGGCTCCCACTGCAGCGTCGGGTCAAGCTCAAACCCCTCCTCCCCAGGTCCCTCCTCGTGCCCCTCCTCCTCCTCGCTGTCCTCCTCCTCCTCGCCCTCCTCCTCGCTCTCCTCCTCAGAATCCAGCGACTCATCCTCAGAATCCGACTCCGGCTCCTGATCGTACTCCACGTCCTCCTCGTCAGACTCCTCGGCCGGGGGAGGACTAAGAGTCCTCTCTCTCCACGTACTCCCACGTCGTGCACTCCTCGCACGTGGAGGTGAGGGTGGAGGTGAAGGTTGCCGTGGTGCCGAACTCGATCCCACCAGGATTTTCCTCACGCTGCCCACCTTTTTTGCCAAGGCCTTCTTCATGTTTCCTGCATTGACAAAAAAATGGGTTTCATCAGTATACATGATCCAAAATTAAGGTAAATAGATGAAGCAACAATGAGTAAAGTAAAAATGAATATAATTAGATGAAGCAACAATTAGAATAAAACAAAATACATGGAGTAGCGATAATGAGTTCTCACAAAATAAGCTAAACTGACAATCACTATTACATAGAGTAGCATTGACCTATTACATATAAGCTAGACTGGCAATTACTAATACATGTGTCCTCATCGCTATCAGTAGCCTGTGTCGAGATCATCGGGACCAACTATTAGACCACCCGTGTCGTCATCACTGTCAGGGTCGCCACACCACCAACCATCCACGGAACCTGGAGGTGGTCCCTGTGGCTCGTGACGATTAGTCCTGCGTGGAACCGCTCCAGCAAAGTCACATCGGCTTGGTTATGAACCTCCTCGACTTCATCATGCGCGGTGTCCTCCTCCATTCCCGCATCTTCTCCTTCTTCGCCGTATTCCATGTCATCATCGGTCGGCAAGTTGATAGTGAATTTCCCAGGAGCCCTCCATCCTGATAGAACTCGCCGTCAGATGTTGAGGGGTCTAGGCGGCGGTAATCTTGACTGTTAGGCATAGGCGTCCTATTGTGCGACGGTACCGTCATCACAACATCCCACCCATGTAGACGCTTTTGATATGCTTTTGCTGTTTTCTTGCACAGGTATGGGAGATAGAATACTTGGAAGGCTTGGGTAGCCAAAATGTAGACGTCGTCTCCCGAATAATTGGAGCTTCGTTCAACTTCGACCAATCCAATTGAAGGATCCCGTCTAACCCGATGCGGGTCTAACCAATGGCATTTGAATACAATGGGATTTAGCCCTTTACCAAAACCATAATTCAACTCGTATATAGCCTCAACTCTTCCATAGTAATGGAGTTTATCTGAGCCTTCACATAACACCCCACTATTTATTGTCTTCTGGTTGGCCCGGTTTGTTGTGTATTCATGGGTATGGAAGCGATATCCATTCACGTCATAAGCATGGAATGAGCTGACGGAATGGCCAAAGCCATGGGCAATGTTTCTAAGCTCTGGCTTCATCTCTTTGTCCTTTTTTGCCTACAAGTTTAGCACGAGAAGTTCAGAACGAGGAATGATCGATGAATGTCCACGGTACTAGAAAAGTTAGATAGAACAGTACCAAACCCGCGAACCAGTAATGAAACCACCACCCTTGCCAAAACCACCACCCTTGTCAAAAAGATCCTTCGACTCTTTCGGGGTAGGGTCCCTTCTCAGCTTTCAGTTTTCACGAGTGAATCATCTACGCCAATGAGAAATGAGGAGTTAGCCACGAATATAGGAGTGAATGTTTGCGAAATACTAAATGGTGAAAGACTTACTTGAGGTACAGCTTCACTTCCACCATACTCATCAAGATATACGAGAAGATCATATCCCGCTCGAGCTTTTTCATGATGAACTTCTTCGTGCCACTTGATTTGCCACCGAGCCCTGTGAAGATGCTAAGCTTGGGTACATCTCCAGGGTTGGCTGCATTGTAGCGAACGACTGGATTGTGGTTCGTGGGAATGTTGGCATCATAGTGCCTTATCGTGAAGTTTGACACCTCCTCGTTAAGGCATGCCTCGGCCATGGATGCCTCGATCTTGCATTTATTCCCGCAATTGTCACGTAGCTTCTTCATTTGTCTCTCAGGCCCAAACTGCCAACGGGTCGACACAGGCCCCCCCAGTAAAGCCTCGTGCGCGAGATGCAAGATCATATGTTGCATCGGATTAAAAAACCCTGGCGGAAGTATCGTGTCTAGCTTGCAAAGCAACTTGGGTGCCTATTCATGTAGCTTCTGAACCACTTCACGATCTAACTCCCTTGCACAAATCTGGCGGAAGAAAAAGCTCAACTCCGCCAGTACTCGCCAAGTCTCCTCATCGACATAGCCTCGAATCATCACCAACATTATGCGCTTAAGCCACACGTGGTAGTCATGACTCTTCAGCCCTCCTACTCGCTGCGTTTCTAGGTTCACACACCTCGCCCAGTTAGCTGCATACCCATCAGGGAAGTACAAACACTCCACGAGCCACTGTAATATTTCCCTTTTTTCGCCCTTGTAGGGCAGAACCGAACCTTTGGCTTAGACCACCTAGTGCCGTTGACTCCAGGAGGCTGCATATCAAGATTTGGCCTGTCACAAAGTTCTTCTTGGTCAATTCGAGCTTGACGTTATCCTTCATCTTCTCAGTCTCCATGATGCTGCTATAAAGAGCCTCGGCGATATTCTTTTCGGTGTGCATTACATCAATGTTGTGTGGAAGCTCGACATCCTCCATGTAAGGGAGCAGCTTCCAGAAGCACGGAATGTGAGTCCACTGGTCTGTCTCCCCATAACCCACGAAACCATTCCCATTGGGGTTAGGCACGAGAGCTTCTAGCTTAGCCTTGATTTCTCTTCCGGTCATCAGACGTGGTTTCGGATCATGGATCTCGACTCCTTTCTTGAACCGCTTTACGTCACTCCTGTATCTATGACCTAGGTCAAGGAACTGTCGATGTTGATCAAAGCAGGAATACTTGCCTCCCTTCTTAAGCCAGAAGAAAGTCATAGCCTGTCTGCACTGTGGGCAAGGCCACTTCCCATGTGTACACCAGCCGCAGAACAAAGCACGCTTTGGTAAGTCATGCAGGGATGTGTGGTACCAGACATACATATCGAAGTGATCATTTGTTGAGGCGTCATATGTTCGGACCCCGCGACCGTTCCAGCCAACAGCCAAGTCTTCAACCAGCGGTTCCAGGTACACGTTCATGTTCTTACCCGGGTATATCGGTCTTGGGATTATTATCGATAATAACATGTTATGTGATCTCATGGACTCGCCAAGGGGGAGGTTTGGGGGATGACAAACACGGGCCAACAGCTGTATGTTGCCGCCGACATGCCATACGGATTGAACCCATCGGTTGATATAGCAACAGCTACGCTCCTCGGGTCGCCCGCTTTCAGTGGATACTTCGCTACAAACTTCTTCCATGCGTCACCATCCGATGGATGTATCATCTTGTCCGTGTATCTCTCCCCTAACGCGGCCCATCGCATCTACTGGACAGTGTCTTTGTTCATGTAAAGCCACTGGATCCTCGGTATAAATGGAAGGTACCGAGAATCTTTTGAGGAATCCCGGTCTGCCTCTTTTGTCCACCACCGAGGTCGACCTCGAAGTACCTAGAGGAATTGCAATGGATGCAATAATTTGTTTCAGCATGTTCTTTCCTGAATAGCATGCAAACCTTTGGACAGGCGTCTATCTTCTCATATGACATCTTAAGGTCACGGAGGAGTTTAGTCGCCTCGTAGTAGCTCTTCGCCAAGATGTGCCCTTTCGGTAGAAGGCTACCAAAGATGGCCAGAATATCATCGAAACCATCCCTGCATATCTTCCTCTGGCACTTCACGGCCATAAGGCGAGCGATGGCATCTAGAAGGGTAACATCTGTATGTTGATGAAGGGGTTTCTGCGAACCAAACATAGTCTCGTAGTACTTCTTCGTGTTTTCATCCGGCTGCTCACTTGTCTCCGCCTCCTGAGGTGTCTCCGCCTCTACATGAGGCCTTCAGGCGCATTAGCATTAACAAAGTCATCTAAGCAGTTGTTAAACCCAGTGTCAAACACTCCCGCTGGCTGAATCTGGCGCGGCTCGGTTCTAGGACGTTTTGCTAACTGTTCACCATGGTAATTCCAAACATGGTAGAACGGTGTGAACCCAAACTTCACCAGGTGCATACTAACATCTACCTTCGACTGTCGCCTTCAGTTATCGCATTTTGAACAGGGGCAAAACACTTTCATGGGTCTGCTGCTGATGTCAAATGCCTTGTTCACAAACTCCTCAGCCTTATCTCTACATTCATCACTAAACTCCCACTGACTCTTTCTGCCAGCATACATCCACTCACGGTTCTGTCTTGGATCCATCCTTTAATCGGTACCAAAAAAGACATACACAATGCTTTCAGTTCAACATGTCATTGAATTTTAACAAAACCATTTTAACGGCCAAATTTTATCTTTTACAACATGCAAGGGTTCACCTACACTTCTAATAGGTGGGCTTATCCCACCCGAGTACGTGTAGATCGAGTCGTGTTCCATGTTCTACCCCGACCCGAGACGGAATTTCGGCAGCACCTCCCCGTTGTTCTTCAGAATACACGTCTCGATCTTGTCAAGCCGAGAGGGTGTGCATCCGAAGAACAACGAGGAGGTGTTGCCGAAATTCCATCTCGGAAGGAGTAGAATATGGAACACGACTTGATCTACACGTACTCAGGCTGTCCAAAAACGTGGACAATCCGGAAGAGGTACGGTTATAAATATGCAAAGATGGACAATCCTGCATATTTATAAATTTGTAACCCTTCCGTGATGGGATCTGACTCGGGTTACGCGACTCGACTGACTTGGTGATCTAGACAAAAGAATACCTATGCAGTAAGATTACAAGAGAGGCGAAAGATGTATACCCTAGAAGCGTGGTCGATCACCGCAGAAGGTCGGGGATGGAACGGGGGCACCAAGGCGGCCCTCCTCATCTGGAGAAGAAGCCCCATAAACTACGACATCTGAAAACCACAAAAAGAACATATATATAAGAACATATGTACAACATAAATATCAGCTCCTAAATAAGAGACGGAGTATAAATAAGAAACCAAGCAGACCTATAAGATACTACTTAACAAATCAACAGAAAAGTAGCAGCCAAGTAGAATAACAGGGCACGACAATCTTTACAATCATGACCATCCATTTCTCCTTTAATATAAATTGTGTTATATATGAATGGAGAAGAAAATCCTGCATGGCTAGCAAAATGCAGAAAAGATGTGTTCATAACACTCATGGAGCTTCCATGGACACAGTACTAGAAGACTTCCTCTTAAAGGAAGTGGGGTACGACATATTTGATAGCGAATGACGAAGAAAATAAAGTGCTGCCTACAAAAATAAGTGTGTGTATTGTGGTCGAATGGGAAATGAATGATGTTGATACATAGTGCCATGCATGCTACATAAAGGAGATTTTGCTTTCTCTAGCTCGAAGACCTTAATAATATACGCCTCTCCGAAATTTCAACGTCCTTGGAATTTTTCTGAGATGGTTAGCAACTGCAACTCCCACCTAAGAATTACACACTGGTGCATATAATATATGGAATCATCTCTATAAGAATCTCTATAAGCCACCAAGAAATTTTCATGCACAAAATTAGGACGCGTGGTCTAAGAAAGGCTCATGAAATGATAGTAATGCATAAAATGAGACGGGGCAGACGAGATACACATTAAATTACTTGTCGGGCACTGAAAAATCATGAAAACAATTAGCGGAATATTTGACCATTTATTTGATCAGTACCAACTAACGCGGCCGTTCAAGGGCCTAAACGGCCTTTTGTGGGGCAAATTTTTTTTGCAGCGATGCTAGCACATTTAGCAAACATGATATGACAAAGTAGAAGCCCAGAAAATCCCATGGCCTCGGCGTGTGTACATGTGGAGCATTGAACATTAGGTTTGTCTATCCCTATTATGTTCGGATTTGTCGTAGGAGCCACCACCTATCGTGCTTACCCTCCATTGTCGTCGTCTACCAATAATCCGAGAAGGAGATGAAGTTGGAGCTGGGTTCATCTATTTCTTTTCAGGATTTTCAAAACATAGAAACACGAAAACACACGATTCGCTATGTCATGTACAGCTCGAATCCAGAGCATCCAGAACATGCGGGGGGGGAGGAGAGGGTAGCCCAGCGGCGGTGGTGCTCACCAGGGGGCAGCCGGTGTCATGGGTCAGCCCGACAAAGACGTGGCAGTGCTCCTCCTCGCTAGCCCGGCGCAGTGAACTCCATGGCGTCGACGGGGTGCAGAGAGGAAGGAGGCGGCAGGGGCGCGGTCGAGGGCGGGGTCGGGGGCGGCCGGTGTGCGTGTGTGCGTGCGGGGTCGGCGGCGGGTGCGTGTAACACCCCGAAAATTTAGACCGAATTTTAAATTTATTTTTGGACGCCGGAAAAACTTTTTCGGGTTTCTAAATGTTTTCCTCGAACCCGTTGGTCCTTTATTTGACTTTGGTTTCGCTCTCTTAGAAAAATTCCCAACCATCCTCGATCTTTGTCAACCTTCACCAGAATTCCCTGACATTGTTTTACCCATCCAACATTGGTTCCATTAGGTGATTCCAAAATCCTTCCGGCCTATCCCACTAAAAGCCTCCACCGCAATTTCAGCTTGAAATAAATTCCACCAAGCTACCATATGCTTCCCTCATACATGTAGATCACTCCCATGGAAAAATATTTCGTAGTCCCTCACAATATTCCAAAGTTAAATCCTATTTCCTATTATGTCGTTTCCGATCCAGAAATTATCCAGACACCTTCCACTCATCCAAAAATTTCCACAATTTTGGGGAGTTGCATAAATCCACCGTCTGAACATTTCACTCCACTGTCTCAACCTCATTTGAGCAATATTTGAGGTACTTCCTTTGTAGTGCTCTTTTCTTGCCTATTAGCAAATTCCAAAGGAACCCCTATCTTTGTGTCTCCAAAAATTCTACAAAAATTCAGAGATGATCCCTAGGCAGTATGTAGCCCATTTATGCAAAAATATTTGGTACCTTGTTAATAAAATATTTGACCTTTCCTCTGTTCAAATTTCTGCCCTAAATTCAAAAGTTTTCAAAGCCAAGCCAAATGATTTTTGTAGTAGGAGGAGAACACCTAGATGCAAGCACTAGGAGAGCCCACACCTCTCGGAGAAGTCTTGATCAAAACAAAAATCATTTGCTACTCCAAACAACCTTTTTCCATTTGGACCAGTACTGTTTTTCCACAGTCCTAGTCGCACGAAGTTTCGAATTCGCGAAAACTTTAGTCGCCGAAGTTGTAGAGTTTTATCGTTGGCATGCCGTGGTGAAAACCCCATCGCGTTTGGACCCCCGAGTCATCGGAAACGCAACGATGTCGCCGTGTCGTGCTCCGGACGTCCGGGACACGCGTTTAGGGAAGACCTAGTTTCCGCTTACTGTTTTGGACGGTGCCTAATCTGCATGCTGCAGTGCATCTCGTGCCTCCCCTGTACGTCCAGCAGCCTCACCCCCTCCTCGTTCTTATCCTCCCAGGTGGAGGAGAAATATTTGGAGGCAAACATCCCCTGTATAAAGCCATCCAAAGCAGCCTGAGCAAACACTTGCCATTCCACACCTTCTCCCCTTCCTCTGGACCTCTCTCTCTCGATGCACACGAGCAGAAACCGTGCCCCCTCCTCTTGCCATGGCTGTGAAGCACCACCACTTGCTCACCCCGGCCCTGCCCTCACTCTGCAGCCGAGCCTCCTCTCTCGCTCATCTCTCTCCCCTCCACCCCCTGGAGCTCGCACAAGAGGAAGAGGTGGCCGCCATCACCGCCACGAACGGCGACCACCATGGCCGAAGCTCCGCCAAGCCGTGTGCGTCACGGCCGAGCTTCCCCGCACCCCTAGCCTCTCCCCTGGCCGCGGTTCGCCACCGCCATCCCATCCCCCCTCGGTTCGTCTTAGAAGCAGCAGAGGCGGGAGATCGAAGCGTGGCCGCCATGGCCGGAGCTTGGAGGTCGACGCGATGCCTCCCGTGCTCCTCCGTGTCCTGGACACCCAGCCTTGGTAGTGGTGTAGCGCGGCGGCCTCGTCTCGGTCATCAGCAAGCGGCGCCGGAGGGAGAGCGGCGACAGAGGCGGCGTCCCGAGGCCTCGCTTCCGTCCAGGAGTCGCCGGCGGCGCGCTTGCGGAGCACGCTCCCGTGGAGGCGCTCCGGGGCTCCCCCCCGTGCCGTGGACGACCCCGTCGGAGGCGGCGCAACGGGGCGGCCCTCCCCGCGTCACGGCGGCCGGCGGCACGCACACGGGAGGCAGCGGCAGGCGGCGACCGCGCCGGCCCGAGCCGCGCGAGTTCTCCCGAGCGTGGTCAACGCGGGAAGAAGAACGGAGATAGAGAAAAAGAAAAGCAGAAAGAAAAGAAAGGGGAAGATGAGGGCAGTCGCCGACATGTGTGTCCGGCCGCCACGTCAGCCAGTGGTGGCTCAACCGGAGCTTTCCGTCTTCCCCTCTGGAAGACACCTTTCGGAGAGTGCGCTACCAGCCCAGCCCAGGCAGGCCGCAGCCCAGCAGCACAGCAGACTGGCAGGCCCAACTGCGGCCCAGTCGCGCGAAGGAGCAGCCCGTGCAGTTTTTTTCCCGCGCGGTCTGTTTTCTTTTTCTGGTGAGCGGCAGATAGCTATTCTTCGCACGTCAATATCTCTCGATCCATAGCTCCGTTTGGAGCGAATCAAATTTGTAAATTCTTAGTTTGAAAAGCTCTGTCCAGTAGTATAGTTGTTACATCTTTGTAAAATACTTGTATGACCAGCATCGTGTGTGCATGCCTAGGGTTTTTCCGGAGTACCGGCCGACCGAGACCCTGACCCTCGACGTGTCCGTGACCCTCCAAGCCAAACGGCGTCGATCTTCGGAGGCAAGCTAAACCCTTGCTATGAGCCATCCTGCAATGCTAGTTTGTTTATCTTCTTAATACCATGCCGGGTGTTTATGTCTGTCTCCTGTTCGATTGTTAGGCCTGTCTGCTGTTTTATTGCATGTCTGTTTGTTGTCCATATTTTATATGAACCTTGTAGTATTGTATGTATGCCATATTGCATTTAAATTATTGCACTCCTTTGTATTGCTTATCTGTGCAACACTCACGTTCCCGAGACAATGGCCGGTGGTACCGCCTCAGTCAAAGGAATGGGGGAAATTATTACAACTGTGCGTCTCGCGCTTGCGGGGCTTTGTTTGTTTCTTTCTTCTTCGCCGAGGTGAGGAGCGGACGAATGTCGTCTTATGATCCTCGGAGTTGGGGGCATTCGCCAAAAGAGTTATTTGCCTTGTCCCTCCGTCAAATATGGTTGGCATAGACCACCCGGACTGCGACGCTTGGGAGCTGACTTTCCATTTGGTTCTTATTGCCGAGATTGCTGACACCACGTCGGGGTAACCCTCGAGTGGAATGGATGCTCTCTCATTTTTATGAGTGCTTTTCGGTTCATTCTTTTACGGTGACACCGGCCGGGTCTCCCGCCACCGTCATCCGTTTGAAACATTATGCTATTATTCTGTGAACACTAACCCCCGAGTGACACCGGCCGGGTCTCCCGCCACAGTCACCCGGGCATTGTTATTATTGTTACGTTAATATCTATACCTGCAAGTGTTATGGTTATTCAAGTGATGTTGTTATGTGCTTACTGTATGTTGCTAATGCCTTGTTGTTTGACGGCATATGATATTGATATCGTGATGATTATACTGGACTAATCCTCTGTTTTGTGACTTGTGGTGATGAAAATTGATTAAATAAAACACCCCTCCAAACAATGATAGGGTCAGCACATAGTGCCACTAATCTGAACATCGAAAGCACTACCACTGTCGCTCACATGGGCGGGCCTTGGCCTACGTAATCCTATTGAGCCTCCTTTGATGCCACCATTTTGGCAAGTCTAGTCGGTTACCTTTGTGGTCGGGGCTAGTCTTGTGAAGGTTCCGGAGCTGGGCGACGCTCATCTGTTGGGGCGTGCCGGATTCACTTCGTCATAAGGCACAGAGTTGTGTCGGTAGCTATACAGGGAGTGTCTTGGTAGCGTGAACGGTCAGGTGAGTGTATCTTGCTGAGTTCGTCCTAGGGTGAAATCCTAAAGTACCGGCTCAGTGTGGTGCACTTAGATGGGTGGTATATGCAACCTCTCGAGAGTGTCAATCTAGCAGCTAGCCTTGTTCCTGGGTTATGGAACAACAGTTCAGTGTCGGTCACACTGTGTGTCCTCGTCATGTCCGGAGGTTAAACTTAAGATTTGTTTGAAATAATTAATGAACGACCTGATTACACTAAATGAACAAATAAGATGATGCAGGGAATATTGTCGTGAGCTGTTGATGGTTACAATGATTTAGGGATGGCGGTGTGATGCGTTGGGAAGCCTATAGTTAGGCCATAGCCCACATCAACCGTGCGTGCCCAGAGTGAAATGATGAGGCCAGTGGGCCTAGCAGTGATCACAGGTGATGTTGTGTATTATTTGGTACCTACTGGGTACACCCGTTTACTCGTCACAGGTAAGCCCCTTGTATGATTGCTGGTACACGATCCAACCCCACCTGGCTTGGACTCTGTACTGGTGATACCCCCGTTGCTTGCTTATGACATGTTTGGTTGTCAATGCCATGCTACTTTTATGTCATGTATCTAGTATACACCTTGCCATGTTGTAGGATTTTTATTTCCAGTGTATACCTTGTTTCATGATTGTTGGATTGTTTGTGGTGAGGGGCGATACTTGCTGAGTGCATAATAATGTACTCACGGGTCTTGTGATTGTGGCCAGGTTGTGTCGAGGATTCATCTTCCACCTTGGTAAGGAATTGAAGAAAGAGCGTGCTAGGATCAGTAGCCCAGCCAGAACCTGTGGAGTGGAGCCGCTCCAAGCCGTAGCCTCTCATATGTCTTCCGCTGCCAGTTAAAACTCTGTATCGTGCCATGCTAGGATTGATATTTTGTCATTCCTTGATGGCCTTGTAAACCATTTGTAGCGCTGATGTGCCTGATTGTGTAATGATTTCCATTACGTTACACTGTCGTGACGTGCGGCCAGTTATCTTGGGATGGCGCACGGGACGACTGCCTCTCTGGTAATATGTGCCAGGGAGGGGTGTCACAGACATGGTATCAGAGCACCTGGCTGGCTGTAGACTACCCTAGCATGGAAAGCTCAACCGTACTATTTGCCGACAAGGAGCCCGATGGGTTTGACCCATCCCCGCCTAATCGGCATGGCTAATGTTGGTCAACAGTATGGTGCAGTAGGACTTGTCCCATTCCCTGAGAGAGGCTCGCCGGTTTCTTCCAAGAGAAGGAGCCGACACAACCCCGTATATGCGACCCAGTCCTAGCTGCCGTTTATCCCCACCCTCGCCTGCTATCCTTAGCCAACCCAGCTCTCTTGAAGCAGGATCCCGCAAAGGAATCCCGCATTCTCATCTCATCCTACACCCAGAGCCAGAGGAATCCGATCGCAAACCCCAAGGTCATCCTGGAAACCACCGCCGCTGAGTATGGCAGATTCCCAGTGATTCTTCGGAAGGCCGTCTCTGACACTCTTGGCAGGCCTGATCTCCCTCGGTATGTGGTGTTCAAGAACTCACTCTCGCTAGACGGGAGTGAATTTCGAGCAAACGTGCATATCGGCTCATGTCCGTTGGGCACAAGCATGACGTACCTGATCCCAGGTAGGAGCATGCCCACTCTTGCTCAAGCCATCCAGATAGCAGCCTATGAAGGTCTCGTCCGCCTACGGTACTCAGAACCCGCAATGGCGAAAAGTCGAGCTTTCCCCTTTCTCCCAGCCCGACCCCAACCTGGCGCGGGGGCCATCCAAACCTCCATCGAAGGCGAAGCCGACCCTGCCGTCATCACCCTGGTCACCTACGCAGCTGCAATGACCAGGTTCAGCAATTCTCTGATAGAAGAACTCGCAACCACAAGGTGCAGCCTTGGTCACACTCACTTGCAACAGTGTCGAGCAAGGAACCCCCTACCATCAGGCATGGGCAAGCTCGAGATACCGGAGCCCCAGTCCCAGATGACTTGCTGGAATGCAGTCTGGATGTGTCTGTGGCGCAAGTACTAGCCCGAATTCAGCAGCAACCCCAAGAACAAGGTGTAATCCTTGAAGGCAGGCCTATGATTCCCCACCCACCGGAAGATGCAGATGTGGACACCACTCTTCGTCTTGGCCCCGCTCCACCGACCCCCAGAGGCCGTCAAGCGGAATAGAGCCCCTGTTTGTTTAGTCTGAGTGACGCTTGTATGTTGGTAGGTGAGAAGCAGTGGGGTTGTTTGGTTGTTTTGTTGGTTGTTTCTTGTGTTGGTTGTAATACGAGTTTGTTGTCTATTTCCTGGTTGATGTCGGACCAGCCCGAAATAAAACTTGGTATTCTTATCCTCTGGTTAGTCACTTGGTTGACATATGATGGAATATCATGCCTTTCTTAGTTAAAGGTTTTGGAAGAAAAGACAGATCACTTCAAACAGGGACCGTATATGTGAACCCAGACGCATATGCCCACCTATGAATCAATGCAAACTTTGAATGGGATTATTTTGTAGTATGCAAATTACCTTGTGTGTGTTGCACAAGTTTAACTATTAAGTGGAAGTATTTAAGGAGATACTGTGACCACGGTATCCCGCTCACTTAATGTTGGCTCGTGTATAGGTTTGAAAAACAAACTCCTACATGCTCCGCCGCAATGTTCCTCACCCAATATGAACCTTGTGAAACCGCATGTTAAAGAAAGGGCCCGAGCCCTCCACGAGCAACTCCCTCCCAAGCTTTAAAAATGCTTGTTGAGTGTCCTTCCTCGCCGGAACACAAAAGGATTGTTGTAGAGTGTTTTATTTCTATGTTTGCTTGTGCTTGCCTATATGGTATGGTTGAAATGATTATGCCATACTGCTGCAGCCGTTTGTTTTGGGCCATAAAATACAGAAATGTTTTATAAAATGATGTTTTGCTACAAGTAGAAATTCTCCTACCCATGCTTGTATCTCTGCAATTTAATCTTGCTGCAAGACACGAACTGTACGCGGATGGACAATTTCCGAAATTGATGATGCAAGTTCTACTCCAACTGGGACACCGCGACTACTTCAACGAGAAGAGGTACCCCGAGACGTATTATTTTCCTCGTACCCCGGAGTTCTATAGGGAAAATTTCTTTGCAAAAACAAACTTTGGGAATGGCTCTATCCCACAAACTTTTGGTGTTTGTGATCCCACTCCTGTGGTGCGAACATCGTTGTTTGAAAACAAACCTTGTTTCTTTTCCAAACCGGTATATACATGAAAGGGGCACCTGCCATGTATGTATAGCTTTGGAAAAATAAAACCCTTTGTTGTACGCACATGAAAGGGGCACCTGTTGTGTGTGTATAACTTGTCAAAAATAAAACCTTAGGGGAAGGTTATGATTAGCATATCCCTGCCTTTGTTTATAAAGGTTTTTGAGTTCTTACTCACCCCAGTTGATCTTGTTAGATTATTGATAATTTGGTTGTAGATCTTGTTTGATCTTGCCCTGTTTGTGCAAAACCTTAGATTTTAAATTCATAAGCATGTGAGTAGATCCTATGTTGTTTGATTGTATGAGCCCTACCATGCCATCCCTAGAACGCATTCAGTGCGATAAAAATATCGAGCCTTGAAGATACCAGGTTTTAGGAAAATCTCGTTGAGTGTTAATCTTCCTATGCGATTCCAATTATAGTGGTTGTAGAAAAGTTTACGCAAAAGGGTTTTAAATATAGGGGTATATTAAGACCGTACAAGAAGTATCTTGTGTAACCCCAGGAATCTCTATAAGTCTTCGAATCTCGGGACGAGATTCTTTTTAAGGGGGGAAGGTTTGTAACACCCCGAAAATTTAGACCGAATTTTAAATTTATTTTTGGACGCCGGAAAAACTTTTTCGGGTTTCTAAATGTTTTCCTCGAACCCGTTGGTCCTTTATTTGACTTTGGTTTCGCTCTCTTAGAAAATTCCCAACCATCCTCGATCTTTGTCAACCTTCACCAGAATTCCCTGACATTGTTTTACCCATCCAACATTGGTTCCATTAGGTGATTCCAAAATCCTTCCGGCCTATCCCACTAAAAGCCTCCACCGCAATTTCAGCTTGAAATAAATTCCACCAAGCTACCATATGCTTCCCTCATACATGTAGATCACTCCCATGGAAAAATATTTCGTAGTCCCTCACAATATTCCAAAGTTAAATCCTATTTCCTATTATGTCGTTTCCGATCCAGAAATTATCCAGACACCTTCCACTCATCCAAAAATTTCCACAATTTTGGGAGTTGCATAAATCAACCGTCTGAACATTTCACTCCACTGTCCCAACCTCATTTAAGCAATATTTGAGGTACTTCCTTTGTAGTGCTCTTTTCTTGCCTATTAGCAAATTCCAAAGGAACCCCTATCTTTGTGTCTCCAAAAATTCTACAAAAATTCAGAGATGATCCCTAGGCAGTATGTAGCCCATTTATGCAAAAATATTTGGTACCTTGTTATGAAAATATTTGACCTTTCCTCTGTTCAAATTTCTGCCCTAAAATTCAAAAGTTTTCAAAACCAAGCCAAATGATTTTTGTAGTAGGAGGAGAACACCTAGATGCAAGCACTAGGAGAGCCCACACCTCTCGGAGAAGTCTTGATCAAAACAAAAATCATTTGCTACTCCAAACAACCTTTTTCCATTTGGACCAGTACTGTTTTTCCACAGTCCTAGTCGCACGAAGTTTCGAATTCGCGAAAACTTTAGTCACCGAAGTTGTAGAGTTTTATCATTGGCATGCCGTGGTGAAAACCCCATCGCGTTTGGACCCCCGAGTCATCGGGAATGCAACGATGTCGCCGTGTCGTGCTCCGGACGTCCGGGACACGCGTTTAGGGAAGACCTAGTTTCCGCTTACTGTTTTGGACGGTGCCTAATCCGCATGCTGCAGTGCATCTTGTGCCTCCCCTGTACGTCCAGCAGCCTCACCCCCTCCTCGTTCTTATCCTCCCGGGCGGAGGAGAAATATCTGGAGGCAAACATCCCCTGTATAAAGCCATCCAAAGCAGCCTGAGCAAACACTAGCCATTCCACACCTTCTCCCCTCCCTCTGGACCTCTCTCTCTCGATGCACACGAGCGGAAACCGTGCCCCCTCCTCTTGCCATGGCTGTGAAGCACCACCACTTGCTCACCCGGCCCTGCCCTCACTCTGCAGCTGAGCCTCCTCTCTCGCTCGTCTCACTCCCCTCCACCCCCTGGAGCTCGCACAAGAGGAAGAGGTGGCCACCATCACCGCCACGAAAGGCGACCACCATGGCCGAAGCTCCGCCAAGCCGTGTGCATCACGGCCGAGCTTCCCCGCACCCCTAGCCTCTCCCCTGGCCGCGGTTCGCCACCGCCATCCCATCCCCCCCTCGGTTCGTCTTAGAAGCAGCAGAGGCGGGAGATCGAAGTGTGGCCGCCATGGCCGGAGCTTGGAGGTCGACGCGATGCCTCCCGTGCTCCTCCGTGTCCTAGAGACCCAGCCTTGGTCGTGGTGTAGCGCGGCGGCCTCGTCTCGGTCATCAGCAAGCAGCGCCGGAGGGAGAGCGGTGACAGAGGCGGCGTCCCGAGGCCTCGCTTCCGTCCAGGAGTCGCTGGCAGCGCGCTTGCGGAGCACGCTCCTGTGGAGGCGCTCCGGGGCTCCCCCCCCATGCCGTGGACGACCCCGTCGGAGGCGGCGCAACGGGGCGGCCCTCCCCGCGTCACGGCGGCCGGCGGCACGCACACGGGAGGCAGCGGCAGGCGGCGACCGCGCCGGCCCGAGCCGCGCGAGTTCTCCCGAGCGTGGTCAACGCGGGAAGAAGAAAGGAGATAGAGAAAAAGAAAAGAAGAAAGAAAAGAAAGGGGAAGAAGAGGGCAGTCGCCGACATGTGGGTCCGGCCGCCACGTCAGCTAGTGGTGGCGCAACCGGAGCTTTCCGTCTTTCCCTCTGGAAGACGCCTTTCAGAGAGTGCGCTACCAGCCCAGCCCAGGCAGGCCGCAGCCCAGCAGCGCAGAAGACTGGCAGGCCCAACTGCGGCCCAGTCGCGCGAAGGAGCAGCCCGTGCAGTTTTTTTTCCCGCGCGGTTTGTTTTCTTTTTCTGGTGAGCGGCAGATAGCTATTCTTCGCACGTCAATATCTCTCGATCCGTAGCTCCGTTTGGAGCGAATCAAATTTGTAAATTCTTAGTTTGAAAAGCTCTGTCCAGTAGTATAGTTGTTACATCTTTGTAAAATACTTGTATGACCAGCATCGTGTGTGCATGCCTAGGGTTTTTCCGGAGTACCGGCCGACCGAGACCCTGACCCTCGACGTGTCCGTGACCCTCCAAGCCAAACGGCGTCGATCTTCGGAGGTAAGCTAAACCCTTGCTACGAGCCATCCTGCAATGCTTGTTTGTTTATCTGCTTAATACCATGCCGGGTGTTTATGTCTGTCTCCTGTTCGATTGTTAGGCATATCTGCTGTTTTATTGCATGTCTGTTTGTTGTCCATATTTTATATGAACCTTGTAGTATTGTATGTATGCCATATTGCATTTAAATTATTGCACTCCTTTGTATTGCTTATCTGTGCAACACTCACGTTCCCGAGACAATGGCCGGTGGTACCGCCTCAGTCAAAGGAATGGGGGAAATTATTACAACTGTGCGTCTCGCGCTTGCGGGGCTTTGTTTGTTTCTTTCTTCTTCGCCGAGGTGAGGAGCGGACGAATGTCGTCTTATGATCCTCGGAGTTGGGGGCATTCGCCAAAAGAGTTATTTGCCTTGTCCCTCCGTCAAATATGGTTGGCATAGACCACCCGGACTGCGACGCTTGGGAGCTGACTTTCCATTTGGTTCTTATTGCCGAGATTGCTGACACCACGTCGGGTAACCATCGAGTGGAATGGATGCTCTCTCATTTTTATGAGTGCTTTTCGGTTCATTCTTTTACGGTGACACCGGCCGGGTCTCCCGCCACCGTCATTCGTTTGAAACATTATGCTATTATTCTGTGAACACTAACCCCCGAGTGACACCGGCCGGGTCTCCCGCCACAGTCACCCGTGCATTGTTATTATTGTTACGTTAATATCTATACCTGCAAGTGTTATGGTTATTCAAGTGATGTTGTTATGTGCTTACTGTATGTTGCTAATGGCTTGTTGTTTGACGGCATATGATATTGATATCGTGATGATTATACTGGACTAATCCTCTGTTTTGTGACTTGTGGTGATGAAACTTGATTAAATAAAACACCCCTCCAAACAACGATAGGGTCAATCCATAGTGCCACTAATCTGAACATCGAAAGCACTACCACTGTCGCTCACATGGGCGGGCCTTGGCCTACGTAATCCTATTGAGCCTCCTTTGATGACACCATTTTGGCAAGTCTAGTCGGTTACCTTTGTGGTCGGGGCTAGTCTTGTAAAGGTTCCGGAGCTAGGCGTCGCTCATCTGTTGGGGGCTTGCCGGATTCACTTCGTCATAAGGCACAGAGTTGTGTCGGTAGCTATACAGGGAGTGTCTTGGTAGCGTGAACGGTCAGGTGAGTGTATCTTGCTGAGTTCGTCCTAGGGGTGAAATCCTAAAGTACCGGCTCAGTGTGGTGCACTTAGATGGGTGGTATATGCAACCTCTCGAGAGTGTCAATCTAGCAGCTAGCCTTGTTCCTGGGTTATGGAACAACAGTTCAGTGTCGGTCACATTGTGTGTCCTCATCATGTCCGGAGGTTAAACTTAAGATTTGTTTGAAATAATTAATGAACGACCTGATTACACTAAATGAACAAATAAGATGATGCAGGGAATATTGTCGTGAGCTGTTGATGGTTACCATGATTTAGGGATGGCGGTGTGATGCGTTGGGAAGCCTATAGTTAGGCCATAGCCCACATCAACTGTGCGTGCCCAGAGTGAAATGATGAGGCCAGTGGGCCTAGCAGTGATCACAGGTGATGTTGTGTATTATTTGGTACCTACTGGGTACACCCGTTTACTCGTCACAGGTAAGCCCCTTGTATGATTGCTGGTACACGATCCAACCCACCTGGCTTGGACTCTGTACTGGTGATACCCCCGTTGCTTGCTTATGACATGTTTGGTTGTCAATGCCATGCTACTTTTATGTCATGTATCTAGTATACACCTTGCCATGTTGTAGGATTTTTATTTCCAATGTATACCTTGTTTCATGATTGTTGGATTGTTTGTGGTGAGGGGCGATACTTGCTGAGTGCATAATAATGTACTCACGGGCCTTGTGATTGTGGCCAGGTTGTGTCGAGGATTCATCTTCCACCTTGGTAAGGAATTGAAGAAAGAGCGTGCTAGGATCAGTAGCCCAACCAGAACCTGTGGAGTGGAGCCGCTCCAAGCCGTAGCCTCTCATATGTCTTCCGCTGCCAGTTAAAACTCTGTATCGTGCCATGCTGGGATTGATATTTTGTCATTCCTTGATGGCCTTGTAAACCATTTGTAGCACTGATGTGCCTGATTGTGTAATGATTTCCATTACGTTACACTGTCGTGACGTGCGGCTAGTTATCTTGGGATGGCGCACGGGACGACTGCCTCTCTGGTAATATGTGCCAGGGAGGGGTGTCACAGTGCGGGGTCGGGGGCGGCCGGTGCGCATCGGGGGAGGCGGCGGGGATGGGGTCGGGGGCGGCCGGTGCGCATGTGGCCGGTGGCGGGGGTGGGTGGAGGCACTGGGGACGGCGGCAAGGATGGGTGGCGGCGCTGCAGGATTCGATTTTGGAAACTGCGGACGAGTCGATTTGGGGAAAGTCAGACCATGTAATAACGTTGCCTCTTTGCCGTGCGGAGGCCAGAAGGAACACGACAAATTTCCAAATTTTGCCGTGTGTCTGTAAAAGAAAGCACGGTACAGAATTTCCAAATTTTCCCGCGTTCTGAATTAATACTTTGCCATGCGCCCCAGGTGTCCGTACACGGCACAGAAAGGTTTGCTGTGTGCCTTTCTGTCTGTTGCACGACAAAGCATGTATCACCTTCTTTTTTTATATGCTTTCCTTGTTTATTTTCTTTGTTAAGGCTTCTAGCATATTCATTTACTTCACTTAATTATATTTATTTATACTATATATAAACCCTCCGGTGCGGGCCGCATGCGTCGACATCCTGAAAAAGTGTACCAAACGTGCAGGGCGTCGTCTACCCCGGACCCAGGGCGTCGAAAAGGGGTCGCTCGCTAGGCTTTCCTCCCTAATTATGTTAGCTTAGATCATATAAACATCTCAACCCAACTTTGGGCACATATTAAGTTCCGATGTGCGACCCGCTTCACCGACCCCGCTTATTCCGTAGTAAGTTCCGACACTTAGAGGTGAAAACTCCCGTTTCGGGTGACGGGCATGGAATCATGCGACGGACCACATGAAATGTTGGTTCCCCATGGTCCTATGTACCAACCGAACACAACCAAGCAAAAATGTTCATGCGTCTACCCCCTCTCGGCGCCGGTCAAAGGGGTAGATCGACATGTTTGACTTTTTTCCAGCGGGTGTAGGGTTTCGCCATATCGGGGTACGGAGCGTCGAAATCCCACCAAAACTTCCATGATCCCCAAATATATGTATAAGAGTGTGTTGGTAGGTTGTGGGAACCAAGATACAGTTCTGAGGTGCGACCCGCTTCACCCAACCCGCTTACTCCGTGGTAAGTTCCGACACTTAGAGGTGAAAACTCCCGTTTCGGGTGCCGGGGATGGAATCATGCGACGGACCACATGAAATGTTGGTTCCCCATGGTCCTATGTACCAAACTAACACAACCAAGAAAAAAAGTTCTTGCGTCTACCCCCTCTCGGCGCCGGTCAAAGGGGTAGATCGACAGGTTTAACTTTTTTCCAACGGGTGTAGGGTTTCGCCGTAGCGGGGTTCCGGAGTGTCGAAATCCCACCCAAACTTGCATGGGTCCCAAATATATGCCTAAGAGTGTGTTGGTAGGTTTTGGGAACCAAGATACAGCTCCGAGGTGCGACCCCCTTCACCGACCCCGCTTACTCCGTAGTAAGTTCGGACACTTAGAGGTGAAAACTCCCGTGTCGGGTGCCGGGGATGGAATCATGCGACGGACCACATGAAATGTTGGTTCGCCATGGTCCTATGTACCAACCTAACACAACCAAGAAAAAAAAATTATGCGTCTACCCCCTCTCGACGCCGGTCAAAGGGGTAGATCGAAAGGTTGGACTTTTTTCCAGCGGGTGTAGGGTTTCGCCGTAGCGCCGGTCCAGAGCGTCGGAATCGCACAAAAACTTGCATGAGTCCCCAGTATATGTGTAAGAGTGTGTTGGTAGGTTTTGGGAACCAAGATACAGCTCCGAGGTGCGTCCCCCTTTACCGGCCCCACTTACTCCTTAGTAAGTTCCGACACTTAGAGGTGAAAACTCTCGTGTCGGGTGCCGGGGATGGAATCATGTGACGAACCACATGAAATGTTGGTTCCCCATGGTCCTATGTACCAACCTAACACAACCAAGCAAAAAAGTTCATGCGTCTACCCCCTCTCGGCGCTGGTCAAAGGGGTAGATCGACAGGTTTGACTTTTTTCCAGCGGGTGTAGGGTTTCACCGTAGCGGGGGTCCGGAGCGTCGGAATACCACCAAAACTTGCATGAGTCCCCAATATATGTGTAAGAGTGTGTTGGTAGGTTTTGGGAACCAAGATACAGCTCCGAGGTGCGACCCCCTTTACCGACCCCGCTTACTCCATAGTAAGTTCCGACACTTAGAGGTGAAAACTCCCGTGTCGGGTGCCGGGCACGGAATCATGTGACGAACCACATGAAATGTTGGTTCCCCATGGTCCTATGTCCCAACCTAACACAACCAAGCAAAAAAGTTCATGCGTCTACCCCCTCTCGGCGCCGGTCAAAGGGGTAGATCGATAGGTTGGAATTTTTCCAGCGGGTGTAGGGTTTCGCCGTAACGGGTCCGGAGCGTCGGAATCCCACCAAAACTTGCATGGGTCCCTAATATATGTATAAGAATGTGTTGGTAGGTTGTGGGAACCAGGATACAGCTCCGAGGGGCGACCCCCTTCACCGACCCCGATTACTCCGTAGTAAGTTCCGACACTTAGAGGTGAAAACTCCCGTGTCGGGTGCCGGACACGGAATCATGCGACGAACCACATGAAATGTTGGTTCCCCATGGTCCTCTGTACCAACCTAACACAACCAAGCAAAAAAGTTCATGCGTCTACCCCCTCTCGGCGCCGGTCAAAGGGGTAGATCGACATGTTGGACTTTTTCCAGCGGGTGTAGGGTTTCGCCGTAGCGGGGGTCCGGAGCGTCGGAATCACACAAAAACTTGCATGAATCCCCAATATATGTGTAAGAGTTTGTTGGTAGGTTTTGGGAACCAAGATACAGCTCCGAGGTGTGACCCGCTTCACCGACCCCACTTACTCCGTAGTAAGTTCTGACACTTAGAGGTGAAAACTCCCGTGTCGGGTGCCGGGCACGGAATCATGTGACGAACCACATGAAATGTTGCTTCCCCATGGTCCTATGTACCAACCTAACACAACCATGCAAAAAAGTTCACGCGTCTACCCCCTCTCAGCGCCGGTCAAAGGGGTAGATCGACAGGTTTGACTTTTTTCCAGCGGGTGTAGGGTTTCGCCGTAACGGGGTCCGGAGCGTCGGAATCCCACCAAAACTTGAATGGGTCTCTAATATATGTATAAGAATGTATTGGTAGGTTGTGGGAACCAAGATACAGCTCCGAGGTGCGACCCGCTTCACCGACCCCGCTTACTCCGTAGTAAGTTCCGACACTTAGAGGTGAAAACTCCCGTGTCGGGTGCCGGGCACGGAATCATGCGATGAACCACATTAAATGTTGGTTTCCCATCGTCCTATGTACCAACCTAACACAAAAAAGCAAAAAAGTTCATGCGTCTACCACCTCTCGGCGTCGGTCAAAGGGGTAGATCGACAGGTTTGACTTTTTTCCAGCGGGTGTAGGGTTTCGCCGTAGCGGGGGCCCGGAGCGTCGGAATCCCACCAAAACTTGCATGAGTCCCCAATATATGTGTAATAGTGTGTTGGTTGGTTTTGGGAACCAAGATAAAGCTCCAAGGTGCGACCCGCTTCACCGACCCAGCTTACTCCGTAGTAAGTTTCGACACTTAGAGGTGAAAACTGCCGTGTCGGGTGCCGGGCATGGAATCATGCAACAGACCACATGAAATGTTGGTTCCCCATGGTCCTATGTACCAACCTAACACAAAAAAGCAAAAAAGTTCATGCGTCTACCCCCTCTCGGCGCCGGTCAAAGGGGTAGATCGACAGGTTTGACTTTTTTCCAGCGGGTGTAGGGTTTCGCCGTAGCGGGGTCCGAAGCGTCGGAATCCCACCAAAACTTGCATGGGTCCCTAATATATGTATAAGAGTGTGTTGGTAGGTTGTGGAACCAAGATACAGCTCCGAGGTGCGACCCGCTTCACCGACCCCGCTTACTCCGTAGTAACTTCAGACACTTAGAGGTGAAAACTCCCGTTTCGGGTGCCGGGCATGGAATCATGCGACGGAACACATGAAATCTTGGACCTTTAGAACACCCAACACATTTGTACACACATGGTATGACAAAACCTAGGTTTTGGGTGGGTTTCCGACGCTCCGGCGCCCCGATTCGGCGAAAATCTAGATCCGCTGGAAAAAAGTCAAAGTTCCCAGCTACCCCCTTGACCGAAGTCGAAAGGGGGTAGGCCAGTGAACGTTTTTTCTTGGTTGTGTTAGGTTATGACATAGGAACATGGAAAACCAACTATTATCACAAGTTCTCACAAGATTGCCCCCGGTTCCCCTGAAACGGGAGTTTTCAGGTATAAGTCAAGAAACTTAGTAGAGAGAGAGAGTGCGGTCGGTGAAGACGGTCACACACCAGAGTAAAATCTTGGACATTTACAACACCCAACACACTTGTATACACATGTTATGGCAAAACTTAGGTTTGCGTGGGTTTCCGACGCTCCGGGGGCCCGATTCGGCGAAACCCTAGATCCGCTGAAAAAACCCTACCGTTTTCGTCTACCACCTTGAACGGCGTCGAAAGGGGGTAGGCCAGTGTAATTTTTTCCTTGGTTGTGTTAGGTGAAGTAAATGAACGTACTAGAAGACTTAACAAAGAAAATAAACAAAGCAAGCATATGAAAATAAAACAAACAAAGGGGGTAAGTGCAAACACATGGTTTGTCGTGTGACAGAATACAAGGCACACGGCAAAGAAGTTATGTGCCGTGCGCGGCACTGGTAGTCACACGGAAAATAAGTTATGTGCCGTGTGCTTTTTCTCTGCACACGGTATAGCTTTTCCGCCAATTTATTTATAGCGTGGGAAATTTATTTAGATATTTCCCCCGAAATATTGGGGAGCGCGGCAAACTCGCGGATTCTAGTCAACTTTTTGCCGTGATGTTACATAAAGGATCATGGCAAAGAAATCTTTGCCGAGATGCCTATATTTGCCGTGTGTTTTGTGTCCGTTTTGCCGTGACATATTCTTTGCCGTGTGCTCGGGAGCTTCTGTGCCGTGCTTCTTTTAGTTGCCGTGCTCTTTTTGTTTCCTACATGGCAAAGTTTTCTTTGTCGTGTTCCGAGAACCTGCGGCACACGGCAGAGACTTGTCCGCACGGCAAAAACAGACTTTCCGGTAGTGATTAGCTTATTTCAGCTGTCAAGACGTGATTCTTTTTTCCTTTTCTCCTTCGAAATTAAAGACCGATCTGTAAAAAAATCATGCTACGCCCATTTAAAAATAAGAAACTATGTACCCTAGGTAGAACGTGTAGTGACAAATACGTACTCATATTTGTGTGCATAACTGAGAATACTTGAACAATTGATAACGTGATAACCATCGTTTTTAGAAATATTGTCCGATTTAGATATACACATGAGAACGGCAGCACTATGAACATACGTCGGTGCACATGGTCACTAGCGCACCCGATATTGAAAATTTAGTAATTCATAAAATGTTCAAAAAATCGAAAGTTTCAGTCGGGAAATTATGATCTCCCGTGTAGAAATAATATTCGCCAAGGAATAATTTTAATTTCACACTTGGTCAAGGTTTTGCCAAAAAATACACTATATACACGCTATATTCGTCATTGATTTATCTTTTCTTCCAGGATTTATATGAGAATCTTTAGTGATAGAGTACAATGAATAATGGGGGATGGCGGGAAGAAGAAAAATATCTACTAAAATAGCACTACTTACGGTTAAAAGTAAATTACCTTATAGAATTTGCGGCACGAAATTATACCATGTATGATTTCGATTTTGACTTTCCGGTGTTAATGAACACCAATTTAGTTCATTAACATTTAACATATTCAATACCCATAAGACAATGCCCTCGCATTTGCGAGGGCCATCTTGCTAGTTCTGTAAATGTCACAAGCTGAATCAATTCCCTTCGACAAGTGATCTTGGCCAAGAATGACGGAGAAAAAACTAAGACGGGGAAAAACTAGGCATGCGCAAGGCAATCCATGCTGAAGATTGGTGCCAGAACAAAATCGTTACACGTACGCCTAGCCGGCCTGGGTATGCGGCACGAGGAGATCGTTACGGAAACCACGCCAATTCGTGTACTAGGAGATCGACTTTGATGATTACGACGATCCTTATAGATAGGCAGGGAAAGAAAGAATTGAAAAAGACCAAACTTGGCTAGATCCATCTCGGCATCTCCTATACTACATCATAACCCTCACACGACGAGTTTCTCCCACGTTAAGTTTCGTCTACCCTATTCCGTGTGGGAACCAGCAGATCGATTCCATCACGGGCGGCCGATGGACGGCAACGACGGCTGTCGAGGTATTGGTAACGCGGAACTACTATATGGATTCATACGTACCGTAGAGGAGGTGAGGAAGAACGTAGAGGGTTCCAGCGACGGGATTGCACACACGATCTTACCCAGCTTCGGATCTCACGACGGTGGCGAGATCCTACGTGCTGCTATAATTCACTCAAGGAGAATATGTGTACAGGTTACAATGAGATTGTATGCGTGCCCTAAGGCTGCTGGAAGGCTGGCTTATAAAGGCGCCAAGCCTTCCCCTACAAGGAAAGCCTTAACCGACCTAAATCACGAGTCCTAGACTAACACGGTAATAAACCCTAACTTGCTCCCTAAGGCGAACGCAGTCAGTCCTTCGTCTTGGACTTCACTAAGCCAGCCCAGAGCTTATCCTTGCGCCTAATCCCATGAGGCCTTCTCCATTAAGCCCTCCGGCTTTATCTGATGGGCCTCCTTGGTGGGCCAAGTTTTATCCACCGTGGCAGGTATACCTGTTCGGCATAACCTCCACAACGGCATGTGCTTCCCTACGACCTGCTCCTCGAAATCCTCTGCCGCCTCCCATGCCGCGCCCTCGCCGACTCGCGTCGCGTCTGCCACCCGTGGGCGCCATGGTTGACGCCCACCGGCTCCTGCTTCCCTACTTCCTAGCCCAGCCGGCCTCGCGCCGCATATCCAGGTTCCGACGTCCTCTGTTTCGGCACCACTGGGCTCATATAGATGACCATTGCAACGGCCTCCTCCTCCTTCTGTCCGACCGGTACTGGCCTCCAAACAGTGAGGTGTATGTGTGCAACCCTGCGACCCGGCGGTACGCTCACTTGCCGCCGCCACCGATGGGCTGGTCTGATGCCAACATGTACCTCACATTCGACCCGGCCGTGTCGCTCCACCACGAGGTGTTCCTCTTCCACAGAAAAAATCTCCGCCTGCATAAAGAGCAAGGCACTCAACGGACCAAGGAGGCAACGGCAAAGGTTGTAGCTTTGATGGTATTGTCATCGCAGACTGGCCAGTGGGACAGACGGGAATTTATGCCAGGGCGTTGGGCTCCCGAGCACCTATATGAGATGGTGAGCACACATATCATGTTCGTTGGTATGCCAAAGTTGCCGAGAGAGTACTGGCGTGGCTCGCTCTATTTGCCCTGCCACATGGAGGTCTTCTTGATCTTGCATTGCTCCGAGAGGACATAAGGCCCTTACAATGTGGAACAAGTGGGTGTCACAACACCGACAACACAAAAAGCAATGCGAGGTGGTAAGCAGCAAGACACAAGTCAACCTGTTCGAAAAAAGTATCACAATGGAAATGGTTCAAGATGGGAGCGATTATCAGGGTGACACAACCTCTGCTGTTGAAGAAGAAGAGGAGGAAGAAGACGGGGAAGAAGAAGAAGAAGAAGAAGAAGAAGAAGAAGAAGAAGAAGAAGAAGAAAATGATGACGACGGCAACGGCGATGATGATGATGACGATGATTCCGAGTGCTCGTGGAACTCAGACAAACATAACTTCATCAAAGTGGAAGAAAGTAGTGACCATTGGTCATCGGATGAGTTCCCATTTAAAATAATTGGGTTGCACCCATACAAAGAAGTCCTCATCCTTGAATATCAAGGTGGTAGGACACTGGGGTGCCATCTCGACACGTCAAGAATGCAATACTTATGCGCGAGAAACTTAATAGAAACCTTGCAACCAGGTTGTGGTATAGACATTGCATTCCCTTATCGACCATGTTATGACGACAAGCTCCCCCAGCGTTGAGGGTATAGAATTGCTGCACTAGCCATCTAGACCAAAAGTCCGAACTGATGGAAAGGGACTAGGCAATATATTTATATTCAACACTCCCCCTCACGTCTAGTTTATTTTAGTCCTTAGCGTGGGATAGGAGCGGGCTGCATGATCTTTTTTCATTTTTTAATCCGTGTGAGCGGGGTCTCAAACTCGAGACCTCTTGGCTCTGATACCATATAGAATTGCTGCACTAGCCATCTAGACCAAAAGTCCGAACTGATAGAAAGGGGCTAGGCAATATATTTATATTCAAAAGAGGGTATTTGCGTCACGATGCTGGTCATATAACTTCATAGCAACAAGAATAGTTGTGTTCAATATGATATTATACAAATATTGTAATTTGTCGTAAAACGTATTTTGATTTGATTTTACGTTAAGTTGGTCCATCAATCTCTGCGTTTTGTGCATTCAAACTTTACCTGTAGCTCTTTCATCACACAATTTTGGTACTACCTCCGATCCGGAATAAGTTTCGTGGAAAACCTACTGCCGTAGTACAAAACTCACGTACACACTGCGACACTTATTCCGGTTCGGAGGGAGTATTTAGTTTTGACAAATTATTTCGTGAAAAGAAAGAAAAAAGAAACTACACAAGGGTGACCGGACGATATGTATATGTGATTAACATATATATTCCTTTTAAAATTTAGCATAGTGTGCATTCTCCAGAAATTGATGCTCAAAAACTGATACCACAAAATATTCCGCCACATAAGGCCCGCATCTTAGTGCGGATTCTTTATTTTTTATTTTCTCCTTTCCCTTTGACTCCCGTTGCAGAAGAGGGTCACGTATAATTCGTATTTTGCGGAATTTCTCAACATCGCGCTCACGCTGGTACTCTTCCTCTTCTAGAGCCTTTCCAACTAGGATTAACTCTTTTTCCTTGTTCAGGAGGGACAACTTATGCTTGATGTTGACTTCAGTCTCAACCAGGAGCGCTTTCCGTCTTTCCTCAAGTTCAACCGCGGTTGGATTTGGTCCCAAAGGTGTTTTGAGGAGCTCCAATGCGCGCATGTGTTCCTCCTTTGACCGCTCCAGGTCTTCTTCAATAGGCGTAGCCGGGGGAGGCCTTTTAGGGTCCAGCACCTCCTCTGGCTCTTCCGCCTTGTCACCAATGTGTTTGATGCTAGAGGAAACTTCAGCCTCGTCTGGTTTAGCCGCGGCCGCACCATCCTCCATAGCTATCTGTGCCGGGAAAGTCATTAAGACTTCATTTGGATCGGATGAGCCATAGCCTCGCGCGGCAACCTATGCTGCAAAATCTTCCTCCTTATGCTCATCGAGATCTGAATCTTCCGCCATTGGAGCGGTGCCATCAGATCCGGCTTCTGAGTCTGCTCCTGTCTATAAGGCAGGCAATATTGACTCAGGGTCAGATTCGGCTGGCTTAGGGCCAGACGCGTCAATGACACCGACAAAGCGAGAGGCGGACTCCATAAGCTCCTAAGAGCTGGAGTCAGAATCGCTTTGGGTATCAGAGTCACTCAGATCGCGATAGACAAAGGCCTGATCCGATCTGTGTTGTTGCTCGATTGCATAATCGATGGGGTGGTGGGTGGGCCAAAAGGCGGCGGATCCCCTGGGGAATCCATACGCCTCAGCAGTAAAACCCATGAAGATGTTGATGGTGCCGAAGGGGACGACGAAGCTTGACACCAGTGCGTCGTTTGCTGGGACGTAGGACCCGTCGTCTTCGATGCACCCAAAGTTGTTGATGATGCGGGTGCGACCAACTGCCATAGTCTTGCCGATCTCGCCCAATGCTCCCGCCTGAAACAAAACTCCCGACGCCTTGGGCCCCACGGTGGGCGCCAACTGTCGAGGTATTGGTAACGCGGAACTACTATATGGATTCATACGTACCGTAGAGGAGGTGGGGAAGAACGTAGAGGGTTCCAGTGACGGGATTGCACACACGATCTTACCCAGCTTCGGATCTCACGACGGTGGCGAGATCCTACGTGCTGCTATAATTCACTCAAGGAGAATATGTGTACAGGTTACAATGAGATTGTATGCGTGCCCTAAGGCTGCTGGAAGGCTGGCTTATAAAGGCGCCAAGCCTTCCCCTACAAGGAAAGCCTTAACCGACCTAGATCACGAGTCCTAGACTAACACGGTAACAAACCCTAACTTGCTCCCTAAGGCGAACGCAGCCAGGCCTTCGTCTTGGACTTCACTAAGCCAGCCCAGAGCTTATCCTTGCGCCTAAGCCCATGAGGCCTTCTCCATTAAGCCCTCCGGCTTTATCTGATGGGCCTCCTTGGTGGGCCAGGTTTTATCCACCGTGGCAGGTATACCCGTTCGGCATAACCTCCACAGTAGTCCCCGGAAAGGTTTAAGTTCTTCGTTTGCCGTCTTTGTGAAACACGGGCTTTCGCCTTTGCGCAAGGCGGACAGAAGAGCTTGGAGCATTCCAAAATGAGACATTCAGTCTGCCTTAAGGATTAAGCCGAACTCTCCTGCACTTTGAACAATCTGGCAGAAAGATTCTGTCAGCGTCGAGTCTTGTCATGACGTCACCGCAGTCAAAGCCAGTCCACGACAGTCTGGACAAGCAAAGAGACGTTGTGACGCCATTACTGCTATTTTTCCGCACACGATCTCCGAGGCGTGCGGGAGAAGATGCCCATTATCTGACCGTTGCGGGACGCGTGGCGAAAATCGCGCGACGTTATCTCACCGCACTAATCGCGGCGCACGGCCCCCATAAAAGGGGAACTGATTTTCTCCATGGTTCATTTCCCTGTTCATCGTCCTCCTCGCGCCCATCCCATCTGAACTCCGGCGAGCTCCACCACCACCACCTGCGCACCCACCCATGGAGAGCTCCGATGCGACCGCGGGAGCGGCAACGGCGGCGGCGTCGGCGGCGACGGAGGACAAGATCTGGCCATGAGGGGATCGAGCACCGCGGATGCATCTGCATCTCGCGCGGCAGCGGCGACAAGTTCTGCGGCCACCTCCATCGAAGCAGAGAAGAATGCCCAGCCCTCCGACGAGGGCGATGCGGCGGAGGCAGAGGAGGAGGGAGAGGAAGCATCATCCCGCAACTGGGCAGCTTCCACCATCACCGACGCGGACCTCACGCAGCTAAAAGGAGGGCATCCTCCCACCAAAGGAGAACTGCCACTGGCGGTCAGCGTACGGCCACCCTGCTCCAGATCCCGCCGGCGATGAACGAGTGCTCCTCGTCTCACATCTCCTCCGCGGTTTGTCTTTGCCTCCGCATCCTTTTTTCCAATCAGTCTTAGACTACTATGGCCTTCAGCCTCATAGCGTAGGCCCCAATAGTATCTTGTACATAGCTGGCTTTATGGCTTTATTCGAAGGATACCTAGGCATAGAGCCCAGCTTAGAATTCTTCAAGTACTGCTTTACTGCAAGCGCCAAACAGAGAAGGAAGAACTGCTTTCCTTAGGAACAGTTAGCATCAACCTTCGTAGAGGCAGAGACTGGTATCCTAAGGCGCCAAAAATAGATTCCATTAAAGGCTGGAATAGCTCCTTCTTCTACTGCAAAGACATGGCGCCAGTAGGCAAAGACATAGGACTTCCTCGCTTTTCTCCTTTGCCTGCGGAGCCCGCCTCTTGGGGCGAAAACCGCTGAAGGTCCTTCCTGACAACCTCCGTCGCATGCAAAGGCGGATTGAGTACTTAACAAAGACTGCTGTGCCCAAACTCACGGGCGCAGACACCATCCTATGTTGGTTGTCAAGGCGAATCCAGCCTTTGAAAGATCGCAAAGGCCTCATGTGCCACTACACGGACCAGAAGAAAGATCCCCTCCGTGTTAGTGAGAGTGACCTTACGCACGACGCCCTGTGTATCGCTTTAAGAGGATTGCCAAGGAAAGGATCCAGCTGACAGAGCAGCGTCCTATGTACACAGCCGCCAACCCGGCTCCAAGGTAAGGCATTTACCATTACTGTTTTTACACTTCCACAATGTTTGCCTTACTAACACCACTTTTGATTTCAGCTCGCCCTTTTGCCGGATAATCTGCTGGCTCCTTTGTTTTACGTGCCTGAAGCGGCACCCGAGCCCCAAAGACTCGGAAACGAAAGGCTTCAGGAGCACTGCAGCAACTTCAGCAGCAGAAAGGCGGAAGCGTGAGAAAGCCATCCCTGTTAACGCCGAAGTGCTCGACATTGAGGACGATGAAGATGCGGCCTTCAATGCTCCAGTACAGAAGTAAGCCGAACCTCAATTTCTTTAGTAAGGCGAACAATGTCTATGAATGTTATCTTATTTTGTATGTGATTTGCAGGATCAAACCAACTGCACCTCTCAAGAGGAAGAAAGTAATTTCTTCCAGGCAAAAGAAGACTGAGCCTCTCCAGCCATCGCTCCCCCCACTCCCTCCGTTCAACAAGAGACAGCCCAGGCCCATCTGAAGATCATCATATAGATTGGACTCAGCCGTCTTACCTGATAAGACGGAAACTGAAAAGTTGGCCAGGGCTGCCGCTGCTGGGAAGGCGGCGGTACTTCAGTCAGAGGAGCCGAACGAGCCCATTACTCGTGAGGCTATCCGCAACATGGTGAAGCAAGAGCTCTTTGACGACGAGGGGTACATCTTACCCAACATCGCCGCCATGCTTGCCGATGAGAAGGAGCGCAACGAGCCGCCTCCGAAGCTAAGGCCAGTTGGTCAAACATTGACCATATTGAATCTGGAAGACAATTGTGACGAGCTGTACGTCACAATGAAGAAGAGCTACAAAGCCTTGAAGGCCATGATGCAGGTAAACATTCCGTCTTTATGTACATACTAGTCCCCGGGCATTACGTTGTGCTTTGACTAAGCCGACGTAATGGCCTTTCTTTAATGTTGATAAAGACTCAGTCCCCAAGCCCTTGTAGCTATACTTATTGTCTTTACCTTTGTTACTTACTACTGCCCTTGCCTTAGCAGAGCAGCGAGCACTTACATGCGATCTGTGGTACTCCTGAGTAACCAAAGGCAAGTGCTCAAGCAAGCCGTCGCCAAAATAAGGCGAACGAAGGTAAATGTTCTTTCACATGCATGTGTTTATTCATTTAAGGCATAAGATGCTCAACACATGCAATGTGTCTTTCACAGCTGTTGTGGCGAAGGCAAAACAGATCGTCAGCGAGACTGGCGATATAGAAGTTGTGAGGCGGGAAAATGCCGCCTTGTTTAAGCAACTGGAGGAGAACCGAAAGACGGCCGAGGCCAATCTTAAAGCCGTCCAAGACAGCGCCGCTGAAGGGCAAACAAACTGAAGGCAGAACTTCTGAAACTGCAGCGACAGGCTGAAAAGGATGGGCTCCTAATCCAGAGCTTACAAGGTCGTCTTGAACGCCAAGCTGATGAGAGCACCGCCATTGACGAGAAACTGCTAAGTAAGCCTTTCTTCTTTTACTTCTCGCACTTTCTGTCACTTTTCGCCTTTATTCAACACTTCAGTGCGCCTTAATTTTTTCCATTCCTCCTTCCTCAGTTCCAGCTGGATTTGGGGAAAGGCTTACCTCTGAGACGCGCCTGGAGCTTATCTTGGAGTGTGGCGAGATTGTGTCAGGGCTGTATGCTGCGGGAAGAGACGTTGTCGCCAACATCTTCCCAAAACAGCTGCCCCAAGTGACAAACACCAGCAACTTGCTGCCACTTCTTCAGAACTGCGTCCCAGAGGTGGTGGAGCGTCTTCGCTCAGCAGCTAGAGGCGGAGCAAAACTTGCTCTAGGACTTGTTCGCGGCCACTACCCCGAAGTCAACATGTGGCGCGTTATCAAGTGTTTCCCAGCCAAGGACAGAGACGGCAACGAGCTCGTCAAAGAAAAGGTCTATGCCTCTGTCTCTGGCTTTGCCTCAGCCGTTGCTGAGATGGTAGACTTGTCTATCTTCTTCTCCAAGAAGCCTGTGCCTCCCCGTCCTGACGACGTGTCTGATGACGAAGCCGAAGCACCCACCACTGGCAATGGCGATGAGTCAGAAGACGGAAATGAAGAAGAAGAAGAAGAAGGCGAGTCTGAAGCTACGCTGGATCCATCCAAGTCCCCTGCGTCTTCGCCTCCTCAGTCCCCTGCATAAGATGCAGGAAAAACTTTGCATTAAGCGTGTCATGAAAGATGGCACAAAAGACTTGTTAAGTTATGTTTTGTAATGGCAGGAGCCTTTTTATCTGTTGAACATGTTTGTTTTGCAACGCATGCACTTATTTTTAAAAGGCTTGCAAACTATGCTCCTTATCCGTCTTAAGTTTTCTGGCTTATATGCTTTAGCCTTTTCGTATGCTGGCAGAACCTAAGGCACGGAACACTTCGCTGGCAACAGGGTTAGTAACCAAACTGTTTAAACACAGAAACGGCGCCGGCTTTTGGTGCGTAAAGCATCTACTAAGACAAGCCAGCATATACGCGATCAGATAAATACTCTTAGACGGATGCAATTTTAATTTTTGTAAGGCCTTAAGGCAAAAGCATCATGTGAGTAACCACAAGCACGAGCCAATTCGGGTTAACATTGATATTTTTATCGAAATATATGATCAAATGGAAATAAAAGACGGCGAGAACTCATGCATAAAAATAATTGAGGGAACCAAAGACTTTTATTTCATAATCATATATGGTGTGATTACAATAGAATTGCTAAGTGTAAAAAGGACGTAGCTGCTCAATGTTCCAAGGACGTTTCGTCTCCTTGAGCACTGCTTCTTCGTTCCTTTTCCTTTTGCGGCCTCTTTTCTTCTTCTTCTCGATATCACGGAGGTCCACAAGATAATATGCCCCGTTCTTAAGCGCTTTGCTGATAACGAAGGGTCCTTCCCATATGGGAGATAGTTTGTGCTCCTTTTGCTGAACAAGGCGAAGCACCAAATCGCCTTCTCGAAACGATCTCCGTCTTACCTTGCGACTGTGGTAACGCCGCATGTTCTGCTGATAAATGGCGGAGCGCTGAAGCGCTATCTCACGCTCTTCTTCGAGAAGGTCTAAGCCATCCTGTCTGGCTTCTTCTGCGTCTGCTTCAACGTAGGCTGTTACACGAGGTGTGTCGTGCAGGACATCGGTTGGGAGTACCGCTTCAGCGCCATATATGAGAAAGAAAGGGGTGTAGCCTGTTGCACTGCTTGGAGTTGTGCGTATGCTCCATAAGACAGCAGGTAATTCTTCTACCCATGCTCCAGCTGCTCTATGCAAAGGCACTCTAATCTTGGCTTTATTCCCTGTAGAATTATACTGTTGGTTCGCTCAACTTGGCCATTCGATTGTGGATGAGCCACAGATGCTAAGTCCAAACGAATACCAACTTCACCACAGTACTTTGCCAGTTCTCCTACGGCGAAGTTTGTCCCATTGTCCGTAATGATACTGTGGGGGACGCCAAATCTCGTTATAACCTCAATGACGAACTTCTTGGCTGTTGCCCCATCAAGCTTTTTTATGGGCTTAGCTTCAACCCACTTGGTGTATTTATCCACCGCAACTAAGAGATGTTTGACGCCGCCTCGCGCAGTCCTGAATGGACCTACCATGTCCAGTCCCCAGACCGCAAATGGCCACGTGATTGGAATGGTGCGCAATTCCTGGGCTGGCATCTTTGGCTGTCTTGCATACTTTTGGCATCCAACGCATTTCTTGACGAGTTCTTCTGCGTCTTGCTTTGCTGTGAGCCAGTAGAATCCATGTCTAAAAGCTTTGGCGACAATTGCTCGGGCAGAGGCATGATGACCGCAACATCCACCATGGATCTCTTCTAGTATCTCCTGTCCTTCTTCCGGCGAAACGCATCGTTGATATACACCTGTGGTACTCCGCTTGTATAGCTCTCCATTTATTATTGTGTATGCCTTAGCTCTGCGCACAACTTGCCGCCTTAATACTTCATCCTCTGGCTCTTCCTTGTTAAGGAGGAAATTTATGTAGGGCTGTGTCCAATCTGGCTTCACCAGCATGACGGAAACAGACTGCGAAGCCATGGGGTCATCCTCATCTCCGCCTTTAATAGACGGCACGTACAGGTGCTCCAAAAATATATCGGAGGGCACCTTCGATCTTTTCGAGCCCATTCTGGCTAAGGCGTCCGCTGCTTCATTTTCCTCCCTTTTGATATGCTTGACTTCTAAGCCGATAAAACACCGACCAAACTCGTCTACCGTGCGTCGGTATTCAGCCATTGTAGGGCTCTTCGCGTCCCATGCCCCTTCTAATTGTTGAACAACGAGGTCTGAATCGCCATAGCACAAAAGACGGCTAATGCCCAAATCCTTTGCGACGTGCAATCCATGCAACAGAGCCTCGTATTCTGCAACATTATTAGTGGCATTGAAGTGTATCTGCAAGACATAGCACATCTTGTCTCCTTTAGGGTTCTTCAGTACCACGCCAGCTCCCGATCCCTGCAACATTTTGGAGCCGTCAAAGTGCATAACCCAATATTCTCGTCAGGGAGGGGAAGTTCATCCATTGCTTCTGTCCAGTCTGCGATGAAATCAGCTAAGACTGGGATTTGATGGCTGTACGTGGCTTGTACTGGATGTCGAAGGCTGCCAATTCAATTCCCCACTTAGCCACACGTCCAGTGGCATCGGTGTTGTTTATAATGTCACCCAATGGCGCCTTACTGACTACCGTGATTGGGTGCTCTTGGAAATAATGGCGTAATTTTCTGGCTGCGAAGAAAACTCCATAAGCCAGCTTCTGATAGTGAGGGTATCGTTGTTTGGATTCGGAGAAGACTTCGCTGATATAATATACCGGCCTTTGTTCCGGTAGCTCCTTGCCCTCTTCCTTTCGCTCAACAACAACCACTGCACTAATAACTAGGTTGGTAGCCGCCATGTAAAGTAGCATCGGCTCTTGTGGTAGAGGAGACGCTAATATTGGTGCTGAAACTAAGGCGTCTTTTAACTGTGCTAAGGCTGCATCTGCCTCTTCAGTCCAGACGAACGTCTTAGTTTTCTTCAACAACCTGTATAGGGGTAAAGCTTTATCCCCAAGCCTACTAATAAATCGGCTTACAGCTGCTGCAGATCCTGCGAGCCTTTGGACATCTTTAAGACAAGTAGGCTTTTTGATGTCCATGATAGCTCGAATCTTTTCTGGGTTAACCTCAAGACCTCTTTCTGAAACAATGAAGCCTAAAAGTTTTCCTGCTGGGACGCCAAAAAAGCATTTTCCCGGATTTAGCTTCATGTTATATTTTCTTAAGTTATCAAAGGTTTCTTGAAGGTCAACGATGAGATCGCCGCGTTTTCGCGACATAACGGCAATGTCATCGACATAAGCGTGAACATTGCGGCCTATTTGATCGTGTAGGCAACGTTGTATGCACCGTTGGTACGTTGAGCCAGCGTTTTTAAGCCCGAAAGGCATAGTTATGTAGCAAAACGTTCCGAAAGGTGTGATGAAGGAAGTCTTAATTTGATCAGACTCCTTCATCTTAATTTGGTGGTAGCCAGAGTAAGCGTCCAAAAAGCATAGTAATTCAGAACCTGATACAGCATCTACGACCTGATCAATTCGCGGCAATGCGAAGGGGTCTTTAGGACAGGCTTTGTTTAAGCCGGTGAAATCTATGCACATGCGCAAGTCTTTCACGTCCTTCTTAGGTACTAATACAGGATTTGCTAGCCAATCTGTGTGGATAACCTCTCTAATGAAATTAGCGGCACTAAGCCGAGCTACCTCTTTTCCTATTGCTTTCTTCTTCTCTGGACCGAAGCGACGAAGACCTTGTTTTACTGGCTTGGCACCTTTGGCGACATTAAGGCTGTGCTCGGCAAGTTCCCGGGGTACTCCTGGCATGTCTGATGGTGACCATGCAAAAATATCCCGTTGCTCACGGAGGAACTTGACGAGCGCGCCTTCCTATGCGTCACTGAGGTCCGCGCCTATGTTCGTCGTCTTGCTTGCATCAGCGTTGTCCAGCACGATCTTCTTCGAGTTTGAGCTGGCCTTGAAAGTGACATCCGAGGCGCAAGGAGGCTTTTACCATCCGGCATTTCATTGGTGTTAACTTCTTTCTTGTACTGCTCCAGCTCTTCCTTGCTGATGACTGCTTCTGCTAAGACGGCGTTTCCTGCTTCGCATTCCTTCGCCTTCTTGAAGTCGCCATTGACCGTGATGACGCCGTTTGGTCCAGGTATTTTGAGCTTGCTGTAGATGTAACACGGGCGTGCCATGAATTTGGCAAAGGCTGGGCGGCCAAAGATTGCGTGATACGCACTTTTGAATTCCACCACCTCAAAGGCAACTTCCTCAGTCCTATAGTTTGTTTCGTCACCGAAGGTGACGTCTAAGACAATTGTTCCCATAGAACTGGCCTGCCTGCCTGGCACTATGCCGTGAAACTTGACTGTGCTATGTTTTAGCTGTGTCTCAGAAAGGCGCATGCGCTTTAAGGTTTCAAGATAGAGGATGTTGATGCTACTCCCTCCATCCATAAGCACCTTAGAAAGCCTGCATTGCTGCACAATTGGGTTTACAACGAGCGCGTAATTCCCTGGGTTCTGTGGAATATGATCAGGATGATCGTTGCGGTCCCATGTAATGGGGTGCTCGGACCAGTTGAGATACTGGGGAACCGCTGGCATAGTGGCATTGAGTTCCCTCCAGGCTGCCTTTTCCTTTTTGGCCGAAGGAGTGGCAAGGAAGTGACAAGGCTTGTTTCGACCCTTGGAAACTTGTTGCTCCTCTTGTGCTTTGGCTCCTGATCTTCCGGCTCCGAAGCACTTTCCTCGTTGTCCTTCTGCTCTTTCTTGTCTTTACGGTTCTTGCGCTTGAACTGTTTTGCCTTGAAGCCAGCGTCGGATCCTTCTTGATATCATCGTTAAGGCGGCACTGCCTGTTGGTATGGGTGCATTTGCCAAGCTTGCTATGATGGGCACAAGGTTCATCTTTGATGTCGTCATAGGTGATTTTAATGGGTCTTGACCCTTGACTGTCATCGCTCTTCTTCTGCCATCTGCTAGCCCCGCTCTGGCCACCCTTCTTATTGGCAAAGGCTACCTCCTTTGATGGTCCTGGCGCATCGTTGGCTTCCTTCTTTTTCCGGCTTTGATTGTTGTTTCGCTTTTCCGGGTTAACAGCTATGTCCATGCGCAGATCGCCGTCGTCAGCTCGAGCGTCGTCTTCTGCTGCAGCGTAATTGTTCGCGCTGTCTAAGAGCTCGCCGAGGTGTTTGATGTTTTGGCTGGCCAACATATATCTCATCATGTTGCCTTTCTTCAGGCTGTTCATAAAAGCATGTATGGCCTGGATCTCAGAAACGTCTTCGCATGCATTCTTTGTCTCTGTCCATCGAGCTATGAAAGCTCTGCTTGACTCCCCCTCCACTTGAGCGCACTTTAGTAGATCTGAGTAAGCCTTTGGACGTTTGTATGTGCATGAGAAGTGTTGCATGAATGTTTTCTGCATGTCTTGCCAATTGTGGATACTCTTTTCTGGCAAAGTGTCGATCCAAACCGGGCCGTTCCCTCCAACATGAGTGGAAGAAAACGTACAGCTGCATTGTAATCACCGTCATTAATACCAACGGCGTGGATGTAATCAGGCAGCCATATGTCCGGTTTGTCAATGCCATTGTACTTGTCCACAATTTTCTTGACATTGCCTAGCGAGGATGGGAGTTGCACCTTGCGAATCGCCGGTCCAAAGCACACAGGGCCCAGGTAAGACTCCTCTTTGGCCGCTTTAATCTCATCGAGACGGATGCGGGCGTCTGAGATATGAGTGTTTTCCCTGGCTGGCCCTTTGTTGGATTGGCTACGCCTTGGCTCCTCCTGACGGCTTTGGCGATGAGGGGAGCGGGAGCGAGATCGCCTTTGAGGCGGATCTCTGTTGCCCCTATTTCCTTCGTCTCTTGCCCGTGCTGCGGGCGGAGGTGGCATGTTAAGCCGGTCACTCCCACGCCGTGCGTCCTTCCCTTGTCTTGATCTCTTTCACGGCGAGGCGGATCATTCTTCTTATGGCGTGTGTTATCCTTTTGCCGGTGGTCGTCCTTGCCTTTGTCACTATGGCGATTGGACCCAGTCTTTGACTCATCCCTGTGTTTGTCAGGAACTTTGTCCTTCCTAGGTTCTTACCCTTATTGCCATGGCTACTGGAACCAGCTGGTTCCTCTGGATCTCCACCGCCGGCAACGGCTGTCTTGCAAAGACGCGTATCGTCCGCCAGTTTTGAGTTTGAGTCCGCCTTAGCCTGCTGCTCTACCGCCTTTTCGATGAGCATTTTAGAATAATGGTGGCGCTCTTCAATTGGACTGCTTCGTCTCCCATGATTTCCCTGGCCGCCTCTAGGTTTTTGGCCGGGGTGGAGAAGAATATGACTCCATCAGGGTTAACTCTGAAAGAGTATTTCTGCCAAGGCTTTAAAGGCTTTTGGGCAGAAGTCTTCTCGAAGTTTCCCTGCAGATCCCGATGCAGAAGAGGGTCACGTATACTTCGTATTTTGCGGAATTTCTCAACATCGCGCTCACGCTGGTACTCTTCCTCTTCTAGAGCCTTTCCAACTAGGATTAACTCTTTTTCCTTGTTCAGGAGGGACAACTTATACTTGATGTTGACTTCAGTCTCAGCCAGGAGCGCTTTCCGTCTTTCCTCAAGTTCAACCGCGGTTGGATTTGGTCCCAAAGGTGTTTTGAGGAGCTCCAATGCGCGCATGTGTTCCTCCTTTGACCGCTCCAGGTCTTCTTCAATAGGCGTAGCCGGGGGAGGCCTTTTAGGGTCCAGCACATCCTCTGGCTTTTCCGCCTTGTCACCAATGTGTTTGATGCTAGAGGAAACTTCAGCCTCGTCTGGCTTAGCCGCGGCCGCACCATCCTCCATAGCTATCTGTGCCGGGAAAGTCATTAAGACTTCGTTTGGATCGGATGAGCCATAGCCTCGCGCGGCAACCTGTGCTGCAAAGTCTTCCTCCTTATGCTCATCGAGATCTGAATCTTCCGCCATTGGAGCGGTGCCATCAGATCCGGCTTCTGAGTCTGCTCCTGTCTGTAAGGCAGGTAATATTGACTCAGGGTCAGATTCGGCCGGCTTAGGGCCAGATGCGTCAATGACACCGACAAAGCGAGAGGCGGGCTCCATAAGCTCATAAGAGCTGGAGTCAGAATCGCTTTGGGTATCAGAGTCACTCAGATCGCGATAGACAAAGGCCTGATCCGATCTGTGTTGTTGCTCGATTGCATAATCGATGGGGTGGTGGGTGGGCCAAAAGGCGGCGGATCCCCTGGGGAATCCATACGCCTCAGCCGTAAAACCCATGAAGATGTTGATGGTGCCGAAGGGGACGACGAAGCTTGACACCAGTGCGTCGTTTGCTGGGACGTAGGACCCGTCGTCTTCGATGCACCCAAAGTTGTTGATGATGCGGGCGCGACCAACCGCCATAGTCTTGCCGATCTCGCCCAATGCTCCCGCCTGAAACAAAACTCCCGACGCCTTGGGCCCCACGGTGGGCGCCAACTGTCGAGGTATTGGTAACGCGGAACTACTATATGGATTCATACGTACCGTAGAGGAGGTGGGGAAGAACGTAGAGGGTTCCAGTGACGGGATTGCACACACGATCTTACCCAGCTTCGGATCTCACGACGGTGGCGAGATCCTACGTGCTGCTATAATTCACTCAAGGAGAATATGTGTACAGGTTACAATGAGATTGTATGCGTGCCCTAAGGCTGCTGGAAGGCTGGCTTATAAAGGCGCCAAGCCTTCCCCTACAAGGAAAGCCTTAACCGACCTAGATCACGAGTCCTAGACTAACACGGTAACAAACCCTAACTTGCTCCCTAAGGCGAACGCAGCCAGGCCTTCGTCTTGGACTTCACTAAGCCAGCCCAGAGCTTATCCTTGCGCCTAAGCCCATGAGGCCTTCTCCATTAAGCCCTCCGGCTTTATCTGATGGGCCTCCTTGGTGGGCCAGGTTTTATCCACCGTGGCAGGTATACCCGTTCGGCATAACCTCCACAACGGCATGTGCTTCCCCTACGACCTGCTCCTCGAAATCCTCCGCCGCCTCCCATGCCGCGCCCTCGCCGACTCGCGCCACGCCTGCCACGCGTGGGCGCCATGGTTGACGCCCACCGGCTCCTGCTTCCCTACTTCCTAGCCCAGCCGGCCTCGCGCCGCATATCCAGGTTCCGACGTCCTCTGTTTCGGCACCACTGGGCTCATATAGATGACCATTGCAACGGCCTCCTCCTCCTTCTGTCCGACCGGTACTGGCCTCCAAACAGTGAGGTGTATGTGTGCAACCCTGCGACCCGGCGGTACGCTCACTTGCCGCCGCCACCGATGGACTGGTCTGATGCCAACATGTACCTCGCATTCGACCCGGCCGTGTCGCTCCACCACGAGGTGTTCCTCTTCCACAGAAAAAATCTCCACCTGCATAAAGAGCAAGGCACTCAACGGACCATGGAGGCAACGGCAAAGGTTGTAGCTTTGATGGTATTGTCATCGCAGACTGGCCAGTGGGACAGACGGGAATTTATGCCAGGGCGTTGGGCTCCCGAGCACCTATATGAGATGGTGAGCACACATATCATGTTCGTTGGTATGCCAAAGTTGCCGAGAGAGTACTGGCGTGGCTCGCTCTATTTGCCCTGCCACATGGAGGTCCTCTTGATCTTGCATTGCTCCGAGAGGACATAAGGCCCTTACAATGTGGAACAAGTGGGTGTCACAACACCGACAACACAAAAAGCAATGCGAGGTGGTAAGCAGCAAGACACAAGTCAACCTGTTCGAAAAAAGTATCACAATGGAAATGGTTCAAGATGGGAGCGATTATCAGGGTGACACAACCTCTGCTGTTGAAGAAGAAGAGGAGGAAGAAGACGGGGAAGAAGAAGAAGAAGAAGAAGAAGAAGAAGAAGAAGAAGAAGAAGAAAATGATGACGACGGCAACGGCGATGATGATGATGATGACGATGATTCCGAGTGCTCGTGGAACTCAGACAAACATAACTTCATCAAAGTGGAAGAAAGTAGTGACCATTGGTCATCGGATGAGTTCCCATTTAAAATAATTGGGTTGCACCCATACAAAGAAGTCCTCATCCTTGAATATCAAGGTGGTAGGACAGTGGGGTGCCATCTCGACACGTCAAGAATGCAATACTTATGCGCGAGAAACTTAATAGAAACCTTGCAACCAGGTTGTGGTATAGACATTGCATTCCCTTATCGACCATGTTATGACGACAAGCTCCCCCAGCGTTGAGGGTATAGAATTGCTGCACTAGCCATCTAGACCAAAAGTCCGAACTGATGGAAAAGGACTAGGCAATATATTTATATTCAACACTCCCCCTCACGTCTAGTTTATTTTAGTCCTTAGCATGGGATAGGAGCGGGCTGCATGATCTTTTTTTCATTTTTTTAATCCGTGTGAGCGGGTCTCAAACTCGAGACCTCTTGGCTCTGATACCATATAGAATTGCTGCACTAGCCATCTAGACCAAAAGTCCGAACTGATGGAAAGGGGCTAGACAATATATTTATATTCAACAGAGGGTATTTGCGTCACGATGCTGGTCATATAACTTCATAGCAACAAGAATAGTTGTGTTCAATATGATATTATACAAATATTGTAATTTGTCGTAAAACGTATTTTGATTTGATTTTACGTTAAGTTGGTCCATCAATCTCTGCGTTTTGTGCATTCAAACTTTACCTGTAGCTCTTTCGTCACACAATTTTGGTACTACCTCCGATCCGGAATAAGTTTCGTGGAAAACCTACTGCCGTAGTACAAAACTCACGTACACACTGCGACACTTATTCCGGTTCGGAGGGAGTATTTAGTTTTGACAAATTATTTCGTGAAAAGAAAGAAAAAAAGAAACTACACAAGGGTGACCGGACGATATGTATATGTGATTAACATATATATTCCTTTTAAAATTTAGTATAGTGTGCATTCTCCAGAAATTGATGCTCGAAAACTGATACCACAAAATATTCCGCCACATAAGGCCCGCATCTTAGTGCGGATTCTTTATTTTTTATTTTCTCCTTTCCCTTTGATTCCCGTTCTCCATCGCCTTCTACTCTCGCCGGCCAGACTCTAAGCCTCTAGCCCGGCAACTGCCATAACCAGCCTCCCCAAGCCTGCCCTCTCTCCCGCGCCTCTCGCCTCCTAGGCGAGGCTGTGTCAATCTAATGGCTACGACCATGACTCCTTCTGCTCCTATGTCGCGGCCTTCTCTGCCACCGCTCCAATGTTTGTGTTCATCTCCGCCTCCGCAATTAGCGCGTGATTTTATAAAAATCAACCGGAATGGGGCGGCACAATGGAATATGTCGTGGATTTAGAAGGTGTGGCATAGTTTTGCCGGAATAGTTGTTGTTCAAACGGTTGTTGAGCTAAAATCTCTTGTCCGCCAACCATACGGTTGTTTTTCGTATATGCAAACAGATCCACCCCCGATATTTCACGTTGGAGGTATGATAGCCTTTGTTTTGAGTATACACGATTTTTTTGTTTCAAAACGCTAAATCAAAGATTTCATACGAGATGGCCCTTGTTTGTGGTACCTAATAATATCCATAGGGGATAAAAACTTTTCTTTAATGTTTATTTTTTAATTTTCCGGTCCTAAAATATTCTGGGAAAAATATAGAACATGTCATGTATGTTAGAATACGTATACATGTATGACTTAGTAATATAATAAGATTTTAGAGTTCATCTTGTATTTAATGTCATAGTCTTTCATTCCGCAAATGTTATACTCCATATATACCCCACAAAGGTTCCGATCAATAAAACAACGAAATATTAGTTGGGAGTGCCGTTTTGGCTCTAGGCTCACATGCTCCTGCCCGGAAAAAATCAAAAAATAGTTAAACATTTCGCAAATTTATGAAAAAAACTGGTGACGAATATATATATAAGTGTTCTAACCACGTGTCAAGTTTCGTGATGAAATGACATGTGTGATGCTTTGTGCGGAAAACAAAATCAGTGCTCTAAAAAATAGTTTTTAATCACATTTTTCAGTGATTTGTTTTTTGCACAAGCGCCACAATTATCATTTCACCACAAATATTGGTACGTATGCAGGACATTTGTATATATTCGTCACCATTGCATGACACCTGGTTTCGTTTAAACATTGGTTCCATAGATTAGATTAGGTCAATTTCAAAATTTGAATATCATAGGTTATATCCAATTTAGCCCCAACATAAATCTCTAGATCAGGGCCGTCCATGAGGGCGTGCGAACTATGCTCCCGCACAGGGCCCCCAAATATTTGGGGCCCCCCGATTAGTTACGCCAAACTGTTCAGTCCTGTTTTTTACCGTTTCAGTAGTTCTGCTGCTCCCAGCACCAGCGGGCCAAAGCAAGACAGTAGCTCAATACCTCTTCGCCCGTGGGCTGTGCTTCCTATTCAAGTGCTCAGCTCCATCAGCTGTCGTACGATTATAATTAATACCGCTACGGAAATTGCGATTATAGGGTTGCTAAAAAAAGAGATGTAATTCTTCATTGATTTCTACGACAATACAAGGAATCAATGATGATTGTTCCGAGTGCTCGAGGAACTTAGACGAACATAACTTTATCAAAGTGCACGAATGTAGTGCACGAATAATTTTTGGTTGCTTTGACATGCTCCCCATATAAAGAAGGCGCATTGTCACTTCGACATGTATAGTTCACGGAAATGAAAGTTGCGCCGAATATTACGTGCTACCGTTGTCCACGGGAGCTTGAATTGGTTTTGTACTTTCGTTATCGATCTACAGTATTCCCTCCGATCCGAATAAACATTCGTAAGTTGTACTAGCTAGCTGTACGTGAGTAGCTATTTCCTACCGACTCTTTTATCGGATCAGAGGGAGTATTATTTTGGCAAAACTATTTGATAGGAAGAAACAATAACCGCACGATGGAAGACCGACGGTGTGGATGGATGGTATCCAAACCCCTGTATTCTTTCTAGTGTCGAAATAGAACAGGAGTAAAAGGAAACGCGAAAATTTGCGTTCAAGTTGGAAACCCCCGGCGGTTTCGGCGCTCCGCCCTTGTCCGCCGCCGCCATGCCGAGCTCCCGAGGCAGGCGCGCGCCGCCTCCGGCGCCGTTCCAGGAGGACGAGGACGTCGATTTCGAGGTCAGCTATAGCGGCGACGAGAGCGGTCCGGAGCGCTCGGGGGATGGCTCGGAGTCGGAGGAGGGAGGTTCAGGCTCGTCGTCGTCGGAGGAGGAGACGGATGTAGAGGACGGCGAAAGTTCGGATGAGGAGGGCTCGGAGTCGGAGTCGGGGTCGGGGTCGGAGGAGGGGAGAGCGTCGCGGAGGGATGCGGGCCGTCCGTGCCGGCTAGGGTTCCCGGCGGCGGCGTGGCGGCGGCGACGGAGAGGGCGGCCAACGCCCCCACTTGCCCCGTGTGTATGGAGCCCTGGACCTCCGAAGGCGAGCATCGCATCAGGTGAGGCCGAACTGCTCAATGATTGTTGCCTGGTTTGCTTTCGCTAGGTTACTGTTGTCATTAGGGACATATATACTTACAAGAACAAGTATGCTTTGGTCGAACTTAGAATGGACAAGAAATTGGAACTTGCAATGTTGTTTCAAGGGTAGTACATGCTTGCGAATCAGCACTATTGTCGATGTTGCTAGTTCCAAATGACTATTGACTGAAACTGGACTAATTTTCCCCCAATGTTCTTATGGATATAATTTTTCAATGACCATTGACTGAACTGAACTAGATTTTGCTTATGTTGATCAACGGATACAATGCGTAGATGGCTAACTAGGTAATATATTCTATGTTATAGTTGTATTCCTTGTGGGCATGTCTACGGCAGATCTTGCCTGGAGAGATGGTTAACGCAGCAGCGTGGTAACGCTAGTGCGACGGTACGTATACCAGATGAGTTTTAAGTTTGGAATAACTGTGTGTGCATATCCTTCTGTGCAATCGGCCAATCACATTGTCCACTGTGTTGTTTGCTAGTGCCCTCAATGTTTAAGAAGGTTTAAACATAAGGACATCATCAATATCTATGCACCGAAGGTTGTGGTTCCAAATAATGATCTTGAAAAGGTTGGTTGTGATAATTCAATTTTTCTGTATATTTTGTTTGGCCATGAACTGAACATTGTTGCATTTATGCAGCATATATTGTCTTGTAAGGAAAAGTTTGAATCCCTTACGGAAGTGGTAAGTAATATCTTTATGTAACCTGAGAGCTTTTTTAGTCTTTTGCCTTGTAATTCTTATCAGTCACCAGAGTAAAAAACAAAATGCTTTTTTTGGAGATTTGTATTGGCAACTTCCTGCTAACATGTTTTTTCTTCTTGTTGTGTCAAGGTCCAGCAACAGGGGAAGTTAATTCAGAAGTTAATTGCTGAGAAGGTATACTATAGGTTATACCCATCTTATTTGCTTTCTGCATTGTCCAAATTCTGAATGGTAACATTAGTGTCAGTGTGTCACTAGATTCTGGTACCGTAATATTGCGTAAAGATGGAATCACTTTTGAACTGATGCGTCTCTTTTCCGACTTTATTTACTGACTGTTTCTTCATCAGAAAATTAACATAGCAATGATCAATAGTTGTCACTTTTGTGACTTTTTTGGGAAGTTCATGCTTACATTTACTTATGCCACACACCTTGCAGAATCACGGGTCAACAGATGTTCATGGCACAAAAAGACAGGTAATACTATTTAAAATTCAAATATTAACAACGCTATGTGGGAATACATGTTCTAAATCTTCTTCCTCCCCTTTGAAGAAAATAGCAGAGTGCTCGGATGGAAGAACATATCTGGAACCATCAGCCTCAGCCAGAGCAGACCATAGCTCTAGTAACAGTTGCCGTTTTGTCTTACAGGTAAATGTATTTTACAAAGTGCTGTTTTTCAGCTGTGTATATTCAGTATATACTATATTACTACAGCGTCCTGAATGGCCCGAAAGATTTGAGTAATAGAAACGTCAAAGTAGAATTGCAATTGAGCAGGGACTTCATGATTTTGGCCATCTTTTGTCACATGTGATTATTTTGGTCAATATAGCACATACAGACCTTGTTGTTCTTATGGGTTTAGGAGGTTGACGAGAATCTTCAAATGCTTAATAAGAAGTGCATCTCTTAATTTTTGTGACCACGGAAGCCAACAGCTGGTATGTTTAGGGATGCGAAAGTGGGACAAATGGGATAAGTTGGATAGTACAAATTAGATGGCCCCCACCTAATTTGTACTATCCCATTAATCCCACTTCCGCATCCTTGGGTATGATAATTGTTAGATATTAGAACCATTACATTTGGTCATGAAAACAAGTGTTCGGTACATAGGAACATGGTGACCCCCAGCCCCACTCTCGTGGAAAAGAAACTTGAAATAGATTCCCGATTGGTTTTAATGCCTTTTGTGGAAAATTGAAATATTTTAATGCAAACTGGTACTTAATGCTTAGCTAGAGTCAAAGAGGCTTTCAGAATGCACTGTTGATTCTCATGCATTGACAACAGCTTCCACCAATTGTTTAATTTGATTCTGGATGGATTTCCTTGTTTCCAAATTAAATTTCGTAATTATTATAATCTGTTACCCATGTTTTGCAGACTGATTTAGTTTTTGATGGAGCTCGAGTCATGGGCATAGATCCAGCTAACCAAATAATACTTGCTTCTCGAAAGGCACCTGGTGTATTTGGGGAACATGTTCTTTCTAAGGTATGTTTAAATCGTGTGCTTTGCCAAATGAATAGAGACGACCACTAAAATTTGCAATACCTCATTGTGTTTTTTTAATGTCAACAGATCAATATGCTTAGAAGTCACGAGCAACGTAAAATACATCTTCCTCCTGATACTAAAGTTGTTAAGGATATTTCTATCTTGCCTGGTGGCTCTGCTCTTTTTGCATCACTGGGCCGAAGGCTATCACTTTTTAGGTTTGTCTTGAATTTATGAAATATCGTGGTTCCTTTCTGTTTTCTTGTTGCCTTCGAGCTTGTCTGTCCATTTTTTTCTTCAACACCTGTCATTTTATTTGAATCCAGCATGACGACCGACAGTGTTGTTCTTCAATGCAATTTGCCGGTAATAATCTGATCTTGCAACTCTACAGCATTTGCACCTATTACTACCGTCTCCTTGTATTATCCCAATAATTTAGCAATGAAATATGTGCCTGGTATATTTGACACTCACCAGACCTGAAAATCTGTGATAGAAGGGTCTTTGGTATTCCATTTGGATTCACTTGCATTGAAAATGTCCACTTTGATTGATTACAGTGATAGAAGGGTCTTTATATTTATATTTTGAATTGGCAAATTAGGTGAACCAATTTCAGATAGTGCCATCATGACCTAATTCTCTGTTATAATGCCTTGCAGGCTCCTGCTTGGTCGTGTTCAGCACATGATTTGGGTTCACACCATATCTATGCTGGCTTGCAGGTTCAGTATATCCTGATCTTAAGCATATTGAATGTTGATTGATACCCTTGCAAGATTGCATGAATAACCTTTTTGTGTACTGCAGGATGGCTATGTTTTAGTGTTTGATACTCGTCAGCCTTCAGAACCCTTGCATTCTATGAAAGGGCTATCTAGTCATCTGGTTCATACACTCCACTCGGTCACTGATAGCAGCGGTTCCAGAAAGGTTCTTTCTGCTTCTGCTATAGGACCTTGCATGTGGGACGCTGATGGCAATCAAAGCAGGTACGTAGTTTGCCGGATGTTGATTGGTGTTTGTGTCGAACTGACTTTGCAACTATGCTGATCCACAAATTGGTTTTGGTTCTCAACTTCTCATGCTATCACTGTTTTTTCTCAGGCCAAAGTTGCTACTAGAGGCCGATGATCAACGCGTATGCTTCTCTCTTGCGTGTAGCCCCCCATCAAGTGATCGCGTAGTGGCCTCCTTCCGACCAAAGTCTGATCCATCAGGAGATGCGGCTCCATCCCAAGCGTATCTATCGCAAACACCGACATTATCCGGATCAGGAAAAATAGGGCAGCACACTGTCATCATGAGGATGGACGGCTCATCCTTCGCCGAAGGCAGCGCATGCTACTCCAACGTGAGCGAAGTCCGCATGATGAAATCCGCGATCATTCCTTGTCGAGACAATCAGCACATTTTCGCCTACGGAGACGAGTCACTGCGTGGGGTCCGGACCTGGCAGCTACCTTCGTTCGGGATGCACACTGCTCTGACACCCCACCGCGAACCTATCCTTGATCTAAGGTACGCGGAAAGTTCAGCCGGAGGGGGCTACCTCGGGTGCCTGAGCGATCAGAAGTTGCAGGTTTTCAGAGTTAGCAGGTAGAACGGCAGGGATCCAGCACTCTTGCAGGGTTTCAGAGTTGTTTTTTTTTTGGCAAACCAGGTTTTTGGAGTTTCTAGGTATGACATGTCTACTGTTTAGTGACTAGAACGTCAGGGATAGAAACATATCCCTTTTATTTGTTCTGTAAATACATGTTTTATCAATAGAGTACAGTTTTTTTACACAGTGACAGCTAAGTGTATTATACTCTGGGAATGATAACAAACGGAAGGTAAGAAACCTGATTGTTAATTTAAAGTTGCTGACTCTGGATTTTGTTTTACCTGTACAAAATATACACGTACATGTGCACTTGTCTGTAGGCCTGTAGCGAACGGTCTCCCGAACGTGAGAAAGGGTCCAAGTAAGGGTTCCGGGCCTCGCGGAGCTGTGAGGACGGCCCAAGTTGAGCATCTGCTATGCTAACCAACGCTCCACTGCGAGGGGAGGTCCTCTATGCCGCTCGTTAGCGGCGGTTTAAAGCAGCGCCGCCTACAGCTTTTTTACGTGGGCCGCGGCCCAACCGCGCGGAAAAACGTTTCCCTGTTTCAACTGTACTTCCACTGTAGTCTGTACGTGTCAAAAAACAACTGTAGTCTGTACGTGTCTCGTGTCTTCAGTTTTTTAAAATGATTAATATTTAAAATTTGAACCATTTTTAAATTGAAACCATTTGATAATTCGGAACCATTTTTAAATTAGGAAACATTTTTAAAATTTGGAATATTTTCAAATTCTGAACCTTTTTCAAATTTGGAACAATTTTCAATTTTGGAACCGTTATAAATTCGGAACCATTTTTAAATTTCGAACTATTTTCAAAATGGAACCATTTTAAAAAATGAACAATTTTTAAATTTGGAACCATTATGAACATTTTTCAAATTTGGAACCATTTTAAATCCGGAACCATTTTTTAATTTGGAACTATTTTCAAAATGGAATAAAAAATGAACAATTTTTAAATTTGGAACCATTTAAAAAATGAACAATTTTCAAATTTGGAACCATTTTTAAATTTGGAACCATTTTCAAAATGGTTGGAACCATTTTTTAATTAGGAACAATTTTTTATTTTGGAACTATTATCAAAATGGAACCATTTTCTAAAATGAACAATTTTTTAATTTGGAACCATTTTCAAAATGGAACCATTTTAAAAAATGGAACCTTTTTTAATTTGGATTTTAAATTCGGAACCATTTTTAAATTTGGAACCATTTTCAAAATGGAACCATTTAAAAAATTAACAATTTTCAAATTTGGAACCATTTTAAATTCGGGACCATTTTTAAATTTGGAATCATTTTCAAAATGGAACTATTTTAAAAAATGAACAATTTTCAAATTTGGAACCATTTTTAAATTTGGAACTATTTTCAAAATGGAACTATTTTCAAAAATGAACAATTTTTAATTTGGAAAAAAATGAACAATTTTCAAATTTGGAACCATTTTTAAATTTAGAACCATTTTCAAAATGGAATAATTTTTAAAATAAACAATTTTCAAATTTAGAACCATTTTTAAATTTCGAACCATTTTCAAAATGGAATCATTTTTGAAAATTACACAATTTTTTAAAAATAAAAGAACAAAAACAATAAGAAAAGGAAAAACAAAACGAAAACAAAACAAAACAGAAAAAGAAACGAAAAAGAAAAAGAAAAACAGAAAAGAAAGGAAAAAGAAAAAGGAAAATGAAAAAACGAAAGACAAAAAACAAAAGAAAAAGCTGCTGGATGGGCCGGCCCGGCATAGCTCCCCGTTAGTGGCGGGGCCAATTCGCGCAGCTAACGGGCGGCGTATAGGGTTTGCCGCGATTTGCGAGCCCCCTCCTCCTCGACCCCAAATCAATCTCACACAAAAGCTAAAACACCCTTGCTGAAATCCACCATCTCATAGATCCTTTCTCTTCCTTACTCAAAGCAACTTCTCTCTTTTCTTTTAATCCTGACTTGTAGCTGGAGCGGTGGCGGGGTAAAGAGAATGCATAGAAGGAAGGTAGAGGTCACGCGTCGGGCATCACCAAATCCTTCTTGCGCCGCATTGTGGAGTGGGAGGAGAAGAAGAACACACCGTGGAGTGATAGAGCTGTCGAGTTTCGACCGATCAAGTCTACCTGAGAGCCACTCTCTTCATTTTAGAATTGATGCGATGATCAACAATTAATAGACTTTGCACCTTACACCCTATAAATTTATTCATACATAAACCAGGGTTAATTCTTTTTTATCCATTCAAAATATAACCATGAGCTAGAAGACGAGCTCTCAACACATCAAGCAATTTTGAATGGATTGTCGGGAGCTCGTCATTTTCCTAAATGTTACTCCCTCCGATGCGAATTGATTGTCGGGAGCCCTATAGTACAATTTTGTACTGCCATAGCTCACTTCATACTCCCTCCGTACTCGAATAAGTGGACATATAGAAATTTCAAAACAAATTATGGAATGGATTAAAAAATGCATTGGGAATGTGCAAACTACCATCTCTCTCCTCCTTAATTCTCCCTCCTCCAATGAGCTAAGTGCATGTAGAAAATGAGTATACCATGCATTAGACATTACTGGCCTCGATTCCCGTGTAATGAGAGAACAACATTTTTTCCACTTCAAAGTGTATTGAATCTAGATGTACACTCTTTTGTGGAAAAAACTTCAAATTTAAACGTGCACTTATTCGGGGACGAAGGGAGTACGTCACTTATTTCGGATCAAAGGAGTATCATTTATGATAACCCGATATATTTTGTTCATCAAAATTGCATACTCGAATAATTAAGTCAAATTTTAAGTCAAAACAAAGGGTCTATCAAAAGTATTACTCCCAGTACATGGTGTACAAGTCAAACTCTCACAGCATACGCATTAATGATACACGACACGGTACATATACCCATGCACGCAACACTCCACGCCACACGAAAAATGGAAACAAAACAAACAGCAGCAGCGGCCAGCAGACTACTCCACACTTCCTTACCGGGGTCGATCAGAGATAGCAGACGTAGAGTTTGATGTCCACCCGGATCAGGAAGTAGTCCAGGCCCTGAAAGGTGTCGGTGCGGAGCGTGGCGAGGCCGCGCGCCATGAAGAAGTCGCCGGTGCCGCCGACGACGGAGAGGTCCCGCGTCTTCTCGCCCATGAGGTTGATGATGCCGTTGTGCGCCGTGGAGTTGAACGCGATGGACATGCCGAACCAGGCGTTCAACGACTCCTTCTTGTCGTAGAAGTAGAACCCCTGCGCGCGCGCCGCCACCGCGGGCGCCTCCTTCTTGTTCCCTGCGGGCGCCGGCAGCGCCTTCCCTTCCGTCATGGGTCGTCGAACACCACCAGCATGCCAAATAAGGTGCTGTTGCTCAGCGCCGTCGCGTTCGCCGTCGCCGCCGACGTCGCGTTCGCCGCGTTGCTGATGGTGCCGTTGAAGAGGATGTCGTGGAGGTAGAGCGTCATCTTCTGGCACGGCTCGTCGGGGACTCGGGGTGGTCGCTCGAGACGAGGCTCTTCCGGCCGTGGGCGGTGCCCGCCAGGCCGAGCAGGAGCACCGCGACCACGACGATCAGAGACAGCTTAGCGAGGCCCTGCATTGTCGGCGCGGTGCAACTCTCGCTGAGTGTGTTAAAAAATCGAGCTAGCCGTAGGTAGAGCACTGCTAAGTGGGCAGATGTAACGCATGTTGAAATATTCAGTTCAGTTTAGACTCTAGCCTCTCTTTTACTCCAAGATTTAATTTGTTTATAGCTGGTTCGGTTGTTGTGAATATCGCCTGGACAAGACAACAACACGCTTGTTTATGGTTGAGTAGGTTCAGTGGCGGAGCCAGGATTTGGCCACGCCCCCGGCCAAAAACTAAGGGAAAAACACTACACTACTATAAATTTTCCCATTATGAAGGTATAGCAAAAGTAAAGCTCAATTGCATACATAACTACAAAAGCCAAATCAGAGAAGTCGTTGATCTAGTCCCCATAACTGCATCGTCAAAATTAGAAGAAGCTATCCCTTCAATGAATTTTTTATACGGAGTATAATGAAATCAGTGCGGCCTCCCGCACTAGATCTCCAACTCTCCATCGATGTTCTTCTTTTCCTTCCTGTTGTTTGTTTTCTCTAGGCCGTGTACGACTTGAAGTGGGACTTGGGGCGTTAGAAAGTTAAGGAATTCATGTCGGGCTGTGCATTGCGACTGTGGAAGGGCCTGCAAAGCAGATTAAATAAGGTGGGCTGCATGGCTGGCTGGGCTGGAATATCACATGACCCGGGCCAAATCTTATATCTAAGTAATTTCATGCCTGTGCAGATTTCCACGCCCCGGGCCACGGCCCAGGCTGCCTGGGGCCTGGCTCGGCCCCTGAGTAGGTTCCTGTGGCCTGTGGGTACTACTACTGGCTAAGTGGCTAGGTTCCTGTGGCTAGTTGTTTAACGAAAATAATTTGTTTAAAATAATATTAACTTTTATATGCTACAAAAGTAAAACTTTAGTACAGAGTAATATGTCTAAGTTGCCGAAGCTAGAAATATGTCGTATTGTAAGAAAAAATAGATGGAGCGGCCATTTTACCTAGGCTCAAGGCTTTACGGATGTGTGCATCAGGAAAATAACCAATTGATCGATTCATAGTAAAAATGCAGGTTTACATGGTGCATGTACTCTGTATGATGTTTGGTGGATTAAAATATTGGTAGGAGAAGAAATTCCTCGAAATAAAAAAATCAAATTTTAAAATGTTCACGTTCAAAAATTGTTTAGTTTTAGAACAGTTACAATTCAAAAAATTAATTTATATTCTTAAGTTGTTTTGATTTTTTTTAAAATTAAAATTGGGAATGTATCCATATTTGAATTATTTTTATTTTTTTTAATGCTCAGATTTGGAAGGCATTCAAAATTTTGAAATATTCAAATTTGAAGATATTTGTTCATATTTTTCGGACGGATGTAGAAGAAATAACGTGGTGTAAAAAAATTAAATTTGAGAATGTACATATTTAAAAGTTTTCCAGATTTAAAACAATTGAATTTTTTTTAACAAAAAATTACGTTTATAAAATGTTTAGGTTGGAAAATTTGTTAAAATTGGGAAGTTATTCATATTTGATTTCGTTTTACGTCTGTTAAATGTTTGAGTTTTGAATGCATTCAAAATTTTAAAATATTAAAATTTGAATTTTGACCTTATGTTGTATTATTTGTTTGTTTGTTTTTTCTTATATTTGTAAATTTGAATACATTTGAAGTGATTGTTAAAATATTTAATAAAAACACTTACATATTTATAAAAAATCAAAAATAATTTACATATTTGTAAATTTGAAATAGGTTTGAAGTTATTGTTTTTTCGCAGCATTTAGCATTTTCTGGAAATTGTTTAAATAGGGTGAGGCCGCCTGGCAGAAATTTAGCAATTTCTGAAATTGCTTTTAGAACAATTGAAAATTTTATAAATAAATTACGTTTATAAATTGTTTAGGTTGGAAAATTTGGTAAATTTGGGAAGTTATTCATATTCGAAATCGTTTTACGTTTGTTAAATGTTTGAGTTTTGGATGCATTCAAAATTTTAAAATATTCAAATTTGGATTTCGACCATATGGTGTATTATTTGTTTGTGTTTTTGTATATTCGTAAATTTGAAATAAATTTGAAGTGATTGTTTAAATATTTAATAAAAAACATTTACATATTTATAATTTTTTCAAAAAAATTACATATATGTCAATTTGAAATAGATTTGAAGTTATTGTTTTTCACAGCATTTAGCATTTTTTGGAAATTGTTTAAATAGGGTGGGCCCGCCTGGTAGAAATTTAGCAAAATTCGAATTTGGAGATGTCAGCATTCTAAAATTGTTTAAGTTTGGAATTTATTTGAATTCAAAAAAGTTGTCGTTTTTAAATAATCGGATTTTAGAGGTTGCTCAGATTGTGAGATTGTTTTAATTCAAAAAAAATTAACGTTTTAGGAACGTTTAGATTTTAAAAATTGGGCAAATTGGGAAAGTTTAATTATTTGAATTGTTTGCACGTTTGTAAAATGATTAGTTTTGAAAGAATGTTTGAATTTTAGAAGGCTCAAATTTGAAATTTGGATTTATATGTTCTAATATGTTTGTGATTTTTATTACAAATTTATCAAAATTTTGGCAATACAAAATAGTCAAGTTTTTTTTTGTTTTTTTTTTCCTGTCATAAATAGTTTTGTTTTTTTTTCTTGCCATTTTGATAATTTTTTTTTACATTTTTACGATGGTTATGTGTAAAACTGTTTTGCATTTTTCTTTTTTGGTTTAAAAAAATAAAATCTGACAAATTGGGCCCACCGTGACGTCGGCGTGACGTCAGCAAGGGGAGGGTCTCTCACGGTGACGACGGCGAGATCTACGGCGGCGGTGGTCTACGGCGGCGGCGGTGGTCTACGGCGGCGGCGCACCTCCGCGTTCTGGGACACGCGCGTGGGCGCCGCGGACGCGCGCGGAGCCGGGGTGGTCATAGGTGGCGGCGCTGCAGCGTCTGGGTCGCCGGAGCGACGCCGACGGCCACTGAACGCGGCGGACGCGGCAAACTCTGCTCGGCGGCGATTCCGGCGCCAGTCGTGCGAGCCAGCAGCGGATCTACGGGGAGGAAGGAGATAAGGACGTGGCGGCGGAGCTCTCCGTGCGCTCGGAATTGTGTGGGGAGGAGCGTGGCGGGCGCGCGCCGCGTCGGCGGCGCCGGGGAGCTCGGGCCGTCGCGGGAGAAGAAGGAGGGAAAGGGGAGATGTGGCGCGTTTTTGCACGGCGGCCCCTGCCGTTTTTGAAATTTGCAAAGCAGTCCTTTGCGGGGGGTTTTCTGTGAAAGTGCTGCGCCAAAAATCGTGCGGGAGGGGTGACCGGTTGTTCACCGGTTCCACCGGCGGTGACTGGGTGACGTGGCGCCTTCTCATTGGTGCGGGCGCGCGGGTACTGTTGCCAGGAACAGTACCGCGCGCTGGGGACGACGTGGCTCAATCGTGGCTATCCGTTCCTTCGATCCGACGGCCAGGAAAAAAAGGGTGACGTGGCGCGTCGGAGAGGGGGTGGAGATGTCCTCCCTTTATATATAAGGTTATAGTAGTACTAATTAGTTTTTTGTTTGCGAATATATACTAATTAGGTTTAATCAGCTGGTTCACTTGAAACAGAAGAAATGACCAGAAAGTTGGCGCCTGCTTTTTTTTTTACTTAAGTTGGCGCCTGCTTGGTATACCCCATAGGTATGGGCTCTTCTAAAGTACTCCATCCGTTTGAAAATACTAGACATAGATTTATTTAAATATGAATGTGTTTACACACTAAAACACACGTCTAAATACATCTGTATATGGATAAATCTGCATCAAATATTTTGGAACGGAGGGAGTACCCTCTAATACCGGCTGTGAAAATCTAACGTTGTGCGGTGATGTATACTGCTACAATTACATAAAATTTCATACCGTAAAAACGTTTTAAGATAAACCGCAAAACACTTTTACGACATGAGATGCGATATGTCAAATCAGCCCTCGCAGAAGTGTACACGTAAATTTTGAAAATGTGCTTCCCTCATAAAAAAATATTTGCACTCAAATAAGCATACCCACATACGCTTCCAACACATAAATTAAAGGTTTCTATATATGGCCCCATTTCGGTTATTTGTCCCACACATTTAGTTGTCCTTATTTTTTCCCACTTCGCTCCACTTAAGCCTCGCGGATGGGCAAACCGGGCAATTCCTAAGGGTCAATCTCGTGGACGTTACTTGACTATGCTCTGGCGAGTGGGACCTATTAAAATACTTTGACTGTTACTGCACTGATTGGTGGAACCCTGACCGTGGTCCCTATCGCTCCTGACTTCGAGCTCATATACACCATCTTGATCAAACTTCCATACATGTGCTGAGCTTGAATTGTTTATTTATAAGACATAATTTGATAATTAAATCACATGATCAACATTTAATTTGACGATTAGACATGGTTCCTTCGGAGTTTCATCCGGGATGATAAATCATGATCGACCATTAATTTGACGATTACAAGACGTGGTTCCCTTCGGATGTTTAATCTGTGATGATTAAATCCTGATCAACCATTAATTTGATGATTAAAAGATGTGGTTTCCTTCAGAAGTTTCATCTGCGATGATCAAATTATGATCAAAGAATAATTTGACAATTAAAATACGTGGAGTACATTATTTTGTCTATATGCATGCCGTCGTGGAGAAAATATATGTGAGCCCTAGGTTGTGGAGTACTAATTAATTAATATTTGCTGCTCATATTTAAAACTAAATTACTCATTGATTTGCTTCTCAAACTCAAATTACTCTTTGATTTTATTACTACTTATTTATCTACAGTACAAAAGTTGTTCTTGCAACTTCATTTACAATATAAACTACTAATACTAATAGTAATACTAATACTAGTGCTAATCTAGTCCCCTCTTCGCAGCCCCCTTGCAAGACTAATGGACGGTCCTAGCTTCCTGTGTAGCAGAACACACGAGGATACTGAGGAGAGGAGAAGACAAACCAATCACATCCATCTAGGGCCTAACCCAAGCACACCATAAGCTCCCCGAGGTTATGGCCAATTTACTAAGTCAAAAGTCAAAAATCTTTGATATGTCCAGCTTGATGAAGAAGCTCGACGCCCTATCACAGTCTAACTCTAAGTGTGCTTTGCACATGAGGAATATTGTCATGGATGTATCTTTTATTTATGAGGGCGGATTGCGAGAGGACATCATCTTGGAAACACTATGTAGGAGACTAATGGGCGGAAGTCCCAAAAACCTCAGCGCCCGCCTTATTAAGGAATGGTGTTTCAGTTTGAGAATTACAATGTACTGTTTGCATTCTGAACATAAGGCCAGGACTGGACAAGCCTTCGAGTGTATTTTCCAGGCAACGGTATACCTTTTGCTCGCTACTCAGTCTTCTCTTAATTCTCTCCACATTTTCCCGCAAAAAAATCTCTCTGCATCGTTTTATGTATTTGCTTGTACCATCATCGATGTTAAATTATGTTCAATCAGAGTTTACACACGATCGAAACACCAATCAAACAATGTTTGCCGAGTGTCCCCGCCGCCACACTCGGCCAAGATTTCGGAAAATGTGCGCGCAAACCCTAATTTTTCACGCTACTAGTTTGCCGAGTGCCTCGTGCCGCCATACTCGGCAAAGAAATCAGAAAACTACTCAGATTTGACCCACACATTTAGTTGTCCTTATTTTTCCCCACTTCGCTCCACTTAAGCCTCGTGAATGGCCAAACCGGCCAATTCCTAAGGGTCAACCTCGTTGACCATTACTTGACTAAGTTTTGACGAGTGAGACCTCTTAAAATAATTTGATAGTTACCGCACTGATAGGTTGGACCCTAACCGTGGTCTCTGTCGCTCCTGAGTCACAAAGGTGAGATGTTTAGTCACACCTCGCTACTTCACAACGTGTCTGAGCAGCTTATAACACCGAAAGTGAAGCATGTATTGACTCCAAGCTCTTATACACCATCTTGATCATCTGGATCAAACGGGTATACCTGAGCCCGAATTATTTATTTATAAGACATAATTTGATAATTAAATCACATGATCAACATTTAATTTGACGATTAGACGTGGTTCCTTCAGATGTTTCATCTGGGATGATTAAATCATGATCAACCATTAATTTGATGATTAAAAGACGTGGTTCTCTTCGAATGTTTCATCTGCGATGATTAAATCATGATCAACCATTAATTTGATGATTAAAAGACGTGGTTCCCTCCGGAAGTTTCATTTGGGATGATTAAATCAGTGTCAATTAATTTGATAATTAAAATACGTGGTTCCCTTCGGATGTTTCATCTACATGCAGTCTCTTGGCTTGACTAATTCCCTTGATAAAATAGACGATTTAAGGACGTGGTTAGCTATATATGCATGTGTTGTTTATATGCATGCCGTCATGGAGAAAATATATGTAAGCCCTAGGTCGTGGAGTACTAATTAATATTTGCTGCTCAAATTTAAACTCAATTACTCTTTGATTTGCTTCTCAAACTAAAATTACTCTTTGATTTTATTATTACTTTTTAATCTACAGTACAATATTTGTTCTTGCAACATCATTTACAATATAAACTGAAACATCATCAGGAATGGTGTTTCAGTCTGTGAATTTGGTAAAGGTGTGAGGGCTCGTTCAATTGTTTAGCTAGCTTGCTAGCCTTCCTGAAAAAAAAGACATTCTGATTAATTGGTACTATTATTACTGAAGAAGAACTTGTATTCCATTTTTTCTGAACTTTGGTCTATTTTGTGGATTTGGAAATATGTACAACGAAGTTATGTGAATCAGTATGTGAGCGTTTATTATAAAAAAAAAATAGGAAAAAGAGTTTTTCATGTCTGTCGTTTGTAGAATGCCACATGATCCTGGTATATATATTCTACGTGTCTAAAATTACAATGTACTGTTTATATTCTGAAAATAAGGCCAGCACCAGACAAGCCTTGAGTGTAATTTGCAGGCAACGGTACGTGTACCTTTTGCTTGGTACTCAGCCTTCTCTTAATTCTCTCTGCATCGTTTTATCTATTTGCTTGCACTATCAGCGATGTTAAATTGGAGTTTACACACAATCGAAACACCAATCAAATTAAATATTTAGACTCGGACCTTCTCCCACCTTCTGCTACAGACCAGAGAGAGGCGGAAGATGCGACTCGGGCGTTCCGCGTATCTCGCCGGCGATCCCGCCGCTCCCCTCCGCCTCCGGTGGCCGCTGAGGCACTGGGATGTGGGGGGGGAGCTCCGGCGACCGTTTGTGTGTGTAGATAGGCTTATCTAGGTGTGTGTTCCTCCCGACGGCGATGAAGACGGCGGCGTTGGCGTCGGCGAGTGAGGTGTTGTCCTTCCCCTCCGTTCCCCGTTCCAGCCCTGGTGCCGGGGAGGTCGTGAAGGCTCGTCGGGTGCCCTCTTCCTGCTCCTCTTCTCCGGCCAGCCTCGGTGGCGAGGGGGGAAGGTTCTGGAAGCTGGGGATCCGTTTTTGGTGCAGGTGGTCTTGGTGGTTCCCTCTGGTGGTCTTGCGCCGGCCGGCCGTGGTGGCGAGGGGGGCGGCCGCTGGAGGTGTTTCGGTGATGGTGCTGGTGGTCCTGGGCGCAGGCGCGGCGGCTGGAAGACGGGTGGTGGCTGGGTGTTGGCGCGGTGGTCGTGGTCGTTCAGCGAGACCCGATTCCGGCGCGGCGCGGCGGATGGATTCTGCGGCCTTCTTCACAGTGTGGGAGCGTCTTCTTCCTGGCGGGCGGTGGTTCAGCATCGTTGTTGGCGACTAGGAGTGTTGGGAGCGGCTGAGGATCCAATTGTGTTTTCTTCGGATGCTGTAGGGTGCTTTCTGCACTTTCTTGGGTTTCTTTGTTTTTTCTGTTTTCGTTGGGGACCTGTTTGTAAAGTGCTGAGCATCCTGTTATATGTATTGGATCCTTCCTCAAAAAAAAAAAAAGAAACACCAATCAAATTAAGATGTGCCTGAAGGTCACCAATTCTCTTACAGGCCATCCATGCATAACGAGCTAGATCTTCAACTGGGCGTGTAGGTCTATCTACCATGATGTTAAACTGAAGTGTGTACAATATGGGCCATATAATGGGAAAAATTTACTGTGAAAATTAAGGTAGGTCTAATCTACCCTCAAGAATCAACGGTCTATACTGCTCCGTGCCTCCGTGGTCCCTGCCCTCTAGTAACACGTTCCGTAAGGGTTCCCGTTTTCCTTTGGATGGAATCACGATCGATGCGTACCCTCAGGCGCTCGCCGCCGCCGCCGCATGGAGGTCGCTCCATTCGTCGGCGTGGTCCAGGCGCAGAGCCTGACCGCATAAGCGCCCTACCTGACGAGATGCTTCTCCTGGTCCTCGCGCGCCTGCACTGCGTCCGCACCGTCGTACAGACCAGCCTGCTCTCCTGCCGGTGGGCCGGTGGCGCGGCCTCTGGACCGCTCTGACCGATCTGGCCTACTGTCGACTCGCGCCCACCGCCGTCAAAGCGGTGCGTAGCCGCTTCGCTCCTTCGTCCGTGGTGTCCCTTTGCGATGTCGCGCAACACGCAGGGTTTAATATTTCGTTTGTGTAATATTTTTCGCACCTCCCAGAGATTCGCGAATTTCGAGAAAATAACGAAATTTCGAAGAAATATTTCTAAAATTTCGGCCAGATTTATAGTCTGGCGTTCAAATTAAATTCAAAAAATAAAAGTGGAGCAAATAGAATCGAACCCAGTACCTTCCTAAGATGTGCCTAGATCCTAAACCGGTACACTAAAGGCAACTTCTTGTCTAGATTACGCTCTAGTTCTTCTTGAAGTGTAATTTCTCTGGTTTATTCAAATTTAAACGAAAATTCCGACCGACATTATATTTTCTCGCCCCTTAAAGAAAACCGTTGATTTCGCGAATTTCGCTCGAAATTTCGACGAGAATTTTTTCCCTGGCAACACGCCGCAGCCGGGCTCTTGCCGGAAAAACTAGTCTTCACCGTCCTGGAGCCTCGTAGGAACAACGGGGCTAACATCGAGCTCCCCTGCCTCCCTTCCACTCAACTGATCGAGCTGGACACGCAGCACCTCTGCGTGAAGCCGCCGCCAGCAGAATCGGGCGAGTTCGGAGTTCGCGTCACGCCTCCGCCTGTCGGAGAGTTCACCTCCCTCGAGAGTCTGTCCCTCACTGGCAGAATAGACGGCCTTGGCTCATTTCTCAACCGCTGCCGATACCTACGTGTGCTAAGCCTCACCTACACGTACTCGCGGCAGCTCACCCTGACACTGGACGGCGACGGCGAGTTCCCACTGCTCGAGAGGCTGTCGCTCTCCGGCAACATCGCCGACCTTGGCACCTCGCTCAACCGCTGCCCACGCCTGCGCATGCTCAGCGTCACCTTCAGAGGTGTGGCGCTCGACTCCATTGAAGCGGCGCTCGCCACACTCGAAGAGGCAGTCCCACTTGGCTTGGCTGTGTGCCTCCTCGGCATCGACGATATCCGTAGCAGAGACAACTTCGACGCCGCTCGCTTCACCTCCCTTCTCGGCGCCGCCGCGAGGCTCTCACCGCAGGAGTTCACCTTCAAACACTTCTTCGACAAACACAGCTCCGTCCACATGCCCAGCTTCCACCGCGCCACGTCGATCGACATGGATTTGAACACGTCCATACGCTTCAGAAGGATACCCGAGGCCGTAGCCGATTTCTCGGCCCTCGAGAGGCTGTCCCTATCTGGGGGATGCAGGCCCGTCAACCTTGGCACCATGGTGTCCCGCTGCCAGCGCTTGCGTGAGCTCAGTCTGACCGTTACTAAGGGCAAAATCAAGGTCCACTCTGCATCCTTGCACAAGCTGTACGCCACTACCGGTTGGGACACGGATTGCCGCAGCATCGACATCGTGGCGCCGGTGCTTAAGCAGCTGGAACTGGTGATCCGGGACAACGGAGTCACTAAAATTAGTGTGTCTATCTCAGCGCCAAGGGTGGAGCAATTCTCGTGGAAGCGCCTTCAGGCCTTCACGTCTTCTATGACGCCTCGGCTTTGGCGTCTCCGGTGCCTGGGGTTGGAGACTGCACAAGACACATGTTCAGTTGGAGTCCTCTGCCTGCGCATGTCTGCTGGTGTAAGTCTCTTCTTCTATGTCTTTGCCCAATCATCCATAAAGGATTCGTCCACTGCTACCAATTTGAACAGCCAAAACGTTTTATATTAAGGAACAAGGTAGTACGTTTTAACGAAATTGTGTATTTTGTTTTGCAGAAACATTTGGGCGCTGAGCTGGTCTTTACCAAAGAGATGGAGGCACTTCTGATCATCGACTTTTCTGTGTTGGAGCTACACCTCGAAATTACGTCTGGCCATCTTTTTGGATCACTCCTGTTACGTCTCTTTTTTTTTTTTGAAACGGGGGGCAAAAGCTTTGCCCCTTATATTAATTAAGGAGAAGTTGCAAGAAAGCAATTTTTGGGCGTACCCATTATTACAAACGAGACTACTCTCGCGGCATCAAGTTGCCCAAAGATTTGGCACCCGCTAGAACCCACAACCGGGCCTCACACTTAATTCTAGCAAAGACGACCAACGGCGGCGAACATATATTTTTGAACACCCTAGCATTCCGCTCATTCCACACCTCCCAAGTGACTAGAAGGGTGATGGAAGCTACCGCCCTCCGATTAGGGGATACATCCGCCATCAAAAGCCACCAATCGTTGAAGGAGAGATTAGACCAAGAGCTCGGATCGAAGTTGACCAACCCAAGCCAGTCCTTCACCATCCCCCAAAGCCTTTGAGAAACACGGCAATGGACGAAGAGGTGTGCCACGGACTCCATGGTTTGCTTGCACAAAGGACAAAGGCCACAATTTGGCCACCCTCTTCGCGCGAGACGGTCCGCCGTCCACACTATTTTGGAAAGCAAGCCAAGCAAAAAACTTCGTCTTTGGCGGCGCCCAAACCTTCCAAATTGTCTTTTCCATGGAGGAGGAGATGGTGCCCATGAATTGCAACTCATAGGCTGTTTTTGCCGTATACTCCCCATTTTCCGTAAGCTTCCACCGGATCTCATCACATGTGTTGGGGTTTAGTTGGATATTGAGGAGCTGCGTCCAAAGGGCCATGAATTGAGAGAAGTGCGCGACGGTGAAGTTCTCGTCAAGCCGCACCTTCCCCTCCCAAGCCGCCCCGGTTAAGGCCTCCAAAATGGTGCACCTCTTTTTGCTTGAGGAAGCAAAGATGAGAGGGGCAAGATCCTTAGGCTTCGTCCCGCCCAACCATGGCGTGTGCCAAAAGGGGGCCTTTGCGCCGTTACCCACCGTGATTATTGTGGCGGAGTAGAAGATGTCCATGTCCTCACTTGTGCACGGATTTCCTTGTCCCGCCCAAATCTTGTTGGGGTCTTTCCATTCCAACCAAGGCCACCGCAAGCGCAAAGCCGTTGCAAACTTGGCCAAGTGAAGAATACCTAGGCCGCCAAGCTTTTTCGGGCGACAAACCAATTCCCAATTGACCTTGCATTTAGCCCCCGTGGTCGTGTCCTTGGCCGACCAAAGAAATGCCCGTTGAATCTTGTTCATGAATGTCATAGTGTCCGGATGGATGACAAGAGGAGTCAAGAAATAGATGGCTTGCGAAGCGATGACCGACGTGACAAGGGATGCCCGACCGGCCGTAGCAATGTATTTGCCATTCCAAGTAGGTAGCTTTCTTGCGCACTTGTCCTCAAGAAACTGGAAATCCCCTCTACGTAGGCGCCAAACCGAGAGCGGTAGGCCTAGGTAGCGCAAAGGGAAAGAAGCACGAGTAACCGGAATGCCCTCAAGCACCTCGTCAAGATTGACTTGCCCACATCTAATTGGAACCACGGAGCTTTTGTCGAAGTTTGTGCAAAGACCGGTAACTTCACCAAAAGTGTGAAGGATAGAAGCAAAGTTTCCCACATCCTCCTTGAAAGGGGCCAAGAACACGGCCGCATCATCCGCATAAAGTGAAGTCCGAAGAATGGTCCCTCTACCTCTCAACTTGTGAAGGAGCCCCTCCCTTGTAGCTTTCTCAAGAATTTGTGTGATGGGATCAATGGCAATCACGAAGAGAAGTGGCGAAAGAGGATCGCCTTGCCGAAGCCCCCTACCATGAGATATAGGGGGGCCGGCAATGCCATTTAGGATAGCCCGTGAAGTGGCGGTGGAGAACAAAGCGGCAATCCAATTCCGGAAAATGCTAGGAAACCCCCGGCGTTGGAGGAGGTCAAGAATGTATTCCCAACGGATAGAGTCGAAGGCCTTTCTAATGTCAAGCTTGAATAGGAGAGCCGCAATCTTGTTTTTGTGAAATCTTTTTGCAAGATTCTTGACATAGAGGAAGTTGTCGTGGATGCTTCTCTTCTTTATGAAGGCACTTTGGGCGTTGGAGACAAGGTCATTCATCAAAGGTCCCAAGCGGAGGGCAAGCATCTTGGAAATGATTTTGGCAATAGCATGGATGAGACTAATAGGCCGGAAATCGGAGACCTCTTCCGCCCCTTCCTTCTTAGGCAAAAGGGCGATGTTGGTGGAGTTTAACCAATGGAAGTTTTCGGCGTGTAGGTTACCAAAGAGGTGGACAACCTTCATGACGTCGACCTTGATGATGGAATACATCGGATCCGTGCTGTTACAAAAAGGCTTAAGCTCGTCACACCGTGCTCCACCCAGGTACATGCAAGTTTAAAACAAATCCTCTAGTTAGTCTTGAGCATTTTCTTAAAGAAGTACTTTGTAATACTCTTCATTTTCTTTAGGCGAAACGAACATGCCCAATTACTTGTCCTTGTAGTGAGAACAAGAACCCGGCAAACCAAAATATCTCCGCGGCTTGCCTCGAAGAAGTCGAGATGGCCAACTTCAGTGGGCACCATTGTGAGCATGATTTCTTAGCACGGATACTCTCATGCTCGCCAATGCTTAAAATGGTGTCTCTCAATCTTTCGCCATCTGGAGCTTGCACCAAGGAAGTTCAAGATATTCTCTTGGCGTATCCCTCTGTGCGTTGCTATGCTTATTCCTCCTCTGGTAAACTAGCTCGGTATATCTCAGGTTAATGGACGTGCTCCCTGATGCAACAAAATTGTTTTCTGTGAAGGGAGATGCAGAAATATTTGGTATCCTTTCGTGGTGCTGCGATAATATTACGACACAAATTGATGCCATCACTTGAAACATATTAATTACGTAGAAATATCCTGCTGAGACGTGTAATGTACTTGTCTGTCAGCTTCTTTCATTAATTTGGAACATGTTATTTCCATTGATTTTCCATCCGTTGTACCTATTTGTACTTCCCACGATGTGTATAAATAGTTGTATATAAGATTACTGGCCTCGAGACGCAGATGCTATCAAAGAATTAAGGCCGTGGCCAGCATCGAATTTGTGCCAAATCAGAAATGTTGCAGCCGTGCATTCGGCTTACTGACATTTTTCATCCGTGTCAGAAACCTCGAGTAAGAAAAAAATTAGTTAAAAGGGTTGCTCCTGATTTTTGTCTAGTAATGAAAGCCACCAAAATCAAGGCATTTTCAGGCATAAAGGGTACCTGAAAGGTAATGTTACCATCTACTACCTCCATTTCTAAATACAAGATTTTATATTTTTTTCTTAATTCATACGTATCTAGACCTACTTTACTGTGTTGATTCACTCATTTTAGTCCTCATTTAGTCTACATTGAAATGGACAAAATATTTTATAATTTAAAACGGAGAGAGTACTATCCTATTACATCAGACAGTGTAACTATGGAGGTTCAGTGAACTTAACAAGTTGGTGTTGAGCTGTTGGCCCCAGGCGAGGTCCCTGATTTACCGGCGAGGACTGTTTTCCCTTCCACAGTGACCTACGATTGTACAAACTGGATCACAAGCTTAAAACAAGTATTAAGATGTTTTTTGAGGGTTAAGGCAGGCGTTCTGCCATTCAATTAGTAGAGAAGAAAGTACTCCCTCCGATCCGTAAAGAATGTCGGACCAAAACAACTAAAAGCACGTAACTAAATTTTTCAGATCGGAGGGAGTATTTACATCGGCACCTCGAAAGGCAAAGGCCCTAAGGCTAAAAGAGAAGAAGCTACTACAAACTAGGGCACCCGCCTCCGGGGTCATCTGTGTGGGCAAAATCCCTCAAGGCGATCTCCTCGCGGATGAGACGCACCACCTCTAAAAATGGCAGCACCACATTGGTGAAAACTCTCCTATTTCTCTCCTTCCAAACACCCCAAATGATGTAGCAGATAATGCCATTCGTCTTCTTCTTCTCATTTTTCCTCATGCCATGGATGTATTTGCTCCACCAATTGTCAAAGGGGCGGTCTGTGATGGCCGCGGGGGTGGCTGCTCCAAAGCGAGGAGAACTGAGTCTCGCACCGTCGTCGTGAAGGAGCACTCATGGCACATATGTTGCACCGTTTCAGGATGAATGTGGCATAGCTTGCAAATGGGGGAGTGCGGCCATCCCCTTCACGCCAAGTTGTCACTTGTCCTAATCTTCTCATGCGCCACCACCCAAGCGAAGAATTTGCATTTTGGTTCCGCGTGTGCATTCCAAATCTTCTTTGACTCGAAGGAGGGTGGCATCCAGCGAATTAGCAGCGGTATGGGGAGGCAGCTGAGTATATTCCTGAGGTTGTCCAACGCCACTTGATGGAGTCCGGTCTTGGCTGCAGCTGAATGGTAAGGAGGATGGTCCAAAGGTCAATGAACTCGGTGAGTTGAGAGCTGATGTTTTGAAGGGCACGCATCCAATTTCCTTTAGAGAGCTCTTTTTGGACGGATCTACACTTCCTTGTTCCTATCGTGAAGAGCCCCAGGAAGCGAAGCTTTAAAATGCCCACAAAAATCAGTGTTTTCACAAAGATGTTAATGAGATAATGCAAATGAAGTTGAAACCACGAACGAAATATAGAAATTATCAGTATTTTCACAAAAATCACAATTCAAAATCACGGCATTTTTCAGCCATAAATCCTAGCCTAAAAGGTAAATGTTACCATCTACTATTGCATCAGGCAGTATAACTGCGAAGGTTCAGTGAACTGAACAAGTTGGTGTTGGGCTGTTGGCCTACCGCTCAGCATCTGAAAACAACCCGACCAAGAAATCCGAAGTAATTATCCCCTCTGCTTCACTGCTTGTACAGAAGGCACAATCCCTGATCAACCAGTGTGGAGTGTTTTGCCTTCCACAGTAACCTCTACGAGTGTGCAAACCGGATCTCAAAATCCCAAACAGAGTGCATATGTTTCTCCATTGCCTCCCATGAAAACAGAGTTTGCTACGGTTGTTCCAAATTGGCCATAACAAGGCTGGTGTTAAGATGTTCAATGCGAAAACGAAATATACACAAATAATAGTATTTTCAAAAAAATCATAATTCAAAATATCCCCGCTAGCTCAAACCATAACTCTTTGCCAATTAATCAGTGGAAGAACAAATTGCCGCCACCATCGGGTGCCCCATGTCGTTCTCCCCGCAAACGTATTTTGTGCTCCCTCTCAGAACAAGAATTTTCGGCGTCGGCTCTAGAGTTTCTTGCAGCAAAAATCTCGAACCAGATTCCGGGGTGGTGCATCTCGTTGATCCACAGTGGGGGCCGCCTCACCCCGCCACAAAAGTTCTCTCATGGATCCCTATCCTGGCTATGTCAGTGCTTCCGCTCTCTAAGGGGGTGATCTCCAAGATGGATAGGCCACGATAAGCGATGTTGTGGAAAGCGGCGGCTGCATGCTCCGGCGGGGACGGTCAGATTGCTTGGGACTATGTGTGTTGGCTGTGAACAAAGGTGGGCCTCTTGGCTGTCAATCGCAGCCTGCAGTTCACCTGCTTGCGTCTGAAAACCCTGCACGGCCTTTTTTCCGGCCGCGATACTCCTTGGACGCGCTGGTCCGGCGAAGCTACTTGTGTGAGCACCCCCAGCCGTCCACCCCTTCATGGCGCCATTTCGAGACTCTGATCCCGCTATACCCTTCCATCACGTACGCGAGTGGTGCCCGCGACGGCGTATGGACCTCGCTGTGGCGCGACGCATGGACGCCGTTGGCACCGCTCTCGTCTGCCCTGCCGGCAGCCTTCTCTCACTGCCTCAACACGGCGCTGCTCGCAATCGTTTGGTCGATTGGGAAATCGCGGACCAACATGGTGTTCGATGCCGAAGGTCTCACGTCCGCCCGTGTTCTCTACATGATCGTGGACCATCTACGGCTCTGGATGTTGCGTGTCCCCCCGACATGTTGATCTTAGCGACCTCCGTGCTTGGTGCGACAGCTTAGGGGGTGTGACTTCTGTTTGCTTAGGCCTTTTCTGCTCATCTCTTTTGTGCTCACACTTGCGGTGGTATGCCACCTTGTGCGTCCCCCCCCCCCCCCCCCCCCCCCCCCCCCCAGTTTTTTAATGAAAAAATGATGTACAGTTTTAGGTGCTATCGCAAAAACCGGATAAGTTTTATTTTCTACCTATCCCCAAATGGGTAAGTTATCTCCGGTAAGAAGCTTATTAATTACTCTCAGGAACATGTGTGGAATAGCAATCTAATAACATTTGGGTGGTACAACAGGAGGAATTCCACCAACCATATTTGTGCGCCACACTACTATGAATAAACTTTGGTCCCTTTTTTGGACTTCTCCATTTGTTATGAACTGCTCGGATTTTATTTGCCCTCAAAGAGAACAGATTTATTAGTTTTGGACTGAGTAGCCTATAGTTTTAGAAAAAGGATGGAAATTGACGTACATGAGGTGACAACTTTTTTTTGTACCGCTTAGGAGTGTACAAATCAGATCACAAGACCCTAAACACATATATTGCATGGTTGTCCAAGCGGCGGAGCATGCAGGAAATCAAGGATGGGCCGGTTCAGCTAGAGTGGGCCAAATCAACACAAATAACAGACCAATTTCTATTAGTGGGCCGAAGTAATACAAGATATTTAAGCAAAAACCAAATGGAAGGGTGGGCCATGGCCCAATATGGTCTACCTGTTCCTCCGCCAGTGTTGTCCATTGCCTCCCATGGAAACAAATGTTCTTACACATGTTCCAAATTGCCCATATAGCGAAGCTCATGTGTTAATGAAATATGAAATAATCCACCAACCACATATAGAAACATCAACTCACAAAAAAATCACATTCAAAGTTTCAGCTAGCTTCCATCATAATTGTTTTGATTACACAGTCAAAGAACAATTGATGTACAGTTTTAGGCGCCTTGCAAAAACCGGGCAAAGTTCCCTCCGGTGAGAAGCTTAGGACTCGGAGGAACATCTGCATCCTGCGTGGAACACATTATAGGACAGGGGGAGTAATAACTACGGGAAAATATCTTCCAAAAGAAGAAAACTATGTAAAACTGCAGAAACGTAGTAGCAAAAGTTGTGTCCATGACTCTATGCACACACATAATCTAAAACGATAATAGTAGCTAGGATTAGCACTGCTGCCATTAGTCTTTCGGAGCAAAGATGCTTGGCATTGTCGTCGTCGCCGATGAGTACTGCTGCTGCTGCTCCCTTTCTTCACGTATCTTCCGGGAGGAATCCACCATGTCCTTCATTGCCGGCGTCGCGAACGCTGCTCCAAACAGCGGCGCTCCAGACATTATCGGAGCTCCAAAGGGTGACGACGCCGATCCAAATGCGGGCGTCGACGACGCTCCAAACGCTGACGGCGCCATGCACCCGAAGAAGTTCACGGACGAGGCGCGCTGCTGCGCGTGAGAGCTCATGCCGGACCATAGTAGCCATATTCCCGGTACGGTGGGTTCGTGGGACGGGAACGTGGGACGAGAGTCGGAGCCTACAAAAAGTAGGGAACGGAAGGAGTATACATCTCCTGAACGATTATTCAGTTGCGGGGACGCGAACCGGTCGATTCCGAAACGATGAACCCGATACGATATAGTGGGTCGAGGAACGGTGAACCCGATCTGATGGCTGAAACGCTGAAAGTCTGGACCTTCTGGATCCTGGAGCGATGAGGATGAACTGATGAAGTCCTGCCGCCTGCGATCTGCCTCTTGTGTCCTTGTCTCTCGTACGAGAAAAGGGTTCTAGGGTTTGTAGGACACTATATATATCACGGTGTAAGTAAAAGGGCATCCAATTAATTGATTCCATTGATCGGGGGATGCATATACGTGAACAAAGGCAGCATATCACTAGTTTCCTAATAGCATGCTTGATTCTAGGCTACAATCAGGGTTAGAGTCCTTGGATACGTTCGCACTAGTTTCCATCGCCTAATTGAGTCGAGAACCTGATGATGTCGGGTGGCTGAACTGGGTGCAGCGCCGAATCTCCGGGAACGCGTTCCGCTCACTGAATTGTGTCGTCCCGCCCATCGTTCCCGAACCGCGAATCGGGACGACGAATCGGGTTCACGGGACGGGGCACCGTTCCCCGTTTCCGGCTACTATGTGCCGGACAGCAAGCTGGGGCGCCCCGTTTGCTCGTATTCCCGCCGCGTCGACACGCGGGCGCTAAGCTCGGCCAGCTCGTAGACCAGCGCCGCGCACCGGGCGTCGTTGGCCAGATCGCCCGTCCCCGCCGCCTCCCGGCGCCTGTCCAGTATCCGGGCGGCCTCCGCGTGGTCGCCGCGCTCCGCTGCTGCCCGCGCCGCCTCGATGTCTTCCGTCGCCTCCACGCGGAAGCGCTCCACTTGGACCTCCATGGACGGCTTCTTGTCCTCCTCGCTCGTCACCTCGGCCGGCCTCCTCACGACGGCGTCCTCGCCGGCCACCTCCGTCGACTTCCCCGTCGCCGTGTCTTTGTAGGTGCAGCTCACCCTGATAAGGCGCGTGACGTCTTCTGTGTCCGCGACTCTCGGCACGTCCACGAACAGCAGGAAGCGCCTCTCCTCGTCGGCGTAGAGCTCTCCCACGTCCACGGATGCGGCGCGGCCGTACGCGACAATGTGGCTCTCGTAGCGGCCGGACTTGATGGACCGGACGCGCACGTCAGGGTGTGGGCACGCCACGGAGATCCACGCCTCCTGCACGGCCACCGAAAGGAGCCCGCCGATGCACTGCGCGAACGCGTCCTGCACCAACGCCTGGTTCTCGATGAAGGAGTACGTTCCACCAGTCGCCTCTGCCACGGCTTCCATCGCCCTGGCGTCGTGGTCGATGCCGAAGCCGAACGTGTGGATTGGAGTGGAGCGCTTGCCGTCGTTGCTGCCAGCCAAGGAACGTGGCACGAGATAGTCGTAGCTCCCGTTCGCTTGGCGGTTGCAGTTGTCTTCGCCGTCGGAGAGAAGGATGACGCTGGCGACGGCGTTCCTGCACCGGCGGCCGTCGAGCACCTTGGCGGCCGTGTCAAGCCCCTTGACGATATCCGTATGGCCACTGGCGATGAGGGACCCCACGGAGCGCTTGGCCGAGGCCTTCCCGGCGTCCGACATGCGCGTCAGCGGGGTGACCCGGCGTGCCTGGTCCGAGAAGGAGACGACGCTGAGTCGGTCCGCGGGTCCGAGGTCCGAGCTTGTCGATCACGAACCCCATGGCGTCCTTGAGCAGCGAAAGCTTGCCGCCCGCCATACTCCCGCTGACGTCGAGCACCGTGACGAGGTCAAGCGGTGCCGTCTGGTAGGCGGCGGCGCCGGGAGCCTTGGCGTGCACCAGCACGGCGAAGCTGTCGCGTGCGCAGCCCCTCGCGACGGCCGGGACCTCGCAGTGCGTCTTGAGGACGAGCGGCCCGTTGGTTGTTGATGCCTCCTGGACGTCGTGGTGTGCCACCGCCGCCGGACGGTTGTCGACTGGCTCGTCGTCGTCGAACAGGCACCTCCACGTGGCTGATCCGGGCGGCGGCGGCATGGGCCCGAAGACGGGATTCGTCCGCGCCATAGGCAGTCCTCCGAATGATATTGTATTGGAAGGACCCGGCGGCGTGCGTGAGAAGCCGAATGGTGTCGTCGCCTGCTTAAGGCAATGGTCCGGAGTCGAGAAGCCGAAGGCGGAGCTGCTTGCCGTGGCCGGAGGAGACGTCTGCCCAAACGAGCTTGCATTGGAAGGATCCAACGGCGTGGGTGGGAAGCTGAAGAAGCCCGGTGTGGCCGGAGGAGGCGCCTGTCCAGACGAAGACTCTGGAGTCGAGAACCCGAAGGCGGAGCTGCTTGCGATGACCGGACGAGTCGTCTGTCCAAACCAGGTTGCATTGGCAGGCTCCGACGCCTGCGTGGGCGCCGCGAAATTGAAGGTGAAGGTCCTGGCCGGCACCAGATCAGGCTTCGCGGAAGAGGAACGGAAGGGGGTCGTGGTGGTGGGCGCCCCGCCGCAGACACGGCAGGCGGCGTCGGCCGCGCCGAGAGGGTGGAAGCAGAAGCCGCATCGGTTCTGCATGGTCGTCGGCGAGAACGTACGTGGACGCGTTGGCTTGGTGATTTAGATCGACTCGAGTAGTAGGAGCTGTGTGTTGGTGTATTTTTTGAACAAAACGGGCAATTTGCCTCATTTTATTTAAAAAGTAGAGAGAATTGACCGGTTCATTTGCGGGGGCACCGGCCGAAAACCCGTACAGATGCACCAAAGAATTGGGCACTCCACCACAGCCAACCTGGCTACCCACACGAAACACAGGAACACAAGGAAAGCCATGTCGAGGTTGCCACGAAGCGTCATCGTCATTACTCCTCCACGAGCCAGCAACTCCGACTTAACCAGCGACTTCCCAAACAGAGCCTCACAAACGGTGCCGGAGCCCATGCCGGCCTATGCCACCGATTGGCCACAGGCGCCAAGGACAGACAGCTCTGACTCAGACAAACGAGCATCACATGGGAATTATGCTGGACTTGCGCCGACCGAGCACTCTGCAGAGACCATTGGCGACCGGTCATCGTCACCGCCTGGACACGCTCCACCGCAGCTCCGACTCCACAGCAACACAACGAAGCAGAAGAGCCCATCGGACACGCCGGGAAACCGACTACCGAAGCCCAGCCGCGACCCATCCTCAGCACGACGCATCACCATTGCCAAACTGCACACTTGGACCTCGCACAACTGCCCGACAACAGCCCTCTTCACAGAACCCGGCCAAAGGCGACTCCGAGACGATGCCCCCATGAAGGAAGGAGACGCAGCAGCGCCTCCATCGCCCGATCACCGATCTGAGGTTTCCCTCCGGAGCCAAGGCCGCAGGAGGGGTGAGCACACCTTGACGAAGCTTCCAAGAAAGTACGTGACACCCGCAGGCGCCACCATCGCCAGCCCCCGCCAAAGGCAGAGCAAGGATTTCTCCCGGGGAGGCTCAACCCCAACCTGAACGGCCGCCCGCAACCCGCCACCATGCGCGCCGAAGCCCGCCGACCACCACCCCCGCCGAGACAGCTCCGCACCTCCAGGCCGAGCACGTCGAAGCAGCACAGAGCGCAACCACCGAAGAACTCGCCGATGTCCACCTCCCTCACCGCCGACCGAAGTCAACGAGCCAGACCACGCGCCCACAAGATCTGGCGCCCACAGCACCACCGGACGACGACGACGCCGGAAGCCGGCCACCCGCACACCACAGACCCGAGTGCAGGAAAGGGGAGCTGCCACCCCACCCAAACTCGCCGACGAAGGCCGGCGCTGCCGCATCAGAGACCGGCGGGGACGAAGCCCACCCGATCTGGCCGACGGGGCGCTGCAGAGGGCGACGGAGGGCGAGGACGACGACCGCCGGGGCGCGCCGGCCGCGGCGCTGGGGACCGAGGCCACCCCGAGCCCGCGCCGCCAACGGACGCCACGCGCGCGGGACAAAGGCCCCGCCGCCGCCATCCACCTCACGGGCTTTGCCCGGCGGTATCCTCCGGCGGCGGCGGCGCAGCGGGAGCCGGAGCGGGGGGACGGCGGCGGCGGCGGATAGGGTTCCCCCGAGCCGCCAGGGAAGGCGGAGCGGGGGTCGGGGGTCTATAACAGCTGCCTAGATCTCATTAGCTTTGACCGCTAAGGAGAGGGAGTATAGTCAAGAGAGGGAGTATAATTAGCGTGAATCCGGCGCGAAAACATACGAGAGCGTACTCCGGACGCTAAGGAGGCAACCGCCGTCTGCTCATCTGATGACTACACGTATTTCAACAGAAAAAAAAAACAGCTTCTGCGTTGTTCTGACGCTGTCACGAAATTTTATACATGGAAACAAATCACAAACTGGCAACCCTGCCTTTAAATTTTGGCATGTACGCACTTCAATGGGAAATTGCTCTGGACCGAGGCCCAGCCCAACCATATACATTGCTTAGTAAGGCCCAGATAACACATCAGATGGGTAACACGAGTGAAGAGCCTCTTCCCATAAAACAATCGAGTGAAGCCTATCATTTAATCAAAAGAACCTTTTGCAGGATTTCAGTTCTTACGATTTATTTTACCAGGTATATTTGTTGTATACCGGATACCCACACTTGTTCTTATAAAGATAAATTGATGCTTTGCGGCGGATTTATTACTTACGATTTTATTAAAGGGGTCTTCCTTTACTTAAGTCGATTGAAACTTGTTTTTCGCGTACGACCGGCTCCACGTCATTTGATTGCTTTTAATGTGATAGTCAGAAAATATAAAATTTCATTCACCACGTTGAGAACTTGACCCTGCAATAGTCCTTCCCATTTTCTCGCGTCTAAGCCTATTCTATAAAGCGCAACTTTTATCTTTTTTTTCTTCTGAAATGGAGGCAAAAGTTTTGCCCCATTTTATTAATTAAGGAATTTTACAAGATAGTAGAAGAAAGTTGTCTTACAACCGGACTACTCTTGGCAAAATTTTACTCAAAGATTTTGTTCCCGAGATTACCCAAAGTTTAGCCTCCCTATTGATTTTATCAAAGATGACTAACAGCGAAGCGTGCATATTCCAAAAAAAAGTGATCATTCCATTCGTTCCAAATTTGTATGAAGCAATATGGAGACAATTGCTTTTTGGTAGTTGGATGGAGAACCTGTGTAGTGGAAAGCCGCCATCTTCTTGGAGAAAGTGTTTGCGATTGTTGCAAATCTAAAGCGTATAGCCCAAGCAAAAAAAAAAAAATTAGGACAAAGTGGTCATGCCACTGCTCGAATAGATAGAAAGAGGTGTCCCAGTTTCTAAGGAAAACTGGGTACAAAAACCATATAAATACCTTGTTTATGAGGAAAACAGGGCCAAAAAACCGCACAAGCGAGGGGACCGTCGCCCACACGACGCAAGCCCACCGAACGCCACAAAACACACCACCGACCTCGGGGCCGCCGCCCCGACGTGCACCACTCGGCACCAAAGCACACGAGCCATAACGCCGCACAAACCAGCCGTCTCGTAGCCCTTGCTACCCTCGCTAAAGACGACCGCCCGCAGACCTAAACGTCGCGCCAAAACCCGGGGCCGCTGTCCCGGCGTAACAACCAGATCAACCTTCGCATCGCCCGGAGGTGATCCAGCCAAGTCGACAAACCTGCTGCCCTCGCAGCCCGAGGTTGTCACCCAAGCCTGTGCAAGGTCACGGTCCTGCCCATAGGACCGCCACTTCAACAGGGACCGAAGCCGCCGCCTCGACGCACCACCACCTTCTGGAGCCGCCGCCCCGACGTCTACCACCCTCGACCACACGCCCATTTTGCACATCCATCGCGAAACCGTCGCACCGCGCTGGCCAAGAGCTCCAAAGCGGCGCCTCCAACAAGGTAATGACGAGATCGTCACCGCCGCCTGATAGCCCTCAATGGCGTAGGTTGAGACCCCAATAGCAGAGTGTGTAGTACGGGCTAGACTTGTTTTCCCCACGAGGGATGACTCGAGGGTTTATATCGAACTCTCGGGGAATCAGTAGTGGAAGCTTTACCTCCTTATCCTTCCCTTGGAAACCTGCAAACAAAGATAAATTGTTTTGTGCCCTCAACCTCACCAAGTGGTTGTCAAGCACAAGGTGTGAGAATGATAAAACAAAACAATAAATAAATATGCAAATAAAATATGCAAGGATGATGGAAACAATGATAAATGATATTTTTGGGTTTTATATGATGTATGCAAGATGCAAAAGTATTTTTGTATTTTCGGATTTAATTATGGCTGAAAATGAAAAGTGGATGAAAGTTGTTGGAAAGGTGTTTCTTATGATTAAAAATGGACCGGGGTTCATGGTTTCACAAATGCACTCTCTCTTTAATGATGTGGTGGACAATGGAACACAAAAGTTAACATATGAGATTGCAACAAAGTTTCATGACAAGTTATTAATCATATGGGCATCACGTCCTAACATAGAGATCTTTTGGTTATTAATCTCTCTTATACTCCACTAAGATGCGAACTAAATCATAACACCTTAGTATTAAGATAAATCAGAGCATAGCAATAAGTTTCATGACATGAAGTTGAAATAAGAACATGCTAGATCTAGTCATGGAGTAGTGGCATGGTCACACCCACATCTCCGGTAGCAAGGTATTTCTTTTTATCCCTAGTGAGGCAACAAAGTAAGGTAAAATACCCAAGTGGATCGCGGAACTTTCTCTCACGTTCACCGCACTAGCCACCTCCCTCACACGCTCTCATAAACATGCTTGATCAAAACAAGTAAACAAGAACGGGTACATAATATGCATCTACTTTCATAACTGAAGTAAAACAATTGCAATCTCACACATATATTAACTCATAAAGATCCACCACAAAGGTATTACATAGATGACCGTAATCATGTTCGGCAGCTCATACGGTGCTAATTAGTGAAGCACAAGAGAGAGATACATAAGTTACTTCCACAAACCCATAGTCCAGGGGTGGACTACTCCCTCTTCATCATGGAGTTGATGGAGATGTCGTTGGAGAAGGTGGAGACCTCTCCGGCAGCGCCCCGCCGGAGTTTTCCCCCTCCAATCTGCAGCTCCTGATCTCTGTTTCGGTGTTTCTGTGTTTCTGCGGCGCTCCTCTCCGAAGAGACTCGGGGACTATTTTTATAGTCGGTTTTAGGTCAAGACGAAGCTTCTGGAAGAAAGATCGACGGCAACGGAGCGTCGAGGGCCCAGATGAGGGGTCCCACGCGGCCAGGTACTGTGGCCGCGTGGGCCCACTCCTTTTGGTCCTCGGACCTCCGTTTGTTTGCTTCCTTCGCTCCCAGGTCTTCTTCCTTCCAAATATTGATGCTCCAAAATTGCAAGTCATTTGGGTCCCTGAAACATCAAAATATAGAAAATAGGGTTTTCTGCCTGCGCAGGGTTAATTCCAGAAAAATAGGGAACTTGTGAATTATTCCCAAAATCATTATAAATCAATGATATAACCCTTATATGATGCAAATATGATGGGAATATGAATAAAATAATGCAAAGTTCATGTATGCATTTTACATGCATCAGCATCCCCAAGCTTAACCCATGCTCGTCCTCGAGTATGAAGGTGATAAAACTAACATGGACTTTGCATTTCAATACTATCAATGGATATCAAAGATGATTACTATTGCTACATAGAGTCAAATGGTTCATTCTTAATAAGATGTAACAATATGCAAGATAGTTTATGAAGCGATATCAAATATTCAATGTAAGGATGTTCAATGATAATTCACAAAGTGTAACATAAATGAAAAAGTACTATGGACCACAAGTATGCATAATGATAAGTAAGAACATCCTATAATGGTCATAGAGTGTAGATGGAAATCTGAATAAGGTGGACACTTTGGAAAGATATTTGAGTAGAGGTAAAGCATGCAATAAGTTCATCTAACTTCCAAATGTTTCTACTTAAGTTAATGATTGTAATGTGGTATCCTTGGTGTCAAGCTCTCATTGCCCTATCATAGCATCTTGAATGATTAAGTTTAAAGTGAAAGCAAATATGAGTATGTGCTTGACAAAGTATGGGTTGAAAATCTCATGCCCCTTGAATACGAGTACCTACACCATGTGTTACTCAACTTGGGAAACAAAGCAAGTTCAATTTAAATATCATTGTAAGTAAAATAGTATCATCAAGAGCGTCAACTGGGGTACCTCTTGTCCCAGGATATGGAACAAGCCCATATCAAAATGACAAGACAAACAAACATAATGAACAATCTCAACACCCTTTTTATTTACCATTGGATAGCTTTTTATTGTAAGGTGTATCACAGACGGTTCACCATAGCATGTAAGTAAATTTCCACCATGAATGATGCATGGCTTAGATTAGCGGCCCAGGCGTCTCTCTAACCATTATACAAACTCATTTAAACCTACTCCATTTCCACATTTATTTCACCATGATAAGCATCCATAAACAAAAGTGCATGACATCAACTAGATATAATGAAGTGCAATGTTGAAAGCGTTCCATGTGACAGCACATTTCTGCTAACTCTCAACCAAAGACGTTTGTCAAGCTCATAACATCATAATTTTAATCACAATGGGTCATGTTCATTAAGTGCAATAAAAGTAAAGTGTGCATCAAGTTCGTGAGAGCTATATACCAACTTTTCCCATAACAATCAACAATAAGCATTTTAATTCAGAGGTATCAATGATACAAAATAACATGTAAACATACTCGGAATAGCATAAAGCTAATAGGTAGATATGGTGGACTCACTGGAAAAACTTTGGTTGAAGGTGTTGGAAACAAGTTTTTACTTGTTGGAATTTTTGGGCTAGCAAGAGGGAGAAAGTTGACCGTCTAAAAGCATGCATGAGTGTCCATAGAACTAACTAATTCATGTTAAACAAAGTAAAGTAACATTCAGCATCAAAACATGAATAAAAGATAGCTCTTGATAAAACACTAACAAATTATTACTCATTAACAAGCTCATGAATCATGCAACTATATGTATCTTTTAAAATCAACTCAAACATCCCTTTTCCCAATCTTATAATGGCATCCAACATATTTCAACCCATATTTCCAGTAGCTTCTCATACATAAATGATAATGTGGTGGTCTCTCAAAAAATAAAAATCAAAACAAACAAAAACAAAAAGACGCTCCAAGTTTATACGATAAAGTGCATTGATCGAAAAACAGAAGTTGTCTTCACATCCCCAAGCTTATGGTTTTCACCATCGTTAGATGACTCTTGGTGCATCTCCTCTAATCCCTGTGAAAAAACTTCAAAACACTTTTCTCTCATTTCTTTTCTGTGGGGTGACATTAGTAGTGATAAACAAATAGGCTTCATGCTGCATATAATCCTTAGACAAAAATTTATATGAATGTCCAGTAAGTGTATTATGTTGTATGCCTACTCATAAACTCATTTGGATCTGAAAGATTCAAGCTAAAAGTTCTAAGCATGCATCAAACAAAATGGAACAGAATCTGTCCAGAAAAACAGCAGTAGCAAAACGTATTTTTCTACCCTACTTAATTTGTCAAAAAATTCTGAAAACATTCAGCATACAGATATGAAAAGTTGCTTCTACAGTTTAAATATCAGCTCATTCGGAGTTACAGAATAGGAATTAAAAATCAAACCGTGCACAGACTCGTGCTGGAATAATATCTCCGAATGCTATAAGCAACTTTTTCAAACCAAAATGGGTAAAACTTGGCACTTTATTAAAAATTCCAGAAACAAAACTATAAACAAAGTCTCTTGTGACAGCAAGAGGACACAAAGAAAATCAAAAATAAAAACAACCGGGTTGCCTCCCGTAAAGCGCTTTCTTTATAGCCATATAGCTAGGCTTCTTACTTGATAGTTATAGTGGACGAAGCTCATGAGGGAGCTTGAACTTTGGTGTGTCCCTCTTCCTTGGGAAGTGTTCCATGCATTTCTTGTGTGGAAACTGAAACTTCACATTCCCTTCTTTTGAATCAATGATAGCACCTGTAGTACGAAGAAAAGGTCTTCCAAGAATAATTGGACTAGAGGTTTTATTCCCATATCCATGATTAGAAAATCAACAGGCACAAATGTCATATGTAACTCTACCATAACATCACTTACTCTTCCTATAGCATATTTAATAATCATCAGCAAGTGCAAGTTCAATAGAGCATTTTTCAAGATTCTTTAATTCAAGTACTTCATATAGTTCTTTAGATAAAATTGAGACACTAGATCCTAGATCTAATATAGCATGGTGTGTCTCTTTTCCAATGGTTACAAGTACTTTGGGAATCCATACATCCCCAAGCTTAGGTGGTATCATAGCTTCTTGTTTGTACCTAGCAATCTTTTTTTTAAGACATGATTAGCAATATAAGAACCAAAACCAGCTTGGTTAGCATTAATAGAAGGATCACTTGCAAATTTTTGTAAGATAGATATTAATTCATGCAAGCTACAATTCTCTAAGTCAAGCAATGGTTCCTTGACTTCACGCAGCATTTTAACTTCTTCAACTTTCTTTTCTGTATTATCTAGGTTAAATATTTCATAACGATCATCAAAGACATCTTCAGGTACTTGAGCCTTTTCTAGACTTTCTTTAATTCTTACTTCCAAAAGTAGGCCATCAAGTAGGTAGAGGGTATTACTGGCAGCAATATTCATAAAAGAACCAGCACATTCATTATCCAAAAAGGTTTAGAGGTGTCAGACAATCCTCTAAAAAATATATGCATGAGCATCCAATTTTAAGACCATGTTCCATCCAAAAGCTATTCCTCTAAACCTTTCCCATGTTTTTACCAAAGGCTCATCCTCTTCATGTTTAAAGGTGATAACTATCTGTCTATGATTGTAAATTTTTTCAGTGGAACAAAATCTTTCAATGAAAGCAGCTTTAAATTAAACCAGGTGCTAAAATTTCCAGGTGGCCATCTCAATATCCAATCTAAGGCTTTTCCACCTAGGAAGTAAGGAAAAAGCTTAAGTTTAACATTAGCATGGTTCATATTTAACATTTCACACCTTTCTTTAAACTTCTTAAGATGAAGTATAGGATCTTCTTTTGGTTTCCCATAAAAACGGCATTCATAAATTGCTTTCATGATATTAGGATCTACCACACATTTATCAAAAGGGATATTCATATCTTGAGGAAAATTCTTAACACTGAATGGCCAAAAGGTTCTCTTTTCCATTTTTCCAAGTTTTTATGTGTTTTTTAATTTTTTATGCAAAACTGAAAATAAAATATGCAACACAAAATGCAAGACAATAACAAAACAAAATAAAATGGTTTGCAAGTAAAGATGGATAAGATGGTGCTCACGTAGGTGCAACCTCCCCAAGTTTAGGTGTTTGCACAACTTGATGATGAAGTTGACTTGTTGTGAGATACCCTTGGATAAAACTTTCAGCAATGATTCCTCGGCAACGGCGCCAGAAAATAGTCTTGATAGCCCTCAATGGCGTAGGTTGAGACCCCAATAGCAGAGTGTGTAGTACGGGCAAGACTTGTTTTCCCCACGAGGGATGACTCGAGGGTTTATATCGAACTCTCGGGGAATCAGTAGTGGAAGCTTTACCTCCTTATCCTTCCCTTGGAAACCTGCAAACAAAGATAAATTGTTTTGTGCTCAACCTCACCAAGTGGTTGTCAAGCACAAGGTGTGAGAATGATAAAACAAAACAATAAATAAATATGCAAATAAAATATGCAAGGATGATGGAAACAATGATAAATGATTTTTTTGGGTTTTATATGATGTATGCAAGATGTAAAAGTATTTTTGTATTTTCGGATTTAATTATGGCTGAAAATGAAAAGTGGATGAAAGTTGTTGGAAAGGTGTTTCTTATGATTAAAAATGGACCGGGGTTCATGGTTTCACAAATGCACTCTCTCTTTAATGATGTGGTGGACAATGGAACACAAAAGTTAACATATGAGATTGCAACAAAGTTTCATGACAAGTTATTAATCATATGGGCATCACGTCCTAATATAGAGATCTTTTGGTTATTAATCTATCTTATACTCCACTAAGATGCGAACTAAATCATAACACCTTAGTATTAAGATAAATCAGAGCATAGCAATAAGTTTCATGACATGAAGTTGAAATAAGAACATGCTAGATCTAGTCATGGAGTAGTGGCATGGTCACACCCACATCTCCGGTAGCAAGGTATTTCTTTTTATCCCTAGTGAGGCAACAAAGTAAGGTAAAATACCCAAGTGGATCGCGGAACTTTCTCTCACGTTCACCGCACTAGCCACCCCCGTTACTCCATCTAATGCACACGTTCCCCCTCACACGCTCTCATAAACATGCTTGATCAAAACAAGTAAACAAGAACGGGGTACATAATATGCATCTACTTTCATAACTGAAGTAAAACAATTGCAATCTCTCACATATATTAACTCATAAAGATCCACCACAAAGGTATTACATAGATGACCGTAATCATGTTCGGCAGCTCATACGGTGCTAATTAGTGAAGCACAAGAGAGAGAGGTACATAAGTTACTTCCACAAACCCATAGTCCAGGGGTGGACTACTCCCTCTTCATCATGGAGTTGATGGAGATGTCGTTGGAGAATGTGGAGACCTCTCCGGCAGCGCCCCGCCGAGTTTCCCCCTCCAATCTGCAGCTCCTGATCTCTGTTTTGGTGTTTCTGTGTTTCTGCGACGCTCCTCTCCAAAGAGCCTCGGGGACTATTTTTATAGTCGGTTTTAGGTCAAGACGAAGCTTCTGGAAGAAAGATCGACGGCAACGGAGCGTCGAGGGCCTAGATGAGGGGTCCCACGCGGCCAGGTACTGTGGCCGCGTGGGCCCACTCCTTTTGGTCCTCGGACCGCCCACTCCTTTTGGTCCTCGGACCTCCGTTTGTTTGCTTCCTTCGCTCCCAGGTCTTCTTCCTTCCAAATATTGATGCTCCCAAAATTGCAAGTCATTTGGACGTCGTTTGGGTCCCTGAAACATCAAAATATAGAAAATAGGGTTTTCTGCCTGCGCAGGGTTAATTCCAGAAAAATAGGGAAACTTGTGAATTATTCCCAAAATCATTATAAATCAATGATATAACCCTTATATGATGCAAATATGATGAGAATATGAATAAAATAATGCAAAGTTCATGTGTACATTTTACATGCATCACCGCCCTCTCCCGAAGAGCTTAGGTTTTCACCCGGAGCTCTTGGAACCACACGCGTTAGTCGAGGTCGAAAAGCTCTAAAACGACGCAGTCAAGAAGGAGAACGACGCCCACGGGCGCCACCGTCGTCGGCACCGACCGAAGTCCGTGCGAGCTTTCACCCAGAGTTCAACCCGACCGCAAAGTTTCGGGAGCCACAGGATGGCATCCTGGCCATGTCGTCAGCCACCTAGCTCCATGGCACGCTGCTGCCGCTGTGGCACCTCCCTCTACGGCAGCCGCCATGCCCGCTGCGGCCGATCCTCGAATCAGCCACCAGTCCGGGGCCGCCGCCCCGGCTTACCTCCGTGGCCTGTCCGCGCCGGTGGCACCACCTCCCTCCTCCTCGCCAGCACCGGGCCTGACGCCTGCAGCCTGCGCGGCCAGCCCCCGGCCCCGACCGGCCCGAACAAACTCGCCGCCGCCTCCACAGCAAGGACCGCGGAGTTCATGGTCCTTGCACAGCAGACATAGGTTGCAGTTTGGCCAAACTCTCATATTTACCTGTCCGCTGCTCATAGCCTATTTTGAAGGACAAGTCATGTAAGAAACTTGATATTTGGTGGAGCCCAAATGCGTCATACCATTTCTTCTCATATCAGTGGAAGTAACCCGTTATATATGCGAGCCTGTCGAATAATGGCCAATTGCCGAAAGATTCAAAAAGACTAGTTATATTTAGCGTGGCGTCACGCCACGCCTTTGTTTTTTTGTTTCCTCTGTACATTATATATTATCTGTTCACCAAAATGTTCGATAAATTTGATTGTTTGAACATATTTTTATTTTGTTATGAGTAGGTACCATGTTTGCGTATGGTTTTTTTATATATTTTCTGTAATATTTAAATATTGGATGGGTTGGAATGTTCAAATATGTTTGTATCTGGAAGTTCAGAGAGTTTTAAGTTTTATATTATTCTGCAATTTTGTCAGCTGAATTGGAATGGTTAAATTCTGTTGAGGTGGTGTGTCTGTGTTTGCCGTTGAATATTTAATTTAGGTCGATAGTTAGAGGAAATACATTTCTTAGGCACTTATCAAATTCAATTTTGGATGAATCTATAATTAGAGGGAGTGAATTTTCATTCTCTTGAAATATTGATCTAACCAAACATCTATTTTTAAATGCGGTGGCTATTTTGAGGTTGGCAAAATAGTGGAAATAGCAGAGAACATGTTCTAGCTAATGAAATTTGAAGTTTGATGTTCAATTTTTTTTTTGCTGGTCGCGCGCAGAAATTGCAGTCACTATTTTGTTTTACGATGGCTTATATAAAATATTAGCGAGAGAGCACGTTTAAAATTTATGTCGGAAATATGAGAGCGGAGACATAAATGTTTGTTGAATTGTAATAATTTCGAAATCTTTTTTTTAATGAATATAATTGTCAACTTAACTTTCTTGTTAAGTTTATTAATAAATATGTATGACTGCAGTATAATTCCTTTGATTATGGTGGTCAATATAAAAAATATGTGAACGAAAACCATACTATATCATTTTAAGTTTTATATTATTCTGCAATTTTGTTAGCTAAATTGGAATGGTTAAATTCAGTTGATGTGGTGTGTCTGTGTTTGCCGTTAAATATTTAATTTAGGTCGATAGTTAGAGGAAATACATTTCTTAGGCACTTATCAAATTCAATTTTGGATGAATCTATAATTAGAGGGAGTGTGTTTGCCGTTAAATATTTAATTTAGGTCGTTAGTTAGAGGAAATACATTTCTTAGGCACTTATCAAATTCAATTTTGAATGAATCTATAATTAGAGGGAGTGAATTTTCATTTTCTTGAAATATTGATCTAACCAAACATCTATTTTTAAATGCGGTGGCTATTTTGAGGTTGGCAAAATTGTGGAAATAGCAGAGAACATGTTTTAGCTAATGAAATTTGAAGTTTGATGTTCATTTTTTTTTGCTGGTCGCGCAGAAATTGCAGTCACTATTTTGTTTTACGATGGCTTATATAAAATATTAGCGAGAGAGCACGTTTAAAATTTATCTCGGAAATATGAGAGCGGAGACATAAATGTTTGTTGAATTGTAATAATTTCGAAATCTTTTTTAATGAATGTAATTGTCAACTTAACTTTCTTGTTAAGTCTATTAATAATTATGTATGACTGCAGTATAATTCCTTTGCTTATGGTGGTCAATATAAAAAATATGTCAACGTAAAACCATACTATATCATTCCAACTGAAATAACATGTTTAGAAGCATTATAATTTCAAATATTGTAATTGTGGACTTAAAACTAAAATAATTATTTGGGGGGAAATACATATTCATTTGTTTTAGACATGAAATAAATCTAAGTTAAAATGCGGTGAATTTGAAATTTTGCAATTTGGAATTTGGAAAATTTCCTTACTTTGAAAGCGTGGAAATTTGAAGTTCATTGAAATGTAAAGAGAGCGTACGTCGGCAAAATTGTTTAGATGTTGGAAATGTCGTGTGGTAAATTCAAATGTGGGATGTCCTTTTTTTCAAAGTGTGGAAATTTTGGGAAATGTTGAATTCATGTTAGATTTTTAATTTAGCTCAGTAATTAGGGGGAATGCATTATATGAATCCAACCAAATCCTTTGTAGATTACATTCATCGTTCCAATAATTTGCCGGTGCAAAATATTAAAGCATGAGAATAAAATAGGAAATTCAGGGTTTGGCACGGCGCACGCCGCGCTCTTGATGTCAAATTTTGATGGCGGTTTGGATTAAATTTTTTTTTTGGATTGGAAACAAAATTTATGAGTTGGAATATTTTTAGAGTAACCAAATTGGGGAGATGTTCATATTTTAATTATGTTTACATTTGTTAAGTGCTCAGATATTGTAGTCATGATGATATTTTTTGGCATATCTGTGAATAGCGTGGTGTAAGGAATATGCACACATTTTTTTTTAGAGTTGAGTGTACGGATATTCGGGAAAGGTTTGCATCAAAAATGTGTTCGAGTTCCAGAACTGTTTAAATTAGGAAGGTATTTATATTTGAATGTGATTTACGTTTTTTGAATGCTCAGATATGGAAGGCAATCTAAATGTTGGGACTTTCAAATTTTGAATTTTAATCGTATGCCGTGAACACTCAGCGTTTATCGTTGTATGTTTGTAAATATATACCGTGGTGCGAAGAGTTGTAATTCTGTTTTTTTATTTTTATTTTTTCCCTGACGGATAAGTTTGAAGTTATTGTTATACTATACCTCACATTTCACATTTCTCTTATCTGTTTAGTTTGCTGAAACAATGCTTCAATTGCTGAGGATATCGTTGTATGTTTAGTTTGAGGGCACTTGTTAAATTCAATTTCGAATGAAGCTATAATTAGAGGGGCGAATTTATATTTTCTTGAAATATTCATCCAATCAAACATCTATTTTTAAATGCGGTGGCTATTTTGAGGTTGACAAAATTGTGGAAATAGCAGAGAACATGTTTTAGGTAATGAAATTTGGATTTTGGTATTCAATTTTTTTTCTGGTTGCGCGCACAAATTGCAGTCACTATTTTGTTTAACGATGGCTTAAAGGAAATATTAGCGGGAAAATACGTTTGAAATTTGTGTCGAAAACATGAGAGCGGGAAAGAAATGTCAGTTTTAAAATTTTGTGTTGGAAATTTGAGCGCGCGAAAAGAAGTGCTAGTTTTTTTTTTGTGAAAGTTAAATTCGAGGGAAATGTATGCTAAAATTGTTTATCAACTCTTAAACTTGTGTGGAAATTGCATATGTTCTCAACATAAACATTTTTTTGGAACTGAACACTTCCTAGGCATAAACATTTGTTGAATTTTAATAATTTCTAAACCTTTTTTTTTGAGTGCATCCAATTCTGAACTTAACTTACTTCTAAAACTTATTAATATTTATGTATAACCGTAGTATAATTCCTTTGCTTATGGTGCTGAATATAAAAAATATTCCTTTGCTTATTTGAACATGTTCGGTGCGTACTTATTGAATTGAAGTCCATATTTAGGGAAAGTCTATCTAGATTGCAGGCAAATATTTAGCAAGTTAAAATGTTCAATGTGAGTCCATAATCAGAAGAAATGCATTATGTGGGCATTTAATAAATGTGACTACACATAATCAGAAGAAGTGCAAAAAAAATTTTTGGTTCAAATATTCATAAATTCGAAGTAGTTGAACATGTTAGGTTTTTTGCCATATGTAGTTAGTATTCATTGTTTGACCATTTTAATGTATTTTTCATGGCATTTAGTCTCCTTTTTTTCCTCCTAAGGTGCATTATTAATATTTAAGAGTCATATTCGTTCTTATAATTTTTTTTTGGTAAAGTTGTGTAAGCACGCATGGAGATGTGTTAGGTGTGAAGACCTTTTTTTCCTGCAAATTTTAGTATTTTTTTTTGCATTTTTTTGAATCGTGGTTTGAAAAATATGGATTTTACAATTTTTGTTAACATTTGTCTCTTAAATCCGAAATTTGCAGCTGGCAGGTGGGTCCCGTAGACGTCGGTGTGTGACGTCAGCGGCGTGCGGCAGTGGCGGACGGGCCGGCGGCGCCGTGGTCGTGCTCGCGCGCGGAGGCGGACGCGACCGAGGCCGTCATGGCGCGGATCCGGTGCCGCGCGTCGAGGCGAGGCCAAGGGGCGGCGCGGCGGACCATTTGGTCGCCGGGCTCGCTGGCGGCGAGCAATCCACGGCGGCGGACGGCGCGACCACGCCGACGACGACTACGGCGGTTGTGAGGCGTCCCGGCACTCGATTCTGGGCAAGGATGGAGGGGGACAGGCGGCGGAGCTCCTGGCGGCGTTCGATTCGAGCGAGGAGCAGCGAGGAGCCGTCGTGGCGCGCCGGTGGCGGCGACGACATCGACGCCGCGGGGGAGGAGAGAGGGGAAGGGGGGGTCTGGTGGCGCAATTGCAGAGAAGTCCTTGAAGTTTCGTGAAATCGCGAGTAGGTCCTCTTATGCGTAAACCATGGGACCGCGGGGCAATTTCTGGGCCGCGAGGGGTCTTTTCGCAAATTAGCGGCAGCGGATCCATGTGGGACGTTGGATCGTCGGCGGACGGCTGCGATCGAGTACTGTAGTACTGTAAAATGCTACAGTAATCTACAGTGCACTCGATCGCTGAGAGGGCTGCGATATGCGCAGCTTTTATATAGTGAGTAATATCATCCTCCGTGTCCTCGTGAAGTGGAAACTTTGGAGTTGCATTTTTTGAAAATCGACTTATTAAGCAAAAAAAAATCACGTAAGTTAGGATTGGCAAAAGCATTATCCAAATTTGCCAATTTGGAGGACCTGACGTCCTGAGAAATATTCTAGCGCAAAAAAAAAGACAACCTTTGAAATATTAGGACAGGGGGATTCAAACCACTCGCGTGAAAAAAATGGAGATTTTACACGATCGTGAGTCTCGTATATAGGCCAGAAACCCGAGTCTATCTACAACTTTTTTTTTTTTTATGTATGATCTTGATAGCTTCCTCCCTCCACCGCCGCCGCCGCGTCTAGCCACTCCGGCAGCCGCGTCCACCCCTCCTCCCTGCCTAGCCCCTAGCCTGTAGCCCCTTCCCCCGCGCCGCCATGGCCGCTCCCCCCCTGCGCTCGCTGGCCGTGGAGCCGCGTCTGTTGTCCGAGCGTGAGCGCCGCTGGAGGCAGTCGAGTCCGAGCTCGACCTCGGCCTCCTCCTCTGGCGCTGCGCCTGCTCCGTCCAGCTCGCGTCCCTCCTACGCTGCCGCCGCGGCGTCTCCCCGGCCCATGGCTCCGCTCTCGCCGGTGAGCCAGCCTCCGCGCGCATCCCCGCGCCCGGTCGCGTGCCCCTCTCCGATGGCTTCACGGCCGTTGTCGCAGGAACGCGCGCAACCCGACGCGGATGGCTGGATCCTCGCCGGCCCACGGCGCCGCCGCTCCCCCACGCCGCTTCCTCCTCCGCCCCCGCCCCCCGCGAGGCGCCGCCTTGTCGTTGAGCTCGACGGGAAGTGCCTGAACTGCATGTCCGAGGAGCACCGGCGCAGGGACTGCACCCAGCGCACGCGCTGCCTGCGCTGCAAAAGTGAGCTCCATGTCGCCAAGGACTGCAAGCGCCCTCGAAGCCCCGCTGGAGGTGGCAGCGGCGTCGAGCCGCGACGCGCGCCCCCGGCCAGGCGTGGCCCTGCCGCGCGTCAGCCCAGCGCGGACGAGCCGTCTGCCTCGAGGGATTCCACCCCGCCGCTGCCGCCCCCCAGGTCGTTGCTTGTCGCCCCGTCCCCGACCAGGCCCTCCCCTGATGTGGAAGACCGCTTGCCGGAACTCTGCATCATTGAGCGCTCTCCGGTCATTGACGCGGAGGTCCAGCGCCTTCGCCGTGCCATCCTGGTCACGGTGGTTGGGGAGGACGTCAGCCGCGCCGTTGTTGCCGGACTCCTGGCGGAGGTGCTGCTGGTTTCGATCTCTGACTTCTCCGTGCACGCCACTGCCCCGAGGTCTTGCCTCGTGCTGTTCGACCGTATCGAAGACCGGGACTGCGCCGTCTCGCACCCCGTCATCCCTTCGCAGACGTTCGAGCTCAGGATCCTACCGTGGACGCCGCGAGCCCAGGCGACTTCCGCTGTGATGCGGTACAAGGTAGACCTGGACATCGTGGGCATTCCGGCGCACGCTTGGCTGCGCTCGACCGCCGCCTCCCTGCTGTCTTCGTCCTGCTGCATCGAGTCCATCGCCGATGACACCGTACTCCGCACCGACCTCCGCCGCTTCAGCCTCTCCGCCTGGACCTCCAACCCAGGGCTAATCCCTGAGGCGCGCACGCTTGCCATCCCCGACGAGGTGCCGCTCCATGCTGCCCCCGCTGATGAGGAGCGGCGCTTGCTGCACTACGACATCGGCGTCCATCTCCGACGTGTGAAGCGGCCGCGGCCGCCAAGCTCAGGTGATGAGGATGGTGGTGCCGGCTCGGGCGGTCCGTTGGGTGATGACCGCCGAGGTGCTGATGATGCTGGTCCGCGTCGCCGTGCCCCTCGTCGGCGGCGGCCTCGACGTCGCCATGCTGCTGGGCCGCCTGCAGGCCTGATAGCGATGGCCGTGGACGCCATGGAGCCGACGCCTTCCGGTGTGACGGCTGGCCGTGCGAGTCGCGCTGGTCGCCGGCGCCGGCGTCGTCGCCGTCAGAGAGCGGCCGCGGTGCGGGGCCCGGTTGAGCCATCCACTCGTTGGGTGCCACGTGCCTCTCTGCACGTGGATTCCTCGCTGCACACTGGGCCCGTCCCAGCGGAGGTGACATCCTCCGAGCCATTGCATCCCTCTGATCGGGATGCTCAGTTGTCGCCGCGCGGGAGTGGCCTGCAGTCAAACCTGGCCGTTCCGTCGTCTTCTACTGCCCCCGCTGCACCGTCAGGGAAAGCTGCTTCTGGTGCTGTGACTGTTGCCTCGGATGAGCTGCCCAGCCAAGTGGAGGTGTCGCCTTTTCTAGCACACCCGGTGGATCTGGTTGGCGCGGATTCTGCGCTGCATGGGAGCCCCTCGTCTGTCCCAGAGACGCAGCTAGATGATCAGACTGGCGGTCCGTCGTTAGGCCCCGCTGACTCACATGCGAGCCCATGTCGCACCTCGCCGATCTCTTCGGCCGGCTCGTCGCTAGGGCCCTGTGTGTCTTGCACGCCGCCCACGCCTGCTGGGCCTAGCAGTGGGTCCCTTGCTGAGCTGTTCAACAATGCCCGTAGCCCGTCTGATTCATCTGATGATGACCTGTCGACGCTTCGCCATGCCGCCTTTGGCACGCGCTCGGACTGCACTGCGGAGGAGTTCTTCGAGGTCCCCTTGACGCCGGCGCCCAGCAGCCCCGCCGCTTCGCTGATGGTCAATGCGGCTCCCGCAACGCCAACGCCAGCGCCGACATCCACCGACCTGTTCTTGCAAGCCTGTAGCAGGGCGCTGCCTTTGCCCCTTCTTGGTGCGCCATCTTGGCCGTCGCCCCTCTCCTGGTTGCCGCGCCGCAGCTGCCGCATAGCCAAATTTGCTGGCAAGGAGGTGCCCGGCACTCTGTCCTGGGCGCAGAAGACTGTCATCTGTCAGTTGGGGTTGGCAGACAAGCCGGAGGAGATAGACGAGTCCACTCTCGAGCGCTACAGGGCCTTCTTCGCCGGCGAGATACTCGAGCACAGGTTGCTGTCTCTTCGAGAGCTTTTCTCTCGGGACAGCCCGAGGGATGTTGATCAGCCTGCGCACGATGCGCAGCCGCTGCTGGCATGCTAGGCCAGCGCTGTCTCCACGGTCGTTCAGTATTCTCTTATGTCGACGCCAAATGAGAACGTATGTGGGTGGAACCCGCGGGGTCTGAATTCTGTCGCGCGCCGCAACCTTCTGCGCGACACGGTTCGTGATGAGCGGGTTTCCTTGATGTGTGTTCAAGAGACAAAGCTTGCTGTAATCGATGATGCGCTAATTATGCAAATGCTAGGCCCCGGGTTTGAGTACGTCTTCCTGCCTGCCAATGGTACCAGAGGCGGCATTCTGATCGCATGGCTCGCGGCGGCTTGGGAGGTCTCCGGAGTGGCTTTCCACACCTTCGCCCTCTCCGTCTGTATCAAGCAGCGGTGTGATCCTTCCCCGCCATGGTGGCTGACAGTGGTTTATGGGCCGTTCTCTACACCTGATCGCCTGCTGTTCTTTGAGGAGCTGCGCAGTTTTCGTACTTCGCACTTAGGCCCGTGGGCCTTGACTGGGGACTTCAACATGATATATCAAGCAGCAGACAAGAATAATTCCAACCTCGATCGGCGATGGATGGCTCGTTTTCGCCGTTTCTTGGATGATCTCGAGCTTTCTGAGATGAACTTGAATGGGCGCCGTTACACCTGGAGCAACGAGCGTCGAGACCCCACGCTGGTTCGCTTGGATCGCTGGTTCTACTCTGCTGACTGGGAAGAGCGTTATCCCAATTCGCTGCTGCGGGCTGGGCCATCTCTTGGGTCTGACCATTGCCCAATAATCCTGCACTCGGATCTCCAGTCTCCCCGCTGTTATCGATTCAAGTTCGAGCCCATCTGGCCCAAGTTTGACGGGTTCTTGCAGGTTGTAGCTGATGCTTGGTCCGCCCCTGACAACCTCGACCCCTTGTCCCGCGTGCACATTTTGCTGTCGCGCACGGCCAAGGCCTTGCAGTCTTGGAGTGATCGGCGCATCGGCAGCATCAAGCGCCAGCTCCTCCTCGCCAAGGAACTCATCTTCCGCTTTGACGTTGCCCAGGAGTCTCGACGGCTTTCTGATCTTGAGCACGCCTTCCGCGGCGAGCTGAAGTTGAAGGTGCTCGGGCTGGCCTCTCTTGAGCGCACCATGGCGCGCCACCGTTCACGGGTTCTCTGGCTTGCTGAGGGGGACGCGAATACGCGCTACTTCCACATGCGGGCGAGGATGCATCATCGCAACAACCACATCGTTGCCATTGCTCGTGACGGGATTTCGGCAGTCCAGCACAATGACAAGGAGGAGATGCTGTTTGGTTTCTACAATGGGCTGATGGGATCTGAGTTCCACCGTGAGCATGATCTGGACCTCGAGTTCCTTGGCTTGCCCTCGCTCGATCTCTCTGATCTTGACGCGCCGTTCTCAATGGACGAGGTCTGGGCTGCAGTGAAGGACATGCCGCTGGATAAGGCACCCGGCCCAGACGGGTTCACGGGCCGTTTCTTCCAATCTGCGTGGCCCATCGTAAAGAACGACGTCTTCCTCGCGATCCAGCAGCTGTACGCCCTGAAGCCCAGAGGGATGAGGAAGCTTAATGACGCCTTAATTGTGCTTCTGCCAAAGAAAGAGGGATCGGTGGAGGTTACTGACTTCAGGCCAATTAGCCTGACGCACAGCTTTGGGAAGCTCTTCTCCAAATTGCTCGCGATGCGGCTTGCGCCGCGGCTGTCCGAGTTGGTTGCCGATAACCAATCAGCGTTCGTCAAGGGGCGGTCGATCCATGATAACTTCAAGCTGGTCCAGCTCACCACCAGGGCGCTGCACCTCAGCCGATCCCCTGCACTACTGCTCAAGATCGACATCACAAAAGCTTTTGATTCGGTATCCTGGCCGTTCCTTATCAGGATTCTTCGTCACCTTGGATTTGGGCATCGCTTTGTGGAGATGATCTGTATTGTCCTATCTTCCGCCTCCTCGAGAATCTTGCTGAACGGAGTCCCAGGTAGGGTGATTGCTCATCGGCGAGGTCTGCGGCAGGGCGACCCGCTGTCGCCGACGCTGTTCCTTTTTGTCATGGAAGTTTTGAACGCCCTCCTCCGGCGAGCTGAAAGCATGGACCTCCTGTCCCCGCTGCCGTGCCGCGGCGTGCGCTTCCGCACGTCTATGTACGCCGACGACGTCGTTGTGTTCATGAGCCCAGTGGAGCGGGACCTGGCTTTGATCCGGCGCGTGCTTCGTAGCTTTGGCGGCGCGTCGGGCTTGCACACCAACATGGCCAAGTGCTCCATCTCGCCAATCCGCTGCAGCGAGGACCATCTTGCACTGGCTACGACCCACTTTCCTTGCGCTGTGAAGAGCTTCCCGTGCACATACCTCGGGCTGCCACTGTCGTACAAGAGGCTCCCAAGGGCAAGCCTGCAGCCGATCGTGGACGCTGTATGCCGGCGGCTGGCGCCGTCCAAGGCCATCTTCTACACCACGGCGGGACGGCTGGTGATCATCAAGTCCGTCATCACTTCGATTCCTATCTACCTAGCTATCGCGCTGGAGCTGCCCGCATGGCTGCTGCTTTTCCTCGAGAAGAGGATCCGAGCCTTCTTCTGGAAGGGGACGGATGCCATCCTTGGAGGCCACTGCCTCGTGGCATGGGACAGGGTGTGCCAGCCGGTGGAATACGGTGGTCTAGGGGTGCTGAACCTCAAGTTGCTTGGCTTCGCGTTGCGCACGCGATGGTTGTGGCGTCAGAAGCAGCGGGCGGGGTGCTGGACGGACCTGCCCCTCCGAGTTGAGCCTGAGGTGCAGGCTCTGTTCGACGCCGCGACTAGGTTTGATCTCGGTGATGGGCGCACGGCCCACTTCTGGACCGACCCGTGGCTAAACGGGACGTCGATCGCCAAGTCCGCGCCTGCCCTTTTTGCCACTGTCTCCTTGCGGCCTGGGACGACGCTCACCGTCGAGCAGGCGTTGTTGGACCGGAGATGGATTCGTGACATCACCGGGCCGCTGACCATCCCAGTTCTGACCCAGTTCTTGATCTTAGTGGATGCGCTCCAGGAGGTCGTGCTCGCGCCGGGAACGGCGGACCGCTTGGTCTGGAAGTGGACGGCCTCTGGAGTCTACACGGCTCGCTCCGCCTACCGTGCGTTCTTCGTGGGACTCGAGTTTGCCCCGTGCGGGAAAACCATTTGGAAGACGTGGGCGCCGGCGAAGTGCAAGCTCCATATCTGGCTGGCCTTGCGGCGACGGTTGTGGACAGCTGATCGAAGACGGCGGCATGGGTTGAATTCGCACACCAACTGCCCGCTGTGTGACCAGGCGCCCGAGACCTCCGATCATCTCGCACTTGGTTGCGTCTTCGCTCGTGAGGTATGGGTCAGGACGCTGCACCGCTGCAGCCTCGGCTTCCTTGCTCCTAGTGCAGGCGACGCCCTGGTGGAGTGGTGGCCTGATGCTCGGCGTCGTGCCCCTCCGCATGCCCGTAAGGGCTTTGACTCCCTTGTCCTCCTCGTCGTCTGGTCGCTCTGGAAAGAGAGGAATGGCAGAGTCTTTCAGCGGGAGGCTGAGATGGTCACTTTAGTTTGCCGGAGGATCGCCGACGAGGTCGATCTTTGGAAGCTCTCCGGCGCTGTTGGGCTGAGGCAAATTTGGGAGTAGTTCGTTATTTTTTTTTTTTTTGGGCGTTGTTAGTTTATTGCAGTTCGTTTGTGACTAGCCCGTCACACTTTGCACGTCTGTACCCGCATCCATGATGCCGGAAACGCTGTAGCCCGATATTCTTTCTCCTCTTCTATCAAAGTCGACACGCAAGTCTTTTGCGTGTTCGCAAAAAAAAAAAAAAAAAAAAAAAAAATCTACAACTTTTTTTTGCCAGAAAAAAGAACCTACAAGCTACAACTCGCAGGCTCCATACTCCATAGCAAACCCTGCATCTAGGTCTATTAAGATCAGTTTGCGCGATCATGGCGGCCTCGAGACCTCGGCGCCGGTCCGCATGGGCGGACCTGCCGGCGGATCTCCTAGGCGTCGTACTGGGCTGCCTCCCGTCCCTCGTCGACCGCTTCCGCCTCCGAGCCGTGTGCCGCCCATGGCGCTCGAGCGGCGCCACCATGCTGAACCAGTCTCCGCCGCAGCTACCCTGGCTTGTACTCACTCCGTTTTAAATTAGATGACTTCTATTTGGACAAATATGGATGTATCTATACTTGTAACATGTTTAGATACATCCACATGTGGCTAAGTAGAAGTCATCTAATTTAGAACGGAGGGAGTATTCGAGGATGGCGCCCTCCTGGACGTATACAACAACACCGCGCACCGCGTGCGTCTTCCGGACGACGGCCCGATATGCTACTGCGCCGGCGAGAACTTGCTCTTCCTGCTCCACGATGACGGCTGGTGCTCGATGATGAACGCCTTCTCCGGCGTTGTGACCCCTCTCCCCGAGCTAGCCGCTCTCCTGAAGGATCGCGCTCTCAAGAGCTTCGCGGTCAAGAAGGTGCTCGTGTTCTCCTCGCCTAAGCTTGTCACCGTTCTGTTCAGATCAAGCTCTGGCAAAGGCGTTATTGCTTTTACCACCTGCTTCCGGCCGGCCGGCAAGATCAACTGGTGCCAAGTACCGACGGGTGACCGGGACATCGACCTGATCGTCATTGCCATCTTTCAAGGGAAGATCCACGCCATCTCCAGGTATAATAAGCTCTTTGCTGTTCAGCTGAGCAACGACTTCCGACAACGGATCCTTGGGGATTTTCTCCCTTCTTATACAGCCTCCGGTGGTAAGTACGAGGTCTGGCGATATCTAGTCGAATCCAATGGCAAATTACTCATGGTGAGGCGATGGGTCAGCTATAAGTGGCACCACGAGTCTCCGGGACGGACTAGTCAGCTCGACGTCGTCGAGGCCGACCTGAGCCGTGGCCGATGGAACAAGGTCGTCGGCCTGGAGGGACAGGCCCTCTTCGTTAGCAAGCTATGCTCCAAGTCTGTCCCTGCTGCTGCCACTGGTGGCGACGGACCTCAACAAGACTGCATCTACTTCCTCGACGATAGGCTGGCGGGTGGACCCTCGGATTCTGGCATGTACAGCATGGGAGACCGGATGATCACGCCATTCCTGCCGGAGGAGCCTGCTATGCCGCAGCCGTGTCCAGCATGGTTTTTCCCTGTCGAAGTTTAACTCCTCGCGTCGCCTCACCTAGCTTGCTAACTAGCTAGGAAGTGCTTCCAGAAACTGCCCAAATTGAACGTAACATTCTATTGTGTAACATGAAGTGAAACACAATTGTAGAAAATCTGGCTTTCAGCACTATTATATAGATATAATTATATATATACTCTCAGCTGTGCATACATAGTTGTGTGCATCCCGGATTAGTGAGATATAGTACTCCCTCTGTTCCAAAATAGATGACTTCCATTTGTACAAAAGTGGATGTATCTATACAAGTAACATGTCTAGATACATCCACTTTTTGACAAATAGAAGTCATCTATTTTGGAACGGAGGGAGTACATGATTACAGAGTAACTGTATGTATTCACAAGAAGTAGAAAAAACAATGATGCATTTTACAAGTTACAACAGAGACTGAAATTTTTTACGTCAATGAATGTGGGTAAAAGAATCAGATGCGTCATCTCTCAAATTGTGTATCAATACGCCCACACATTTCAAATGGAATATTATACATATGAACACATCAATTCTCTTTTATGACCTCACTTTGGCGAGCCTTTCCCTTATCTTTTCTAGCTCATCCTCGTCGTCATCAACAGATTCCGCGATAGCAGTTCTCTGCAAAGGGTGGAAAGGCTACTTGTAAGGAGGACTCCAGATAACAAGGAACCTTTATGATTGCACAATATGCAGCGCAAGCACCAGTCATATTACCTCTACAGGTTCGCTCGTCGAAGGTTGTGTGACCTTTTCTTTCTGTTTCCGGACAGCTTCGGGAAGTTGAGAAGCAGTCTCCCCAGCAATTGCAGAGAGAACCTTATCAACCTCCTCTTCAATCTCCTCCTCCATGTCCTCGCTGTCTAACGCTGAATCCATCGCATCATTCACCATTTCTTCCATGACACCAGCCTGTACCACCAACAACCATGAAGCCAGAGCTGGCACTGCTACAAAAAAGAACAAAAGAGAAACCTTTGGAAGAAGTCCAGTATACCTTTGTCATCTCTTTGCTGAATTCCTGCATAGTGGCAGCTACCTCTGGGGCTTTCATCAGGTTGTTGACAAGTTTCATCACTTCGGTGCTCTTGGACAGATGCCCTACTGTCCTGGTTGTAGCTGAAAGATTACAAAACACACCATATCATTAGTAGTACAAACCTCAATTCTGATTGAAAAAATACATAGCCAAAGGAATCTACTCCGACTCTTGATAAGCTCAATCATCCTAGATACAGAAATTCTTATTCTTCCAACTTCTGAGCACGTATCAAGGAATGATAATAGTTCATTTCAAGCTCAAGTCATAGGTTCACTGGCAATAGTACTGGCTCCCTATATTCATAAGCGAGCAAGCTTTAACACACATTCGGTAGCGGTAAGGAACAGAGTTACATATTATTCTGCACATTCTGTAGCAGTAAGGAACAGAGTGTACATATTATTCTGCCTGGTATATTCATAAGCGAGCAAGCTTTAACACACTGGCAATTGTTCGTTACCTACGATCTCGCCGAGGTGCATGGAGATGGAGTTGAGCTGGGCCTTGTTCTCGTAGAGCCGGTTGACCGCCTTCCTTGACCGCACCAGCTCCTTGGCCAGCGCCTACAAAAGGAATCATCATCAACACGGAAGGAAATCACAATTCACAACACACACGCAGCACCGATGTCCACAGTCCAATCGATCGAGGCGTCTTCACGCGAGTAATACCTTGGCCGACCCGATGTCGTCGCGCTTGGCGGCCTCCCTGATGGCCTTCTCCACCTTCTTCTCCTCCTTCTGCACGTCTGCGACCCCCACACCCAAAGCAAAAATCCCCCATCAGTTCGTCGTCTAGACCTCTAACTCGTCTAGCTCTCATCTGCCGCAATCGAATCGGGGAGAGGAAGGGAACCTCGGATCTGGCGCTCGATGTTGCGGCCCTCGTTGCGGAGGCGGCGCTGCCACTCGCGCAGCTCCTGCTGCGGCGTCGGCTTAGGCTTCAGGAGGCTCTTCACCGCCTCCATCTCCGCCGCCCGGCTGCTGCTCCGTCCCGGCTCGATCGATCGGAAGCAGAAACTGTGGGGGAGGAAGAGGACGCCAACGCGGAAGGAGGTTGCTACCGCCTGCCGTGATTCTGCTGCAAAGTGGGAAGATGCGACTGGGCTGATGGGCCTCGCAGGTTGGCCCATATGCACTTACAGCGGGTATAAAACGAGTGGACAAATAGACGCTGGGCTCCATGGAGAAAATCATGTTTTGAAATTTCCAAAAAATCTGAAACAATTTCTGGATGTCGACAAACTGTATTCTACCAACGTGTGAAATCTAATATAGAAATATTTTATATTTTGGACTGCACAAAAATAATAAAATCTGAAATTTGAAAGTAGTGGAAAGTGTAAAATTCCAGCCCTTCCAAAACTGTCAGATTTTGTTACTTTTGTCATTTTGTGTAGCCCGGAAAATGAAATATTTGATTTACGATTTTGCAAATTGATAGAATAGAACATTCTCTACATGCAGGATTTTTTTCAATTTTTTAAAACTCATATTATAATTTTTGATTTTTTTTAAATAAAGGGCTTCATGGAGCTTGGTCTCCATTTGTGGTTTCCGGAACAAAACTTACTAAGTACTTTTGATCATTACTAGAAAAATACCGACCTTGTCAGAGGTTCGTTGTGTTGTCATCTCGCCAAATGATGGCATATTTTTCTTCCAAGAATTTGTAAGGTGCCTGCATACTCCCAGAATGTCGCAAGGAGGTACAAAGTGGGGATGAGAGTCACTTGAGGGTGGGAGGTTCAATTTTCCATTTTATTATTACGATACAGATTTTTTAAATGAAATATCTTTTGAATCGATGGTCCGAATTATGAACGATTTTCACGTTGCGTTCCTCGCGTCGATACTTTTGAAAAATGGCATGTTGATAGGTTTTGGCGGATAAAAAGATTGTACTACTAAAACTAGTGTACTGAAATCAGATTTCAGCGTACTTATACTTTGGAATTTCAGTGTACTTTTGTACACCATGTCAGAATTTTGACGATTTCAGTTAGTATAGTTTTGTATTTTGGGTTTAATATACTTGTACTTTTGTACTTCGGGTTTATTTTTAGGTTTCAACGTACTCCGGGCGAAAATTTTGACGAACTTTTTTCCCGTTCAATGTAAGCGGTTATGGGGTGCGGGCCGGGATCATCAACGCCGGATGTGTATCACCGAGGTTACCTCGGTTAGAGAGGCATCTCCGATTCTTTGTCACCCAAGCTATTTCTTCCTTATTTGGAGGATCTTCGATGACCTTCGTGTGGGAGCCATGGACGGCGGCTTCCCAAGTGGCCATGTCCTCGCTAGAGCTGCCGTCGCCCGGGCCTGGAGGTCGACTAGTTGCAGCGGTGAAGAACTAGGCCTCGATTGTGTTCCTCCTTTTCATTTTAGGGGTTTGTTTGCAAATTTGGATGACCTAGTTGTAATTTCTAGTTTTTTGGGATCCTTTCTGTATGTTTGTACGCACCGCCTTTTAATGTAGTTTCCAGGTCCTTCGAGGCCATTCCCCGTTAAAGAAAAAGGACAACGAAAGTGGTAATTTCTAGTTATTCTTCTTTTTTTCTTCTTATTCTTCCATCTTCTTCTTTTCTTAGCATGCTCATGGCTACCTCCACCTTTTCCTCCTCCTTCTTGTTCTTTCTTCCTTGTAGTGGAGCTTGACGTCTTGGGCGGGGCAAACGACGGTGCAATTATCACTTGGAATGACCTTTCGATCAAGGATGGCTCGGCGGCATCTATAAGGGCCGCCCAAGACGGCTCCATGGACGTCCGGACCATCCAAGGCGCGATCGACCTTGTCCCGACAAACAATGCGCAACGAATAAAAATCCTCGTAAGGCTTGGAATTTATAAGTAAGTGCAATTTTCTCTACCTTTTCCATAAAGTTGTTTTTGAATTAGTTTTGAATGATTGTCCCATGAACTTTCGATTAAGTTGGCATTGACATCTAGGCTTGTATAAACAAACTGGAATTTTACCACTGTATGGGGCCCCTACCAAACCAGTTAGTATTAGGCTAGTAAAAATTCTTAACATTCTCGGTAAATTGATCATCGGACAAAATATTTCATATTGTTAAGTTTTTCACCAGCTATAGCCTTTTTGAGAGAATTAACTAGCTATAGCTAACCGGCCGGGATGGGTTTAGCGATACCTTAGGCTAGCTTATGATACAAATAAGCCATAAGCAATATGTAACCCAAAACTTCTGATAGGGGGGCATATGCCCCTATGTGAGTCTTCCTTTGAAGGGGTTCATCTACATTAGTAAAATGTTTAAAATGGTAAAAATCAACATTCGGTTGCTATGAAGTTGACTGAGATCTAAGCTAATTCTCATTTAACAAAAAATAAAATCCCTATTGAATTTAGCATGCTCATGGTACCTCCACCTTTTCCTCCTCCTTCTTGTTCTTCTTCTTCCTTGTAGTGGAGCTTGTCGTCTTGAGCGGGGCAAACGATGGTGCAATTATCACTTGGAATGACCTTTCGATCAAGGATTGCTCGGCGCATCTATAAGGGCCACAAAGATGGCTCAGGGACGTTCGGACCATCCAAGGCGCGATCGACCTTGTCCCGACAAACAATGCGCAACGAATAAAAATCCTCGTAATGCTTGGAATTTATAAGTAAGTGCAATTTTCTCTACTCTTTCGATAAAGTTGTTTTGAATTAGTTTTGAATGATTTTCCCATGAACTTTTCGATTTAGTTGGCTTTGACATCTAGCCTTGTATAAACAAACTAGAATTTTACCACGGTATGGGCCCCCTGCCAAACCAGTTAGTATTAGGCTAGTAAAAATTCTTAACATTCCCGGTAAATTGATCATCACACAAAAATTTCATATTGTTAAGTTTTTCACCACCTATAGCTTTTTTTGAGAGAATTCACTAGCTATAGCTAACCGGCCGGGATGGGTTAGCGATACCTTCCGGGCTAGCTTATGATACAGATAAGCCATAAGCAATCTGTAACCCAAAACTTCTGATAGGGGGGCATATGCCCCCTATGTGAGTCTTCCTTTGAAGGGGTGCATCTACAGTAGCAAAATGTTTAAAATGGTAAAAATCAACATTCGGTTGCTATATGAAGTTGAATGAGATCTAGGCTAATTCTTATTTAACAAAAATAGCAATCCCTATTGAATTTAGCATGCTCATGGCTACCTCCACCTTCTTGTTCTTATTCTTCCTTGTAGTGGAGCTTGCCGTCTTGGGCAGGGCTAACAACTTGGAATGACCTTTCGATCAAGGATGGCTCCGCGACATCTATAAGGGCCGCCCAAGACGGCTCCGGGGACGTCCGGACCATCCAAGGCACGATCGACGTTGTCCGACGACCAATGCGCAACGAATAAAAGTCCTCATAATGCCCAGAATTTATAAGTAAGTGCAATATTCTCTACTTTTTCGATCAAGTTTTTTTGAATTATTTTTGAATGATTTTCCCAGGAACTTTTCGATTTAGTTGGCATTGACATCTAGCCTTGTATAAACAAACTAGAATTTTACCACGTATGCCCCCTGCCAAACCAGTTAGTATTAGGCTACTGAAAATTCTTAACATTCCCGGTAAATTGATCGTACAAAATATTTCAAATTGTTAAGTTTTTCACCAGCTATAGCCTTTTTTGAGAGAATTCACTACCTATTGCTAGCCGGCCAGGATGGCTTAGCAATACCTTTTGGGCTAGCTTGTGATACAGATAAGCCATAAGCAGGATGGGTTAGCAATACCTTTCGGCTAGCTTGTGATAAAGATAAGCCATAATCAATCTGTAACCCAAAACTTATGCCCCCTATGTGAGTCTTCCTTTGAAGGGGTGCATCTACATTAGCAAAATGTTTAAAATGGTAAAAATCAACATTCGGTTGCTATGAAGTTGACTGAGATCTAAGCTAATTCTCATCTAACAAAAAATAGCAATCCCTTTTGAATTTATTGATGATAAATGTATATTTATTTCATTTATGTTATTTTTCTTCATGGAAACTTAAGAAGTCCTTATATTTAGTAGTAATGGTGTGTTATTTAGGGTCTTTGTTAATCATTTTTATAAGGGGGGAGGGGCGAATGCGGCAAGGAGTACAACACTCGCTTACGGAGAGATAGGGATATAAGAATGAAAGGACACTGGATTGAGCTAGGGCTATAACTTAGCAATTGATGCATGTATAGAACTTAGGAGGTAATGCTCTTAACTTCTACTTTAGTCCGATGTAGTTTTATTTCTTATGTTCATTGTTTAGGCTCTGGCCCTCTAGCTACCTCATCACATTCTAAACAAGTTACACGCACACACCCACAAACACCTATGCGCTAGTACAAATGGCCCAAAGATAATCATCGTCTTGGCCAAACTAAACTACGCTAACAAAATGTCATATTCTCTCTCCACCATCTTGAGTTTTCACACCAACTAGTGACATATCTAGATTTATGGAGTTGGGTCTTAAAAAAAACTGAAGCAAAAATAATGTTGCAATGGCAAAACTTTTGGAGGACCTAGTTGTAATTTCTAGTTCCTTTGGGGTCCTTTCTGTAAGTTTGTACGCACCGCCTTTTAATGTAGTTTCCAGGTCCTTCGAGGCCCGTTAAAGAAAAAGGACAACAAAAGTGGTAACATTAAAGATGATCAGGACGTCACGAGAATATATATGAGATGAGATCATAAGTTATGATTCAAAACAGGACGTCGACGCGGAAGGAGGTTGCAGCCTACCGTGATTCTGCTGCAAAGTAGGAAGAACCCTGGGCTGATGGGCCTCGCAATTTGGCCTGGGAAGGAGTTTTGGTTAGAGTTTGTCAGTGCCGATGAAGGCCATTTATCCAAGGAAACTTTGGCCCATATGCACTACAGCGGGCACAAAACGAGACTGGACAAATAGACGCCGAGCTCCATCGAGCTCTTTATTCTGACAAAAAAAAAATCAAAACACATGTTTTGAAGTATCAAAAAATCTGAAAAAACTCCTGGATGTAGACGATGTTGTACCAACATGTAAAATATTCTACAAAAGTAGACATTTGAAAGTAGTGAAGAGTGCAAAATTTTAACTCTTCCAAATATGTCAAATTTTAACTCTTCGGAGCGGTGAAGACCTAGGCCTTGATTGTTTTCCTCCTTTTCTTTTTTAGGGCATGTTTGCAAAGTAGGAAGACCTTGTTGTCATTTATAGTTTCTTCATGGTCCTTTCTGTAAATTTGTACACACCGCCTTCTAATGCAGTTTCGGCCCCGTTCAAAGAAAAAGTACAACAAAAAATGGTAGCCGTAAAGTATGATCAGGACGTCACGAGAATATATACGAAATGAAAGCATAACAGGGAAGAAGACACAAGTTGCACCTGTGTCAAACAGGATGAGACAGTGATAATGCAAGACCGCATATGAACATTTTCGCAGGAAGCATTCAGCTATAGCATACACCCGATTCACTAGCAGGTGCCCCTCCATGGCGCAAAGAAGGCAGCGCTGTACCATATGGATGGATGATTCTCTTATCAATCAAGTGCGACGAGAAGCTGCTGTGCCATCGATTCTCAGCAACAGTACGTAGTAGCCAATAAATGAGCTAGCCTAACCATACTGTATCAGTATTTCACACAGTAATGTGTACTATAACTATAAGCTTGTGCAAGAATAAACAAACCAAGGTTCTTGAGTAGTTGAGTGTCGGCCAATGCCGCCAAATCGGGCAGGCTTGTTCTCCTGTTTGTGCCACGACGGAGTGGGGCCGTCTTCCAGGGGAGTCAGCTAGTTCATCAAAATTAGTTAGTTAAATTAGTTAGTGGGGGTGCACATGAACTATAGCTAAGCTAGGATGCACATGATATATAGGTCAGTTAACGCATAGTTTTGGTTATATGATTACGTTAGGGGTTAGCTAGCTTAGAGCTAGCTGAGGACGGCTCAGCCAACACGATTACATCAACAGCGAAAGAAGATATCGAAGGGCCCAGCACGCCGGCCAGCCGCATGTTTGCATGTGCATGCTTGGAGCTCTTCTTTGTTATGAGATGGAGCTATTTTTACCAAATTAGTAACCCCATGATCAACCTCTAACATGCACGTTCTTCCAAGAGCACGTCCAAATCACTTTTGAATTTTGAGTGCACGCTATATCTGTAGATGTGCATACCGAAATCTAGCAAGATCGGTGCAGTTAGCCGTCGCAAAATGTACTTTCTTAATTACTCACACATGCATCTACAGGACGCAAGATTCACATAATCTCATCATGGACTAATGGCTAGCTTTTATTCAGCAAGGAAGGGAAATAGCTGACCTCTGAATCGATCGATGCACGCGACAATCCATTATCATGAAGTAAAGTATTATTTGCTTACATAACATTAGTTTTAAAAAGTACGAAGATTGTAAGGTTCTAACAACCATAAAGAAGATTACATATTTCAAGTATGCATTATCAATCCTATTGCTGGACTGTCATTCACACTGGTTGAACATGGTCGTACAACCATCTCCAAAAGGTTGCACGCATATACGCAAAGTCCAACTTCCGCGCCTCCATGTGCTACAGTAAGGACGACGTATAGAAATGAAATCATAAGGGCATTCTCTAGCTGATCCCTCAAAAGCGTTTAGAGGAGAAAAAATTCCAATTTTCTCCTCTAAACCGCACCTAGCCGATCCCTTAAACTGTTTAGAGGAGAAAAAAAATATAAGAGTCACCCTTATATTTCGGCCGAGGTCACTCAAATATACTCGACCATCCGCCTCTGGAGAAAAACTTTTTAGCCCCCTCCCCTCCCACCCGAGCCACCACATCTTCCCGCCTCCAACGCCAATCTCACGGCCGCCGGCCCCGACGCTCCTGAGTTCGGCCAGAATGAAACCGGAAGCCTCCTCCGCAGCCTCGCCGGCCATCGCCACCGGTAGCGAAATCGACCCCAACCCTAGCTCCGGCCGGATCCAAGCCGAAAGAGGCTATGAAGGCGCTCGCTGTGGCGAAGCTCACCGATGTGAAGGCGGGGAAGATGCCGGCAGCCCTGGTGACTGAAGCCGGCCAAACCCTAGCCGATATGGGGGCGGAGAAGGCGACGACGGAGGCCATGATGCCGCTCACCAAGGAGGAGGTGGCGAACAAAAACAGGGCGGCGACGACACCGACGGCTCATACACCGTCTTCGGCCACCCCTACGCCTACTCGTAATCGCCTGAAGCCATCGTCGCCGCCGCCGAAGGCCATGGTGGCGAAGAGCTTGATGAAATGCCGAGGTAAATTTTGTGTTCTCCTTTACATTTCGGTGATGGATTGCGGCTGTTTTTTGTGTGACAAAATCTTGTTGGTTGGCTAACTTCATGTCCAAATTAGAGAATTTGGTCACTTCTTGTTTCAATTGGAGAAGATGGCTAATAGGTAAATCCGAGAGGAGATGGATGACCCCGTGGAGGTGATCAAGAACATGACCTAAGCTTTTGCGAAGATGGATGATCTCATGCGGATGATGGTGAGCAATAAGAAATCACGGGGGCACCGTATTGCGAAGAGGAGGACATTCCTTTGTGTCGTGCTTACCGAAGGTGTTGCTTGATACCCCGGTTGGAAGGGATGAATCAAGGGATGTGTTTTGGAGTAGGGTGATGAACTACTACTCCAACATCGTGTCTGTCCCGTCGAGCCGCACCCGAGAATTTCTTGCACACCGTTGGGTCATGATCAAAGAGCAACGCAACCGTTGGGCCGGTTGTCTTGAGCAAATCTACCGTGTACCAACGGGTGTAGTGACGATCACGGTCCAAGACCTCTTCAAGCAACGCTATAAGAACAAGCCCTTCACGTTCCACCATTGCTACAACGAAATCTATGGTGGTGGCCATTGGGGTGATACTTGAGTGGGGTTAATTTGAATGTTATGTTGTCGTGGTTGTTGGTGAGACTATAGATTATGGTGCTTTTGGATGAACTTTATCCATGTTCGATTTGATTATTCGAATGTTTGAACTCTATCTATGTGTATATCCAATTTGTGCCGCATATCGAATTTGAATTATTCAAACAATTGACGAGATACCGTGCAAATGTGTGAGATGTATGTGAAAAAGGCTTAAAGTATTGTGCAAAAAAATTGACGAGTTAAATATAGGGTTAGGTTTGGAACTGCTGCCCTTTAACTACTCAAAATATAAGGAGTTACGTATAAGGAGTCGTTTCCTCCTCTAAATTATCGGCTATAGATGCCCTAACTAGCTAGGACCATGGTTTTGAATTTGGTTTCCGAATGGCATATTTTTACTCGGAGGCACTGGGTTCAGAAGTTCTCGTGGTTAGCAAAATATACAGACAGTTACTATTCGAAAAATCTGCAAAAAAAGATTCTAAATTAAACTATGGAATAAAGTGCTTCAAACCCAATGTTCTGAACCAACGATATCTAGTTCACTGGTCTGCACTGTTACTTCTCCTTCGGCTGATCATGTCTTCTATCCTCTCTCTGAAGCAAATATTTTGTTTCCCGTATCAAAACTCAATATTTTCAAAAAACAAGGTGTACGATTAGACCTTGAACCAATGTTCTTGCCACCAAGAGACATGAGCACATGTACAACTCGAGATACATTGATTGTATTGACATTGTGCAAACTTATTTTCAAATAATCTGATTTTCGTTCGGAGAGATTATTTACGAGGGTGGCTGGAAAATGTAGTTACATGCAGCAACCGAAAATATCGCCTTGTCTTATTTCAACTAACTTTAGCTTGTTTGTTCTACTCGTCTGCAATGGTCGGTTTCTTGTCACGTCACTTGTTGAAATATGCATACATGTGAATTTATTTGTAATCGTGATTTCTTAGTTCATCCTATGTATCAACCTTTCATTGCTCGCAATTTTTTTTTTGTTTCAAGACATAATATCCATGTGTATTTAAACTTTATCATTGTGCTCAATAAAAATATACGGTGGTTGTACTGTTAACCCACCTAGAGGTAGGAAACTAGGAATCAAACCACAAATTTGACCACATGTGTGTCTCATTCAAGTGAGATATTCGTTCGGTGGGGGTGTTCCCGTCGGTTTCATCATCTTTATGGCCTTAGGCTCCACATGCGAGTCACGTCTATAATGATGTGGTGAATCCTTAGAGAGTCCGTTATGTTCGGTTAGTTAGTTGCGTCGCCTGCCATGCATGTGCTTGCCTGGTCGACCACAAGATTATTGAGGAAGCTGCAAACTTATCCGTACATAATTATTTACCCAATTATTTAACACCAGAAAATGATGTTCTTGTCCTAACTTTATTTAGGAGGGAGGTCATTGTCCAAATCATGGAAGGTGGTTGCTTTGTACGTACATGCATGTACGTGTCGATCGAGCTGAATAGCGATTTCCGACTTGAAATTTCAAACTCGCGACGCTTCCAATATTTAATACTACTCGCTCCGTTTGGATTTAATTGACACACATTTTATTACACACGAATGTATCTAGACATCAAACAATATAGATATATCCATATTTGGACAAAACCAAGTCAATTAATTTGGAACGGAGGGAGTACATGCCGACACAATAAACGTTACTGCCAAAAGGTTTTTCCGGCCATGACCATACAGTGGCTACAGCAAGGTCTTCGTCAAACACAGGGGCGGACCCAGTCAAAAATTTCAGTGGGGGCAATTGTAATACGAATTCTATTTTTTGTGATTTTTTTCCCTTCTAATATGAACAAAATACACCAAAATTTTAAAAACTGAGTGGGGACCACTACCCCCACTCAGCTATACGTAGGTCCGCCCCTGGTCAAACATGCTTATTTTTATAGGAAAAATGATTCGATCTTCTTATAAACCACTAGTAAAAATTGTGCCATTTTATTGATAATACATTATCCGGAATTCTAGATAAAACACAAAGTTATATTAAACTATATCAAATTCATGATGGGTATTGATAATACATAATCCACATAAAAGACAAAGCTATATCAAAGTCATTCCAAGTTGCCAGCTCTATCTCCACCATTTTATCTTAAATTTGTTTCCATGCCTCCGGCGAAGAAATTGGGGAAGAACAAATGTACGTATGGTGGACAAATTTATATGAACTATTTCCATATTTCGGATCTAATACAGATAGATGATATAGATAATGAAAGTTTTGAAAGTTTGACCGCAGAAGTTACTCTCAAATTACGTACCCTCCTTTCAGGATTTGGTCCTACTTTACAAGTTGCTCAAGTATATATTTTTTAATATATGAGCAACTTAGCATACGATTTAATCCATGAAAACAGAAAACAATTCATGACTGGAATAACAAATATTATACTAATCATGCGATCTACTAGTATAGTAGACATAGAGATCAAATCTACGGGGTAAGAAACTATAGCATTATCTCGAACGGAATTACGTACATCACTGGAGGTCTCACCCATGTCGATGAAGAGGTTGCTGATGTCAGGAAAGAAGTCGTCTTGGGAAGGGAGTCACTTCCCGTAGTCGCGCGAGCGCGCTCCCCAAAATCTGACCGCCATAATCAATGTTTATAAAAATATCATTAAATATATTTTCACATTCAATTAGTTTATAGGTCAGAGGATAGTGATAATTTTCTCGTATAATTGGTCAAACTTCACAAAGTTTGACTCTGACCAAAGTCAAAACGAACGGTAATTTGATCATCGTTGTGTAGCTTATTATCTTCGGTCATACTCGGCAGGGTATCTAGCTCTCCTTCTCTCCAACCAGGTGAACAGTGTGTGTCCATGTGCTTATCACAAAAAGTTTGATAGGGCTGGTGTGTACCTTAGGTACTCCGGACAGATTACACGCTAATTGCGGGCTAACTAATATATCGTGGGTCATACTCGATCGGTAGGGTATATACGTACGTCGTAGCTAATGATTGATAACACTCTCCTCTAATTTCCACGCTAGCTACATATAGCCGCATGTGACGGGTCATGGCTCATGGGTGACGAAGACGCACCAACACATTGTGCTTTATAATAACTAATTGATTAGTAAGCGTCAGGTTACTTTCATGCATGCTAATTTGGTAATCAGTAACTGATGGTGGCAGTACTACTGGTTATTTAGCCATCAGTTAGTCGATCGTACTACATGATAAGAGTATGTAATTACATACTCTTATAAATAGCTTGTTCCTTTCGTCAGAAGCAATGCCACACTAATGGAAAAAATGTCCAATTGCATAGGATGCATTTTCATGTCATTTCGGCGTTAAATTCAGGTTAGGTGCCGTCCAGCACTAGCACGTACCAGCCGGCCGGCCAGTAACCGAATTTCAGCCTCGGGCTTAACCAGCAGACAAGTTAGGTCGAAAAGGTTTTCGCCGTCAAATTGGGAAATGATGCACAAAACACGGCGATCGAATTCTGTGATTTGCCAACGACGGCAATTGACGGCTTTTGAGGAAGGTCTGACAGTTACATATTTGCACTGAGCATATATTCTCTCAAAAAAAAAAAAACAAATGCACCAAGTTATAGAGAGGGCTGGGTCAGCTAGTAGCTCCTTAAATCGAGATGCGTGTTTAATTAAAATGGTCAAACGTTTGGGCAGAATTTCCTGATTTGGTCTAGGCAAACTTGCCTGTGCAGACATACCGGGAATTGCCATTTTTGTGAAACAGGCGCATCGCATGGTCGCAAAGTTGACAATATATCTGCACCGCCCCCCTATCTTCGGCAAGTAAAAAAATCGTAATGTCAACTTACTAATAGAAGCTCATGATCATCATCAGTACGTCTCTGATCGTTCACCTGTGTATAAAAGTGAATCCTGGGATTATCTAGCACCCAGGTGGGACCCATCCCACCTCCTATATATATAGCCGGCAGCTTGGAGTAGAACTGCAAACACACACACGCGCCACTCTACTCGAGCTGGATCACACTCCACCGCACCACACTTAAGACATTTCCAAAGAAAATTAGGATGGCGATGAAGCAGATTAGGCCTGACGCGATCACTAGTCGTCTCCGAGCAGCAGCAGTGCTGGGAGCTGTCGTGATGCTGCTGCTTCATGGGTCGGCCGAAGCGCAGCCTTCACCAGGGTACTACCCGAGCTCCATGGTGAGGTCCATGCCATTCTCGCAGGACTACAGCATCCTGTGGGGCCCGCAGCACCAGTCCCTCTCCCCGGACCAGACCGCGCTCACCCTCTGGATGGACCGCTCCTCAGGGAGCGGGTTCAAGTCGAAGCATGCGTACCGGAACGGCTACTTCGGCGTCTCCATGAAGGTCCAGCCGGGCTACACCGCCGGCGTCAACACCGCCTTCTACGTCAGTACCCTTTGTCTTCGTCAAGATCATCGATATGATCCATTTTCCTATCTTCGATTTCAGAACTGATGTACTAACAAAAACTCCTTGATTTGCAGCTGTCGAACAACGAGGTGTACCCGGGGTACCACGACGAGATCGACGTGGAGCTGCTCGGCACCATCCCCGGCGAGCCCTACACGCTCCAGACCAACGTGTACGTGCGCGGCACAGGCGACGCGCACCCGATCGTGGGGCGGGAGATGCGGTTCCACCTCTGGTTCGACCCGGCCGCCGACTACCACCACTACGCCGTGCTCTGGAACCCCGACGAGATCGTCTTCCTCGTCGACGACGTGCCCATCCGCCGCTACCAGAAGAAGGTGGAGGCCACCTTCCCGGAGCGCGAGATGTGGGCTTACGGCTCCGTCTGGGACGCCTCCGACTGGGCCACCGACGCCGGCCGGTACAGGGCCGACTACCGCTACCAGCCCTTCGTGTCCGGGTTCAGGGGGTTCAAGGTCGCCGGCTGCGAGGTGGGCGCGCCGGCCTCGTGCAGGCCCACGCCGGCGGGGCCTGGAGGCAGGCTGAGCGCGCAGCAGAGCAATGCCATGAGGTGGGCGCAGCAGAGGTCCATGGTCTACTACTACTGCCAGGATGGCTCCAAGGATCGCTCCAACTACCCAGAGTGCTAGCTCAACTGCTCAAGTTCAGAAGCTCGCTCGAGACAGCGGCAATGGAGGAGCTGCCCTTCCGTTCCGTTCTGGTAATGGTTGAGGCGTACGTATACCATATACGTGTATAGTGTGATTGGTTCGGTTGTGTGTATGTGTGTGCGAGGAGAGGAGGAGCAGCTGCCGGATGTGGTGGCTCACACGTGTCTAAGTTATTGCTATTGTGACTGAACCTGTAATCTGCAGCCCTTAATACTCGGCTGCAGAGAAATGGTTCGAACCGACACAACAGTAGTACGGTTCGGTTGAATACATGGGAAACCTACATGTTTTCCAGTAGATCCTATACAGTATATGTTGGTTGTAGTTCTGTCATACATATCTTACACATTTTACCCCTAAGGTGAGCTTGTTCATGTTGCCACTGGCACATGACAAATGTGTCACTGTAACGAATTCGAACTAACGAAAAAATATGTGTAAAATCGACTACATATACGGACGTATTACATCCGTATGAGATGGGAAGTTGACCAGAAAAACCAAATTCAGACATTCGATTCAATCTGATGCATCCGAATAGTCTTTTTTTTTACCAGGATCCGAATAGAGTCTGTCTGACACCTCTGCCAAATATGTCAAAGGCCTACCTAGTCTGTTGGTTTTTTCCTTTAGATTCGATACGATGTGATTTGGAGATTTGTTATGTGTCGGCGGTTAAGTTTAATGATTAAGGATGCAGCTCTTTAGTAGGATATGCTGAGATTGTATACTTGTTCTGAATAGGATTGAATTGTTTTGTACAGAATGATTTTTATTTTATTTTACCAGCCCAATGGTTGAAGATAAAGATCAACCAGTCACAAGTGAGCCTAGAGAAATGGAGGTGCATAAAAAAAAAAAGCTCAGGCCCCATACTTGAACAAAAAGATATGCCTGGCCCAAGTGAACATTCAGAAATGGAGCATGGAAAAGAACTAGCTCAGGGCATGTCCGAAGCTCGAGATGTACATGGCCGTAGTAGTGAACCTCCAGAAGTGGAGCGGCATGAAGAAGGAACCATCTCATGCCATGTCTGAATCTCAAGATGACAAACAAGAATCAGTTCTGGCCATGTCAGCCACGCCATAGCCCATAAGTGTCAGACCCGCTTCTTAATGCCTGAATCCTGCTACTTCTGAACATGAGAAACTATCTCATCCAACTAGTTTCATAAACAACAATCAAGATGACAAAATATCTCATGCAGCTAATTTCTGAAAACGTATGTATCTTACTGTTTCCAGCATAGACAACTCACTAGATCAAAGTAGAAGCACATGGCATACCCCATCTTAATGCCGTATGTAAATCTCTGATCCCTTAGGACCAAGGGAGCAGATAGTCGACTAAATCATACACTCTAGCACCAACTTGTAAACTTAAAATTCTCTCTTCTGTACAAGCACGAGCTTACTTTGATACTGTCGAGCTTTTGCCACTGCAGTCAGACTACTAGTTAATAGCGCCCTTGAGTGCTAGCAATGCAGCTCCGTACGCCGCCTCGGTCTGCTCTGCCTTCCGGACCGGCACACCGAGCACCCTCTCCCGAATCACAGTCCACTTCTCGTTCCGCGCTCCCCCTCCCGCCGTAAACACCTCCTCCACTGCAGTCGCGCCAATCTCCTTGAGTAGGCTGTACCCATTGGCCTGCAAATGCAGCAACATTTCATCCATCAGGTTGTGAGCGTACATGGGTCAGATTTGGAGCCTTGAAGCACAAAAATTGATGCATGACCTCGATCCGCGCGATTGATTCTAAGATGCCATGCAGATACTCGGCGTCGCTGTCAGGACGAGGGTGCAGCCTTGGCACCATGCCAGGGTCGGACACCGGGAACCTCTCGCCTTGCTTCGGCAGAGGATAGTAGTCGAGAGGAGAAGGGACCAACGGGTCAATGTCCCTGCTCAATGCTACCAGTTGTTCGTCGGTGAAGAGCTGCCTGAGGACCGCTCCCCCGGTGTTTGACGCCCCGCCGACGAGCCACATGTCGTCGAGCCGGTGGCTGTACACGCCGAACCTCGCATCTTCCACACGGACTCTGCTGAGGAGCTTGATCGCCATGGTTGAGCCCAGTGATGTGACCTAGAATTTAAGATGATTCAATAATAACACTTGGCGGTATGGTACTAGTAGCATGTCGATGGCTGTTTGCACTGTAGAACTCTTACAGCTTTTCCTGGTTCAGTGGTGCGGGCTGCAAGAAACGCAGCGATGCTGTCTGTAGTTCCGGTACAGACGACACACTTCTTGGAAAAGCCTGAAAATAAAAAAATGTTTGTGCATTTAGTTATGCAGTAAAGATGAGAAAAAGATTTGTTCTATCAGTTGGTCCAGCAGCCAGACACTCAGGGTAACAATGTTGATCAGGTGACAAAATGGCAACAATTTCGGATCTAAACAAAATAAAACCCACACAAGCACATAACGCTCCGACAGTTAATGTCCTCTACTAAGATTAAACATGATTGAGATTTGAAAGATTTGTTATGGAAGATGATAAAGTACACGAAGTGACTGTTTTACCAAATTGTGTGCGTAAGTCTTCCTTGATAGGGCCAATGGGAGCTCCTGGTGCTCTGACAGAAGGTAACATGTGCGAATATGGTTGTGCCATCAACCAGCTCGGGTAGGAGTCAATCTCTGGATCATACCCCAACTGCAACACAGACAAGAACACAAATCTCTGACAAAATGTTGGCAATACTCTTTGAGGTTGCTTGCTCTACAAAAATTGCAGAGTTTAAACTAGTTACAGGCTTACTACTGCCAATAGTGATCCCTTTATTTGGCAACTGACTAATGCATGTAATCTATCCATCTCCTAATAAATTCATTAGACATTTCCCTTTCCTTAATCTATGTACCTTTTGCAGGAACTCCAGAGACAAGAGAATCACCTTCAGAGTATTGTTGTAATCAGAAACACCATATTCTCCATGCAAAAGCCAGAGCAGCCAATCCGATTGATGCATCAGCATCGCCGAATCATGGCCACCATTCGAGTTCCACCACGACACAAGCTTACACAGGGTGGACGAACCAGAGCACACCGTGTGGTTCACCGGAGCGATCGATTTGACCGCGGGAAGCGCATCGGAGAAGCTCTCGTTGTACAGGAACGGGCCAGCAAGAAGCTCTCCATTGTTTCTGCTTGATTGCATACGAAGGTTACATAAATTAATGTAGAATTGCACTGTGAGTCGTACATGACTAATTGTCCGTGCATTGCTGTGTAAGTTCCTGCAAACCTGTCGATTATGAGAGTGGTTGCTGAAGTCCCATCAATTGAAATGGAGGATATGGATGGTCTGTAAATGGACGGGACGTCACCGAGAAGGTGGAAGAGTGTTTCTTTCCAGGAGCTTGTCCAGTTTGCGGCATTGCCAACCTGCCTAGCAAATCCAATCAAAGGACATAAAGGATCATCAGTCAGGAATTACGAAAGATTTCTCATTTAGTATTTACTCTGCACATGTAGCCAGATTACCGGTGGGTAAGTTCTTTTGCCTTCGGAATGGATGTCCCCTTGCCTGTCAATAAGAGCATATCTGGCGCCTGAAGTTCCGAAGTCTATCCCAAGATACAAAGGCTTGCTGCTGGTTTCGTCATGGATGCCGAGATTCATCCTGATTCTTGATGTAAATGTAGTACTCAATGCCCTTCTCAACCTCGGCAATCCTGAAATGTAAGAGCCCAAACATGAATGAAAACATAGTAAGTACAACTGAGTCAGCTGTTGACTGTTGTCGCCATATCTATTCAGAAATGAAAATCTGTATTTCAGTAGTAACAGGGTAAGTATTATCCACTCGCAAAAAAAAGGTAAGTATTATCGATGCACTGAATAACCTCGTTCTGCAGGAAGTTGAGAGAACGGCTTAGCGGAGAGACTGGAAATTATCATGGTTTGATGAAGCAATGGTTGATCGTTTTGCTGCAGGTACAAGGGAGGGGAGGGGCGTAGTGGAGAAGAAGATGACAGGCCGGAAGGATAACGAACCTCTGGACACCACACAGGAGCCTTTAGAGTGGTCCAGGCGACCGAAAACGACGTCCAAGCGCAGCAGCCTGTCAGTATAGATCACTAGATCATGTGTCGTATTCCACGGCAGGAATCAAGCAATTCCGACCACCGGCACATCCGACCTCTGGCCGCCGCCACGCCGGTCGGAGCTCCGTCCAGATGGCCACCGATTCCAAGGCCGCGCCTCTTTCCAGCTCCGGCCCCGTCGAGTTGGTTGGGTGGTCGGTTTTAGTTTCCTCTAGCCTGTGAGGGAAACCACCACGCCGGCGAGCTCACCGGAGAAGACCTCGCCGTATAAGGAGAGCCCATCGGGCGCTGTCGAGGGCTGGGGAAAGGGCCGCTGGGATCTCGGAGGACCTCACCGAGGGATATCGACAGTGGGCCATGGCCCGTGGGTGAGTTGGGGCCATTTGTGCCATCGGGCCTGGGACACAGACAAGAAAGTCTACTGGTTTTGCTGCTAATAGCTGTTTTTTTAGATACTATAAAAAAAAGCTGTTTTTTTAGAACAAAGGCACTAAGTGTCCAGCTTTAAATTAATAAAGCCACAGAGTTTTACAAAGTACTAGGCCCAGGGCCTCGACAGGAGCTGGAGTTTGAAGATAAAAGCGTTTAGCACTTAACTATTACAAGCAGGGCATGGCACAGCGCTAGCTTAAGCAGTTTGACCTTACACTAAGGTAACAAGACAACGGGAAGAACTAAGAAGACGCCGACGAAGAAAGGACACAAAAAGCAGGAGCAATTCTTCAGGTTGCTGCAGAAGAAGATGTCGGAGGCTCAGCAGTCAATCTCTAGAGTTGGCGTAGCTCCGCGATGATCATGTCGATGAGGGGTAGGTCTTTAGACTTGGATAGCGGCCTCCATTGCTGCATAAGGATACCAATTTTGAAAAAGTAGTCAGCAGGTTGGCATGGAACCACCCCTTCAATAGCAAGTTTGTTTCTGAAATTCCATAAGGCCCAGCAAGACGCAGAGAACAAAAGCCAAATGAATTCGCGATGTTTGTTGTTTAAAGAAAGCAAGATCAACCACCACTGGTCAAAAATTTGAGGATTCCATTGAACAGCAAAACATTGACAGAAACCACTCCAAACAAAGGAAGCTAATGCGCAAGAGAAAAAGATGTGGTTAGTGTCCTCCCACTCTCCACACATGGCACACTTGCCATCAGATGGACCATGTCGCAAAACAAGTTGATCTCCAGCCGGCAAACGTCCTCTGGCCAACTGCCATAGGAAAATCTTAATCTTGAGCGGAGTTTTCGCTGACCAAAAGAAGCTGGGAACTAGATTGTCATGGACCTGCATCATTTTGCGATATAGGGAAGAGACCGTGAATTTCCCCGAGGGTTCTAAGGCCCAACTGACCGTGTCTTGGTGTAAGGAAGGTTCCAGGTGCCCCATTTTCAATTTGGAGTTGGTTCACTTCTTCCACATAAGTACGTTGAAGAAGAGGCTCCAGCCGGTACCAATATGAGCTTGAGAAATTAGCATCTCAGTCTGGAAGTGATTTGAAACAGTCTAGGGTATTTGTTGGAGAGGGGACCCTCCCCTATCCACCAATCTTGCCAAACGAGGATTTTGGAGCCATCACCAAAGTGATACTTGGCTCCCACTTTCATTTGTACCATTGCTTACAACTAAATTTCTTAACCTTGTAAGAAAACCACTAAATTTTCAATAAAAATCGTGTAAAGTTTCATTCGTAAATTAGAGTGCTCGTAGAACTGGTACTTCATTTGCTATAACTCACACAATTGATAACCTATTTGATATGATTCTTGCTACAAAACATTAAACTATTCGAACGAGTTTACCAAACTAGTAGAGAGATAGTTAAATTCTTTCGCAACTTTTTAGACCAGTAACACAAACCACTACTCTAAGCCTACAAGGCCAAACTCCTGATCCGAAATTTTGGGAGACCCCGCCCAATCAGATTATCTTTCCAAAAAAAATCATTTATTTGAACAAAGTAGGTCAGAGGGTAACCTAATAATGACCCACTTACATATTTGGTTCCTAGGGCGACACAAGAGGCAATCTTGTCGCCGCTAAATTGATTCCCTCCTCCATGCTCTCCTCCTTGCGCTACCGATGGTCGCCATTGGGCAAAGCCTCTGTGGCCGGCAGGGTCTACCTGGCTAGTCACGTGGTGGTCATGGCTATGCTCTAGAGGACTCTGCATGCCGACGCACGCGTCCTGTTGGGTGGCATCCTCTAAGCTATATGCGCAAGGCCTTCGAAAATGGATAGCATCAGAAGCGTTCAACGATGTGTGTGTATGCGTCGAGCCAGAGTCTTGGCGATTAGGGACGTGGTCACGATGGTGCTTATGGATTCTTTGGCTCCCAAGTCCCAACCAAGGTGGTGATAACGTTTTCCCTGTGCTACGACGATTTGGTGATCTCCTCTATTTGTCCATCTATTCCCCTTTTGCTCTGTCAGACCATGATACCCCGACCATCGTGTCGATAACCTATTGATTCGGGTCTAGTGCGGTGGTGTGAGTAGATATGGTCATGGCACTTTTCTATATTATCTTAAGTGATGTTTAGGATTAGAATTTTTTGTTTGTCCCTTGATTGAGCATTTTTACATGTTTGGATGGTTCTTGTCTATAAAGTGTGCATTTTATTCAAATGCAACATACTTTTAATGATTGGCAAAATGTATTAAGAAATGGATTATGTCCAGCATAATGGATTTCCTCTCATGTATGGCTTGTTCTTATCAACTACATGCTTAGTAATATTGTTCTATATCTGATGTCTTTCTTTCAAGTGTCAAAAGAACTTTTGCAGAGACTATAGTATTTTAGATCCATATTTCATTGGAAAGCGAGAACAAAAACTAACAACCAGTTAAATGGGCAATTTTTGTCATGTAAAACACCAATGAAGGTTAAGAGTGCATAATTTCAAGTGAAAAACATGGGTCTCCTCAAGAAAATGGTTATATAAAGTTCTTAGTGATGCCAATGTATGTAAAGACCTTCTACGTACATAGGCTCACCAGAATCTTTTAGGTCCATCGAAAACCTCTCAATACTCTCATTTCCGGGCTGACTTAATGAAGGTCAGGATACCCTTTTCAGTTTGGAACCTTTTTTCTGTATAGGATTAGTCCCCAAAGATGTTTAGGAAACACACTACCTTGTTGGGGAATAGACCTTTGAAACCTTAATACCCTAGTATTTTTTGCAATTGTTAGGCAAATGTATGCTAAAATAGCCGAGGATTCTAGGAGTATCTCCTCCAAATGTAACTCTTTGAAGTGATGTCATTGGACCTCATGTTGCAGCATTGACTGCTTTATTGAGTCGACTATTGTTCATCCACCTTGAGCAATGTAGAGATGAGTTTAGATGGAATCTCCACCAAAGTGGAAAATTCTTTGTTAATTTGGAATCCCTTGCTTTAAAAATATGTGATGCTCACAAGAACATTGAGAGATTGTGGAAGCTAAAAGTCCAACTAAAAATTAATATTTTCTTCAGAATCTTATGAGAGGTGTAACATTTAGAAGAGAAACGTTGCTAATAGTACTTGGAATGTGAGTAAAAATGTTTCTTCTACCACCATGATGAGTCAATTGTTCTACCTCCATTTAGTCCAAATTTACTTGAGAGGCATGATCCATTGTTCAAGTGGCTTCCAACTTGTATCCACCATTAGTGTGTCAAACATGTTTGGTAACTAGTTGCAGCGAATTCATAAGAAATGTACTTACTATATCCATTGTTCAAGCTTGTTTTCGCTCTCTTTGGCTATGGAGGAATGACATTTTATTTTATAAAAATGTTTCTTCTCCTCATTAGATTATACGTTCATGTACGCATTGAGTTCATATGTGGTGTATTTTTCATGGCCCAAAAGACGAGGATCTCTATCCAATGGCATACACCCAATTAGAATGACCAGGCAATCATGTGTTTATCCTACTTGTGGATGGTGGTTTAGTCATCGAATTGGTCCTCCAACACCTTAGGTTGTTATTTGTTTTATCAAAGTTTGCCTTCTTACTTATGGGTTGCTTGTTGTAACTTGTTAGGTTGTGTGTTTTTTGTTGTGTAGAGACTGAGTGTTAACAGTTTGCGGAAGTATGAGATTGATGCAACATTTTAGTTTCACCATCCGTTCACTAATACTCCCTCCGTTCAGAAATACTTGACATGGATCTGTCTGCATACGGATATATCTAGACATGTTTTAGTGTCTAAATACATCCGCATTTAGACAAATACATGTCAAGTATTTCCGAACGGAGGGAGTATAAGGCATTGGATCTACTTTCAATTTTTATTACATACATGCTAAAATGAGTGAATCTATGTACAAAATAAGTCTAGATATATCTGAATCAAGAAAATTTAAATGGTAGGTCCAGTGTTTTATATTAGTGAACGGATGGAGTAAAAACTTATTTTAATTCATTCAATGGTGTCATGTATTAGTCGCATCTATCCCGAATACTTTTTTTTTCAATTTCTGTTTGCAATTTTAAATTATTTAATTTCCACTTCAGGATTGAGTGGGTTCTTCTCATTGCAAAAACTGGTCAGAGAAAAGGTAAAGCATAGGCTGTCCCTTATTTTTTTTTAGATAAAAGCTGTCCCTTATTTTTATTGCACAACAAAAATTTGAAAGAACTCAACCGAGATGGAATTGCAACTTGTATCCAACCATTAGTGTGTCTTTTTAGTGCAAATTTACTTGAGAGGCATGGTCCATTGTTCAAGTGGCTTGCAACTTGTATCCAACCAGTAGTGTGTCAAACATGTTCAGTAACTCGTTGTGAGGAATTCATAAGAAATGTACTTACTATATCGTGGTGTGCGCAACACCCTTGTTTTGCGTTCTTTGGCTATGGAGGAATGAAATTTTATTTTATAAGAAGGTTTCTTCTCCTCATTAGATTATACGTTCATGTACGCATTGACTCCATATGTGGTGTATTCTTCAGTACCCGAAAGACGAGGAGCTCTATCCAATGGCATGCATCCAATTAGAACGACCAGGCAACCGTGTGTTTATCCTACATGGATGGTGGTTTAGTCTTCGAATCGGTCCTCCAACACCTTAGCTTGTTATTTTTCTTATCGAAGTTTGCATTCATGGTGTCATGTACTACTCACATCTATTTCGAATACATTTTTTTTTCAATTTCTCATTGCAATTTTAAATTATTTAACATCCACTTCAGTATTATTGGCAATTTTTGAATCTGAGTGCGTTATTCTCATTGCAAAAACTGGTCAGAGAAAAGGTAAAGCATAGGTCGTCCCTTCTTTTTATTGCACAACAAAAATGTGAAAGAGACAACCGAGAGGAGCGGAGCGACGACTATACAAGTTCCAAAACCTGCATACATGGTGGAGTAGTAGCCACGCCGCCATCTTTGACGCTCTGCTTGAGTAAATTATTTTGCCGGCCCGGCGGCAAAGCGTGCCATTATCATCTTGGCATAGTCGACCAGCCTGTCGAGATCCTGGAAGACCGCCTTGGCGGCGTCGAGCTCGCCGAAGCGCTCCATCCACGCCGCGAGGAGCGGGGTCATGGCGGCGTCGAAGAGCTCGCCGCCGGTGATGACCGTGGTCGCGCGCACCCACGGGATATTAGCCCCCAGCAGCACGTCGACGTAGCCGACGCTGTCGCCGCCGAAGAACTCCATTCCCCGCGAGCACTCCCTCAGGCCGCCCTCCAGAGCGCTCGCCGCCGCCTGCGCCTGCACCATGCACTCGGCCCGCTCCTCGTCCGTCTTAGCCCTGAACACCCCCTGCCACGGCTTGAGCACCTCGCCGTCGATGTACGCCGCCCAGAAGCGGGCCGTGGCGCGCTCGTGGGGGTCGGCGGGGAGGAGGGACGGGACGGCGCCGGGGAACGCCTCGTCGATGTACTGCACGATGAGGTGCGACTCGCAGACGGGCTTGCCGGCGTGGAGGAGGACGGGCACCGCCTTGTTCACGGGGTTGGAGCGCAGCAGCAGCTCGCTCTTGCTGCCGAGGTCCTCCTCCACGTAGTCGTAGCTCAGTCCCTTGAGGTGGAGCGCCAGCTTTGCCCTCGTCACGAACGGGCTCGCCCACATGCCCACCAGCTTCAGCTCATGCCCTCCCGCCATGCTCTGCTTCCTGCAGTGGATCTGTGGTGCTACTGTGAGTGGGCTGGGAATCTGGGATGGCGCTGACTATTTAAATGTACATGTACGCATCAGACGATGCGTCAGCCGTGATGCAAGGCAATTCCTGCCCACGTTGCCTCTTCAGGATGCTTGCGCAACACGGTCACGTGCTCGGAAAAATTCCATGGTTGATGACCCTTTTGACTGACGGAGCAAGTGTAGACTGTGAGGACTGACGTAAAACAAAATCAATTTATTGTCATCTAGATTACATTGGAGGAAGAAAGGACCTACACGAGTAGACAAGTTCAGCGAATGCAATGTAACGATGTATTAGGGTGCGTTTGGATGGGTGGCTACACAACTGGAAAATCGTTCTATGCCGAGTGGTCTAGGCTTTGCCGAGTGCAAAATGTCGGGATCACTCGGCGAAGACAGTCTAACCCGACGCCGCGCAGAAGCCACTCGGCGACGCCGAGGAGACTCGGCAAACAGCACGTTCGCCGGGACTTCGTGGATAAAGCTCTCGGCGAAGAAAATAGTCTCGGCAAAGACCTAACAAAACACTCGGCAAAGAGCGGATCTCGGCGAAATGGACGACCACGTGGCGCCTGTCGGTGGGTCCCACCTTTGCGTGGCGATGCGTGCAGTTCGCCGCACCCGGTAATGATGTGGCCGGGAAAAAAAATTTGATTTACCTTTTCTTCGCCGAGAGCCGCACTCGGTAAAGTGTGCGCGTGGAAGGCACTCGGCGAAGAAAACGCGCGAAAAAAAAATTGCCGCGCAAACTGAATCCTCTTTGCCGAGTGTGTCGGTGGACGACACTCGGCAAAGGCATGGGTGGGAAGGAAATTTTAGATCCGCGCCATTTCTTCGCCGGGTGTCTAGCTTCGCCGATAGTTCCTCTCGGCAAACTAGGTGGGCGGGAGAAATAATTTCAGTACGCGCCAATTCTTCGCCGAGAGGCTATCTTCGCCGAGTGTCATTCTCGGCGAAACGTACATTTTTCCCGCTCTTTTCCCTCTCCGGCGCCTGCTGTTTTGGCGCCAGTTTCTCAGCCCTAACGACGCCTATAAATAGTCCACCTCTCACACATGTTACTCACTCATTCTAGCTTGTGCTAAAACACAAAACATTCGGGTTCCCTAGCTACGTCCTACAGTGAATGCAACGGCATTCGACCGTGAATCACTGTAGGGCTGTAGCTAGGGGAAACCGTGTGTTTTGTTTCAGCTATATTTAGGTATTCAACACAAGTTGTTTTTCAGATTAATTCGTGTCGTCCAACACAAATCATCCGGATTCCCGAGCTCAGTCCCACACTGCATGTGATATCGCAGCCAGTGTGGGACTGTAGCTCGGGGAAACCGTATGATTTGTTCATCGATGTGTTTAGTCTCAAAGTATTTTATCTTGTTTATTACACGACCTGCAAATTTTTTGGGTGGTAAAATTTTCGGCGGGAAATTTTGATGGTTTTTTTTGCGGGAATTTTTGGGCGGGATAGCTGGTGGGAAGGGGCTGGCCACTGATCTTTTACACACAAATTCGCCCATTGCAATATTTACCCCGTTGTAGATAGTCGTCGTACCGCGTCTCCGGAGAAGGATGTGGAGTGAGCTTGAAGACTCCGAGCGCAGGCACTGTGTGTTGTCTCGCACTCCCGGCATGGTCAAGCTGGAGGAGAAGCGGAGCGGGCGCGCACTGATGGTGACGGTGGGAGGTAGCCGACCACCGGTGTGCCGGAGACGGTCATGGGGGCGGTGGTGGTGCAGTGCGGTGTGAACCGCCGCAACGTCAAGGTGGAGGTTTGCGCGTCACCATTCGACTTCTTCGTGCGCTTCCGCTTCAGCGAGGACTGCACTCGCGTCCTCCATGCCTCCCCCGGCCTCGCCGTCAACGGCGAGATGCTCGCGATGAGCCGCTGGCATCGTGGGCACGGAGGGCGGCCATCGGAGCTGCCGTACTTAACGAAGCTGAGGTTTGAGAGGTTCCCACGGGAGGTGTGGGAGCCCCAAGCCGTGAACCAGTTCATCAACAGGCTAGGTGGGCAGCTTGTGGAAATGCTCAAGTCGTAGGACAGCTGGTACCTGAGTGTGATGGCGTGGATGAAGAATCCATCAGAAGTTCCTACCATCTACGATGTGGAGGTGCCAGAGCCTGAGTTTCCACCGTCTGAGTTTGACGCCCCCTACTCAACCACGACGACACCGTCACTGGTTCATACTATCCGAATCCATGTGGAGTAGGTCGTCGACCCGGGTCCGTTCTTCAGGACGGGAGGCCACTGCTTCGGGGGTCCATCTGGCATGGGATCGGCCGGAGGAGAAGATATTTGATGAGAAGATCGTCGGTTTTAATTAATTTGTTAGTTGTTCGTGATTGTTGTAATTTGTTCTACATGTTTATTTGTTTGTTAGTCAATTATGTATCGGCGGTTCCGGAATGTGCTCGTTATGTGTTAACGTTAAATCAAATATGTCTTCGATATTAAATGTGTGTGTTTTCTTAATTAAATGTATTCTTGTCACCACATACCCGGAATATGTGATCTTATCCACTCCACCGACAGCCACCTACCAAGCGTGAATCACCTGCTGTAAGGCAATTAATTAAGGACAAAGAAAAGAAAACTCACATGTGATATCACAAGACTCCGAGATACGTGTGACCGACTTCACACACACTGCACTTTTCCCTCTCGGTATTAAATATGTGATAACATGAGCCCAAATCAGGTTAATTATGTTCACATGGCCCACCCAAACACAACCAGGTATAAAAGTCCTTGTAGCTACCCCCTTTCGACGCCCGTCGAAGGGGTAGACGACACGGTTGACTTCTGGTCAACTGTGGGTGGGTTTCGACGAAGGCGGGGGGTTCGGGGTGTCGGAACTACACCAAAACATAGGTGGTGTCACATAATATGCATGATAGTGTGGTGGGAGGTTGTTAGAGACATCTCGGGACTCCGAGGTGTGACACTCCTCACAAACCGCACTTATCCCCCTCAAAGGTTATGCTCTTCTATGCGGAAACCCCCATTTCGGGTGCAACGGATGGAATCAAGTGATAACATGAGCCCAAATCAGGTTAATTATGTTCACATGGCCCACCCAAACACAACCAAGTATAAAAGTCCTTGTAGCTGCCCCCTTTCGACGCCTGTCGAAGGGGTAGATGACACGGTTGACTTCTGGTCAACTGTGGGTGGGTTTCGACGGAGGCGGGTGGTTCGGGGTGTCGGAACCACACCAAAACATAGGTGGTGTCACATAATATGCATGAGAGTGTGGTGGGAGGTTGTTAGAGACATCTCGGGACTCCGAGGTGTGACACTCCTCACAAACCGCACTTATCCCCCTCGAAGGTTATGCTCTTCTATGCGGAAACCCCCATTTCGGGTGCAACGGATGGAATCAAGTGATAACATGAGCCCAAATCAGGTTAATTATGTTCACATGGCCCACCCAAACACAACCAAGTATAAAAGTCCTTGTAGCTGCCCCCTTTCGACGCCTGTCGAAGGGGTAGATGACACGGTTGACTTCTGGTCAACTGTGGGTGGGTTTCGACGGAGGCGGGGGCTTCGGGGTGTCGGAACCACACCAAAACATAGGTGGTGTCACATAATATGCATGAGAGTGTGGTGGGAGGTTGTTAGAGACATCTCGGGACTCAGGTGTGACACTCCTCACAAACCGCACTTATCCCCCTCGAAGGTTATGCTCTTCTATGCGGAAACCCCCATTTCGGGTGCAACGGATGGAATCATGCAATAACATGAGCCCAAATGAGGTTAATTATGTTCACATGGCCCACCCAAACACAACCAAGTATAAAAGTCCTTGTAGCTACCCCCTTTCGACGCCCGTCGAAGGGGTAGACGACACAGTTGACTTCTGGTCAACTGTCGGTGGGTTTCGACGGAGGCGGGGGCTTCGGGGTGTCGGAACCACACCAAAACATAGGTGGTGTCACATAATATGCATGAGAATGTGGTGGGAGGTTGTTAGAGACATCTCGGGACTCCGAGGTGTGACACTCCTCACAAACCGCACTTATCCCCCTCGAAGGTTATGCTCTTCTATGCGGAAACCCCCATTTCGGGTGCAACGGATGGAATCATGCGATAACATGAGCCCAAATCAGGTTAATTATGTTCACATGGCCCACCCGAACACAACCAAGTATAAAAGTCCTTGTAGCTACCCCCTTTCGACGCCCGTCGAAGGGGTAGACGACACAGTTGACTTCTGGTCAACTGTGGGTGGGTTTCGACGGAGGCGGGGGCTTCGGGGTGTCGGAACCACACCAAAACATAGGTGGTGTCATATCATATTTTTTTAATTTAGACTGTGGTGGAAATACCCTTAATAGAAATAATTAATATAAATAAGCAATTACTAGTTTATTTTTTATTGTACCTACACTTCACCGAGAGGGACACTCGGCGAAGAAGCCTACTCGGCAAAGAATCGGCGGGGACTTAGGAAAATTTTCGGCCCGAATCAACCAAATTCCCCATCCCTCGCGCGCGCATCTCCATCTCCATCTCTGTCCCGCCGTCGCCGTCATCCCCATCTCCATCGCCGCCGCTCCCCTCCACGCCGCTATCCCGCCGCCGTCGCCATCCACATCTCCGCCGCCCCGCAGCCCCCATCTCCGCCGCCCAAACCCTAGCCCCACCGCAGCCCCCATCGACCTGCGCCTGCCGGAGCAATGGCGGGAGGCATGAGGTAGCTCCGGCCGGCCTCCACTGCTTCCTTGCGCCGCTGCGGCAACCCCCGCAGCCGCGTGCCGTGCCCCGCTGCCACCTCCTCCACCCCGAGCCGCCCTGCCTCCGGCCTTCTCCCCTGCTGCAGGTGCACCACCCGAGCTCCTCTAGCCCCTCGGCCTTCATCGACTTCCTGCTCCAGCCCGAGCTTCTCACCAGTCCGAGCTCCTCCTCCAGCCGTACGGCTCCTCCTCCAGCGACAGCAAAGGTGAGCTTCTCTCTATTTTTTTGTTAGTATTTAGTTAGCTAGGTTAGTAGTTGTTAGTTATTTACTAGTTACCTTAGTATTTAGTTAGTTAGCTTAGTAGTTGATAGTTAGGGTTAGTTGCTGCTTAGGGTTAGTTGCTAGTTAACTTAGTCACATGTTAATTGTTAGTTTAGTAGTTGATATTTACCAATTGTGATCAATAAATTTCTGTAGGATATGCACCGAGGTTGACGACGGGAGCGTCGTTGTAGGGCAGGGCTCGGGCAGGAGCTACTTCCCCTGTCTTTTCGTCGATCACGCTTCGAGGGTAATGACGCTCTTCCGCTCCTCTTGCTAGGTTGCATTATTTTGTAGCTCACCAAACAAGTCATGTAACCCTAGGAGTCTCCCGTTCGGAAGGGTTATAGTTATAAAGATGAAACTCTTTATATATATTTATGTATACACCTTATCAAGGGTATATGTTTATATATAAAGAACTGTTTGTATATATTTATGTATACACCTTGTCCAGGGTATATATTTATATACAAAGAGGTATATCTTTTATAACCGTGGCCATTTCGAATTGTCCACATTTTGGATAGCTCGAATATGTGTAGCATGTGTTCGTTTCCATGTTCTACTCCTATCTGAGACAGAATTTCGGTGGCGCCTCCCATGTTGTTCTCCGGATACACAATCTCTCGAAACTTTGTCGAGACGTGTATTGGGAGAGCAGCGGGGAGGTGCTGCCGAAATTCTGTCTTGGATAGGAGTATGAAATGGAAACGAACACAAGCTACACATACTCGGGTGGGATGACCTTAGCTTTACCTAGTAGATATAGGTGAGTACATTCAACGCGTAAAATCTATAGTTATGTGAAAATTAAATTAATGATGCATGAATCTTTTTGTTAAATAAATGTCTGCATTAATCAGTTTAGAGATGGAGGATCGTGATTGGATGTACAGTGGCCGATCCGGTGCGAGTCAGATGACCGATGAATGGCTGACTAAGACCTTAGAGTTTCTGGAGTTTGCATTTGCTAAAAACCCTGGGTTAACTTGGTGCCCGTGCAAATGTTGCAAAAACCAGCATCGCCAAACAAAGGAAGACATGGGTTTTCACCTTCCTCCCTACTTGGCCGCCATGTCCCGGGTCGAGGGCGTTCCAGCTGCAGGCACTCCTTGCCGCTTCGCTCAAGTAGGCGGGGGGAATGCCAATTTCGCTTGTTATAGCGCGCCATCGATGGACGTGGCCGCGGCGACGGACGGCTGTCTGGTGTCGCATGAATGAATCAGCCATCGCCATGGATGATTTCTAGGCGAGGAGCATCGAGTCAGCTATATCTTTTGACACAACAAATTGGCATGCGTAGTATGAGATAATTCAGTAGCTACCTGTATATTCAAAAATAGGTGCACAGTTGGTTTATTGAGATTTGATTTGAAGTGAATTTTCATGTCTATATTTATCCCTGATAAGGTATCTTGATGTATGCAGATCCATGGTGGATCAAGTTGAATTCATACATTTCCTCTACAGATTGCTAAGTACCTCATGATGTCTACGCACGCTTCTATTCTTGTAGACAGTGTTGGGCCTCCAAGTGCAGAGGTTTGTAGAACAGTAGCAAGTTTCCCTCAAGTGAATCACCCAAGGTTTATCGAACTCAGAGAGGTAGAGGTCAAAGATATCCCTCTCAAGCAACCCTGCAATTAAGATACAAGAAGTCTCTTTTGTCCCCAACACACCCAATACACTTGTCAGGTGTATAGGTGCACTAGTTCGGCGAAGAGATATTAAAATACAAGTAATATGGATGATTATAAGTGGTAATTGCAATCTGAAATAAAAATTGCAGCAAGCAAATATGTAGCAGAACTGGTTGTAAACGGTGTTTCAATGCTTAGAAACAAGGCCTAGGGATCATACTTTCACTAGTGGTAACTCTCAACAATAATAATATAATTGAATACAAAGATATTTCCTCTTCACTATGCTACTCTGAGTTATTCTCTCGTTGGATAACGAACACCAATCCACCGCGTAGGGCTATAAAAGCACACCTTAAAGTCGCATTCCCATGTCTAGTTAACCCCACACTGTCAACTTGAGCGTCCTAGAAGGTACTAGACAAACACCGCAATTTCATAGAGACATCCAACGCAAATAATAACTCATGATAAGTTTTCCTGTTATCTTTAGCCTAAGAGCCACACATGGGGCGCACACTGTCAACTTCGCACCGTGGGACAAAGGTGACTCCGGAGATTACATTAATAAAACCACTTGAGTAGCATATAAGATAATGAAGAGTATATCTATGGATTCAACTAGATTACAAAGCTCATGATCACATAAAGATCACACCATGGGAGAGAGAGATAAACCACATAGCTACCGGTAGAGCCCTCAGCCCCGGGGGAGAACTACTCCCTCCTCATCATGGGAGGCAGCAACGACGATGAAGATGGCGGTGGCGTCGATGGAGATGGCTCCGGGGGCAATTCCCCGTCCCGGCAAGGTGCCGAAACAGAGACTTCTGTCCCCCGAATTAGGGTTTCGGATGGCGGCGGAGCTCTGGAGCTTTTTTGGAGAAATCGTCTAGGCACTTAGGGTTATTTTCTCGGGGAAATATATAGTCCAAAGGGCGTCGCGAGAAGATGCACGAGGAGACGACACCACCCCTGGGCGCGGCCAAGGCCCAACCGCGCCCTGCCCAAGTGTGGGGCCCTCGGGCCTCCCCCGGACTTGTCCTTCTGGCTCCCGGAGTCTTCTGGCGAAATAGAATTTCTGTAATTTTTTCAGATTTTTCTGAGCACTTTGGTTTTCAGGCCTTTTCTGCAATACACAGACATAATAAACAGAAACTGGCACTGTGGCATCTTGTTAATAGGTTAGTCCAATAAATGTCATCATATGATATAAAGTGCATATAAAACATGTGACAATTGATATAAAACATGCATGGAACATCAAAAATTATAGATATGTTTGAGACGTATCACCTCACAATTAAGGTTTTTGTTACTGCGGTTTGTTGTTTCGGATAGACACATATACAGGCGAAGTGTTTCTGAAAGTGCGCAAAGTATCTCAGTTATGCTTATATTTAGGAAGTGAAGAAAAAGTGGCTGCTTGCAAAGGTTTGGGTGCGGATGTATGCATAAACTACAAAACAAAACACTTTGTAGCACGGATCAAAGAAGAAACCAATGGGAAAGGTAATATCCTGCCCTCTTTTCTATTTCTTGATATCCTGATGCAAAAAGAAATAAGTGATTGCTTTACCATGTTGTAGTCGTCAAGTTTATATACATTCTAACTGCAATATCGGATTACCTTAAGCAGGTGATGATATTATTCTGTAGAACATGGGTGGATCTTATCTCCAGCGCAATCTGAACAGCTTAGCAGTTGATGGTAGACTTTTGATTATTGGTTCCATGTAGGCGTTGTAACTGAAGTAAACTTGCAGGCTATGCTTGCCCGAAGATTGACCATACAAGCTTGCATTGGTCCATAAAATTTCTGTTGTTCTCGTTATGGCATTTTGTTTGCGTTTGCATGACTACTAAATGCCATCGCTAATTTTAGCACTTGATTGAATTGCAATGCTTATGTGCAATTGCTGGACTGCGGAACAGAAGCCTTACGGCTCAGGTCGTTAGCGAGGTGGAGAAAAACGTGTGGCCGGCCATTTGTGTTAGATAAAGTGAAGGTGGTGATTTACAAGACATTGACTCTATCTGAAGTAGTTCAAGATCACAAGCTGATGGAATCAAGCTCCCACATTGGCAAAGTTCTACTGATTCGAGCACTCTGCAACTATGCGTTGGCATCTGTTTTATCTTGTGAGTGGTTCTTCAAGTGTTGATGAAATTGGAAATATATCTTGAAAATCACTGGTCGCAATAAAAATTGAAATTTGGAAGTCATGTGATTTGGAGTGGAACCCCATATCTTGGTTATCGGCCGTCGTGCGAGGAATTGATCGCTATGTGTTGGGCTGATCACCGTACATAGATGGGAAGAAGACAAGGAAGCATGCACTTTTGCTTCCCACGATCCATCAAATTGCGCGCGGTGATCGAGGAAGATTAAGCTGCCCTAGCCCTGTCCGCCGAGCACTCTGCCGCCGTCTGGAAGAAAGGACGCCAGCCCGCCTTCGTCGTCGGTCCGTCCCGTCGATTTGATTTATCGTCGCCCCAGCTCGTTATTTCCGGTCAGGTCGATCGCTGATGAGATCCCGACGCTTCCGCTAATTGTACATCTCCGCGTCCATCCAAGCATTGAATTAATCTGGCCGGCGGGGCGATATCAAGATTCTGCTAGTTGATCTGCACACATACATCGAGACCGTTTGCTGGTTGCTGCTGGTCTTTCTCACGATCGGACCAGCCAGCAAACGGAATGCTTCGCATGCGTGGATCAAGCAGTTACTCACACCACCGTCATAATTCTTGCACGGGAATCGAGGAAGCTAATTATAGGAAGTTTACTTTTCAATATACAAAGTGTATCACTCAGATTGAGGAAGGAGACCAAGAGAAAATCTCACGACACACCAGGAAAACAGAAGAAGGAACACCCAGCAATCACAAGAATAAACTGTATAGGTACTGCGAAGCCTGATAATGGTGCATATATACTGACCAAGGAAGAGAAGTGCTATGTTGCTGCTATGCGTATACAACTCCTTCACGACAGGAAATTTCTTTTGGATTCTTTACTGGAATATTGCCACGGAACTAGTTGGAACATGACTAGGAACATATTGTTGAGTACACCGGAAATTGTTAGCATCGACTCCTTCGAATCAAGAAGTCTTTGGATGGAAGAACGGATACACTGCACGGATATAGCTATGCTGAACAGATTGCGTGGAAAATAATGCGTAACCTGGAAAAGATATTTTTCGTGGACTTATTTTTTCTTGGGATCATTTATTTTTGGAGGAAATTGGAACGCACCAGAGGGAACGAAATTAAATTCTTCTCCAGATGGGTATCATTTTCTTTCTTTGATTTTTCAATTGCTATGGCATTGACCTCGTAGGAATACTATGGAACATGTCAGTTTACATAATAGTTCAATGGAATATACCGTGTAACGATGACGAGAAAGCATCAATCATGTTTATATTGAAACTGGCATCGCTTATTTTTGGAGGAACATGGACAACACTCCATGGAAAAGGAAATCAATATTTACTCAATGAAAGAGTGGAAATATTGCTCAATGGAAATTAGTGCATTATGGAATTTAACACAACGGTCTCATGTTCTATTGATAATCCGCTGGAAGTTGGTTGTGAAGATAACTCCATAGGGAGGAATACTCATAATATAAACACATGCTCGGAATTTATTATTGATGGTATTTACGACTTGGTCATACTCTATAAACAGAATTACGGTCGTTAATTCTGGAATTCCAAACTCTAAGTGGGAGGACTCAGTTATGGATTTTTCTTCAATGTGACATTTGGTTTTACAGTCCCACTAGAGGCTCAATTATTATATCTCATTTACGACTTTGTCACATATCAAGGAACATAATTAGTGGATTATTAATTCTGGAATTATATATAAGTGGGAGGATTATGATACTTCATCAGCTTATATTTACGGTATTTTTTGGACACTCCAACTTGAGGTTATTTAATGATAGCACTTGATATGGCTATTATATCTTTTACAATAGAAGTCAGAAGGTTGTTGTGGTATTAATATCTCATATTGAAGTGGAAAATCAGTTCATCAAAGGATTTAAAAGTTTGAAAACTGATTGGTGGGGGATTACACTTCAGGAATATTAACTAAAACTAGTGTAATGAGCATGGAATTATTCACCGCTGTCTTATGTCAAATACTCCATGGTTGAATGGAGGAATACAACTCTTGGTTATTCACTTGATTATGAAAAGCATTACATACTACTATTTGTTAAGTAAGTCATTATTTATCATAGCCACTTTTTATATATTGTGAACTGGAAGGAAGTATTCTATTTATATTTTGGTAGTATGGAATTGGAATGATTATTTACTACATTGCACACCAAGATTTATTTTAAAGTTTATATTCTAGTGGATCAAATGGTATTTTTGTTTTTTTTATCTAGAAATAGGAAAATTGGTGAAAAGTGGGAACATGGTATTGTGTGATGCAGACTGGATTTACTAGCAGTCACACCGGAATCATATGAATAAATCCAAAGGAAAACACAAGGTAAAATCCCAACACTAATTTATTTAGGAAAAGTGGGAAGAATTAACATGGACCATTATATCTTGACTACTATCGATATTGTCTATTCTTTGGGTAAATCACTCTATGTTTTAGAGGAACATGTAAACTTATATGGAATAGTTAAATTTGTTACTATTTTGAACTATGGTTGAAAGCATTCCGGGAAGAAATAAACTCAAATGAAGAGGAATAAAAGTTTGGAAACTTGTTATTTTACCAAACAACCGCGAGGCTATATGTTGTAAATAGATTTACTTACAAGGAAGATTAATGTGACATGCTTAGTGGAATTTTCAATGCTAAGCTTGTTGTTTGATTCTTGACACAAAGGAAATGTTTATCCTTTGTTGAAACTCTGGAATTTAGTGGAGGTGGGAGCAAAGACAGGGTTTGCTAATTGAATTGATCAATTCATATTTGTTGGAACAAGCTTCACATCAATGGAATATCATGTCATACGGTTTTATTAATGATGGTAGATGATCATATGCAAAGGTTAGTGTGAATTATTTTGAGTTATCATTATATGTGCTAACTATGTTCTTATTGTTTTTAAAATATCACATTGATGGAAGTGAAAGCTTGGTTCGGTTCGAACTTTCGTATGAAAGGTATGTTGAATCTTCCAATCTTTTGGATGTGGAATTACATAGAGAGTGTTTTAATATATTTTTCTATGGAAAATTGCAAACCTGTCTAGCACCTTTGATAAAGGGAATGATACTTAGTGAGGAATTATGTTTGAACTATCATAAGGAAAAAAAGATGAGTAATTGTCATACCACAATTATCGTGGGACATTATTCGTGGTTCCTGAACTTAGCCATTCCGCTATAATTGTTGCTTTTTGGTTAGCATGGAAATTGATTTGCTGGAATTATTAGCAAATGGAACATGAATTTTATAAAGATTGTTGGAATTACATAATGGACTTGTCATGCAATGTCAAGGAAACATGGACTATTCATTATTCTTTGACGATCCTCAACATTCAGCTGCGTGGATATATTGACGCTATTTTTGGAAATATGATCTCGGTAAAAGGTAATCTATTTTTATACTATGTGTTAACATTTACTTTGTATGTCTTTATGGTACAAAGAAAACTTGAATTGGATACTCTTTGTTTACGGAATATGAATACTTTGATGCATGTCAAGCATTGAAGGAAGGTCTATGGCTAAGGATTTTTTCTTCGTATATTTAAGGTCATGGAATGGTGCATCATAACCTGTTACTTTATGATAATATGACTCCAAAAGTCACAAAGTTTAGATGTAACATGAGTGCACTGAAGAAAGGAATTATTCTCGAACCATGTTAGTTGCATGGGAATTTACTTCGCTGAAATAAAATGTTTTCAGTCAAGTGGGAGATGTAGGAAATTGTGTCTTGCAACATTCTATATATCCACTATATTGTCCGGAATTAAACTTCAGTGTGGAAGTATCACGAAAATAACACGGAGTTAATGATGTGGAATTGTACTTAAGGAAATATACTTAAGGATGTCGGTACGGCTATATTAGAACACGGTGTATATTAATACGCTGGAATTATACCCGGAAACAGTATAGAGCGGAATGTCAGGTTGTCCATTGGATTGGCTCTATGGATTGTTAAAGCCTGCGAGTTTGATTTGTATTCGAACTCGGCGCATGACTCACACATGCGTGCTGTGACCTATCTGGACACAGATTGAGTTATCTAAAATTTGGAGTCTATATAAAGGTTTCACTCTCTAGTCTCAATATGCATTGTCTGCGGTACCACCGATAAGGCAGAGAAATAGAGGGTAGGCCGAAAAAGCTCCAACCCTAATTTTACTACAGGGGGTGGAGCGAGAAGAGGAGAGAGGATCGGGGTAGTGGAAAGACGGCGGCATGAGCTGAAAGGAGAGGCGAGGTTTTTTTTCTAAACGAACCAAAAAAATTATATGGCCTCACACGCTCACCTTCAGGTTACAAGTCAAAGTTGCTGCACATTTGAGAAAAAACGTTCAATGACGCAGAGGTCAGGTTATACCCCTTTTCCAAAACAAAACAAAACAAAACAAAATAAACAAAACAGTATATACACTGCTTGATTTTGATAAATTTCCTGGACTACCGATGATAATAGGTTTTGTTTTTTCACCTTTGAAACAAAAAATACCATGAACTCTCGGTTCTAAACAAAAGATGGTGACGAGAACAACAATATTGGACCCAGCTTAATATACAGCGGTAGTTTGTTCCAAGTGTTTGCATCAGTTTTAGGCTGACAGGAAAAGCAAACGACAACAGTTATTTTGGTGCATCTCCTTTGAAAATCTGGTACGGATAACAAATGAAGTTGCATCACCCTTTACATAAAACAATCATGTTGCATCAAGGAGCATGCTACCCAGATGCACGTGGAACCAGTTCACCCGAGCTGAAATGACCATAGCAATTCACGGAAGGATGTGCCAAGAAAATGTTGGACAATTTTGTGGTGCAGCCTCCAAAAGTTTGTGCCAGTGTTACGGACAGCCTTTTAAGCATTGGTGAGCATTTGAGTATCAATATTAAGAAATCATGCTCATGATCCTCCCCATTGAAGCCACTGATTTCCACTTCTTCAAGATTCGCACAGAAGATACTTTGGATCCTCCAATTCTTGGGGTTATCGCAAGGACAATTTCTCGGACATGGTCGTTTCTCCTAAAGAAAATGAGCATCATAACAATGCATTATTTGTTTGTGCTGGTATCTAGCTAGGCTGAGACTACATCAAACTGCCTACAGAAATTTTATTGGACATGTATTTATGTAATATGTATATGCATAGGAAGAATTACCCTGGGACACGACGGCAGCATGACCTTATGCTTTTTCGTAGAGGCACAAATAGGATGCATTCGAAGGACTTGTATTACAAGTGCTCCGTAAACATGCCAAGCCAATTTGAAATTTAGCTCCAGCACAGGGAAGTTGGTAACCGGGAGTTTCTCCATCTCTTTTGCAAAGTTCCGCTTTGAATCCAAATGATTCTGCAATTAAAACAATTATTGGACAATATATCATGCATTGAACGAATAGAAACGTATGGTGTAAATCCGATAGTAGATTGAGCAGGCGAGATAAGAAGAGACGTACACCGGGATTTAGGTTGAAGGACAGGACATGGTGGAGGCGTGGAGGCTGCCAATATGTGTCTTCCCTGTTGTCCTCGTAGCTCCTCTCTATCGTTTGTACGGCCATGCTGTGGAGCAGCCGAGGACGAAGACGAAGCGCATGACCCCACGCTACTGTATACCTGCGCTGCCACGTGAGCTTCTCAACAGCTGGTGCCGAGATGGACACGCCGATGTCCCTGTAGGCATGAACATCCAGATGCAGCTCCTTAAGCTCGGGAGTTACTATGTCGATGCCCTGGCAGTCCGTATAGCAATCCCTAGGTAACACAAGAAGTTTCTGCAGTGATGCCGAGTGGACCCTGATTGTGCCTGGAGCTACAGTCACCTCTAGCACCCGCAGGCGCGGGCAGTTGGTGACTAAGGTGCCAATGTCGACGACGGTGCCGTGGCCTCTTAGGGACAGCTTCTCGAGCATCCAGAACTTGCCAGGCGGCAATGGTGTGAAACATACGTTTTGCAGGATCGTCTTGATCGACGTGGCATGGGGAAAGCAGGGCAGGTCGGCATTAATTTTTTTGTAAATGCAAATGTTGTCAGTGAGCAGCTCCTGGGGTGAGAGCCTCCCTGCTGCATGGAGAATAGAGGCGAAGCGAGCGGCATCGACGCCCTCTCTCCAAGGAATCCCGATTCGGAGGAGGAACAACACGAGGCCTTGTGGTGCCACCTTCTCGAGTGTGGTGAGCGCTGCTTCGAGCGAGCTGAGCGCCATCCCGCTGAAGGTAACACTGAGCACACGCAACCGTGGGCACCGATTGAGCAAGGTGCCAAGGTCGGCGATGTTGCCCGAGAGGGAAAGCTTCTCAAGCACAGGGAACAACGGCGGCAGCGGGATGAGGAGGTGATGCGTATCCGCCTGGGTGACGCTGAGTTCCCGCAGACGTTGGCAGCTGTTAAGCAAGGTGCCCGGATCGACCATCTGGCCAGAGAGGGACAACTTCTCTAGCATGGGGAACTCGCGGGCTGGAGGCAGTCTTATGCGGAGGATACAGTTGTCCGGGTAGGTGACGCTGAGCACACGCAGGCGCGGGCAACGGTTGAGCAAGGATCCAAGGTCGTTGATTGTGCCCGTGACAGTTAGACAGTCGAGCGTCGTGAACTCGCCGGCCGGCAGCGGGCTCAGCCAGAAGTTCTGTAAGTTTAGCTCGATCGAGGTGGTGCATGGGAAGCAAGGCAACTCGATGTATCCAGCATAACTGTCCTGGAGGGTGAAGATTAGGTGCCCCGGCGAGAGCCGCACGGCGGCGCGCAGCAACGAGTTAGTGCCGGTGGTGGCGTCGTTATGCAGAATGGCGATGTCAAGAGTGGACATCTGCGGTGAAGCAGCAAAGCGGCCGAACAATGCTTCGATCGTGGAGGGCGCGAGTCCGCGGAAGGTGAGTTCGGTAAGGCCGATCCATAGGTCACGCCAACGGCGCGAGAGGAGGCTCGTCAGCACGGCGGCGCGGACGCAGCGTAGGCGTGCGAGAACCAGAAGAAGCATCTCGTCGGGGAGGGAGCTGATGAGGTCCGTGCTCGGCCTTGAGGAACATCCATGCGGCGGCGGCGGCGACGAGCGACTGAGGCGACGCCCCGATCGCAATTCCATCGAAGGAAGACGTGAACCGGAACCTCCGCAACTTCGTCTCAGAAAGTCAGAATAGGAACAAAATAAACCCAGCGACTTGCCCGTCTAAAGCGTCGCCCGGCCCAGCCCATGATAGATCAACTCCTAACACTAAACCAACAAAGTAACCCTCAAAAAAGAAAAGAAAAAAAGCCTTCCGTTTTATTAGAATGAAAATACTTCGCACTGTACTAGTTTTACATGTTCACCTTCCGTTTTATTGTTTTACAGCCAATTAAGAGTAAAAATATATTTGTTTTATATGTTAGGCCTCTGTGTAAATGTAAGTACACCCTTATGTAAAAAGGAACATTAAATAATTAGGTCAAGAATTGTGTGTCGACCTTCTTAAGACTACTTTTACATGTTTGGCACCTATGTAATTGCATATACAACCTCATGTAAAGTAACATGAAAATACTTAAAGTTTAGGTCTAGCTTTACATGTCCACCATCCAGTTAATCACTTTACAGCAATCCTGGAGTAGTTTTACATGTTCTAAAACGTAACTTTTTCAAATTCCTAGCATTTCAATATGTGTATGTTTTTAGGCAGAGCAAATGTAAAGTAACTTTTGAAGTTCTCAAAATTAAAATATACATGGTAACCATCTACACAATTGCACACAGATCATCATGCAAAGTGACATTCTCTCAATTTTATTTTTTCTGACTTTTCAATTTATTTGTCAGATGGCTTGAACTCAGTTCTATTAAATGTTAAGAACATCATGTCTCTTTTTCTTATTTTTTGTGTTCGCGCGGTTTTGAAAATTCCAAAGTTGATACTGGATACGTTCTAAACTTGGAGTTCAAAGGGGTCGTTGTGCTGTCAGAGAACACTAGTGAAGTAATGGAAGAAAATTATTGCCCATGCTCTGACGGTAGAATGCAGATCAGCAGCGATGCATGGACAAAATGCGGTGCAATCAATGATTTTCAGACACTTAGACTCCCATTTTATTGTTCCATGTTTATGGAGAAGAATTCATGTCCACAAGGGGTTTCTAGATCACTATACATGTCATTTGAATGAAGCAGGATACATACAACAACTATGCTTACCTTGGGTCTAGTACTAGTTTGCCTACTTTTGCGATGTCTAAACCTCAAGAAACCCTGCTGTTTCACCTCGTTTTTAGTTCTACTTTTTTTTTGTCTGATCTTGGCTCTCCAAAAATGGGGCTAGCTCTCCATAAATTTCCATTCAAGGAAACTTTTCCGCTTTTTATTCTCGAGCATGCGTGCGTGTGTGTGTGTGCTTGTGTGTGTGTGCGCGCGCGCACGTGCAGGTGCATGCGTGCGTGTGTGGGTGTGTGTGTGCAGGATTTGGCCCGAACTGTAGCGTGCGCCCTGTAGTTTTGAAGCAAGGCGAGACAACTTCAGCTAGGAGCCTCTGTGTGCGTGTGTGTGAGTATTATTTTCCAGTATGTGCTATAATTTTCCTCTAGGTAAATATGAAGCGGGTGGTGTATAAAGCAAGAATAAGAATAGTAAAGAAAACGGAAGGGGGGGGGGGGGGGGGGGGGGGAGAGAAACTGGACTTGGGTGCAGATTTTCCAAACATGAATCTACTGATTTTCGTATCCATTTTGTTGCTCCGGATCAGCCTCCGCACGCCGCACCAGCCGGCAACCTCTCAGTGCCGCCCCAGCGAGTTCGCCGCCCCCGTGATCCTCCTGGTCCTCTCTATCCGGAGCTTCTCCACGATGAGGTCCCCGTGCGCCACCGGCTCCATGGCCCGGTGTCCTCGTCCGGCCAGCTACACCGCGCGCCGCCGCAAGCGACTCCCCCGCGCTCGCTGGGCCGGCGACCCGGCGCGCTGCCCCGCAAGCCACGCGCTCGCCCCGGCCGGCGACCCCGCGCGCCGATCCGCACACGACCTCCGCACGCCGCACCAGCCGGCAACCTCTCCGCACCGCCCAGCGAGTTCGCCGCCCCCCGTGATCCTCCTGGTCCTCTCTATCCGGAGCTCCTCCACGATGAGGTCCCCATGCGCCACCGGCTCCATGGCCCGGCTGCCACCGGGTGCATCCCCGGCGAGGTCGCCGCCCCATGCGCCCCCTACTCTCTGGCCGCCTTGCCGGCGCACATCCCCGACGAGGTCACCGCTCCCGGGCGCCTCCACGGCCCGGCTGCCACCGCGCGCCTCCTCGGCGAGGTCCCCTCGCGCCTCCACAGCTCTGGCCATCGGGCGGTGCAATCGTTCCGTGCGCCGCTTTTGGAAGAAGAGGGGAAAAGATCTAACCGGTATGACTTATTGAAGGCAGTGGTGGGTAATATTAATAAAAACGCGAGGGTAAAATCGGAACTTTAAAAAACGTACCAACCATCACCTGTAGCCATATTATATAGTAGAGACTAGGAGGAAATTACTGAAAAGTATTGGAAAGTATCGATTTACCAGCACTAAAAAATTATTTTTTAATATTTACGCAAAGGGTAGCAGGGGAGGCGGCCGACCTCCTTGGTAACTGCCTAAGGGCATCTCCAGCCGCCTCCCCCAGCGCCCCCCAGGGTCCAAAAAAACCGCCGAAATGGCCTGGTAAGGCAGTGATGCGATCTGATTCGGCGGTTCGTCTAGCTACCGCCGGAGGCGGCAGCGGTGGCACCGGAGTGTCCTGCGAGCGTCCGGCGAGGCGGCCGAGCTCCTTGGTAAGGCGAGCGAGGCGATCTGATTCGGTGGAGCGTTTAGCAATCGCCGGAGGCGACGGCAAGTCCGACGAGCAGCACCGGCGGCGCCGGAGCGTTCGGCGAGCAGCAGGCAAAGGACAGATCGTTGGGCCGCGCGGGGTTCGGAACTTCGGATCGTGACTCGTGAGCAGCCGGTCATGCGGGGTGGGTTAGCATTGATTAAAAAATAAAAATATACAATTAAAATAATTACTGAGCCAGATCGGATGGACAGAAATAATCAAACGAGGAGTACTGGGAAGTATTGGAGTACTCGACAATCACCATAAAAGGGCTCATGCAATTAAGAGTGGGGTCCCGCTTGCTAGTCCATGGGATGGGATGCAACAAAGTTCTAGTTGGTTCTGAGTTCTGACTGTATGGAGGTGGTGGAGACGATGAGGTATGATGCACAATTAACAATTACACGGGTGGATGCGGTGATTTTTTATGGCCGCTACCACCTACCTTTGGAATTCATCAAAAAATCGTTTTAACATGAGAATAAAGATACAAATACAGAGTCATCGCATCCGTTTAAGATATGATAACACCACTTAATGATAACAATTATATAGTTGCATTTGACTCTCTCCCTTAAAATCAATACCGGGCAAGGATAACAAATATAGCTGCATCTCCCCCGCAGGAGCAATCTTGTTGCATCAAGCGGCATGTTCACCAGATGCTTGCTGAATCCATCCACCAGATAAGGAAAATACATATATATAGACTTTCACGGAAGGAAACGCCAGGAAAATATTGTAGATTTCAGTGGGGCAAGCTTCACAGCCATATGCTAGTTTCAGGTTCACTCTTTTAAGCCTAGGGGAACATTTGGATATAAATCCTAAAAAGTCCTGCTCATGATCCTCCCCCTTGATATCAATTTCAACTTCTTCAAGACGTGGCAAGGTGATACTTTGACTTCTCCAGTTCTTGGGCTTACGACAAGGACATTTTTTTGTGCATTCTTGTCTCTTGTTTCCAAAATGCTGAGAGTTCACAGTAAAAAAAATGCTGAGTATTACAATGTACTAGTTGCTTTGCACGTGCAACGCACGTCTCCAAGATATGTTGCGGGTTACTGTCTCTATATGATCATAAACATATTATTTCTAAAATTATAGTACAACATGTTCTCTTTCATTCAAAAGTTATTTAAAATGCAGGAATAAGAAAAACACAGAAATGAGATCTCATGACTTGTTGACTCACATTGGAATTGAAAACGCATATATTTTTCATAAGCATTGTTTGGCTGGGTCGATAAATGCATGATTTTTTGAAGCATTATGACTATGACATAATTGTCACTTTTGGGCTCAATGACAAGTTTCCTTGGGAATTACATAAAAAAGATCCTTGAAAAAAATCCTAAATTTTTAATTCCATTTGGCTTTATGTGCCATTTGTTTCAATATTTCTCAGATGAATTATATGTGCGCAAGAAATAAAGTTCTAACTGGATATAGTTGGATACCTCTTGTTACGAACACTGAGAATGAAACATTTTATCATTTAGCATTGTAGTGGAATGAAAAGAACATGATACACGTTGCATCATTTTTTTTATATTGAGATTGTACATGAGCGTTGGTCAGATTGCCACCAGTATCACTTTTTGAATGAGAACTTGAGAAAATCAACATTAACACATAACAGATTGGATGGTGTGTGGGAAACAAAACTAAGAGAACATTATCACCGGTACATAAAACTGATAAAAGTTATACTTTCGACACAAACAAGCAAAGTTTTGGGTTCTGATAGATCTTATGCCACTTGATGAATCTGGAGGCATGCATTTAAGTTCAAGCTGCCCACAATGACAAAGGGAAGACCAAATAAGATTCAAGTGCAAAATTGGAAGACTTGATGACTATGGAAATAAGAGCCATTTCACAGCACATAAATTAGTAGAACACATGGCATACATTACAAGCTAATAAAATCACACTGGTTGTAGATTGCAATGAACAATGAGTGTAAATTTGTTTAACCTGTATCCCCGCTCATTCTCATGCCACAACACAAGCTTTACCGGGTGGTAATTGAGAGCAATCATGTCCTAGGCATCAAAGATTTCGGACCTGTGATGGGTGAGTGAATGACGAAAATAAGTCACACTTTGTTATTGTGAAATTATATACAAATACTTGGTGTCACAGAAACAATGCCTTAGTGAGCTACAGGATGTCATAACAGCTCAAGCATGATAGGAGGTTTGTCTATGTAGACAATAGAACCAGTACCTTATATGCATTGCACTTCCATCTTTCCAATCTGTATGGCACCATCAGGAGGATCAGGTCCAGCCCCGTAACACCAAAATAAAGAACAAAGGTCACTGCATATTTTGTGGAAATAACCAGGTAAAGAACAAATAATGAAAACACTTGTACTCGAGCATGATTTGATAATTGCATTGCATATGAATAGGCAACAACAGAAAAATTGAACGCTAACACAAACAACACATTGATATCTCTGAAACTGCACGGGATAGTCAAATACAGAAAAGTACATAAAATTTACCATGCCAATGAGACAACACAAAAAATTATAGTTGCATTAGGAGGTTGCCATCGAGAGCAAATACATCTTAGACAGCACTTGACCATCGGACAAAACTACTGCTGGTAGTACAATTGTAAACCACTTCCAAGTTTATTTAAAACTTGACAGATAAGTGAGGGAAGAAACACATCTTTTACATAGATAATTTGTTAGCAAGATAAAAGCAGTGCCAATTGGTTGACGCAAGATTTAGACAAAAAGCACAGTAAAATATATTTACACGCAATTAGTTGCTTTGCACGTGCAACACACGTCTCCAAATTATAACACAACATAAGTTCTTACAAATATACTCAAAATAAGTTCACGCTTACACTGGTTTTGGGAAATGTACAAACAAAGATATTCCACGATAATTAATTTCTCCCAATCAAAAGTAAGAAACAAAGGACATCTACGCAGCAAGATTACTGAAGTAAGGAGGCAAGGAAACGGGAGACACCAAGAGATCTTACATGGACTCGACTCTGTCAGCAGCAACGCCCAAACAATTGATGGGATCCTCGCATGGGGGGACACAAGCTGCTCTCGCTAGTAAACTTGCAAGCGTACATACTGTAATGAAGGAGGGGCAGAGTAATCCTCGCATGCCCGCAGCATGGGGGTCCTCCGGGCTTGGCGTGCAGTCTAAAAAATTCAGAAAAGAGGAAGACTGTCAACCTGTAGATCGATGGAACGGGAAATGCGCACACGATTCCTAGAGGAAAAAAGAGCAGTACCTTGTGGCGAGCGAGACGTAGTGGAGCCGCGGTTAGGGTCCAGATCGACCGTCTGCAGGTGCACCGGGCGAACACCAGCGGGGGAAAGCGTCGATGGCCGCCGGAAGGCGTCGTCTTGCAGCGAAGCGAGGCAAGGAAACGGAAGACGGGAAGAGAGCAACGTACTTGAATCCGCCGAGGTCGGACCGTCGGAGTAGGAGACGGTGCCGTACTCGTTGGTCTGCGTGTCGCGGAGCATGACGGTCATGGCGGCGACGCAGAGGCCCAGCGGCGGGGCGCGCAGCAGTGGCCGGACCCGCTCCTCCGCCGGCACCATGGCTGGCGCCGTCCCGGCCTGTTGCGCTCCACGCGAACCACGTCGTCCTCGCGCCTGAGGTTGCCGCTCGGTCTCGCGGTCTCGCCTGGATCGAGGTCGCCGCTCGCTCTCGCCCGCGCCCCGTCGCTGCTGCGGCGTCCGGCAGGAAGGCCCTCGGGGAGGTCCCTTGGGGAGCGGAAACCAAGACGGCGCTGCCGCCGGCGGGCAGGTGCTTGGTTTTTTTTAGCGCGACGAATCCGGTGGCGAAGGGGCAGCTGGCGTGGAGGCGGTGGGGAATCTGGATTCAGTGCGTCCGGTTCTCCTGGTGGCCGTATCCGGCTCGTCGACAATCTGCGGTCGCCGCTCTCCATCGCCGGTGTGAAGGAGAGAGATCCCAGCGGAGGAAAGTTGGATGAGAGGAATTAATGGGGAGGTTCCTAATTAATCGGATCGCGTGGATCATGGATGGTGAGCGATCGGGGGACGCGTACTGAAAAAAACGTCGGCAGGAAATGCTCTACCGAGTCGACAGGATGCATCTGCACCGTTGAACATGATTAAATCGATATTGACTGTTAGATTTGATTACGGAGGGGTGATCTAACGGTGCTGGTGGTTCTGTGTACACTTTTCTGGGTGGATGTAGGAAAGTTTAACTTTGCTCTTTTATAAGTAGTGGAGATTATTTGTTTATGATAGATCTACAATAGAGACCGTATCATAACTATATTGTGCTAAGCATGTAAGATAAATAACTAAGCATGGTGAAAATTTACCATGAAATCCTTTAGTAGGACGATCTTAAGCTTTTCCGTAGCAGCACTGATCCGATGCATTTGAAGAATACGAAACACAAGTGCTCCGAAAACATGACCACCTGTATGGAGAGTTGGGTGCAACACAGAGAAGTTGGCAATCAGGAGTTTCTCCATCTCTTCTGTAAAGTTCGGCCTTGAACCTGTACGACCCTATAAAACAAGTTGATAAATCTTATGCATAAAATTAATGAGAATTTGATGAGAAAAGCCAATAGATTCGTCAAAGATAATTAACGTACTCTAGCAATGCAAGATATGTCCAAGCGCAGGGTATTCATGCGAGGGAGGCGCGAACGAGTGTCTTCCTTTTCCTCGCTCTCTAGCATCGCCCATTCGAGCCACCAAAAACCAAACATAAGGGCTGACGTCGTGTATCCGCGCGTCCACGAGACCTTCTCGACCATTGGTACCGAGATGGACACACTGAGCTCCCTACCACAACCAGCCCGGACACTCAACTGCAATTGCTTAAGCACAGGAGCCATGATATCTATGCGTTGGCACTCCGTCTTACTATGGATAACAAGTTCCTGCAGCGACGAGGAGTGGACGGTGATGTCGTTCGCCTCCACCATCACCTTGAGGATGCGCAAGCGAGGGCAGCGGCTGATCAAGGTGCCGAGGTCGACGATGCTGCAACCCCGTGACAGGGACAACCTCTCGAGCGCTGAGAACTCGCCATCCGGCAGTGGTGTGAAGCAGGCATCGGGTAGATTCATCTCAATGGACGTGGCACGCTGGAAACAGGGGAGGTCGGCTTCGATGCGGCGTTTGAAGTCGTCACTGAATACGAGTATCTGCGGTGACAACATCGACATGGAGTGGAGAAGTTGGCCGAATTGAGCGGTGTCACGGGCAGGGTAAGTCAACCGAGTGTTGAAGCCGAGGAAGGACAACACGAGGCCTCGGCTACACCCACTTCGAGTGCTGCGAGCGCAGCATCGAGCCATACCACATCATTGAAACCGCGGAAGGCGACCCGAGCACGCGCAGGCGCGGGCAGCGGCCGAGGAAGGTGCCGAGGTCGAGGATGCAGACGGCGAGGGACAGCTTCTCGAGCACTGGGAACTCGCCAGACGACGGCGGGCAGATGCTGAACGACCCAACGTCCAGCTCGATCGAGATGGCACGGTGGAAGCAAGGCAGCACCACGCTGGTACTGTACGCCTGACGAAACTCCTCGTTGAGGACGAGGAGCCGCCGGCGACAGCAGCGTTGCGGCTTGCACCAACGAGTTGGCTTCGTTGGCGTGACCAGTCATCGGAGATAGGATGTGGATGGAAGACACTAGGGCCGATTCGGGGAAGCAGGCGAGCGCGGCTTTGGTCCTGGCGGGAAAATCAGAGCAGAAGGCGAGATCGACGAGGCGCGTCCATAGGCCACGCCATCGCCGCGAGAGCAAGTCCGTGCACGCCGCAGCGCGGACGCTGCCGAGGCGCGAGAGGACTAGCAGGATCATGTCGTCGGAGAGATCGCTGATGCGGTCAGAAGAACCTGGGAGACGCCGGGAGCGAGCTCCATCCGGCGATGGCGGCGGCGAGCGCCTGAGGCGACTTCCCGGTTGTGATTCCATCGGAAGGAATAGGTGAACCCGTGCTAACTCCGTCTCAAGAAAAGGAACCTAAAAACGCAGAAACTCACCCAACCAGCTCAGCCCAGCCCACGATGGCCCAACTTCGAACATGTCCGTGATCCTCATGATCTTAACAGCATAGGCGAACCCCTTCCCCAAGTTTCCTTCCTCTGGTCCTCCTATATATACCCCCCATATCCCCCATGGGAAACACACAATTGCCCACATTGGCTTTCTCCTCTTTTTTTTAGATCTGATGTGTGGAGAAATCACTCGACCTCTCATATAGATCTAATCTACTAGATTGATGTAATGTACACCTACGCCGAAAAATTGTTCTCTCATCGCCAGCAACACGTCCTGGGCGACGGAGTGCTGGTGGATTGAAGTGGTGGATGGGTGGACGCTGGTGGAGAGATCATACTCTATGCTCTTGTACGTGAGAGCGCGGAGAGTCGGCGATATTCTCACCACGAGGCTTGGTCATGAGAATCTTCAACAGACTTCATCGACAACTTCACCAACACCTTCTTTTGCTAAAGATGCTGTTGAGTTCTATATCTAAACTCGCAGTTGCACGTCATAGATCTTGGGTGTTACGTAGTATGGCAAAAATAATTGTTTTCCATAGACGCAACCCAACAATATTGTTTTCATTCTCTATTATGTGTGTCGATGATTGAACTGTGTAATGTTAAATGCAAAGGATCACACTCTCCAGTAGCTAGTAAGTAGCGTTTAGAAGGACAATGCTTATTCTGTTTTTGTTATAAATGGCTTCTTAACAATGCAGGTACTTAGTATACGCTCTGCTTAACAACGAACATTCCTTGTGCATAGTGATTGGTGGATGCCTAGTGACAATGCAGCTGATGTGAGGACCTTAGGAGCAGGGCTGTGTACATGGTGCACTGAAGCCGTCATCACCAGGTGCAAGACATTTTGTGCAGTAGGATATGAACATAGAGTCGATGATCATCCGGCGACCGTGAAGACATAGGAGCAGGGCTCCATCCGCGCGCATTGAAAGCCGGTATGGTCAAAAGAATTTTTGTATAGCAAGTTAAACATGAATATGGGGACGAACGGGCGACCGTCTAGTCGCATGGAGCGGGGCTCCATCGACGACGAAGCCCGCCTTACCGTGCTTTTTTTGTTTCGTCTATCCCTTATTAGAATTGGTAATCCATAAAACTCCCGTAGCTAATTTAGAACATTTCGATAACGGGGAAATACCATCGCTGCCATTGAGGTATTCAACATCAGTAATGAGACTCGTCAACATATTTTTTCATTTCCGATAAGGGTTTTGACCCGTTTCCATATCATCGTTCTGTACTAGTGATGTTCTCACTTTTCTTCCATCCCCATGGATTAAGTTTACTTGATTAAAATTCATGTGCGATAAATCAAACAAGAAATTCCTTAATTACATAAGGATCTTAATATCCCACGGCAGTAAATATCCCACAAAAATTTGTACTATATGACATTCAGTTGCCTACACTCTGGTGTGAAATGTGTGAAAATATTGTTGGTACATCTGGGAGCAAGCTAACCACGCGCACGCCGAAACAGTCCACCGGCGTAGAGATAAACATAGTAGCTCACAGATGGATACGCCAAGAAAATATTATAGATTTTCCTGAAGCCACCTCGAAAGTTTTCTCTATGAAGCCCAGATGTCAGTTTTATAGTTACCGTTTTAAGTGTTGGCGCACATCTCAACACCAGTTTCAATAATTCAAGCTGGTGATGGTCTCCATTGAAGCCTTGCATTTCTGCTCCTTCGAGACGAGGCAATAATATGATTTGGCTTCTCCAGTTCTTGGGTTCGTTACAAGGACAATTTTGACATTTTCTTATCGCCTGGAGAGCAAACGAGAATTACGCAACACATTGTTTTATGCTTCACAAAATTTAGACCTTACCTCAATACTATCTAGACATTTTGTACTTAACAAGTATACTATGCATGGAAGATATATGAAGAGAACGGGAGAATTACCTTGGAGGGATGCTCTAGAATGACCTTAAGCCTTTGTGTAGCTGTTCGGATGTGGTGCATCCCAAGGAGACGCGATACAAGTGCTCCAGAAACATGATCCGTTGCTTCCAGATGCAACTCGAGCATAGAGAATTCGGTAACTAGAATTTTCTCCATCTCTAGTGCAAAGTCCAACTCTGCACCTAAACGTTCCTGGAAAACAAATTTGACCATATATCATGTAGAACTAGTTTAGACTTCAGATAAGCGTTAAGCTACATTAGATTGAGCCAGGGGCATATGAGACCTACATTGGCAGATATGTGCAGGCACAAGACATGTACACGTGAGAGCTGATGAACCACTGCCTTTAAACTGATGAGCCCAAGGCTCCAAAAACCAAACACAGAAGCCAACCCTATGTACGAGCGTTCCACATCACCTTCTCCACCAATGGCGCTGAGATGGACACACTCAATTCCGTGTAGGCTTCCACCTGGAGCATCAGTTGTTGAAGCACCGGAGTCACAATGTCGATGCTCCGGCATTCCGTGCAGCTATAGACCTTAAGCTCCTGCAGCGTCGTCGAGTGGACCGTGATGTTACTCGTAGGCCACCCTCGGACGGTCAGTGTGAGCACACGCAGGCGCGGGCAGCGGGTGAGAAATATAGGAAGGTCGACTATTTTGCATCCTGAGAGGGACAAAACCTCGAGCATTGAGAACTCGGCCGTCGGCAGCTGCCTGAAACATATGTTGCGCAAGGACATCCCGATCGATGTGGCTCGGTTAAAGCAGGGCAGTTCGGCATCGATCAAGGTTATGTTATCATCGATTCTCTCGCTGTAGAATTCACGAGTTAAGACAGCTTCTGCGGCGAGACCCTAGTCGCGGCGCGGAACAGCGAGGCGAACCGAGGGTTACAGGTAAAATGATGGCGGATGCGGATGTCGAGAAGGCTCACCGATGCGCCGGGCGCTGTCGCTTCGAGCGAGTTGAGTGTTGCTTCGACTGATTCCGGCGTCATGCCACGGAAGCCGAGGCTGACTGTGCGCAGGCGGGGACAGCGCTGGAGCATGGTACCAAGGTCGACGAGTCTTCCTTTGAGAGACAGGCTCTCGAGTGCGGTGAACTCGCCCACCGGCGGCGGCTTGATGCCACAGTCCACGGTGTCCAACTCGATCCAGGTGGCGCGGTGGAAGCAAGGCAGCTCGATGTCGATGTAAGTGTAACGCCCCTGACGACGAAGACTAACTCCGCCGGTGAGAGCAACGCGGCAGCACGCAGCAACGAGTTGGCTTCTTGGGCGGTTGGATCCAAAAGGCGGATGCGGAGGGCGGACACCGGTGACGCATCAGCGAAGCGGGCGAGCAGAGCCTTGGTCACGGCGGGCTTGAAATCGCGGATGGTGAGATCGGTGTGAGCGAGATCGGTCCAGAGATTGCGCCACCGGCGGGAGAGGAGGCCGGTCTGCACGATGGTGCGGACGCAGCTTATGCGTGCGATGATCAGGCGGAGCATCTCGTCGGGAAGCGCGCCGATGAGGTCAGATCCATCGCGCGGCGGCGAGTGCCTGAGGCGACGCTCCGGTCGCGATTCCATCGGAAGAAAACAGACCCCTTTGCAGGGCTGCAATGGCGTCTTCGAGACCACGAGAGACCAGCTCGCCAACGATTCGTCTATTTGTTTTTTAGCTCACCAACGATTCGTCTATTAAGCCATGTGTCCCGTACCGTCAGGTCCATGAGACAGCGCCAATGGGCTCAATTCTTCTCCGATGCTGCTCTCGCACATGGCCCATGATTAATCAAACCCAGATAAAGCATACGTCCCTGATGCATTTGCATTGTCGTGCACACAAATTTTTGAAAGCTGAACTGTAGGTTTCCCCACAGCGTTTCAAATTTTTTATAAAGGTAAAATAATAGGTAGCTGTACAAAAGGATCTAGAGATTAGATCCAAAGGAAAGCAAAAGTGGAAAGCTACAGCTAGTTAAAGGAAAGCAGTAGCCCAATCCTTCAGACCAGAATAGGCACGACGAGTCGCCTTGTGCAGCAGCAGAGAGAGATCGTCCTTAAAAATCCGCCTGCATCTGTATATACTAGGATTGATTCCTTTGAAGATGAAGTCATTTCGAACCCTCCAAATTGCCCAACAGACCAGAACAATTAGCTCCAGCGAGAACGGCTTATCAAGCGCTGCTTTGAGACTGACAATATAATGCAAAACTGACTGTTGATGAGGCGGAGCAGCCGAGCGAACCCAAGCAGGGCAAAGGTAATGCCAACACATTTCAGCAAAAGGACATTCAAAGAACAGGTGATCCCTGGATTCAAACTGAGGGGAGCTACACATCGCACAACTGTAGTCTGGCATGAAGAAATTCTTCCGATGCAAGAGCTGTCGTGTATTAAGCCTGTTTTGCACGAGGAGCCAAAAGAAAACCTTGTGCTTGGACTGACAGCAAGTATGCCAAATCCACTTGAGAGCAGGACAGACCAAATGATTGCTCATAGCTGACTTGTAGACCTTAGACACCTTGAAAGAGGTAGTACTATTGAAAGCAATCCATTGATCATTAGCATCCGTTTCAGGCAAAGCAACTAAAGTGTCATGCAAAATCTCAAATTCATCTAAAGCCTCAGCAGATAGAGGCAGATGGAAATGCTCTTCCAAACTAGCAAAGTCTAACATCGCTCGGACCGATATGGCATCATTCTTTGAGAAGGAGAACAAATGCGGCAGCTGCATTTGGAGAGCACCGTGAGCCCAGTTATCCTGCCAAAGCATCAACGAGGAACCAGACTGAACCTGACATTTAACAAGATCTTTAAAAGTAGTCAGGCACTTCAAACAGTCTCTCCACCAGAAGGAAACCTCCCTATTTCTGGCTGGTGGAAGAGCAGCTGAATAATAAACCTCCCACGGTAACTTGACCCAGGGTAAGTTGGCTTTGTTGAAGAATTTATGGAGATGCTTCATTAGGAGACAGTCATTTTGCACCGAGAGATTGACCACACCTAGACCTCCTTGATCTTTGGGCTTGCAGACCATATCCCAAGCAGCAAGAGGGTTTTTTTTTTCTTGTCAAGGTCCTTGTCTCTCCACAGACAGTGCCTTCTGTATTTGTCAAACTCTACAATTACCCACTTGTAAACTTTCAAAGTGCTGAGGTAAAACGTGGGTAGAGATGATAAGACTGAATTCACAAGACGGAGTTTGTCACCATAGCTGAGGTACATAGAGCAAGCAGAAAGCCGCCTCTGGGCACTAAGAATAAGGGGCATGAAAAATTCCTTCCGAGGCTTGGAAGTACTCAGAGGAAGCCCCAAATAGGTGAAAGGGAGACTCCCCTGCTGGCAACGAAGGGCCTCAGCAAACAAGTGCACTCTGTCAGCTGCAATATTAATTGGGATAAGACTGGATTTGTCATAATTAACCTTGAGGCCCGAAGCATCACTGTACCGCTGCAGAAGACCTTTTAAATAGAGCATCTGCTGAACATCAGCTGGCAGGATGATAATGGTATCATCGGCATACTGCACAATTGGGAAATCAGAAGAGGAAGTGAGGGGCAGAGGCCTCTGTAAGTAACCCTGGTTCATGGCTTGATTAACAATGGACTGTAAGACATCAGCAGCCAGGACAAAAAGAAGGGGTGAAAGAGGGTCTCCTTGACGAACACCCTCTTACAGTGAAATTTGTGACCAGGCACCCCATTAAGAAGAACACAGGAAGTGGCAGATGCAAGGAATTGCTTAATCCAGTGGCACCACTTGGGACCAAACCCCTTGAGCTGCAAGACTGAGAGGATGAAGCTGTGGTCCACCTTATCAAAGGCTTTCTCAAAGTCAAGTTTCAGAATAACCATCTCACTCTTAGTCTGGTGACACTGATGCAGGTATTCATAAGCCCAGGATAAGCAGTCTTGAATAGTCCGAGATTTGATAAAACCATATTGATTCTCATGGATAAGCTGCATAATAACAGTCTGAAGTCTATTCGCAAGGAGTTTGGTCAGCAACTTGAGAGTACAGTTCAGAAGGGAAATAGGCCTGTAGTCATTAGTCGTAGCCGCATCATCTCTCTTAGGGACCAAAGTAATGAAGCAACCATTGATACTCTCCAAACAAACCTCACCCCTGTGAAACTGGTGACAAAGGTCATAGAAATCAACCTTAATAATAGGCCAACATTTCCTTAAGAACTCAGCATTAAAGCCATCCGGGCCTGGCGACTTATTACTCGGGAAGGCAGCAACAACGTCATCAATTTCTTTAGTGGAAAAAGGCTCCTCTAGGAATGAGAGATCAACGGAATTGGAGAGGAGGCTATGGAGATCAAAAGAATTCTGCACTGGCTCGGACCGCCCCAATCTCTCTTTAAAGGCATCCAGGAGAAGAGCAGCTTTGCCTTCATGAGTGCTAATCTCATCCCAGTCGGATTAATAAGAGAGGCAATATGATTTTTCCTTTTCTGAACTGTGGCTATTGAATGGAAAAATTTAGAGTTTGCATCTCCCAGAGTAACCCACTTGATCTTCCCTCGTTGCTTCCAATAGGCTAACTGTTGCTTAAGTAACGAAGCAATCTGAATTTTTAGAGCAGCTCTAAAATTTTGCTCTCGATCAGACAGGTCTCGAAAGTTTTCCAAGGCATCCAGCAAGGCAATAACAGCATTAATATCAGTAATATCTTCTTGAAGAGACGAGAGAGACCGAGACCACTTTTTCAGCTCCTTTCTGAGAATCTTGAATTTGGCTGTAATTCGTTTGGCTGCATCTGCGAAATGGACAGAATTTTCCCAGACATTCTTAACAAAAGGCACCAAACCATCCATCTCAAGCCATCGATTGTCAAACCTAAAAAGCTGGGCTTTGGGGATGGAGCTTTGAAAGGAGATTACACAGGGGATGTGATCCGAGGTGGTCATAGCAAGAGGGTCTGCCATAGTATTTGGGAATACAGTGGTCCAAGCAACTGAAGTGAAGAACCAATCAAGCCTTTGCAGCAAAGGAGCTGCCTGCATATTGCTCCAAGTGAATTTACGCCCCTTCAAAGGAATATCTATAAGCCCCAAATTACTAATAGCCTCGTTGAAGAGCAGCATTTCATTGATATTACCCCCTGGCCTGTTTCTGTCCTCAGGGGAACGAATCAAGTTAAAATCACCAACAACTAACCAGTAAGCATCATCAGGAATTTGAATGTTGTTAAACCAAGAGAGGAATTCAATCTGCTGAGTGTTTTGACAAGGGGCATAAATGTTCATCAGAGTCCAACATGTATCAGACTGGGTAGATTGGAGCTCGACAGACAGGGCAAACCGATTCTGAAAAACACAAGTGCCAGCGAAGAGAGTGCTGTCCCAAATGGTGAGAATGCCTCCTGATCGGCCAACATAAGGCTGGAAAAAGAACGCATCAAAATTCCTTGGACAGAACTGCCTAATGAAAGCTAGATCAATGTTTTCTCTTTTGGTTTCCTGGAAACAAATGACATGGCAACCACTTTCCTTAATCTTATTGAAAATAAGGGTCCATTTATCTTTATCATTCAGGCCTCGAATGTTCCAGTTAAGCACTTTCCAAAGTTTGTGTCGCATTTAAACCAATTTGAACAGAACTGGATAAGCATGAGCGCCACAAGCAAAAACTCATGTAACGAATGGACAAGAGGTAACAGGAAACATGCAGCCTGAGAGGGACCAGAACGGAAACATCACACACAAGCACATAAACGCTGACACATCTGACCATAAACCAGTAGTAGCAAGCACAATACGACACCCAGGTTTTCAGAGGTTTAACACGCAGAAGACAAAAGCTTAAAAGAAACATGCAGGAAACAAAAGCCCAGGAACAAGGAGAGGAGAGGCCGGCTCCTTCACTTCTCCGTCTCATCTTCCTCTGAGCTATCATCTGCAACTTGCGGGGTTTCATCCCTATCCTTGATGCCACAAGCATCAGGAGAGTCCTCTTCCGACATTGTTAGCTTGAATTTCTTGCAAAGGTTCTGGACAACAGCACGCTTCAGAGGAGGGGCTGGGGCAGCACAAGGCAGGCAATTTCTATCAAAGCAAGTTTTATTCTTGAAGCCTTTGGAGAGTGCCTTTAATCTATCACTTCGCCTAACAGGACTGATCTCCAATCTGATGAAAGACCGCCTTCTTTTGACATGCAAAGCTGAAGTTGAGGGAGGCGCAGCAGGGTGCACCATGCGTCGCAACACCTGAGGAGTGGAGAAACCTTGAGTGGCTTCTTGGCAGGCAAGCGACAAGCTGCAAGAGGAAGGAGCCAAAGCTGGACAATTCTTGGGAAGAATAAAATCTCTCGTAACAGCGCCAGTAGCAGCATCAGACTTAACAAATATATTCCAAATCTTAGACTGCATGAGAGATAGGCGCATGGATCATAGATCAGTAAACTAGCTCTTCGTCTCTCGTGTGCTGGTTGTGGATGCTAATATCCATACTACTACTTCTCACAATGTTGAAAACAATGCTATCTGTTTTTAATGTAATAATATTTTCCTATATATGTTGATACTTCGAAACACTACTGCTCCCGTATAAGAAAAATGTACAAGACTAAGCGATGCATAAGTCAATTAGCATTTTTTACAAAATAAATAACAAATGTTCACTGTTTCATTGTTGTCCAATTGTTATGAATTGCATCTGTTTTCCTATCTTGCAATTGGTTTGTATCCCAACAAAATGTGAGGTAACTGTCTTAACCCGTGTTTGTGTGGTGGGTGTCAAAACCCTTGTTTTGCAATAAGATATATCTTCAATAAATACAAAAGTTGCAGTCGAGTAGATATCTTTTGAGTTGCATTTTTACCGCTCTTGAGTCGCATTTGAGTTTACTAGATTTAATTGTCTTACTTGTATTTGTGGACCTACTTTTAAGTTGAATTCTTTTCAACACAAAATTATGAACAAATTCATTTCACCTATTTTTTATATATCCTTTCATGGGAGGAAAACCTTAAAATGTTTTATTACGACCTATTTTAATTATAAAAACCCATTTTATTGATTCTTTCCCCCAAAACCTATTTATGATAAAAAAGAGTAAAACTTTCCAAAACAATAAGCTATTAATTTTTTTCTAGGTTTTGTAATATATAATACCTCATCAAACCTCAAAATGTTATTTTAGAAGTAATTGCGTATTTTTTCGTTCTCATAAACAAAAAATGGAAAAATTGTCATGTCATGTATATTTTGGTAACTAAAAAGCTTGGAGAATAGTCCCCAACGTGTGTTCCCGTAATTATGAACTTAACAGGAAGGCCTACCTTGCTATTTACAATAGAATAAGCGCCTAAATTTTCATTTGAAATAACACATATACAACGCCCCCTCCCCTCCACGAACCACATACTTCTTCAAATCTAAGAACTTAACGAAAAACCCTTTTATTTCTGGAACTGAAAACAAGAAATCCCTCTTAATCTTCAATATAAAAGACTGGCTTGTTTACGCCTATGCATGTAATGCATGGTTTCCCGGAGCAAAAATACACTATCTGCAATATAACGACATTTAATAGAAACAAATTTAATCAAAGATACTACTATGAGAACCACTACCATAGCCATGTTATTAACCAGTTTCGTGAAAAGTATAAATAATATTAACCAAACAAATAGGCCTAAAAACTTTCAGCTTGTTCGCACAGCGACCTTTTGGAAAAAATGATCGGGGACATACTCTGCTATGTTCCATATAAAAGTGGCTACCCAAACTTTTATGAAAGAAAAAAAGGCTTTGTTAACAATGGTATGTTTGCGTCTTCCAAGCAAATAGTATCATTCCAATACCAGGACACTTGTAAAAGATTAAGAAGAACAACACATAATTGTATAATTTTGTTGCATAAGTTAGTTTGTTGCCATCACCTACCATCAGACCATCATCTTGAAATTTATTCTTAGGTTTGCACGCACTAGTTTTAATCATAAAGTACTTAGTATTTCCATCCCCTTCATGTGTGTGCCTTTGCATCCATTTCATCTCTTCTTCTCTAAGAATTTTGTTCAACTTTGTCGGGGGGATGCCCCGGGTAGGGCATAGAAGTGGAAAGGAAACTCAAGCCGGGTCACTCAAGCCGGGTCTCTTCGACCGGATCGGTTGAGAGAGTCGGTCAATACTCACTCTTGTTCAAATGCAGGGAGACGCCAGAAGGGATCAGGCAAAGTCTAGCCGGATCAGAGGAAGAGGTCCGACTCGGCTAGCCGGGTTGCCTGAAAGAGATCCGGCTCGGCTAGCCGGGTTGCCTGGAAGAATCCGGATTACCTGCGATGTCGGATAATGCACAAAGACCGAGTAATGTCAGTAAGTTCACGAGTCCTGCAGGCCTACTGCCCGAGGCTCGGAAGACAGCCAGGTCGAGCCACGGGTTTTCCGGGTCACAAGGCCCTAGGCGCTGACTTGGCTAATTCGGGAAAGGGCGGTGGCCTAGGCTCTGATCGGCTACGCTGGCTTAAGCTCAAAGAGGAAAAGATAGACCCGCCGTTGAACTGACGATGAGCTGGACTGAGTGACAGTAGCCAGGGCTTGTCCTGTTCCTCTTGTCCATGCCATTATCATCTCCGGCCAGGGGCAAAAAGGTAATCCGGTTAGTGTATAAGTAGACCAGCACATCCTCCAGTGCGAAGGGACGAACCCTAGAGCTCATTTTCCCCCCTCGGTAGCTTCTTCTTCATCGTGAGCTCTCACCATTGTTGCTTCATACAGCTCAAGGAGCGCACTGTACTTGTCACTATTGAGATATAAAGAGAGTAGGCTAGTGCTGCAGTAGGGGTGTTACCTCCACAAGAGGGCCCCGAAGCAGGGTACATCGTGGTGTGCTTTGTGTTCTTGCTTTCTTTGTTTCTTGTTCATGTTCTTGCGGTTTCTTGTGTGTTCTTGCTTGTGCACTTCTTGAGTGCATAAACCCTCCCCGGTTCCCCCAACGCACTTTCGGCCCCATCTTAGCCATACCTATGGCATCTGCCGTGATCCCACCACGACAGTTGGCGCCCACCGTGGGGCAGATTGAGGCGTTGGAGGGAGTTTACATCCGGACGGGCTCAGGCGAGCGTGTTCTTTCTGGTCTAATCGCCAAGATCGGCGAGTTCACATTCGTCAGCGACAATGCAGGGTGTTTCGCCGGCAAGCCTTTCCCCGAGCATGGCTTCCTGATGATGCTCGGTAGCTTCGTCACCTATGTTGCTGTCGAGGCTGTTCGCGAGTACCCGGCGCAGGTGCTCGTGGCCGAGGACCCTCCTTCTTTCCGCGCAGCTCTCGGACAGCGTAGCGCTCGCCCCGGGAGTAGCGTGGAAGTGATGATGACCGGAGCAAGTGCTGGAGCTGGCAAAGGAGATGCCGGCAATAGCATACCCGAGGAGCTGTTACGCCAACCGATCCGGTTGACAAGCCGACTCGGACGGCAAAGTTCCCAAAGGAGAAACCAGATCCGGTTGGTCCACTTGGCATGTCAAGTAGGGAGGCTCCCTTAGAGGATGTCCTGGAAAAGTTAGCTCGGCCAGTGGCACCTGGGGCAAATGTAGAGCTTACTATAGCTCAGTTAGAGGCAGAGCGCCTGAGGTTGCAAAGAGAAGCCCGGTTGGTGGTAGATCTAGGCAAGCATTTGATAGAGATATGAGAGAATATAATGCTGCCAATGGTATTACCGATGGTTTCACTCCGGTAGCGCCTCACCCGCGCAAGAAAGCAGACTTGCGTAACAGGGGTAAGGACCTCAATGACGAGTTAGCTAGAGCCGCAAGATCGAGCTCAAGTAAGGCTACTAGTCATAGATCGGGTACAGGCAAGCCGGTGTATAGCTCCCCGGCCAAAAATCTTAGGGCTGCAGCGGCAGCGCGAGCCGAGTTGACCACACTAACCGGGGATGCTTGGCGCAAGCAGGCAGAAAGGGTCAATGAGCTGGTTGATGTGTGTAACCGGCAGAATGAGGCTTACCGGAAGGCTAATCCGGATGCTGGTGGTTCTCGGGTAGTGGTGTCGGCTAAGGCGGTTAGCCAGAGGTCCAAGGGGCAAGCGTCATCCCCGCATGTCGGAGCTGACCGGGCTCAAAGTGTGAATTCGGGCAAGAGCAAACAGCTGCAGGCCTATGATGCTGAGTATGCCGGCAAGCAGCTAGCTGCTCAAGGAAGAGGTGGCCAGAGCAGAAACAATGGCGGTCAAGGCAATCCGGGGCCGGAAGGGGTAATTCGGCTGGCCGAGGTCAACCACCTCGTCCTCCCGGGCAGAATCAACCCCGGCAGGAGCAGCAAGTAATGGTGCAAGCGCAGCAGCAAGGTGGTGGCCAGGCGGGCTACCGCTATGATGATGGTAATTCGGCTATGGCGCGAGCCGGATACCAAACGTATGACAATGCACTTGCATCCAGACTGGGACCTCGGACGTTGGCTCCGGATGATCAGCGTCTCAGGTTGGATAGGATTTATCAGTCCGAGAGGCTGGAAGAGCAAGGCCCACCAGGTCCTCCGTGCTTTGGGCCTAGATCATGAACGAGCCGAATGTGCCGTTGTTTCAGCTTGGCCGAATCACAAAGCCGTATAATGGCAGCACTAAGCCGCAGGATTGGCTGATAGACTATGTATCCTCGGTGCACATTGCGGGGGCAATCGCCGATGGGCGGTCCGGTATCTCCCGCATATGTTGGAGGGCCAGCCCGGATTTGGCTGAATAACTTACCAGAGGGTAGTATCAACTCTTGGATGGATTTGGAGCAGGCATTTTACAGCAACTTCTCCAGCACTTACAAGAGGCCAAACCGACCTCAGCTCTTGTCTGCGTGCAGGCAGGAAGAGCGGGAGACAGACCGAGAATTTTTGACTCGGTGGAGCAACATTCGCAATTCTTGTGAAGGTGTCGTGGAGGAGCAGGCCATTTCTTGGTTCGCGCAGGGTTGCCGACATGGCACCCCGCTTTGGCAGAAGCTCCAGAGGGATATGCCAAAGACCCTAGCGGAAATGATCCGGATAGCAGATACATATGCTCTTGGCGATCCGACGCAGCCAGCGTTGGATGTGGTGGGAACAAGCAGGAGGCAACCGGTTAATAACCGAACTGGACCATTGAGGCCCAATGACCGACATGAGTTCGGTTATAAAAGGAGGAGATCCGGATTACAGATACGGCTCAGACCAGGTTGCAGCAGTAAATATGGATCATCCTGATAGCCAGAGACCAAAAAATGAGGGTCCAGCTTGGAGGCCGAATCAAGGTGCCTGGGCAAAGAAAGTGTGGGATGGACCGAGTCCACCTCTAACTTTTGAGGCAATGATAGATGGGCCTTGCCGTTATCACACAACAGACCCACGCAAGCCGGCCAATCATTCAACTCGGAATTGTAGCTGGCATCATCGCATCCAGGCAGAAGGTCAGAGAGGGCCACCTCAGAGAGGTGCTCCTAGACCGAATTTCAGGCCAAATACGCCTTTATCCGGAGCCAATGCAACCCCGGTGAACGAAGGAGCTCCAAGGCCGGCAGCCACAAAGCCGGTTAACTGGTAAATATGGGAGGCAACAACAACAATGCTGGTCCGAGTAGGCAAGGTGGATACCCCGGAAATGATTACAAGGAGGCTCATCAAAGTTATGTGGTTTTTGTGACCGAGCCAACTGACAAGAAAAGTCAGCTGCGAAGGGCGAAGGAGGTGAATGCAGTCACACCAGCAGTACCAAAATACCTGAACTGGTCCGAGCAGGAGATCACCTGGAGCAGGGCTGATAATCCAGGGTTATGCCAAGCCCAGGAAACTACGCACTGGTGGTGGATCCGACTTTGGTTGGACCAAAGATCAATGTGAAATTCACTCGAGTCTTGGTTGACAATGGCAGCGCTATAAACATCATGTATCGGGACACAATGGTCAAATTGGGTTATTCGCCGAATCAGTTGCAGCAGAGCAGTTGTACCTTCCATGGTATAGTACCCGGGGTGTCTTGTTCCCCAATGGGTAAGATATGGGTAGATGTGCTATTTGGTACCAAGGACAATCACAGACTTGAGAGTCTAGAATTCGAGGTGGTAGACTTGGAGAGCCCATACCATGCTCTGCTCGGCAGGCCGGCATTAGCCAAGTTCATGATTTCCACTCATGTTGCTTACCTCAAAATGAAGATGCCTGGCCCGAATGGAATCATCACCGTTGCGGGAGATTACAAGAAGGCCATACAGTGTGCTACGGTTGGTTCCACCTTAGCCGAGTCGTTGGTGATCCAAGCTGAGAAGAGCAAGATGCATGAAGTAGTAGCGATGGCGAAGTCAGCTCAGCTCGGCGTCCTGGCCATGACCAATCCGGATGCAGGTGCAACTTTTGAGGTGCCCAAGGAGACAAAGAGGATCCCCATTGACCCGGAGAATCCGGAGCGCATGGCCATCATTGGTGCCGGATTGGGCGAGAAATAGGAAAGCGCGCTCTGTCACTTCCTCCGTGAGAATCGGGATATCTTTGCATGGTCGGCTAAGGACCTGCCTGGTGTTCCGAGGGAGTTGGCAGAGCACTCTTTATTTGTCAGGCCGGATGTGAAGCCGGTGAGGCAACCGACTCGTCGTCTTTCAGACGATCGAAGAAAAGTGGTGCTTGATGAGCTGGCTAAGCTACTTGCAGCCGGATTCATTATGGAGGTGTTGCATCCAGACTGGATATCCAATCCGGTTCTGGTAGAGAAGAAGAAGGACGAACCAGCGGTGGTCAAGGTGTGGCGTATGTGCATCGACTTCACCAACCTGAACAAGGCGTGCCCGAAGGATCCTTTCCTTTACCTCGGATTGATCAAGTGATCGATTCTACTGCTGGGTGTGAGTTGTTGTCTTTTATTGATGCGTACTCTGGTTTTCACCAGATACCACTGAACCCCAAAGATCAAATAAAGACTGCTTTTATTACCCCGTATGGGGCGTATTGCTATCGTGTCATGTGTTTCGGTTTGAGAAATGCCGGTGCAACTTATCAGAGATGTATGCAGAAATGCTTACATTCTCAAATGGGCAAAAATGTGCAAGTGTATGTCGATGATATTGTTATCAAAACTAAAGAAAAACGCACTCTCCTCGAGGATCTCGAGGAAACATTTGTGAACTTGAGAAAGTATCGGTTAAAATTGAATCCGGATAAATGCACCTTTGGTGTCCCGGCTGGAAAGTTGCTCGGCTTCCTTGTATCGAGCCGAGGTATTGAAGTAAATCCGGCTAAGATCCGAGCCATAGAAAACATGAAATTGCCTAAATGTCTAAAAGATGTACAAAATTTACCGGGTGTCTAGCCTCGCTGAGTCGGTTTGTGAGTCGGCTAGGAGAAAAAGCCTTACCCTTGTATCAATTGATGAAAAAGAGCACCGGGTTCACGTGGACCCCGCAGGCAGACTCGGCTTTCAATGAATTAAAAAAGATGTTGTCCACTGCACCAATTCTGGCATCACCTTTGCCGAATGAGCCAATGCTACTTTACATTGCGGCCACTAACCGGGTCGTAAGTGTGGTGATAGTGGTAGAGCGAGAAGAGGAGGGTAAATCCGTGCAGAGACCGGTATACTATTTAAGCGAGGTGATCTCGACCTCGAAGCAGAACTATCCTCACTACCAGAAGATGACATATGGGTATACCTGGCGGCCAAGAAGTTGAAACATTACTTCCAGGAGCACCCGATCACCGTAGTATGCGAAGCCCCAATCTCGGAGATCATTGGGTGCAAGATGCGACTGGCCGAGTTGCCAAATGGGCAATAGAAGTGTCTCCTTACACCCCGCATTATGAAAGAAGAGATGCTATCAAGTCTCAGGCTTTGCCGGATTTCCTTTGTGACTGGGCCGAGATGCAGTATGAGCCACCCAAGCCAGATTACAATTACTGGAAGTTGCACTTTGATGGCTCCAAAACCAAAATCGGACTAGGTGCTGGGATAGTACTCACATCACCGAAGCAAGATCAGTTGCGATATGTGTTGCAGATTCATTTCTCAGCATCAAACAACGTGGCCGAATATGAGGCACTGATCCATGGGCTTAATGTGGCTAAGGACATCGGCATCCGCCGGATAGAATGTTTTGGTGATTCAGATTTAGTGGTGCAGCAATCTTCTGGAAATTGGGATGCCCTTGATGCCAATATGGCACTATATCGATTTCATGTCCAGAAAATTTCAGGATTTTTTGAAGGCTGCGAGTACAAGCACATACCCCGGCTAGAGAATGAAGCTGCTGACATCCTGTCAAAACTGGGGTCGTCTAGGGATGCAATCCCACCCGGGATATCCTTGAATCACCTAAGGATCCCTTCAATCAAACCTTCACCTGATTCCGAGTCAATTTTTATCCCAAAGCAAGAATCTGAAGCTGTTCCTATGAATGTTGATGTCAAGTACATTTGGGAAGACCCGGGGACTACATGGTTAGACTCGGGGACTGCGCACCGAGACTCGGCGGATGATAACCGAGTCTTAGGGAAAAGGAGAAGAGAGGAAATGATGTTAACCGAATCTTAGGGAATGGGCAGAGACTGATAGAAGAGATACTGGCGGCCGAACCAGTGGAAATAGATGAGCACTTATTCCCTTTGCATCCAGTACCAGAATGGGCTGAAGAAATCATGAGATTCATGTCGGAGGGGAGTTTGCCAAATGATGAAACCGAAGCTAGGCGAGTGCAGAGGAGGTCCAAGGGTTACACCATCATAAATAAGGAGTTATACAAAAGGAGTGCAACCGAGGTGCTACAACGTTGCGTGGAGCCAGCCGAGGGCAAGGAGATGCTCCTGGAGATACATCAAGGAGAATGTGGGCATCATTGCAGTACAAGAGCCCTGGTGGCTAAAGTATTCCGGCATGGGTTTTATTGGCCCACTGCTCATGCAGATGCAGAGGACATAGTCCGAAAATGTGAAGGATGCCAAAGGTTTGCCAAGCAGACACACCTACCCGCATCGGCGCTCAAAACAATTCCTATCACTTGGCCGTTTGCTGTGTGGTGTTTGGATATGGTGGGAGAATTCAAGCCGGCTAGGGGTAACATGACACATATGTTGGTGATGGTGGATAAGTTCACCAAGTGGATAGAGGTGAAACCGATCCGGAAAGTGGATGGTCATTCGGCTGTAACTTCCTGAAAGAAATCATTTTGAGATACGGTTACCCCCATAGCATCATCTCGGATAATGGCACGAACTTTGCTGTGGGAGAGTTTGCCCGATTCTGCTTGGATAAGGGGATCCGGTTAGACATAGCCTCAGTGGCACACCCAGAGTCCAATGGACAGGTGGAAGATCAAATGCTTTGGTATTAGCTGGGATAAAAGCTCGGTTAATAGAACCACTGGTAAAGACTCCGGGGTGCTGGATAGATGAGATACCATCAGTACTATGGGGTTTAAGGACCACGCCGAATCGGTCAACTGGCTATACGCCATTTTTTCTGGTATATGGGGCAGAAGCAGTGCTACCCACTGACATAGAATATGATGCACCAAGGGTGACAATGTATACCGAAACCGAGGCAAAAGAAGCCCGGGAAGATGCAGTGGATCTGCTAGAGGAAGCAAGAGAATTGGCCCTATCCCGGACAGCGATATACCAGCAGAGTCTCCGACGTTATCATAGTCGGAAAATCAGCCCTAGAGTGTTTCATGAGGGAGATCTAGTACTAAGGCTGGTGCAGCGCAGCAAAGGCCGACACAAGTTATCACCTCCATGGGAGGGACCATTCATTGTGAGCAAGGCTATGCACAATGACTCGTACTACCTTGTAGATGCACAGGAACCAAGGACGGACGGCCTGGACAGACCCGGACAAGAAACCAAGCGACCCTGGAATGTAGCTCTGCTTCGACCCTTTTACTCTTAGGGGCGCAATGTATGTATCTCAGTTTATCATAAATGAAATTTCGGCAATCCGAGTCTGGACTCGGGGACTGCCTTGTTCTTATGCATGTGTTTTTTATTACTGTTTTGTCCATACCGTTCATGTGTCGGATTGCTTTGAACCTCGTCCCAAAATTCAAGTAATGTATGCTGTGTTGTTGATCTCGTGACTCGACTGACAAACACCAAAATGGTAGTCAAGAGCAGAGGTGGAGAATATGGGAAACATGAAAATGGACTCGGGGACTCGGTCCAAATCCGATTCGGCACATGTCGTTTACTAACCCCTGTTATTTTCTTTTTTGTTTATGTTAGATGATTCTAAACCACAACTCGCATGTTGCAAGTATTGTATGCTATGATTCCTATCTTGTGACTCGACTGTCGAACACCTAAAAGGTAGACAAGAGCAAAGATTCGGCAAAAATAGTAAACAAGAAAACAGACTCGGGGACTCGGTTTAAGATGATCCAACATAAACCTCGTCCGGATCACATTAAGCAAAATAAAAATAGTCTCGAAAGAGCTTAAATTGTATATTACATCTGCTCCCGGCATACCGGGGATTTAATGATTTTCATTAAGATAGTTCAGGAAGAAGGAGCCAAAGTTGCAGGAGACTCGGTTGCAGGGATGAGCTCGGATGATGGAGGAACCTCGGGTGAAAGAGGACCCTCACTTGCAGGAATGACCTTGGACGGCGAGCTTGAAGGCTGGGCAGATTCGGAAACATCCGGGTCAGCTGAAGAAGTGGCGGTCTTGTCTAAAGCTTGCTCTGAGGTCTTAGCCGAGTCAGTGGCTGGCATCTTGGATGTCTTGGCCAAGTCACAAGCTGCAGGTTGTTCGGCGGAGTTTGCCGAATCGCCAGATTCGTCCTCAGACTCGGCGTATTCGTCAAGGGAGGCATCATCCGATCCATTCCTCTTCTTCAGATTCTTCCCCATCCGAGTAGACCGGAGCCTCAGATCAAGATGCTTGGTGTTTGCAAATTCGGCCATAAAGTTGGCAGCTTCTCGCGGATCTTGATCCGGTTTGGATCTGAAGCCCATGAAGAACCCTCGCGAAGGGAGCGCACTTTGGCGAGATCAATCAGCTCATACCAAGACATGATGAATAGCAAACCTGCGTCAGCACCAGCACGGGCGGACGAAGATCTCCACTGCTTTAACCGGGTCTCTGCCTGATCCAGGTCTTTGATTAGCTCGTCCGCAGACCGGGCTTGCCGAGCTTCAGGAAACAAGACTCGGTGAGCTTTGAGACTTGCATTGAACAGAGTAGTGTGGGACTCCTTTAAAGGAGCAATCCGAGCTTTAAGTGCAGTGATGTGGTCTTCGATATCCCATGTCTCGAGCAGGGGAGCCCCAGTTAACTTAGCTCTCTCAGCTCGGGCATCTCTCACAGCTTTGGCGGCTTGAAACCGGATGCTGGTGAACTCTCCTACATAAGATGAGCTAACGCTGAGTTAGACGAGGGTGAACAAAGTTATGAGTCGGATAAGAGCAGAAGGGAAAAAGGAGATTCGGCAAACTTACGATCCATGTCTTCGTTGAGGCTAGCAAGATCAGCAAGCCATTTCGCGCTGATCGCCTTGTGGGCAGCCAGATCATCTTTCGCCGCTTTAGCTTCGGCTTCAGCATCTGCAACGTGCGTTTGGATTTTCTTGTCCAATTCGGCCCGCTTCTCAATCCCGGCTTTGAAAGTATCTCGCTCCTTCTGGATCGAGTCTTTCTCCCTCTGCAGCGTGTCCCGGTCTTTTTTGACCTTCTCCTTCACTTTTTCAACCCGGTCAAGCTCCCGCAGGAGCCGAGTCACTTCTGACTTTTCCTCCGATAAAGCGCGCTTATGCTCTTGATCTTTCTTTTTCATCTCCTCACTTTGCGCATCAAAGGAAGCTTGGAGGGCCTGGTGCTGCAAGACTAGCTGCTTAAAGAGCCGGCTGCGAGCAGTGGTGATTTCCTGAAAGAAAAAGGGTTAATGGCGTAAAAAGAATCTCGGGGACTGGAGGCCCGAGATTAATAAAAAAGAAAGCTGACCGAATCAATTGGAAAAGAGACTCGGGGACTGGGAGTCCCACGATTTTTTCAGCGGGACAAAACTTATGATCAAATGTTAGAGATTCAAGCCGAATGCCTTTCTTACTCTGAGGAGTATCAGTCATTCGACCCGAATCTCGGGGACTGGGGATAGTGTAGATTGATCATGGTGAAATAAAAGCAAGATTCGGCAAAGTTACCTCGAGGACCCGGTTAGCGTCGACGACCGAGGCCTGTACAGAATGTAGAGATTGAAACACCCGGCTAGGACCAGCCGGATGTGGCGACGCTGAAGTGATCGAACCTTCCGCAAGGTCCGCAGCATTCCAAGCTTTAACAAATTCCTCTGCGGAGCCGAGTTTGTCGCCGCCCGGAGTGCGGAGATTCGGCAAGACCTGGCCACTAAGGCGGGCGCGAGTGATCGCCTCAGAGAGTTGATCATGCACCCGAGTTGCTGATGGAGCGGCAGAAACCGGCTTGCTAGCAACCATCTGCTTATCCGAGGTCGTTGGAGTTGTGCCAAAGGAGACCTGAGTCGGCTTAGGTAGAGGCGATGCGCCCGGGGGCTTGGCTGGAGCTGGCTGTTTCGGTTGGTTCTGCGACACTTGCTGTGCTGGTTTAGATACTTCCTGTTGCTGCTTCTGCTGTTTCTCAAGAGGTTGCTGCTGCTGCTTCTTCTTCTTCTGCTGCTCTTGAGCCTTGGTGGTAGGGCGAGGATCCGGTTAGTCAAAGACTTAGCCGAAGTCTTAGCTTTCTCCTTCTCCAACTCCTTCAGAGGGCGAGGCCAAGTTGAATCTCGGGTGGGACCCGAGATTTCCTCTTTCTCCAAGTCAATAACCGACTCTGGAGCGAGAGTTGGCGGAGGAGTCTTGGCGGTTGTGGCACGCGCGGGAGAAGGGACAGCCTTTTCAGGGGATTGGCTCTCCGTGGCCGTATTCAGTGGAGGAATGGGAGAAAGAATGGATGAATGAGTTTGCTCGGTGACGATGACGTCACTACATAGAGTAAGGTAAACAGTTAATTCGGATAACGGCGACTCGGTTAATAAAAGAAGAAAGCAAATGAGCTTGGCATTACCCCTTGGTAGTAGGCATGGCCTTTAGCCGATTCGGTTTGGAGACAGTTTTCTTCATTTTCTTGGCTGGAGGGGCATCTGATCCGGACGCGTCAGGGCGTTTCCGAGATGTCCCTTGAGTATCCGGTTTGGCTGGAACACAAGGTTGTGACCATGAAATCGGAATGGCATCAATAGGATCTAGGATCCAGCAATCATCATCTTCATCCTCGGAAAGGTTGTAAATAGTCGGTTGCTTACCCTTGCGAATGGGCTTGGCGCGCGGAATCGGCAAATAATCGTCCGTATCCGCATCCTCTTCGCCCTCGCGCAGCGGGCTGCGATCCCGTGCCCACACCTTGGTGGAGAGATCTCCATCTTCGGTGATCTGGCGGTCGAACAGCTGCAGTAGAGTCAAGGCAAGTCCGGATTAGTCCAATGGCATTTCGGTGGGGTATGGATTAATCCGGGAATGATGAACTAACCTGTGGTGGAAGTGCGTCTCGGTGGAATGGCTCCACGCCCCACTTCCACTTATCCGACATCTCGGTGTAGGCAATGGCATTTACCCGTCTCTTGACGGAAGCTCTGGTGAGATCATGTTTGCTGATCCGGATAGGATCTAGCAGACCGCTCATATGGCAAATCTTGTGCTGACGTTGTTGTAAAGGACTGACCCGGCGAGAGACGAAGGCTCGGAGGAGGTCGTCCGAGAGCAGGCCCTTCTCCAGAAAATCCTCTAGAGTTTGGTGTATGACTTGAAGCTCCGCAAGAGTGTCAGCCGGATCATATCTGAAATTTAATTCGGCTGTGGGGGGCTCGATCTTGAACTCGGGCAAGTTGAGGGCATCATGGCCTTCAACGCTCTTCACGTAGAAGAAGGACCTTTGCCATTTCTTACAAGTATCCAGGCCAGTGATTCGGGGAAAGATGGAGCCCGTCCTCGGGGTAATGCTGGACGAACCACAGGCGGTCATCACCTTCGGGTCACTACCCGGGATCGTATGTTTCCGGAGATGGAAGTACTTCGCCCAGGTTTCGACAGTCGGCCAGAGACCGAGATATCCCTCCATAAAGGAGGTAAAAGCAGACAGGGAAACAAAGGAGTTAGCCGGGAGGTGGTGAGGCTGCAGGCCGAAGAAGTCTAGGAATCTCCGGAAGAAGTCACTCGCCGGGAGTCCGAATCCGCGCTCGAAGTGCGCCAGAAATACAACACGTTCACCCGGTTGGACGACCGGTTCGAGTTCCTTCCCCGGTTTTCGGCATATAACATTAGGTGTTATACGCCGGGTGCTCCGCAGCCATTCCAGGTCATCGTTGGTAACATCGGAACCCTCCCAACTGCCGGGGGGCAGCTTCGACATATCCGAATCAGTCCTGCAAAAGGTCGGACATAGCCGAGTTAGAAGATGTGGAATCTCAAATCTAGAACAAGTCGGATAATGGTGTAACCGAATCAGCTGTTAAGGGATTCGGTGAAGGCAATCCCGGATAAAGTGGTTTAGTTACTGCGGAAAAGTAATTCGGCTAGTAACTACAAACACCTTTCTGTAAAGATCTAGGGTTACGCAAGATCTACCGCAGCAGTAAAATAGAGAAGAAATCCCGAGTAAAATATGTTGGGACTGTTCAAGCAGTGGCAAGCCAAACTGGGGCAATCTAGTGCAAAACCTAGAAAGGAGATCTAGGGAATGCACTAAGGCGTGACAGTGAACTCGTGCGCGAGTGAATCTGCAAGAAGCAGGCGCAAGTTCCCATCGGAGTATGAACTCGCGCGAGGTCGCCATGGCCGGAAGAGGAGGAACTTACGGTTGTGATGCGACGAGGAAGAAGCGCGGTGGAGAAACGGCGGCGCAGGGCGCGATGTGCGGCTCCGGCGAGTTTTCTCCGGCGTTGTTGGTGTCTCCGGCGCAGCAAGGTCGCGAGGGCGAGGTCGCACCGGCGGCAATGGTGTAGATGGAGGTTTCGAAGTGGAAGTGCGAGGAAGAAGAAGAGGAATCCCGCACCCCTATATATAGCCGCTCGCTGGTAACGGGCGCACTACCGCGCGGTTTTCGGGGTGTGGCCGGATCAAGTGTGCACCGAACTTTGCGGTCGCAGCTGTGGCTGTGTATTTCAAGCACACGGTGGGTCACAGAATTAGAAGCGGTTCTGTGGATCGGGTGTGCCGGTTAGCGAAGAAATCGAGGAGACGCGGTCATTTAGTCAAATGCACTCAAGTACCTGGTGGATCCGGATAATGTGCTGTCAGTGGCATGTCAAATCAAAGACCCGGATTACGGGGCCTCTGTGCAGAGATTCTCTGCCAAGTGTCCCGGGAAATCCTGAGACAAGATTGTGTAGTATGGAATTCGGTTAATGGTGTTTGTTTTTTAAACCTGCTACGGCCCTCCATCCGAGGCTGTAGGACCGCACCAGCTTCGGGGACTACTGTCGGGGGGCTGCCCCCGGGTAGGGCATAGAAGTGGAAAGGAAACTCAAGCCGGGTCACTCAAGCCGGGTCTCTTCGACCGGATCGGTTGAGAGAGTCGGTCAATACTCACTCTTGTTCAAATGCAGGGAGACGCCAGAAGGGATCAGGCAAAGTCTAGCCGGATCAGAGGAAGAGGTCCGACTCGGCTAGCCGGGTTGCCTGAAAGAGATCCGGCTCGGCTAGCCGGGTTGCCTGGAAGAATCCGGATTACCTGCGATGTCGGATAATGCACAAAGACCGAGTAATGTCAGTAAGTTCACGAGTCCTGCAGGCCTCCTGCCCGAGGCTCGGAAGACAGCCAGGTCGAGCCACGGGTTTTCCGGGTCACAAGGCCCTAGGCGCTGACTTGGCTAATTCGGGAAAGGGCGGTGGCCTAGGCTCTGATCGGCTACGCTGGCTTAAGCTCAAAGAGGAAAAGATAGACCCGCCGTTGAACTGACGATGAGCTGGACTGAGTGACAGTAGCCAGGGCTTGTCCTGTTCCTCTTGTCCATGCCATTATCATCTCCGGCCAGGGGCAAAAAGGTAATCCGGTTAGTGTATAAGTAGACCAGCACATCCTCCAGTGCGAAGGGACGAACCCTAGAGCTCATTTTCCCCCCTCGGTAGCTTCTTCTTCATCGTGAGCTCTCACCATTGTTGCTTCATACAGCTCAAGGAGCGCACTGTACTTGTCACTATTGAGATATAAAGAGAGTAGGCTAGTGCTGCAGTAGGGGTGTTACCTCCACAAGAGGGCCCCGAAGCAGGGTACATCGTGGTGTGCTTTGTGTTCTTGCTTTCTTTGTTTCTTGTTCATGTTCTTGCGGTTTCTTTGTGTTCTTGCTTGTGCACTTCTTGAGTGCATAAACCCTCCCCGGTTCCCCCAACGCACTTTCGGCCCCATCTTAGCCATACCTATGGCATCTGCCGTGATCCCACTACGACAAACTTAGACCGAAGATCCCATCTAAGCTTGTCGTCAACTGCAAAGAGACTCTCCATCTCACCTTTTCTATATCATTTGACCGAGCAGAAATATCACCTCTACATCTTTTATATTGCCCTTCTATATTTCATCTAGCATATGTAAAAAACATATGCCAAGTATCAATAATTGTTCAACCTTGTGTAGTTTCATTCCAGATTTTAACAAATATTTCATACAGATCTAAACATTGAAACCAACACAATACAAACTAAATGACTTATGACCACAAGTATAACTACACCAGTATTAAGAAGAAAAGCGGATGGTCAAAAACCCGCTAACATGGGTTCTTACATTAGATAAGGGAAAATTATGTTCTCGTGAGGGTAGTTACAAGATTATATGCTCAGACGTAAGTCCTCGGCCGACCATGGGATCAACATGTTTGTTGGACCAAGTAAACTACACCCACGTAATGTTTAACTCTCTAAAACCCGAGCTTTCGACAATAGCATTATGAAAGGACATGTCTCTTCTAATTATTTTTAAGTGTTTGTTAACAACATAAGTGAGATCGTACCGTTTGCTAAAGTACTATAGGTACAATTGAAGAAACGCAAGATGGTGATTGACCCCTCAAAAAGGAGAAAAAATCGAACATGGTGGCCTATAGATTTTATATTTATTTGAGTCGTAGAACAATCGTAATATAAGAGGGGCTACTCAATGGAAAGTCTAGGAAATCATTTATCTGCACTCACACACCTTTGCACCCAGATAATCAAAGGAAAAAAACAATGGTGAAGAATTTCCCCAAAATGTCTAGTGGCTGTTGGAAACAGCCCGGCGACTCTGGTTTGCAAACATCGGAGTTTCTGGACTCTGGGAAGCCGGAGACTCCGGCTCCAATTCATTTCAGAATATTGACATTTTCTAGCGCTTGGCGGGAGCCTCTGTTGTCAGTCCGGAGCACGGCTGGAGCAAGGCCGAAGGCTTTCGAAAGTTTCTGGTCTGGCCGGAGTTTCCGGCCTCATCGTGAGCCAAAGACTCCGCCCTGACCGGAGACTCTGGTCCTCTAGGACGGAGACTCTGCGGTTAGTTTTCCTGCAACGACTAGATTTGGTGGGACACTATATAAAGCCTTCTTCTACCTTGAGGAGGGCACCACGACCAGAACCATTTCGCCCACCATTGTTGCAGGCTCCATTTTCCTAGATCTCTCTCCCTAGCCACTCAAACACTTTGTCCTTCTAGTACTTGGGGAGTTGGCCTATATCTACACTTTCACCTAAGCGATTTGGTTTTCACACCATTCCATTGAGGAACTTATTGTAATTGGGTCTTCGTGGCTTAGGTAGCCGCGGGGACAACCAGGAAGCCTCCAATTGTGTTGTGGATGCGTGTCTCAGCCTTGTGATTCTTGTGGCTTTGGGAGCCGCTTGGAATTCAGTGTGAGCCTCCAATTGAGTTGTGCAGTGTGCCTCATTCTTGTAAAGGTTTGGTTGGCGAACTTTTTTTGATAAAGGGCTTTATTACATAAAAGGTTTAAGCATTACACCTGGCCACTGCATAACTGGTTGGCTGTCTTTCTTATCACCTCTCTAAATAAAATAAAAATTGGACCCAACAATAACTTTTTCTGAAAGTGTTGTTTTGTCTGATGTTGTGAATTATTCCTTGATTGATTTTGTGATCTTGTGAATTAGTGGCTAAAGGTGTGACTTGTTTTCTTGGTTGAAAAATTATACAAAACAAAATTCAACTCAACACTTAAGCAAAAATTCTCAAAAAAAAAAACCCCTAGACTAAAACCCAAGAAAACCCCTTTCTAGAGTACTGTTTCTAGAGTCTTAATTAATGGACTATTGATGTTCTTTAATTTTGATTTTTGCCATGGTATTCGAGTATTGTGTTGGTAATTCAAAGTAAAGCCAATATATTTCATGTTGGGGTTTCTTAAGATATTTATATCATGCTCTCAACTTGCTATGAAATGTTAGGACAGAAAAACAGTTAAAACATACGTTTTCTGTCTATTTAATTTTTTCATCTACAATTCTTTTCTGGATGAATTTATTGTTTGTCATCCATGTTTGTAGTGAGTATTGATTTATAAAAATCATTTCACCCAAATTGCGATTTCCTAGGGACTTGTTTCCATCTGGTTAACATGGCTATCTGATAACAGAAATCTGTGACTTAGAATTTTCACTAAGTCTAGAACTCTGAATTTTCTGAATTTTTCAGTTTGGCCGAATTTGATTTGGTTCAAACCTCACCCAAAGTCTCACCTAGCACTACCCCTCTTATCACACACCTAACCTAGTGCGATGTGTGCACTGGTGGTGCGCGTTGAGGGCAGGCACGGCTGTGGCGGGCCGGCGGCCACCGTGGGCACACCCCACTCGCCTCGCGCGCACACACCGCCCCGGACATGCTCACCTTGTCACGTAACACCGCACGCACACTGGCACCCCACCCCGAAAACCCGGGCACGCGAGGAGGAGAGATCGGCCGTGAATCCGACTCGACCAACCCGCGCGCTAGTCTCGGCATCATTGCCTTGACACCGCCTCTCCCTGCCCCGTTTCCACCCCGACGCGTCACCACTCCCTCTCCCTCGAGACAGAGTGCCCAGACGGCAACGATACCACCCTCGCTGGCCAACGAGCGGCCGCAGTTGCCACTCATGGTCCGCACCGTCTCTCCCTCCTGTTGCTGCGCTCGGATAAGAGCTAGACACCGAGCGTCTCGGTGCCATTTCGCACCCACTCTCTCGCCTCTTCACCCCCACAAGAACCACTCCACCCATCTTGCTCTCTGCTTGCCAGAAATTCCTTGAACTCGCCGACGGCCAACGAAAGCTTGCCCCGACGGTTGCCGTCGTTCCTCAACTCTTTTCTTCACCATTCTTGCTCTGGCCGCAAGCCCTGCTCGAGCAACGTCTCGCTGACATCCGCGCCTTGTCTTGCGTGTTTGCAGATCGACACGAGCACCCTGGACCCGAGCAGAGCGACCTCGGCTGTCTCGACGAACCTGACCACATCACCAAGTTCTGCTTCACCTCTCTACTCCGATGACCATAGCTAGGGTTTTGTCTCGCTCCGGCGTGTCGCGAGGAAGACGATGAGTCTGGGCCGTCCATCTTCACATCGACGGTCCCCTTTGAAAGCTCTGGCCTCTAATCGTGGCCGTCGATCTGCAGATCGATGGTGACTTACCGTTTCACGAGCGCGCGCAGCCGCGTGGGCCAAATCTGGATGCTGGGCCTAGCACAATACTGGATCTGGCCCAAATCCTATTTTTTCTGTAGATTTATTCTTTTCTGTAAATAGCTGTTTCTGCTCTGTTAGTTTAAATCAAGATTAAATTGATAAACTTCAAATTTGTGCAAACCAAAAATCACAGTGGTAAAGCAATGAGTTTAGAAACATTTCCAACTTGCAGATCTGGAAAATATTAAGTCCTTGATACTTCCTGTTTTGTCACTGGTCAGAAACAATGATCTATTTATAACTTGAGTTTTAGCATTCCAAAAATTGTGAATCAAATTGCTCTGGAAAGCTCTTTGCAATAGCGTTCACTAGGATTTTACCTCATGTGTTTTGGATGCCTAGAACAAAAGTTACATGCATGACTAGATTATACCAGTGAGCACTTTGTGCATTTTTAATAAATTCTGTGAATTAAATTTTGGAGCAAACTCAATTGTGTTAGTTTCTAATAATAGCAGAGAACTAAATCCTAAGTTTGTATGTTTTTTTTCTTAACAGAACTCTCTAGGTGTATTTTATAGTGAATGTGTTGTTTCTGTCTATAAGAAAAAGAAAAAGAATTTAATTGCCTTGTTAATAAAAATATGTTTTATGCTTGTCAATGATTGTATTGGTACTGTTGCTTGCATGTTCTTGATATTTAGCATGTTAGTATATGTTAGTACTGTTAGTGGCTTGTGTTAGCCTTGTTTGAGTTTAGCAAGTGTTGTTAAAATGTTGTTAGAAAATAATCCACTTAAGCACTTTAACCATGCTTGTGTTGCTTGATAATTAAGTTAAGCTAAATAATATTTTTAGCTAAGTTTTAGCTACTGGTTGTTTAGGTTTGTTCTTAGTGTTTGGCCTTGCATGTTGATGGTAAACCCAAAAATTGGCTTAATCACTACTATAATCCCTAACGGTATAAAAATGAATAGTGTTGTGGTGATCAAAACTTGCCTGTTAAATTGTAGCATTGTAACTTGCTTGTTGCCTGTTAGCTTTGCTTGGTAATTCCTTTTTGTGAGCATTGCTGTTTGTTGATTGTATTCTTTCCATTTTTGCGACGCTAGAAAATTCCGAGGAGGAATTATCAGCTGAGGGTTTATGTGGAGATTGTGTTGATCACCATAACCAGGGACAAACCACTGAGCAAGGCAAGCCATCTCAAAAGCTTACAACTACTTTACCTATTTTGTTTTACCTACTGCTATAAATATTTTATTGCATTATATATATACCTACTTATAGATACCAAATATCCTGGATATATATTCCAGACCTGTAACAAAATTATAGGATACTCTACCCCACACATATCTGCTAGCTTAAGAAAGATGAAAATTCTAGGCTGGGCACCCTTGTGTTGTTTTTGGAAAAACAAGATGTTTTATGAGACACCATTGGGAAGGTGGGACCTTGCCCAAGTGGTAGTCTGGACCCGGAGGAATGGTGGAAAAGTGTTTTTTCTAAAAACGACACATAACCTAGTCTTCGCTGGACAGCCTTACAGTACAACCACATTACTCCAAAATGGGCACGAGGCTTAATGGAAGCTTGTCTGAATTAGTATGTGTTTATACCTCAAGTAGAGCATGGGTTAGAGTCTCTTCATCCGAAGTGTCGCCAGGAGAGTGAAACGGGACATACAAAGAGGGGATTAAGTTTACCCCCAGTGGCAACAGTTGGGTCTACTGTCATGGCGGTGTGATGCCTAGGGATAACCGGATCGATACGGCTAGCTCACTCGATGCCGGGGAGAACAAACCCACTGAAGAGGTAGTCACATACTAGCATATACATAGTGGAAGTTGGGATTAGCCATCTGATGTGTGCATGCTGTCCAGAACAGTCAGTGGTTAATCCTTGGCAGATGCGATAGATCTTGTGGTGAAAGTGTACAAACTCTGCAGAGTCAAAACTATTCGAATAGCCGCATCCACGGTACATGAATAAACAGATATCTGTATGGATGGGGAGTTGGGGCCTATACATGAATGTCTTGGCACCTTTCTTTGTTGCAAATCTACCATTCCAGGACCCATCAAAAGGGTTCACGGTTGTGCACTTGTTGTGCATGCATTTCTGCCTTCAAACAAATTCCTCAACGGTGAAAGAACATGATAGTGACCATTCTTGATCAAACAAATTAAGTACTGATAACTGGTATGTCAACACTTCAACACTATATCATAACCGCTCAAAAAAGTTTGGAAAATATGAATGACACTGAGGAAAGCACATACAATTGGTTCAAAGGCGTCAAAAAACTTATTGCTGCATCTAGGAGCATGATAACTGCATGCTCGTATGCTGAACTAGTTTACCACACCAGAAAAGAGAGCAATTGACAAAAGGATACGCCGAATAAATGTTGTGGGTATCCATTGCGCAAGATTTAAATTTATCTTCTTTCAGCCGAGGTGATAGTCTGACGGTCATTCTTTTAAGCATTGGCGCCCATTTGAATATCATTGTCAATAAATCAATCTCATGATCCCCTCCTCTGAAATTTTCGATTTCCACTTCTGCAAGATTATCCAAGGAGAAATTTTGGCTTCTCCAATTCTTAGGATCATCACAAGGACAATTTTCAAGACATTCTAGTGGTCCTCGCATCTAGAGCGTGAAAAAACATTACAATGCATTTTGAGCAAGTATTATATGTATGTAAGACACTCATGAGCATCATGAAAATTTACCTCGTCTAAGATGACCTTAAGACTTTGTATAGCAGTTTGAATTTGATGCATCCTAAAGAGGCGCAACAAATATGCTCCGTAAACATGCCCTCTTTGGCTGATACCTAGCTCCAGCACAGAAAAGTTGGTAACTGGAAGTTTTTCCATCTCATGAGCAAAGTTCAGCACTGGAAGATTCTTCATCTCATGAGCAAAGTTCAGCACTGCACCTAAACGATACTGCAAACTGATTTTTTTTAAGATAAGGGGGTGCGGATCCCCGGCCTCTGCATCAAAAAGATGCACACAGCCTTCCGCAATTATTTAGACTCCAAAATAACAAGTTTTACAATTCACGGATCACATAAGGTGGCTACAAAGATCAGCCACTCAAACAAAGATGTACTAAGCATCGATTCTTCTAGTATGAAGCCACCCAGCCCGACTGAAGATAGCCCGCACGACTGTCAAAATATGGGTACATCCGGCATCCATAAGTCCACGTTGGTCCACCGGTAGCAGGAAAGACCATGAATGAATCCAGTAGCACGCCTTGTGTATAACCTACAAATAATGAGTAAAGTTTGTTTTATTAAACACAATATCATTTCTACAATTCCAAAGTGCCCACAAAATGGCCGCTACACCAATTCGAATGCGAGCCTTCGTCACTTTATCTATCCCATTTAACCAGCTACCAAATAAGTTCGCAATACTAGTAGGCGGGTATACATTAAAAGTAAAGTGAACTAAATGCCAAATGTCTCTAGCAAACGTGAATTTGATAAATAGATGCTCAGCTGATTCATCCGCATCACAGAAAACGCATTTCTTGCATCCTATCCAGTGCCTTTTAGCCAAATTATCTTTTGTCAACAATTCCTTTCTATGAAGAAACCATAGAAATATTTAATTTTCAATGGTATCTTCAATTTCCATAGGTATTTACGCAAGTACCTAGTATGGCCATTTAAAAGATCTTCGTAATAGGATTTTACCGTAAAAATTCCATTATTAGTAAGAGACCATCTAAACTTATCAGGTTCATCTGTTGGAGTTATTCGCATCAACCGCTCTACTAAATGAAACCATTCTGATCTTCTTTGCCCTAGTAATGCCCGTTGAAAAGGGAGATTAATAGGAGCTACCCCAATAACATCAGCCACCGTGCTGTGTTTATTCGAGGCAATGGCATACAACGATGGATACTCGGTTCTAAGTGACACCGGCCCTAACCAGGCGTCCTCCCAAAACTGAGCTTGGTCCCCGTTCCCAATTACAAATTTACCACGCCGGAAGAAATCATCTTTAACCTTCATAATCCCTTTCAAAAAGGTGAGTCAAAAGGTTTAGCTTGCACTTGAGATAACGCTTTATCACCCAAGTATTTATTGACTAATAATTCTTTCCAGACTCCCTCTTCATGTAAAAGTTTATAAAGCCACTTACTCAATAGGCTTTTATTTTTTATTTCCAAAACCGCAATTCCCAAACCTCCTTGATCTTTCGGCCTGCATACTATATTCCACTTCGTAAGACTATATTTTCGCTTAAGTTGATCACTTTGCCAAAAAAATCTTGACCGGTAATAATCTAATCTTTTCCGAACCCCTTTAGGTATTTCAAAAAAAAAAGAGTAGAAACATTGGTAAGCTTGTTAGCACTGAATTGATCAACACAAGACGGTCCCCGTAAGACAACATCTTGGCTACCCAAGCTGCCAATTTCCTCTCAAACCGATCTTCTACAATTTTCCACTCTTTGTTCAGAAGTTTACGGTGATGAATCAAAATTCCCAAATATCTAAATGGAAGTGATCCTAGTTCACAACCGAAAATAGGTTGGTAATCCTCTTGATCATCTTTAGCTTTTCCAAAACAATACAATTCACTCTTATGAAAGTTGATTTTTAACCCTCATAGTTGCTTAAAAAAAGCCAAAATCAATTTCATGTTCACAGCCTTCGCAATGTCGTGCTCAAGAAATAAGATCATATCGTCCGCATATTGGAGGATTGAGACCCCACCTTCCACAAGATGCGGTACAAGTCCCCCTACTTGGCCATCCTCCTTTGCACGAGAAATTAAGATAGCCAACATATCTACCACTAGGTTAAAAGTAAAGGGAACAACAGATCCCCTTGTCGCAGTCCTTTGAAGGTTTGGAAGTAGTGACTGATATCATCATTAACACGAATCCCAATACTCCCTCCCTGGACAAACCGCGCCACCCAATCACACCATTGCGGTGCAAACCCTTTCATTCTTAAAGTTTGTTGTAAGAAGGACCAATTAACCTTATCGTACGCCTTCTCGAAATCAATTTTAAAAAGAACCCCATCCAATTTTTTCTATGCATTTCGTGGATCGTTTCGTGTAGGACAACGACCCCTCGAGAATATTACGTCCGGGGATAAATGCTGTTTGAGTTGGACGAATTACCCTACTCGCAATAGAGGTTACTCTGTTCGTACCAACTTTTGTGAATATTTTGAAACTCACATTCAATAAACAAATGGGCCGATATTGCTCAATTCGGCTAGCATCCTCCTTTTTAGGTAGCAAAGTTATTATACCAAAGTTTAGTTTGAAAAGAGGCAAATTTCCCATACGCAATTGGGTAAACATTGCCATTAGATCAACTTTGATAATATGCCAACATTTTTTATAAAACTCCGCAGGGAAACCATCCGGTCCTAGGGCTTTATTATGTTCCATTTGTTTAATCGCCTCAAAGACTTCTTTCTCTGAAAACGGCTGAGTCAAAATTGTATTTTCCTCTTGGGATATTTGGGGCATATCATGTGTTACCGCCTCATCAAGATCAAAATTGTTTTGGGCTGGCGCCCCAAACAATTTTTTGTAGTATTCAGAGATATAGGTCTTTAAGTTTTCATGTCCAACTATTGTACCTTCATCTTGTTCTAGTTGAAGTATTTTCTTTTTCCTATGTTTTCCATTTACGATGATGTGAAAGTATCTCGTATTACTCCCACTTTCCTGAATATATTTTACTTTTGCTCTCTGTGCCCACTTAGATTCCTCGTCACGTCTTAATTTTGCTAGACTATCATCGGCCTCTCTCTTGGCAACCCGCTCGGCTGCCGTCAACGGAGTGGTCTCAGCTTTAATGTCTAGTTCATTAATCAATAAGATTAATTTATCTCTCAACATTTTATATTCTCCACTCAAATTTTTTGCCCATCCCGTAAGAAATTGACGCAAATTTCTTATCTTGTTTTGCCATCGTTCGACAGGAGTGTTTCCGGTTTGGACCGCATTCCATTCCCGGGCAATCATGTTAAAGAATCCATCTTGCCGAAACCAAGATAGTTCAAACGAAAATTTACTACAATTTCCCGCAAAAGCCTGATCCCCTGTATCTAACAACAGCGGCGTATGATCTGACCCTGCTCGGTTTAGAGCCTGAACCGTGACTAGAGGTAATTTACTCTCCCAATCCACCATGGCTAAAAAACGATCCAACTTCTCATAAGTTGGTGTATCTCGTCTACTCACCCAAGTGTACTGCCGTCCAGACATTTGTAAATCTTTCAAACTTAAGCTTTCAATTGTCGCATTAAAAATAGTGGGCCACCTAGCGTTAAAATTAGAGTTATTTTTATCGTCTTGTCTCCTGATTATGTTAAAATCCCCCTACCAGCATTGGTAGTGTCTCTCCTTCGCAAATTCTCACCATTTCCGCTAAAAACTCCGGCTTTTTGTCATCTTGAGCCGCACCGTAAACTACTACCAACGCCCATCGAAAACCATCTGTTTTTGTTGGCAAGTGTAACTTAACGCAAAAGTCACCGGAGACCACATTTTGTACTGCCACTGCAGCATTATTAAATCCCAACAACATACCACCCGATCTCCCGTGTGGAGGTATGCAGTACCAAGTGAAATCCAAGCCAGCGGCCAGAAAATTGAGAAAAGGCGTGGCAAAAGAAGATCGTCCCGTCTCGATAATGCCTAAAAAAATCTAGTTTATATTCCCTAACAAACTCATGAACCGCCAAGTGCTTCGCATTGTCCCCAAACCCATTGGAGTTCCATATTATACCTTTCATTTCAGTGTTTTCGAAATTTGTTTAGAATAACACTCCTCCTAGCCGCACGCTTAGAATGTTTGTTTTTTCCCCCTAAGTTTTATTGATGCCAAAGTCTCATTAAGATCCGCATGATCATCCGAAACTTCAGTCTCATCATCATCGAGATCCTCGCACAGGTTTATGGCTCGTTTTAAAACCAAACTAGATTCCGACTCCTCAGAAACCGGCGGTAAAGAATTTTGAAGAAAAATGACCTCCCTCTCTTTTTCTAGTTCCAAAATACCCAGAATTGAAGAACCTACTTGCTCCTTATTTTTTCCTAGAGAGATACCCAACCTATCCGCTCTACGCTTAATTTCAGAATTGGATAAAGAGCATAATGAAAACTTGGAAAATAAATTGGTACCTGTTGGGGAGCCGTACATCTTGCGTGAAGTAAGATCCATCGCACGCTCAAGTTGAGGAAGCTCAGCATTCTGCTGATCCCTCAATCTCTGGCTTGGTCTCACGTCCACCTCATGCATCCCCCCAAACGCCATCATATCAATCTCCGACGGTCTTGCGAATTGAGCGCTTGCAGCCTCGCAAGACATAGGCTGCGGAGACGCCACATTCCCTAGGCGATCCATGTACAGACCGCCGTCAACCTCCTGCGGTGAGACCGGTGAAATCGATCGAATAGGAGTTGCCACAAGCTGAAAAGTGACATCCGCAAAACCCTCCATCGACCCCTTGCCGTGATCGGAGGCAACAACAACAGCAGCATCATCGCATGTGATATGTGCAGACTTGCCTTGATCTGAGGCAACAACAACAACAACATCATCTATAACAAAAGTATGCGTAGAAATCGAGCTCTTGCCGTGATCGGCAGCAACAGTAGCGTCATCGCATGTGATGGCCGCAGACTTGGCGTGATCGGCAGCAGCAGTAGCGTCATCACATGTGATAGCCGCAGACTTGGCGTGATCGGCAGCAGCAGTAGCGTCATCGCATGTGATGGCCGCAGCACCATCCGATACTACCTCCTGGTCTCCGCCTCGGTCGCCAGCAGCTGAAGAACTAGACTCCTCCACTACACCGAAGCTGCTGCTGTACTCATCGTGGTCATGATCATTGGAGTCACGTCCGCAATCGTGACCAGCAGCAATCATACCATCACAGGGTATACTCTGAATTAGTGAAAGAATTTTCTCTTTAGCTTCTTTTACTTGCTTCTGTACCGTAGGTGAGAAGACAACACCCGACACCTTTTCTTGCATCGCATCTGGGATCGCAGCACCCCTATTATCTTTCCGACCCGAGTCTCTAGTGGACTCATCCGTGACCATATCATCTGTAGTTTTGTTCTCCTTCTCCCTCTCAGCATTCTTTTGATTACTCGACTCCTCATTAGCACTATCCTCATCATCACTTAGCGGTGGTGACCTTGGATCATCCTCTTCATTCTCTCCAACATCGGATGGATGCTCTACTTTGAATTTCAGCCTATAGAACCCATCTTTTATAAAAATTGGCCAACTAACTGGAATAAGAGTGTAATCAACACACCCCACAAAGATACGCAGCACCCCATGTTTACGAGTGAATTTCATGTCCACTTTGATTGTTTTTCCGAACAAAGACCCCAAACTCCAAAGGGAGAGGAAGTCCCCTGTAGTTTTGGGTGGGATACCATACACTCGAATCCACTTTTTTGGCAACTTCTCCATTGGTTCTACCGTGGCTACCCAAGGGACCACTGTAATCTCACACTTGCTATTGGGCATCCTGCATGCTCCAAAGACAGCAAGCCTTTCAAGTTCACTTTTGGAGGGAAACGACACTTTGAATATATTTTGTCCCACCTGTTGAACATCCCAATGGAACCGTTCCCAAGGAACCAACCGTTGCAGCTGAGTCACAATTTGAGGAATTGAAAGCTCACCGCAAGTGACCGTCAACATAGCCATACGAACGTTGTCGATCTTTGGTTTGTAAGAGTCAGAAGTTGGCTGCTCATAGAACATTAGACCCTCGTTTATCAGCCCGTGCACTATCACTTGTGGTTTAGGCGCAGTCAGCAAGGGACACACCTCCGGCGCATGTTCCTTGCTCTCACAAATATCACACACTTCAACTGAGCATTCCTTTCCATGGTGTCCAGGTCCATCACATCGATAGCAGCGCGTTTTCTAGCCTGTTTTTGCCTTCTTAGCTGCAGTAGCATCAGTACCACCCTATCCAACAGCTCCACCATGAGGGCGATCCCCCCCGGTCTGCTGCGGTTTTGTAACCATATGCGATGGGGTCGAGTTCCCCACCGGTGTGGCACCCTTTGCCAGTAATTCAGCCGCGGACATCGTGTTCCCAGTTTTTGCCGCAACAACGACTGGTGTAGTAGCATGTCCCTGCGCAGCAGCATCCGCCGTAGGTCAGAGAGCCTACGTAACCCGGCTCACAATTTTAGACAGAACTTCCTCAGACAGAAATGGTTGGTTTGCATTCGCACCTGCATATCCCCCGCCTTGGTTACCACGGGGCTGGTTTGATCTTCCTCCATTATCCGCACAGAACTGATAAGGCCGGTTGTAGTTATTCTGCCTCTGCAACTGACCACTGATACGTCTCAAACGTATCTATAATTTCTGATGTTCCATGTTGATATTATACCAATTGTTTAATGTTTTATATACACTTCATATCATTTTTATGCATTTTCTGGGACTAACCTATTAACAAGATGCCACAGTGCCAGTTCCTGTTTTCTGTTGTTTTTGTATTCCAGAAAAGCTAGTCTGGAAATATTCTCGGAATTGGACGAAACTTGGACAGAACCTCCTATTTTTCCAACACGAAGACGGAGTCCAGAGGAGACACGGAGGGGAGCCACGTGGCTCCCACACCATGGGGCCACGCGGCCCCCTGCCGCGCCGTGGGGTGGTGTGGGGCCCTCGTGGCTCCGCAGCCGCCGCCCTTTCGCCTATTTATTCCTCCCGACGCGAAAACCCTAGATACCTGAGCCATTATCCATGAAAAGTTCCAGAGACGCCGCCGCCGTCAACCCTAGCTCGGGAGGGTTCAGAAGCTCTTCCCGGCATCCTGCCGGAGAGGGGAATCATCACTGGAGGGCTCTACATCGCCATGCCTGCCTCCAGAGTGATGCGTGAGTAGTTCATCTTTGGACTACGGGTCCATGGCAGTAGCTAGATGGTTGTCTCTCCACTTTATGCTATCATGTTTAGATCTTGTGAGCTGCCTATCATGATCAAGATCATCTTATTGTAATGCTACATGTTGTGTTTGCTGGGATCCGATGAATATTGAATACTATGTCAAGTTGATTATCAATCTATCTTATATGTTATTTATGATCTTGCATGCTTTTCGTTACTAGTAGATGCTTTGCCCATGTAGATGCTTGTAACTCCAAGACTGAGTATTTATGCTAGATATTGGGTTCATGCCTCCGGTAATCTGGGAGAGTGACAATAACTTCTAAGATTGTGGATGTGCTGTTGCCACTAGGGATAAAATAACCGATGCTTAGCTTAAGGGTACGCCGTTAGTCTAATGCATTTGTTTACTTTACGCACATTACTTAATGCAATTATCCGTTGCTTGCAACTTAATACCAACGGGGAACTCGGTATGACAACCTGGCGGTGGATTATTAGTCATAGACTTTGTTGGATAACGGTCTATGTATTTTGTCGTAATTCCCACATGAATATCATAGTAATCATCATGTCATATATATGCATTGTTATGCGCTCACTATTTTGTCAATTGCCCAGCTGTAATTTATTCACCCAGCATGTTAGTTATCTGTTATGGAGAGACACCACTAGTGAACTGTGGACCCCGGTCCATTCTTTTACACTGATAATACAACCAACTGCAAACACTGTTCCTTTTATTCTCTGCAATTTACTACTGTTTTCCACACCATACGTTTAATCCTTTGTTTTCAGCAAGCCGGTGAGATTGACAACCTCACTGTTTCGTTGGGGCAAAGTATTTGATTGTGTTGTGTGCAGATTCCACATCAGTGCACCACTGACAACCTTCCGAAGTGATTTCTTGCTCCTACTGGTTCGATTAAACCTTGGTTTCATACTGAGGGAAAACTGCTGCTACACTGCATCATACCTTCCTCTTGGGGTCTCCCACGAACGTGTGATCCACGCAATCAAGCATATTTTCTGGCGCCGTTGCCGGGGAGCAGAAGCACTTCGGTTCAAAATCTCCTTGCTTCCCCTTCCACACGCCATATTTCTGGCGTCATTGCAGGTTGAGCAAGAGGATTTCTGCAAGGGGAGTTTCACACTTCCAATCTCTTTACTTTGTTATTGTCTTGCTTAGTTTATTTTTATTTAGTCTTGTTTGCTTTATTTATCAAAAACACAAAAAAATTAGTTACTTGCATCTAGTTTATTTCGGTTTGTTATTATGTCTAGTTGTTTATTTGCTATCAATGGCTTATCTCTATGAAACTAGATCTTGTTGGCAAGGTGGGTCCACTGAGGATGAACGAAGATATTATAGGAATTACCGCTTGTCACAAAAAGGGATGTACTTATGGAAAATCTTAAATCAACTAGAGGAATATGCTAGAAATTTATGCTTTATATTTGGCAAATCTTTTTGCTTTAATGAATCTGATTGTTATAGGAAGTCCAAACATTTTTCTTTCCAATGTGCTTGTAATGATAATGAAACCTTAGCTTCTTATGTTAAAGGTTACTATAATGGGTATGAGGTGGAAAGAATTGAAGAATTTATTGTTTTTAAGGGTGCCCTTGAAATTAGTTCTTATCTTGAGCATAAAATTGATGCCCCTTATAAATCTGAAAGTTTTGGCATACTTAAATATTGTTATGATACCTACAAGGATAATAATTTATATTACTGAACATCTTAAGAGGATGTTTCCTCCAAAAGATGAAACTTATGCCTTGCAGGAACCTGTGGAAGAAGAAATTGCTGAAGCTGAAAGCTCATTGGATGAAAAAGAGGAGGAGAGTGAAGAACAAAAGGAGGATCTACCTTCTAATGATAGTAACTCTTTAACTCTTACATTATATGATTGCCCTCCGTGCCTACCTAAGGAGGAAGAATGCTATATTGTTGAATGTCATGATTCTATTGAAATATCTCCTTTTGATAAATTTGAAGTAGAAACTCCTTGACTCAAGAAAAAGGAAATTGCAGAAAGTAAAAATGTGCTCCCTAATGTTATATATGATAATGCTCTTGATGATGGTCCTATATTGCCTAATGATATTTATTATACTACTATTGTCAAAAGTGGGTTTAATGACCCCACTTTTTTAGATTAATAAAAATTATGTGTTTGTAGATCATGAAAAGCATGCTTTATGTGATAGTTATATTGTTGAGTTTGTTCATGATGCTACTGAAAGTTATTATGAGAGAGGAAAATATGGTTGTAAAAGTTTTCAAGTCACTAAAACAATCTCTTTATGTTGAAAGTTTTGAAGTTATATTGTTTCATCTTTCTATGCTAGTTGCTTTATGCTTCAATAATTTATTTTGTTACAAGATTCCTTTGCATAAAAGTGGGTTAGACTTAAATGTGTTTGATATTTGCCTCTTGATGCTCTCTTTTGTTTTTCAACTCTTATTCTTATGAGAGCATCATTAAAATCTTATAGCCTAGCTAAAAGGCATTAAAGAAAGCGCTTTTGGGAGGCAACCCATTATCTTTTGTTTTCAGTTTTTAGTCAAGGAGTTGTTTACTTCTGTAACAATTCCTTTGTATCTTTATTTTATCGCATTGTTGTGCCAAGTATTGCCTCTAATAGGAAGATGATGCTAGATTTGGATTTCTGCGCAGGAACAGATTTCTGCTGTTCACCGTTTTAATTCTGTAAAATCACAGAAAAATTATTTAAATCTGAAATTTTTTGTGCGTGATCCTCAGATATGTACGCATCTTTCGTTAGTTTAAAGTTTTTCGATCTGAGCAACGTAAGTGCCTCGAAAAAATTCGTCTTTGCGGACTGTTCTGTTTAGACAGATTCTGTCTTTTATTTTTCGCATTCTCTCTTTTACTAGTGTTGAGTGGAAGAGCTTCACATAACATCAGTGGCAGTAGCTAATGTTAAAAGTAACGGTCATGTTTGTGTCCTTATAGAACATGTGAGTTTTTGATTGTGCACTAACCCTCTAATGAGAATTACTTTGAGTTTGGTGTGGCGGAAGTTTTCAAGGGTCAAGAGAGAAGGATGATATAATGTGATCAAGAAGAGTGAAGAGCTTAAGCTTGGGGATGCTCCCATGGATCACCCCAGCATATTTCAAGAAGACTCAAGCGTCTAAGCTTGGGGATGCCCAAGGCATCCCCTTCTTCATCAGCAACTTATCAGGTCATCTCTAGTGAAACTATATTTTAATTCTTTCACATCATATGTGCTTTACTTGGAGCGTCTGTGTGCTTTTATTTTCAGTATTTTATTTTTCTTATGGTCAACTTGATTGGACCCCAGCATTCTTGATTGGGAGAGAGACACGCTCCGCTTTTTCATATGAATACTCCTATTCTTCACTTATACTTGTTGAGTATTCTTATCTAGCTATTGCTATGCTTTTAGCTCCTGTTTTTCATGCATCTCTTATTCAGAGCTGTTAGTTCTTTTAAAGAAAGTACTCTCTTGCTTCACTTATAATTGTTTGGAGAGTTTATGTTGAAATAAATTGATTGGTGTTTGGTTGGAACAGAAAATGTTGCATGTGGTAGATGGTATAATGGAAAAAGCTTACATATTCTTGTAGATCTGTATTGGATAATTTGATACTTGTCAATTGTTTTGAGTTATCAAGTAGTTCATGTTTAAGCTTTTGTATCATGTAGTTAAAACCTATTAATGAAGAACTACCGTAAAGCTCGTTGAAATTTGGTTTGCATGATTGGTATCTCTAAGGTCTAGATATTTTCTAGTAAAAGGGTTTGGTTAACAAGGAAGACAGTGTAGAGTCTTATAATGCTTGCAATATGTTTTCATATAAGCCTTGCTGTGTCGGTTGATATCCTGTGTTTGCTTCAAATAACCTTGCTAGCCTAAACTCTGTACTGAGAGGGAATGCTTCTCGTGCATCCAAAACCTTGAGCCAAAATCCATGCCATCTGTGTCCACCATAACTACCTATATGTGGTATTTCTTGCCATTCCAAGTAAATTTTTCATGTGCTACCTTTAAACTATTCAAACTTTATTACTCCTATTTTGTGTCAATGTTTACCAAGCTCATGAGGACGGGGTGGATGTCTTTATGTCAACTGTCAAACAGACTTTACCACCGGACTAGCGGCATATACATCCGCTTATCCATTAATTTTGCAAAAAGAGCTGGCAAATGGGGTGCCCAGTCCCAATTAATTACAACTTTAACCGCTTAATTCTCTTCACATTTTTGCCCTGATTTATCAGTCAAGCAATGACAAACAGTGAAATATCTGCATGTGTAAACAAAAGAGAAAGAGGGATGATCTGCCTTGCTGGTAGAAATAACGTCCTTCATGGGAGCCGCTCTTAAAAGTCTGGTTGGCAGGGGTCATATTGTACTTTCCATTTTCTGATTCGTTGACAATTAACAAACACCTCTCAAAACTTATTTTTACTCTCTATATGATTTCAAAAACTTAAAAAGCTCTAGCACATGATTTAATCCCTGCTTCCCTCTGCGAAGGGCCTTTCTTTTACTTTTATGTTGAGTCAGTTTACCTACTTCTTTCTATCTTAGAAGCAAACACTAGTGTCAACTTTGGTGCAACAATTTTTATATGCTCATATATTGCACTTATTATATGCTTTGTGTTGACAAATATCCATGAGATATATATGTTGAAAGTTGAAAGCAATTGCTGAAACTTAAATCTTCCTTTGTGTTGGTTAAATACCTTTTACTTAGAATCTATTGCTTTATGAGTTAACTCTTATGCAAAACTCTTGATGCTTGTCTCGAAAGTACTATTCATGAAAAGTTTTTGCTTATATGATTCAGTTGTTTGCTCATTATCTACTTGCTAGCAAACTATAGACCATTGACCTGGATCACTTCATTCATAACATGTGCTTTACATATTATTTGATCAAGATTATGATTGTAGCATGTCACCTCAGAAATTATTTTGTTTTTATCGTTTTACCTACTCGAGGACGAGTAGAACTAAGCTTGGGGATGCTTGATACGTCTCAAACGTATCTATAATTTCTGATGTTCCATGTTGATATTATACCAATTGTTACATGTTTTATATACACTTCATAGCATTTTTATGCATTTTCTGGGACTAACCTATTAACAAGATGCCACAGTGCCAGTTCCTGTTTTCTGCTGTTTTTGTATTCCAGAAAAGCTAGTCTGGAAATATTCTCGGAATTGGACGAAACTTGGACAGAACCTCCTATTTTTCCAACACGAAGACGGAGTCCAGAGGAGACACGGAGGGGAGCCACGTGGCGCCCACACCATGGGGCCGCGCGGCCCCCCTGCCGCGCCGTGGGGTGGTGTGGGGCCCTCGTGGCTCCGCAGCCGCCGCCCTTTCGCCTATTTATTCCTCCCGACGCGAAAACCCTAAATACCCGAGCCATTATCCACGAAAAGTTCCAGAGACGCCGCCGCCGTCAACCCTAGCTCGGGAGGGTTCAGAAGCTCTTCCCGGCACCCTGCCGGAGAGGGGAATCATCACCGGAGGGCTCTACATCACCATGCCTGCCTCCGGAGTGATGCGTGAGTAGTTCATCCTTGGACTACGGGTCCATGGCAGTAGCTAGATGGTTGTCTCTCCACTTTATGCTATCATGTTTAGATCTTGTGAGCTGCCTATCATGATCAAGATCATCTTATTGTAATGCTACATGTTGTGTTTGCTGGGATCCGATGAATATTGAATACTATGTCAAGTTGATTATCAATCTATCTTATATGTTATTTATGATCTTGCATGCTTTCCGTTACTAGTAGATGCTTTGGCCAAGTAGATGCTTGTAACTCCAAGAGTGAGTATTTATGCTAGATAGTGGGTTCATGCCTCCGGTAATCTGGGAGAGTGACAATAACTTCTAAGATTGTGGATGTGCTGTTGCCACTAGGGATAAAATAACCGATGCTTAGCTTAAGGGTACGCCGTTAGGTCTAATGCATTTGTTTACATTACGCACATTACTTAATGCAATTATCCGTTGCTTGCAACTTAATACCAACGGGGAACTCGGTATGACAACCTGGCGGTGGATTATTAGTCATAGACTGTTGGATAACGGTCTATGTATTTTGTCGTAATGCCCACATGAATATCATAGTAATCATCATGTCATATATATGCATTGTCATGCGCTCAATATTTTGTCAATTGCCCAGCTGTAATTTGTTCACCCAGCATGTTAGTTATCTTTTATGGAGAGACACCACTAGTGAACTGTGGACCCCGGTCCATTCTTTTACACTGATAATACAACCAACTGCAAACACTGTTCCTTTTCATTCTCTGCAATTTACTACTGTTTTCCACACCATACGTTTAATCCTTTGTTTTCAGCAAGCCGGTGAGATTGACAACCTCACTGTTTCGTTGGGGCAAAGTAGTTTGATTGTGTTGTGTGCAGATTCCACGTCAGCGCGCCACTGACAACCTTCCGAAGTGATTTCTTGCTCCTACTGGTTCGATTAAACCTTGGTTTCATACTGAGGGAAAACTGCTGCTACACTGCATCATACCTTCCTCTTGGGGTCTCCCATCGAACGTGTGATCCACGCAATCAACCACAATTAGCAAACCCGAGCCCGCATTGAAGCTACCGAAGTTTGCCTGAAAACCTTGCTGCCGATACTCATTGTTGCCTGCCGTACCACTCGATCCACCAACCTCAAAGGTGCTCTGCCGTTGTTCCCCTTGCCCTGCCGCGCCGTTTGATCCAGCCGCATGCCGTCCCCCCACCGCAACTCCACGGTAGGGAGGGCCGTGTCCGCCATATCCCTGGCTGGCGTTGAAGCCACCAAAGCCATGAGCTGGAGGAATTCCACGCCCGTCGCCCGCGCCCCCTAGTCCTCCGCCGTTGTGCGCCATGGAATTGCACGGCGGCTGAGTAGGATTGAGTTTGATAAACCCTAACCTCGAGTAGTGCTATTTTTGTTTCAGATCAATACGACCACGAAGTTCACCCGGTTCACGATCGTGATGGGCCGCAAGCCCTCCCGGGCAACTCCTTCGCTCGCCACCACAGAAACCAGGAAGTCGGCCCGCAAGGCCCATCCTATTTTGTTTTGAATTTGAAATCAGTGATCCACAATTTCTGTTCTTCGTTACCGACGCCGGCGATGCATCACCGGCTCGGCAACGTCGACGCCGATGAGCCAGCTGCCAGCCTCCAGCGCCATCATCGATAGAAACCGACGGTGCCAGCACCGGCAGCTTGAGCTGCACCGCGCTTCCGTACGGCAAACGCACGGCCGAGGTCCGCAAGGCACCTCCAGATGACTCTGATGGCGTACATACCTTCTCCGGCGAGATCGAGTGCATCGCGAGAGCCGCGTACCTCTGGGCTTGCCGCCTGCAGATGCGCCTCTCCTCTCTCGATCGACGGTCGACCATGGAGGTCACCGCCTCCGGCGATGGCGATCGACATAAGTACCTGAACGTACCTGAGTCGCCGATCTCTCCCTCCTCGCCGATCTCTCCTTCCTCGCGGTCGACATCGTTGACCTCCGCGCAGTCCCTTTCCTCGCCGGCTGTCGATTCCCGGCCGTCGCCGTCGGAGGTGCCGGCCAACGCCCATAATCGCCCGTGGTTCGCCTCCAACGGGTCTCCGCAAGTTACGGAGCCCATCTCCAACGGGTCTACGACGTAAAGTGACAAATTCGCCCCGGACACAAAGGCATGATACTACAAACTGATGCACATACTACTTAAAATTTATTTAGGCGTCAAATCTTGAAGAATAAAAAATAGGTCAGACAAGAGACGTACATAGGCATACATGTGCAAGGATATGGCATGAATACGCGGCGAACAAGCGTCTTCCACGTCGTTGCTGAACACCCCATCTTTGTATTTGTAGCTATCTTCTGTCTTTAACCTTAGCATCTAAAGCGACCAAAACCAAATAAAAGGGCCAACTCAGAATACGACCAACACCATGAGACCTTCTCCACCATTGGCGCCGATATGGACACCCTAAGGTCCGTGTTGCCATGGACATTGAGATTCAGTTGCTTAAGCACAGGGGTCATGATGTCTATGCCCCGGCATTTCGAGTATTTATTCACATAAATATCAAGCTCCTACAGAGACGCAGAGTGTATCCATGTTTAGGGTTTGGCGGAAACGATCGTACCTCTCCGAGGCGATCGATGCATGTTTATATGAGGTAGAAATAGCCTCTACAGTGGCAGTACATAGGGAGTATAATATGGTTGGTGTACTACACCATACCCGTAATATATGGTATACAATGTGTTCAACAACCCCCTTAATCGAAACGTTTACAAAGGTTTAGATTACGCTTAAACTCATTCAACTCTCTAACATGAAGAGCCTTAGTGAAACCATTAGCAACCTTGTCCTTACTAGAAATAAACTTAATTTCTAAGCTTTTGCTTGCTACTCTTTCTCGAACAAAATGATATTCAATCTCAATATGCTTCGTGCGTGCATGGAAGACAGGATTTGCAGACAAGTATGTAGCACCCAAATTGTCGCACCATAGACATGGCCTTTCCTTTAGCTGAACACCAAGCTCATCAAGAAGTGCTTCAACCTTCAACCCATATCAATTCTGCAGTGGCATTAGCTACAGCTTTGTATTCAGTTTCAGTGCTAGAACGAGAGACTGTTGCTTGTTTACGAGAACTCCATGAAATTAAATTTGGTCCAAGGAAGATTGCAAAACCTCCAGTGCGTCTCCTGTCATCAGGGCATCCAACCCAATCTGCATCGGAGAAAGCACTCAAAAGTGTATTAGAAGAACGTGTAAATGTAAGACCGAGTCCTATTGCATCTTGGACATATCTCAATATGCGCTTTGTAGCTGTCCAATGTTTTGTTGTTGCTGCATGGAGATACTGACAGACTTCATTAACAACATAGCACAAGTCTAGACGTGTGAGTGTCAAATATTGAAGAGCACCAACAATGCTTCTATACTGCGTATTGTCTTCAGGACCAAGAGGTGTACCGTCATGAATAGATAATTGATCAGTGGAAGAAAACGGCGTGGGAGCAGCTTTGCAATTTAACATACCAACTCAGGCTAACAAATCCATGGCATATTTTTCTTGGGTCAACATCAATCCATTCCTAACTTTCTTAACTTCAATACCCAAAAAGAAATGCAAATCACCAAGGTCCATGATAGCAAAGTGTTTATTGAGTTCTTGAAGCAGAATGGATGTAGCATCGTTTGAAGAGCTTGCAACTATAATATAATCAACATAGATCAGGACAAACATAGTTATACCTGACTTTTGGTAGAGGAACAATGAAGTATCAGCCTTTGATGGAGTAAAACCAAGACCATGCAACCTTGAACTCAGCCGAGAATACCAAGCTCTTGGGGCTTGCTTTAAACCATATAAGGATTTATCAAGTCTACAAATATAATGAGGAGCATTAGGATCTTCAAAACTTGGAGGTTGCTTCATGTAGACTTTCTCTTCCAGAACACCATGTAAAAACGCGTTCTTGACATCTAGCTGCCGTAGATTCCATCCTCGAGAAACTGAAATTGCTAGAACTATGTGAATAGTTGCAGCTTTAACAACATGACTAAATGTGTCTTCATAGTCTATGCCATATCTCTGTTTAAAACCTTTCGCAACTAACCGTGCTTTATACCTGTCAATTGTGCCATCTGCATGCCTTTTAATATGATAGACCCATTTCAGTCAATCAGGTTTCTGCTTTTACTTGGTGGAACAAGATGCCAGGTCTTGTTCTGAAGTAGTGCACCATATTCTTCTTCCATTGCTTCTCTCCATTTTGAATTTTCCAATGCCTCATTCAAAGATCGTGGTTCTCCTGTGGATGTTAGCATGCCATAACGAATATAATTTGCTTCCTTATAAATATTAGCTTGTCTACCATATGTGATTGTACCATCTTTGTATGACCTGGGTTGCCGAATACCTTTATGTAGACGTGTGTGTGGCGTAGCATTTTCAGTATCATCAGCACCAGCCACACCAGAACCAGGCGCAGAAGATCCCTCAGCCGCAGAATCAGCAGAGGAGCCAGTGGACGCGTGCGGCGAATGAGCCGGCGACATGTCGGCGGAGTTGTTGTTGTCGTTTCCCCCACCGCCAGCGCTGTTGGCAAATGCGGACACGGAGCTGCCGGGGGTCCCGCCCCGCAATGATGGTGATGCGGAGGCAGGCGGCGAACCAGACGATGCTGCGTCGGAGCTGTCGGTGGTCCCGTCCGACGCGGATGCATGCGGCTAACCAGGCGGCGACACGTCGCCACGGTCACTGTCGCTGGACGCAGCGGAAGAAGCAGCTTCGGGACCCGGGTGCGAATCAGCACCGAGATCAGTGTCTTCGTGATCCGAGGCAGATGCAGAATCTGCATGCGAATCCGTGCCATCTTCGTCTTCTTCCGAACTGTTTGGAGCTTCATTTTCTTCACCGTTTGGAGCTGTTACGTCATCAATTTTGACCAGATTTTCTTCTACTGGACCGTCCTGAACCTGGCCAACATTTGTGAGAGGTACAACAGACAAAGGCATATGATCATCATCGTGTGCATCCCCAACATTAGATGGTTTTGGAAGTAGAAGTATATCTTGGAGGAGACGTTTGCCAGCATTAGGATGCAAGGATGGAAAAGGAAAAACATTTTCATCGAAGACAACGTCTCTAGATATGTAAACACGGCCTGTAGCAACATCAAGACACTTAACTCCCTTATGACGAGGACTATATCCCAAGAAGACACAACGTGTGGATCGAAAAGCAAGTTTGCGCTTGTTATAGGGGAGAAGGTTGGGCCAGCAAGCACAACCAAAAACACAAAGAGAGTCATAATTTGGTGGAGTGTGTAGAAGACGTTCAACAGGAGTTTCAGAATTTATGACTTTACTAGGGAGCAAGTTTATGAGAAAAGTTGTTGTAAGAAATGCTTCATCCCAGAATTTTAGGGCATGGAGGCGTTAGCGAGCAAGGCAAGACCCACCTCAACAATGTGACGGTGTTTGCGCTCAGCTGACCCATTTTGCTGATATGCATGAGGGTATGATACATGATGAGTAATACCAATTTTTTGAAAGAAACAGTTAAGGTTTTCATATTCACCACCCCAATCAGTTTGCATAGTTATAATTTTCCTATCAAACTTTCGCTCAACAAGTTGCTGGAAGTTAAGAAAAACTTGATAAACATCAGATCTTTTCTTGAGAAGATAAATCCAAATAAATTTGCTGAAATCATCGATGAAGCTTACATAATAAGTGTGCTTGCCAACAGAGGCTGGAGCAGGACCCCATATGGCAATTGGTGGCTTTTTGCTAGTTGGCAAGAATCACATAGGTAAGGATTTATTTCTAGGGTATAAGATAACTTATGCTTCCTAAGAACTTGTTGCACCACAAACGAAGAGGGATGCCCGAAACGACGATGCCATGTAGATGATGAAGGCTTTATTGTGATAAAAACATGCTTGGATGACGACCCCGTAGAGATAGGCACTAGGGGGTAGAGCCCACCATGACACAGACCCTTAAACATAATTCTCCTTGTGGCCTGAGCCTTGATCAAAAAGAAGAACGGGTGAAATTCGAGAAATACATTGTTATCGAGGGTAAGTTTGTGTATACATAAAAGATTCTTGGAAGCACTAGGCACGTGAAGAATATTATTGAGATGTAAAGAAGGATGTGGGTGCACAACGTTGAATGACCAATATGACTTATAACCATACCTTTTCCATTGGCCGCGTGGACGCGTTCACGTCCCTTATACTTCTCATGAGTGGAGCGTTTCTTCAGCTCGCCAGTGATGTGGTCTGTGGCTCCCGTGTCAGAGTACCAGTTGGTATCCACACCATAGGATGCCATGTGCGCGGCCTTGTCATCTTGCTCACCATCACTGTCCGACCCATCTTTCTGATAACGCCACCAACAGTCAGGTGCAGGGTGGCCATGGATTTTATAAATTTGGCAAGTCACATCAACAAAAGGAGTCGGAGCGCGATCCACCCGATCACGCCAACCACGGCGTTGTCCTTGTCCACCACCATTGCGGCGTCCATCACGCCTGTCATCGTTGCGGTGCCCATCGCGCCTATCATCTTGGCGACCATCGCGCATGTCATCATAACCGTGGCTGCGGTCTCGTCCTCCTCCATCACGGCGACCCCAGTGGTCACCACGTGACCCGCGATCGACATAGTCACCACGAGGGCCGCGGTCACCGCGGTCACCGCGATCCAGGGAGCGGCTCCGGTCATCAGTGCGTGGATGGTTGGCATCACGGCCGCACTAAGCAGCGTTGGCCGAAGAAGTGAAGGAGCCATCGGTGGTGTCACCTAGCATCTCATTACGCATATCAAAAGAAGACAATTGACCGAAAAGATCATCAAGGGTTGTACCCGAGTTCCCATTGACAGCAGCAACAAGGGAGTTGTACGATCCGTCAAGGCCATGGAGGAGATAGCCAATCAGTTCATCATCCTCAAGGGGTTTTCCAGCAGCAGCAAGCTCGGAGGCGAGGCCCTTCAAGGGGTTTCCCAGCAGCAGCCGTCTGAAGCGGACGGTGTACAATTTCATCTCAATCGACGTGGCGCGGTGAAAGCAGACCATGTCGGCATTAATGCACCCATAGAAGTCGTTGGTGAAGGCCAGCTCCTGTGGAGAGAGCCTCTCCGCACAAGCTAGAAGGGAGGCAAAGCGAGCGCCGTCGATACGGTGCCTCCGATTAATGTGCTCAAATTGGAAGCCGCAGTGGTACTCGATGCCGAGGTGGGAAACCGCAAGGCCCAGCGCCGCAGAAGTTTCGAGCGCGGCGAGCCCCGCATCGAGAGAGTCGGCATTGACACCACGGAAGGTGACACTGAGCATGCGTAGCCGTGGGCACCGATCCAGCAAGGCGCCGAGGTCAACGATGTTACCGGAAATGGACAACATCTCGAGCGCGGGGAGCTCGCCCGCCGGCGGCGAGTTGATGGGAGGAAACGCGTGTCCACCTCGATCGAGGTAGCACGGCGGAAGCAAGTCAGTATGATGGTGACGGGACGGCCTGGTTTTATCATAGGACACTCCGGTAGGACGAAGACGAGCTCCTCCGCGCGGCGGCGCGTAGCAACGACTTGGCGCGGGCATCATCGAGCTTGCCTGTCTCCCACGACATACTCTCCGCGAGATGGATGTCGAGGAGTGACACGGCGTTGGATAGAGGGATGGCGGAGAGCGCAGCTTGGATCTCACCGGCCGACATGCCACGGAAGGTGAGACCGGGAAGGCGAATCCAGAGGCCTAGCCACCGCCGCGAGACCAGGCCGGTGCGCGCGGCGGCGCGGGCACAACGCAGGCGCACGAGGACCTGGATGAGCATGTCATCGGGGAGCACGCTGAGGGGGTCATCTCCTCCGCCTGCTCCGTGCGACGGCGGTGCGGCGGCGCCGACCGCCTGGGGCGCCGACTCGATCGCATTTCGATCCACAAGGAAAAATGCACCCTCTCGACGCAAAACGCAAACTCCATGTCCAAAGATACAAGCAGCTCGTCCGTTACGCGGCCCAGCCCACAATGGCCCAAGCCTGGACATCACGGCCCACGAATCAACAATATCTCCATGGCAGCTTCTCACTCTTCGCCATTTCGGATAAGGAGGCAGCAGCAGCTCGGTCGAAGCGAAGATCGCGGCAGCCAGGGCCGGCCCTGGGGGGATCAGGGGTGCAGCCGCACCGGGCCCCCAAAATCCAAGGGCCCCACCCAGGTATGCTACATGTATATGTCCGTATACTCAGTCTAGCAAAAAACTCAGTTGTGTGCGTGTTTTTGGGCTAATGGGCCTTGTGGTGTGATCGCTAGGGAGGCAAGGCGTCGCATGGTAGTAGTAGTACTATCGCTGGCTGCTTCTTCCGATCGATGGATCGTATTTCCCTCGCCGCCAGGACCGATCCCATCGCTGACGCCCTGCAGTGCACGGCTGCACTCATCCCTCGGCGCCAGGGCCAGGGGCTGGCACGCCGCTGCCGTGCGTGGTGCGCTCCAGCGACCCGTGATCAGCGCCTCAGCCGCGCTCTCCCTCCTGACTCTCTCTCGACGACGTGAACACGGACATACATACTCTACTGGTATAAATTATTTTCAGTTTAGTATATTTTAAATTTTTGATTTTTTAATCAATAGTACAATACTCTCTCCTGGTATAGTTCATTGTCATCATTTGATGTATATTTTTCAGCATTCTGCGTTGCAATGTCTTCGAGAACGTATCAATCCGGCGCCGCTAAAAGAAAAAAAGCAAAGGGTGCTGACGAACTGATAAAATCACAGAAATGGGATATTTACAAGTTTTTTAAGAGCAATAGTGGTGTTTCAATAAACTCAAATGATGAGTTGGCTATAGTTGCTGTGGAAGAAGAGCAACAAGCAAATGAGAATTCTGAATCTGACCATCAAGAAGAAAACATGGACACAACATCGACAACGATAGCACTGTAAGTGGCTCTGAAAATGTAGCTAATTCATCCGATGCACGTAGAAAGTTTGCTAGTGTTGATGAACAACCTGTTTATACCTCGAATATTTATGATCCAAAAAATTGGGATAATCTTGATAACAAAGCAAGAGACATCTTAGCTTAATATATTGTTATCTCAAACTGATGATGTCTAAATTGAGGGCCACAAATTTTTGTTTCGCCCCGGGCCCCTAAAATCTCAGGACCGGCCCTGGCGGCAGCACCCACTCACTCTGAAGCTCTCGCGCGCGGCGATGGACGTGGCGGGGGCTCAGGCCCGCACGGTGCCCCTCCTCCTGCGCCACCCCGCCGCCTCTTTCAGGGTCTCATTCTCCTGCGGCGGCGCCCGCCGGAGCTGGGCGGCGTCCGCCACGGCGGAAGGGGACTACGAGCGGGTGACCATGGACACCCCCGGCGCGTACCGGCTCGTGGACCGGACCACCGGCCGCAGCGTCATCGTCTGGGGCGGCGTCGACGACGGCGACGTGCCGTCCCCGGATGTCCTCTCCAGGAGCAGCGCCAACCGCTCCTCCGCCTCCAAAGGTTCGGCACAATTTCTTGAATTTCAATAAAAAAGAAGTGTTGATGGCATAGCTAAATTTACCCAAAGTTTCATATAATCTGCAATGCTTCTGTATGTACAAATGTTCTACTTTTCCTGAAGATGGAGCTATTTGTTGACACTGCAGGTGCAGCAAAAGGGGGAAGTGCAGGTGTCGGGAGTTTCGGAAGACTCAAGGCACAGAAAGTGCAGGCTTTAGCCAGGAGATCAGCAGCCCAGCCCAAGAGAGAGGGCGCTAGTTCTAGCCGTACAACCACTGCCCGGCGTAGCGATTATTTCAATGATGATTCTGACGAAGAAGATGAAAACAATTCTGGACGAAGAAAGTTCGTTGCGGACCCGGCGCGCCGCGCGAAACCGAGTACTAACTACAGGGATGAAAGAACACGGAGCGCGCCTTCGCTGAATTCTGTTCTGAGCCAATACAAAGGCGAAGATGATTCGGGTTCCCGGGTGAGGAGGCTGCTACCCCTGGCCCCAAAGTCTGGGGTAAAGTCGCCGATGCTACGGCCTACAGAAGAGAGGATCGGAAGCAAAAGTACCCATTGGACAGTGGATTTTTCAGTCGCAGCTCTTTTAAGGATATTGGCTGCGGCGATGAGATTCTAGGTGCCGTGAGTAGTTTTGGGTTCCCTCAACCATCGCATATTCAGGTAGTAAAACACCTTTCCTTTTCTTTTTCAGTACCAAAAATCTTTGAATTGTTAGTGTAGCATTCATGAATGTGGTATAGCACACACAGAACCAGCATCTTAGTCTATTAATACCATGTTATTGAATCAATTACACTCTTGCAGTATGCCCTATGTGCTTAAAAATGTGCTTTCGTTAACTGATGGCCCCTAAAATCGTTTTAGGCTATGGCATATGGTCCTGTCTTGGAGGGGAAGAGTTGCATTATTGCTGATCAAAGTGGGTCTGGCAAGACATTGGCATATCTTTGCCTATAGTTCAAAATTTAAGGAAAGAAGAAGCTATGGGGGTCAAATCATCTCCCAAGAACCCACGAGTCATAATATTGACACCTACTGCTGAACTTTCTTCTCAGTACACTATTTGCTGAATGTGATGTTGCTGATAGTTCTTGTCAATTTGAGGAAAATGGCTATGGAATAACCAGTTGAGTCGTTTTCCTAAATACAGGTCCTTCAGAATTGCCGTTCATTATCAAGATCTGGGTTCCCTTCAGGTCTATGGTTGCAACCGGTGGCTTTCGACAGAAGACGCAGCTAGAAAGCCTTGAGCAAGAGCTAGATGTACTCATAGCAACACCTGGTCGTTTCTTGTATCTGCTTCAGGAAGGCTATGTGCAATTAAATAACCTCAGATGTATGGTTGTTCCTTTTTCCAGCCATTTTGAAGTTGAATTGGGAGAAAAATAAGTCAACGTACTACATATACTAAGACCTAAGTTAATAAATTGTTCCCTCTAATTGCAGTGCCGTGTTTGATGAAGTGGATATTTTATTTAGTGAAGAAGGTTTTGAGCAAGTGCTTCATCAACTGATTACTGTTGCACCAGTGACCACACAATATCTTTTTGTCACTGCACTCTTCCTCTTGATATATATAACAAGGTTGTTGAAACATTTCCTGACTGTGAGGTAATTATGGGACCTAGTGTGCACCGAACAAGCGCGCGTCTTGAAGAGGTGAGTCATTTCTCGCATTCTTCATTTACATAACCTTTTACTATGCTACATATACTGTCTGAAAACGTTTCTAGGAAATACGCTTGCAACTCACATGTTTCTCTTGCTACTGATATCATATACATATTTAGAATGTTGTGTGACTCATAGATATAATATGATTGCATAAAATTTTAAGTCCGTAGTTTGGTATTGGTACCATGTGCCATTGTTCTCCTAAAGTCATAACATTTGTATGGTTCAACTGCAGATTCTTGTGGACTGCAGTGGAAATGACAATGATGAAAAGAATCCAGAGACAGCCTTTTCGAACAAGAAAACATCACTTTTAAAGATCATTGAGGAATCTCCGTTTCGCAAAACAATTGTATTCTGCAATAAGGTTGTTCTTCTCCCTTGTATCTCTGTCTACTATTCATATCAAATAAACACAACAAAATGTCCCAGCGTCTGATAACTAGTCCCTGCTTTTTTTTCTTTTTTTGCCAGATTGAGACATGTAGAAAGGTTGAAAATGTGCTGACGCGGCTGGATAGGAAAGCTACTCAGATCAAGGTATTACCGTTCCATGCTGCATTGGACCAGGCGAAACGCATCGCCAACATGAAAGAGTTCCTGAAGAAACAGACTACCGACTCGATGTTCCTCGTGTGCACAGACAGGTGTGGATCATCTCAACAGCATTTCTGCTTTATTATTTCCTGGCTTCAGGGCCATCGTTTCACTGAACTGCTGACTTGACATATATGATTTGATCATGGCAGAGCGTCACGAGGTATCGACTTTACAAACGTGAACCACGTGGTGCTCTTTGACTACCCCCGTGACCCGAGCGAGTACGTGCGCAGGGTTGGCAGGACGGCCCGTGGAGCGTCAGGCGACGGCAAGGCCTTCGTGTTCGCGGTGGGCAAGCAGGTGTCCCTGGCCAGGAGGGTAATGGAGAGGAACCTCAAGGGGCAACCCCTGCACGACGTCCCGTATTTCTAGAAGAGGGCTGATGCTCAGCATGCCCCACAACTCTAGTTTTTGCAGTAGCATATGATGTATAAGCACCGTCACATCTAGATGATCTGTAAAACCTTGTTCTACTGATCAATATCATGCTTGTCTGGATAGCATGTAGGCAATGTGTGCAATGAGGATAGCAAGGAACTTGACATTCAGAAAAGTGTAGAGCATTCAGGTTCAGATTCAGTAGTGGCAACCCACTGTTTGTGGCAGATTCATAGAATCATACAGGCATTCAGTACTACAACTACTGCTACATCAAACTGGAATTGCTAATGCTGCTGTGCAGATTAAGTTCAGAAAGGTATAGAAAGCCGAAGAAACAGGGAGCTGCTTCTGCTGCATGCGGATCGACGGGTTGTTTGCCTTGCCTGAACTGAAGATGTTGTGGAACAGCAGCTAGCTGAAGCAGATGAGATGAGAGGGAGCGGACTGCGCTACTGGCGGATGTGCAAGAGCTGGAGCTGGGCGTTGTGGTGGACGGCGCGGATCTGCTCGTTGGCGGCGTCGCGGGCGCGCAGCTCCCTGATCTCCTCCTCCCACTTCTCCACCCTCTCCTTGTGGATCCTGCAGTTTTTGCGAGCAGGTGAATGAGCAGCCAAGGAAGATGCATATGCTGCTTGCTGAGGTTAGGATTATTTTGTCTCTTACGTGCAGAGGCGGTCCTCGAAGTCGGCGGCGAGGTCCTTGAACATGGCGCGCCCGGACTCCAGCATCTCCGACACCTGCCATTCATTCAGATTCAGTCATGTAAACCTCACTTTTCCGGCGGCCATCACATCGCAGGCTGATTAAGGTAGAACCGGTGTGTAGGAGCGGCGGACCTTGCGGGTGAAGTTGTCGATGGCGAGGAGGATTCGCTGGACGTTCTCCTCCGTCTCCGCCGACCCCACCACCCCGGCCTCGGCCTCCGCCGCCGCTGCCACCATGGCCATCTCCTCCCCGTCCATCTCCGTCGCGGCGCGCTTACGATGGCTCCGGAGTACGCCGTCGCCGCCGCTACACCTCCCGCGCTCACCTGGCTCGCGGCATCGTCGTTGCTCTGCACGAACGCGTGCGGAAAGGTTTTACTCGCAAACTCGACATACAAATTTCATGAACTGGAAACCCCAAATCCGCAGACGGCTGGGGAACACGAAACGAACTGCGAGAGAGAGGGAAGGGGATGCGGTAGGTAGGGTAGCGCCCACACCGTGGCGGCGGCGCGCATCCGCTTGGCGATCTCCCGCCTCGCCTCCATCTCCTCGCACCAACTTTTCCCTCGCGCCGCGAAGGGGATGAAGCAGCAACGAGAAGTTTTTTTTTGAGGGGAAAGCAACGAGAAGTAGGAGCAGGAAAAGATGGACAGATCAGAAGTGAGAATGGGGGACTACATACAGCAGGCTACTGGGCTTCCAAGGAACGGGGCCTTCTTCGCTGTACAAGCCCTCCAAGTTTCAAATGGTTTACCCCTTAAAAAAGTTTCAAATGGCTTACCTGGTATTCAATTCCCACCCGGCCGCTGATGCAAGTCCTCAAGTTTCTTCTAAACAAAAGCAATGCAATTTTTTTCCAAGTAATAGCAACTCGAGTGCCCTGCATGTAGATGTAGGATTTGTAAAAGCAAAGTCTTCATTACACTGTGCCAACGTGGTAGAGCTTTTAGCTGTGAGTACATATGGAGTATGTAATACTCACTTTGTTCCATAATATAAGATGTTTTAGTTTTTTTCTAATTCATGTGTATCTGATGAGTATTATAATTTCGATTTTGCAACGGAGGGAGTAATCCATAATATAACATAATAGTCCTTCGGGCTCACGCCCTATAGGTACCACGCTATAGGGTGAAGAAGATTTTGGATGAAGCAGGATTTCTTCTGGACAAATACTACGCAAACCCTTAACAGTGACGATAGGAATATTACATCTTGTACAGGATGGTATGCTTCCAATGTCCCATTCAAGCGCTGATTCGGTGGGAGAAACATATCAATCTGCAAGTAAAGTGAACTCAACCGTTAAACAACTTATATTTAACCCCGAAGACCAAGGAAAAACGTCTAGGAGCACTAACCTTCATATTCTCATCAACCGTGTCTGTAGCAACACAGGTTCTAACCAAACTAGCCGAAGTCACAATGACAGCTCGTGTGCGACTATTTTTTAAAGGACACCTACAAGGAAGCTTGTGCATGCAAAATACCTTGTGTCGTTCCCTACAGATGATAAGTTTGATTATTACGACGGAATTCCAGTAGTACTAAAAGGTAACGATGTAGCTGTTAAAATCAGCATTGAATGAAACAAGTGAGACAACACGCCGGGATATACTTGCAACTATCATCTTATCAAGTCTTGCCCAGTGATACGTCTCCAACGTATTTATAATTTCTTATGTTCCATGCTTATATTATGTCAATTGCTACATGTTTTATTCACACTTTATAGCATTTTTATGCATTTTCTAGGACTAACCTATTAACAAGATGCCACAGTGCCAGTTCCTGTTTTCTGCTGTTTTTGATTCCAGAAAAGCTGTTCTGGAAATATTCTCGGAATTGGACGAAACAAAAAGCCAAGGTCCTATTTTTCTGTCACGTACACGGAGTCCGAAGGATAGACGAAGGGGGGCACCGAGGCGCCCTCACCATGTGGTGGCGCGGGTCCCACCCCTGGCGCGCCGCCACGTGGTGAGGAGCCCTCGGGCCTCCACCGACATCGCCCCTTCGCCTATAAATTGCCTTTCTCGAGAAAACCCTAAACACCCGAGCCTCCATCCACGAAAAGTTCCAGAGCCGCCGCCGTCGTCAACCCTAGCTCGGGAGGGTTCTGAAGCTCTTCCCGGCACCCTGCCGGAGAGGGAATCATCACCGGAGGGCTCTACATCGCCATGCCTTCCTCCGGAGTGATGTGTGAGTAGTCCACCCCTGGACTATGGGTCCATAGCAGTAGCTAGATGGTTGTCTTCTCCTCTTGTGCCATCATGTTTAGATCTTGTGAGCTGCCTATCATGATCAAGATCATCTTATTGTAATGCTACATGTTGTGTTTGCTGGGATCCGATGAATATTGAATACTATGTCAAGTTGATTATTGATCTATCATGCCTATGTTATTTATGATCTTGCATGCTATCCGTTATTAGTGTAGGCCTTGGCCAAGTTTATGCTTGTAACTCCAAGAGGGAGTATTTATGCTAGATAGTGGGTTCATGCCTCCATTTAATCTGGGACAGTGACAGAAAGTTCTAAGGTTGTGGATGTGCTGTTGCTACTAGGGGTAAAACAGCAATGTTTTGTCTTACGATATTTGTATTGTTTACATTATGCACCATACTTAATGCAATTGTCTGTTGCTTGCAACTTAATACTGGAAGGGGTGCGTATGCTAACCTGAAGGTGGACTATTTAGGCACAGATGCATGCTGGATAGCGGTCTGTGTATTTTGTCGTAATGCCCAAGTAAATCTCATAGTGATCATCATGACTTGTATATGCATTGTTATGCACTCTCTATTTTGTCAATTGCCCAGCTGTAATTTTTTTACCCGGCATGTTAGTATTTTATTATGGAGAGTCACCACTAGTGAACTGTGGACCCCGGTCCATTCTTTTACATCTGAAATACAACATACTGCAATCATTGTTCTCTTTAATTCTCTACAAGCAAACATCATTTTCCACACCACACTTTTAATCCTTTGTTTTCAGCAAGCCGGTGAGATTGACAACCTCACTGTTTCGTTGGGCAAAGTAGTTTGATTGTCTTGTGTGCAGATTCCACGTTGCTGCTGATTCCCTGGTGTTGCGCCGTGCCACATTCAGCCACCAACAACCTTCAGAAGACCCTTGACTTCCTACTGGTTCGATTAAACCTTGGTTTCTTACTGAGGGAAAACTTGTTGCTGCACTCATCATACCTTCCTCTTGGTGTTCCCAACGGACGTGTAACTTAACACGCATCAAGCCAGTTTTCTGGCGCCGTTGCCGGGGAAGTCAAACCTTCTGCAAGGCGAGTCTCTCACTTCCAATCTCTTTACTTTGTTTTTGTCTTGCTTATTTTATTTTTACTTTATCTTGTTTGCTTCTTTATATCAAAAACACAAAAAAAATTAGTTACTTGCATTTACTTTTGTATTTCGGCCTAGCTTTAATTTTGCTAAAATGAGTACTCCTGCGAACACCAAGTTGTGTGACTTCACTAACACAAATAATAATGATTTCTTATGCACTCCTATTGCTCCACCTGCTTCTAAAGCAGACTTTTATGAAATTAAATCTGCTCTGTTAAATTTTGTTATGAAAGAGCAATTTTCTGGTGTTAGTACTGATGATGATGCTGCTCACCTTAATAATTTTGTTGAACTTTGTGAGATGCAAAAGTATAAGGATATAGATGGAGATATTATTAAACTGAAATTATTTCCTTTCTCTTTAAGAGGAAGAGCTAAAGAATGGTTGCTATCTTTGCCTAGAAATAGTATTGATTCATGGACTAAATGCAAAGATGGTTTCATTGGGAAATATTATCCTCCTACTAAGATTATATCTTTGAGAAGTAGCATTATGAATTTTAGACAATTTGATAATGAGCATGTTGCCCAAGCATGGGAGAGAATGAAATCATTGGTAAAGAATTGTCCCACCCATGGACTGACTGCTTGGATGATCATCCAAACCTTTTATGCAGGACTGAATTTTTCTTCAAGAAGCCTTCTGGATTCTGCTGCTGGAGGTAGCTTTATTTCCATCACTTTGGGTGCAGCAACAAAGCTTCTTGATGATATGATGATTAATTATTCTGAATGGCACACCGAGAGGACTCCACAAGGTAAGAAGGTAAATTCCGTTGAAGAAACCTCTTCCTTCAGTGATAAGATTGATGTTATTATGTCTATGCTTGTGAATGGTAAATCTCATGTTGATCCAAATAATGTTCCTTTAGCTTCATTGGTTGCTCAAGAAGAGCATGTTGATGTGAACTTCATTAAAAATAATAATTTCAACAACAATGCTTATAGGAATAATTTTGGTAACAACAATTACAAGCCATATCCTTCTAATAGTGGCAATGGTTATGGTAATTCCTATGGTAATTCTTACAACAATAATAGGAGTGTACCCTCTGATCTTGAAGTCATGCTTAAGGAATTTATCAATACCCAAACTGTTTTTAATAAATCTGTTGAGGAAAAGTTTGGCAAAATTGATGTTCTTGCTTCTAAAGTTGATAGCCTTGCTCTTGATGTTGATCTTTTGAAACTGAAAGTTATGCCTAATGAAGTTAAAGATACTAAGACTTTTGCTACTGCCAATGCTATCCAAGTTAAAATTGATAATAATATTAGGATGTTGTCTGAATTGCATGCTAGGTGGGAAAGAGAAGATGAAATTGCTAGAAAGAATAGTATAGCTAGAGTTTGTACTATCACTACCACTAGTAATGCTGAAGCATCACATGTTAGTAAACCTTCTACTATCAATGGTAACATTATTGGTGTTGGCAATGTTTCCACTTCCATTGCAAAACGTTTGAAATTGCCTAAAACCACTGAAACTGTTCCTGATAAAAGTGCTGAAATTTTTCAAACTATGGGGGACAATGGTCCCATTGCTTTAGATGACGATGATCTTGATTTTGATAATTGTAATATTTCTGAAGTTATTATGTTCTTGCAAAATCTAGCTAGAAGTCCTAATGCTAGTGATATAAATTTGGCTTTTACAAAACAAATTACAAATGCTCTCATGCAAGTTAGGGAGGAGAAATTAAGACATGAAGCTTCTATCCCTAGGAAGTTAGAAGATGGTTGGGAGCCTATCATTAAAATGAAGGTGAATGATTTTGATTGTAATGCTTTATGTGATCTTGGTGCTAGTAGCTCTGTTATGCCTAAGAAACTTTATGATATGCTTGACTTACCACCTTTGGAACACTGTTACTTGGATGTTCATCTTGCTGATAATTCTATGAAGAAACCTTTGGGGAGAATTGATAATGTTCATATTATGGTTAACAATAACCTTGTCCCGTTGATTTTGTTGTTTTGGATATTGAATGCAATGCATCTTGTCCTATTGTTTTGGGAAGACCTTTTCTTCGAACTGTTGGTGCTATTATTGATATGAAACAAGGGAATATTAGGTATCAATTCCCACTCAAGAAAGGTATGGAACACTTCCCTAAAAAGAGAATGAAGCTACCTTTTGATTCTATTATTAGAACAAATTATGATGTTGATGCTTCTTCTCTTGAGAACACTTGATTTTCACTTTCTGCGCTGACGAGGGGTAGACTCATCAAGACCCATGGTTAAGGTCCCTAGGTTATGAATATGGGGGAGAGAACGTGGTAGAGCTGGAAGTATCGTCGGCTGACAAGCAGGGCAAAGATTTTACCCAGGTTCAGGGCCCTCGTGTGGAGGTAACACCCCTACGTCCTGCCTGTCTGTTATTGATTGGTGAATATGATGGTTACAAGGATCCCGGCGAGATGTCGATCTCGCTAGGGTTTGTGGCTCTGGTGGTCCGTCGTCTGGTTCGATGGCCCTCCCAGCCCTTAAATAATAGGCTGGGTCTCGGGTGTTCGTAACCGACTCGATTTACAAGTAAGGAAACTCTAAACCGACTATTTGCTTCGCCAAACTTGGAGGATACTCCATCTTCGTGGGCCTCCCTTCATGGGCTTCATGTAGGCTTTGATAGTTGGGCCTAGTCGATACGTGCACCAGGTACCCTCATGGTAGGGTACCCGATAGGCATACCCATGTCAGTAGCCCCCGAGTACTTGTCTGATTCGAAGAGTCGGGCATGGACTCATACATCATGCACGCTATATTTTTTACATCTGCATTTAGAATTCTTATGAAATAGCACATGTTGGCTATGTCGAGTGTTTCATCGACTACGAGTTTTTGCTTATGATAGCCAAGGGATTTTAGCTTAGCAGGCCCAGCACACACGACGGATCGGGGCCGGTTAACTACCATTTGTGGCAAAACCATACTAGCTTTCAATCAAACTCGAGTCCCCGGACTCGAATCTGGAACAAACTGGACAGACTCGAAACGGCCGTTGAGGTCTTACGAAATCGAACTGCAGTATAATTTTGAATCAACCCAACGCGTCCGTCGGGGATAATTCATCATGTCTGCTGACACGGAAAATTTAAGGATAACGCTGCTGGAGCGGTCCTTAGCCCAGCTCGACTGATCGGCGGGTCTTACCTTTGCACTATGCATGCAGCATCCAAGGATCGTCGGATCAACTCGGGAATATTTCGAGTATGATTTTGCTTATGAACAGAGTCGAATGATTTGTCGACTGTTATTTTGCCATAATTCTATCGGGTGCGCGACAGCGCTCCCGATGGGAGTAGCCCCCGAGATTGTGCTTTATTGCTTGCAATGGAGGATAATCTCAAAATCTTTTTACCCTGCACATATCAGTCAAAGAAATTTTTTGATACGCTCCCGATGGGAGTAGTATGTTGCAGTCGAAAGAATTTCGACTGGACTCTATGACCTTTGCTAAAAACCAACCGAAACTTATGCGAGAGACCACCCGAAGATATCATCGAGTGCCTTTTATGCCAGTTGTAAAAGAGAGAACATCGTCAGCAATGACGCATTTTGCGACTGCTATCTCTGACAAGCGGTGGCGTGCTTGGAGAAGCTTTGATAAGACGTGACCCTGTTTGTGGGCCCGTTTATGCAGAGCTGACCAGGGATGACGCCGCGTGGACTTGATTTGACCGTTCTGGCGCGATTTTCACGGGGCGTAATGATGGTTTCCTGGATTCTCGTGCGTAGTGGACGGAGTGGCCGGCGACGGTTGCTCTCCAGGGCTGCCACGTGTATGGCCAGATTTTGCGCGGAGCGCGCGCCTTTGATTTGACGGTTACGATCATTTTGCGGTCTGTGGTAAATAGGGGGGACGGCGCTGGCAGAGTTTTTTACTTGCCATTTGCCTTTTTGCGCCGCCCCTCGTCTCATCTTCTTCCTCACGCCCACCTCCATTGTTCTGCGCCCAAGCTCTCTTCTCCCACACCCGCATCCATCGTTGCAATGGCGAAAGGTGGAGGATCCAAGCGTGGTGCCGCCGCCGCTGCCGCGACCGATGCAGCCAAGGGCAAGAAGACTGTGGCGGGTACATCTGCATCCGCCGCGCTGAAGAAAGGCAGCGGGGACTGGGCGAAGTCCACCGTCAAGGACGCCCATCTGCTCAAGCTCCGCGAGCAGGGATTTCTGCCTCCCGCGGAGCAACTCGCCGTCCGCGCTCCATCGCCCAAGGAGGTATGCCCCGAACCACGCGCCAACGAGCGCGTTTGCTTTGCGGAGTTTGTGTCCAGGGGCTTTTCGCTTCCCCTCCACGATTTTGTTCGTGGCCTCCTTTATGCCTACGGGGTGCAGATCCATGATCTCACTCCGAATGGTATTATGCATATTGCGTGCTTTATCACGCTATGCGAGTGCTTCCTTGGCGTCGCACCCAGCTGGGCGCTATGGAAGACCATATTCATGGTGCGTCCCAACAGAGGAGGTGGTCGCACCTACCCCGTGGGCGGCTGCGGCATCCAGGTGCGCAGCGACACCCGCTATTTCCGCCTGAAGACCGTCGACTCCGCGCAAGGCTGGAGGAAAGGATGGTTTTATGCGAGTGTCGAGCAAGACGGAGTCGCCACCTTTTCGACTGCAGCTTACGTCAGGACCAAGGCTTGGGATCACCAGCTCTCAGCCGAAGAAATGGAGGAAGCGCGCCCTTTGCTGACTCGAATCAACGGACTGCTGGACAAGGTCACAGGCATTCATTTGATTGCCACCTTTGTGAAGAGGCGGGTGTGGCCACTCCGTGCCCGAGCGCACCCCATGTGGGAGTTTGAGGGCGGGTGACTCCACCCGGATGAGCCCAGAGGAACTATCAAGGAATGAACTTGTGAATCACGTGCGCCACATCACCAGCCTGACGACAGGCGACAAATGCGACGTCGACTGTCCCATTGAGCCGTATGGGTTGGAGAACCCTTTGCTTGAGGTATGTACGTGTTATAGCCTGCTTGTAATGAGGAGTTTGCCACTCGCACATTCTGCGATATGCGATTTTTGATTCTGATTTTGCAATCTGTGATGTATGCTATGCAGGGTCACTCGACTGCTGCCTCCCTTCCTCCTCTGCCTGAAAATGGCGAGACTGAAGAAACACAGGCACAGGTGGTGGACCCGAAAGGGGATCAGTCGCCCATCCCTTCTGCCACCAATTCTCATGTGGAGGAGGTCGAGGAGGAAGCAGCAGAAGAAGTCCAGTCTGAAGATAAGGCCCCATCCGACCAAGAAATCGATACCGCGCCACCGAAGCGGCGTCGACTGGCCAAGAAGGCGCCTTCTGCAGCAAGTTCACCCGCGAAGGAGCAGGTTTTGGAGGATGACGAGGAATCAGATTCACCACCTGTTTTCCAAGCCGCTCCTTTGCGTGCGTGCTCAACCAGCTCGACTCTTCCGATTCAGTCGAGTGGCACCCCAGCCTTTGGAGGACCAATTTTTGGCGACTCCGAAGACGAGGAATGAGGAGCACAGGTATGTGTGTTTTTGAGTATGAGATTTTGTGCTGTCACATGTTTGTGCTAACCATCTTTTGCTTTGTTGTGTTGCCCACAGCGCTGAAAACAATCAGCCTGGGACTCCTCCAGTCGAAAATGTTCCAACCCTGGAGCACTCGAAGTCTGCACCGACGGGAAAAGAGGCTGCCCAGCAAATGGCTACTGACGCTGTCGTTGAGACAGCCAAGGCGGCAACTCCAGATGTCGGGACATCAGTCGCGGCTCCTGAGCCGTGGATGAACCACGTGAGTAACTTTTTGCTTGACCCGTTTAGTTGTAGGTCTGTGAGAATTTTGGATTTTTGCTGAATCCGTGTGCTCGCAGCCCTTCTACCACACCTTGGCAGATTCTGCCAAGGCTTATGTCCAGGTGGAACAGGAGAGGGACACCATGCGCGCCGAGCTCGAGCGGCTCAGTCGTGAGTTCTCCTTTTTGCTTTTGTTTTGCCAAACTTCTTTTTGCAATGCTTGATTTTGTCGAGTATTGAATGCACGTGATTCTGCTGGGCCAGGCGAGAAGAAGGAGCTGGAAGACGCACTCGCCGCGCAGCGCGAAGAGTCGAAGAAAGAGTTGGCTGCCGCCACCAACTCAGCCGCTGCACGCGAGCGAGAATATGCTGACCAGCTCGCGGCACTCGCGCATATCATGGGAGGTGAGTAATCTTTTCTCCTTTGGATATGACAATATAACTTGTCGAGTGTCGTAAAATGACTTATGCCTGTTTTGAATTGTGCAGAAGCTGTTGGCGCACCGGCCTCTGCGACGTGGCGAACGACGGTCCTTTCGCTGGAACAGGCTGTGGGCGGCTTAGGCGCTCTATGCAACCAGGCGAAAGAAGCACTCGCCAAATCGACGAGCACACTTGGCGCTGTATACCAAGTGGTGTTCCCGACTGGCGTGGTGCCGTCGACGGTGGATGATTTCGCCAACGTGTTTGGCCCCGGGACGTCCACCATGGCGGGTTTCGCTCGCGCCAACACGGTACGCGGATCCGAGTCCACCATCAAGCTTCTTATGGGACATGGGATAGATTGCGACTATGAGGCAGCACTGTCTGCATTCCCTCAGAAGCCAGATGGGAAGCCCATTTCCCTAAAGGGGGTGAGCGGAACCGCCGCGCGACTGGCCGAAGTTTTTATGAACACCATGGAGCGCCGGGCACTCGAGACTGCCAATCGTCTGCTTAGGAAATCGAAATCTTAGGTTTAGGGTAGCTGTACCCTTTTGCTTTTTTATGCCTTGTAATGATACCTTCTGAACTGCGCGAGTCTGCGCTTTGTTTATGCTACCTTGTTTATGCAAGTCTTTTGCTAATGCTTTTCACTCGAAGAGTTGTATGCTTATTACATGTATTTGAGCTTCTGACACAAACTTTGTGTTTGTGATTATGCTTTTTGAACAGTCACGAGAACCTGCTACTGCGACTAGTTCCTCGCAGGCTCCAATCACCACCCGATCCCAGGGTCGGGTGGCAAATGATGCCAAGGTGATGGAGTATATGAAGGCTAAATTTGTGAGAATGGAGCAAGATCTGAAGGACGCCCAGGCTGAGCTGAGTCGATTGAGGGCCAGACCCGCGTTGGCCACCCAACGCGAGGATTATGTGCTCGGGGAGATGGAGCTTGTGAACAGGCAACTCGAGTGTAAGTTCGAGTCTTGCTCTGTTTACAGGCTTTTTGCGTAGCTTTTGCCTTTTTTAATCTGACTGTTGTGCCCGTGTTTGTAGGCTTTGTCGACAGTTCCAGGCTGAAAAGATTCGCGTGGAAGGGCGTCTGGATAACGTGGTTGACAACCCTACGACTGGGCGTCAACACTTTTGGCTTGATAGGTACCATGCCCGCATACTCGCCACCCTGAAGGATCGCGTCTGGCGAAGTGCTGAACTGCTGGAGTTATGCCGGGCCGCGTTTATTCGCCTGAACGAGACTCTTTTTCCTTCGGGTCCACAACCACAAGGGATTCGTGCTGTGTTGAACATCTTCGTCAAACAAACCCCGTTCGAGAGTTGCTGTCGCAGAGACTTGTGGTTGGAGCCAACGCTGCAATGGCGTATATGCGTAGTCGAAAACCAAGGTTGGTGTTGCGGACACCTGCAGCCGGAGAGGTTCTCGAACAAAAAGACTTGGATGACACAATCCAAGCTGCGGAGACACTTATCGAGTGTACTCGCGAACAGCTTTGCGGTCCCGAGCTGCCCGTAAAGGACGAGCTTGAGGATTAGAATAGTTTGCGAGTACAATTTGTGTATAGGGGGCAGCCCCCGAGTGTAATTTTGACTCTTTGTATATTGTATAGTTTGTATACTTTGAATTTTTGTCGAGCCCCCGAGTCAGTCGAGCGGGGTTTGTGAAATATGGGTTGGTTGTGAACCAATGACTGTGCAGCCCCCGAGTATTCGAGTGTAGCTGCAGAGTTTTTGTGTTCTTTGTTTGGATCCTTGTTACGCAGCCCCCGAGCATTCGGGTGCGGCTAAGGCATTGTGTTTCTGCAAGAGCGAGAGCTCATTTGATTGATAACCCAGCCCCCGAGGGTTTCGGGTGCGGTTAAGGTATGAATTATGCGAGTAGTCACCACAAAGAAGTCGAAGGAACATTGATTTTATTCCTCTTTTGAATGTTAGGCTGCAGGCCGCCTCATTAAAAACCTTCCAGTCCCCTTAGGTACCCTGGTAAGGAAAAGAGCGCGTCTGAAACCTGCAGCCATCCGACATGTAGCCTATTACATTGTATGACTGTGAGCACTTTATGCGTAGAAACGGCGCAGATGCGCAACGTTCCAAGGATTATGAGAGATTTCTCCTGTCTTCGCGTGCTTTAGTCGATATGCGCCTCCGCCAATGACCTCCGTGATGATGAAAGGACCTTCCCATGGGGAAGCGAGCTTGTGCACCTTCTTTTGCTTTAGTCGAAGAACCAGGTCACCAACAACGAAGGACCTGGTTCGCAGTCGACGGTTATGGTAGTTGCAGAGATCTTGCTGGTAAACAGCTGTGCGGGCTAAGGCCGTGTCTCGCGCTTCATCGAGTAGGTCGACTGCGTCTTTGAGTGCTGTAGGCCAGTAAAACCCTGCGCGAAAGGCTTTGGCTACGAGTGATCGACTGCTGGCGTGATGCCCACAGGTACCTGCATGAATGTCTCGAAGTATGGCTTGGCCATCTTCGAATGCGATGCATCTTTGGAACATACCTGATATGCTGCGCTTGTATAACTCGCCGTTGATAACGGTGTATGCTTTTGATCTTCGAGTCACGCGTCGGGACTCGGTTATGTCATCTGGTAGCTCGCCGGAGTATGTAAGCCAGAAAAGGTTGAGTCCAGGTTGGCTCAATGAGAAACCTCGACAGGGGGGTCCTCTGTGCTAGGCATTTTGCTTTTGGGTGGCGTAGTCGACGGAGGAGGCTCTCGTTTCTCCTTGATAGATCTGTGTTCGATACGCTCGAGGAAGACACCAGGTGGAATTTGTGCGCCAGTTGAGCCAAGATTGGCTAGCATGTCTGCTTCTTCGTTGCTTTCCCTTCCTATGTGCCTCAACTCGCAGCCCTCGAAGCTGCCCTCCAGTGTGTTGTACAGGTCGCGATAAGCGATCATGTTGTCCGCGATTGCGTCGCAGGCCTTCATTGTTTGCTGCACCACGAGATTGGAGTCGCCGTAGATCATCAATCGAGTGCACCCAAGTGCTTTTGCCATCCGCATGCCATGGATCAGAGCCTCGTATTCAGCCTCGTTATTGGAGGGTACTTGAATCCCATCTGCAAAACATAACGTAGCTTGTCCCCTTTTGGTGATATGAGGATGACGCCTGCGCCTGCGCCTTCGTGTTTCTTGGACCCATCGAAGTACATGGTCCAGGAATTGGACACGTCTGGTGCTCCAGGTAATTGGGCTCTATCCACTCGGTTGTGAAGTCGGGTAGGACTTGTGCTTTGATAGCCTTCGGGTGCTCGTACTTGATGTCTCTTGGAGCCAGCTCGATGAGCCATTTTGCACTCGACCCGTTGCATTGGGGTTTGTGAGGATATCACCGATTGCTGAGTTACTTACCACGGTAATCGGTGCTCGGTGAAGTAGTGTGTCAACTTCCTTGAGGACATGAATACAGCGTATGCCAGCTTTTGATAGTGCGGGTACCGCTGTTTTGATATGGAGAGAACCTCGCTCAGGTAGTAGACTGGACGTTGTATGCTTTGGATGTGCCCCTCCTCCATGCGTTCGACTACCAGTACGGTGCTCACCACCCTGTTTGTAGCCGAGACATACAGGTAGAGTGGTTCCCGTTCCTTAGGTGCGACGAGGATCGGAGGGCTTGTGAGGATCCGCTTGAGATCTGTGAAGGCTGCTTCAGCTTCTGGCGTCCACTCGAACTTGTCCGCCTTCTTCATCAGTCGATAGAATGGTAGAGCCTTTTCACCCAGTTTGCTGATGAATCGACTGAGCGCTGCTACTCGTCCTGCTAGTTTCTGCACATCGTGAAGCTTTGAAGGCCTTTGCATTGTGAGGATGGCCTGTATTTTCTCCGGGTCTGCTTCGATTCCACGGCAGAGACTAGGTACCCTAGAGCTGCCCGGCTGGAACGCCGAACGTGCACTTCTTAGGATTGAGCTTGATATGGAAGCGTTTGAGGTTTGCGAACGTCTCCCTCAAATCGTCGAGTAGTGTGTGTTCTTCCCTTGTGGTAATGACAATGTCATCCACGTAGACCTGGACGTTGCGTCCAATTTGCTTTTTGAGGCAGTCCTGCATCATGCGCTGGTATGTTGCACCCGCGTTTTTGAGCCCAAAGGGCATAGTTGTGTAGCAGTAGACCCCGAGTGGGGTTATGAACGCCGTTTTTTCTTCGTCTTCTTGCTTCATCCTTATCTGGTGATAACCTGAGTAAGCATCCAGAAAGGAGAGTCGTGCGCATCCGGCGGTGGAGTCGACGATCTGGTCGATCGGGTAGCGGGAAGTGATCCTTTGGACAGCACTTGTTCAGCGCTGTGAATCCACGCACATCCGAAGGATGTCTGTATGCTTCTTTTCTACGAGTACGGGTTGGCCACCCATTGTGATTTCTTGATTTCCCTAATGAATCCTGCTGCGAGTAACCGGTCGACTTCAGATTCGACTGCGGTTCGCTTTGGGCCGGAGATTCGACGCATCGTTTGCTTGACTGGCTTTGCATCTGGAAACAATTGGAGAGAGTGCTCGGCGAATTCCCTGGGAATACCTGGCATGTCGGCTGGACACCACGCAAATATTTCCCAGTTCTCACGGAGGAATTCGACGAGCGCGCCTTCCTATGCGATAGGCAGGCTCGAAGATATGTTGACTGTCTTGGACGGATCGGTCGGGTGCACCTGATGCGACCTTGTGTCATTTGTAGCATTGAAGGATCTGTCGACTGCCAACTTCTTATGCTCCGGAAGGAGTGTGCGGTCGTTGGTAATCGCTAAGTCGGCGAGTGATTCTCCACCCCGAACATCTCGGAGATTTTGCTGAACTCGCGGTCGCAAGCATCGGACCTTTGAAAGTTTCCACGGACAGTGATGACTCCCTTTGGTCCTGGCATCTTCAGCGTGAGGTACGCATAGTGTGGCACCGCCATGAATCGAGCAAACGTCGGGCGACCAAGAATAGCATGGTATTGTGATTTCCAGTCGACGACCTCGAACTCAATCGACTCTGTCCTGAAGTGGCTTTGTCCCCGAACGTAACGTCGAGTTGTACGGTGCCTTCTGGGCTAATTGCTTTGCCAGGAACGATACCGTGGAAGGTATTTGAAGATTTTGGGAGGTTTTCGACTGACCTGTTCATTTTGCGGAGCGTGTCCGCGAAGATGATGTTTATGCCGCTGCCTCCATCCATGAAGACCTTGGTCATGGCGTAGCCTCCTATTTGCGCGTCGAGTACCAGAGCCGCATGCCCTGGTCGAACTACAGCTGGGGGATGATCCTCTCGACTGAAGCTTATGATGGTTTCCGATCCCTTCAGAAATTCGGGCACGGCTGGAGGTGCCATGACAGCCATGTTCACCTGTCGAGTGATTAGCTTTTGCTGCCTGTTGGAGGGGCGACCCTTTTGTATCATGTACATCTGCCCGTGGGGCTGTGGATATTGATCATCTTCCGCCCGTAGTACGGGTTGTATGGCACCTGCGAGGTTTGCGCCTGGAGCAGGCTGTGGGGTGGTGGGTGGCGGCTGTGGCGCCATGAGAGCGGGCACAGCGTTCGGCTGTGGTGCGGGTGCAGGCGTGGGCTGAGCAGGTGCTGGGCCATTCCTCTTGAGTCGTATCATAGTCAGTCGCCATTTGGTCGAATTCCCTGCAGTTCCTTAGGGTGTGATTGGAGCGTAGTTTTCCGTCGTCCCCCTTGAAGAGGTGGAATCTGCACCAGTCGTCCATCTTTTCCTCGAATGACCGCTCGGGTTTTGCGTCGCTACGTTTGCGCCATTCTTGCCTTTTGTAGCTGTCGCTCCGCTGCTCGCGATCTCGACTGTCCCGTCGATCATCCGAGCGTCGATTGCTTCTATCTTGGTCCTCCTTGGCTGTGTGTATCCAGCCGCCATGAACTCGGGTCTGTTATCGTCGTAAGGACGTTGGACGTTTACGCCTGCGATCTTCTCTGTATGAATCTCTGCGGCTCGACTGCCGCTTTCGTAGTTGTCGCGTGTTGGGGAAGCACGGGATCTGCGTACAGAATCCTCTCCATCTGCCCACTCAGTCGCAACTTTGATGAGGTCAGCCAGGGAGGTTGGCTTTTCACGACCAAGTGCCTCTTTGAAGTCCTTCCTGGCGAGACCTTGTATGAAGGCATCCATGGCCCTGTCTTCTGACACTTTGCCAACCGAATTGCGTATTTCGGTCCACCGCCGTATGTATGATCTCACGACTCGTCTGATCGTTGAGTACATGTCCTTAATTCCTCGAATGTCTTCGGGCGCTCACACAGAGGCTCGAAGTTTTTGATGAAGTCTCTGCGGAAATCATCCCACGAGTCATATGATGATGGAGGGAGCGATTTGAGCCAGTCGCGGGCAGTTCCTTCGAGCATAAGTCGTATGTACTGCATCGCCGTGGTGTTCGTGCCACGCTGGCATGCCACGGCGAGTCTGTAATCTTCTAGCCACCCAGAAGGTTCTTGGCGACCGTTGTACTTGGGTTGTTCGCCTGTCAACTTGAACCGTTTGGGCATCCGCGTCTCACGGATGCGTCGAGTGAAGCACAATGCTCCGCATGGCTCTGGTTCGCGATCAGAGTATGAATCGCTGCTATAGGATCTTCGAGATCTGCTTCTGCTGGACCTGTGCCGGCGCGTGCTTCTCCTTCCTTCATCCGAGTGGTGGCTGCGACCACTGCGATGATGTGCTGCGTGTCGTGAGTCGACTATGTCGCGATCGCGATCCTTGCTGGAGTTTTGTCTTCTGGCTGCATAGCCTGTGCCGCTAGAGCTAGCGATTTGAGTTGTTGGCGATGCAGGGCTGCGTTAGGGTCATTCGCCGGAGGTTGTATTGCCTTGAGGTAAGCACCTACGGAGAATAATGCACCCGCAGCAGTTTTGGGCACTGGGATTCCGTTAGCGTCCTCTGTCATGAACGACAGGTTACGGGTGATTGCTACCCTTTCATGTTCTGGAAGGCTTGCCAACCGCGACCTAGGTCGAGGGGTTGGTTGCTGTGTGGACCCGAGGGATTGCTCCCTTCGTCGGGCACTCGAGAGGCTGGCTTGCCTTTTGCGCTCCTCGAGCGTCGCTCGGTAGTTTTGCAGTCGAATTGACTCCTGCCAGTTGAAGTACTGGAAGGTCAACATCTCCTCTGGGGTGGAGTTTGGTGGCATCATAGTGCACTCCTTTATGACTTTATCTGCTTTTGCTGCCATCTCCTCCGTGATTGTCAAGGTTGTGACCCCATCCGGCATGGTTACCGTGCATGGGAATTGTGCAGGCCTGCGAGCGGCAGCGTCTGCGGATGATTCTGCGGTGAAGGCCACGTAGACCTGATGGGGCGTGACCCGAGGACAGGTGTATGTGCTGTCGATTCCAGTCATGGACTCGACGTCGCCGTCGAGGCTCATGTCAGAGCCAGTGTGTTCATCGAGTAGATCTTCGAGGCGAATCTCGTTGTCGATGTGCTCATCACCTATGCTCATCTCGGTGTTGGCGAAGCCATTACGGATTTCTGAGTCGAGGTTGGTGTTGGTGAAGATCTCCGAGTCGACGTTGTTGTCGTTATGAATCGCGGGCTCGTAGAAGTCATCGAGGGAGATCCCGCAGTCGAAACTCTCGTCGAGTGGTAGGTTGAAGTCGATGTTGCTTGTGTTGTATGCTGATTCTGCTCCTCGCCTTGGAGTTCCGTCATCATGAACCTGTCGAGCTCGCCGGTCGACATGGTTGTTGCGGGCGAGCAGGCTTCAGGAATCGACGATGGGGCGAGCAGTCGACGGAGCCTCGAGTGCACCCAGCGCCGTTGTTGCGGATCTGTCGAGTCCTGCGTGCCAAGATTGTTTACGAAAAAATTGAATGCTCCAACAGTTAAGCTCAAACCTGATTCAAGGCCGGAAAACGCCTCCTGAAGCTCTGGCGAGTGCGGATTGAAATTCATTGGAAGAGCAGATGCGCTTTTTGCAGGTGAAGCGGGCAGGCTGCCGCTTTTCGAGTGGATCGGCGAGTCGCCGTGTGTCGCCTGGATCGGCGAGTTGCTGTTTGCTGACATGGCCGGCGAGTTGCCGTTTGCAGATGAGATCGGCGAGTTGCCGTTTGCTGGTGTGATCGGCGATTTGCCGTTTGCTGTTGGGACCGGCGAAACTTCGAGTCCAGCGCTATTCTTTCCCACAGACGGCGCCACTTGACGAGGGGTAGACTCATCAAGACCCATGGTTAAGGTCCCTAGGTTATGAATATGGGGGAGAGAACGTGGTAGAGCTGGAAGTATCGTCGGCTGACAAGCAGGGCAAAGATTTTACCCAGGTTCAGGGCCCTCGTGTGGAGGTAACACCCCTACGTCCTGCCTGTCTGTTATTGATTTGTGAATATGATGGTTACAAGGATCCCGGCGAGATGTCGATCTCGCTAGGGTTTGTGGCTCTGGTGGTCGTGTCTGGTTCGATGGCCCTCCCAGTCCTTAAATAATAGGCTGGGTCTCGGGTGTTCGTAACCGACTCGATTTACAAGTAAGGAAACTCTAAACCGACTATTGCTTCGCCAAACTTGGAGGATACTCCATCTTCGTGGGCCTCCCTTCATGGGCTTCATGTAGGCTTGATAGTTGGGCCTAGTCGATACGTGCACCAGGTGCCCTCATGGTAGGATACCCGATAGGCATACCCATGTCATGCGCCTAGCTGAAAGGCGTTAAAGAAAAGCGCTTATGGGAGACAACCCATCATTTTATTTCCTGTTATTTTTATTTTATTTGAGTCAAGGAGTGTGTTTACTTCTGTAACAACTCCTTTGTATCTTTATTTTCTTGCAATGTTGTGCCAAGTAAAGTTTCTAATAGAAAGTTGATGCTAGATTTGGATTTCTGCACAGAGACAGATTTTTGCTGTCCACGGTTTTGAGCTTTATTCACTCCAGCAAAATTGAAACATTCTGAAAAAATTCGTGCGTGATCCTCAGATATGTACGCAACTTTCATTAGTTTTGAGTTTCTCAATCTGGGCAACTTAAGTGGCTCGAAAAAATTCGTCTTTACGGACTGTTCTGTTTTGACAGATTCTGCCATTTATTTTGCATTGCCTCTTTTACTATGTTTGATTGGATTTCTTTGCTCCATAAAACATCAGTGGCTGTAGCTAATGTCCAGAAGTATTGGTGATGATTGTGTCACTGTAGAATATGAGAATTTTTGATTATGCACTAACCCTCTAATGAGAATTACTTTGACTTTGCTGTGGCGGAAGTTTTCAAGGATCAAGCGAGAAGGATGATATGATGTGATCAAGAAGAGTGAAAAGCCTAATCTTGGGGATGCACCCGTGGGTCACCCAAGCATATTTCAAGAAGACTCAAGCATCTAAGCTTGGGGATGGGCATCCCCTTCTTCATCAACAACTTATCAGGTCATTTCTAGTGAAACTATATTTTAATTCTTCCACATCTTATGTACTTTACTTGGAGCGTCTGTGTGATTTTATTTTAGCATTGTTATTTTTATTTTTTGAATAAATTGGATCCTAGCATTCTTGTGTGGGAGAGAGACACGCTCCGCTTTTTCATATGAATACTCATATTCTTCACTTATATCTGTTGAGTATTCTTATCTAGCTACTGATATGCTTTTAGCTCCTGTTTTTCATGCATCTCTTATTCAGAGCTGTTAGTTCTTGTAGAGTAATACTCTCTTGTTTCATTTGTAAATTATTTGGAGAGTTTTTGTTGAAATAAGTTGATTGGTGTTTGGTTGGAAACAGAAAATGCAACATGTGGTAGATGGTATATCGAAAAGACACACATATAGATCATTGTCTTGGATAATTTGATACTTGGCAATTGTTTTGAGCTCTCAAGTATTTCATGTTTAAGCTCTTGCATCATGTAGTTAAAAACCTATTAGTAAAGAACTACCGTAAAGCTTGTTGAAATTTGGTTTGCATGTTTGCTATCTCTAAGGTCTAGATATTTTCTGGTAAAAGTGTTTGAGCAACAAGGAAGACAGTGTAGAGTCTTATAATGCTTGCAATATGTTTTCATGTAAGTCTTGCTGTACCGGTTGATATCTTGTGTTTGCTTCAAACAACCTTGCTAGCCTAAACTCTGTACTGAGAGGGAATTCTTCTCGTGCAACCAAATACTTGAGCCAAAACCCATGCCATTTGTGTCCACCATAACTACCTATTATGTGGTATTTTCTGCCATTCCAAGTAAATACTTCATGTGCTACCTTTAAACTATTCAAAAGCTATTATCCCTTATTTGTGTCAATGTTTTATAGCTCATGAGGAAGTATGTGGTGTTTTATCTTTCAACCTTGTCATTTACTCCTGACAGACTTTCAGCAATGGACTAGTGGCATATACATCCGCTTATCCAATAATTTTGCAAAAAGAGCTGGCAAATGGGGTGCCCAGTCCCAATTAATTACAACTTTCACCTTTAATTCTCTTCACATGTTTTGCCCTGATTTATTAGTAAGTAATTTAAAAAGTTGATCATTTAAAATAGACACTCCTCCATGGTATGTGATTGTTGGAAGGCACCCGAGGATTTGGTTAGCCATGGCTTGTGTAAGCAAAGGTTGGGAGGAGTGTCACCCAAATTAAAGTCCATGTGTAAACAAAAGAGAAGAGGGATGATCTGCCTTTGGGTAGAAATAACGTCCTTCATGGGAGCCGCTCTTGAAAGTCTGGTTGACAAGGGGGTTAGAGTGCCCACTACCATTCGTTGACAACAACAAACACCTCTCAAAACTTTATTTTTATGCTCTCTATATGCTTTCAAAACTTAAAAAGCTCTAGCACATGATTTAATTCCTGCTTCCCTCTACGAAGGGCCTTTCTTTTACTTTAGGTTGAGTCAGTTTACCTACTCCTTTCTATCTCAGAAGCAAACACCTGTGTCAACTTTGTGTGCAAATTTTTTTATATGCTTACTTATTGCACTTATTATATTGCTTTGTGTTGATAATTATCATGAGATATACAAGTTGAAAGTTGAAACCAATTGCTGAAACTTAAATCTTCCTTTGTGTTGCTTCAATGCCTTTTACTTAGAATCTATTTCTTTATGAGTTAACTCTTATGCAAAACTTTTTGATGCTTGTCTTGAAAGTACTATTTATGAAAAGTTTTTGCTTATATGATTCAGTTGTTTACTCATTATCTATTTGTTAGCAAACTATAGACCATTGCCTTGAGTCACTTCATTCATAACATATGATTTACAATATTATTTGATCATGATTATGTGGTAGCATGTCACCTAAGAAATTATTTGTTGTTATCGTTTTACCTACTCGAGGACGAGTAGAACTAAGCTTGGGGATGCTTGATACGTCTCCAACGTATCTATAATTTCTTATGTTCCATGCTTATATTATGTCAATTGCTACATGTTTTATTCACACTTTATAGCATTTGTATGCATTTTCTGGGACTAACCTATTAACAAGATGCCACAGTGCCAGTTCTTGTTTTCTGCTATTTTTGATTCCAGAAAAGCTGTTCTAGAAATATTCTTGGAATTGGACGAAAAAAAAGCCAAGGTCCTATTTTTTTGTCACATACACGGATTCCGAAGGAGAGACAAAGGGGGGCACCGAGGCGCCCTCACCATGTGGTGGCGCGGGTCCCACCCCTGGCGCGCCGCCACGTGGTGAGGAGCCCTCGGGCCTCCACCGACATCGCCCTTTCGCCTATAAATTGCCTTTCTCGGGAAAACTCTAAACACCCAAGTCTCCATCCACGAAAAGTTCTAGAGCCACCGCCGTCTTCAACCCTAGCTCGGGAAGGTTCTGAAGCTCTTCCCGGCACCCTGCCGGAGAGGGGAATCATCACCGGAGGGCTCTACATCGCCATGCCTTCCTCCGGAGTGATGTGTGAGTAGTCCACCCCTGGACTATGGGTCCATAGCAGTAGCTAGATGGTTGTCTTCTCCTCTTGTGCCATCATGTTTAGATCTTGTGAGCTGCCTATCATGATCAAGATCATCTTATTGTAATGCTACATGTTGTGTTTGCTAGGATCCGATGAATATTAAATACTATGTCAAGTTGATTATTGATCTATCATGCCTATGTTATTTATGATCTTGCATGCTATCCGTTATTAGTGTAGGCTTTGGCCAATTTTATGCTTGTAACTCCAAGAGGGAGTATTTATGCTAGATAGTGGGTTCATGCCTCCATTTAATCTGGGACAGTGACAGAAAGTTCTAAGGTTGTGGATGTGTTGTTGCTACTAGGGGTAAAACAGCAATGCTTTGTCTAACGATATTTGTATTGTTTACATTATGCATCATACTTAATGCAATTATCTGTTGCTTGCAACTTAATACGGGAAGGGGTGCGGATGCTAACCTGAAGGTGGACTATTTAGTCACAGATGCATGCTGGATAGCGGTCTGTGTACTTTGTCGTAATGCCCAAGTAAATCTCATAGTGATCATCATGACTTGTATATGCATTGTTATGCACTCTCTATTTTGTCAATTGCCCAGCTGTAATTTTTTTACCCAGTATGTTAGTATTTTATTATGGAGAGACACCACTAGTGAACTGTGGACCCCGGTCCATTCTTTTACATCTGAAATACAACCTACTGCAATCATTGTTCTCTTTAATTCTCTGCAAGCAAACATCATTTTCCATACCACACTTTTAATCCTTTGTTTTCAGCAAGCCGGTGAGATTGACAACCTCACTGTTTCGTTGGGGCAAACTAGTTTGATTGTCTTGTGTGCAGGTTCCACGTTGCTGCTGATTTCCTAGTGTTGCGCCGTGCCACATTCAGCCACCAACAACCTTCAGAAGACCCTTGACTTCCTACTGGTTCGATTAAAATTTGGTTTCTTACTGAGGGAAAACTTGCTGCTGCACTCATCATACCTTCCTCTTGGGGTTCCCAACGGACGTGTAACTTAACACGCATCACCCAGGCATTCTTCCCATGGCCATCTTGAGTACCTAATTTATAACCTTTCGAAGCATGTAACCAACCAAAAACATCATCAAACCTTGTAACGAGGCGCCCATTCACTGTTCAAAGAAACAAGTACAGGAGTAGTTATTGCTATAATAGCTATGAGAAATGCACAATGCAGAAGCTTGGGATATCAAAAGAAACAACATACCTTTGTACTTCTCGGCTCAGGATTTTGCTTCTTACTTTACTGAATGTGTTTGGAGACAATAAAGATTATGTTGGAATTATGGGGCTTTCAATCTTCATAGCAGTGGATAAGAGACTGGCTAACGAAGAAGCTCGTAGCCTCGCATAGCTTTGTACTTCTCGGCTCAGGATTGCACCTCCTGATTCTTTCTAATGTGTTAATCATGATTATTACAATGTTACTTGGAACAATTCAATTGGGTTCATTCATCTGAAAACAAGTGTGCTTATATGACATGGTCAAAAATAATGTATTGCATAGGCATGATTATATATATATTCATGTATAAACCACTTCACTTTCCATTTTTGTTTTTAGGGGATAAAGAGCTTATACATTCATGATGGGGTGACCCGATTTATCCTTCTCTATAATCTCTAAAATCTTGGGTGGCAGGTTCTGTTGCATGGTCACATCACCGTGCGTATGCGTAAATTTGGCAAGAGCGTCAGCCACCTGGTTGATGTTTCTTCTGCAGAGGGAGATGACAGCCATGTCGAAACTCTTAAGAGGTTATTGGCTTCTTCGATAAAAAAAACAGTTCTTCGATCGGTCAGCTTCAATGTGTTCTAGCGCCTTTGCTAGGTTAGCATTGTCAGTCTCGATTATAACATTGGCGTGTTGAGTAGGATCCCGCAGTTTCAGACCCATAAGGAGAGCTTGGACTTCAATCTTCGGCGTCCAAACAACAACTTTACTTTCCATGTTCACCTTCTGAAAGCAAAACATTCCAAAACATTCCCTTTTTGTCAAAAGTTTTGTACTGTACGACTATCCCAAATATTATTATTACTATGATTTTTTCAAGATGGATGGACGCGGCAAGGCACGCATTTATGGTCTAGTATTACTTTAATATTCATAACTTAACATTCATGCCATAATGAAAATGCGTTGATATCAAAATGGTTTTCGACTATCCATATCATAATTGAGACACACCGAACCTTCACTATCAGCTAATCTCAAGAACTCGCATCGAATCAAAGAAACTCAAGAATAAGGAGCATTTTCATGATCAATTGCGCTTCACTTCTTAATCAAGCAAAACAATGAATAATCTGTACAAATCCACGGGAGTAAGATCGTGCAATCGATCACGGTATATCCTCATGCGCAGGGGAAAACATGATTGCAACTGGATGTTATGTTTTTCCATCCACTGAAATCGGATGTAAGTTTTTATACCTGTTTTTTTTGCGTGAATTCAGATGTTGGAAGGATGTAACTATGTAACTGGACGTAATGTTTTTGTCTGTTTGTTTTACATCCAGACTGATAGACTGATGTAACTTTTTACACCTGATGAGCGGGCAAAAATCGAATTTTTTTCCAAAAAAAATGGTATGTCTGAAAGTGACCGCTTTTTAGCTAAAAATGTGGGTGACCACTATGTAGTCATGTCTTTGTGATTTCCACTTTGGTCGAGAAAAGGTAGTACTTCGAACTATGGATGTTTTATTTTGTGTCCTCTAAGATCAGATTGTTGATGGATACACCATCACTTTGTTATGTCGCAATCTAAATCTTTTGCCTACTGGGTTCCGATTGAGGGTGAATGTAAATCGTAACATATCAGTAGGATATCTCGTATTTATGATAGGTATATGTCATATATCAATTCCCATTATTGTTGAGATTGTATTCTTGATATACAAATAAATATATTACCATAACAGAGGGCCTAGCTATGCACGAGAGATATGGCGCAATCTCAAGCTGGCTGGTTGAGATTGAGGGCAAATGTTAGCGCAAAAAGCTCCTATTTAATCAGAACAGATCCTAGTAAAAATTCATAGCATATCTCGTACTTAATCACAAGACCCTGGCAATATCTGCTAGCACATTTCCTAGCTGATGTTTTGCCTATTCTATGAGGATCACGATATCTATCCTAATAATTGATTTGTTGTGATTGCATATTCATCCTCAGCTTGTAATCGATATAAATAGAAGGAATGCACCCACGGTAGAATAGAAAACTGATCACTAAACTTGAGCGAGCGAGGCAGCGTAGGAGCTAAAGGTTCTTAGGATTGCAGGCTTGAGGCGGCATGGATCCTGGGCCAGTCCATCGTTGCTTGGCTCCTCTCGTTTTCCTGCTTCTCTTTTGCCGCCATGGTGAGTTATCTGAACTGTGTACGAGTTCATATATATGTTTTCATCAAAGATGTTGAACTCTGAAACAAATGTTTTGTTTTGCTTCATATATAGTGGCGGCGGTTGGGCCGTACTGGTGCGTGGCAAACCCGAACTCGACGGACGCGACTATAACGAGGGGGCTGAACTACGCGTGCGGGCAGGTGGACTGCTCTGCAATCCAGCCCGGCGGGAGCTGCTTTGTCCCGGACGACCTCCGTGACCATGCCAGCTACGCCTTCAACACCTACTACCAGAGGTCGGGTTCTAACCCGCGCAGCTGCGACTTTGGTGGCGGTGGCTTCCTCACCATCACCGATCCCAGCAGTATTTGGTGCAAGTACCCGGGGCCGTCGATGGAGTAAGTCCAAAAACCGGATCAGACTGTACGCAAAGTCGCAAACCGATGTGTGTCTTTGTGTGTGGGTCTTGTGTAAGTCGTCTAAATCTTGATACATCAACTGATCAACGGCCAGATGAAGATGCGTAGAAGTTGTGTTGAACCGCATGTCGGATTGCCGTCGGGCAATCGAGTAATAAACATTTTCTTGAGGTCATACTCATAGATGGGTGAATCTTTATTTCTGTAGATTTCATTGTGACTTAGAATATCTATCTATCTATCTATCTATCTATCTACTCTCTCCGTTTTCATGTGCATGTGAACAAATGGTAAAACATCTTATATTCATGCACGGAGAGAGTATTATCTAATGGTGTTGTTCATCGCGGGAGTACCTCTCTGCGGCGTATACAAGGAGGTGCAATCGGGCACGGTATTGCCATACCTCGGCGGCCGGCGCCAGCTACCATTGTCCGTCGTTTTTTTTTAAGGGAAAAGGAGGGATGCAACACGAGGACTTTCCAGGAGGTCACCCATCCTAATACTACTCTCGCCTAAGCACGCTTAAGTTCGGAGTTCTGATGGGATCCGGTGCTTTAGTGCTGGTATGATCGCATCCTACCATTGTCCGTTGTTGTGGTTGACTGCTTTCAAAATCGATCGAGAATTGCGTTTGTTACATAGCGAAGCACCTCTGGAAACATGGAGTCGGACGATAGCAAGATCGACAACGTGAGGTTTAATTTGGTGGCACATTTGCGCCAATGGCGGTGGGGGCAGGAGGCTTCTACCATTCTAGAATTAGTTGATTCTATAAGAAAAACCATATAATTCAAACGAATGATTAAGCATAATCAGTAGGTTATGTCGCTAATAAATCAAATTGGTGGATTAAGTACCGATCTTTGTCAGTGTTACTAGAGATGGGACAATCACTCCATGGTCGATTAGACGTACTTCATTGCTGGAGTTGGGGAGCCTAGAAAATAAAGTAAACCTGGTTGCTAGACGTACGCAGATTAGTTTCTTGTGAGAAACTGTCACCTCTGTTGACAGCAGATGAAGTTGTTTTAACGACGTCGTAAACTTGGCCTCTTGGCCTTTTTTCTATGCAATTGATACACCTCCAGGGTGTATTCTAGAAAAAAAGACAATAAAGTAACTCCAGGTTTGCATTTTTAGTTTGACAACGTTTTATTTATGCATTGTCCCTATTTCGACACCGCATAAGCTTTTCGAGGTCTAAATTTAGCCACTAATTTGACCAACGAAATATTGATTATGTGTCACAAAATTATACCATTGCACTTATATTCGAATAAAGTTTTGACAGGTATTTTTTTTATAACTTTCAACATAAATTGTTGGTTGAAGTAAAAACAAGGAAAACGAGAACCTCACCTGCATTGGGACATTGGGACGGAGGGAGTATCCTCTGAATGGACGGCGGATAGACAACTGCAAATATTTCCTATTTAATCACAAGATTGTAGTAATATTTTCTATCATATCTCCTACTGCATCACAAGATCTAGTAAGTAGTAACTAATTCCTAGCATATGTCGTATTAAATCACAAGATCCTAGTAATATCTCCTACTTAATCACAAGATCCTAGTAATAATTCCTAGCTAGCATATCTCGAACTAAATCACAAGATCCGAGTAATTAATATCTCCTAGCTAATGGTTGCCGGGAATAATTTGTGGTGATTGCACATTCATCCTCAGGTTGTAATCGATATAAATAGAAGGACGAAGGCACCCACGGCAAGACGGTGACTAGACTTGAGCGAGCGAGGCAGCGGAGCAGCTAAGCTAACTCACTTCAAACTCGCGCTAAGTTTCTTTTGGTAGAGATGTGGAGGCTTGAGATGGCATCTGGCATGGGTCCTAGGCCAGTACTTTGCTTGGCTCCTCTTGTCGTCCTGCTTCTCTTCTGCTGCAATGGTGAGTTGTCTGAATTCTGTAGTTCATCTATCAGTAGTTTGGAGCTCACGAAGAGGGTGCGAGTCAGTAGTTTGGTGTTGAAATCTCATCAAAGATGTGAACTCTCACACAAATGTTTTCTTTTGCTTCGTAGCGGCCGAGGGGAGCTGGTGCGTGGCAAACCCGACGGCGACCGACGCGGTGCTGCTGGCGGGGCTGAATTGGGCGTGCGGGCAGGGCGGAGCGAACTGCTCTCCAATCAATAACGGCGGGAGCTGCTTCCTACCGAACACCGTCCATGACCATGCCAGCTACGCCTTCAACGCCTACTACCAGGATCACCCCGGCGCCCGCAGCTGCGACTTCGGCGGCGGCGCCATCCTCACCAGCACCGACCCCAGCACTGCCGCGTGCAAGTACCCGTCAAGGTAAATAATAGTAAATCCTAAGAAACCGATCAAACTATACGCAAACCGATCATGCTGACAATCAGTCAATTTTCTTTGAATGATGATCCAACCTCAGCGCCAGCCATGCAGTAAGGCGTAACACAGGCGGTCGCAAGGTCGAAGCAAGGGATATGGTGTAAACTGCACGACGGCGCCATCGAAGATAGAAGTTGCAACGCGATGGCGATGTGTGTGTCGTATGGGTCCCTTGTGTAAGTTGTGTAAGTCTTGATACATAAACGGCCAGATGAATCTGGGTAGAAGTTGTTGAACTGTACGTGGGATTGCCGTGGGGCAATGGAGTAATAAACATTTTCTTGAGGTCATAGATGGGTGAATCTTTACCTGCAGTTTTCATGAACCCATGCAATAGTGAATTAGGTATTCGGCTGAAGTCAGTCAAAAAGCACTAAACAACCTTGATTTTGTCGAATTCAGCTTATTTTATGTGGGTGGAAGCCACGGAAAAACGTCATCTCCAGTAGAAATATATACAACTACACAAGTTGGTCAAAATTTTGTACTTCAATTTATCCAGAGATTTTAAGTAAGAACATTTAAATCAAGCATAAGATTTCAACTAACAGCATACAAATGACCATTTCCTAGCAGCCTACTAATATATGAATGAGCTTGCAGCAATATTAAGATCAGTGGAGCAATTTTTTCGCATGCTCTATTATGCAAGCATGTAACTAAATGAATAGAACAGAAGAGGTAGCCGGAACATGTATCACAAGATCCTACGAATAAACCAAAATAAAATAACTACGACCATGAATTTTTCTTCACGAGTCACCCAAGGTTTCACTGAGATCGAACCTTTTTTTCCAGTTTGTTCCTTTCCTCGTTGCACTTCAGGTTATTCTGGGCCATAGGTAAGTTTAATTTTCATAATGATACAATAATGGCAGAGATTTTCAACCATTCTATCATATTAGTTTGTTTACAAGCTTCAACGTGTTCTAGTTAGTTAACTTGTTAACTTTTTTTTGAACTTTCTAACGTGAAGGGAAAAGGAAATAAAAACATTGGATAAACTGCGCCTTGCACAAGATATTTTATAAAATTAAAGACAATCCTAATTGTAATTATTTATATCATCATTTGTTTTGTTAATTTATTGACCAAACGTCATAATTCAAGGGTTACAAAGCTTCAATTTGTTTCTCAGCACCTTGTCCTTTCCATTCGACTAGCGAGAACCATTGCAAATTCGCGCATCGGAGAGATGAGAGAAACATATTCAGTGTTGAAGTGTCCTTTCTCCGCGCCATAATCTTCAGTGACGCTAGTCTCATGTAATCATGTTTACTGTTGTTTCAGTCACAATGCATGGATGTTCTGGCCACGTGCTTGAGGGTCAAGGTGTGGATTTGACGGGCGCTAAGGCTTCACATCAAACTACAAATACCATATTACCCTTTGAACTTTAATGATTCGGTTTTTTTTCAATAAAGTGCATTTTATCACTCATGGTATCACATGTATACAAAGTATTACAACCGTCCATTCCATAACAAGATGCACACAGCCAAACCAGTCCAAACATAAATCAAAAAGTATCAAGTCACATTAAAACTTTCAATTAGATGGCCCGTAAAACTCGTATGGATACGGATGAGCAATCCGAAGATTACGCTGCCACCTATGTGAGATAAGATATTCCTCAACAACACCTTCCAATCAAGCAGACACCTCCATAATCAAGTCGTAAAATTCCACGCATTGTAGAGACGACCATGAATGAAACTGATGTGTACAACGGTAGATGACCTGCATAAGAGAGAAATTTTGTATCGCTAGAAATCTTGTCATTTCTCCATATCCAAAGCGACCAAATTACGACAAGTGCTCCCACCCCAAGAAGAACTCTAAACTTCTGATCAATACCATGTAGCCAATTGCAAATATTTTAGCAACACTTCGTGGGGATGACTGACCATATAGAACGGGCAAAAGAACATTGGACGAACAAGTATTTCATTGTCTCATCGTGATGAGAAACGACATATTTTTTACTTTCTTGCCATTTACGCTTTACAAGGTTGTTTTTCGTAACTGGCACATCTTCATGAACAATTGATTTATACATAGAGTGTACCAAAAAATTTCCATTCTCATGTAGATTCCAACGAAATATATCAGTCGCCCTAACAGAGCATTCCACACCGTGAGTTTGGGGCCGATTAAATCTCGTCTGAACGTCACAATATGAGAAGATTTCTCGAACAACGTAGCAATAGTATCTCCCTTGTGATGGACAGTGTTAATAATTAGTTGTAATCTCCACAACTGATTTGCATTGAGATTAACAAACTTTTTTAAGGGTGCATCGAACCAGACCCGTATTTTTATATATTGTTCAAATCATCTATGTTATCTGAATATATGACCGCGAACAAATTGTACAGAAGCACGATCCACATACAACTAGGAAAAAACAAGAGAACGACGAAACAAGAAACACGGAAGGGAAGAAAATAGGAGCAAAGAGACATCCGAAATAGTAGTGGGCCTAAATGGGCCCTCGCTCCTATCCAGTGGTACCCATAGCTTCTATAGTTTCCGTTGAAAGTGGCAACAAGGAGCTCCCCACTGCGAACTCGAGTGCGGACGCGCTCCAGCGTGAGCCAGGCTTGAGGACCACAGGAAGCGCCCGAGAGTGAGACTACCAAGCATAACACTGAGCGTGCAAAAGAAACAGGAAAAAGCCGGACTTATACTACCCCACATAATTATTGCAACGTGAAAGTAACATAGCAACCTATGAACCATAAAAATGCATGTAGCGTAGATGCAAAATGGTATGCACCGGCGCACATGGGGCTTACAAAACGTTCAACATCACTAAAGTTTGCCATGGTTCAACTGAGGGAAGTTAAGCATTGTGACACAAGCTAGTTCTTCCTCTCCAACATGCAATTGTTTCGCACCATTCTATCTGTCTTCTAACAAAAAAGGGATGTACAGGCCAATCAACTTAGCATGTAAGAAAACTTGTATGGTTCCAGTTGTAAGCGACATAAGTATTACTCAGGGTGGGCTCCACCCCGGTGTCCCTGACAAACGCCACGAGCTCGCCACGCGACAACATGAGCTGGAGTGCGAAGGATTAGTAGCGGAGGCGGGATTTCTTTTAGGTATGGGCACCGCAAGGATTACATGTACACAACAACACTTAAGTTGTATATTTCATCAGTGACAATACCTATATAGGGTAAGTTTGAAAAATTTGAGGTGTGGCGGAGGCCAAACCTTGCCATATTGCTGCCTCCGCCTCTACGAGGAAGGTTGAGCGCCACACCACGTGAGGTGAAGGGTATGATGATGAGGTCGATTGCAAGGTTTTGATGATTTAGATGATAAGTGTTGAGAAATAGCGCATCGTCTCAGCTCTCATTTAATAGTAATCATTAGTCAATTTTTTTTCTATAACTGAATAGGCAAAGCTCACACATGACTAAACTACATGTAATACACTGATGAACGAGATTGTACACACAGTGTTCTGGATGTTAGATATAAGCCTATATGATTGTTATGATAGTTTAGAATAGAGATTGGATCTGTTTCCATATAGACCTGACTTGACTTGTACTCCAATATGATCTCTGTATGCCTATATATATACTCGCACATAAGTCTCAATAATTCTACACTGGACATGTATAGGAAACTTGTTAGAGGAGACATGCATGTGGTACATGTTCGCCGTCGGTGATTTCCCACAGCCCACACTGGTACGTTTTGGTTGGACGTTTTTTCTTTTTCTTTTGCGGGTATGTTTGGACGTTTTTAGCAATCATATTCGTTTTGCTTTAAACAGTTTGTGTGTACACATCCCTTCCCCAAAAGTTTGATGGGGAATCACAATCTTTGGCATAAGTGGAGTAGCATAATAACTGGTCTATATATGGGGCCGGGGTCAACCATGCATGGCCTCTTGAATCCATACGCTAATGGCCAAACAAAACTATATCTATCATGCGACGGCCGGCGGCACCCACAAGTGAAGAATTTATGTTTTGGTTCTGACGGTGAGCTAGCTGACCTGCTTCTTCTGTGTGTTGTCATGATCATAGATACCACATCCAAATCACGAGATTAGGACGGTAACCGAGAAACGGAAGTAGTAGTGGACTATTGGTGGCTTGGGGCTTATACGGCTGGCTAGTGTCGGAGCCGAAAGCAGAGAAGAGCTTTAATAATTTCTCTCTACAAAAGAGCTTTAATTGTATCGATGATGCCAATCTTTCTCCACCGAGAGTCCGAGACGGACATGGCCGGCACAACCCGCTGGAGATCGAGATTGCCACCAACGTATCTCGATCACTCACGCGGGATGGCAACCCTTTCCACTTCCCATATTTCAGAAATGCGACATTTAATTTAAATCAGAGGGAGTACTTTTTTTTTCTTGTCAACCACCCTTACTAACTAATTTAATACCAAAAAATCGTCCTACCGCCCCAATTTGTGCACCGTTAATCTCGTAAAGCTACGAAAAAGCTTTATCGACAAGCATTGCAATTTCACCCACGGTACGGGTACTCATGGGTCCCTACCCGTACAGGTAGGGTATATGTATATTTTTGTATCCGTGGGCATGGTATAGGTATAATCTTGTGCGTCTGGGTATACCTATAAGCTACTCATTTACTATGTCACAAGTGGGCACATAGAGCTTTCAATGGCCAAGTCTCTATCATTTAGCAAACCACAAAAAAAAATTATAATACATATGAAAAGGGAAGTTGTCGATTTGGATATGCAAGATTCAATGTGTCATAATAGCGAGAGGCTAGATTTAGTCGACGTGAAATATTTATATTTTCTACAAATTAAAGGTAGTCAAGGTTGATCGATGTTGTTGTATGCAAATTAATAGAAGTCCTAGATAAGATAAAATCAAACGCTTAAATAATCTAATGAAGTACATCCGTTATACTTGCCCCGTAAACATTTTGGAAATGTCTTGAGCAGTTACATGTAGAAGATTCTTAATCTCGAGTCGCAGTTACATAATTTTCATCATCAAACTATTTTGCAAAAATCATTTGGTTGGCTAAAATGACTGAGGGCGACTAAATTTCCATGGTGTTCGAGTTGCACATGATTTAATTGTGAAATAGCATAGCAGATGGTGTTTCTGTCATCGATCAGCCGGCTAAAAAAGAATGATGACAACAATTGGATGGTTGAAATAATTGATGATGTGGATAACTTGCATATAGAGATAAACTATCATTAATAAATGTTGGTGGAGATGATGTGGACAATTGCATGAATGATACAATGGACCACATGGATAGCTTAAATAGAAACCTAGACTATCATTAATAAATACTACAGGAGATGATGTGAACAATTGGATGGCTAAAAAAATTCATGAGTAGATAATGAAGAAGGAGAGAAACGAAAGATGGTGCAACTCAATTTTATTCATATGCGTTGCTCGGTATATAACGGATTACAGAGAAGATCTGGTCTACTAAGCACTAGCAACGGTTACGACCAAAAGAAGATATGTGTTGAGAGAGATAGCTAAGCTAGGATCCTAACTGATGTGGCGGTTACCACGACAAATCTCATGGTGAGATACCTAGGGTATCGTGAGGGGTGAAGATGTGCGCTCTGGTAGTTTTGTCGGCTGACAAGTAAGGATTTACCCAGATTCGGCCCCTCATTGTGAGGTAAACACCTACTCCTGCTTGTCTGATTGTATAGATGATAATGTTACAAGGTGGCCGTAATGACTATGGTGCGTGTCTCCAAAGGGTGCTCTTTTTTTTTAATTATCCAAAGGGTGCTCTTGCTTGGCTTTATATATGCAGCCAGATAGGGTTTACATGAGTCCTTGTCTTGTGCTCCAAGAAATTGGTTGCAGCTTCTTGGGCTTCGTAGGCTTCCAGGTATGTCTTCGGCTGGGCCGCATCGGGTACGCAAATGATGGGGTGCCCGGAGGGTATGACCACGTCACTAACAATATTAGCTAGCTCTTTTACGGATATCTTGCATGTAAAGTTAGACTATCATTGATAAATGTTAGTGGAGTTTGACTTCATAAGAGATATAGATAGAAGCACCCGCACTAAAATATTTAGTGGCGTTTTACTTTGTCGACATGGAAGCCTCCCACCACTATTTCCACCACAATAACCTCGAGCGGAGTTTATAATGCTAAATAGGTATCCATGACATGTGATTATTCCGGCCCGCCAGGGTGGCCCGCGTGGTGGTAAAGCTGAAAAATGCATACCAGTCGGCCTAGGAGGCCGAAGCGCAAGAACAAGAACTATTAATTCCTACTAGTGAAGAGTCCAAGACGAAGCCGGAGTGAACAATTGCCTTGGAGATCAAGATCCGTCTTATGTCGAACTAGTTTAGGACTCCAGGACTTAGTCGGTTAGGACTTTCCTTATAAGCCGGGCACGACGCCTTTATCAGCCGGTCTACGGAAGCCTTGGGGCTATGCTCTCAAGCAATCCCTCATTGTAAGTTGGCACACATATCGACTTATAGTTAGTTATAGTAGCATGTAAGATCTTGCCGCCGGGTGAGATCCGAAGCTGGGTAAAACTATGTGCAATCCGGACACCGGGGCTCTCTCGTGTCACACCCCCAATCTCTACGTTTGCTATGGCATCCTCGTATCTGCCAACAGTAGCAACACCACGACATTCGGCCCGCCAAAACTTTCTCAACCTCCTTAACCGTGACACTCTTGTTCATGGAGACAAAACACAATCTGGGAAATTTACCGGAAAAGCATTTGTCTACAATCCAAGGGTCCTCCCAAAAACTGTATTTTATAGCAAGGCCAGAAGAGTATTTTATCTCCATCCGCCCTTGCAAAAAATATGAAACACTGAGTTTTTTCTCCACCTGGAATAGAGTCTCTTATGCGAATATTTCTGATATAGATACACTACCACATATCAGTTTCATTGAATAGTTTCCACATCCAGTTTTCTAAAAGTGAATTGTTCAATATTTCCAAATCAAGGATCCTCAGACTGCCCATGTCTTTTGGCAGGCAAACCTCTCTCCACTTAACCAAAAGGTATTTTTTCATCTCTTTGTCCACACTCCACAAGAAATTATTCCTAATTGTGTCCATTCTTTCCCTAGAGCCAACTGGGACTCCATAAAAGGAATGCATGTACAAATGAAAACTTGTTAGCGAGTCATTGATTAGCTAGACTGCTAGAGTGGTTTCCCCCTCCTCCTCCTCCCCGCCTCCACCCCAATTGAAAGCAATTTCCATCGCCAAGGAAAAAAGCTTGGCACCGATTTTTTAATCAACTGGCGTCCAGTTAGGTAGCCTAAGCCTATTATTGTCCAGGGGCGAAGCTAGAGCAGAATTTCATTGGGTTCATCATTGTTAATTACAGTGTATTTTCCACTAATAAGCAAGTTTTAAAGACTAATTATGTGAGGAATAGATGAACTTCGTTGGGTTCAGCTGAACCCAACAGTTACATACCAGCTCCGCCACTGTTATTGTCAATTGGGACCCCAAGAATTTCATAGGAAATTTCCCTGAGTTAGATTTCAGTGATAAACATGGCATACAACTTAATCATCAAATCTTTCATTTAGATTGCCGAATAACCGAGGAGCAAGAGTTACACATTATTCCAAAATTAAATCGTGCAATGCACACAACTACTAGATTAGACGGGAGGGCGGCAGAGCCTCGGTAGAAGCAGAATAGGGACATGCTACTATGCACTCGGCCAATGAAGGGTAGCAGGTGTAGCCTATCAAACAACAGACACACCCTGGCATATTTGCGCATGATCCTGTTTGGCACGAACTTCCTGGAAAACCGAGCTTATTGTCATTTTCCATGTCTTGATCCAAGTTTCTGCCTGTGGAACATAAAACAAACCATTAATCTTCATGTTATTGACAGACTCCGTGGTACTATAAACTAGCAAGCAATTAATTCACAATGACTTGGTGAATTAACCGTAAGCATCCCAAGTAGTTGTATGCACCAAAACTCAAAGGAAGAAAGTTGAACGAAAGGTCAAAGCAACTGAGGTGTAACAAGTACAATAAGTCTGGTGATTATCTAGTTGGCGGTACTTACATTGCCCATGATTAGCCAAGAAGACGAGAATAAGCACTGAAAATACGATCGTTGTATGCAGCGGGTTCATAGATCTGGCCATGGAGGGTTGGTGCGGTGCTAGGTGTGTTGTGTTTGGTGCTCGTCTATATAGCAGTGTATTTATACCCAAAAAAAAAGTAGGGGCGTCCTCGTTCTATACTCAACCATCAACACGTCTAGGGCAAGGAATAAAGTGCGCCATTAATCAAAAATCAAAGCGCAGATTGTTGAAATCTTGGAACTTATGATCGATGCAAAATGTCCCTTTAATGTAAAGATATTTGTGATACGATACTCCTTTTCATCCATATCTATACCAATATAAAAGATCCAAAGGGGCAGATTCAACAAATCTTGGCCCTCAAACCATTTCAATCCAATTAATGACCTATATTGCTCCAATGGCGAGTGCTCAACATGTTTAGCATGCAATTAATATTATACCAAATGCTACACCATCCAAGTAATTAAAAGGCAATTGATATCCTACCGAATATCAACATGCAATTAATTTTCTCGCAAATATCAACATGCATTGAAAGTATATACGTATCTACCGAGCATCAGAAGTATCTATACTCAAATATTTGGTGAATTAACTAGTCCAGGGCAAGGAGTATTGCTAAAATCTCGACACTTATCATCAATGCACAATGCCCCTTTTAATATCAAGATATTTGTGATACGATGCTCATTTTCATTTATATCTATAAAAATATAAGGGCATGTACAATGGTAGAAAATGTGTGCCTTCTCTTAGCCTTCCACATCATTTAGAGAAGGCAAAATTATAAGTTGTACAATGCATTATCTCTTATTGCCATCCCTAACCATTAATAAAATCAATTATATTTTAGTAAGAAATTGTATTTCTAAGAGAAGACAAATGGTACAATGGTGAAATTAGTCTTCCCTTATTTCATAAGGGATCATTTCTTAGCTAAGGGAAGGCAACCTCCCGTTTCTTTATTCTCTCTCCGCCAACTAAACAAATATCTTACGTATCAACGCTAAGAGAAGGCTGACGTCACTCCATTGTACATGTCCTAAGAAGACCCAAAAGGGCAGATCAAAAATATCTCGGCCCTCAAACCATGTCAATCTAACTACCTATAGTGCTCCACTGGCGAGCGCTCAACATTTTTTAGCATGCCAAATGTCAAAGTCTACGGCATCCAAGTAATTAAAGAGCAATTAATATCCTACCGAATATCAACATGCAATTAATTTTCTCCGTAATATTACCGTGCATTGCAGCACGTACTGGTATCTACTCAAATATTTGGTAATTAGCATATCTGCGAAGATACTTGAGATATTTGGTCAATTAGCAAATATTTGGTAAAATATTCTCTTTAAAACCGTTTCGTGATAACAATGTTGCTTATTTGCCCTTCATAATTATAGTGTATCGAATGAACCTATCTTAACCTCTGAGGACGTGCAGTTAGATAGTGCGTATGTCAGCTGGATGAAATGAGCCTGCAGTTGTATATTCACAAGCCGCAGACTGTGCTAGTTGTTCCGACGCCGTTGGTAATGTCCCGACATCGCCAAAACCTTTACTTGGGTTCCATAACTTACTTTTTGTGTGACTGAAAACTTACGCTTGTGCGAACTGAGCCTAACTCAGCTGGTTTGGTTCCTTGTGGTGGAACTGGCCCACCCAGGTTCAAGTCCCAGACTTGGCATTGGTGTTCGCATTTTCCTGGATTTTCCAGAATTTAACCGGCGCTATGCTTTCAGTGGTAGGTGACGTGCCCGTCAACAGCGAGGCCCGTGCCGGACCAGTCTCTCGGAGGTGCTCATAGGGGTAGGGTTTGCGTGCGTGCGTTCATAGGGGTGTCTGTACGTGCGTGTTTGTGAGCGTCTGCGTCTGTACTGTGTTTCTCAAAAAAAGAAAACTTACGCTTGTGTCTCAATCCCCTCCGAACACTTCATTAGACCAGGCACCGATTAGGCGATAACCTTTCAAAGCGACAAAAAAGACCATTTATGCCGCCATTGCATTGTTTATGATCACCGCTTCCATCGCGATCGAGCTGATGTCCTCACCGCCCGATATGATGATGTCCTTGGCAATGTCGTCGAGTTGCATGTACCCGTCCGGGTGCCGCACGCCGAGGTCGCCGGTGTGCAGCCAACCGCCGGCCAAGGATTCGTTGGTCGCGTCTACGTCCTTGTAGTACCCGCTCATGACGGTGTTTCCCTGGAACAACACCTCGCCAAACGTCTTCTGGTCAGGTGGCACACTCTGCATGGTGGCTAGGTCCTTGACGTCGGCGGCCCGCGTCAAGACATTGTGCAACCCCCATGCCTTGCCTTCAGCGGCGCACGCTCGTCGACCGGCAGCGCGTCCCACTCCGGCATCCATGTGCACACGGTGGCAAGGCGTAAGCTCGGTGAGGCCGTAGACGTGGTACACCGTGAAGCCAAGATCCTCCATCCTGAACAAGACACGGTGCAACGTCGTCATGACGTGCACCGTCCCTGGCAGCGGCCTCCAGTCTGCCGTCGACGCGTTGACGACCATGTTTAGCACTGTCGGCGCTCCACCCATGTGTGTAACGCCGTGGCGCGCGATGCTGTCGAAGATGACCTTGGCGGTGAAGTGGCACAGATACAAGTTGGTGCCGCCCTGCATGGCCACGCCCCACTTGAGGTGCCAGCCGTTGGCATAGTCCACAGGTACGTGTGCATGGGCGTGAAGTCAGGTGTTGAGGTAGGCGCTATATATGGTGGTTGCAGACGCCGCCCTCACTACGGGAGAGCGGCTCGTTGTAGTGTGTCAAAAGCTTTGTCACACATAGCAAAGAAAAACGCACGGCGTCTTAGCACACAAAACACAAGACAAAGAAATGCACAAGACAAAGGCAAAGAAATACACATGGCAAAGGCAAACAAAAGAACACGGTAAAAAGATAGCCACGCGGCAAAGACAACGGACACGTGTCCACCCAAGCAGTTACGACAGGTCTTTGCCGTGTGCCGAACATGGCAAAGATCTGACATCCTGTTTTCCGAAATAGGCCCAGTGTCAGTCTTAACCATGTGCAAACACACGTTAAAGACCAAATTCCATTTTCTAAGTACCAAAAATGACTTTTTTGTGAAGCAAGTACAAAACATATGGTGCAAAATGGCACCCATCCAATTTTCTCGCTTTCTACCTAATTTTGCCTATTTAAACGACTTTATGCCGATTTTTTCGAAACTATCCAAATTTGAACTACAAGTATGTGATAGTTTGCTCTAATTTTTTTTACAAAAATCATTTTAAAGTACACATGTAGTGGTAATTTCACAAAACCGTCGATAGTTTTGAATAATTTGACCCTTTCAATGAATAGGTCCGGGGGCCATTTTGACCATTTTCTCAAAACAAATCCAAGAAAGTGTAAAAATACTTGAAAAAAATAAATCGTTTGGCATGGAGTCCTTTTATGTGTCCTAGTTGCTAGGAAAATGAAATTTTTTATTTTTTACAAACTTTTCAAAAAATTCCTTCAAAAAAAGGTATATTATCTACAAACACGTATAAGTTTCAAGCAAAATGACTAAGATATGACCAATCTCGTACCATAGTTTGTGATAATTTGCCCATATTCGGCACATAGGTGTACTTTGGCACGGAAAACAATGGTGCCAAACTGAATTTTCAAATCATTTTTAGAAATATCACTATCCATTTTCCAAGTGCAAAAAATGACTTTTTTGTGAAGAAAGTACAAAAAATATGCTGCAAAATGGCACACATCCAATTTTCACACAAAGTAATCCATATTTGATGGATCATCCCAAAATATTTGTAATTTTCTCGCTTTCTACCTAATTTCACCTATTTGAACGACTTTATGCCGATTCTCCGAAAGTAATTCAAAATTGAACTACAAGTGTGTGATAGTTTGCTCTGATATTTTAGAAAAAATCATTTTAAGATACACAATTAGTGATTATATCATGGATACCATGGTGTGCCGTCCCCATGGTCGAAGGGCAACGCATGCAGAAGCCACCCCAAAACATCTAAAAAGCTCTGCTGGAGCCACCATGACCGCTGCCCAATTCCGCTAGGATACGAGGACTAGCGGGGAGGCAACAGGCAGTGCTGCCCAATGCAGATCAGGCTCCGAAGCAATGTCTCCAAGGAGGAAGAACATGGCGGAGGCAACGCCATCGCCTGATCCGGAAAGGCCAGGATCGGAGATTTCTCTCGAAGCACCGACGAAAGATCACCACGCAAAGAGGACACCTCCAGGGAGGAGCACGACACCCACAGGTGTTGCTGTCCACATGATTTCGCCCAACAGTGTCTCCCATGACACATTGGGACAGGTCGGCATCACCACCTCTGCAGCACAACAGAGGGGAACTTGGGGGCCCTCTGGTGCTGAAGGGAACCAACATCACCAAGGACAAGGGGCCGACCGGGAAAACTCCACTAGTGCAAGGAGCTCATGGGAGAGGTGCGGCCGTCCAGCACGCACGGGAGCAGGGACAGAAGCGGCCCGCCCGACCCATCTAGGGCCCAGATCGGGCCTAGGCAGCACTCCGCCGCCTGCGGAGGAACGACACCGCCGCTCTACACCGCGCACGCCTCCACATCTTGCTGCCTGCTGCCGCACCGAAGGGCCACCTTCACCACTAGCAGCACTACAGCTAGCGCATTGGAGGATGCGGCCAACCACCGAAGCAGAACACGCCGCCGCTGTCACCGCACGAGCTTTTCTCGGCGGAGACCCCCGGCGGCGAGGAAGGGAGAACCGGGGAGGGTGGCGGTGGCCGGTGGGCCGGGGGAGCTACACGTGTCACCCTAGGTCAGAGCGACGCTGAAAATGCATGTGTTGCCCCATGCGTGGTTTTGGTAATTAATGACAATCCTTATGGACTAATGTTTGCATTGAGATATACTTGTAGATCTTGTCCATAGGAAAAGATTGGATTTCATATGTTGGACTCTAAAAGATTACATGATGATCTCTATTCAAGGGTTTATATGAAGAATAGTCATGTGAAGATTTGAGCTTATTGCAAGCATGGTTTGGAAAAGAAGATTGAGTAAACATTCATATTATCTCTAAGCCATCATATATATCTAGATAAGAAGATGAAGTTCAAGTGGATTCATGAAGACGGAGCGTAGCAAGGCTCTCCCATCCCATCTTGGCGTATGGGGGAGTATTTGGAGAAGTCTTCATCAAGCATGTGCTAGCAAGCACAATCAAGAAAGGTGTTCCAACTTGAACACGTGGATTCATGAAGACGGAGCGTATCAAGGCTCTCCCATCCCATCATGGTGTATGGGGAGTATTTGGAGAAGTCTTCATCAAGCATGTGCTAGCAAGCACAATCAAGAAAGGTGTTCCAACTTGAGGGAGTCAAGATCGTCATCATCTAGCTTAACTGGAATGCGCAAGGTAAAGGTATGATCTTGAAAGGGTTTCTATTTTACCGGTCTCGTGGTGTTAGTGGAAGACCGGGTTATAGGAGAGACAGCGTACTATCAAGAGGGGCTCTCAAGTGAGTAACTTGATCGCATCTTTGGGGAGAGCTCAAATCTTTGCATATTTGGCATATCATCTTTCTTGGTTCTTATTTGGCTTTTATCCATGTGAAAATTTAGAGCTTGTGTTCATCTCCATACCAAGCTCTAGTTCATCAAAAATGTATTTCATACGAATATCTAGTTGCGTTTTTTATGTTGGAGGTTTTACCGGTTTGCCTTTTCTAAGAGATGTCAAACTCTCTCATTTTGGCTTCCACCTAACATGATGTACTATGATGTTTCTCTGCATAATATTGAAGAGCTCATCGTTGCGATTCCAACGAGCCTAAGTTCATCAAAATCGGAGTCCGAAAGAAAAAGTTATTGTCGTTATCGTTTTGCTGTTTCTGCAGTTTTCTGGGGGCGGAAATATCCGGTCCGCCGGAAATTTTCGGGCAAATTTCTGGCCCGGGTCCAGTACTGAAAGCTTTAGTGACTTAGTCATTTTTCGGGGGTCCGGAAATTTCCGGTACTTACCCCGGAAATTTCCGGTCCATGTTTTTCCTGCAATGGCTCTTTTTCGTGGGGACCTATAAAAGGCCCCCTTCTTCCCCAATGGTTTTCTAGCTCTTCCAAGCTTGTTTTCTCTCTCTCCCCCACCAGTCTTGACCTTGGAAAGCTTGCCCCTCTCCCAATTCCTCCCATGAGTCTTGCATATCTTCGAGAGATTTGAGAGAGGAGATCTAGATCTATATTTCCACCAATCAATCTCTCCTCTAAGTGTGGGGAACCCTTTGGATCTAGATCTTGGAGTTCCATTTGTTGGGTTCTTCATTGTTCTTCCTCTCTTCTCCCTCCACACGCATTAGTTGCTTTTGGTGAGATTTGAGAGTGAAGTATTTGAGCACTTGTGCTCTTGCCATTACTTTTGTGGATCGGTTTGTGCTCTCCACGAGGATTCGTGGAAGTGAAAGTTCGTGAGCCTGTTACTCTTGGATCTTTGGACCCTAGACGCCTTTTGTGGCCAATTGGGAGCTCCCAATCCTTTTGTGGGTTGTGCCTCAAGATTGTTGTAAGGGACTCGATTTCCGCCCAAAAGGGAAATCAATAGTGGAAGGTAAACCGAGCTTTTGGGCAAGGTTCATCGGAGAATAGGGTGAGGCCATTTGTGGCATCTTGAGTTTGAAACTCACACCCTCCAACGAGACGTACTCCCCTAAAAAGGAGGAACTCGGGAATACATCGTTGTCTCCGCGTTCCTCGGTTATTTCTATATCCGAGCTCTTTACTTATGCACTTTACATTGTGATAGCCTTCGTGCTTGAAGTTTTACATCTTGCTATCACTTTCTTGCTTGTCTTGCTTAGCATAAGTTGTTGGTGCACATAGGTGAGCCTAGTTTATTTAGTTTGTTGGCTTGTTAATTTAAATACCAGTTTTATTCCACAATTATCAAGACTAAACCGGAAAAGTTTTTAAATCGCCTATTCACCCCCCCCCCCCTAGGCGACATCCTTGTCCTTTCAATTGGTATCAGAGCCTGGGCTCTCTTTTAGGGCTTTACCGCCTAGAGAGTAAAAGATGTCGTTTAGAGAATTAGTGCACGATCCCACTTTTATATTCGATGGCACTAATTATGATGTATGGAAAATTCGCATGCTTAATCTTTTTAGGGCCATGGGTCCAAATTATATCATGAGTATTGTAGATGTGGGTTTTTCTCCTCCAAAGGATTCCCAAGAATTATCTTTAGAGGATAAGAAAACTCACATCTCGATACTCAAGTATCTAATGGCCTTATATGTGTTTTGAGCGATGTAGTTCTTGCTTCAATCATGCCTTTTCGGAACGCTCATGAGCTTTGGACCAAGCTTCAAGATAAATATGAAGTGTCCAACATTATTGAGGATGATTGTTCTCCTTCCACATCCGGCCGTGATGAGTTCACAACTTCTTCCACTCCACCAACATGTGATTTGTCACAAGGTAACGAAATGGTGAGTGGTGATAGAAATTGCCTTGTTGATGGTGAATATTCTATTGACTATCCTTCATCTCTATCTCATTGCAATGTTCTATCTTTGGACTTAAACTCCTCTAGCACTTCAAATGTCCTACATGCTAGTGTTGATAGTCCTTGCATATCATGTATTAGTTGCTTAACTAAATCTCATGATGATATGCTTTGTATGTCTTGTTGCCATGAAAACAATGCTTCCATTTCCTCTAGTACTTGTGTGGCTAACAATGTAGAGGAAACCCAACACTTGTTGGAACAAGACATGGACCTCAATGGTGCTTCAAGCAATTCTCCATCACCATCGTCCATTACTCACTTTTGCCTTATGGCTAGGGATTCAAAGGTATCTTCACCTTTGGAACCCTCTACATCTAGTGATGATGAGGATGAGGATTATTATGGATAAAAAGAGGATGATATTGACTCTTTAAAAGAGAAGATTGAGATGGTTTTTGTTGCTCTCCCTAAAGGTAGTCAAGCTTACTCTTACTTGTATGAAATTTTGTCTTTTGCTATTAAGTGCAAGGATATCATTGAAGAAAAGGGGAGACTTGAAAGAGTATATGCTAATGAAAAAGCTTCTTTCACTGTCACTCTTGAGGAAGAGCAAGAGCTTCGAGTGTCTCTTGAGGAGAAACTTGAATCTCTTGATGAAACAAATGATCTTATTATTTTTAAATCATTAAGGAAAGAGATCATGCTATGCTAAATATAAAGTGCTTAAAAAGGAAAATGTTGAATTTGGCGTTGGCAATGCTAGACTAATAGAGAATGTATAGAGACTTGACAAAGCTCATAAGGCTTTGGAAAGTGAACACTCTCTCCTTACCAAGTCTCATGATCAACTCCAAACTCAACTATCTAAAATTAATGTACCTAGCTCCTCTACTCCTCTTGTAATCATGGTAATATTATTGAGGAAAATGCTAGGTTGAATGATGAGCTTGCTAAGTTGTCTTCTTCCATTTCTAATATTAATGATGCTTGTGCTACTAACTCTACTTCATGTGAAGCATCTATTTTGAAGGAGAATGTTGAGCTAAGGGCTCAACTTGAGTTCCTAACTAGCAAGTATGGGAAATTGGAAGAAAGTCATGAAAATCTCTCTAGCTCTAATGAGGATCTTCTAGCATCCCATGCGAAGCTAAAGTTAGCTCATGAGGCTATCGCTACAAAGGTAACATCTTGTGAGCCTCATGTGGACAGTGGCACTAGTTGTACTCTAAATGCTTTATTGCCATGTGCTAGTCCTTGTAATTCTTCATCAAATAATATTGCTAAATCTTGTGATGAATTACTTTCCATGCCTTGTTGCTCTAACAATGAATCATCTACTTCCTCTAGTATTTTTATTGATACTAACCATGTAGAGGAATTAAAAGAGCTCAAGGCCCAAGTCGCTTCTTTGAAGAAAGACTTGGACAAGCGTCATGTTGGGAAGTCTACACTTAACAATGTGTTGAGTGTTCAAAGATGCCACAATGACAAGAGTGGACTTGGATTCAACTCCAAGAACAAGTCCAAGTCTATCAAGAAGAACAAGGGTCAAGAACAAGCTAAAGATTCGGCCAAGATTGTGTGCTTCAAGTGCAAAGTTGAAGGGCACCATTTTAGATCTTGCCCTTTGAAGAAGAAGTCCCTTGGTGAGAAGCAACAAGGGAAGAGGCCTCAAGCTCAAACTCAAGTTCCTCAAGTTGAAGAAAAGCCACTTCTCAAGAAGAATCAAGCTATTCCTCCTGAAGTTGAGACGTCAACTAAGAAGAAGGGAAAAAGCCAATGTTGCTACTTATGCCGTGAGAAGGGCCACTTTGCTTCTTCATGCACTAGTGGTACCTTATCCAACCCTATCATAATTGATAAAGTTTATTTTCTTCGGAAGGATAAGATTGGCAATGTGTTTGACAAATATGTTGGTTCTCAAAGTGGTGTCAAGAAAAGCACCATTTGGGTTACCAAGCCTATTGTGACTAACCTCTTAGGACACAACTTGGTTGGGGACCAACAAGCTAAAACTTGATCAATAGGTGTTGTTGGAGGGCATTGGAGACTTGGCTACATCATGAAGAATAAAGGGATATTCATCAAGTTTATTCTCTCAAGCCAAGTTATTTGGATTATATTGTTCTATCTCATACCCAATGTCCCTCCTTGCGGTACCTTTTATTTGAATCATATAAAGTTGCTTGCACCCTTGTATGTGTTAGGTTTTGTACCTTGCTAGTGTTTGTATGTGTTGTGCTCTCTACTTACTTATCTTGAGTAATCAAGTATGTGTATGTTGGTTTGCACACCATTTACTTGTGTTGAGACTTATTGCTTTTATTGGATATCTTATCTTGTTGGCTCTCTTTGAGAGATTAATGGACTATCCCTTTTTGGGAGAGTGATATGCTTCGTGCACTTCACAATCCTAAAAATGTGTGTACATGAGGAATACCACTTAGTGATGATATATCAATCTTATCTATTCTCTATGTGGTATGCCTTGCTCATGAGAAATTCAAATTCTATTATGTCCATTAATTATCTCTAGTTGGTTTTGTTTGCCTCTTGTTAAGAAAATTGGATTATCACATTATGGGGGAGTAATAAGCTATGTGCATGTTACAAGCCTAGAAAATGTGAACATGTGAGGTATTGTCACCTAGAATGGATTTTGTAAATAATCTTATTCCTATGTGGCATGTTTCTAAAACAAGTTCCATATTTTCTTAAATGCCTTTTGTCTCTCTTCTTTGGATCTTGTTTGTGATGGATGTTCTTGGTACGGCTTTCCAAGCTACTTTTTGGAGTTGCTTTGCATGGTCACGTGAATATTGAAGCTATCAAGGATATCTATCTAAGCATGGCATTTAATTCCTATCCTTTGCCATATGCTTATTTGTTGTGAAGTTGGTCTTTAATATCATTCCTATATACCACCGAGATTTATCTCCATATACTCATTGTCCATGACAAGTGATACTCATAATTGTGGTGGAATTTGTAGACCATCTTCATTTTTGGCTCTTGCTTTGAATTGCCTTATTTTTATTGCTAAGGACTTTGTTTTAATTTAACTCTCTTGTCTTCCGTGTATCTTTTGGATCCTTGTTGCTCTACTCAAATTTTGCTTTGTGCTTTCTTGAGTTAGGAAAAGCAATGATCCCATTCTTGTGCATTTTCATTCAAAGTCATACTTCTAGATAATGCACTATTCTTGGGGAAGCTATCCTATATTGAGTAGAACGTCATTCTTTGAATTGGTTTTGTATCCTATGGTTTTCCTTGAATATGACTAGTGTTTGAATAATATGTATGGGAAGTGATGATTCCACTTGTGTGCATTTTGTATTCAAATACAAGATCATAAATAATGCACAAATCTTGGGGGAGCAATCCTATATGTTTTTCGAACATTAGTTGTCTTCAACATGTATTTGATCCCGCTGACGTGTCTCTTTGGAAGACAAACATTTCTCGTCTTGGTACTTTGTGCTATAATGAGAAGTGTAGAGGGTTTGGTTTATTCCTTGATGGTATTTTCATCATTTGGTATCTTACCTTCGTTTGATATCTTTTCAAAGGGATATCTTCAATCATGTGTTGATTTGGGTCTTCGATATAATTTGGAAAATTCTTTTTCTTGTCACACTTATGTGTGCTTTCTTGATTTAATTGGTGTTTTATCCAAATTGTATCTCATTTGGTTCTTGAAAGTGTTGTGCATGCATATTTATTATATGTATATCTTATGGCATGCTTACTTTCGTTGATCCAATATATAGGGCAAACTCCATCAAATCCTAAATGGCTAAGATGTGCATGAAATTCAATTTCATATCAATATGCACATATTTATGTGGAGTTTGTCCTATATATTGTAGTTTCTCTAACTACTTGGGCCCAATAAGTTTGGTAACCATGGTGTACTTGAATTTGTTTTAGGTACACTTGAGATGCATTGGAAGCTTGTCTCATTTACTAGGAAGGTGTTATCACCATGTGCTTATTGGAGCCAAGCTCGGATGATTATGAACTCTTATCTTCTACATCAACAATGCTATCTCGGTAACAAGTATCTATCTCATGCATACATTTCTACCTTTCAACCTTGTGTAGGTTGTATCTTGGCATGAATTTCCTTTATGTGATACTTGTTATCTTTCTCGGAGCATCCCTTTTATCACCTTATCCCTTGTGGATACTTTTGATGCTATGATGAGTGTGTGTTGGAAGTTCATCTATTTTCCTTTAATATAAAATTGAGCTTTGTGCGATGCTTTTAAGCAATGATCTTATTGGTATATATATGACTTCCACTTGAATATCATGTTCTTCACCGTAGTAGCTATTTTGTGTGTGCATGTTTATTTGTGGACTTATATCTTCATGATTGATGTCTAATTAGAAACTTATACACATAAGAGTAGTTACATCTTTAATTGGTATTCCAATTCTTTAGTAACCACCCTTTATTCCTTTTTGATTCTTTGGTGGTTTTTAAAAGCCACAAGCTTGGCCTTTCATTTGGTATTCCTTCCGCATCTTAATAAGCTTGTGGACCTATTTGCTACACCTTCTGTGGTTTGTGTTCTAGATGATCTAAGAGGGAGTGAGGATTCCATGGTGTGCACACCGTATTAAAATGCAAATCCTACTTTGTGCACGTACCTTGGGGAGTTCCCTCTTGGTTTGTAGAACACCTTTTTGGATCCTTTTAATTGATTACTTCTTTCGTCGAAGTATCTTTCTCTATGATATTCTTTTGCAATTTTTGGATCCTTGATATAGTTTGATCTCCCTCCATCTATTCGTCATTGGATATGTGCATTTGATTTCATTCATATCATGAGAAATGCACACATTATGGGGGAGCTCTTACTATATTGGCCTCCTAAATTTTTCCTCCCATTTCGGCAATTGATGCCAATGGGGGAGAAGTTTAGAAGGTTCAAGGAATTTTGGTTTTATGCTTTAGTTTCGTTCTTAATCATTTGCTTTCTTGCTCTTGCATCCTTGCTCTTTGTGTTGCATGGTTGCTTAATTCATTATATAAACCCTCGTAAAAGGGATTGTCATCAATTACCAAAATGGGGGAGATTGAAAGTGCATGTGTTGCTCCATGCATGGTTTTGGTAATTAATGACAATCCTTATAGACTAATGTTTGCATTGAGATATACTTGCAGATCTTGTCCATAGGAAAAGATTGGAGTTCATATGTTAGACTCTAGAAGATTACATGATGATCAATGCTTTATTCAAGGGTTTATATGAAGAATGGTCGTGTGAAGAGTTGAGCTTATTGCAAGCATGGTTTGGAAAAGAAGATTGAGTAAACATTCAAATTATCTCCAAGTCATCATATATATCAAGATAAGAAGATGAAGTTCAAGTGGATTCATGAAAACGGAGCGTAGCAAGGCTCTCCCATCCCATCATGGTCTATGGGGGAGTATTTGAATAAATCTTCATCAAGCATGTGCTAGCAAGCACAATCAAGAAATGTGTTCCAACTTGAACAAGTGGATTCATGAAGACGGAGCGTAGCAAGGCTCTCCCATCCCATCATGGTGTATGGAGGATTATTTGGAGAAGTTTTTCATCAAGCATGTGCTAGGAAGCACAATCAAGAAAGGTGTTCTAACTAGAGGGAATCAAGATCGTCATCATCTATCTCAAGTGGAATGCGCAAGGCAAAGGTATGATATTGATAGGGTTTCTATTTTACCGGTCTCGTGGTGTTAGTGGGAGACCGGGTTATAGGAGAGACGGCGTATTATCAAGAGGGGCTCTCAAGTGAGTAACTTGATCGCATATTTGTGGAGAGCTCAAACATTTGCATATTTGGCATATCATCTTTCTTTGTTCTTATTTGGTTTTTATCCATGTGAGAATTTAGATCTTGTGTTCATCTCCATACCAAGCTCTAGTTCATCAAAAACGAATTTCATACGAATATCTTGTTGCGTTTTTGATGTTGGAGGTTTTACCGGTTTGCCTTTTCTAAGAGAGGTCAAACTCTCTCCTTTTGGCTTCCACCTCACATGATGGACTATGATGTTTCTCTGCATAATCTTGAAGAGCTCTTCGTTGCGATTCCAAAATGAGCCCAAGATCATCGAAATCGGAGTCCGGATGAAAAAGTTATTGTCGTTTTCGTTTTGCTGTTTCTGCAGTTTTCTGGGGCGGAAATATCCGGTCCCTAGGCCGGAAATATTCGGTCCACCGAAAATTTCCGGCCAAATTTCCGGCCCGGGTCCAGTACTGAAAGCTTTAGTGACTTAGTCATTTTTCGGGGGTCCGGAAATTTCTGGTACTTACCCAGGAAATTTCCGGTCCATGTTTTTCCTGCAACGACTCTTTTTCGTGGGGACCTATAAAAGCCCCCCTTCTTCCCCAATGGTTTTCTAGCTCTTCCAAGCTTGTTTTCTCTCTCTCCCCCACCATTGTTGACCTTGGAAAGCTTGCCCCTCCCCCAATTCCTCCCATGATTCATGCATATCTTTGAGAGATTTGAGAGAGGAGATCTAGATCTATATTTCCACCAATCAATCTCTCCTCTAAGTGAGGGGAACCCTTTGGATCTAGATCTTGGAGTTCCATTTGTTGGGTTCTTCATTGTTCATCCTCTCTTCTCCCTCCACAAGCATTAGTTGCTTTTGGTGGGATTTGAGAGTGAAGGATTTGAGCACTTGTGCTCTTGCCATTGCTTTTGTGCATCGGTTTGTGCTCTCCACGAAGATTCGTGGAAGTCAAAGTTTGTGAGCTTGTTACTCTTGGGTCTTGGACCCTAGATGCCTTTTGTGGCGGTTGAGGCCTTTTGTGGCCACTTGGGAGCTCCCAATCTTTTTGTGGGTTGTGCCTCAAGATTGTTGTAAGGGACTCGATTTCCGCCCAAAAGGGAAATCAATAGTGGAAGGTGAACCGAGCTTTTGGGCAAGGTTCATCGGAGAATAGGGTGAGGCCATTTGTGGCGTCTTGAGTTTGAAACTCACACCCCTCCAACGAGACGCACTCCCCTAAAAAGGAGGAACTGGGGAATACATCGTTGTCTCCGCGTGCCTCGGTTATTTCTATATCCGAGCTCTTTACTTATGCACTTTACATTGTGATGGGCTTCGTGCTTGAAGTTTTACATCTTGCTATCACTTTGTTACTTGTCTTGCTTAGCATAAGTTGTTGGTGCACATAGGTGAGCCTAGTTTATTTAGGTTGTTGGCTTGTTAATTTAAACACTAAGTTTTATTCCGCAATTATCAAGCCTAAACCGGAAAAGTTTTTAAATCGCCTATTCACTCCCCTCTAGGCGACATCCTTGTCCTTTCAAACGTGGGGCATTTTCCCGGATTTGTATTTCCAAAAATATATCTCACGTCATTTCCAAATATTGTTATTCCTTGAACTCGTGAAGAATGGAATTGAGGGGACATTCAGTTACAGCGTGTTTGGCAACATTGGAGAAAGGGAGTGGGAATTTGTAGGAGGGAGTTACGTGGGAGATTAGGGCTGGGAAGTTGATTACAATTCCTAATCCCATGTTTTGTATGTCGTGAGATTTAGTAGGGGGAAATTGACTGAAAATATTTTCTGTTCGTTAGTTATGGCACCACGATGTCCTCCATCGCCTCCACGGATTACTCACACTCCACCTCCGGCGATGATCGCCGGCCTCGCGGTCGTTGCTCTTGTGGCTTGCCGGATTTTAGATCGCAGACATCCACAGCGGGCTGTGCTTCATCCAGCAACTTGTTGTGAAGCTGAATTTTATCGTTTCTCGTAGGTCACGCTAGCACTTTAGATCAGGGTAGCTTCTCATTTACGTAGATCTGGCTATAGCAAAACAAAATCGGAGCAGGCTTGGATGATGCAGCGCTGCCAAAGTTCTCGTGTGGCCTTCCATTTGCGACGGCCAAGTGCTCACCGTTGGCTTCGTGTGAGGCTCTGGGCTAACGAGACTAGCACTGCCGATCACCAACTCAAAAAAAATACACCCAATTCCTATCCCCGGCTGAATTACCTGCCTCCCCCAAGGAAGAGATCTGAGGGAGTTGACCTCCTTAATTCCCCCTCGCCTTCCCTGCTAAACTCCCAAGCCCACCAACCAATCAACGGATTATGCGTCCCGCACGGCTTAAACTCCCATTCCCTAACATTAAATTCCCGCACGAATATTCCTCTTAATTTCATGTTGTAGAAAAAGAAGATGAAGAAATGTCGTCCATTAGACTCCACAACGAACGACAAATCCTCAAACTGAATAACCCGAAACAAAGTACCCAAACTGAGTAGAATTTATTGGATAATTAAAAACAAGTTAAGATTATATGCTCATCTTTGCAATCCTAAAAAAAATCCGTGATTACATGGGGTTTTTGTGTGACAGAGTTTTTTGGCCCGAGCTTGCTCCAATCCTAGCTCGGCCACTACATTGTGTGGGACCATCTGCCTTGTCGCGTTCGGTTTCTTTGGACGTGTTTCGTTGCCCACAGCCCATAGGAACATGGTGTTTCTGCTCTTTTCGGTCCGTTTGGTTTCCTGCCCCGTTCCTCTTCCCTGCACGATCACGGACCTTTGGTACCCTTGGGTCTGGCTGAGGAGGAACGGCCGAATCGGCCGTTTCTCCAGAGCCACCCTCGCGCAGTGCAATTTGGGCACTGTTCGCTGCAAGGTTGGCTCAGCGTGGTGATGCGTTCATCTTCTCTCTCCTCCTCTTAAACTCCTCCACTAAGTGTGCCTCTAATCTACACATCTGTAAGTCGATTCGGAAAATGTTGAACATCAAATATGTGTGTCGACGAGGGGGTTCCATTCTCATGCTCGGTTTCGACTTTCGTCGACCGTAGCTTCTGATTTTTGAATTTCCCTTTTGAACATTTTTGGACGAATTTTGTCAAATTCTTCGCACTCGGTTGAGCATTTGAGAAACCCTTTGACGTGTACCTAGATCTCAAAGTTCCGCACAAATTTCATGTTGTAAGTTTTTTGTTTCGACGGTAGTATATCTTGCATATTGTAGGTATATACGTATTTGCATCTTCAACCTGCATGGGCTTCTAGTGCGCAACCAAACTCCAGGTGCACGAAATGTTGCATGCAACAAAACGGGGCAGGGCAGAACATTGTTGGCAACCAAACTCAGGCCACGTTTCACTTCAGGCAGGCCCAACTGAGCGACAGATGCAAAAGGCTGAATTTCGATACGAGCAACCCAACACGCTCTTTAGCCACGAGAGGGAAGGCGTGGAGCTCAGTGGAAGCGGTCGACGCCCGCGTCGAATGTCGATCGGCCTGGATATAGGCATTTCCTATCATCTAGTGCACCCAAACCTTGGCTTAGCACTAAATCGATTTGTCTAATCTCCACTGCTCCTAATCCTGACCACTGCCAGTACCGGTGAGTGAAACCAAGTGCGCCGCTGCCTACAAAAGAAGGCGCTGTTCTCTGTGCCAAATTGTGAGTTCCGCCGGAAGAAGAAGAACCCTCTCCATCCCTTCCCGGGCAGGGCCAACGGCAACGGAAACGCAGCCAATAGATTTCAGACCGATTTCGCGGAGTAGGTATATCCATCCACCTTCGTGAGGCGTGCTTGTGTTTGCGTTGTTTGTCTGTCTGTCGGCGGCGGCAGCGAAGAGGCGGCGATGAATCAGGTGCTGAGGTCCAGCGGCTCGGCCAAGTCGCTGTCGCGGTCACAGGAGCTGCCCTTCTCCTTCCCCGGCGTGGGGAACGATAGCTCGTCGGCGAGCAGGACGCTGTCGAGCGTCGCCAGCTGGCCGGCCAAGGGGTGGGACGACGGGAGCGACGACTTGTGGAAGAAGGATGACGGCGGAAAAGAGGGAGGCCGCGTCGAGGACTTCCGGCCGTCGGGCGGTGGCGAGGATCCGCCCACGCGCCTCATCGGGAACTTCCTCCGGGAGCAGATTGCGTCCGGAGTGGAGGCGTCGCTCGACCTGAACCTGGAGATGGAGATGGGTGGTCTCGGGAGATCGTCAGAGCTCTACTCTCGGAAACGGGAGGAGGCGCGTATCCACCACCAGAGCTCATCGTCTGACTCCGATGACGACCAAACATCATCGAAATCCACTCCAGCCGAATCATTATTAGCGCGCGCCAAGAGTAAGTCACGCTCCAGACTCTTGGACCCGCCGTCGCAGTCACCTCGCGCCGTCGACGGGCTGCGCAAGTCGTCTGCCTTGCGACCTCCAATGTCCGGCCCGCACCCTTCAGGGCGTATGACCCGCAAGTCCGGCCAGCTTTCCTCCGTGGAGGAGGAAGAGGAGGACGACCCCTTCCTAGACGACGACATCCCACACGATCACTTGAAGCGCGGCACTCTCACCACCATACTTCAGTGGGTCAGCCTGGTGCTCATCATCGGCGCCCTGGTGTGCACCCTCACGATCAAGAGACTGTCCAAGGAGAAGCTCTGGGAGCTGCGCCTCTGGAAGTGGGAGGTCCTCCTGCTCGTTCTCATCTGCGGCCACCTCGTCGCCGGGTGGGCCATCCGGATCGCCGTGTTGCTCGTGGAGCGCAACTTCGTGCTGCGGAAGCGCGCGCTCTACTTCGTCTACGGCGTCCGCGGCGCCGTGCAGAACGCGCTCTGGCTCGGCATGGCCCTCGCCTCCTGGCACTTCCTGTTCGACCAGCGGGAGACACGCAGGGCGGTGCTGGCGCCATGGGTGACCAAGGCGCTCATCTGCCTCCTCGTCCTCACGCTCATCCGCCTCGTCAAGACGCTGCTTCTCAAGGTGCTGGCCTCCTCCTTCCACGTCTCCACCTACTTCGATAGGATTCAGGAGGCACTGTTCAACCAGTACGTCATCGAGACTCTCTCCGGGCCGCAGCTCGTCGGCGAAGACTACGTGCTCGCGGAGGTGCGTGAGCTCGAGCTTGCGGGCGCAACCATCCCCAAAGAGCTCCGTGCCGCCTTGCCACCACAAAAGAGCGGCCTATTACGGCAACGCAGCAATAAAAAACGTGTCTCCGGTTTAATTTCTAGAGGACAAGGAATGAAGCAGCTGTCGGAGGAGAAAAAACAGCGCGAGATGGACGAAGGGATCACCATCGACAAGCTCCACAGGCTCAACCAGAGGAACGTCTCCGCCTGGAACATGAAGAGGCTCATGAAGATTGTGCGGTTCGGGACGCTCACCACCATGGACGAGCAGATTCAGCAGGCAACGGGAGAGGCCCTCGGTGAGTCGGCGACGCAGATTCGCAGTGAACATGAGGCGCAGCTCGCCGCCAAGAACATCTTCCATAATGTAGCCAAGCCTGGATCAAAGTAAGCATTTCTTCTTTACATCAGTGGGAGTAGTGTACTAGTATAGGTTTTTGTTTAGCTTTAATCATGAGGCACGGGGCATTCCTTTCCATCTACAACTAGCATGGTAGTAACTGTTAACTGGACTTATCTAGTGCACTGCTTTATTTAATATTCATTGCAAATAGGATGGATTCGAACAAAAAAGTATCCCTGACGTGTATGAACCTATATATAATATGCAGGCACATATACTTGGCAGACTTGATGCGCTTCATGAAGCAGGAGGAAGCCATCAAAGCTATGCATCTTTTTGAAGGAGCACAGGAGCACTGTAGGGTCAGCAAGAGGTCTCTCAAGAACTGGGTGGTAATGAATTCATCATCTCGTCATCTAAGGATAATCATTGACCTAAAGATGCGCTTCCTAACGTTTTTCGTATGGTTTCTTCTCTGTAGGTGAACGCATTCAGAGAGCGCAAAGCTCTTGCCCTCACGCTTAACGATACGAAACACGCTGTTAACAAGCTCAACCAGATGGCCAATGTTGTCGTTTGCCTCATTGTGTCTGCTCTCTGGCTTCTTATTCTTGGAATAGCAACCACACATTTCTTTGTTTTCATCGGTTCACAGCTTGTTGTGGCAGTCTTTGTATTTGGGAATACTCTCAAGACAATTTTCGAGGCTATTATATTCTTATTCCTCATGCATCCTTTTGACGTCGGTGACCGCTGTGAAATTGAAGAGGTGCAGGTAATGAATCTCTTCTTCGTGCCCATTGTTTGTTTGTTTTTTCGTAGCCATTTTTATTACAGCGTTATCAACCAGAGCATTTCAAAACTCATATCACAGAGAGTGGATGCAAAAATCATCCAGGGAATAGAAAAACTATGTCGCATCCACGACAGTTTATATATCATTGTTTACTAAATTGCATATTACCATTGCGCTCTATGACTGAAGTTTAAGCACCTGAATTTCAGGTCGTCGTGGAGGAAATGAATATCTTGACAACAGTCTTCCTCCGTTATGATAACCTTAAGATCTATTATCCAAACAGTGAACTGGCCACAAAACCAATTATGAATTTCTATAGGAGCCCGGATATGGGAGAAGGCATAGACTTCTCTATTCATGTTGCCACACCTGTGGAAAAACTGTCCATCATGAAGGAAAGAATATTACGGTGTGTATCTGAATTTGTAATTCGCAGTTCGGTTTTGCTGCTGATATTTACCACGTCGGACGGACTAACCAATTTATTTTCACTTGTGGCTCCAGTTACATCGACTCCAAGAAGGAACATTGGTATCCCGGCGCCATGGTTGTCCTTAGAGATGTTGATGACACCAACAAGCTGAAAGTATCCATATGGCTCCGGCACACACTCAACTTTCAGGACATGGGGATGAGGTTCGTGAGAAGGGAGCTGGTGCTGCAAGAGATGATCAGAGTATTGAAGGACATGGGCATCGAGTACCGTTTGTTGCCCCGTGACGTGAATGTGCGCAACGCGCCCCCTCTTCAGTCCACGAGGATGCCCACGACATGGAATTATTATTCGTAAAGCATCTCTCCTGCCCCCTCTTGCATCCACAAGGATGCCAACGACGTGGAATTATGCAGTCCTGCACGGAGAGCACCTTATGAAAGACCGAAATGCAACAGTCAAATTTCCTGCCTAGCAAGAGCGTGGATAAAGTGCCTGGTAGTAGCTAACCAGTAGCAGAGAGGGCATACCCCTTCCATCCCATACAGTGTGTATTTCCATCTTTTATGGAAAGTCAAACTTCTTAGGTTTCTCGTGTTATACAAAAACGTACCAACATTTATACAATCAAATTAGTATTACTAGATTCACGATGAAATATATTACTCTTTGCGATGGAGTATCATCATATACCGATTTTGTTTATTGTTGTATTTAAATAGTTTAACTTTCCAACAAAGTTAAAATTACACTCTTTGTGACACAAAGGGGGTAGAGCTCTTCGTGTGCTTAAGGGAATCATTTGGTGTAGTTGTCTCTATTATGAATGCTTTGGTACTTGCATGCAGTAAACTGCCATCTCCTACTGACATCATCACATTAATTGCTAAATTCTAAAATTCTCAATGATTTATCCTCGAAATCGTTAATCTGATTAGCAGTATGTTTACCGTTGAGTCTTCTGGATGAAGGATTCAAATTTTGGTCTCATGTTTCTATGTTTTGACAAAAAGATGATCTCGCTAGTTACCAGATTAAAATCTACCAGTTAACATGACAGTAACTGATGACGTGGGACACACGTTCGTTGGGAGACCCCAAGAGGAAGGTATGAAGCAGTGCAGCAGCAAGTTTCCCTTAGTAAGATATCAAGGTTATCAGATCCAGTAGGAGCAGGAAGCACTTCTGAAGGTTGTCAATGGTGCCAAAAAAGTACTTGCGTGTGGAAGGGAGTTCGGCTGTTGACGTGGAACCTGTACACAATACAATCAAACTATTTTGCCCCAACGAAACAGGAAGGGTGTCAATCTTCCTGGCTTGCTGAAAATAAAGGATTAAACGTGTGGTGTGGAAATAGTATTTAATTGCAGAAAATGAAAAGGAACAATGATTGCAGTTGGTTATATTATCTGTGTAAAAGAATGGACCGGGGTCCACAGTTCACTAGTGGTGTCTCTCCATAAAAGATAACTAACATGCTGGGTGAACAAATTACAGCTGGGCAATTGAAAAATATTGAACGCATGACAATGCATATATATGACATGATGATTACTATGATATTCATGTGGGCATTACGACAAAATACATAGACCGTTATCCAACAGCGTCTATGACTAAGAATCCACCTCCAGGTTGTCATACCGAGTTCCCTGTTGGTATTAAGTTGCAAGCAACGGATAATCACATTAAGTAATGTGCGTAATGTAAACAAATGCATTAGACCTAACGGCGCACCCTTAAGTTAAGCATCGGTTATATTATCCCTAGTGCCAACAGCACATCCACAATCTTAGAAGTTGCTGTCATTCTCCCAGATTACCGGAGGCATGAACCCATTATCTAGCATAAGTACTAAATCTTACAGTTACAAACATCTACTTGGTCAAAACATTTACTAGTAACAGAAAGCATGCAAGATCATAAATAACTTATAAAATAGATTGATAATCAAATTGACATAGTATTCAATATTCATCGGATCCCAGTAAACACAACATGTAGCATTACAATAAGATGATCTTGATCATGATAGGCAGCTCATAAGATCTAAACATGATAGCATAAAGTGGAGAGACAACCATCTAGCTACTGCTACGAACCCGTAATCCAAAGATGAACTACTCACGCATCACTCCGGAGCCAGGCATGGCGATGTAGAGCCCTCCGGTGATGATTCCCCTCTCCGGCAGGGTGCCGGGAAGAGATTCTGAACCCTCCCGAGCTAGGGTTGACGGCGGTGGCGTCTCTGGAACTTTTCGTAGATAATGGCTCGGGTGTATAGGGTTTTCCCGTGAAGATGAATAAATAGGCGAAAGGGCGGCGGCTGGAGCGACCCGAGGGGCCCACACCACGGCGCGGTTGGAGGTGGGGCCACGCCGCCCTATGGTGTGGCGCCCTCCTCGGTCGCCTCCGTCTCTCCTTTGGACTCCGTGTACGTGTTGGAAAAATAGGAGGTCCTGTCCAGGTTTCGTCCAATTTTGAGAATATTTTCAGAACAACTTTTCTGAAATACAAAAACAGCAGAAAACAGGAACTGGCACTGTGCCATCTTGTTAATAGGTTAGTCCCAGAAAATGCATAAAAATGCTATGAAGTGTATGTAAAACATGTAACAATTGGTATAATATCAACATGGAACATCAGAAATTATAGATACGTTTGAGATGTATCAAGCATCCCCAAGCTTAGTTCTACTCGTTCTCGAGTAGGTAAAACGATAAAAACAAAATAATTTCTGAGGTGACATGCTACAATCATAATCTTGATCAAATAGTATTGTAAATCACATGCTACGAATGAAGTGATCCAGATCAATGGTCTATAGTTTGCTAGCAAATAGATAATGAGCAAACAACTGAATCATATAAGCAAAAACTTTTCATGAATAGTACTTTCGAGACAAGCATCAAAGAGTTTTGCATAAGAGTTAACTCATAAAGCAATAGATTCTAAGTAAAACGTATTTGACCAACACAAAGGAAGATTTAAGATTCAGCAATTGCTTTCAACTTTCAACATATATATCTCATGGATATTTGTTAACACAAAGCAATATAATAGGTGCAATATACAAGTATATAAAAATTGTTGCACCAAAGTTGACACTAGTGTTTGCTTCTGAGACAGAAAGAAGTAGGAAACTGACTCAACATAAAAGTAAAAGAAAAGCCCTTCACAGAGGGAAGCAGGGATTAAATCATGTGCTAGTGCTTTTTAAGTTTTTAAAATCATATAGAGAGTAAAATTAAGTACAATATGACCCCTGCCAACCAGACTTTTAAGAGCGGCTCCCATGAAGGACGTTATTTCTACCAGCAAGGCAGATCATCCCTCTTCTCTTTTGTTTACACATGCAGATATTTCACTGTTTGTCATTGCTTGACTGATAAATCAGGGCAAAAATGTGAAGAGAATTAAGCGGTTAAAGTTGTAATTAATTGGGACTGGGCACCCCATTTGCCAGCTCTTTTTGCAAAATTAATGGATAAGCGGATGTATATGCCGCTAGTCCGGTGGTAAAGTCTGTTTGACAGTTGACATAAAGACATCCACCCCGTCCTCATGAGCTTGGTAAACATTGACACAAAATAGGAGTAATAATTTTTGAATAGTTTAAAGGTAGCACATGAAAAATTTACTTGGAGTGGCAAGGAAATACCACATATAGGTAGTTATGGTGGACACAGATGGCATGGATTTTGGCTCAAGGTTTTGGATGCACGAGAAGCATTCCCTCTCAGTACAGAGTTTAGGCTAGCAAGGTTATTTGAAGCAAACACAGGATATCAACCGACACAGCAAGACTTATATGAAAACATATTGCAAGCATTATAAGACTGTTAACCAAACCCTTTTACTAGAAAATATCTAGACCTTAGAGATACCAATCATGCAAACCAAATTTCAACGAGCTTTACGGTAGTTCTTCATTAATAGGTTTTAACTACATGATACAAAAGCTTAAACATGAACTACTTGATAACTCAAAACAATTGACAAGTATCAAATTATCCAATACAGTGATCTACAAGAATATGTAAGCTTTTTCCATTATACCATCTACCACATGCAGCATTTTCTGTTCCAACCAAACACCAATCAACTTATTTCAACATAAACTCTCCAAACAATTATAAGTGAAGCAAGAGAGTACTTTCTTTAAAAGAACTAACAGCTCTGAATAAGAGATGCATGCAAAACAGGAGCTAAAAGCATAGCAATAGCTAGATAAGAATACTCAACAAGTATAAGTGAAGAATAGGAGTATTCATATGAAAAAGCGGAGCGTGTCTCTCTCCCAATCAAGAATGCTAGGGTCCAATCAAGTTGACCATAAGAAAAATAAAATACTGAAAATAAAAGCACACAGACGCTCCAAGTAAAGCACATATGATGTGAAAGAATTAAAATATAGTTTCACTAGAGATGACCTGATAAGTTGCTGATGAAGAAGGGGATGGCATCCCCAAGCTTAGACGCTTGAGTCTTCTTGAAATATGCTGGGGTGATCCATGGGAGCATCCCCAAGCTTAAGCTCTTCACTCTTCTTGATCACATTATATCATCCTTCTCTCTTGACCCTTGAAAACTTCCGCCACACCAAACTCAGAGTAATTCTCATTAGAGGGTTAGTGCACAATCAAAAACTCACATGTTCTATAAGGACACAAACATGACCGTTACTTTTAACATTAACTACTGCCACTGATGTTATGTGAAGCTCTTCACCCTAAAAAAGAATTCCACTCAACACTAGTAAAAGAGAGAATGCGAAAAATAAAAGACAGAATCTGTCTAAACAGAACAGTCTGTAAAGACGAATTTTTTCGAGGCACTTACGTTGCTCAGATCGAAAAACACAAAACTAACGAAAGATGCGTACATATCTGAGGATCACGCACAAAAATTTGCAGATTTAAATAATTTTTCTGTGATTTTACAGAAGTAAAACGGTGAACAGCAGAAATCTGTTCCTGCGCAGAAATCCAAATCTAGCATCATCTTCCTATTAGAGGCTCCACTTGGCACAACAATGCGAAAAATAAAGATACAAAGGAATTGTTACAGAAGTAAACAACTCCTTGACTAAAACTGAAAACAAAAGATAATGGGTTGCCTCCCAAAAGCGCTTTCTTTAATGCCTTTTAGCTAGGCTTGAAGATTTTAATGATGCTCTCATAAGAATAAGAGTTGAAAAACAAAGGAGAGCATCAAGAGGCAAATATCAAACACATTTAAGTCTAACCCACTTCCTATGCAAAGGAATCTTGTAACAAAATAAATTATTGAAGCATAAAGCAACTAGCATAGAAAGATGAAACAAATAAATTCAAAACTTTCAACATAAAGAGAGGTATTTTAGCGACTTGAAAACTTTTACAACCATATTTTCCTCTCTCATAATAACTTTCAGTAGCATCATGAACAAACTCAACAATATAACTATCACATAAAGCATGCTTTTCATGATCTACAAACACATAATTTTTATTAAGCTCAAAAACAGTGGGGTCATTAAACCCACTTTTGACAATAGTAGTATAACAAATATCATTAGGCAATATAGGACCATCATCAAGAGCATTATCATATAAGACATTAGGGAGCACATTTTTACTTTCTGCAATTTCCTTTTCTTGAGTCAAGGAGGTTGTTACTTCAAATTTATCAAAAGGAGATATTTCAATAGAATCATGACATTCAACAATATAGCATTTCTCCTCCTTAGGTAGGCATGGAGGGTAATCATATAATGTAAGAGTTAAAGAGTTACTATCATTAGAAGGTAGATCCTCCTTTTGATCATCACTCTCTTCCTCTTTTTCATCAAATGAGCTTTCAGTTTCAGCAGTTTCTTCTCCCACAGGTTCCTGAAAGGTAGCAAGTTGTTCTGGAGAATAAGTTTTCTCAAGAAATTCAGTGATATAAGGATTATCATTGTAATATTCAAGGCAATAACCAAGTATAGCAAAATTTCAGATTTATAAGGAGAATCATCATCGTGAATATAACCAGCAATTTCATAGGCACCTTTAAAAACAAAAAATTCTTCAGTTTGTTCAAGATTACCAAAGTCATAGTTTCCTTTAGCATAAGCAGCCAAGGTTTCATTATCATTATAATCACATTGGAAAGGGAGGTGTTTATGCCTTCTACAACATAATGATTCATTAAAGCAGTAGGATTCATCATAAGTAGAGCACAAGTTTCTTAGCAAAAATTCAATTTATTATTTGTTCCATAATGTACCCTTTTTGAGACAAGCGGTATTCCTTATAATAATTTTGTTGCCTCCGTGAACCCACTTAGCCAATAAGATTTTGTTTCAAAGAGAGAAACATTGATAGCAAGTAAACAACTAGACATAATAACAAACCGAAATAAACTAGATGCAGAAACTAATTTTTTTGTGTTTTTGATTTTAAAGCAAACAAGATAAAATAAATAAACTAAGCAAGACAATAACAAAGTAAAGAGATTGGAAGCGTGAAACTCCCCTTGCAGAAATCCTCTTGCTCCCCGGCAACGGCGCCAGAAAAATGCTTGATGACGTGGGACACACGTTCGTTGGGAGACCCCAAGAGGAAGGTATGAAGCAGTGCAGCAGCAAGTTTCCCTCAGTAAGATACCAAGGTTATCAGATCCAGTAGGAGCAAGAAGCACTTCTGAAGGTTGTCAACGGTGCCAAAAAGTACTTGCGTGTGGAAGGGAGTTCGGCTGTTGACGTGGAACCTGCACACAACACAATCAAACTACTTTGCCCCAACGAAACAGGAAGGGTGTCAATCTTCCTGGCTTGCTGAAAACAAAGGATTAAACGTATGGTGTGGAAAATAGTGTTTAATTGCAGAGAATGAAAAGGAACAATGATTGCAGTTGGTTGTATTATCAGTGTAAAAGAATGGACCGGGGTCCACAGTTCACTAGTGGTGTCTCTCCATAAAAGATAACTAACATGCTGGGTGAACAAATTACAGCTGGGCAATTGACAAAATATTGAGCGCATGACAATGCATATATATGACATGATGATTACTATGATATTCATGTGGGCATTACGACAAAATACATAGACCGTTATCCAACAGCGTCTATGACTAATAATCCACCTCCAGGTTGTCATACCGAGTTCCCCGTTGGTATTAAGTTGCAAGCAACGGATAATCGCATTAAGTAATGTGCGTAATGTAAACAAATGCATTAGACCTAACGGCGCACCCTTAAGCTAAGCATCGGTTATTTTATCCCTAGTGGCAACAGCACATCCACAATCTTAGAAGTTGATGTCACTCTCCCAGATTACCGGAGGCATGAACCCACTATCTAGCATAAATACTAACTCTTGGAGTTACAAGCATCTACTTGGCCAAAGCATCTACTAGTAACGGAAAGCATGCAAGATCATAAATAACATATAAGATAGATTGATAATCAACTTGACATAGTATTCAATATTCATCGGATCCCAGCAAACACAACATGTAGCATTACAATAAGATGATCTTGATCATGATAGGCAGCTCACAAGATCTAAACATGATAGCATAAAGTGGAGAGACAACCATCTAGCTACTGCTATGGACCCGTAGTCCAAAGATGAACTACTCACGCATCACTCCGGAGGCAGGCATGGTGATGTAAAGCCCTCCGGTGATGATTCCCCTCTCCGGCAGGGTGCCGGGAAGAGCTTATGAACCCTCCCGAGAGTTGACGGCGGCGGCGTCTTTGGAACTTTTCGTGGATAATGGCTCAGGTGTCTAGGGTTTTCCCATGAAGATGAATAAATAGGTGAAAGGGCGGCGGCTGAAGCGACCCGAGGGGCCCACACCACACCACGGCGCGGTTGGAGGTGGGGCCGCGCCGCCCTATGGTGTGGCGCCCTCCTCGCCTCCGTCTCTCCTTTGGACTCCGGCCGTGTACGTGTTGGAAAAATAGGAGGTCCTGTCCAGGTTTCGTCCAATTCCGAGAATATTTCCAGAACAGTTTTTCTGAAATACAAAAACAACAGAAAACAGGAACTGGCACTGTGTCATCTTGTTAATAGGTTATTCGCAGAAAATGCATAAAAATGCTATGAAGTGTATGTAAAACATGTAACAATTGGTATAATATCAACATGGAACATCAGAAATTATAGATACGTTTGAGACGTATCAGTAACTCATAGTTATAAGGTAAATTGTATGTGTTTTTTAACATTTTAATGATACGAAAAGCTAGAGAACATTTATTGAAGTGTTTCCAACAATTGAAGGATGATACATTCAAAAAAAAAGTAGTATCATGCAACCTTCCATGTGAAAATATCCGATGAAAACCAACTTTTGGTGAAAACCACAAAAATATTGTGTTTAATAGTTTTAAAAATTCTTAACAAAAACGCTTTACGTTGGGAATGTAAAGTTCTATGGACGTGTAAATTGGCAAGTTGAAACTCAAAATTGTTTAGGAGTTATGAAAATAACGTCACTAGTAACAAAAAATATCTCTATAGTTTTCCCTCCTGACTTCAATTACCAAGATATATTGTAAGTTTCAAAAATCTTTTAGAGCAATCTCAGGTTTGAAAGAAAACCAAGTCGATTCACTTACAGGACTGGCCTTCCTCCATACAGCAAAGCCAACAGACACCGCGTCCCCTTCATCAGCGCTGCATGGCCTTGTACGACTATGGCCTCTTGGGGTGACAATGGGAGAGAACATGGAGGAGACAGGGAGGAGGGGGTGGCGGCATGAATTAGCCCCCCCCCCCCCCCCCCCCCCCCGGCCCTATAGTTGGGCACGCGAGTTAGTGGGGGGAAATCTCTACTATCAATTTCTGAGATTGAATCCTTTATGTATAGTCAATGCTGATACTTTATAATACCCCGGAGGCCTACCCAATTTGGTGCGACAAGTAATTATAGTGCACCGTTTTTTGATGTATGTGTCGACTTTATGTGATTTTTATTGTAATATTTGTACTACTAAAACATTCTAATAAAAATATGTGTGCATCCATTGATGCAGAGGCTAGGGCATAGCTACGATAGCTAGGTGCAAGGTTTGCATGGCTGCGGACGAGGACATGATGCATGCACTCATCAAATGCTCTCATGCAAAGAATTTTTGGAGGGAGGCAGTGGACTGGCTTCATGTGAAATTGCCAAAGCTCCATCCAGATACATGGTCGAGAGATTTTCTCTGTGACTCTCGTTTCACTGGTGAGGATCGAGCAAAAATCATAATGGTTATGTGGGCGATTTGGACTTCAAGGAACAACATCACCCATGATAAAGCTAGCACCGATCCAGTGCAATCTATGTAGCGTATCCGGGAGGCCCTTGTTGTGCTTGATCTTCCGAGAGAAAGTGCCAGGGTGTTGCCAGGATATGGCTGGCGTCCACCTGAGGAGGGTTGGATCAAGATCAATACGGATGCCGGAGTTGATTAGCTACTGGGGAAGAGTGGGGCCGGCGGGATAGCAAGAAATTCATCAAGCTTCCTTGCGGCATGGAGTAAACAACACCTAGGAGTGTCCGATCCGCTGGTGGCTGAAGCGCTTGCTTTGCGCGATGGAGTTATTTTTGCGAAACTTAGAGGGTTTGCGCAAGTGATTATGGAGGTTGATTGCGTGGATGTTGTCAACATGTGGAGGGCACGCCAAGTTTCGCACTCTGTGGTAGCACCGATTTTATTAGAAGTAGAAGAGCTAGCTAAAAGTTTTAATAAGTTTGATATCCATCATGTAAAGAGACATGCAAACGGTGCCGCCCATCTTTGTGCTAAGTTCGCTTGCACTTTGGAGGTGTTGGACTGTTGGATGGACTCGCCGCCTAGCTTTCTTGTAACCAGCGTCCTAGCTGATTACGTTGTATCTGAAGTTCATGAACAAAAGGTTCTGAAGTTCCCCGCAAAAAAAAGGCTAGGGCTTAGCTCTCTTTCAAAATAAAAATAAAAAATTATAGTGGACTGATGCATGAGGGATATGGCACAATCCCAGCTTTCCTGATTGAGACTGAGGGGAAATGCTATCGCAAATATCTCCTAGTTTAATCACGTTAGTGTGATTGCCTACCGTATAGGGAATTAGGGACCACAAGATCCTAGTAATATGTCCTAAAATATTTCCTAGTTATGATTGCCTATTCTATGGGGATCATAATATCCTAATAATTAATTTGTTAGATTATTTCTTAGTTCACTACAGGAATGGGCTGATTCGCCGACGGCTTCAGGCCATCGGCAAAGCCCAGAAAACAGTCGGCGTAGGCTCTGCCGACCCGTCGGCGTATGGCCCTCGGCGTTATACGTCGTCGGCTCAGGTTGTTTGGCCGTCAGCGCATAGATTGCCGTCGGCGTAGTCTATGCCGACGGGCCGTCGGCATATGTTTTTCAGTTTTTTAACTTTTCGAAAAAAATTGAATTTTTTTGAATTTTTTTAAACTTTTTTTGAACTTTTTGAACATTTTTTATTATATTTTATTTCTATTTCGAAATTTCCCACTTAGTCACATATTTAATCTCTAATTAGACACTTAATCATAGGTCAAAGTAATTATCATGGTCAAACTTCTCATTCGGTCACCCATCTTCAGATTGCTCCGGGCCAAGCACACTTAACTTTTGAGTTCATTCAAATTAGCTGCCAAATGAAATTTTATTACTTTCTGACATTAGTATCCTATCAATCATATTAACCCCTCGGTTACGATATTACACTTTTTTATTTTTTTTATTTTAAAATTTGTTCGAATAAGGAACAATGATTATGTAATAATATTTTGAATAAATAACAATAAAATTTATTTTACTTTATTTTCTTCTTTTTACATTTAATATGGAATAATTCATATCTTTAAATCAGTAAATCGAAATTTGACAAATAAAATATCTAAGTCGATTAGAAAAATGAGAGGAATTAAAATATGCCATCCATATCATCTTTTGAATCATGTATATGACTTTTTGCAACATATTTTTGGTACTTGCTCAATAAAAAAGTCATTTTGGCACTTAAAAATGGAAAAAATGATATTTATAAAAATATTTTGAAAAAATTCAGTTCTGCAATATTGTTTACCATAACGAGATACACCTATGTGTCAAATATGGGCACATTATCACAAACTATGACACGTGAATGGTCATAACTTGATCATTTGACTCGCAACTTATACACGTTTATAGATGATTGACCTTTTTGTTAATAAGTTTTTTGTAAACTTTGCCAAAATTCAAGTTTATCATCTATCCTAGCAACTAGTACACATAAAAGGACTCCATGCCAAATGATTTAATTTTTGACTATTTTGTCACTTTCTTTTATTTTGTTGAAAAAGATTAAAATGGCCACCGTGCCTATTCATCGAAAGGGGTCGCATTTTTAAAAACTATCGATGGTTCTGTTATATAACCACTAATGGTGTATCTTAAAATAAATTTTGTAAAAATTTCAGAGCAAACTATCACACACTTGTAGATCAAAATTCAATTACTTTCGGAAAATAGGCATAAAGTCATTTAAATAGACGAAATTAGGTAGAAACCGAGAAAATTCGTAATATTGCTGGATTATCCATAAAAGATGGTCTACTATGTGTGATAATTGGATGGGTGCCATTTTCCACCATATTTTTTGTACTTGCTTCACAAAAAATGTCATTTTTGACAATAAAAAAAATAAAAAATGATATTTATAAAACTAATTTGAAAAATCTCAGTTCTGAAACATTGTTTGTCATACCAAGATACACTTATATGTCAAATATGGGCACATTATCACAAACTATGGCACGGGGACGACCATAACTTGGTTATTTGACTCAAAACTTATAGATGTTTATAGATAATTGACCTTTTTGTGAAAAAGTTTTTTGTAAACTTTGTCAAAAATTAAGTTTATAATTTATCCTAACAACTAGTACACATAAAATGACTCCATGCCAAAGGATTTAATTTTTTGACCATTTGTCACTTTCTTTTATTTTGTTGAAAAAACGGTTAAAATGGCCGCCATGCCTATTCATCGAAATATCCACCCAACTCTTGCAAAAACGGTTAAAATTGCCGCCGTGCCTATTAATCCTAGCTTGGTTGTGTTAGGTTAGGAGATAGGAACATCGAAAACCAATATCCACCCAACTCTTGCAAAGATTCCCTCCGTTTCGCTCGGAGTGGGAGTTTTCAGCTATAAGTCCACAAACTTACTAGAGAGAAAGTGAAGTCGGTGAAGTCGGTCACACATCGGAGTAGGATATTGGACATGTACAACATCCAACACACTTTTACACATAATAAATGGCCACATGTAATTTTTTTTAGGCATTCCGGCGCTCCAGTGGTCTTCTTCCGGCGAAACCCTATACTTTTGTTCGAAATTCTACAAGATATCAAATATGCAACTCCAAATCAATCATAGGATGAACTAGTCTCAATAGGTGTTTTAGGTCATAAATATAGTGTGGCTCACAAAGCAATGTAAGTGGGGAGAAGACGCGGAATGTTTATACCTTTCATCACCGGTCTTCACCCTTTCTTGTTGGTTCCATCCTTACTCACCAGTTTTTTTTGAATAATATAGTTTTGAATAATGTGTATGATGATGAAGATCTCATTCTCCTCTTCGAAACGAGCTAAAGAACATCAAAATCCGATTTCAAATGCAAAAGTTATGCGAAAAATGGTGAGCTAGATCAAAATAGTAGAGAGACTATGCCGAGGGTGGCCGTCGGCGTAGAGAGGATACGCCGACGGCTTTTTCTATGCCGAGGGTGGCCGTCGGCGTAGCCTCTGTACGCCGACGGCTGTTTCTACGCCGACGGCCACGGCGGCGGGCTGACCACCATGGGCTCTACGCCGACGGCCTCGACAAAAGGCCGTCGGCGTAGCCTCTGCCCGTCGGCGTATGACGCCATTCCTGTAGTGAATCATAATATCCTAATTAAATTGTTGCGATTGCATCTTCATTCTAAGGCTGTAAGCAATATAAATAGAAGAAAGGCACCTCACGGTAAATCACAGACTAGACTTTGAGTGAGGACTGGGCGTTGGCCCAGTGGTAGGAGCCAGCGGTGGCTGCTCCTCCCGCCCGGGTTCGATCCCTTGTGGATGAATTTCGGGTGTCTCTCGCTAGTGGCACTGTTCAATAGGAACAGTGTCCGTGGTACTGTTCGCTAGGAACAGTATTCCGCATCATCAATAGTGTCTCTGGTCTAGCCTGTGAGCTCCATGAGGGAAAAAATCTTGTACCAGGCAGACAAGTCGGGTCTAGTTTGTAGGTCTAGATTAGGTTCACAGCTAGTGGTGTGAGTGTGGTGTGAGTGTGGTGTGCGTGTGTAAGGCTGTGTGTCTGATCAGATACTACAACTTGTACCCACTTAAGTGAGACGAAAAAAAAAAGACTAGACTTTGAGGGAGTGAGGCAGCGGAGTACCTAAGCTAGCTCACTTCAAACTCGCGCCAAGTTTCTTTTGGTGCGATGGGTCCTGGTCCAGTCCATCGCTGCTTGGCTCCTCTTATTGTCCTGCTTCTCTTCTGCCGCTCTGGTGAGTTACCTGAACTCTGTACAAGTTTATTTGTGAGTTGTTAGGTTGTTTGGAGCAGACAATCAGGGTGTGAGTCGGTAGTTGGAGCTCACGGACGAACAGCGTGTAGGGGTCATAGCAACATACGAATGGATGCTTTTTCATCAAAGATGTTGACCTCTGAAACAAATATTTTTATTTGCTTTGTAGCGGCTGCGGACTACAAAATTGACTACTGGTGTGTGGCAAGTCCGAGGGCGAGCGACGCGCTGCTGCAGGAGGGGGCTGAACTACGCCTGCGGGCAGGGCGGCGCGGACTGCTCTTTACTCCAGCCCGGGGAAGGCTGTGCCGCCCCGGACACCGTGCGTGCCCATGCCAGCTACGCCTTCAATGCCTTCTGGCAGGTAGACCCTCTGAAGAAAAGCTGCGACTTCAATGGCGGCGCCATGATCACCAGCACTGATCCCAGCACTGCCACGTGCAAGTACCCGTCCTATAGGTAATTAGTACTCTCTTTGTTCCATAATATAAGATGTTTTAACAAAGTTGTTTTAGCTTGCTAAAACGGATTATATTGTGGAACATAGGGAGTAAACCATAAGAAACTTACTGAACTGTATGCAAACTGATCGTGGTGAGAATTGTGTCATTTCCTTTGAATGATTCGCAGGAGTTGATTGCGCAACACCGGCGATCACACGGTCGAAACAAGGGACAAGGCGTCTATTGCACCAAGGCGCCATCGAAGATACAAGTTGCAAGCGTGATGCTGATGTGTGTGTGTGGTTTGGGTACGACGTGTAAGTGGGGTGTGAGATTCTTGATGACCGGATGAATCTGGGTACAATTTGTTCAATCGTATGTGGGATTGACATTGGCAATCGAGTAATAAACATTTTCTTAGTGTGCCTACTGGAATCATTTGGTGCAGTCATCTCTGTTATAAATGCTCTGGTACCTGCATGCAGTAAACGGCCACCTCATACCGATATCATCACATTAATTGCTAATTCTAAAATTCTCAATGATTTAGGCCATAGTTTGGTGAATTCTTTTTTCCAGCACATTTCATGAACACATGTAATAGTGAATATTTGGCTGAATTCAGCATATTTATTTGGCTGGAAGTGGGTTTCTATTTTTTGTCCGGTAGAATTTTTATCTTTCAAATTTTTTGATAAATAATATATATAAATATCCAGAAGATACAAATTTTGTGAGCCCTCTGCACGAACATAATATCAAGAACATGTCTAGACAAGGATGCACACAACATAATATCTCCACTAAGATAAAAAGACAGAGTCTGTCAGATCCGGAGGATCTAAACCGTACATAAGCCTATATCCAACGTCTCACGTTAGCCCGGTGTTGTATGATGTGCACCGCACAGAAAAAAAAACTAAAGGAGACGAAGCTGGCCCTCCACCGATACTCTGCACAACCGCCGCCCACCCACCCACGTGTCGCTGCGGCCCTCCGTTGCCCGCCCACGCCCTCCGCCGCCCGCCCACCCACGTTCCTCCTCCGCAGTGCCGCCCCAGTTGGAGGCAGAAGAATCGGAGAGGCACATCGCCGGCTCGCACCTGCCTGCTACGGCGCCCGCCCTCCATCCCCTACGCTGGCGCCCTCCATCCCCGCCGCCGCCGCCCTCCATTAAAGCAGGTCGTGGCCGCCTGCTCCCGCGCCCGCCCGCCGGCCGAAGACACAGGCCTCCGCCAGGACGCCAGCGCCCGCCCTGCCCGCACGCCCGTCGCCCTAGACGCACGCCACGCCCGTCCATTCCGCCGTCGGGTCCGCAATCCTGGATCTCGCAGTGGGCGGCGGCGAGATTGCAGCCTGTCGCCCTAGATTGCAGCCTGCACGTCGTCCTCTCTCTCCTGTCGCACAGGAGTCACGACGCCGTCTTGGTCCCACCCCAGCAGGCCGGCGACGCAGGACGCTGTACCAGACCACCCAGGTCAGTGACCCGGATCATGGAGGGGGATCTTGAATGCCGTAAACAATCATGGTCGTTGTAGCAGTACAGAGCCCTTCCCACCACAATCGGGATGCATGAGCACCTTCTCCCCTTCCCAAGTTATACATGTCAGATCCTTGCCGTGATCTTTGCGGTAGGTATTAAAACCTTTTTAATTTCATTTGGCATGGATCGATCCCGCAGCTTTGAAGGCAAGTCTGAATGTTGTGGCTCGGTTCTTGAGGTGATCATCAAATCCGGTGATTTTCTTGCTGTTTCATCGATTGGCTTAGATCAGAGTCTTCGTGCTCGAATCACATTGCGTTGTATTCCTGGAAAAAGGACTTAGGATTAGAATGTGTTTGATGGAGTAGCAGGATTTGAGTCATCTTAATTGAACTTTGATTCTAGCTGCACCGTTCTAATTAACCGCACGGTAATTGGTCCTTCTCCTCCATTTTAGAATAGTACATATTATGGCATTTTCGCATGATTTGTTCTTTTTTTTTTGCAAGGAAACCATGGTGATATTACAGGGAGAACATTACAGAAAGGTGCCCAACAAAGATAAAAAAAACAATCCAGTCCTTCTGCAACTCAAAGACGCCGGCATGGAGCAGGACGTGCCGGCAGCGCGCCGCCGCCTCGTCTTCCGTCAAGCCTTGGATCAGAAGACGTCCCCTAGCGGACGGGAAGTCGCCGGACCTCGAACTCCGTGGAGCCTCCACCCAACTCCAGCTGCATCTTCGTCTTCCTTCAACATCACCGGCTTCAAGGTCGTCAACCCAGATCCGCCGCCAAGCGGGATCCGGGAGGGGGATGGCGCTCCCAACGAATCCGGAGATCCCAGGGAGCGAAGGGAGCATGCACACCACCGCGGAACTCCACCAAGCTCCGCCGTCGAAGGAAGCGCGTACCTGCACCAAAAACACCGCCGGTGACCCAACCTCCTCCATGGCGCCACCGGTTGAAGAGCTCACAAACCCTACTCTATCTACACCCGTGAAGCGGAGATCCCCCGCCCTCCCGCCGCCGGAGCGGCCGACGGAGGACGAGGGATCCGGCGAATCGACGGTGAGGTGGTGGATCTGCGGGCGGGGGTGAAAAATCGGCTCTCTCAACTGTAGCGGGAGAGGGGAGACGTCCAGGCTCGTCTATGTCTTTTCGCATGATTTGTTGATGCTGCAGGATAAGCAATCATCGTGGACTAGAAGCACGAGAGAAATTGTGATGGCCTAATCTTGTTCGGTGGCCCAATGGAGCTTCATGGTAAGATGCATGTCTCTTTCCTGGCCTCACCCGAAGAGCCACTAAATCATAAGTACCATGTTCCAGAATTCTACAGAATCTTCACACCAGCCTCCCTAATGTTTAATATCTAATTAACATTAGAATACCTAAATTTGGCATATATAAATATATATGTTATCTTTGATAATTGACTTAATTCATTTGAGGGTTGCCATTTTATTGCCGTGCTTAAGAGTATGAGATGTAAGCATGTTTGTTCTTTGTACAATTTATTTATGCATAATTTGTCAATATTGACCGGACAGTGTAGTGCATGGTGACACTCCGTTTGCATTAGATTTTGCGCTCTCCAGCAAGGGACTGCGGATCAGGGACATATAGGTGTTCGAGTTGGAACAGGAGGTGCATTAGCATTGTGCAAATTATGCTGAGACGAAAGCACGGTTTCTACAGAATCATTGTTTGTTAATATTAAAGTTGTAGTTTGCAAAGGTAACTCCATTGATATATACCATGCATATCATAAATAGTTTTTGCTTCAACACTGTCTCTTTGAGAGTTGAAACTATGGTTCAAATAGGTTTGATATTTTTAGCCTAGCGTGCCATCTTTTGCCGATTGTATGCATGCCAATTATATGCGATACAGAACATGCGGTATTTCAATGTCTGGGCAAGCAACAAGAAGTTCAGTAGTTTGAGTACCAACATGGTCCACTCAAATCGAAATGGACTGCTAATGAGTACGCTGCCAAACGGGCTTACCAACTTCAGGTCACATGCTCCTTTTCTTCAGCTGTTTGGCCAAGCTACTCCAACATGTCTGAGCTTCATGAGTTTCTGAATGTATGTCCTGAAAACCACTTAATCTATAGGTGTGGTTTTGTGCTCATATTCTTAATCGGGGTGGATAGAAAGTACAAGCTAAATATGCTATTTTGAAGTGTTTACTATTACGGGGTTTCGTTAGTCACCTTCTATTTCTCGAGAACTATGACTCCAAAGCATCTTAAATCCACAAGAAAAGTATTTATAAATCCAGCAAGCAGCCTAGCATGGGCTGCATGCCATGTAAATACTTATCCCCCTTTTAATGAGAAGGTCAGTTCCAGCATACAGAATAACATATGTATGGCTAATGGATTTTTTGATGCCCTAAGTAAGACCAACCTTGAATGCTTTTACACATGCTGCATTTGAATAACGATCTAATGGAATTTCAGTCTGTATCTTTATAGTAGCCTGGATACCTAGATGTTTTGGTATGGTCAGGCTCAATACAAAGGAGGCATGGCGGCAAGCCGGCAACCAGATATATTTGAATTTTCTTACTTACTTTTTTAGAATCTCCACAATTTTAGTTGTGGCAATTGATTATCAACTATGCAACGAAACTAGATTCAAATGTGTAGGGAATAGAGGTAACATCTTTAATCCTTCATGTATTACACATTTCTCGTGGTATAACATATAAGAGTTCAATAGCATTTTTCATTGCTTACCCAAGTTGATGAGAACCCATTACCAAGAGGTTTATATTTTCCGAGATAGCCTTTTTTCTCTCATTTGGTTATCTGGTTGTCTTTTTTGTTTTCACTGTAGTATGATATTCTCATCTGTTGCAAACAATTTTATATACTAATCATGTAGCAGTGAAGTATCAAACTATAAAAAGCTCTTTAAAAGTGGAGATTTTCAAAGCTATGGCGAGAGGGTACTAGGTTGAACACTGAAATATGTTCTTTTTGGTTGATACCTTTCAACTGAATATTGCATTCACCTATAGCAATCTTATATTTGGTGTGTAATTTTGTGCTTCATATCTTTATACCCAGAGTCATCGTGTTCTTTTCCCAACCACCTGGCATTAAGTTTGAACCTCAGGTCGCAATAAGTATCAATTTGAACCTAAATAACCTTAATAACAGCACGTTTAGCATCATTGCAGTGTTTTTCCTATGAATTTTCAACTAATCTGACCTTATCAAGTTTCCGCATTGGTTTAAGTATTTTTTATTTAGAAATATTTGCTTGCTAGGCTGATGCATCCTTAGACTCATAGTAATCAACGTTCTTCTTATCCATTCACCTTCATCTTAGTCATTTGTATATGTTCAGTTGCAGGTTCTATTTTGGAATTCAAAAGTATCAGAATAAGCATTATGAAACCAGGAGACGAAGCACAAGTTGTTCGTGTGTGTATTTGAGGTTATTGATGATCATCTTGGCGATAAAATGATTGTCGTGGGGGTTAAGCAGATGATAAGGTAGTGGAACAAATGGTGAGGGGTAGGTCAACTACAGTATTGTGCTATGATGAAAATACCAAGCGCAAGATATGTGTGAATAAGAACGAGTGAGAAATATGAGATCACTGATGTGTTAGATGCATTGTCTAAGGTGTGAATTCTAGAAATTTCAGTTTTCTAACTGTGTGTTTAATTAAATTGATCTTTCCCATGGGGAGCTAGCAGTATGTTATATTGCAAAAGATTTTCTTTCGGGAAAAAAACAACGCTAGGTTCTAATGTTATTTTGGGAACTATCAATGAACTATATACTATTTATATAGCTATCTCTTTTTCTTTGGTTATTGGGTCTTATGTCTACACTCTTATACTCTATCTTGGATATTTCATTTATGAAATTTGATTTTTTAATTGCTTTTGTTCATGGGTATATAGTATGGTCGATATGGTTTTTTAATTTAATGTCCATCGAATTTAGTTTAAATTGGTGGATATGTGCATTGCACGTGCACGATTACTAGTCACATTAAGGATATGCTTGCATCTACCACAGTGAGCGCTTCCATTGTTGATGTGATTTTTGTGATAGATGTAGCTCATCAACAAAACCAACCCGCTTAGGTACACTTAACCTCCACATGGATAACGGCATTAAGTCTAGTGTCATGTTATCATCTGATGTGGCAGCACTTACATGGCATAGCTAATCGTGGCAACACATATGATTTTCTACGCCTCCACGCATACATGTTTCCTATCTGATGTGAAAATAACTTGACAGCAAACCTCATCCATTGGAGATACTAGCCCATTAGAAGCCCATTAAGTTTAGATAGTCTAGTCCATAAAAAATCCATAAAGTATAGGCAGGCCAGCCCATTAAAGTTAGAAAATCTACTCATCAAAATCCTATTAATCTTATGAAGGTGTGCCCATCAAAAGCCCATTAAGTTTAGTCAGATCGACCCATCAAAAGCTTATTAAGTTTACACACCCGAGCCACGACTACCCATTTTACTTTTTTGGCCCATTAGGCCATGTGTTTGGCTATGTGGGCTATATATACTGGTCTTCTGTTTCAGACTGATGTGGGCTAAGGATAACATACTGATTGAACAATAAAATTAATTTGAAAAATTAATTTAAATATTACAAAATGTTGAAAGAACAATTAATATTTCAACTTGAGTTTATCAAACAAACACGATTTACAAAGAAAGTTCTCTAACAAAATCTAAATTACATAAGATAATTAATAAATATGGATTTTACAAGCTCGCTGAGAGAGACTTCGCTGTAATCTTCTTAGTTTCATCAATATCACGTTTGTATTTGTCGATGGATTTGATCAAATCATCTGTGCTCTTCTTCAAGAAATCAGCTACAGATTGAAGAGCATCTACACCTTGTCTTAATGCACATAGTAGATCATTGAGATATTTATCACCTCTAGGGATTGTTTTGGGTCAACTCTTAAGCAGGTTGATTGTTTAGACACCGAGAACTGAGTGCTAGCTCAGTGGTCATTGGCTGCGTGTGCGCGCCCTGCCGCCCGGGTTCGAGCCCCAGCTTCGGCTGCGTGCGCTCGAATTTTCCGGCCGCTCACCTTTCGGGGACTGTGGCATCGCCCAGTTAGGCAGCTGCCCACGGCCGCTCCGTGCGCGCTCCCACGACCCGAGCTCGAGCCCCTGGCTCCTCGGTTGTGCGCGCCTAGAGCTCCTCCTTCTTAGGATATTGGCGCATGGGGTTCCTCCCTCCTGCTGCCCGAGTTTTTTTTTATTGTTTAGACACCGTCATGAGCATTCAGTCTTTCATAATGTAGTTCTATTCATAACCGTTGCCGCTTTGGCTAAGCTTGGGTTGAGTTAGTCAAATTTAACATATTTTCTTATAACCCCACCACCACCACCATACGAAAGACAAATTCAACATGCTTGTCACACCAAAACTGGTAGCTGAAGTCTGGTCCTATACCACTGATTTTTCACTAGGAAGCAGTTAATAAACACATACCGCTGTACGTGAGAGGCTCAACATATACAGTGTTGCGGATCAGGCATTCCTCATCGACACTGTTGACTGTCTTTACAGATGATCGTCAATCTACATGAGGTTATGTAGTGTTCTTTGGTCCAACACTCATTTCATGGCATCGTAGAACAGTATACTATATCTTACTCGAGCATTGAGGTTGAATACGTGGCATTGTCTAATGGCACCGCTAAAGTCGCATGGTTTCAATCCCTAAATAAGGAACTACTTGTTCCACAGCCGGGATTGTCTATCTTGCGGTGTGAAAACCTTGGAGCTACATATTTTATCCGATATTGAAGTTGATTTTCGTTTTGTTCAAGAAAAGGTAGCACTTAAAACTTTTAATGTTCAATTTGTGTGCTCCGGTGATCAAGTTGTTGATGGGTCATGAAGCATATTACGAAATATATGTTGACTCAGTTATGTCGCAATTTAAACCTTGTGTCTACAATCTATTTTATTTTTTTTGAAATCTTTACCATATCTTGACAGTCAATTTAAACCTTGTGTCTACAATCTAGAGTGAGTGGGATTGTAAATCGTAGCATATCTTTACCATATCTTGTATATACGGTAATTATAGATGCTCTATCAATTCTCATTATTGTTCTTTTTTTTTTGCGAAACACAGTACAAACGCAGACGCTCACAAATACATGCACACACTCACCCCTATGAACGCACGCACGCACACCCTACCCCTATGAGCACCTCCGAGAGATTGAGCCGGCGGGTCGAGTCTTGAGATTGACGAAGTCACCACAGGCGCCTCGCTGTCGACGGGAACGTCGTCTCGCACTGAAGAATATTCCGCCTAAATGAGAAACACCAGTGTCAAACCTGGGGTTTGAACTCTGGTGGGCTGGGGGTACAACCACCCTCCTAACCATCTTGCCACAGTCAAGTTCTCTTCTCATTATTGTTCTTGATGTATATAACTCAACGTCAATATTGCACCGAGCCGTACCCAGTTGGTACATGAAAAAAAAAACTGTAAATATCTCCTACTTAATCACGTTAGGGTAGTTGCCTATTGTATATGGAATTAGGGACCACAAGATCTTAGTAATATCTCCTAGAATATTTCCTAGCTAATGGTTGCCTATTCTATGGGGTCATAATATCCAAATAATTATTTTGTCGTGATTGCATCTTCCTCAGGTAGTAACCAAAATAAATAGAAGGAAGGCGCATCACGGTAAAATATTGACTAGACTTGAGCGAGTGAGGCAGCCGAGCAGCTAAGCTAGCTCATTTCAAACTCGCGTTTCCTTTTGGTGGAGCAGTGCAGGCATGGGACCTGGGGAAGTTCGTCGTTGCTTGGCTCCTCTTATTGTCCTGCTTCTCCTCTGCCGCCATGGTGAGTTATCTAAACTCCGTACGAGTTCATATGTGAGTTGTTTGGTTGTTTGGAGCAGACGAAGATGTGAGTCAGACAAACGGATGCTATCTCATCAAAGATATTGAACTCTCAAACGAAAGTTTCTTTTGCATCGTAGCGGCCGCGTGCGAGATCTGGTGCGTGGCAAGCCCGGGGGCGAACGACAAGGTGCTGCAGGAGGGGCTAAACTGGGCGTGCGGGACGGGCGGCGCCGACTGCTCTGCAATCCAGCCCGGCGGGAGCTGCGCCGTCCCGGACACCGTCCGTTACCATGCCAGCTACGCCTTCAACTCCTACTACCAGATGGACCCCGTTCAGCACAACTGCGACTTCGGCGGCAGCGCCATCGCCACCACCACCGATCCAAGCACTGCCACGTGCAAGTATCCGTCGAGGTAAATAATAGTAAATCCTAATCAACTGATCGAACTTTATGCATGGATGCAAACCGATCAAGCTGACAATTATTTCATTTCCTTGAATCATAGATGCAACCTCAACGCAACGCGTAACGCAGGCGATCACACGGTCCAAACAGGGCTAAAGGCGTAAACTGCACGAAGGCGCCATCGAAGAGAAAAGTTGCAAGCGCGATGTCTATGTGTGTGTATCCCTTATGTAAGCGGGTGTGTAAGTCTTGATATATCAATCTGGGTGGAATTTTTTGAACGATATATGGGATTGCCGTGGCCAATCGAGTAATAAACATTTTTTAGATGGGCGATTTTTTTCCGTAGATTTCAAAAACCCAAACATCGTGAAGTAGGATATTCGGGTGAAGTTGGTACAATCGGTCAAGAAGAACTAAACAACCAATCTATGGTCGAAATCAACATATTTATTCCCTTTTCCTATTTAACAACTAGCTTAATTTTATTTCGTGTACAGTCATCTTTCTGTCCGGTTTTTTTCTTCTCGGTTTGTCTGGCGTGGCTGGCGCGGGAGTAGCAGGATGGTCTGTTTTCCTGTGAAGGTACTGACGCTCGAGGCATGGGCGGACGGAGATCAGAACATGGGTGTACAAATGTACACCCATTATCTTTGGCAAAATCTTTTATATTTATGTCTAATTTACTTATAGAACAATATACATCAGATAAGTTATGTGAAATTTGAGTAAAATTGTGTCTTCGCCACTAGCTCAAGGTCGTTGACGCCCATAGTGGTCGTCATTATCGTTCAGTACACCCTCACTGAGGTGCTGGAAGTGGAATAGAACAGAGAAGCCACGTCAAAAAGAATCCACCACAACGTGAAACCCTACTCTAATCCTCTTCCTATATTTGATTACAAACACCAACAACCATTGCCATGATTGAATCAATCTTCAACCGCACTGATCCGCGGCTCTTAATATGCTCAGACATGTCAAATCTGTTGATCTATATATGCCATCGGTTGATCGCCATGTGATTGACAAAGTCATAGAAATGTTGGCTTTCAAGAGCACGCCCATAACACGTGGCACATTAACATACCTATTCCAATTCTCAAAAATAAAATTTATTCCAGAAATGACCGTTGTCCGTCAGAGGTATAAGCACTGGTATACTCCTTATTGACAAGTATGAAACTTTTGCAGCATCAACAAACTTCTGTAGAAGAACGATTGGCAAGGTTCAGCAAAGCACAAAGAATGAGCCAATTGAAACAACACTCTCTGAAACGAAAACAAAAATCGTCTGCCAGGACAAAAGACTGAACTCTGAAATAACGTAACACTATTAGGTCAGTGGTGCTGCGAGTTGCGACCATATTATCAGACTAAAAATACAATTAATATCCTACCGAATACATACGAACTCTTCACACGTACCAACGAAGTCAAGTGCTCCTGGCTGTACAGCTGGAAAGAAGAAGATCCGAAGAAAGATTCAGACAGCACGCAGAGTAGTGCATCCTTCAGTTATGGGAAAGAAAGGGCCGACGGAGGGATCACACGGTGGACACAGAGGTAAACAGGCGCACTACGGAATCATATACCTAGACTAGATCGGATCCAACATCAAAACATCAGTCATGTCTTCGCCGTCGCCTTCCATGTCCCTCCTGCACTACCACGTGCGTACCAATCTCCCCGACGGCGACTCTACAGACCAGCCCAAGGTGGTTCCCCTGTCCTCCGGAGGGGTGCACTTGCTCTGGTTCGACGAGGACGACGAGATCGTAGATTCCGTGGTGCCTGATCTGGTCCTCGGGGCATATCTCGCCGTCGCGCCAAACCTGTCCTTCCTGACCCTACGAGGCGGCAGCCAGTTCACCTGTATCAACAACGTCGACGACAACCTGTTTGTCATCACGTCCACCTTTCCGGAACATCCTTATCGTCGCGAGGTCTTTCTCATCTTCGACGCCATTGACAGGTCCCTCCTCATGATCCCTGCCATGCCGCGCGACCTCCTTACCAACGTTACGGCTCGTGTTCTCGCCGTGCGCCATCCCGGCGACGAAAAAAGATCCTACACTCTGGTCATCCCTGGGCAGGCGCCCATCTCTCTCTCCGACGAAGGCTTTGCTGAATGGCTTGATGTGCTCTTCATCGCGTCCACCTCCCCGTCCTCATCCGCCTCGATGTGGCAGACAGTGAGGAGGGCCAACTTCCCCAAGCCGCAGCTCGTCGATATCTTCTTTGCCGACAAGGTGTTCTCCTTCTCTGGCCGTGCATACTGGGTGGATCTCTTGTGTGGCGTCATGCACTGCGACTGCGCCGATGTGCTTTCCGACGACGTCGATCCCGTGGACTTCCGCTTCTTCACGCTGCCTCCTCCGCACATGACCAACCCGCTCGGCAGAGAGGTCCTCGCAGAGCTAAGAGCCTTCCGAACCATGGGCTGCGTTGGGGGCTCCATCAAGTTCGTCTCCATTGACGGTTTCATCACTCGTATGGATGCTCGGAACATGAAGCACCGCAATGTGAGGGTATGGAGACTGACGGGAGATTTGAAGTGGGCTATCCAAGACAAGCTCAGCATGGGTGAGCTGTGGAAAATGCTTGGGTTCTACAACAACTTCCGGAACATACAAAGGAAGTTTCCTAACCCTCGTTCTCTGGCACCGATGTACCCCTTCCTGAGCACCACGGAAGACCGTGTCATCTACTTTGCACTCGGTGAGTTTACCCAGGGGCAGGCTTGGGGTAGCTTTCCAACCACTGTGCACTTCTTGCTGCGTGTCGATATGCGCCTTTGGGATGTTAGCTTCATACATGTTCCTTATTGCTCAACACCCACCACGCACAATTATTTTGGTGTCGATCATTCCATCTTATGTCCGCTTGTTGCTCACTCTGGGGATGGTAACGGCAAGGTGCGTGGACTTCAAGCTAATATGAAGGGGCTAAAAGTATGAGGGTTGAAGATTGAGCAACACGAAACCATGTACTCAGGCGATACACTACTCTAATTAACCAATTGTTTTGGTTCATCTGAACTGTAGCTTTTTTGTTTCATACTTTACTTATGTAATTGAAAAGAGACAACCAACTCCTTTGGTAAGTTTTAAATTCGTTTATTAGACAGGGAGGGGCATAAGAAGCACAAGACAAGTGGCAAGAATAATAAATACTATTGTGTCTTGTTATTTTTGTTAGTAAGATGTTTCTTCCACAAATGTTAATTTTCCTTTCATTTTCTATTCTGGCATTGAAAAACTGCTGAAGCATTGTTTGGTACTAGTTTATTTTTGGAGATTGGTGGGGATTATCACGGTCAAACCCCAAATCCCAACATATCTTCAAAAAGTCGTTTGGTTGTATTGTATTTAAGCGATTTTATCCCCACTTTTCAACAGAATTCTCCAAACTCTAGTGTACTTTCCATAATACCCAATACACTACCCCTACCAAGTGGATTGGAAATTATTAGGGATTTGACGGGATCGGGTGAAGGTTGGGGGATTATCCCTACTAGTCCTCTCAAAAACCCTAGTACCAAATGAGGCCTGAGTGGGTTTGCATGCTGCAACTGCTTCTATATTGGACGGAAGATATTCTTCAGATGTTATTATGGGTTAGTACTTGTTATTCCTTGACCTGTTTTGTCTGCACTCTGGTAATTTTAGTAAAAATTAATTATCTATGTTTAATTGCCATATGTCGTGTATTTGATTACATGTGTTTGTTGAATGATTGACTAGCTCAATCGGTTCTACTACTTTGGCCAAACTTTAGTTGATAAACATGCTCGTGTTGATCAAATTCTTGATTTTAGGATTCCCTTACCTTATACTGATTAGGCATGTCTATGCAAATGGTTATATATACTTTATAACCAGTGAAAAAACTTTTGGGCGAAATGTTATTGTTTGTTTGGTCCCTTATTGATTACATTTTTGAAAAACTTTCTAGATGAAATGAATGCAATTGTGTTTTATTATCAACATGCATTAATTTCCAGTGGATACCTTGTTCTGTACTGAATTCAAAGTTTCGATATTAGACCAAATTGTAGTATCTTTAATTTCATATTTTTATATTACTTAGGTGATTCGATAAGCATTTCGTCCATGTTTATATAGGTTTATATGACAGGGAGGGGCATATATAAAGACTCCATCAAGAATTATAAACTATAGCTGTGTGCTTATTTTGTTTATTTCTGTTAAGATGTTTCTCCGCCTCATGTTGTGTTTTCTTTTGGTTAGCTCCATAGTGCAGTATAATTAGTAAAAGTCATTTTCTAACCTGGCGTGTACTTTACTCATGTTTAGTGATTGACTAGCTTAGGCTGGTGCCAATGTGGGTGTCTTGACACGATTTCATAGGTAAAATGCTTATGTGGCGGTCAACTTAATGAAGAAAGAGAGAACTGATGTATGCAATTGTAGAACCGGCTCCTAGCGTGGTAATCGAAGTGGTATAAATGCAAAATTTGTGTTGTGTTCCAAGCCACGCTCGCTCGCCTTTTTTTAGACTACTGCCGATCCATCCGATCGGACAAGCATGATGCTGATGAGGCCACAGAGTAAGCTGCAGTACTATTAGGCCCCAAATTGATCTAGTATCAAATTCTGTAGATACAACAGATATATACGGTGCACTGGCATGCTCGTATCTTACATAATCGTTTCTTTGCTGGATACAACATTTAGAAACGACGCATTGGCACTGGCCTTATCTGGTTATTTTACTTACATTGGGGTAATTCGAATTGATGGTGGTTTTAGGATTCATTCACTAGATATGAGGTGTTCCCTGGTATAAATGTGCATTTTACCACTACTAGAGTACATAGTTAGTTGCAAAATATTACGTACTACAACAAAGCAGGTGTCTTCTGTAGCAAAGTCAATTTGCTACGAAGTCATATTGTGTAGAACATCTTATTTGCAATGTTTTGATTCTGCCTTGTAGTAGAAAGAAAATAGCTGCCCTGGTTCGTTCAGCCATTGACATTGTAATTAGTGAGAAAATGTTCATCAATGGTACTTGTCCACACTGTGCATTCTTTCTGTAAAGTAAACATCTACAATTTTTATCAATTTCTGTATACATGTACTAAATGAAACGGTGTTAGTATTCATTGGTTCAGTGTAATAATGTTTTAGGTGCTACTCTTCCAAATAGGAGGGCATTGTTGAATTCTCCTAAAGTACTGAAATTTTATGGCTGTAACACACCCCTGGTACAAAAAAAATATTGTGAAACGATGGAGCAATAAGAGCATCCACAGCGCGGCGCTTAACAGCTGACGCTAGGATTCTAATCCCGCTCTATCGGCAGTTGGGCCCTTCGATCCTGGGCGCCTGGCGCAAAATCTGTCTACCGGCGCTAGCTATTTTCTTGCCTCGCGTGCGGCTATCGCAGGTCTTCGTGGGCGTCTCAAACAAGCGCCGGGCGTTGTGGGCCTGAGCGCTTCCCTACCTTATTCAATTAGTCTGATTTATTTTTATTCCTTAAGCGCCTAGTTAAGCGGTGATGCGATGTGGATGCTCTAATACTGCAGTTGACAAGCATCTAAATACATCGTCTGTTTCAAGAAATATATGGAGATGTGTATATGGAGGAGGACATCATGGTGTTGTAAGCACACTGTAAGCTCGCACAGTTTTGAACTTCAGGTCAAACACCAACATAATTTCAAAGCAGAACAACTAGTACAAACGTCTTAGCTCCAATAAATATACTAGGTATACTTCCTACATGAACGGGCATAGGGGTACTGCTTTATCCCCCGATAAACTTACACGAACGTACCGGTTAATCAAGGCTAGTTAAGTAGCTAGTCCGCCTAGTTGCATGGTGAGGAGCTGGATCTGCTCGTCCATGTCTTGCGGGTTGTTCTGATGGATCTCGAGGTAGGCATATCCCCTGGCGTTGTATTGCTGGAGGACATCCCCGTTGATGGCTCGGATGACCTTCATGGCCTCGAACGATCGGAGTAAGTTGTCGATGTGCTCCTCGACGAGCCCCATCTTGCGCATGACCTCTCGGTTGTATAACTCTGCGCGCAAGGGAGGGCGAAGCGATATCGACTGCAACCTGCGGATGGTCTTCTCGCTAACCAGCCTCATCCTCTTCCCGTCCTCCGTCACCACGATCTGGGGGAGGTCCGTCCTCGCGGCGGCGTTGCCCACTCCCGCCGTCGCCATCTTCGTCGATCGAACGAACGAGACGGTTGGTCACGCGCCGGCAGCTGATCGAGTTTGGTTTGGTACGGTTGTGGTGGTGGAGAGTCCAGATTTATTTATTGGTTCGTAATTCTAGGTTAGATCGGACTCCGGCCTGACTTATACTCTGGCTCTGAACCTAAGGAACCTCTGTTAAGGGTACGTGTTGGATACGGATCGAAGCGCACGTCTACGAATCCGCTGCCTCTGCCGTGGATCCAGTGCGTGCGTGCCTCGAAACCTTCTTTTTTTTTTTGACTAAAAGCAGTCAGCATTGCATCCCATTGATAATAGAAGAACTAAGAATGACTCGGTTTATAAGGGTAACCAAGCCAGAAAACCGTACAACAGCTAGCAAGCTAGCACAGCAACAGCACGCGCCGAAGCACAACAACAACAACAACAACAACAACAACAACAACAACGCCACCACCACCACCAAATAGCTCACAGAGCTCTCCCTGCTGAGCATCCAACCATAAGGCGAGGAGGCAAAGCACAAAGCTTCGACGACCGCGTCGCCGCCGTTGTAGCATCCAGGGCGCACCCACTCTTCAAGACTGCACCGGCAAGTTCACACATATAGCCTAGGAGAAAAGGCAGACCGAGAGAGGACCTTGCCTCGGCAAGTGGAAGGCGTCAGACCGGAACCGAGCTAAGGGGTTGTCGCCGCGGCGCCACGATGCTGGTACATAGCGCCCTTCGATACTCCACGTCCTGGACGGAGACCAGCATCGTCCCAACACTGCACACCATGGCTGAGGATCTCTAAGTAGTAACTACCAAAGCAGCACCTTCAAGAAGGAGAGCGCCGACTCGCGACGCTTGCTGCCCGGACAAGCGAGGAGGCCTTGGAGTTTCCTATGGCACTCAGAAGGGGTGCGGTTACCTCGAGGCCATCCAGGGAAGGATGTCGACTCCCACAGGCGTAGCCGCGTCAATGCCGGCCCTGCCGGCAAAGATTTCTCCTGAACCACAAACTCACCCCCGACTCCCTAACCAGGAGGAGTAGACGGCGACGCGCCTGGACGGCCTCCACCGAGGAAGGAGGGCGCACGCTGGAGCAGAATGACGATCGCGTGGACGACCACCACCAAGATGCCCGAGAACCAGCGCCATGCTCCAGACGACTTGCAGCACGCAAGATCTGCAGCCCGCAAGCCTCGATGGACCCCGAAGGATCCTCATGGCCGCCACCAAATCTAGCACGCTCCGACCCAGATCCGGCCCGTGCGCGGAGGGCGCCGCCACCTCCTCACCGCTGCACTCCAGCGCTCACACCGCCGCACCACCTCTCCAACAGCACCGCCGCACCACCAGCGCCTCCATAGCACCGCAGCACCACCACTCCCACAACGACGTCGCACTCAAGAGCTCCGACGCGCTCGAAGACGCCCGCATCCACCGCTGCTCTCCACGTCAACTTCGAAGGCGGGGGCCGCCGCCACCCCAGCGAGGCGGTGGCAGCGGCGGCTGGGAGGAGTCACGGAGGGGGAGGCTTGAGACGGCGGCTAGGGTTTCCCTCAGGGCGACGCGACGGATGGGTTGCATCGGTCACTACCGGGGTCTAGCACTTTCTTGTGCCTATTCCAGGATTTGATTTGTTCCCTTTGATTTATAAAGGTTATTGCCTCTGATTTTCTCTTGCGACTCCTCTCAGCCTCTTTGTTTGCGCGGGAACTGAGTGTTTTATTCATTTATAACAGGATTAAACTCTGCTACTACAAGATTTTGGATGAAATATGTCCCTCGTTGCACCCAACAAGTGGTGTTGCGGGCTGTTCTAGCATAATTAGAAAGAGTATGTGAAACCTTGTTTTGTGACCCAGCTATCTTCATCGGAATAAACTTCCTCTCACCCAAGAGCTAGGTGATGTCTGAAACTATGTGGCCTTAGGCTGAGCGTATTAGGGGTAGCTAAGAGCCATTGCCATACTCTCCAAAATTGCCTGTAACGCATCATTGCAGTTGATAAGATGAACTGGCAGGCTGCAAAGATTATTTAGGACTCCTTTGATTCGTAGGAAGGGGAAGGTGTAGGAATAGAAACCAATAGGATTGAGATGGCATGACTAATTGAATCCTATGGGCAGAGAAAGTTTATTTGATTGTGGTGAAGTAATTTTTCGTGAGGTTAGAACTCATGTTATTTTCCTATAAAGATCGCATTACAAGAATTCTAAGGGATGTGATTCCTATGGGATGTGATCTTATAAATCAAACGGCTTTCTAAGGAATAGTATTCTAATCCTACATAAATCTTTTGAAAATCTGATGAATCAAAGGAGCCCTTAACCATTGCTATTTCTGAGAACCATATCTACTCCCACCGAACCATCTGCAGCAGAGAAGGATCCATCAACAGAAAGAGCTACTCTCCCTGGACTCACCTTTAGACTACATGACGGTAGGTCAATTCAGGCACTGAAAAATATGTGTCGGTTTTGTGGGCTCCTACTCCAATTTGATTCATGAATGTCGGCACATGGATTTTTTTTAAGATTCTGCTCCTACCTCAGTTCATGACTCGTCATATAGAACCATTTCTTGATTAGAACATGTATGCAATGTTATTTGAGTTTCAATCATGATATCCCAAATGGCCAAAAATTAACCTATGTAATGTTTGACAATTTCAATTTTATTCATATCAATGCAATAAAAAAAAACTTGTAGAAGTGCATGAAATGCATGAAAACCAACTGTACAAATATGAGGTGAGAGAAAGAAATAGAAATATGTATATGGATGAAAGGTAAGATGTGCTCGGAAAATGGGAAGAACTTAAGAATGAAAATTTGATAGAGTTGAAGAGGCTTATGGGAAAATTGTAGAATGAATCTCAAATTTTTGACTGGTGAGATACACAGGGTACTGGTTTATCCCCGATAAACTTACACGAACGTACTGGTTAATCACGGCTAATTAAGTAGCTAGTTCGCCTAGTTGCATGGTGAGGAGCCGGATCTGCTCGTCCATGTCTTGCGGGTTGTCCTCGTGGATCTCGAGGTAGGCATAGCCCCTGGCGTTGTATTGCTGGAGGATATCTATCTGGATGTCCCGGATGGCCTGCAAGGCCACCTCTATGGCCTGCATCGATCGGAGTAAGTCCGCGGTGGCCTCCTCGTCGAGCCCCAGCTTGCGCATGAACTCCACGGAGTAGAACTCTGGCTTGAAGGCGCGCATGGGAAGCGATAGCGACTGAAACTTGCGGATGGTCTCCTCGCTAGCCAGCCCCATCCTCTTCCCTTCCACCGTCACCACGATCTTGGGGAGGTCCGTCCTCGCGGCGGCGGCGGCGTTGACCACTCCGGCCGTCGGCATGTTCATCAATCGAACGGGGCGGTTGATCACGCGCCGGCGGCTGATCGAGTTTGGTTTGGTACGGTGGTCGTGGTGGTGGTGGTGGTGGAGAGTCCAGATTAATTTATAAGCTTCATAATTCTAGGTTCGATGAGTCCTCCCTTTCCGTGTTGGATCCGGCTAACGGATCACAACTTCGTGGTTGCCCAGGGCCCCGCGGATCCGCTGCCTGTGCGGACTGCTCCTATTCGTCGCATCACACGTCAATTCCCCAAACCAACGCGTAGGCTCTCTGCTCTAAACAGAAGGCCCAAATTGCTTCATGGGCTCTCAGCGCGTTGCATTTTCTGTTTACTACTTTTTCTACCAACGACCCTGGAAAAACGCCATTTCTATAACTACTATAAAAGGAAGTAAGGCTTCTTGTCGTCCGCCGTCCTTATCTGCAATTTCCGGAAACCCCAAAGACCTTTTCGCAAAAACGCCAAGCAAAGCTTCTTGTCATCCGTCATCCTTATCTGCAATTTCCAGAAATCCTAGAGACCTTTTCGCAAAACCGCCTTTACTCTTCCAGCTGCGTCCCGAGCGTACCGTGGCCGTTTTATAGTTTAGCCGTCGCAAAAATACGAAATCAACCCGCAGTCCCACAGCCACTCGCGGTGCACGCGTGCGACCAGAGCAGTTGTGCTGCGGCCCAACTAGCTCAGCCGAAACTTTTTTTTTTGTTTAAACATTTTCCTTTATTTCTTTTCCCAGTTTTCTTTATAACTTTTGATTTTGAACTCGGAATTGAGTCAAACCAGTTTTGAAAAATTTGTAAAAATTCCCTCTGCCATTTAGACTATTGGGAACTACTTTATCCGAAAACTAAATGCTGATCACGATCAAACTTCAATTTTGAATATTATAAAATTTTAAATGACTTCAAATCTGATCATTCCATAATGTGAAAACAATTCAAATATGAAAAACTTCCCAGTTTGAACAATTTTTGAAAACTAACCAACTTTTAAGCGTTCCAGAATTTTAAATAACTTTCAAATCTGACCACACTAATTTCCAAATCTAAATGATTTTGGAATGCGTACATTTCCAAATTTGAAATTTACCACACGTGACCGGCGCTTAGCCGCCGAAAAAAAAATGAAAACATTTACCAAAATTATCACAAAAAAATGCTTACTACTAAACCTCTGACATGTGGGTCCTATTTTCAGAAACTTAAACTTTCCCAGATATTTCAGAGATATGTCCAAAATTGTATAATCCATAACTTTTGATCTGCAATTCAGAAAAATGTTTCAAAATATCAAAATGTTCAGAAAAATTTAATCTGCCTATCGGTACCAAAATCCTGCATTTTTAACACCTTTTAACCATGCTTATTTACGAGAACAAAATAACCAATTTACTCCGTGCAAAAAACAAATAATTACATTTTTTCGTCGGCCCGTTGCAACGCACGGGTAGGCATTTCTGTCTATCGGTATCAAAATCATGCATATTTAACATCTTTTAACCACGTTTATTTACGAGAACAAAATAACCAATTTACTCCGTGTAAAAAATAAATAATTACATTTTTTCGTCGGCCCGTTGCAACGCACGGGCAGGCATTCCCCTAGTCCTACCTTAAGCGGCAAGCTGCGCTCTCGCCTCCTGAAACATCTGCTTCCTAGGCCGACTCCATTTCCACGGCGGTATTCCTTCGATCATTCCTCGGAGCTCTTCCCACCGGTTTTTTTGGCTCCGAATTTTCTGTTTGAATTTTCCTCTTTTTTCTGTTTGGCCTTTTTTTTCATTTATGTTTCCAATTTCTAATTCATTTTTTCTGTTTCTTATTTTGTTTCTGCGGTGAGCTTAGCGAAAAAATGTTCATGTTTTTTCAAAAAGTTTGTACACGGTATATAAAATGTTCACGAAATTGTTCAAGTGGTTCAGAAAAAATGTTCACATGATTTGAAATAAGTTCATTGTTTTCGATGTTTTTTCGATCATTAAGAAAATTATGGGTTTTAAAAAAGTTGTGTGTGTTTAAAAAATGTTTAAGATATTTTAAGGAAAAATGATCCGTGTGGTTCGAAAAAAGTTTACGGCATAAAAAATATGTTCATGTGGTTCAAAAAGTTTGGAGGAGGGCATCAATGCATCATGGTGTTGTAATCACATTGTAAGCTCGCACACTTTTGAGAACTTCAGGTCAAACACCAACATAATTCCAAAGCAAGAACAAATAGTATCGACGGCTTAGCTCCAATAAGTATATACTTCGTACACGATCGAAAGGGCATACGGGTAACTGGGTTATCCCCCAATAAACTTACACGAACGTACTGGTTAATCACGGCTAATTAAGTAGCTAGTTCGCCTAGTTGCATGATGAGGAGCCGGATCTGCTGCTCCATGTCTTGCCGGTTGTCCTGATGGATCTCGAGGTAGGCATAGCCCTGGCGTTGTATTGCTGCAGGACATCCTGGTGGATCGCCCGGATGAACTGAATGGCCTCGATCGCTCGGAGAATGTTGCCGATGACCTCCTCATCGTCAACCCCCATCTTGCGCATGGACTCCGCGGTGTACAACTCTGAGCGCAAGGGAGAGCCAAGCGGTATCGCCTGCAACTTCCGGATGGACTCCTCGCTAAGCAGCATCATCCTCTTCCCGTCCTCCGTAAAGACGATGTCCGGGAGGTCCGTTCTCCCGGCGGCGTTGCCCACTCCCGCCGTCGGCATCGTCCAAAGAACGGGGCGGTTGGTCACGCGCCGGCGGCTGATCGAGTTTGGTTTGGTACGATTGTGGTGGTGGACAGTCCAGAATCCAGATTTATTTATATGCTTCGTAATTCTAGTTTCGATGTCCTCCCGTACGTCTCCGGCTCGGACTGTCCCTGGATCAAACCTAGAATTACGAAGCCTTCTCCTTTAGGTTGCCCAGCGGCCAGCGCCCCGCGGACGGCAGATCCGCTGCCTTAGCGGGATGCTCCAATTCGTAGCATCAGACGTCAATTCCCCCAACCAACGCGTACGCCCTATGCTCTAAACAAAAGGCCCAAGTTGCTTCATGGGCTGTCACTTGCCTTGCATTTTGTCGTTTGCTACTCCCTCGGTCCCTCTGTTTACAAGGTTGTGTTCTCACGACACTAATCTGGATTGGAGGGAGTACTTTTTCTATGAATCACCCTGCAAAATACTGTGTCTACTAACGGTTAGACTCATAATGGGAAGTAACATATACTATTACCATTCATATGATACTAGTCCATAGTGGTTAGTATCATATATGTGTCCTCCCTTTCCGTGTTGGATCCGGCTAGGACTCTCCGGCGCAACGGATCACACCTTAGTGGTTGCCCAGCGGCCCGCGGATCCGCTGCCTGTGCAGAGTTCTCCTATTCGTCGCATCAGGCGTCAATAACCCAAACCAACGCGTAAGCCCTCTGCTGTAAAAAGAAGGCCCAAGTTTGAAAAACGCAAACTCCTATAGGCCGCCTTAAGTGGCGAGCTGCGCTCTCGCCCGCGCCACCTGAAGCATCTGCTTCGTGGGCCGAGCCCATTTTCACAGTGGATACTGGGATCCCTGCAAAAAAAGAAGAAGGAAAAAACCTCTTGGGACGACATAAGCAGGAAGAAGGGTACCGTTCAAGCAGACTGGACGTGGACGGACCAGATGAGATGAACAACCAAAACAAGTAGGGTCGATATATCATTTATGTTTCTCGCTTAGTCGCTTCAGATTGCAACACTTGGTAAAATGCAATAAAAGTGTGACAAGCGCTTCAGAATATGTGTGTATGCGTAACAGAAATGCATGCATGCCTGTGTGCGTGACTGGATGTGCACAGTTGACCACCATTGTTGGCCATTAAGTTACTATCTGGAGTATGAGCCATGTAACCAAACCAATGTTCTGGAGACTGGAGTGGATCACACATTCACACCATTGCAAACATTGCACCGCATCACAATTCACACCATTGCAAAAACTAACAGAGGCTCCGTTTGCCGCTGAAGAGCCTGGGTCGCTAGGTTTGCATTGCCACCTCGAGCTATCCACCTGCAAAAAAAAAAACTAATCAAACGCAGAAAATGTATGCTAGATAAATACGAACAAAAGATGCAATCTATATGACATCTAAGCGGGAAAATTTAATTCTCACGATAAGTACCCAGATGACTGTCAAAAAATAAGAACGGACGAAAAAAATAGTACGCTAGAAGGAGGGCTTGAACATCCGACCTTGTGGTTAACAGCCACACGCTCTGGCCAACTGAGCTATTCCAGCTTCAGTTTAGTATTTCCAAATAAACAGTTCTAATTCAGGGAGAAGTACATGTTTCTGGTTAACAAGCCACACGTTTTTTGTTTTCAATTATGTTTGTGGACAATATCAGTGACCAAGTAAGTTATCCGGTTCATTTGTTTGCAGGATTGTAGCTTGCACCGGCCGGCATGACGATGTCTCGTTGTTGTACGCCTCAGAACGCTCGAGTTGTCCGCGATGGAGGATATTTTTGTTAGTTCGTACGTTCGCTGTTCTTTTCGCTCTTCCAGTCCGCGTTTTATTGGTTCAGAATGATCTCTCTGCTACAGGGTGCGTTTGATATCTGTGGTGGATAACGCGACGATCGATCTATCTTGACACCCAAGACCCAACGAATGCTGGAGGACACCTCGTCGTCTCGACACCTGTAGCGCAGATGCGGCCAACTAGTGGGCGGGCAGCTCGAGTAGGGAGGTGTAATCATAGATCACTTGTGAAGAAACCAACCATCAATAAGGCCAGCTATTTGTTGTACTGAAGTGAAGATACTGAGAGAGCAGCACCTAAAACAAATAAATAATGTCACCTTGTAAAAAATCAACCGAAGGAGCACAAATAAAAAAGAAAAATAAACAACTAATTACACCTTATAATTTGATACGTCAGCATTTCATCAAAACAAATAAATAATCAAGAACAATCGAAGTGACGGCGGACCTTGACGCCGGCGATTAGCAGCTGGTGTGTGTCGTGGACGGCTTCCAAATACCGAGCAAGCAGCGTGCGCACACGCGATGGACCAGACGTCGGTGTTGGGGCCACCGTCCAAAGCCGCGACGCCGGTGGAGGAACCGACCCACACCACGGCCGCCGACCACTGTAGAAGTGAGACGGCTTTGAATATCGAGCAAGCAGCAAGCCCGCACATGATGAACCGGCCGACGGTGTTCGGACAGCCGTCCAAAGGCCAGCAACGACCGCGATGTCGGAGAAACCGACCCACACCACCGCCGTGGGAGGTCGGCCAAGGGGAGCTCGCGCCAGGAGAGAGCTCGGGCGTGGAAGAGTGCATGGTAGGCGGCAGCTTGGAGCCCTTCTCCATGTATTTGGAGCTTTCGATGTGAAGTTTTGGATAGGAAAATCAACCACATAAAAAAGTAGAGATCAAGAGCACGACCATCGAGCAAAAACATGATCACCAAAACAAGTACGAAAGCAGCGAAAAACAGAAAACAAATGGCAAAAAAGCAACAGACAACTACAAACAAATAGAAGAAGAATAACGAATAAGAGGAAGCAACATGAAACACATAAAACCACGATGCAAAACTATAAATGTGGCGCCCCGACCTGACTGCTATACAGTGATGCTGTGTGTCACCGGTTAAGTGATACAACCGGAGGTTACGGGTTTACCAATCCCCGGCCAAAACCTTTGGCAGGCGTTGCTCGGAATTGATCATCGGCAACGCAACATCCCGATTGATACCTTAACACAGGCGCAACTATCAATGCATAATAGAGAGATCAAGACTTGTGGAACAACTGGCACATCACAGACTCTACGACACAAAGCATTATAGTTCAACTCTTATAATAGAGAAAGATAGCAAATTACAACCAAAGGTCACGGACCCAACATTGCAACATGCGGAATCGAATTAAGTTGTTCTAAACAACAAGATCCAAGTTATGGCCTAAGAGGCCTACAAATAACATCCAGCGCCAGCTGTTCCGGGTTGTCCCAAGCTGCCACCTGGGAACCCCAGACTACTCGTCGACGTCCACAAAGAACCCACCTTCGGGGTCGGTGAAGTCCTCCTCTGAAACAAAACAAACGACGTTGAGTTCGACGAACTCACAAGATTATATATAGAGCTTTAGCTCGATGAGGCTTTCAAGGTTTTATGGCTGTTTTGCATAAAGCTGATTTTATTTAATAAAACATAACTCCATGGCATCGACTATTCAGAGTATTTTCAAAAAGGGGTAAGAAGTAACTCTTTTCTTTGATCACCTTTCTCAACATCAACCACCTTTTACCATTGTACCTATTCTACAAAGGCACCTCCCCGAATCACCCTCGAGGAAGTCAACCTTGCATATGAGTAGTACCTTTAGTACTCAGTTTTTAATCATTCCGTTCAAATTATTCTATGATCTTATCGTCCTTTCCCAAGTTGTCCGTAACCGTGGACACGGCTTTTCGAAAAGATTTAACCATGCAGGGGTGCACTATGTTTACCTTCGCTACCGCCCGGCTCATTGCCTACGCTTAGCTCTCTTCCGAGGAAAGCCGGCTGAGTGGGAACGGTTACAACCTTTACCTTGCTTGTGACTAACCCAGGATCATCAGTGGCGGTAGGACAGGTTCAGTGCCTCCAACACCCTGTCCCACGGCCACTTATTTTCCTGACACCACCATCCTCATCTCAGTCTTGGCCACCATCCCAACGCACGCACAAATGGAAGCCCGAACTAGAGGACCCTCGGCTAGCCCTTCACAAGTTAGTCGGTCGACGAGGGCTCCATATACCCCACCGAATGGAAGCGCGATCATTCTTGGTTCAAGAGATAAAGAACTCGCACCTAGGCGGCGAGAGTGAGACAAAACATCACCATTCCAAGTGGCCTCTCATCCCCACCTTTAAGCATTTTATTACCTGTCACCACAATTTCTCCACCATCATCCATTCATCTCATCACCTGTCTCCAACATGAACCGTCCATGGTACAACTAGGCATTTAACTAAGCATGGCTAAGCATCAACATAGCATAGTTTAGTATTTCAGGCCAACAATACAATCCTATGGATAATAGGAGGGGAAACAGGTAATGGCATCGGAATCTGAATGCAACTATAGGATACGCTAATCCAATAAAATTGACATTTGGAACCGCATGCAATATTATAGTGGAGAAAATATTTGCGGAAACATAGGATAAGATATGCTCAGAGGGGGGATTACGCTTGCCTTGCTCAACGTGTTGGTAGTACGGATCGTCGGGTATTGCGGCGCAACCCCGGCTGCTTGATCTATCGAAGCATAACACACAGGAAGAACAATCAATCACCACACAAGTTTTAACAAATGTTATGCGCAAACACATGATGACATGCCATTTTAAATCCCCGGGATGAGGATGATTCAATCTATTCAACTTAAACGGAGTTCGGATGTTTTGAGGGGCACATCTCGAATACACCGTGGAGTTAGGTAAAGTAGCATCTTTTTGTTAATTGGAATAGATGAACTTGTTGTTAACTTGCATATGAATGACATGATCATGTTAAGATGCATGGTTTAGGTGATTAAACATCCTTGCAACAAGTATAGAAAGTGAGCTGAAGATTGGGGTTGAAACATGTTAAAATTGGAGTATCCGGAATGAAATCCAGAAAATTCCGGGTCTGGTACCGGGAGCAATCCGGTTTCAGGTCCGGATAATTCCGGGTTTGGCACCGGGATAAATAAATCCGGAATTATTTCCGGGTGACATCCGGGTTCATTCCGGGCGAAACGGGAGGAGTCCAGTAGCTATTTCCTTAACTCGGTATAGAATCCGGAAAATTCCGGGAATTGTACCGGATTTCCCAGTTCGACGGGAAGATGCTACGGCTGCGGCGATTTCGTCGAACTAGCGAGCTAGCGAGGAATGGGTTGCACTGGGGGTGTCCGTGTGCTCACCCTGGACTCGTGGAGAGGCTCGGCGAAGATGGGGAGGGTCGGAATCGACGGAGAACTTGCACGGGGTGCGGCAGAGAAGACGGCGCGTCGAACTCGATTCCCGTAGTTGTACTGCGTCCTGGCCCGATTCCTTCGGCGTGGACGGAGGAGAGGACGCGACGAAGCTCCTGGCGGTCTTCGATTCACTCGGTGCAGCTCCAATCAACGGCGACGGGCGGCGGCCATGGCGGCTAGGTCGTGAGCACGTGGGGAGAGGAAATGGAGCGGAGAAGGAGCAGGTGAGCGAGGGAGAGGAGCAGGTGGGGCTCGGTGGATCGTCTCCTGCAGGGGTGAGGCAGAGGAGGGGGGCCCGGCGCGGTGTGCATCGCGGGCGCGGCCACGGCGACGGTATGGCGCCAGTGGAGAGGAGAGAGACGACGATTTTGCGGATAACCCCCTAGAAGTTTCGTGTCCATCACCAATAGGTCCTTTTCTCTTTTAATTTTAAAAACCTGAGACTTTTAGGGATTTTATTAGGGCACTTAGACATTTTAGAAAAATATGAGAAATTTTGGGGAGGCTCCCCTTAGCATTTAGAAGCTCCACAAATTTTGGTGTCTCAAAATAAAATGGTTTGCACCACTTTTGTTTAGAAGGGCTGGATATGGATTTTTGCTAAAACCAAAATGATAGTACTTTGGAATTTTTAAAGCAAGTGCAAAATATCATTTCTGAACTCTTGGAACTTCCTTGACAAATATAAGATGTCAAAGTAATTTTGTTTTGCAAGGTTGAGTGCCTTCATTGTTTTGAACTTTGTTAGAGCAAGTTTAGCATTTGGGTTTCTCAATGTTGCCAAATCAATTAAGGTGGTGTTTAGCAATGAATAAGGATGCCATGATGCAATGAAACACAAAAGCAAAAATTTTACTCAGGTTTTCAGGTTCCCAAACTTTGGGCTGTTACAATTCTACCCCCTTACAGGAATCTCGTCCCGAGATTCTAAGACGGCGGAAAGAAGTCGGGATACTCCTCACGAAGACTAGACTCTCTTTCCCAAGTTGCTTCTTCTCGGAATGGTGAGACCACTGAACTTTGAGGAACTTGGTAGTCTTGTTACGGGTCTTCCTTTCGGCTTCATCCAGGACACGGATAGGATGCTCGCGATAAGTGAGATCTTCCTGGAGATCAGCTCCTCATGATTGACCCCATGGATAGGATCTTAAAACACCGGCGAAGTTGGGAGACATGAAACACATCATGTACATTTGGGAATATGACCGGTAACTCCAATTGATAAGAAAGATCTCCTCGCTTGGCCAGAACGGTGAAAGGGCCAACATAGCGAGGGGCCAATTTCCCTTTGATACCGAAGCGGCGAACGCCACGAAGGGGAGAGACGCGGAGATAAGCTTTATCACCAATTTCATAGTGAATTTCCTGATGGTGCTTATCATAGTAGCTCTTCTGCCTAGACTGAGCAATCTTCAGATTCTCTCTATGATTCTAACCTTCTCCTCAGCTTCATTGATCACATCCGGACCAAAGAGTGCTCTCTCTCCGGTCTCGGACCAATTTAGAGGAGTGCGGCATTTTCTTCCATAGAGAACCTCGAATGGAGCCATGCCCAGACTAGCTTGATAGCTATTGTTGTAGGAGAACTCCGCGAAAGGGAGATACTTTTCCCAACCCTTGCCAAAAGAGATTACACATGCCCGAAGCATGTCTTAAACTTGGTTCACTCTTTCGGTCTGACCATCAGTTTGAGGATGGTAGGCGGTACTGAAGTTGAGACGGGACCCCATAGCAGTTTGGAAACTCTGCCAAAACTTGGAGACAAAGATACTTCCACGGTCCGATATGATCCTCAGAGGGACCCCATGCAATGGAACAATACGAGCCATATATAAGTCAGCAAGTTGACTTGCCCGTATATCATCACGGACTGGTAGGAAGTGAGCAACCTTGGACAGTCGATCAATGATTACCCAGATTGCATTGTTGCCCTTTTGAGATCTGGGAAACCCGGTGATGAAGTCCATACCAATTTCATCCCATTTCCACTCGGGACTGCAATAGGGCGAGAGTGCCGGCAGGCCTTTGATGTTCAGCCTTTACCCGTCGACAGGTGTCGCATTCAGCAACATACTTGGCAATTTCCGTTTCATACGAGTCCACCAGAATTGTGGTCGAAGGTCTTGGTACATTTTGGTACTACCGGGATGAATAGAGAGAGGTGATTCATGAGCTTCTTGTAGGATGAGCTCCCTCAAATTCGGTTCTTTGGCACTACCAAGCGGTCACCAAAATAAACAACTCCGGATTCATCTTCGAGAAACATTTGGCCTTCCGCTAGCAATGTTCTTTTGATTTCAGATACCCTCATCCAGCTTCTGAGCATCCTTAATCTGGTCTACAAGAGTAGCTTTGATCTCCAGATTTGCAAGGTAGCCAGAGGGAACAATTTCCAGGTTCAAACGGAGAACTCTTCATGAAGAGCAGGTTGGGCCTTTTCAATCATCAGATTGTTGCAATAGGACTTCCGACTTAGCGCGTCAGCCACGACGTTTGCTTTGCCGGGTTGATAGTTCAGACTCACATCATAGTCCTTGATTAACTCCAACCAACGCCTTTGCCTGAGATTTAAATCCGGCTGGGTGAAGAGGTACTTCAGACTCTTGTGATCCGAGAAGATCTCGCAACGGTTACCAAACAGGTATGGTCTCCATTGCTTCAAAGCATAGACCACAGCGGCAAGTTCTAGATCATGAGTTGGGTAGTTGTGCTCATGCGGCTTAATTGGCGAGAAGCATATGCCACCACATGGCCATCTTGCATTAGCACACACCCAAGCCTTGCAGAGAGGCGTCACAGAAGACGACGAAATCCTTGCTGTGTCCGGCAGGACAAGCACAGGAGCGGACGTGAGTTTGGCTTTCAGTGTTTTGAAGCTCTCTTCAGCTTCGGCCGTCCATACGAACTTTTATCCTTCTTGAGAAGGTCAGTCAGGCCTTGGCTATCTTGGAGAAACCTTCGATGAATCGGCGGTAGTAACCTGCCAATCCGAGAAAGCTACGATGTCCTTGACTGACATTGGAGTTTTCCAATCCAAAATGGACTGAATCTTGTCGGGAATGACAGCCACACCATTAGCGGATATCACATGACCAAGGAAGACAAGATTATCCAACCAAAACTCACACTTGGAGAACTTGGCATAGAGGCGGTGTTCTCGAAGTCGTGTCAGAACCAACGAAGATGTTCGGCATGCTCTTCATCGGTTTTGGAATAAACGAGGATGTCATCAATGTAAATGACGACAAACTTGTCAAGATAATCCATGAAGATGGAGTTCATGAGCCTCATGAAAGTAGCTGGAGCATTGTGAGACCAAAGGACATGACGGTATACTCATATGAGCCATACGAGTAACAAATGCCGTCTTTGGATATCCTCCTTTCTGATCTTGATCTGATGGTAGCCTGACCTCAGATCCATCTTGGAGAATACCGTTGCACCAGCTAACTGATCCAACAGATCATTGATGCGAGGAATAGGATACTTGTTCTTGATTGTCACCGCATTCAACGGTCTATAGTCAGAGACTAGACGAGGCACGGTAGAATCCCTCTTCTTGACAAAGAGTACCGGACAACCCCAAGGTGAACTGCTAGGCTGATGAAATCCTTCGCTAACAGCTGATCAATTTGCTCTTTCAACAGAGCCAACTCTTCCACCGGCATACGGTAGGGCTTCTTGGAAATCGGAGCAGTACCGGGAAGTAGATCTATGACAAACTCCACACTTCGGTCAGGAGGCATGCCAGGCAATTCTTCCGGGAACACATCCGGGAAGTCACACACCACGTGTATGTCCTGGATTTCAGGAGGGGATTCGCCTTCCATAAAGCAAAGGAGGATCTCGGGTGAGTTGGGTATGATGAACATGGAGGTCTTGACAGTGCAGACCAATACTTAACACTGTCGCCGGAAGAATTGGTCACGGTGACGGTCTTGGCAGCACAGTCGAGATTAGCCCGGTATTTGGCTAGCCAGTTCATGCCCAGTATGACATCAATGCCACTTGACCTCAGAGCTACCAAAGCGAAAGGAAAAGAGTAGTAACCGATAGTAATCTGGACTTCAGGAGTAACCCCATCGGTTTGCCATTTGGAGCCAGGAGTGGCGATCACCAAGGGAGCTCATTTTCTCAAACGGTATTTTGTGGTCTTTTGCAAAAGCTATGGATATGAATGAATGCGATGCTCCAGAATCAAACAAAACTGTAGCAAGATTGTTGATTCGTAGCTCACCCATGAGAACGCCGGGGTCCTCTTCAGCTTCTTCAGCAGAGACGTGGTTCAGGCGACCACGCACAATAGGTCCAGCCTTGCCAGCTGGAGTGGCAGGGGCTCGTGCAGGAGTTCCCGTGATAGGTGCCTTCTGGGGGCACTCCCTGGAGTAGTGGCCAGCCTGGCCACAGGTGTAGCAAGTGAGTCCAGGTGGAGCAGGTAGCATAGGACGGTACCCACTCCCGCCTACCCCAAGTGTCGAAGTAGTGGGGCGCGGAGGTGGTGGCCTGTATCCGCGGCCTCGGCATGAATGGAGCACGCGGCACAGCGCTGTAGGGAACAAACACCCTGCGCTTCTTGCTCTCAGAACCCGAGGAACTCTGGTGGTCCCCGTGTGCGGGCCTCTTGGAAGCCTCAAGTTCCTTTCTTCCTGCTCAAGAGTAAGAGCCTGGTTGAACAGCTCCTGGTAGGTCTGGAACCTGAAGGGCAACAACTCATAGCGGAGCTGCGGCGAAAGACCCTTGCGGAACAGCTCTTGCTTGTCAGCATCATGGTCACGTCCCTTGGGGCGTAACGAGAGAGATGGTTGAATTCACGACCATAAGTGCGGAGGTCCATACGTCCCTGTTGCAAATCCAGGAACTCCCTCCTCTTCAAATCCATGATCGGCTGGGGAATGTACTCCGCACGGAAGGCAGTGCGGAAATCAGCCCAAGTGAAGACATGGTTGGCTGGAAACAAAGCCACATGGCTTTCCCACCAACAGCCAGCTGCACCAACCAAGAGGTAGGTGGCAAAGTTGACTTGCTCGCCACTGGGACATGCAGCGCGGAGAACTTGCGCTCCAAGGCGCGAAGCCAATCATCAGCTTCCAGTGGCTCCTTAGCATCAGCAAAGGTGGGTGGCTGCGAGCGCAGGAACTCAGTGAGAGTGTTGCAGCCATTCCTCTGTGCATTCTGCTGCACCAACTGCTCAACAGCGCTCATTGCGCCCACGGTTCTCCTCAATGGCCATCAAGACCTGAGCCATCGAGGGTGGTGGCGGCAGATCATCCTCATCATTGTGTGGTTACCGCGACCTCCGCGGCCTCCTCGAGCCATTCTGGAGATTTGACAATGACACAGTTAGTATCTTTCTCCGAATGGTCGAACAATAGCATTAGCGTCTACTCAAGTACACAGACTAGGGACGATAATACATTGTGTAACAATAACAAGGAATCAACAAGATAGAACTTGGGTCAAAGATCAGCATCATGTGCTACTAGCGAGAGATGCAATGGTTAAGAACCATATGATTCAACACACTCTAGTTGGCACAATCCGGGACCTTATGTTCAAGTCCTTGGGTTAAAACCCAACAAAGAGGAATCACTTATTCCTTCGTTGGGTAACAGTGTTCAAACATCTGAGTTGATTTGGATTGCAACGCAGCGGGAGCAACGGACACATAACACTAAAGGTAGAACCCACACCCAGTGTTATCCTATAATTTTGAAGTCACGATGAGAAGTAAAACTTTAACTCAAATCGAGGTAAGATTGCTCCGAGATTAGAGGGTAACCAGATAAGGAGTAAAAAGAATCCTAAGATGGTTTTCACAACTCATTTTTAGGTTAAAAATATTTTCACAAACACTAGACTCAACGTCGACCAGTAGAAGGGTTTCCTACAGGCAGTACTGCTCTGATACCAACTTGTGGCGCCCCGACCCGACTGCTATACAGTGATGCTGTGTGTCACCGGTTAAGCGATACAACCGGAGGTTACGGGTTTACCAATCCCCGGCCAAAACCTTTGGCAGGCGTTGCTCGGAATGGATCATCGGCAACGCAACACCCCGATTGATGCCTTAACACAGGCACAACTATCAATGCATAATAGAGAGATCAAGACTTGTGGAACAACTGGCACATCACAGACTCTACGACACAAATCATTATAGTTCAACTCTTATAATAGAGAAAGATAGCAAATTACAACCAGAGGTCACAGACCCAACATTACAACATGCGGAAGCGAATTAGTTGTTCTAAACAACAAGATCCAAATTATGGCCTAAGAGGCCTACAATAAACATCCAGCGCCAGCTGTTCCGGGATGTCCCAAGCTGCCACCTGGGAACCCCAGACTACTCGTCGACGTCCACAAAGAACCCACCTTCGAGGTCGGTGAAGTCCTCCTCTGAAACAAAACAAACGACGTTGAGTTCGACGAACTCGCAAGATTATATATAGAGCTTTAGCTCGATGAGGCTTTCAAGGTTTTATGGCTGTTTTGCATAAAGCTGATTTTATTTATAAAACATAACTCATGGCATCGACTATCAGAGTATTTTAAAAGGGGTAAGAAGTAACTCTTTTCTTTGATCACCTTTCTCAACATCAACCACCACCATTGTACCTGTTCTACAAAGGCACCTCCCCGAATCACCCTCGAGGAAGTCAACCTTGCATTGAGTAGTACCTTTAGTACTCAGTTTTTAATCATTCCGTTCAAGTTATTCTATGATCTTATCGTCCTTTCCCAAGTTGTCCGTAACCGTGGACACGGCTTTTCGAAAAGATTTAACCCTGCAGGGGTGCACTGTGTTTACCTTCGGTACCGCCCGGCTCATTGCCTACGCTTAGCTCTCTTCCGGGGAAAGCCGGCTGAGTGGGAACGGTTACAACCTTTACCTTGCTTGGACTAACCCAGGATCATCAGTGGCGGTAGGACAGGTTCAGTGCCTCCAACACCCTGTCCCGCGGCCACTTATTTTCCTGACACCACCATCCTCATCTCAGTCTTGGCCACCATCCAACGCACGCGCAAATGGAAGCCGAACTAGAGGACCCTCGGCTAGCCCTTCACAAGTTAGTCGGTCGACGAGGGCTCCATATACCCCACCGAATGGAAGCGCGCTCATTCTTGGTTCAAGAGGTAAAGAACTCGCACCTAGGCGGCGAGAGTGAGACAAAACACCACCATACCAAGTGGCCTCTCATCCCCACCTTTAAGCATTTTATTACCTGTCACCACAATTTCTCCACCATCATCCATTCATCTCATCACCTGTTTCCAACATGAACCATCCATGTACAACTAGGCATTTAACTAAGCATGGCTAAGCATCAACATAGCATAGTTAAGTATTTCAGGCCAACAATACAATCCTATGGATAATAGGAGGGAAACAGGTAATGGCATCGGAAACTTAATGCAACTATAGGATACTCTAATCCAATAAAATTGACATTTGGAACCGCATGCAATATTATAGTGGAGAAAATATTTGCGGAAAATAGGATAAGATATGCTCAGAGGGGGATTACGCTTGCCTTGCTCAACGTGTGGTAGTACGGATCGTCGGGGTATTGCGGCGCAACCCCGGCTGCTTGATCTATCGAAGCATAACACACAGGAAGAACAATCAATCACCACACAAGTTTTAACAAATGCAATGCGCAAACACATGATGACATGCCATTTTAAATCCCCGGGATGAGGATGATTCAATCTATTCAACTTAAACGGAGTTCGGATGCTTTGAGGGGCACATCTCGAATACACCGTGGAGTTAGGTAAAGTAGCATCTTTTTTGTTAATTGGAATAGATGAACTTGTTGTTAACTTGCATATGAATGACATGATCATGTTAGGATGCATGGTTTAGGTGATTAAAAATCCTTGCAACAAGTATAGAAAGTGAGCTGAAGATTGGGGTTGAAACAGGTTAAAATTGGAGTATCCGGAATGAAATCCGGAAAATTCCGGGTCTGGTACCGGGAGCAATCCGGTTTCAGGTCCGTATAATTCCGGGTTTGGCACCGGGATAAATAAATCCGGAATTATTTCCGGGTGACATCTGGGTTCATTCCAAGCTAAACGGGAGGAGTCCAGTAGCTATTTTCTTAACCCAGTATAGAATCCGGAAAATTCCGGGAATTGTACCGGATTTCCCAGTTCGACGGGAAGATGCTACGGCTGCGGCGATTTCGTCGAACTAGCGAGCTAGCGAGGAATGGGTTGCACTGGGGGTGTCCGTGTGCTCACCTGGACTCGTGGAGAGGCTCGGCGAAGATGGGGAGGGTCGGAATCGACGGAGAACTTGCGCGGGGTGCGGCGGAGAAGACGGCGCGTCGAACTCGATTCCCGTAGTTGTACTGCGTCCTGGCCCGATTCCTTCGGCGTGGACAGAGGAGAGGACGCGACGAAGCTCCTTGCGGTCTTCGATTCGCTCGGCGCAGCTCCAATCAACGGCGATGGGCAGCGGCCATGGCGGCTAGGTCACGAGCGCGTGGGGAGAGGAAATGGAGAGGAGAGGGAGCAGGTGAGCGAGGGAGAGGAGCAGGTGGGGCTCGGTGGATCGTCTCCTACAGGGGTGAGGCAGAGGAGGGGGGCCCGGCGCGGCGTGCATCGCGGGCGCGGCCACGGCGACGGCATGGCGCCAGTTCAGGCTGGGAATGGGGCGGAAGCCGCACCAAACCCATGCCAGCCCACGCATAAGAATCCTTCTGAGCCGCACCAGCCCAACCCACTAATTAATTACTGCCACCCAACCCGCACCAGACCGCAATGCTATTTGCCCCCAAACCACACCAGTCCACTTGCTTGTTGCGGTTTCAAACCGTTTGACAGCCCACGCACACCCATGGGGCAAACAGAAGCGCCCATGACCGCACGCATGCAAACACCAATCAATTTTGGTGGGGCCCATTTTCCTTATCCATCTACTCCTACGCGCTCCTCTTTTCTCTCCTTCCTTCTCGTTTCAACCGCTAGAGAGAAAAGCACCGCGCCGCCGTCTGCTTATCCGCCACCGCCCAATCTACACCGAGAGAGAAGAGAAAAACTTCACCGTAGTCTTCACATCGCCCGAGTCGGCGACGCCGTGGCTAGCTCTCTTCAGTCTGATGGAGGATTTAATCCGGAGCAGCCGGCGAGGCGGCGACCAAGAACACGCTAAGGCGGGGCTGCTGCAGGTCGACGGCGGCGAGAGGCTGCACGGCACCATGCCACGCGCCGCTCGATCCAGAGACTGCTGCGTCGCCAACCGGGTCGAGTTAGAGCCTTTGCCGACGCATCCGAGGTTCTCGCGGTCGTCTCCGCCGTGGCCAGGCGCGCCGATGCGGCGGCGTGAAGGGCGGTGGTGGCGAGGGCAGGTAGATCGCGATGGGGAGCGAACACAATCGTCGTTGCCTCGCGGCGGCCGGCGGCATTGAAGCTGTCGTCGTCAGCGGCAGCCATGAGCAGAACAAGTTTGCAGCAGGGGAGATTTCTGCGGCCGCTCGGGGCGTCTGCAATGACTGATGGCTATATTTGCCGCTCTTCGCTCCCGAACAGTGCCCTTGAGGTTCGACTCCCGTCTCTCATCACCGCCCCTCTCCTTCCTTCCCTCCGGCGGGTTCTCTGGCCGGCGTGGAGATGGAGTAGGTGGTTGTGCGTCCACTGTATATAGTAGATCTAGGTTTGTAGCTAGGTTTCGTGGGCGTGATGCCTGGTTTTGGCTTCTTGCCGTTGCTGCTGAAGGTCGGTTGGCGGATCTCGGCGGCCAGATCCGCCGCGCCATGAGTTTCCTTCGCCTTCCTGCACTCTGGTGGTGGCAGCCGGTGTTGTCAAGAGGGTTGACGAGCTCATGCATCCTTCTTAATAAGGTACGCACTGGGATTTGGGATTGGAGCTCTTCTGGCCAAAATCGATCCCTTCAGATGTTCCTCTTTCCTGCTATGGAGCTTCTTTGGTTGAAGCCGAAGATGGTAGTGAAGCAGGTCCTCGAATCCCTTAATAAGGCCTGTAAATTTGCTTTCTGCTACTGCTACTCCTTCTTTGCTATGTCTCCTCCGATTTGTGGCGGAAATTTGGAGTTAGATGACGGGGTTGTTTTACAAGAGCAGTGGTTCGAAGCTGGTGGCTTGATCCTGTTAATGGAAGAGGCAATCTCCTTCTGCTCACTATGGCACTGTTGAGAGGAAGCAGATTGTCGGATGCAGAATTGATATCAAGTTGCCATGGAGTAGAGATACCACGAATTGTTGTACAATCTCGGCAGCCATCCATAGCTGCTTGACCATGGAAGCCAACTGGTGGCTATATTTGCCGATTTTCATCGGCGTTTGCTCAACCTCCTGCAGGAGCCCCTTACCGAAGTTCGCCACGGCGTTCAGTGTCGCCTTCGTATCAAGTGGTTTTGTCCCCGATGCGGAAGATGATGGCTGTGGCTTGAGCTTCTTCTTCATCATTGATGGCGGAGGTCCCAATTGCTTTTTCACTTCTCTGTGTAGGGTTATCTCTGTAAAAGTTAAGGACCTGATTGTAATTTCTTTTTTTTCCTTTGGTCCTTACTGTAATGTACCCGCCGTTCTGAAATAGAAGGTATCCAGGCCCTTTGGGCCGCTCCTTGTTCAAAAAAAAAAGCAATGACTGATGCGGGTTGAACCCGTTTCTGAACTTATTTCTTTCACACCAAACCGCACCGCCCCGCCCCACTATTCTTGCCAGCCCGCACCGCTCCCCTCCAATTCTTGTTTGCAACCATTTAAACCCAAACCAATCGGGCCTACAGCATAACCCGCACCAAAATATCCATTCCCAGCCTGAGCGCCAGTGGAGAGGAGAGAGACGACGATTTTGCGGATAACCCCCTAGAAGTTTCGTGTCCATCACCAATAGGTCCTTTTCTCTTTTAATTTTTAAAACCTGAGACTTTTAGGGATTTTATTAGGGCACTTAGACATTTTAGAAAAATATGAGAAAATTTGGGGAGGCTCCCCTTAGCATTTAGAAGCTCCACAAATTTTGGTGTCTCAAAATAAAATGTTTTGCACCACTTTTGTTTAGAAGGGCTGGATATGGCATTTTTGCTAAAACCAAAATGATAGTACTTTGGAATTTTTAAAGCAAGTGCAAAATATCATTTTTGAACTCTTGGAACTTACTTGACAAATATAAGATGTCAAAGTAATTTTGTTTTGCAAGGTTGAGTGCCTTCATTGTTTTGAAGTTTGTTAGAGCAAGTTTGGCATTTGGGTTTCTCAATGTTGCCAAATCAATTAAGGTGGTGTTTAGCAAATGAATAAGGATGCCATGATGCAATGAAACACAAAAGCGAAAATTTTACTCAGGTTTTCGGGTTCTCAAACTTTGGGTTGTTACAATAAACACGAGATAAAGCGAAACAAAGCAAAGTAGAATGGAAACACACGCAGAGAGGAAACACACGCAGAGAAACACAGTGAAAGGAGAATCGAAACACACGCAGAGAAACACAGTGAAGAACACAGGGAAAGCAAACAACAAGAGCAAACACATCGAACAAGAAATGAAAGAGCAGCCGTAACCAAGGCAGTCGGAAAGCAAGCAAGAGAAGAAACCTGCAAGGCTAGATACAGAAATACCCTCCTCAGGAAACAAAATCCAAGTATCCAACAGCAGAGGTCGAGCTCACCGTCTCCATCCTCGACGGCCGCCATGCTCTCAATGCCGAGCTCAACCGTCTCCATCCTCGACGGCTGCCATGCTCTCGACGCCGCCTGGGGTCGCCGTCTTTGCTGCACCCGCTAATGGATGAGAGAGAAGGACAGAGGGAGAAAACCGAGGGGAGGAGAGAGCGTTTAGGCAACGTACCTGCCGTCGACACATCTGCTGTCGTCCCCCGTGTGCCAACGCCGCTGGGACACGTCTTGCTCCGGCGACCGTGCTGCCACTACAACCATTCGCAAGCTCCAACCAGTGAAAAGAGACAAAGAGCGTTTGAGAGAGAAGAGGAGGATGTGGTGTTGGGCACGACTCTTCCACAATGTCTGAGAAAAGAGACAAGAGGAAGATGTAAAGATAAGACTTGTGCTCATTGATTGTGGGTGGGTCCATAGACAATTAATAGGAGGAAGAGGCAAAAGGCAAACAGCCAAACGAATAGATAGATATATTACTACTGCCGGTCACACGAGTATGAACCGGCAACAAACTGGAGACCGGAAGGAAGCCGGTGGACAAAACAAGAGGGTAGCAAGAGAAGCACCGGCGAAGAAATACACAAACCAAAGGAAGAAAGAAAGAAACGAAGAAGAGAGGAACCGGGAAGACCAAGTCTGAACAAGACAAAGCAGCCTAATACAAACAAAAGCCTGCAGCTCAAAGCCTCGGAACCAATGAGAGCAGCACACCTCAGCAGGGACACGCAAATGTGGCAAGACATGATAGGTCGACGAGGCTCGAGGGCTGAGGAAGCAGAAAACCCACGAGCTTTAGGATAGTAGAGTATGAGAACTGGAAAACAGTATCAGACAGACAACCAATGCACTCAATTGGCCAAAACAAGGGAAACTTCCTTAAGATACTAACAGACTGTAGCCATTAAAGGTGTGTTTGGACAAGGGGAAAAACACCTGAAATCCAAGACTACTGTTTTTAAACATAGCGCTTCAGAAACACAATAAGAGCAATCAACAATTAGACAGGAGGAAACGATCCAAACCAATTGCCACTAACCTTGTCCTTTCCATGTATGTCAGCTTTAACAAGCTTCAAGTAATACTCAGTACTAGGCTTTCCATTCTTAATGCTCTCGACGACATCAATGTAAAGCAATTCTGAGAGCTTCATTTCCGAGAAAGAAGAATTAGAGATGATGTGGTGTAGCACTATATAATACGCACAAGAATAAAGAGGAGCAATGCTTATTTAGCATAAAATAAAAGGGACGTGAAATATTTGCAACTGGTTGTGGGTGCAACCCATTTTCGGATACCCCATTTTGAAGTTTCCAAAAATTGCGAAATAAATCATTCACATAGATTATATTGAATCTTATGCATCCAAACATTTATCCAAAAATATGATCATACGTGACCTGTGCAAAAAAGACAAACAAAAATTTGAATAGTGTCACTACTATTCAAACTTTCATTTGTCATTTTTGCACAGGTCGCTGATGATCATGTTTTTAGATGAAATCTTTTGGGTGCACAAGATTCAACATAATCTATGTGCATGATTTATTTCATGATTTTTGAAAACTTCAAAGTGGGCTATCCGAGAATGAGTAGCGGGCGCAACTAGTTGCAAATTAGACTTTCCGAAAAGAAAAGATGTTTCTAATATATAAAGCTAACTGTTTCCCTCTAATTCTTGTTTCCCTTCTGTACATAAGAAAGAGCTAACCTTTGCATTAGAAAGGCTATATCCGCAGCTTCTTGTTTCCCTTCTCCCTTCTGTACTCCATAAATTTGGCAGGTAACCACGTATGTAAACTTCAAATCAGCCTGTGCACGTGCTTTAGGGGAGTACTCAAAATGTGTGTCCGCCAGACCAGCCATCAAAAGCAGATTCGAGGTCTAGAAAAGAAAAACATCAGAAAAGGATGTTACATCCACTCGGTTGGATATAGAATTTATGTGTCTCATAGGAAGCAAGTAGACATACCTTCAGAATGCATTCTCTCCAGATAACTTTGCAACATAAGGGCCTTCCTGTAATACATCATCCCACGAACTGCAGAGCAACAGTTACAAAATATGGAAAGTAATGTAGAAATGGAAGAACATATAAGTTCGCAATTACAGCAAACCTGTTCGTGCTAAGGTCTGCCCACGGTAAGATGCCCATAGCCGCAGTTCTAGTATATCATTCGCACTGCTAAAAAGTTCAGACTCTCCTGCGTTTTCATCCTGTTGATGCGAGTAAGGAAGTTCTTCCATTCATCTGTATGCACAACCAAATAAGATTTGTACAAGAATAGTTAGGACGACACACGTACTTCCATATTGAAAAAGGAAAATGCAGCCGCAGTTCTGGCTAGCACAAGATGGGAGCAGGACAGTTTCCTGGCTGGCTTAGTTTTAGATAGTAGCACTCGAACAGCAAGGACATGGCTGATTGTGTATGTATTATTCAATCTGGTAAAGAAGACTGGCTAATTGGTAAAATCAAGTGGCAGCAGATCGAATATACATGCCACTAATAGAACAGATATATTCAATCTTCAAAGGAATATGTTCTGAGCAAGGAAACAAGGGGCTCTCTCAAACCAATCCATCAGAAGCTGACCCTCTTACATAACTGTTGGCAAAATTCAACATGGAAAGAAGGAACAAACCTGGATATATCTTCTGAAGATAAAACAGTGTACTTATACCATCTTCATTTCTTTTCTGGAGTTCAGCAATGCTATAAAGCACTCCGAGTAATATGGAGTGAACACGCTACAAAGAAAGTGGCAAATATCAGAGGCACATAGAGCAAGTACAAAACAACAACAAAGCCTTTCATTCCCAAGCAACATACAACAACAAATATCAGAGGCACATAGAGCAAGTACGACTGAACCAAAAATAAATAAATGATGTGAGGCTCTAACATGGCCTGGAAATTATATCATTCCAGTAAAAAAATCTCAGCCCCAGATTCAGGCAAATATTTAATCCACTGTAGCAGTACGGTTGCGGCCAGCTCCAACGCCACGGCTGTTCGGCCGCCAAAGTCGAAGTCATCTGCGACGACGCCCTCTTGGGTCTGTTAATGTCAACAGCCTTGTCCCCAGTGACAAGTTCCACTAGAACTACCCCAAATGAGTAGTCATCAGCCTGGCTCTGTTAAGTCTGCCGTTGTCTCAAAGCTCACGTATACGCCATGTCTGCCTGACATAATAACTTTACTGGATCAGATACTTTGGTCCTTAATGAACATGAAAACTGTCTAAAGGTATTTAAAAACAAGAGCAGCTAGGGCGGACAATATTTAGATACAAAAATCCAAACTATTGTAATGTATGAATGCAATGGAATATGAGTTAACAATCTCCCAGATGAAATCATAAGGACAACAAGGTTAAGCGCAACGACTCACGAAAGAAAGAAATTTTATAGGATTACCATACATTTATAGGGTGTGGTTCTCACAGGAGTAAACATTCAATTCATTGCACTAAAGTTTGGTTTGCCACATGTCTAGCTTGATATGATAATAACAGAACACGCGGCGGTTGTGTACCTTTAGCCTCTTTTCTGCTTCTCCATGATCAGCTTTGTCTTTGCAGATCCATGATGCATTAATTGAACTACAGACGATGTGGCTTATCATGCCTTATTCACCTTACCCTCCTGCCTGTGATATCAATATCTACAACAAAAAGTGCAGCCACAAATCACCAACTTTTATTGGTAAAGTGCAAATCAAGAACTAATCCAGACAAAGAAAAAGTGTACCAGTAGACCCAAAAGGAATCAAGATGAGAATATGACTAGGCCTCCCGTTGCCTCTGCTGTCGGCTGCCATATCCACCGGCATCATAACTTCTACCCAGGTCATCGTTATAGACAGTGATCGAATGACCTTTCATTCCATTTATTCAAATCTGCGATAAACAATATAAATAAGGCTCCAATAAACATCTTCAGAGACCTGTTTGTTGGATAATGAATACAAGAGAAACAAAAGGAAAACAATAGAGGGTGAAAGAACAAAGAGTGTGTGTAAGGAAATGAATTCTAATTTTTATTCTGTTTACAGCTCTTCAATATGTGTGATTTGTGGAAAAAAACTAAAGAAAACCTTTGATCAGAAACAGATGAGTATTACTTGATTGATTTCAATCCATGCAAAGAATTACGCCACAATATATTCATGAGAACAATATGCAAGGTTAGTTTCATGTGCATGCGCATATACAACAGGTGCGGAATATTCAAACAAACAGCCTTATTTTCTCTTTTTTGCAACAGGGAGCACAAAACGTAGAAGGAATTTCTCAAAACATACCATAACCTACCACAAAACTCGTTGTTCCTCTTTCCACACAAAACACTTAAAGTCCCTAGAAGAACATGAAGAACTTTAAGCTTTTCCTCTGGTTTTCTCTCCTTTGAGACAGTAACAGAGAAAGGGCCGGGACCAATACTATTGTTACCCCTAGCAACAAAGAAAAAGTAAAACAAGAGATTCCACACAGTTATCAAGTTTCTAATAAAGTTAGGTAATGTGAAAGTGTTTGTAAGCCTTTTGTGATCACAAGGCTTCATTTAGCACACAGGTACTATGCAACAACATGGTAGAACACAATATGTTGACTGGGTGAAGCGGCAAATAACCATTTGAAACTATATGTGCTGGCATGTAAAAAGACTACTTTGGTTTCGATAATACAAATCGAAGGGAAGACCCTCTTTTACTCAAAAAAAATGTAAATACGGGTTCTGGTTCAAAAATAAATCAGTAACACGGGTATTGCTAATCGGCCCTGGAAACAATTAGTACAGTTATAAAAAAATGTAAATACGGGTTCTGGTTCAAAAATAAATCAGTAACACGGGTATTGCTAATCGGCCCTGGAAACAATTAGTACAGTTATAGATATATGATTTACAGTTCTTGGCTTTCTATTCAAATCTGCTCTTTATTGACATGTACTGTACAAGTTCAACACCCCAGTATCAGTTTAATAGGAGTTTGGCAAAAAAGCAGGGCCGGTCCTGAGATTTTAGGGGCCCGGGGCGAAACAAAAATTTGTGGCCCTCAATTTAGACATCATCAGTTTGAGATAACAATATATTAAGCTAAGATGTCTCTTGCTTTGTTATCAAGATTATCCCAATTTTTTGGATCATAAATATTCGAGGTATAAACAGGTTGTTCATCAACACTAGCAAACTTTCTACGTGCATCGGATGAATTAGCTACATTTTCAGAGCCACTTACAGTGCTATCGTTGTCGATGTTGTGTCCATGTTTTCTTCTTGATGGTCAGATTCAGAATTCTCATTTGCTTGTTGCTCTTCTTCCACAGCAACTATAGCCAACTCATCATTTGAGTTTATTGAAACACCACTATTGCTCTTAAAAAACTTGTAAATATCCCATTTCTGTGATTTTATCAGTTCGTCAACACCCTTTGCTTTTTTTCTTTTAGCGGCGCCGGATTGATACGTTCTCGAAGACATTGCAACGCAGAATGCTGAAAAATATACATCAAATGATGACAATGAACTATACCAGGAGAGAGTATTGTACTATTGATTAAAAAATCAAAAATTTAAAATATACTAAACTGAAAATAATTTATACCAGTAGAGTATGTATGTCCGTGTTCACGTCGTCGAGAGAGAGTCAGGAGGGAGAGCGCGGCTGAGGCGCTGATCACGGGTCGCTGGAGCGCACCACGCACGGCAGCGGCGTGCCAGCCCCCGGCCCTGGCGCCGAGGGATGAGTGCAGCCGTGCAGTGCAGGGCGTCAGCGATGGGATCGGTCCTGGCGGCGAGGGAAATACGATCCATCGATCGGAAGAAGCAGCCAGCGATAGTACTACTACTACCATGCGACGCCTTGCCTCCCTAGCGATCACACCACAAGGCCCATTAGCCCAAAAACACGCACACAACTGAGTTTTTTGCTAGACTGAGTATACGGACATATACATGTAGCATACCTGGGTGGGGCCCCTGGATTTTGGGGGCCCGGTGCGGCTGCACCCCTGATCCCCCCCAGGGCCGGCCCTGCAAAAAAGGCCATAAATTCCTTTCAGGTCATACCCTCGATGTACAAACTGAGCAGTAAACAAAGGCTCAGGCAAGGCCAAGAAACTACCACCGCCCAAGCTCAAGCTGCGAAGAACATGCAACTATCGCTTCAATAGCCAAGCTGAAGCTCCAATTATGTGAAACAAGTGAATGGATAAATGGAGTAAGAGGAGAAGCATGACACCATACCTGGAGCTGGTATTTTCTGTCGAACAAGCTGCGGAGCGGTCATTTAGCATGCGTGCGTGCTTCACTGGTAGGCGTGCTGCTGGTGGTCAAGGAACTTGCCGCTAGCTGTGCGCCGTGGCGTCCTGCTTGCATGTAGTCGCTCGGCACGCGGACGGCGGCAGCGTCAACACAGACCTCTTAAGCTGGAAACTTTTCGTGGGATGTCGCTGATGCCGCCCAATGGACCATCCGCGGAAGCTGGCGTGGAGCAGTGGACGAGAGGCGACGGCAATTTTGTCGGTGCGGGGTAAAGGAAAAGGGGATCGAGAGGCTGTTGCGAGGAATCATGGGAGCAACCCGACGGAAGCACTTGGGTGCGGGCACGGGTGTCGACTCGCGGAGGCGGCGGCGTCGTCCTTGGCCGGAATCTAGCAGGCACCGGCTGTAGCTGGAATTGAGCTCATCCTGATTTGGACATCGCTGTATAATTTCTGGATCAAAATTATAGACATAGTTTGCTTACAACATTCTGAAACTTCTGTTCCACATTTATTCGCAAGGAAAGCAAAAACAATTTACAAATATTTGCGTCAAATTTAATTATTTAGTATATTTTCAAACAATTATTATCAAAACAATTGCCAACAATTTCCATCACGGGCCCGTGCCGCCGCGCCGAAGCCTACTAGTTTATTCTGAAACCCGTACGTGACTGCTTGAAACTGAGTATCACATCAGATCCCACCAGTTATGACTATCCTGGATCGTGTAGGAGCGAGTGCGGCGCGCGGTAGCTTGTAGGGCCCCGTCCTTGTTGTACCGGACCTTAAATTTTGTCACGTAGAACAGGTAGTAGTCCTCATGCACACCCTTCGGTGACCGATGCTCGACGAGGCAAAATCTACCGCGTCCCATGTCCTCTCCCTGTCCTCACAAACCATCCTCTCCTTGGCAAGCTTCAATGCCGGCGGTGCCGCTCCTTCCCCGTCACCCACGGACACGACGTCGCAGGAGCATACGCTCCCTAGTTCCAATGATTCTCTGTGACAGTGGCGGAGCCAGCAAGTTAACTCTGTGTAGTCAGTGTGAATCTGTGTAGTCAAATACATGTATTTGTATTATTTTTAATTATTTTTGCATGATTTTTGCTTGGATTGTCAAAAAAACTGTGTAGTCTTATGACTACACAGCCCAAGTGTGGCTCCGCCACTGATCTGTGAAGCCCCACCCATGCATCAACCTCGCTGTCGTAGTAGGCGTGCCCTCTGAAAGGCAGCATCCAGCTGCCGTGGCGCCTCCACTCGTGTGTGTCGGTGTCGAACGAGTAGGTGCCATGTTGGTGCACGGAGAAGAAGACGGTGTGGCCGTCCGGGTGCACGACCGTGCATGCCACCAGTCTGAAGTTGAAAGGCGCCACAGTGATGGCATTCCAGGCCTAGCCCCCTTTCTCGTCGGCGGCGAGCACCTCGAAGTGATCATTAGCCTTGTACAAACTGGTAGAGCCCATCACGTATAGTCTGTCGCCTGCGGGCACAAGGCTGGAACATTCCCGTACCTGTAATTGGTTCGAAAATTCAGTGAGATTTCAACAAAATTCACTGAATTTCAGCATACACCGAAATAATCATCTTTCGGTCAAAATATTTCACCAGTTTCAGTACTACACAACAATATAAAAACTATTTAAAATATTTCTAATTTTTTCAAAAAAAAAATAATTTGAAGAAAAATTCGCTCCTTTGGCCGAAACAAAAACCGAAATCACTGTGCCCGAAATTTTTCCGAAACTGAAATTTAGAACCATGACCTGTATGGGGGTGCGACGGCCAACGGCGAGGCCTCCCGTCACCGTGTCGTAGAGAAGGACGGGTCCCCCTCCTCGTCGTCGTTTAAGTTCATGGCAATGATTCTACTGCCCACGGCGGCGAATAGTTAATACGGGGGCACTCCATGCGAAAGATCGGCGGGTCCGGGAGGCCGGTGGCCTGCGAGTCCAAGCCGGCGCCGGGGTCACCGTCCAAGTCGGCGATGTCCACCTTGTATATGCCGTACCCCTTCGTCCAGTCAGCCACCACGAGGAATAGATGGCGCCGCCGGCGTTGTGACCGCCTGGATCTTGGGCCGCCCTCATCGTCGTCGCACCTACGCCGCTTTGACATGGCGTGGCTTTCTGCCGCTATCTCCAGTCTGTTGAAGATTGAGGCGGCAATCGCGGGCCACACACGGTCGATGGGAAGTTCTCCACGTCGACCGTCTATCTATATAGACGGAGATTCACGCTCAAAAAAGTATATGGACAGAGATATATATGGCAGATCGTACCCTTGATGGTTTCGGTTTGCAGGGCCGAACAAGTTCTAAACAGAGTTTGGTTGGAATTAGGAAAGGAAAGGAAAGATCTCTGGGAGCGGACGTACATATGGAGGCCGGGCTACACATTGCGATCTGGTCGGTCATAAGAGAAGCAGGAAAAGGCAACGGAGAAATACGAAAAGATGTCAGGTGGCCAGTCATATGTATACATGGATACCGATGCTCTGGTACATGGGCCTGCCCAGATAAGACATGGGCTGCCACATATTTTTCCAATTGGCGCATGATTTTCCGACTATGATTTCCCTCGGAAAGAGCTACAATCCTACTTCTAATATATAAAAATATATTTCGATTCGAAATAATTTATACACAAAATATGTGTATGTTGACGAGTAGGTTCCATTCCCGTGTTCGGTTTTGATTTTCGTGAAATTTAGCTTCTTAATTTTGTACCAAAGTTTGAACCAATTTTCGACGAATTTTGTCAAATTCATCGTACTCGTTTGACCGTTTGAAATTTCCTTTCACGACTATATCGATCTCGCCGTTTCGCACAACTTTTATGTTGTAACTTTTTCTGTTTCGGTGGACATATGTGAATAGATCCTGATGTAATGTATGTACCCTTTTTCAAAATATAAATGTTCAAGTTTCTAAAAATTCAGAAACAAATTGTTTAGTGTTCATAGAGATGTCTCTCTACAGTCCCGTAAATTTCCAGAATCAAATTTGACATACAGAGAGGAAAAAAAGACAAATCCAAATATTTGTCGTTCGAATTTGGTTTTGAAAATTCTAGTGATCAACTGATCATAAACACACATGTCGCAAATACTCACAAACCTGTTTCAACTTTTTTAGAAAATTTAAATTATAAGAATTGGTGATATGGTATGATATGTGGATTCTCCAGGCTCTAGTTGTGGTTAACACGATTATGCTGCTAGCTGTGGACGTTAAACATTTGTATGCACCACTGCTTTATATGCGATGGGGTGCGATTAGCGTTAAGTGTTGGAGAATTAAAAGAAACTAGATAATGCCCTGCGCGTTGCTGCGGGGAAGATTAGATATATCTGCATAAACCTATTATTCTTAGCAACAGAAAAACATTAACACAATTGCTATAAGAATTTTGAGCTCTTTTACGGTGCTTTTGAAACTACCGCCGGTAGGTTCAGTAGCTCCCGTCCAAAATTATTCTAGCCGTTGATTTCAATGCTAAAAGTTACCTCTCGTCCTAAATTATAATAGCATTCGTTTCAATACTTGTTAAGTAGAACAAATAAGTTTAATCAATCAGGGTTATTATGGTCATGTCCATGTATTTACCCTGGAAAAAAAACAAAAGGAACACCCTCCTCGTTCCCGTGAGCCGCCGCCCTCATGTCTCTCCTTCGATCTGGTGAGTGCGGCGCCGTCGCGCTCCTCACCCGCCGGCGTCATCCGCGGGATCAGACGCCAGCCTCCCCATCTCCGGCCAGGCATCCGCCCCATTGCCGGTCGGCTGGGCAATCGGCACGCACCGCTGTGTCGCTCCCACTCTGGCAGACGGCAGTTGCCGGCACCACCGCAGCGGGGGGCACACCACCACGGTGCTACCGTTCGATTCCAAGGTGAGCCAATCCTCCTGCCCGCTCTCCATTCCTCTCCGATGCTTCCTCCCTTTCCTATCGATGGGTTAGCTGGGTCCTGGGGATCGTCTATTCCATTGGGGTTCCTGTTCGGTGTTCAGGGACGGGATGGCAGAGCCATTGTTCCTCGCGCGCCTTCAATTTGGTCCGCGATTCGGACGAGAGGTGTGAGGTGGAACTCGTTCTTCTTGTGTTATACTGATATGTGGTCTGATTGTTTGGAAGTTGCTATGTACTGTCACCTGCTCACCAGCTGTTCGGCAAAATGTCGGCACACCAAGAGACAAGCGCTAGCTGTGTTCACGTCACCATCTCCCTGTTACCATTTCACAGAGCAGGTGCTTCGTGAGCTCTTTGATGTCTATGGTGTGAAGGAGTTGTGTGTGTCGCAACTATCCACTTATGTGGAGGTGTTTGTGTTGTTCCAGTCATGGTGTGCCCCTTGATTGTTTTTCCATGCTACTATATGCTCATGCCAACTGAAAGCATATGTTGTAGGTGAAGAAATATCAGGTACATGGAGCAATAAGATGATAATGACAATCTAGTGACCAGTGGAGCTAGAGATTCAGAAATTGAAGGCAGGGAATATACAGGAAAATCATAGGGAAAAGATGATTTTGTTTGTAGTAGCAGCTTGTTAGTGATGTATGGTTGTGTTGCCTTTATTGTTAGGGTTTTTGTGTACTCATGTATCGCTGGGATGTATGAACTTGATGCTGGAATAATAAGAATGTTGCTTGGTTGCACTAGTAGGAAAACCCCTACCGCTGGCGGACGGAAAAGGGCTACCGCTGGCGGGCACGTGCCCGCCAGCGATGACTACGCCAGTGGTAACATATACCGCTGGCGGGCGGGCGGGCTGGCGGGCACGTGCCCGCCAGCGGTAAGTGCGGTTACCGCTGGCGAGCGACGCTAGTGCACGCCAGTGGTAGGAGCTATAGTGCTGGCGGTCGCGGCGTCTGCCAGCGGTAAGTCACCATGTCCGCCAGCAGTACTAGTCGCAGGTTTGGGGTTCAGGGTGCTCTGTCCGCCAGCGGTAAGGCTCCGTGTCCGCCAGCGGTATTTTTTCGTCGTATTTTTTCTTCTATAAAATCATATTTCAGTAGTATATACAGTATAAATTCAGTATAATCAGCTACAGTACGACAAAAACAATAGAAATATAGAAAAATGACTAAATTGTTGTTTCATAATATCCAGTACAAACCATAATAGACAAGTGACCAAAAGTTGTCGTACATGAATACATCTCTAGCTATAGCGTCATACACGAAAGTTTTCAAAAGCAAATACGGTCATCTAAACCACAATCACATACAAGAGAATGACAATGACGATGAGCAAGAAGGGATCACGATTAAGTTGGACTTCATCCGGTTCTTCCTCTCTTCCGCAAGCACGAGAAGAAGGGGATCACGATGAAGTATCCGGTCGTTCTTCCTCACTTCTGGCCGCTAGCTTCCGTCTCCTCCTTGCTCATTCTTCATCTCTATACAGAAGACAGATAAAAAAGTTAGGCAACGAATTGAATTTGGTGAAGAAAGATGTAAATTAGACACGAATAAAGTAGGGCCAACTAAAAAGCATGCCTCATATATACACAAATAATCGGCATTGTAAGACTTAGACAAAACAAGATTCAAAAAAATATGCCTCATACTTAGAATATTATTGGAAACACACAATGAATCCTGATAACCTTGTTGAACCAAGTAGGAGGCACACAACTTATATGTGTGCATGATAGAAGGTTCAACAAACTATCAGGATATCATGTAGTGCGCCACATCATTTTAATCATCGGCATTCTACAAATAAAGTAGGGCCAATTAAAAAACATGTCTCATATATACACAAATCATCGGCATTGTAAGACTTAGACAAAACAAGATTCAAAAAAATATGCCTCATACTTAGAAAATTATTGGAAACACACAAGCAATCATGATAACTTCGTTGAACCAAGTAGGAGGCACACAACTCATATGTGTGCATGATACAAGGTTCAACAAACTATCAGGAGATCATATAGTGCGCCACATCATTTTAATCATCGGCATTCTAGAAATGAAATAGGGCCAACTAAAAAGCATGCCTCATACTTAGAAGTGACACACAGGCTTCAGGGACGGAGCCAGCGAGCCAAGTAGGATGCACGAGATGTGTGTACTTGTGCATATCACGAGGCTCGCTAGCCCCGCCCCTGGATCACATTGTGTCACAACATTTTAATCATCGGCATTTTAGAAAATACAAAACTGTAAACAAGAATGATGACTCATTGGCATTCTAGAGAATACAAAACTATAAACAAGAATGAATTGGAACATGTCTGCAATAATTAAAAGTAACATAATTAACTAAGCATGCACGATTCATAACCCTGAATATATACCATCGATCACACAAGTTCAATGACTTTCAAAACTAGAGGTAGGCAAAGATAATTTAGGGATATATTTTACGAACACTGTTGATTGTTGGTCACCTTCTCTTCGGTATCTCCGGGAATGGGAGACCACCCTGTAACGAGTGGAATAGCCTGTCATCACCCGAATATCTTATGCGCCTTAATATCTCGGTGTTTGGTGGTGTCTCAAAGCCGAAGTAGAATTCCCCATGTTCATCTAGGACATCACGCATGATGATTCGCGCGATCATCTTCTGGATGTAACGGAACTCATCTATGATAACAGAATCACTGGCGTCATTTAGTGTTATGCACCATTTGTTGATATCACCAACAAATTGGCCTCGTCGTTGAAACTTTAAAAACCACCGCATTTGATAGATGAGGTACCATGACTCCATCCAACTGCTTGAATCCTGCTTGATGCAGGGGAAGTAAAGTCTGTGGGAGAACTTATACATTCCATCAATTGCCTTTTTTTTATTGGGCCGCCCTTTAAGGCGTAGTCATTGAGAGCATCATTCAGAACAATCTTGTTGTAGGTGTAATCCCTAGTAGTCTTATGTTTATACTGATTCCCGTTGTCTTTATAACGATCCCCGCTGTCGAGATACAAGACAGTGCAGTCTTCCATGTCCAACGAGATTAGAGTGCCATGTTCGTTTCTGCAAAAAAAAATCACCATTGTAGATGCAAATTCAAAAATGGAAATCTATGGAAGCATGTTATGACGGCTAGGAATGACTTACTCGGGAAAATAGGGCAAGAGAAAGTTGCGCTTGGGAACATTCTCGAGGAAGAGATTTTTGAGGTAGCGCGTCGTGCTTTTCCTACCCTCAGGGTTGTTCACGAACATTTCTTGCATGTAGTAGAGGTCAACTATCACCATGTCGTGGGTATCCTCCATTTTGATCTGGTGCACCAATTTGAGCGCAACAAGGCCGACCATGGATGGGTGGAGCGGGAGCATATGGAACATTCTGAAGATATCATCAAATCTTAGAAAGAGCAGGTCTGTGTTATCAGCTTCAGTGACAAAGCCCAAGTCCTTTGGTACCTTTGCAATAAAAACCGGGTATGTTGGATCTTCTTGCTTGAGAAATTTCTTCTCCACAAGAAGAACAACTTCTTGACCAAACTATCCGGCACGATCGATTTAGCCAAGTGATGCGTCACATGCCAGTGCTTGATGGGTATCCTGTCCACAAACCGGGAATCAGTCCCCTCCTCCGGCCGGCTGTTGGAGTCGTCCAACTTACGTTTCTTGGATCTTTTCCGTACCTTCTTAGGCTTGTTCACTACAAGAAATATGCTATCCTATGACCTTTATTGTGACGCTCAAAATATTGGTCATAGATCTATGACCATTTTGAACCAGTTGGTCATACGCTGTTTTTGAGGGTGTAAACAGCACAAATTTATGACCAATTTTGTCAGAAAGGTCATGGTCTCCTAACATGAATTGGTCATAATCCAGACAGCCCTGGCCTATGACCTTTTTTCTAGACGACTACGACCAATTTAAATGGTCATTCGCATTAGTGGATAGCCAACTCAGCAATCTCGCCTACGTGTTAATGCTTAGGTGTCATTTTCGCTTATGTGTCACTCTGTCTGGACAGCCAACTCAGCAGTCTCGCCTACGTGTCAGTGTTTAGGTGTCATTTTTGCCTACGTGTCACTCTTACATGTAGGACCCACTGTCTGGAGTAGCACAGACAATGATCGGTGGGACCCGCCCAGCCCAACCGACATGTGGGACCCAGCATGTGGGACCCACCGTGTGACCTGTGGGACCCTGCCATGTGATCCGTGGGACCCGCCATGTGGGACCCACCGTGCTGCCATGTGGGACCCATCCTGCCCCCACCAAACCTTACATGTGGGTCCCATACTCACTCACCTGACATGGGGACCCGCCCCAGCCCACCTGATATATGTGTCCCACCAAGCCCGACTTGTGGGACCCGAGCCGCCCCACCAACCTGCCATACATGCGTGAATGACAAGCGGGCCCGGCTTCTTGACAACTCAAATTCGGATGAATAATCAGCAAAAATAGAACCGGGAGTCGAACCCGCAACCTCTCCGTCCACATGGAGCGACCCAACCACCACGCCACCGCATCTTCGTGTTTCAGAAGCGCCTCCGCCCTTTTTATTATATAGCGCCACTGGGCTTGGTCGTTCTCGTTGGTGGGTTGGGGCAGAGTGGGCCTTGGGCCTTAGTGGGCGAGGCCACTTTTGTTTCTTTTCTTTTTTTGCTTTTGCCCTATGCCGAGTGGGCTGTTCCGAGTGGGCCGACCGGCCTGGTTCGGCTGCGCTGCTGGGCTAGGCCGGGTTGGCTCGGCTGATACCTTTTTTTCATTTATTCTTTTTAGTTTTCTTTAATAACTTTTGATTTTGAACTCCAATTTTTACCAAATAAATTTTGATATTTTTTTAATGATGTACCTTGTCATTGTATACTATTACAGACCATTTTTATTCAAAATAAAATACGAAATACGCCTAAGCTTATATATTGCTTTATATAGGGTTTTGAAGAATTTGAATTAAATCTTTGATTATTCTTTTAAATTCAAATACAAGATAAAAAAATGCAGGATTTCAAAATTATGCCATGATTAAATGTAAACATCCACTTACAAATTTTGGGGATTAAAATTATTCCATGATTTGTTTTGAATTTCGTATGCCGATTTCAAAATACGGTCAAAACGACGGACGTGACCGTTCGTAGCTAGGGGTTGAATCTTGTGAAACTATTATTGTTTCTCTGATGAAATAGGTAATTGTGTACCCAAAGATGATTTTTTCAAAAAATCATGAGCAAACTACGAGGCACCTGTAGTTCAAATTTGACCCCGTTCCAGCTGAATCGGCATGAATTTATCTTTTTTACGAGAGGTAGATGGAAACTGTTTCACACACAACCATTTGGTTATTTGTAAAAGCAATGTGGTCTAGTATTTTCAAATAATGTAGCGCTCCTATTTTACGACATATTTTTGGTAGTTGCTTCACAAAATAACCCATTTTTCGCATTCGGAAATAGAAAAATGATTTTTTGTGAAAGGAAAATGAAAAGTTTCTTCGGCAACATTGTTCACGGTTCCAAGATACACGTTTGTGCCCAATACGGGCATATTTAAGTAAACTATACCATGAATGTGGACATAACATTCGTCATTTGGCCCTAAAGCCATGAATCTTCATAGATGATACCTCATTTCTGAGAACACTTTCTCAAGAAAATTTCCGTATTCGAAGTTTATGATTTTTGATGGATACTAGGACACATATGATGACACCACGCGAAGGTTTTCCATTTATTTGATTTTTTTGAATTTCGTATGCCGGTTTCAATATACGGTCAACTCGGGGGACATGACCGTTCGTAGCTAGGGGTTAAATCTCGCGAAACTTTTGTTGTATCTCTGATGAAATAGGTACTTGTGTACCTAAATATGATTTTTTTTCAAAATCATGAGAAAACGACGAGGCACCTGTAGTTCAAATTTGACCCCGTTCTAGCTGAATTGGCATGAATTTGTCTTTTTACGAGAGGTAGATGGAAACTGTTTCACACACAACCATTTGGTTATTTGTAAAACCAATGTGGTCTAGTATTTTCAAATAATGTAGCGCTCCTATTTTACGACATATTTTTGGTAGTTGCTCCACAAAATAACCCATTTTTCGTATTCAGAAATAGAAAAATGATTTTTTTGTGAAAGGAAAATGAAAAGTTTCTTCGGCAACATTGTTCATGGTTCTAAGATACACGTTTATGCCCAATACGGGCATATTTAAGTAAACTATACCATGAATGTGGACATAACATTCGTCATTTGGCCCTAAAGCCATGAATCTTCATAGATGATACCTCATTTCTGAGAACACTTTCTCAAGAAAATTTCCGTATTCCAAGTTTATGATTTTTGATGGATACTAGGACACATATGATGACACCACACGAAGGTTTTCTATTTATTTGATTTTTTTGAATTTCGTATGCCGGTTTCAATATACGGTCAACTCGGGGGACATGACCGTTCGTAGCTAGGGGTTAAATCTCGCGAAACTTTTGTTGTATCTCTGATGAAATAGGTACTTGTGTACCTAAATATGATTTTTTTCAAAAAATCATGAGAAAACGACGAGGCACCTGTAGTTCAAATTTGACCTCGTTCCAACTGAATCGGCATGAATTTGTCTTTTTTACGAGAGGTAGATGGAAACTGTTTCACACACAACCATTTGGTTATTTGTAAAAACAATGTGGTCTAGTATTTTCAAATAATGTAGCGCTCCTATTTTACGACATATTTTTGTAGTTGCTTCACAAAATAACCCATTTTTCGCATTTGGAAATAGAAAAATGATTTTTTCGTGAAAGGAAAATGAAAAGTTTCTTCGGCAACATTGTTCACGGTTCCAAGATACACGTTTGTGCCCAATACGGGCATATTTAAGTAAACTATACCATGAATGTGGACATAACATTCTTCATTTGGCCCTAAAGCCATGAATCTTCATAGATGATACCTCATTTCTGAGAACACTTTGTTCGACATCATTGTTTGACATCCGAAAATGCAAACCTGTGTCGAGTTTGAGCACCTTTGGATATACTATGTCATGAATGTGGCCAGCATATTGCTTGTTTGTCCAGAGATGACGTGGATTTTTTGAAAGGACATCTATCAATCTATTGCTAGGCTTGCACCTTCACAAAATATAATATCTTTCAATTTCCATTTCTTCTCGTAGCATCTCCGAGTACTATTCTAGAATTTTTTTTTTAAATGTGCTTCAATTTTGTAACAAAATTTTGGTACCATCTTCACACAAAGTGTCAGTTCAAGAGTTTTTTTTTTGCCAGCATAATAATTCTGCCCAAATGGGCCGAAACTAGCCCGCCCAAATAAAACATGCCGTCGGTTAGACATCGGTTGATGCAGCCCAACCCGTCGGATGCCGATCCGACGGTGCAGAGCGCGAGCGTCTGGTATAAAACATGCGCCTCGCCCCAGCCCTCGCGTCAAACCCTAGCTCAGCGCCGCGCCGTCGCTCCCTCGATCCCCTTTCCCTCCTCCACCCGCGCCGCCGCTCGCTGGAGCCTACTCCCCACACGCAACCCTACTCCCTCCCATCTCAAAACGGATCCACCCCTCCGTATCCACTCCCCCTTCCAGAGAGCAACCGAGGGAACCTCGCCGATGACCACAGAGCATAGAGAGAAGCACACCGGCGACGACGGCCTGCGAGACGGAAGAAGAGAGGCACTGGCGTCGTCCAGACCCCTCGGCGGTGCTGCTTGCAGCTCTGGCTAGCGCGCAGCTCCATCGATTGGCTCTGGGCGGCGCCTTCTGCGAGGCGATGGCGCACTCGCAGTTCCGCGTCGGCGTCGACCATCAGCGGCAGGTCCGGCCTGCGGCAGGCCTCAACGACGACAAGCGTCCGAGCAAGCACCGCCCCGGTTCAGGTTCCTTAGGTGAGCGTCCTCCACCGTAATCTTAGGGTTAGGGTTATTAATCTTGAAGAATTTGGGGATTGAGCATTAGGGTTTCAGATTTGGGGAAATAGCTTAGGATAAACATAATTGATTGTATACTTTGGAGATTTAGCATGCAACATCTTATCTCACAAGCTATCTCATGTTTTTTTTAAATCGTGCAGGGCTATGGACGCGGTAGTTCGTGAAGCAGCGAGTGGAGCCAGTGGAGCTTGCCATCATCTCCAAGGAGGTCGTATGCCCCCTCCCCTCTCCCCTTCCTCTCTCCCTGTCTGCTATAGAGATTCACTGCTCAATCTCCTCTAATCTGTTGCATCTGTTGAAACAGGAACCCACTATGTCGATCTCCCTGCAAAGCAGCTATAGAACCAGATCTTAGCCTTGCTTGCGCCTCAGGGTCCTCCTCGACCAGATCTTAGTATATCACACTAGGATGTTCTTGATCATTGCCCACTAGTTTAATCGTTCAATTAATTAACTGATTCTGTTGGCTCATGCTTCTATGACATTATTGTTGTATTTCTGTTTCGGGTACATTAGTTCTTTGTGCTTAATGAAATTCTTCCTCTGTTGGCATTCCGTAATAGTCATTTCTGGTATAAAATTGCAATCATATGACATTAGTTGCCTTAATCTAATCTGCACAATTAGTTGAGTTCGCTGTTGTTGCATGTGCAACCAGTACTTAGTTGGTCATATATTCACCTGGTTTGGAATGTGATCAATTATTTTAGAGAAATGTTGTTGTATTGCCTAGTTTCTGTGATAAGAAATGTATCTGCATGCTTTGCTTGTAAGAACAATTACCTGGCTGTATGAGCAAGAAGGATTATATTTCTTTAGTTCCTTTCTTTGCTACAATGGTCAAGTCAAGTTTCTTACCAACATTTTCTTTATATGCAAATGGAGGTGCAGACATCCATGACAAAGCAAGCCTCACCTGCACAAGAAAATGAGAGAGGTAAGAACTGATAGATGAATAGTCTATATCGAATGTGCAGAGTTACATTTTTACCTTCTTTGTCTGTTTTCCTGTTAAACATTGGTAATGCAGCTTACAAGTCTCTTTCCAGACAAAGTTATCTGTTGCTTGAGTCATATATGAATTGCACTAAGATCCTTCCTTTCCTTGAATATGCAAGGAATGTTGACATACTGGACAGTGTGACCATCCGGCCTTCCGAGAATGCCAAGGATGAGTTATTCCTTGATTGCAATGACTTCAAGCTTCTCTCGCGCTCCCCTGCAATGATCAAACAGGTTAGAGTCTGTGTCGTTGCCTTTTTTTGAAGTTGCTTATTTCTAAAACAGGTGAAACTACTCTGTGTCCTAGAAGTGCATGATTTACCTATATCTGTAATTGTTTGTGTCCTAGAATGTGCTTGCATTTTTGTCTCTAGGTTAAACTAGTCTTATTTTGAGCTATGATACTAAAATGGTGTTAATGTATGTTTGGTCCATAGGTATCTAAGTAATTTTGTTTCTCATATGTATCTATTCTATATGGCGATATCCTTGTCACTCATATATTCAAATCTATTCGTAATGGCGATATCTTTGTCACTCATATATTCAAATTTGTTCGTAATGGAAATCTGTTTGTTGCTGGTACCTTCATGATCTAATAGTTTCTGCTGATAAAACTGTACAGGATTGAAGTATATGGAATAGCACGGAGGATGCAAGTGGAAAAGTGAACATAATTTTTTACTGCTATAGATTGTGTTGGTGACACTCTTTTGGGTTTCCTGATCAGAATGATCATTCTGTAGAGTAGCATGTTGTATACTGTAATTATAGGCATATCTGGTTGTAATAGATTGTAGAGATCTCTATATTGTAATAGCAGGTTTATTGTTATTTGGACGAAGATCATCTGTTATTTCTGTTTTGTTTGAAATATTGACTGAAAACCTGTGAAACGTGTTCTGATTTAAATATTGTTTATTTATTTTCTGGAATATTGAAATCTGAAGAATGTGACACTGAAAACAAGGACCCACTAATCAGAACCTGACATCAAGGACCCGCTACCTGACAGCTATGACCCACTTTGCTTAACCTGACAAGTGGGGCCTATCTCAAAATATACGGGCCATGACCCAGAAAATTATATGGGCCAAATTGTTGGGCTTGGCCCATCTAACCGTCCAAAATTAACAGAGAAAAAAATAAAAAGGCTGAATTATTGGGCCAGCCCATGTAGATGGTTGAACTGGATTGGGCTGAATCTGGTCTATGACCATCTAATTTGGTCACAGATTTGCCACGTCAGCTTTGCCACGTTGGATTTGACGTGGCGTGGCCAGATTGCCCGTGACCAAAATATTGGTCATAAAATCTGTGACCTTTTCTTTTGGTCATAGAGGTCTATGACCAATCCCAAAAAAAGGTCATATTAGCTAGTTAGTGACGCTCATAACGTGACCAAGTGTTTTTGGTCACAAAAAGGTCACAAATTAAAATATGTGACCATTCAGTGACCAATATTGAGGGTCATAGAGTAGCATATTTCTTGTAGTGGTTCACCGGCGCATCTTCTGGCGTATAAGGCTTTTGCACAATAGGCGTCAAATTGGTGATGGAGTTACCATAGCCGTAGCCGATCATGGGGGGAGGCTCTACTTGGCCTCCCTTCATCCAAGTTCCAACGAAATCACAGATGGTATGAAACAGGTTGTTGAACCTCATTGACAATTCGTCTTCGATGTAATCCCGCATTGGATCCTCGCCTCCTTTCTGAGAACCCCCGGCCTCGTTGTTGTTAGACATATTCGCACTATAACGAGGAAAGTCAAAGTTAGTAAAACAAATATAAGAAAAATTCACTTAATTTTTTCTCATGAGTTCCTTTCAAATCCGGGCACTCAAATATTTCCTATTTTTTTAGCAAAAGTCATGCCAAAATTCACGAAAAAAATCGGCATGACCTTTGCTAAAAATAGGACATATGGAGTACCCGAATTTGCCGGAACGGAAGTTAATCGACGTTCCGGCAATCTCAAATGCCTCAAGGGGTACCTGCAACATTCACAGAAAAAATCCATATGCATCCATCACATCCACCAGCATTTCACCACATACACATTCACCACACACAAACATTTCACAAACCAACATAATGGCCATTTCAACCCCCGGCCGGCTGATGCATGTAAAATGCATACATGAACTTTACATTTTATTACATGTTATTCCATGTTGTTTGCATCATATAAGGGTTATATTCATGATTTATATTAAGTTTTGGGGATAATTAACAACTCCCCCATTTTTCTGGAATTAACACTGCGCTGTCAGAAAACCCCTTTTTCTATATTTTGATGTTTCAGGGACCCAAATGACGTCCAAATGACCTGAAACTTTACGGGGATCATTTTTTGGAAAGAACGAAACGTAGGCGCAAAGGAATCGAAGAAACGGAGACCAGAAGGCAGAAAGGGGTGGGCCCACACAGCCAGATTCCCTGACCGCGTGGGGTCCCCCATCCTGGCCCTCGGGCCTCCGCTGCCGTCGATCTTTCTTCCCGAAGCTTCGTCTTGACCTAAAAATGACTATATATAGACCCCCCCCCCCCCAGGGCTTTCGTGAAAGAGAGCGCCGCTGAAACACAGAAACCACGAAACAGAGACCTGGAGCTGCAGATTGGAGGGGGAAAACTCCGGCGAGGCGCTGCCGGGGGGGTCTCCATCTTCTCCAACGACTTATCCACCGTCTCCATGATGAAGGGGAGTAGTCCACCCCCTGGACTTGGTTTGTGGTGGTAACTTACGTATCTCCCCTCTCTTTGAGCTTCACTAATTAGTACCGTATGAGCTGCTGAACATGATTATGGTCATCTATGTAATTCCTATGGTGGATACTGTGATATGAGATGATTTGTTATTCATTTACCGTTGTGTTGGAGCTTTTATGATTTGTCATACTTTGGAGATATTATATGATGCATGTGATGGCTTGATTTATGCATAATGTCTTGTTTATCCTTGTCATGAGGTGATTGACACCACCAAGTGTGGATAGATGAGAGAGATGTGGTCATGCACACGAATTATGAATCATTGCACTAGTGTTTAGAATATTGTCCATTATGAAGTATGATGTATGTAGGTACGGGATGGCCGATGTGACACGGCATATGTATTGAGTGACATGTGAAATACAACCCAACATCCTTTATCTGGGGGTAAAAAGAAAGAGTATGATGTGGGAGTGACAGCAGCCATGCTAGCCTTGCGGGGGTGACATAGCACACAAATGAGTATTTCTTTCAACTATGTGTTTTAGGACATATAGCCGTCATTAAAAGCTACCATTAAAACATGACAATTGTGTGTACTTTATCTATAACATGATAATCACCGTAGATGAGAAAGAGAGAGGATTAAGTGAACCCATGAACCCATGTCCATTGTTCCTATAAGAGAAAACCTTTGTCTTGTTCTCTTGCATTGAAGAGCATTGGGACACTTTTACATTCTTGTTTTGTTACATCAAACTTCCATCCATTAAATCAACCACCTTGTTTTTTAAACTTGTTTAGTACATAATCAACTAAAACTTGTGACACTTTAGTTGTAGGGAATAGATAACTTTTCCTTCTTACTCTTGCAGATCGATACCTTACTTCCACATTGAGAGGTGCTACAGTGATCCCCTGCTCTTGGGGGTCATCACCGGCACATCTCACCTGAAAGAACAGCTGGAGCGTCGAAGTCCTGCATATATACGACAAAACAACACATTAATAACGCCCAAATCATGCATTTTTAACCTACAACTAACCTAAAACAGTAGCTAAACTAACCTAATGTTTAACCTACACAATAGAAGAAAAAAATTAACCTACAACTATCCAAAAAACTAATTTTTAACCTCAAAAATGGAGGGAGCATTTTCACAAGCAGCTTTGGTGCATACTTGAAGGAGAGGAGGGAGGAGGAAGAAGGTTACCTCGGGGCGGCGGTGGGTATGCTCGGGGCACGGCGTGGACGCGGCGGCGTTGAGGAGGGCCGGGGTAGAGGAGGCAGCGGTGGGTGCTCGGGGCACGGCGGGTGGGGGCGGCGTCGAGGCAGCGCTGTTGAGGCGGTGCTGTCGAGGTGCTCGGGGCACGGCGGGTAGGGGCGGGGTCGAGGCGGCGCGGTTGTTGGGCGGGGTCACGGCGGGTCGGGGCGGCGGCGCGGTTGGGGGGCGGCGGCGCGGTTGGAGGGCGGGATCGAGGGGCGGTTGGGGATCTGGGCGGCGGCGCGGTTGGGGGACGGGGTCACGGCGCGGTTGGGGGGCGGCGGGTCGGGGCGGCGGCGCGGTTGGGGTCGGGGTCGAGGCGTGTGGGGAGGGAAATGGGGAGAAAAGAGGCCGCGCGTGCCTGTGTGCCCTAAGTGGTGGCCCCACCTTACCGCTGGTGGACGGCCTCCAGTGCCCGCCAGCGGTAAGTTTTTTATTTTATTTGTTTTTTTCTATTTTTGTTCTTACTTAATATTTTCAAACGCAATTGCGCATCTCAAAATACATTTAAAATACTTGAGTGCATTTACATAAATTTTTCATATACATCATGGTTAAAAACATGTCAAATACAAATTTAAAATAACACACATTTCGCTCTTTTCTCTTAGCGTTTATCCGTCTTCTTCTTGCCTTTTTTTGTCGCAGTTGCATAATTTAGCCCCACATTATGACTTGTTCTTTTCCATGGAATACCTCTCGTGGGTAGCGTGGTTCTGCTTCTTCTTAAGGTGTATGTCGTCTTATCATCATCTTCATCATCGTCAATATTAGGGTCACCGAACTGGTCAAAGTCGTCCTCGTTGGCGATTCCATCCATTCCGATGATATTTCTTTTGCCTCTCCTCACGACCACACGGCTAGGCTTTGACGGGTCAGTGATGAAGAAGCATTGGGACACGTGCTTAGCCAATACCCATGGCTCATTTTGTGTGGTGATGTTCGTGCTTGATGAAGTGTCGGCTTCGGGTAAAACCATGGTGGTGAAGTATAGGTCTTCTTTTCTGACGGTGGATAACCTAGCCCATCTCACGTGGAACATCGGCACCTTTTCTCCAGAGTAGTTAAGCACCCAGATCTCCTCGATCCTTCCGTAGTATCTGAACTTCGTGTCACCGACGTAGGATTCCATCGTTACCCCTGAGTTCTGATAGTCAGAAGTTTTGTCCTTTTCCTCTGTGTAGAAAGTGAACCGTTCGTATCATATGCTTGAAACGTCGCAAGGTTGGGGGCAGGGCCACGTGATAAGTCATATAAGAATCTACCTTTCGCACAATCTGTTAGCGGAGCAACAAGCTCATCTTTGAACCAACGCAAGAAAGTGGAGTCGTGCTCTCTGATTATTTCTCCTTCGGTCTTCTGCTTGCCCTGGTCAATGTACTTCTTAATCATGTTTTTGTGCTTTTCCACCCAAGGATCGACAATTTCAAGGTGTTGGAGAGCTACTAAGTTTGTCTTGTTAAAGTCAGCCATTCGAAGAGCGAAGCCCACATGTAAGTCCCTCGCGCCATTTTTGTGACCTGACCCACCTAACTTGCCAAGGTGCTTGTTACGGGGCAAACCAACAGGGTTATCAATCGTCTCCAGATGATTCGTGCAGAAAGAGATGCACTCTTCCATGAGAAAGCCCTGAACGATGCTTCCATCCGGACGGCCCTGTTACGAACGAATCCTTTTATGACCCCATTCATCCTTTCGAACGCCATCATGTTGTGGAGAAACAACGGTCCGAGATGGATGATATCATCCACGATGTGGACCAACAGATGCACGCAAATGTCAATGAATGCGGGCGGGATGTACATCTCAAGCTCGCATAGTATCACAACAATCTCTTCCTCCAGCCTTGAGAGTTGCTTTGCGGTGATTGACTTTTGAGAGATCATGTCAAAGAAGTTACAGAGGCCAAAAAGGGTGTCACGGACATACTTGTCCATTATCCCTCGGATCGCAACTGGGAATATCTGTGTCATCACGTGACAATCATGACTTCATACCGCTGAACCTTTTTTTCAGCAGGTCTAAGAATCTGCTTATTAGCCCCGAGTAACCCAAAGGCACTTTGACTCCTAGAAGGCACTTGAACAATTGTTCGATCTCCTTTGGACTAAGAGTGAAGCAAGAGGGGGGCAGTAATAGTCATTCTTCTTAACCCTTTTGGCATCGTGACCGACCGTCTCCTCATCCGACTGGTTGTCATCATCCCCATTTTGGCGTCCCCCGTGAAGCTCTTTCCTGATTTTCATATGTACCAGGTCCCGTCTTGCTTACGGCCCATCTTTTGTCCTGTCTGACATGTTGAGCACAGTGCCAAACAAACTCTCGAACACATTCTTCGTGACATGCATTAGATCAAGGCAATTTGGCGTTCTGAAGATGGGCCAGTATGGCAAGTCCCAAAACACAGACCTCGTCTTCCATACACCACGGAGCGGTTTTGGCACCTTTCGCTTCTTTCCCGGCTCAGGGCACTCTTCCCAACCATTTAGCAACTCGTAAAATTTCATCGCCGCTCCTCTTACGTGGAGGTTCTCGGGGCTCATCTTCACCGTTGAAAATGTCTCCACGCCTCCTCCATGGGTCTTTATTGAGTAGCCACCTTCGATGGCCTATTGATGCATGTAAAATGCATACATGAACTTTGCATTATCTTTACTTATATTCCAGTCATATTTGCATCATATAAGGGTTATATCACTGTTTTATAATGATTTTGGGAATATTTGACATGTTTCCTATTTTTTATGGAATTAACCCTGCGCAGGCAGGAAAAACCCTATTTCTATATTTTAATGTTTCAGGGACCCAAACGACGTCCAAATGACCTGGAAATTTACGAGCATCATTTTTTGGAAGGAACAAAGCGTGGGAGCGAAGGAAGCAAACAAGCGGAGGCCCGAGGGCCAAAATAGGTGGGCCCACGTGGCCCCTGTACCTGGCCGCGTGGGGCCCCTCCTTTTGGGCCTCGGAGCTCCGTTGTCGTCGATCTTTCCTCCACCGACTCCGTTTTGACCTAAAAACGACTATAAAAATAGTCCCCCGACGTTCTCTGGAAGGAGCGCTGCTGAAACATAGAAATACCGAAACAGAGACCTGGAGCTGCAGATTGGAGGGGGAGAACTCCGGCGGGGCGCTGCCGAGGTGGTCTCCATCTTCTCCGACGACTTCTCCACCGTTTCCATGATGAAGGGGAGTAGTACTACCCCTGGACTTTGGGTTTGTGGTGGTAACTTGATCTAATCTCTCTATGTGTGATCATTGTTGGAGTCCATTGATGTGCCTTGCATAAGTATGGATCTATCTATGTAATTCTTGTGGTGGATATTGTGGTATGAGATGATTTGTTATGCATTTACCGTTTGTGTTGGAGCTTTTATAATTTGTCATGCTTTGGAGATATTCTATGATGCATGTGATGGTTTGATTTATGCATAATGACTTGTTTATCTTTGTCATGAGGTGATTGACACACCAAGTGTGGATAGATGATGGAGATGTGGTCCAACACACAAAATATGAATCATTGCACTAGTGTTTAGAATATTTTCCATTAAGAAGTATGATGTATGTAGGTATGGGATGGCAACATCTTTATCTGGGGGTAAAAAGGGAGAAGTATGATGTGGGAGTGACAGCAACCATGCTAGCCTTACGAGGTGACATAGCACACAAATGAGTATTTCTTTCAACTATGTGTTTTAGGACATATAGCCGTCATAAAAACTACCATTAAAACATGACAATTGTGTGTACTTTATCTATAACATGATAATCACCGTAAATGAGAGAGTGGATTAAGTGAACCCATGAACCCATGTCCATTGTTCCTATAAGAGAAAACATTTGTCTTGTCCTCTTGCATTGAACAGGATTGGGACACTTTCACATTCTTGTTTTGTTACGTTAAACTTCCATCCATTAAATCACACCACCTTGTTCTTTAAACTTGTTTAGTGCATAATCAACTAAAACTTATGACACTTTAGTTGTAGGGAATAGATAAATTTTCCTTCTTGCTCCTGCGGATCAATACCTTACTTCCACATTGAGAGGTGTTACAGTGATCCCCTGCTCTTGGGGGTTATCACCTATGTAGACGGTTTTCGAAGAACCGGCTTCCTTAAGCTGGTGGAATGCCTCACATTGAGGGGGCCGAACCTGGGTAAATCTGTGTTGATCTTTGTTCCTGCGATCCCAAGCTCGGAGATGCTTGACTCGCGTAATCCCACACCTACGAAGTCATCTATGACACCTGACGTGACAAACCCACGACACCTAGGTCATTATCCATTTGTCCCTGCAATCTTCTCATCCCTAGCCGCGCCGTCTTCTTCCTCGACCCAAGCCTAGTTCCCCAATTCAATCTCTCCCTCGCAATGGCGCCCAAGGCGAAGCCATCTGACAATAGGCGCCAGATCTCCTGCAACTGGGAAGGATCCTGGGTAACAGAGGAAACTCTTGCGGATCTGGCCGAGGCTGGCTTCTTGCCGCCGAAGGGGGACGGCGTCTGGCGGGCACCAGGCGATGAAATCGAGCCGCGCCCCAAGCCCAACGAGCTGGTGATGTTCGTGGAGCACGTGGAGCGTGGATTCACGCCGCCAGGTTCTCCCTTCTTCCGCAATTTGCTGCAACGCCTAGGCCTCCGTCTTCACGACATCGGGCCCAACTCAATGCTCCAGGTGAGCAATTTTCACGTGCTGTGCGAGGATTATCTTGGCATAGCCCCCAACATCGATCTGTGGCTGGCCTCGTTCACCTGCAACAGCCAACTTGTCTCCAAGGGTGGCGCCTACGTTCAGGCGCCATCTCTCTTCAGCGCCATAGGAATTCTTGCCTTCCCAAGCTAGCCCTAGCGAATCGACCCAGGGCTTGGCAAAAATCTTTCTTTTATTGCCAAGATACTTCACCGGAGGGCGAAACTCGCCTTCCCTCCTGGTCTAACACCCTCTTCGTGCCTACCGAGGCACTGAAATCAAAACCCCGCGACTCGTCCATGTCCTTCATCAATGAGTCGCTGATCAAAGTCCGCGCCTTAATAGGTCACGGTCTTACTGGCCTTGATCTTCTCTCTTGCTGGACCAAATGGCGCATTCAGCCTGTGAGTTCACGACAGCGATCTTTCCTTGAGTGCACAGGCACCTCTGCTGATGTTGATCGTATCAAAGCTTCGGACTGGAGGCCTGAGGATTGGGTGGAATTTGTCACCCGCGTGACTGAGGAGAAGGACATCTCCTTCGATAAGGTGGGGCTTGCCCCTTTCAGTGTTAACAACAAGCCTTTTGAGGTAACTCCTCTTCTCTGTCTTTTCACCTTCATAGTTGAGTCGCATTCCTTTTCTTTACACTGCAACTTATATTTCTCTCATCCAGGCTGACGAGAACTACTGGTCGCTGCCTGCGACTGTCGCCGGCACTGCTGCTCCCAAGCGTGCCGCACGAAAGAAGTTGCTGCCCACTCTAGAGGGCAGCGAGACTGCTGATATCCCTTCTGTTGCCTCTGCGGCCTCAGATGATGAAGAGACCGAACTGGACGAGGACGTGAGCCCAGCGCCAGCCGCGAGTTCTGTTGCCGCGGCTGAACCAACTCCCCGTAGAGCCTCCAAGAGGCTATCTCGTGAAGAACCAGAGGTTGATGCTCTGGAAAACCCCGAGGCCACGAAGCGTCGCAAACCTGTTACGGGCGCGATCTCCTTTGTTGCCAGGCGTGCTTTCAAAGCTACCGCCTCTGCTGAAGAAGACATGGGTCCCCACTCTGGTAATTTCTGCTGTCTTGTCATCTTGAATGCTTATTCTTTTTCCTCTACTGACACGTAAAACTTTTACTCGCAGATTCTGGGACCCAAGGCCTGTCCTCACCATCAAGTGGTGAACTTATGGCCTTTGTGAAGATGGCTCCAGAGTTAGTAACTTTTCCCTGTGCTTTCAATACTTTTATTCTGGCTTATGTTCTTCTTCTTCTCATAATGCCCTTGCTTTTTACAGAAGTGCGGCTGAACCCGCGACTGAGCCTGGAACCGCGGTTGAGCCGCATTTATCACCTGTGGCTCATACCGCCATGGTAGAGGGCGTGGCCACCACTGATGACCTGGCCACGGTTCCTGTTGTTGACACAGCCACCCAAGAGGTGGCTCTGGAGGATAGAACGGATCCCCTTATGATCCAGGACGTGGAGAGGGTCAACCCCTCCTCCATAGATGTAATGGCCAAGGATGCTGATACGCCAGTGGTTGAGTCGCCAGCGGCGGACAATCTGCGGCCGCCCATTCCACATGCTGAGGTTGCTTCTTCCTCCTCCACAAGCCGCGCTGAGAAACTGTCAGAGGCTATCATTGCCTCAAATGACAAGCAAGCCATGGAGCTCCGCAAGGCACTATCTGACCTGTCTGCGGCTTATAAGGTAAACTTCTATCTCCAGTTATCTGTCTCTAGCCCCCAAGGATCAAGTTTCTTCTTTGACTGTAAAGGGAGACTTGATGCTTCTCTTTTAGCTGTTTGACATATACTTACTGACTGACGTTCCCTTCATAGGAGGAACTAAGCTCCATAACAGCTGCCAAAATTGCCTTGGAAAAGCAGCTGGGGGATACTCCCTCTGAGCTGGAGAGGCTACGCGAGCTCCTTGGCCAGCGTGACGCTGAGCTAAAGAAGAGGGAAACCAGGATGGGCGAGCTATCTGATGAAAGCTTCAAGTTTTCTGAGCAAGCCAAAAATACCGAGCTGCGACTTAAAGCTGTTGAAGAGAAATTCCATGAGAGGGTCCAGCAGCTGGAGCTCCAAGTCAGCGCTCAGAAAGACGCCATTGCTGATGTCAATGAGGACGCAAGGCTGAAGGCCGTTTCCATTGGCGAACTTGAGAAAAAATTGAAGAAAGTTTCTGATGCCCATAACCTCGTCCACGCCAAAGTGTGCATCATGACTCAAGAATTAACTGGTATGTATTGCGACTTGTAACTGCATCTTTTTTCTCTATTATCTTTGCCTGTGTGTTGTAGAGCTGACGGAGACATGCCTTGATGTAGGTGAAGATGCCAAGGATCAGCGCGGCAGTACTCAGGAGCAGCTGGAGTATATCCGCGATTTTTCGCGAAGAACTTGTGACGCCTTGAAATCACTGTCTAAGTGCCTGCTGCCGACCAAGCCAGTCCCTGGTGATTCTGAAGGGCTGCTGAAAAGACTGCTTAGGGCGCCTCAGTTCTTTTTGGACTGGAAAGAGTCCTCAGCTCGCACCGGCGCGGCTCATGTTCTTGCTTTGGCCAAGACGTACTATCCTTCTTTTGATGCTGCCAAGGTTGCAAAAGGTAGGCCCTCGAAGAAGGTGGATGGCACCGAACTGACGGCCTCAGAATATGCGACAACTTGGAAGGATATGCGCGGCCATGCGACTGAACTGGTGGAGGGGATTGATCTTGCGACCTATATGGGCAAGTATAACGCAGATGGAAGCAGATGGGAGAAGTTACCCGCTCCGTCGTCCAGCGCGGTGATTCCGCAGGACAAGAACCCCTCTCCAGGCGTATCCAGCTCTGCAGCCCCCAAGCCCGCGACTGAAGAGCCCTCCAGCGAGCCTGCGACTGCTCCTTCTGGCAAGCTTGGTAAGCCGCCTGTTCCTCCTTCCCACCGGCCAAAAGCTGCGCACAAGTGAAGAAGAGAAAACAATGGTTTGATGGCCTTGGCCCTTAGCGGTCTGTAATAATTGTTAGAGTTTATGTGTCATAAGACAATTTTATGGTTTGCTTAAGTACTCTTGGCAGTACATGTTTCGACCAATAGGCTGGTCCTTATGATTTGTCTCGGTTTTTCCTCACTTAGGCCCTTGCGCGGCTCAGTATTTCCCAGGTAAAAAGTGCGTGTTCAGGGTCGAGAGCGGCCATGATAGGCAATCAAACTCGATTGACGCCACACCCCCAGTACTTTGGCCGCATTGTGCAAGTCGCATCCAAGAGAGGTTGAGTATAATCACGATAAATGCCACTTGTTTGGCGATCCCAAGGAATAGGCCGCGCTAAAAAGCTGCCGCACCCCCAAGGGACCAATGATTAAAAAATAAAAGACTCACAACTCAATTGGTAGTTTGAGATGCTTTATTTCAGAATCATTATATGATACATAGGGTCGGTCGCGCCTAGGTGGCGACCAGAAGTGATGCTTGGGTCGGTTGCGCCTAGGTGGCAACCAGAATTGGGTCGATCGCGCCTAGGTGGCGATCAGAGATGTTACATGGGTCGGTCGCGCCTGAGTGGCGACCAGAATTGGGTCGGTTGCGCCTAGGTGGCAACCAGAGATGTTACATGGGTCGGTCGCGCCTGAGTGGCGACCAGAATTGGGTCGGTTGCGCCTAGGTGGCAACCAGAGATGATACATGGGTCGGTCGCGCCTGAGTGGCGACCAGAATTGGGTCGATCGCGCCTAGGTGGCGATCAGAATTGTTGCATTGGGTCGGTCGCGCCTAAGTGGCGACCAGAATGGGGTCGATCGCGCCTAGGTGGCGATCAGAATTGAAGCTTTTTTAGCCCTGAGTGGCTTGCTTGATGATGTAAACTCTTAATAATTTTGCTGCGACTGCTGATGGCAACTCGCGATGCCTGGGATGTGTCCTTATTGGCAATGGCTCGTAGCCTTTGACTTCCTTGCCTCCCTTGCGGCTGTAATCTGAAGTCGCAAGTCAGGCAGGTGCCTCTTGGCCTTCACGATGTCATCAAAATTCTCCTGCGACTCGCGCATGGTCGCGCTCTCTGCAATGCAAGCTGCTCTGGCTATGGCCTTGTCGCCTTCTTCACATTCTTGAGCTATTCTTTTGTCGCCATTGATGGTGATGACACCTCTAGGGCCTGGTATTTTGAGCTTTAGGTACACATAGCACGGCCTAGCCATAAACTTTGCGAATGCTTCTCTGCCAAACAGCGCATGATATGGGCTCTGGAAATCTACAACCTCGAACCAAATGTACTCGCTCCTGAAGTTGCTTTGTGTCCCAAAGGCGACCTCCAAGTTAACTCGCCCCAATGGCTGGGCTGATATGCCTGGCACGACACCATGAAATGTTGTTCTTGATGGGTGTAGCTGCTTTTCTTGAAGGTTCATTCTTTTGAAGGTTTCATAATATAATATGTTGATACTGCTGCCTCCATCCATGAGTACTTTGCTCAACTTGTATCCTGCGACTTGAGGGGCAACCACCAGCGCGAGTTTTCCCTCTTCATTTATTTCTCCTGGGTGATCCTCGCGGCTCCAAATTACTGGTTGTTCGGACCACTTTAGCCATTGTGGGACGGCTGGTACTATGGCATTAACAGCCTGATTGCGTCGTCGCAGTTTTTGTTCCCTCCTTGAAGTATTCACCACAATGGTATGATACTGACCCAACTGTTTTGGGAACTGTGGCTGATCTGGCTGCGGATTTGGGACGGCGTTGTTGCTGTTGTTGCCTCCGCCATTTTTACCTTCCTCGTTGTTTTGATGATTGAAGTTTGTGTTGAGTGGCTGTCCATCCTTCCACTTTTTGTAATGATAACACTGTGCCTTCGTGTGGTTGGGTGGTTTCCCATCTTTTCCTATATGGATGTCGCAGGGGCGGTTGAAAACCTCTTCCAAATTGACTGGGTGAAAATTCCTTCCTCTGCTGCTGCTTTGTTTGTAACGAGTATTCGTATTTGCGACTAACCCTGAGTTTCCTTCTTCGTTTTTGCGCTTGTTATAACTCGTATTGGCATTGCTAGCTTGCTGTTGTTGAGGCTTGCTACTGGCCTTTTTTCCTTTGCCAGTGCTTTCCTCTTCCTCCCCATCAGATGCGTCCCTGGTTTTATCCGAGCTAGCATACTTGTTGGCCGCCGCCATTACCTCACTTAGGCTCTTGACTTTATCCTTCATGCGACCTAGTTTGTGGACTAGCGGCTCAAATTTGCAATTTTTCTCCATGACAAGGACTGCTGAACTGGGTGGTATATTGTCTGAGGAATGTATGATCTCTGCGACCCTTCTCATCCAGTGGCGACTTGACTCGCCTTCCTTCTGTACACAACGCTCTAGGTCCTCTATGCTGCAGAGTCGCTTGCATGTCCCTTGGAAATTCTTGATAAAAGCTTCCTTCATCTCATCCCAAGAGTTTATTGAATTTGGTGGCAAATTTTGTAGCCATATGTGGGCTGCGCCTCTAACATCATGTTTAGGTAACGTGCGCAGATCTCTTCGGATGCGTTTAGGATGCTCATGCCCATCTCGTAATTGTTGAGCCAAGTAACAGGGTCCATGCTGGCGTTGTAGTTGGCGACCTTGCGAGGTCCTTTAAAATCTGCAGGAAACGGTTCAGACCTGATTCTTTCGTTGAAACAGACTGGGCCTTTGAGTCGCGACGATAGGTTGGACGAAGCTGGCCTTCCTATTGGGTTGGCCGCCGGGCGCGGCTGCACAATCTCTATAGGTTGAACTTGCTGAGGTTGATCTTGAGCCGCAGGCTGATCTTCCCTTTGTCGCCTAGCCGAGCTTGAGGTCGCAACGTGTGGCGACTCCGCGTGGATGCTTCTCTCCGCCGTTGCTCTGCTATTGTAAGGGGTGGAGTGCAGCCGTCCTGCGTGTTCGGACATATTCGCCTGCTGTATCACTGCTGTGCTCAGCATCTCAATGGCGCGCCGTGCCTCTCTGTCCATTGGCGTGTTTCCTGCTGGCGCTAATCTGGCCAAGATGTTTGTGGCTGCAAAGAGATTCTCCACCGGGCTAACATAATGTCCTTGCGGCGTGTGGAACCTTTGAGGCTGCTGTGGCGACTGCTGCACAAAGGTTGGCTGCGTCAGTGGCGGGGGCATCATGGCCCTGTTGTTAGCCGGTACTATGGCCCTTGATCCAGGTATCTCTGCTACTCTTGGTGCTGCGAAAGATGGAACCGCTGGCACGATTGATGGTACCGCGATTGCTTGAACCGCGGGCGCGGCTAACGGGGCCACTGACCGCATAACCATGGCAGATGGTGCCGTGCGCGCGGGTATCGCGACTGGAGGTTGTGCGACCCCTGACCATGCTACCGGGTGCGTCGTGTTGGTGGCGACTGATGGTACCGCAATTGCTGGTTCAATGGTGGGTGATTGGAACAGCTCCATAGGGTTCACTGTTCCTGGCTGCAGGCGACTCGCGTGACGTCTATGCGGCAAGGTGGCCTGTATTCCTTGCAGAGAATTGGTTTCCTCGATGAGTCGCAGTTGTTCCTGTTGGAGGCGCTGTTCCTCACGCGCCAGCCTGGCTCTCTCATCTGCGATTCTCTGGACCTCATCATATAGCCCGATCCTGGTAGCCTCCAATTCTGTTACTCTAGCAGCCGCGTTAACCGCAGATATTGGTGTAAACAACACGCTTCCCTGTGGCGGCGTGACCGCTGCGCTGGGGGTTACCCTTGCCCCTGATTCCGCAGGCGCGACTCCAGGTGGAGTTTCTCTGTTTGCGACTCCTGAGGCCGCGACTCCTGGCGTGATCACAGCGGATGCCGCGACTCCTGATGCATCTAGCGCGGCTTGTTCTGCTGCTTCCGGCGGTGTGGGGGCTAAGCTGCCTGGTGGCATGCCCAGCCCTTCGTCTGCTTCTGTGGTCCTGTAGACCCCTTCCACGTGCCGATCTTCTACAGAGGGCGAGCCACTGTCCACAGGGCCTCCGCATAGCCTTTCCTCAAGGACATACTCAATGGATTGGCCTTCTTCGTCTTCGAGAGGCAGCGACTCGTGGTTGATAGATCCTTCTTCTTGGTCCACTGTTACCGCGACTCCTTCTTCTGAGTCGCCATGCTGCGATGGATCCTCTGACTCGCCGCCAATGAAGCCGACGAAGACGTTGATGGATCCAAAGGGGATGACGTGGCCGGTCTCCAAGTAATCTGCTTCCGGCCCCCAGCTTGAATCGTCGATGAGGGGTGTGCCATTGACCGTGATGATACGGCCAACAACGAGATCTTCAGCTCCCTTCATGGATCCTGCGCGGAACGTGACGCTTTTGACCGCAGGCCCCACGGTGGGCGCCAACTGTCGTGGGTTTGTCACGTCAGGTGTCATAGATGACTTCGTAGGTGTGGGATTACGCGAGTCAAGCATCTCCGAGCTTGGGATCGCAGGAACAAAGATCAACACAGATTTACCCAGGTTCGGCCCCCTCAATGTGAGGTAAAAGACCTACTTCCTGCCTACCCTAGATTGGTATTGATATGATAATCGAGGTGTTACAATGGAGGCGATCCGATCTGGTACTCGCCGTATAAGCTAGGGTTTGGGGCTTGATAGCTTAACCCGCTCTAAGTCCTGCGAGTCCTCTTTATATACACAGAGGCTCGCTAGGTTACAAAAGGAATCTTCCCCATAAGGAATACATCCACAGAGGCCTACTCGGAGACTACTTGGTCTTCACGTCCTCCGGGAGTTGTCTTCTAGATCTTTCTCCTTATGGCGGTTCAATATTGGGCTTGTTCCCAAGTGGGCCTTCATCCGTGCGAGTAAGTTAAATCGCACTGGGCCGCGGGTTAATCCAGAAAGTATTCCCCGACACCTTCTGGCGCCCATAACGTGTCTAGCTCATCTTTCAGTAGCTTCAGGTACAGATTGATGTCGCTGCCTGGTTGTTTCGGCCCTTGAATTAGCATGCTCATTTGTATGTACTTCCTTTTCATGCACAACCAGGGGAGGTTGTATATCCATACAAACATGGGCCATGTGCTGTGTGTACTGCTCTGGTTGCCAAACGGATTGAGACCGTCGGTGCTCGCACCCAACCTGATGTTCCTTGGCACATCTCCAAACTCTGGATCATAAGCGTCTAATGCTTTCCACTGGCTTGCATCCGAAGGGTGTGTCAGAATTATCTTTTCACTACGCTCTGAATCTTTCAGCACTGCCGCCTTATTTCCGCGTGCCAGCGCATTCGTTTTGCTTCCTTACGGTCTGCATCGCTGCAGATGAGGAATGAGCGGAAAGTACCAGACAACTTTGCGAGGGGCTTTCTTCCCTATCTTGTATCGAGCAGCCTTGCAAATTGGACATTTGATCTTTTCCTCGTCTTCTTTCCGATAAATGTAATAGTCGTTGATGCACACATGGTACCTCTCATGCAGTAAATCAAAGGGGCACACGACTTTCTTGGCTTCGTCACAATTTTTAGGACATGTGTTGCCCTTCAGAAGGATACCGTGCAAGTATTCCAGATTAGCGTCGACGCTTTTATCGCTCCATTTGTGTCTTGTCTTCATCTGTAGAACATCAAACGCTACTTTCAAGCGGGACTCTTCTGGATCGCAGCCTGGATACAACGGAGTATTCGAGTCTATCTCCATTTGCGTCAAATTAGATTCCGTGTTATTTGTCTTCGTTAGGAACAATTCTTTTAGATGAAGGTCTCGCACGACTGAAGTTAGCGGTGTCCGCGTGTCCTCCTCTTCTGGTACCACCTGTTCTTGATCACTGTCTAATCCAACATGATCATGTTGGGGATCAGGCTCTTCGTCTTCTTGCCCCTCGTCGTTATTGTGATCTTGCTGCCCTTCCTGATCATTTACTGCTGTCGCACCATCATCTTCATCATCTTCTATCCACCGAGTGTGGCCATCCATGAAACCACGCCTGAGCAGGTGAGTCAGCAAATCTCCGGTAAATGGGCTGAGCCCGCACTCCAATTTGCATGTTCGACACGGACATTGTATGTCTTTGCGTTTATTCCGCAACATGTCTTCCGTCGCGTGTCTCAAGTATGTATTCACGACATGTTCACTCATAATAACCATTATCACCAGCACGTTGTAGAATCAAGACAATAATTAAACACCATTTTATATTTTATCGGGTTTCATGAAAAAATTCGCCATGACCTTCTACAAATAGGACCTAAGGAGAGTGCCAAAAGTTGCCGAAACGGAAATGAATCAACATTCCGGCAGGTTATTGGCACCTCATTTTCAATTTCACACATCACAGCACAAATTCATCCATCACAACACAATTTTCACACAATCCAAGCCATTTCATCATTTCGCATGGATACGAGGCATTATCCGACCAAATTTTACAAGTATGCATTTTTAAATTTATCGATAAAAGATCACCTTAATTAATAAGTCAAACACACGTCAAAATAACCGCGGGAGTCGACCGGAGATGAAATGTAGATCTTGAGGTAGGAGTGATTTGAGTGGATTTTTTTTGTCAAAGTTGGATGTGGGAGAGAGATTTAGTGGGATCTATCAACTAAATAAGTTTTTGTTGGCTAAAAGTGATGAATTTGATGGGGGAAAGGAGCCACAAATGAGCAAAACTCGAGCTAGTGAGAGAAGCAAATGTGAGGTCCAATAATGGAGGGTGGTGGTGGGTGGCCGCACTTATGCAGCTTCCCAGGTTACCGCTGGCGGACAGAATGCCGTGCCCGCCAGCGTTAGTTTGCTCGTCAGTGGCCCCAGCTGAGCCAACTACCGCTGGCGGGCACCCCAAACCGTCCACCAGCGGTAATTATATTACCACTGGCGAACAAGCCAGCCGTCCGCCATCGGTAGTTAGCCCCGCTTGCTCGGTTCTGCCTGATGCTACCGCTGGCGTGCACCCTGGGTCGTCCGCCAGCGGTACGTCTAGCACCAGTGGCGTGCGCGATAAACCGCCCGCCAGCGGTAAAAGCGCTGGCGGGCGCTTTGGTCCGTCCGCCAGCGGTAGTGTGGTGGCTATAAGCCAATTCCTACTAGTGTTGCAATTTTACTGAAATTTGATATACTGTGATGAAAATTAGCATTACATGACAGTACATGAAAATATATATGCAAAACATGAGCAGGTTTGCTAGCCAGCTAGCAATTGGCAGGCAACTTCAGAGTAATTTGAATGATAAATGTAAAGCATGTGTCAAATACTGCCTTTACCAATGTGAGACTATATTTTCGGTTAATTCTTGTACTGTCAAATGCTCAAACATTTTGGCTCCCGGGTGTATATGCTCCTGTTATTTTGTTCAAAATTTTAAAAATATGAAAACATTTCTTAAAAATCTGAAAAAATAGGGCACAAACATATACAAGTGTTAAACATGCGTGAATAATTTCGGAAGAAAATGACACTTTCTATGGCCTGTGCAAAAAAGACAAAATCTGGGTTTCGAAAAATGTATTTTAAAATGTCATTTAGGTCACAGATTTTGTCTTTTTTGCACAGATCACAGAAAGTGTCATTTCCTTTCGAAATTATTCACGCATGTTAAAAGCTTGTATATGTTTGTGCCCTATTTTTTTCTGATTTTATAGAGGTGTTTTCATATTTTTAAATTTTGCACAAATAACAAGGGCATATGCACCGGGAGCCAAAGTGAATTTCTGTCAAACTATAGCTATCAAACCTGGCATTTTCTTATTTCAGATCAGGTTTGCTAGCACAAATTGCCATTTGGCCTAGTTTGTTTGGTGCATGTCCAGTACCAAAACCTGGCATTTTCTTAATTCAGATCAGGTTTTCTAGCACAAATTGCCATTTGGCCTAGTTTGTTTGGTGCATGTCCAGTACCAAAATCTAGCATTTTCTTATTTCAGATCAGGTTTGCTAGCACAAATTGCCATTTGGCCTAGTTTGTTGGGTGCATGTCCAGTACCAAAACCTGGCATTTCTAGCTAGACCTGATCATTTTTGCTGCCTGCCATTTCTTTATTTGCTGATTGGCATCTTGTACTGCTATGCAAGCAAACATATTAAATTCATCTTGTACTAGTAAGTAAACGAGTAAATGGCACTGACGGTCACACAACTCGTTCGCTATGTGCACTTAAGTCACACAACTGGAGAACGTGATTTTTTGGTCACACAACTGGACTTTTGGTGCACGCAGGTCACAAACTCATATGTCAGTCTGTTTTCCGTTGCAGGAGTGCTGACGTGGACACGTAATTTTGCAGAAAACCCCCTGTATTTTTGGACATTTCGCAAAAAAAACCAAATTTGGGTCCAATTACAGGGGGTTTTTGCGAAATGTCCAAAACTATAGGGGGTTTTCTGCAAAATTACGTGTCCACGTCATCACTCCTACAACGAAAAACGGACTGACATGTGGGGTTTGTGACCTGCGTGCACCAAAAGTCCAGTTGTGTGACCAAAAAATCACGTTCTCCAGTTGTGTGACTTAAGTGCACATAGCGGACGAGTTGTGTGACCGCCAGTGCCATTTACTCTAAGTAAACCTGGCATCTTAAATTCAGTGAAAATGAAACAATACAACTGCAACCAATATATTTAAATTCAATAAATTGCAAGCAAATATTTTCAAAAACCTAACATTCTTATTATTCCAACATCAAATTCATATTATGCAACACTACACGCCTTCCAGGTCACAATACAAGATTGTAGTACATGTATACATCACAATACAAGCTGCTAGTTTATTTAGCTTGCTGAAGCAAGGTAGTGTTATTTTCCCCAAGAGCTCTAATATATTTCTACTTCCTGGTGTTTTACTTATAGCTAAATGTCTATCTAACAGAGCAAACACTTTTTATTCCGCCATATTTTCTAAACAAATTCCAGAAAAATAATGAATGTTTTAAAATCAAAAGTTTTATATACAAACACATTTGAACAATTCAACTTGCTAGATATTTCGAAATACGCTGAAATACATCGAAATGTTCAGAAGAAAAAAAGGGGTACCAGATTTTAACTTTTCAATTTGCATAATTTTTTTCCGAAAAGCTCATAAAATATATCAACATACTCACATTTCAATTTGCTAAGTGTTTGTAACTACGATAAAATGTTTCAAAATGCTCACAAAAAAACAAATTTATGGAAGAATACAACCATATTGGGGCGTTTCAATACAAATTTCAAATTTTAATCTTCTAAAATTTTGAAATTCTTACAAGTCTGACTATTTCATAAACGTAAAAACAATTCAAATCTTAATACCTTTCCAATTTGGACAATTTTCGAAATCCATACATTTTTTAAACGCGAGCTTTTTACACTTCCGATAATTTCAAATTTGAATAATTTTTTAATGTGAGCATTTCCAAATTTGAATTACAACCATATTGGAGCATTTTAATCCAACTTCCAAATTTGAGACCTCCACAATTTTAAAATTCCTTCAAGATTTACCATTTTAAAAACGTGAAAAGAATTCAAAACTTAATAACTTCCCAAATTGAATAATTTTTGGAATCTTAACATTCCAAAAACGTAATTTTTTTTGAATTCCAACAATTTTCAAATTTGAACAATTTTTAGATGTAGACATTTCTAAATTTGAATTACAACCATATTAAAACATTTCAATTCAAAATTCAATTTCAAGTATTTCAAAATATAAAAAAAAACTTTCAAATCTAATCATTCCACACACATGGAAAGAGTTCAAATCTTAATAACTTCCCAATTTGAACAATTTTTAAAATCTAAACATCTTTAAAACGTAAATTTTTTTTAAAATTCCAACAACTTCCAAACTTGCAAAAAATTTAAATGTGAACATTTTTCAAATTTCAATTTTACCACACGGCCGCGGCGTATGCCGCGCCAAGATACCTAGTGTGTAGCTAATTACTGGCAGTTCCATTGGCTCCCGCCTCACAGCTGCTGCTGTCGGCCTCCTCGGGAATTCAACAAGGAAATCCAGGACAAAACAAACGTCGTCCTATCCGGGCGAATTGGACACTGCTGATCTCGAGGCGAAACTTTAACACAAACTGAACCTTGGGCAAAACCATTTCACGACTCTAACCCTTTTGGGTAGCGCCCAACGATCGGGCGCTACACTACACGGGGTAGCGTCCAGAGATCAGGTGCTACACAGCCGGGATGAGTAGCGCCCGAGCGTGAGGCGCTAGACTCATGCCTATTTTTAGAATTTATTAGAAGGTGTACTCATATCTAGACATAGGAATCGAGCAGCTGAGATGGTCACACGATGCGTGAGTGCATCCTTGCTCGCGGGTTCGAGTCCCCGACTAGCCCCATTTTTTCGTTTTTTTTCTACTGCTTTTTTTCCTCTGCCCCAAGTCTGTCGGCCGTCCCTGTCCTTGCCCCGGCTGCCACCGCCCGCGCGCCACTCGCCGGAACCGTCCGCCGCCGCCCGTCAGCGCGCCACCGGCCGCCCGTCCCCGTCCTTGCTCTGGCCGCCGCCCGCCCGCGCGATACCGGCCACCGCCGCCGCACCCAAGGCCGTGCGCGCCGCCGCCCGTCTCCGCACCACCAGACGCCCCTGTCCCGGGCCGCCGCCGCCATGACCCATCGCCGCCATCTGGATTTCCGGCAAAAAAAAAAAACAAAAAAATGGGGTGAGTTGGGGACTCGAACCCGCGACCGAGGAAGCACTCACGCATCGCTGTGAGCCTGTGACCATCTCAGCTGCTAGATTCTTATGTCTAGCTATGAGTACACCTCCTAATAAAGTCTGAAAATAGGCATGCGTCTAGCGCCTTGCGATCAGGTGCTACTCATCCGGATGTGTAGCGCCTGATCTCTGGGCGCTACCCCGTGTAGTGTAGCGCCCGATCGTTGGGCGCTACCCAAAAGGGTTAGAGCCGTGAAATGGTTTCGGCCGGTGTTTATTTTGTGTTAAAGTTTCGCTTGGAGTTTATTCGTGTCCATTTCGCCTCCTATCCGAGCCTTCTTTCTGTACGTTGTAGCTGCGGCCTGCCCAAAGTGTTCAGTTCATCCAAATGCCTGAATTCTGAGAAGAAAAAACAAACACCAACTTCTATTTCTGCTTCTTTTTTTTCTTTTTTTTTTGAGATGGCCGCAACATGTACTTGGGGATTACCAAATCTGGCCTGGTTATGAGCCTTTAAAAGCCCACTAATCACCGGGCCTAAACTGAACGATGCATCCAGCCCAAAACACGCACGCGTAATAATGTTGGATGGCCGAACTGAACGATGCATCCAGCCCAAAGCTCGTGGCAACTTGCGGTGGCGCGTCACCGGGAAGGGAAGAAGCCATGCAACGCAAATGATTGTTCTTTCTTTCTTGGCAGCGCACGTAATTGGCTAGCTGGGAGAGAGCGAAAATGACATTTCATTCCGGCGTGTTTAGCACTCTACTTCTTCATCAGGCATAAATAGTCGGAGCCATTAGCGACAAGAGGTGAAAATTCCTGCCGGGGCCTAACGCATTACTCGCGAATAAATAAAGGAGACGAAGCTAAGGCATGGTTACATATGCTCGAGCCGAGATAGATGGATCGATTGATAGATGTTTATATTCTCCACTACTGGAAAATGTTCCCCGGCCGGCTGCGAGCAAATTACATGTGCAAGCGTGGAAACCGGACAAATTATCATCATTATCGGTTTATTGATGGCAAAAGGTTCCAGAAGGCCGCCAGTGAATTATCAATAACTAGCCTAATTTTCTTGTTGCCCTTATAAATTGCCACGCTCGCTCGCTCACGGGCTCACCCAAGTTCCACAGCCCCAGCGCCATGGAGGAGGTCGAGATCAAGCTCCGCCTCCCGACGCCGCCGCGCACCACCGCCTCTCTCCTTCCTCAATCCCAGCCTCCTCCGCACCGTGGTCCAGCGCAACCTCTTCTTCGATGCCGCCGCTCGGCCCCTCGCTGCCGACGCTGCCGCGCTCCACATCCGCTTGCTCGGCCTCCAAGACCACGCCCCCTCCGGCGCCAGAATCGTGCTCAAGCGCCACCCGCGCATCGACGCAGGCGTGAGCCGTGTCGAGGAGGTCGCCTACGCGCCTCTCGACCCAGCCCTCGCCCTCGCCTGCGTCGACGAGCCCGCCTGCCTCGGCCAGGTGGATTCCGATATCATCCGTCTCGTCCACGACAAGTACGGCGTCGGTGGGGACGCCGCGCCGTTTGTTTGTCTCGGCGGGTTCCGCAACACCCGCTGTATGTACGAGCTCGGTGAGGCGAGGGGCACGGGAGACTGGTGCTGGAGCTTGACGAGACGCGCTTTGATTTCGGCACCAACTACGAGCTCGAGTGCGAGACGGACGACCCCGTCCAGACTAAGAAGGTCCTGGAGCAGCTGCTTACAATGGCTGGCGTGCCATATGAGTACTCGCGGATCAATAAGTTCAGCACCTTCATGGCTGGGAAGCTGCTCCCATTTCTAGGTTTGTCATCATTTTTAGCATGTCTCGAGTGATTAAGCCCTGATTGATTGCTACGTACGGAGCATGATTGATTGCCACGTACGGAGCTTGTGTGGCTGGCAATAATACATTTTTTCAAGCTAAACCGCGCCCATGGTGTTGTCCTTTTTATGGAGTATGCATGGAAACTCAGTGTTATAGCACATGTGCTAAAAATGTCCTTTTCAAGCTACTACATTTTTAGAGTTATAGCACATGTATGCATGGCAACCGCTGATGATGCTGTTTTTCGTGTTATCTCTTTTCTTCAGGTTTGGATAACCCTGTGGCGCGACAAAATGCAGGTGGCATTTCGAAGATGCAAGAAGAAGCTGACGATACTTAGGCGACTATCTGGGAGTTGAAGCAGATACATGCATGCTTGGCCTTTTGGGAGAATTTGTGGAGATGCTGTCGCAGAACTTCTTTCCTGCTCTTGCTTTTTAGTTGGGTTTCCCCCCTGTTGGTTGTAAGTGCCTCTGGGTGTTTTGTAGAGTGGTCACTCTAGCCTCTGCTGTAAAACCTGTGTGGTTTGTCTGATCTTTGGTAGAACTTGTATCTCTAGTCAGTGTTTTGAAAATAATAGAAGATTTAGCCTAAAAATAAAATATTTCAGCAAGAACAAAAGATATATTCCAAAAAATGTTAGAACAATACACATACATAACCACATACCACTAGTATGTGTGTGCGTAACAGAAATGCATGCATGCCTGTGTGCGTGACTGGATGTGCACAGTTGACCACCATTGTTGGCCATTAAGTTACTATCTGGAGTATGAGCCATGTAACCAAACCAATGTTCTGGAGTGGATCATACCATTGCAAACATTGCACCGCATCACAATTCGCACCATTGCAAAAACTAACAGAGGCTCCGTTTGCCGCTGAAGAGCCTGGGTCGCACTAGTGGACGGTAAACATTTTGGGGCATTTTGCTTGGGGCACTTTTTCAAAGTGCCCTAAAAAGTTACATTTAGGGACAGTTTCACAAAGTACCCTAATAGATATGCTTTTTTAGGGCATTTTGAACAAAATGCTTCTATAACTCACAACTATTGGGGCAATTTGGCAAAGTGCCCCCAAATGTCATACCTAGTGGGGCATTTTGAACAAACGGTCTCCAAAGGTAAAAATCTTTTGCGTGCAGCGGACCGATCGTGGTATTCAACCTGATCCAAAATGTGGTAGCGCGTGTACGTGTATGTTGTTTGAACGTTCAAAATGTGACAGGAACCAAAAACAAATCCTCTCAGCTCGCTCGCTCGACCCAGGACTTGCAAGCGGGTTAAGCAGGCTTCTCGTGGGCTAGGTGGGCCAAGCCCATATGCGTCATCACGTACACACTTCAGCTAAAAAAAAGTACACACTATTCGCACGCGCACTTCTCTTCCTCCCGACCCCCTTCTCGTGCCCGCGATGCCGCCGCCGCCTGCCGACGTCACGTCCCGGCCAACGCCGGTCGCATCCGCCGCCGCCACAAGCTGTGCCAATCCCCCCTCCATCGGATCCCCGCCAGCGCCTCGACGTTCCGCCCCCGAGCGCGACGCCGCGGCTAACCCTAGACGTGGGGTTCGGCTCGGTCGCCGGCGCGATTCCCGCACGGTCGCACCTCCTGCTCCCCTTTCTGCGTCTTCGACGACCTCTTCCTTGATCCCCGTGCTCCTGCTCCTCCTCGCCGTCTCATCACCGTGGGGGTTGGATTACCATATGGTGGCCGCGGCTGCCGCCCGATGGTGCTGCTGCTGCTCGCTCGGGGTGCTCTCCAGCCACGGGCACGAGCGCGGCCGTGCCCCGGTCTCCGCCTCCGATTCTCCTGCCTCCTCTGGCTGCGCTTCCTCGCCGTCTACGCGAGCCCCTGCTCGACCACGCCGCCTCGGCCTCCCCTTGGACCACCGCGCAGCTCGGTTTCCTTGTGGTGTGGTGTTCTAGTGCTGTGGATGTGGTGGCGTGACCTTGGTGTGGTGGTGCGGTGCTTGATGTAGTGGTGTGGCCATGGTGTGGTGGTGATCTGGTTAGTTCCCCTCCCCAATCCTCTTTCGATTTCGCATCTATCTGGAGACCAATCGATGCAGACCATGTGTTTGTTGCTTTGCCTATACCGTAGGATTGAACATCACATGTTATTAGTTGTTACTAGTAGTTGGCATTACAATGAAGATTACCTGATCGCAATGTTACGTGTGCACTATAAGCTACATTCTCATGCAGAATTAAGTTGGTTCCAGTTAAATATGCATTGTAGATGGTCATGTGTTGCTTGATCCAAATTCCGAATCACAGCATGTCCAGTCCGGCAGCGTTATCCAGTCCAAATATCATTTATCTATTATTGTTATATGGTCATACATTATTATCTGAGTTTGCTTTTTGAGAGCTTAAAACAGAATTAGGTTCCAGGGAACCTATATATTGACCAAGCCTATTCTATCTTATACTCCAGTGTAAAACCTAGCTAGAGAGGTTTGTGTGGGAAATGGCATAACGTGCGTGGCCTCTTGTATATATATCAGGTGTAATACACATGTACAAGGCAATAACCGATACGGTTAGGATTAGATCGAGAGCTACCTAATATACACATATATCTAACATCCAGTGAAGTGATATTGGCCCTGGTTTTTAGTCGGTGCTTGTTAAATTTTGTTTGTCGGTTCTCTAAGAACATTGCCTTGCTATCTGACTACTTTCATGTCACCAAAGAACGTCACACATAGCTATCTGACTACTCAGATTTCACTTTCCTTGATTTTTAATGTTTACACGGACAGGTGCTGACTGAATCATTGTGCTGGACTGAGCAACCATGTTGCTGATTCTTTTTCGTTAAATAGCTTCCACGTTGCTTGAATGGCTGGTTGTTTTGTTGTTTACTGTGATTCTTCTAGCACGGGGCCTGATGGCACATGTGTGAGTTAAAGGTTCGCGTATCTGAAAGTTGAAATACTTTTCAGATGCTGGCTACTATTATGAATGCATGATCCATCTGGTAATCTGAAACCTTGATTATACAGTTGACATAGTTATATCACCCTGATTCTTAATTAGATAGGTATTATATATTTATATTACTATATGTTAATGTGGTTCTAGTTACCAAAAAAATCATTGTCTGGTTGTACCGATCTGAACCAGTTTTGTGTTGTACTAGCTCATAGTCGATGCGTGATTTTGTGCTCTTTTACTGGGTGTCTGTTTGACTGTTTTGCTCCTTCCTATGATGCTTTTTAAGTACAGAATGACATGACCAAAGCATTTATCTTACGTAAATTAGCAGGACATGACGCTATGACAACATTTTATATGTCTGCTTGTTCTAGATTATTGACAGGCTTTTCCTTCACCGCAGCTGATGGAATATCATGAGCTCATCAGGCAAGGAACGCAGCAGCAGAGTTCTGTAACAAGTGGGGATATGAAATGCCTCCTAGGATGTTGGCCCAATGGTAAGATTTACTCTTAATTAAGTATATGATGAAGCGAGAACGAAACACATATCTGTTTGAGAACCTTTAAAATGACTTTACCACTTACCAGAACGCATTCAACTTTCATCATATTAGAGGTGTGAGAAGAAATGATGAGAATGTTTTCTCCCAAATTATTGCTTGTATTTTCGTATCAGGGCTGACTTTCTGTTTGTAAGCTACTTCCTCCGTTTTTTAATATAATATGTTTTAGCTTTTGTCCATATGCACATGCATACAAATGTATGTAGACACATTTTTGTGTGCATGTTCACTCATTTTAGTGTGCATATAGACAACATGTGTACCACCTAAAACATCTTATATTACAAAACGGAGGGAGTATATCACAGATTACTTTGTTCAATAACTGAGCATAATTTATTCATTTCAAGGGGATTTTTAGTATTTTTGTCAGTCTGATTATAGAGAATTATGCGTTATATTATGATGACTAGCTCAAAGAAAGAAATGAGGTTTCTTTTCGGTAGATGTTAGTTTACAGAAGAAATAGTGTGATTCTACTTTTGTAGAGTTAAATCCTGAAGCATAGAAGTTCATTTCTGCAGGTGCTTCTGTATACGTGAATAGGAAATTGGTGGGAAAAGACATCTTTCTTCTATATAGAACTTAAAGTCAAGAACTAATGAGGCCGTTAATCTGCTTGTTTAAGTTGATGATGCTATATTTAGGCATGGCTATTTTCTTTCAGCTCAGAAGCTATCTTATTCATTGTTGCACCAAGTTGAACCTTGCACGATTACTCATACCCTCATGCTGATAAGATTAAGGAGTATCTCAAGGTAAACCTCTGGTTCATATTTGTCCAATTTGATATCTTGGCTCAAATACATGAGAACTGTTTATAACAGTGATTATGCTTACTGGTTTTCAAAATGTATGCCATTTCTGCCTCACGGATGTTGTTGTTCTGACTTGAATGTTTGTTGAGCATTACAAGGACTAGTGTCTTTTTATAAATCTAAACATAGACTAGTAAAATGTGTCATGAACCTCTTTCTTAGCTACTTTTTCTTCCCAGCGTTTTCACTTCCTCGAACTTAGAAATACACCACTGGGAGCAAACTGGGATTCGGTAATGTTGGCCTGTACAACTAGAATTTTTTCTACTAAGTGATTATTGGTTATAGTATGGTTGTTTGCTGTATTCGGTACTTCTACATAACTAATCTATGTTATGCGTTACGCAACAATCCGTGGTGATTAATAGTGTAGTTTGCCTTTTACCTGGTAGGATTATTATTTGACAAGCTGGTAAATACCGTTTATAGGTCACTGATTTAGCAACTTCTCACCCTTATGATTCTTTATTCATGTATGCTAATACCTCATGTTCAGTCATGTCTATAGGTTTTGGAGGAACTTGGACTCACAATGGATCAATGCTTCAACTTATGTATCCTTAGTGGATACTGTAAGAATATATGGTAAACCATTCATATGCGTATCATTGTACTGGTCGGTACAAGTTGTAGTTCTCGATCTAGTGTCATGTACCAGTGCTACATGAAGCAACCGTACCAATTGTCATGAGGTTATTTTTACCAGTTGTCAAATCCTTAATGTAATTGAAGAAGTCTCCAATCTTCAGTAAGTTATGTTTAGTTCCTTGTCCTGTATATAATATTGTTGTATATTGTGATAACGATGTGGAATCTGTGATTTTGAATCCATTGCCGAATTGTGAATTCTGTGTAATATGGAAAATGCATATTGAGTTTTTGGAGCATTTTTCAGAAGTAACTCGAAAAATTGTTAGAGAACTTCGCCAATGTGCCTCTAAAACTTATCAAGTGCCCTAAAAGCTTATTGGGGGCACTGTTGCAAAGTGCCCCAATAACCTTTTAGGGCACTTTGCCAAAGTGCCCTGAATGGTTTTAGGGGTATTTCTCAAACGCCTCTAAAGTATAAGCTTTAAGGGCATTTTAAAGAAATGCCCTAATAACCTTTCCAATCACCAGTATATTGAGCATTTTTTTAAATGCCCTAACAAGATTTTGGGGCATTTTCCTGACATTTCGGGGCACTTTGAAGTACCCCTGTATCTAGACTGTGATGTAGTGTCGCTAGGTCTGCATTGCCACCTCGAGCTATCCACCTGCAAAAAAAAAAAAACTAATCAAACGCAGAAAATGTATGCTAGATAAATACGAACAAAAGATGCAATCTATATGACATCTAAGCGGGAAAATTTAATTCTCACGATAAGTACCCAGATGACTGTCAAAAAATAAGAACGGACGAAAAAATAGTACGCTAGAAGGAGGGCTTGAACATCCGACCTTGTGGTTAACAGCCACACGCTCTGGCCAACTGAGCTATTCCAGCTTCAGTTTAGTATTTCCAAATAATACAGTTCTAATTCAGGGAGAAGTACATGTTTCTGGTTAACAAGCCACACGTTTTTTGTTTTCAATTATGATTGTGGACAATATCAGTGACCAAGTAAGTTATCCGGTTCATTTGTTTGCAGGATTGTAGCTTGCACCGGCCGGCATGACGATGTCTCGTTGTTGTACGCCTCAGAACGCTCGAGTTGTCCGCGATGGAGGATCTTTCCAGATATTTTTGTTAGTTCGTACGTTCGCTGTTCTTTTCGCTCTTCCAGTCCGCGTTTTATTGGTTCAGAATGATCTCTCTGCTACAGGGTGCGTTTGATATCTGTGGTGGATAACGCGACGATCGATCTATCTTGACACCCAAGACCCAACGAATGCTGGAGGACACCTGTAGCGCAGATGCGGCCAACTAGACGAGCATGCATGTTCTTCAACAAGACCGAGTGATGGATGGTTCGATCCTTAGCGACAGGAGCTACTCCATAGCCATGCACGCTCGTGCAACGGTGGGTGCTGAATCGGACGACCACTCCGTCGCCTCCCTACTCGAGCTGCCCGCCCAACCGCCATCGCCGTCGCGCGGCTGCCGCGACCGGCCGGCATGCCGGCAGCGGCAACCTGACCACCGCCCTTTCTGTCCCGTCCCTGCCGAGGCTAGCTCGAGCTTTCCGGCGCCTACGTTCTCGATCGATCTCCTGCACGTACGGATGTCTGGTGCTCAAGCTGCCGACGCGATCGACATTCCAACGCATGCCCGCACTGAGTGAACACTGACTGACCTTCTTATCCGCTTCGCTTTCGCACTCGACTGGTTGGTTTTGCTGGTCGTCTACTGCATCATAATTTCAGGTGTGCTTTATTTCTGTCGCGAATGAAACCGGATAGGGACCGAAAGCCTTCCGAAAGTGATGGACACGGTCGAGGGTGGCACTCACTGAGTTTTAGTGTCACTAGAACCACTACTTGTGTAGATCATCATGTGCAGTGTGTGTGTATGTTGAACAGAGAGAGAGAGAGATTTGGGCGTACCTTCTCCATGGGTGGATGAGCTCGACCCCGAGGCCATGTTGGCCGAGACGATGGTGGCGTGGTGGCGGCGGTGGTGCTTCCCGTGCTACTGCGTCACCCAGATCGGTTAGGGTTGTAGGTGGGGGTGCTGGCGGCGCGGTCAACCTCGTACCGTGTGCCCCGGCCCCCAACCTCTTTATATGGCGCAGCGCGACAGGGGCCCACCGACCATTAATGGGTCGGGCGCCCCCGATCAGGGCGCGATCACAGGGATTGACTAGCCGTTGGGCTAATCAATTGGAGATCATATCTAACATTCTCCCCCTTGATCTCAACTTTTACTTTTAACTTTTATCTTTTACTTTACTCGTTTCATCACCGATTAGTACATAGAGCATGTTTCATCGTCACAGCTCATTGCCGATAGAATCAGACAGCCACCATATACTTTTCAGTTTTGAAACAAAAAACTGTTACTTTTGGGCCTCTATGATCCAGGAATCATAGGCTTTCCATTAATCCCATGCCGGCTATGTGTTTCTGGAACACATCGGGTGGTAAGCCTTTCGTTAGCGGATCCGCAAGCATTTCCTTTGTCCTTATATGCTCGAGACTTATAGTTTGATCCTGGATCTTATCTTTCACAACATAATACTTTATATCTATTGCCTTTGTAGCATTACTCGACTTGTTGTTGTGAGCATAGAATACTGCGGGCTGGTTGTCACAGTACATCTTTAGTGGTTTGTCAATACAATCTACCACTTTCAAGTCGGGTATAAATTTCTTTAACCATATCGCCTGTCCCGTGGCCTCATAACATGCTATAAATTCTGCATACATCGTGGATGCAGCAACTAATGACTGTTTGGAGCTTTTCCACGAAATAGCCCCTCCTGCGAGAGTGAACACGTACCCTGACGTGGACTTCTATCATCTTTGTCTCCCGCAAAATCTGCGTCTGAATACCCTCTTAGTTCTAGGGAATCAGATCTTCTATATGTTAGCATGAGGTCTTTTGCGCCTTGTACATAACGCAATGCTTTCTTTACCATGTTCCAGTGTTCATGGCCTGGATTTTCTTGATATCTACCGAGTACCCCGGTGATAAAAGCTAAGTCAGGGCGAGTGCACACTTGTGCATACTGTAAGCTTCCAACAGCCGAAGCATATGGTACTGCTTTCATTCGATCGATCTCATATTGACTTTTGGGACATTGAAATTTCCCAAAACTATCGCCCTTGACTATCGGAGCAGGTGATGCGCTACTTTTATGCATATTATATTTCTTTAGAACCTTTTCTAAATATGCCTTTTGTGATAGTCCTAGCACTCCATTCTTTCTATCCCGGTGAATTTCTATGCCCAAAACATATGAAGCTTCACCAAGATCTTTCATATCAAAATTTGAGGACAAGAATTTCTTTGTTTCTAGTAGTAGACTGACATCATTGCTTGCAAGCAAGATATCATCCACGTACAGAATTAGGAAAATATATTTCCCACTTTTAAACTTTGCATAAATGCAGTTGTCCTCAACATTCTCTTTAAAACCAAAACTTTTAATTGTATTATTGAACTTTAAATACCACTGTCTAGAGGCTTGCTTTAACCCATAAATGGATTTCTTTAGGCGGCATCCCATATGTTCCTTCCCCTCCATGAAAAAACCGTGGGTTGTTTCATGTAAACATTTTCTTCTAAATCTCCATTTAGAAATGCCGTCTTTACATCCATTTGATGCAACTCTAAATCAAAATGCGCAACTAGTGCCATGATGATTCTGAAAGAATCCTTACATGAGACCGGAGAAAATGTCTCATTGTAATCTACCCCTTCTCTTTGCGTAAAGCCTTTTGCCACAAGTCGCGCTTTATACTTTTCTACGTTCCCATTGGAGTCATACTTTGTTTTGTAGACCCATTTGCAGCCTACTGTTTTGGCTCCTTTAGGAATTTCCTCTAAGTCCCAAACATTGTTAGAACTCATCGATTTCATCTCGTCTTCCATGGCTTCCAGCCACTTCGAAGAGTGAACGCTTCTCATGGCTTCTTCATATGAAGTGGGATCTTCTTCCATATGAACTGTTTCTGTATTATAAACTCTATAATCACTAGAAATAGCTGATTTCCTAGCTCTTTTAGACCTTCTAAGAGTCTCATTCTCTGGCACATCATGTGTCTCAACGTGCGACTCTTCTTCTAAATGTGGCTGTCGTCGCTCCCTTTCATGCTCAACAACGGGTTGAGTCGGTCCTGACGGACAGGTTCCGAATCTTGCCTCGTTGTGGTCACGGGTGGAGTTACAACAGGTGCTTGCACCACAACCTCTGGGATTATCGGTGCAGGTACAACAGGTAGGGCGAAAAATGGCTCATGGATCATCGGAAAAGGTGCACACACCCTCTTCTCCTCAAGATCAATTTTCCGGCCTACCATGCTCCCCCTCATCATTTCGTCCTCCAAGAAGACCGCGTGTCTCGTTTCTACAAACTTTGTGTATCTGTCTGCACAGTAGAAACGATAACCTTTTGATCTATCAGGATAGCCAATGAAATGGCAAGTTACTGTTTTGGGGTCTAACTTTGCAATGTGGGATTAAAAACTTTTGCCTCAGCTGGGCTCCCCCAGACTTTCAAGTGGCGTAGAGAAGGAACTTTCCCTGTCCACAACTCGTACGGTGTTTTGGGCACCGACTTACTTGGTACTCTGTTGAGAATGTGAATGGCGGTTTTTAACGCCTCCATCCATAATCCCAATGGCAGTGTGGAATAACTCATCATACTGCGCACCATATCCATAAGAGTACGGTTACGCCTTTCAGCTACTCCATTTTGCTGTGGTTCGCCCGGCATAGAATACTGGGCGACTATTCCATTTTCCTGTAAAAACCTTGCAAAAGGTCCAGGTACTTGACCATATGGAGTGTGCCGACCATAGTACTCCCCCCCACGGTCGGACCTGACTATTTTAATTCTTTTATCATGTTGATTTTCAACTTCAGCTTTGAATATTTTAAATTTATCCAATGCTTCAGATCTTTCTTTAATTGGATAAATATAACCATATCGGGAGTAATCATCTGTGAACGTTATGAACGAGTCATAACCATCCACACTTTTCACCGGAAATGGTCCACATATATCAGTGTGAATAATTTCTAGTGTCGCGGTGCTTCGGTTTGCACCCTTTTTAATTTGTTTTACGTATTTTCCTTTTATGCAATCTATGCATTGTTCGATATCTGAGAACTCTAACGGAGGAAGAATTCATTTTTAACGAGGCTTTCTATTCTTCCCCTCGAAATATGGCCTAATCGACAGTGCCATAACTTCGAAGAGTCATGAGTTCGCTTTCTTTTCTTTTGTTCTTTGTTCGACAAGGAATTTGTTCATTCACATTACTCACAGAATGCACTTTTTCACGCAAGGATAACAAATAAAGCTTATCATGAAGTAAAGCAATACCCACACAAGCATCTTTAAACCATATGGCACACTTGCCATGACCGAAATAACATTCATAACTGTCTTTATCCAAACACGATACACTTATTAAGTTTCTGTGAATCGAAGGAACAAATAAAACATCTCTAAGCATAATATTGAAACCATCAGCTAGCTCCAAGGAGACGTCGCCAACAGCTTCAACTTCTGCTTGAACTCCATTTGCGACTTCAATGTGTCTTTCGCTTCTTTGCATACTCCTTGTCGAATGGAATCCCTGTAAAGAATTTGCAACATGAACAGTTGCACCTGAGTCAATCCACCAAGTAGATTTTGAAAACTGTGTATACAGGGATTCATTTACAAAAGAAACTGTGTCTTACCTTTCTTGGCCATTATCATCTTGAGCCAATCTGGGCAATCTTGCTTGAAATGCCCTTTCTTCTTGCAGTGGTGGCATGTATCTTTGTCCACTTGCTGAAACTGCTGGGGACCTTTGCCATGTGGCTTATACTGGTGAGGACCTTTGCCATATGGCTTAGAAGGGGAACCGTTGTAGTTCCTGTTCTTGTTGTCCTTCACAAAGTTCAAGGAGCCCCCATTCTGGGACTTCAGCCTTTCCTCTTCTTGCGACAACATGGCAATGGTCTTTTCAATGTCCCATTTTTCAGGCGACACATTGTAGTTGATGATGAAATTTTCAAATTGTGGTGGCAGTGAAGCCATCACCAAGTGAACTATGAGTGCAGGCTTGAGCTCCAGATCAGCCTCCATGGACTTAAGCTTAGCAGCCATGTTGCTCATTCTGAGAATGTGCTCCCTTATGCCATGTGAACCTCCATGATACTTTTCTGTCACCAGCTGTTGAGCAGCTGGGTAGCATATGTCTTTGAAGAACCAGTAAACTGGCTCTTTATCTTTTGGAGATACTCTCCCACAGAGGTACACTCTTCAATTGAGCCCACAATAGCGTTCTCAACTGTGTTCTTTATGAATGCCATGCACTTTTTGTTGGCGTTCACCCACTTTTGGTTCTCTAGGGTGTAACCCATCTCTACTGGACCATAGTCCAGCTGCTTTTTCTGCCAAGCAGAATCATCATCATCAGTTGCTCTCACTGGCTCTGCTGGCTTGACTGGCTGTGGAGTACTCACAACCCAGTCGACCTCAGCGCAGACAAAAGCCAGCTCGACTTTCTTCCACCACTCAGCGTAGTTGTCACCCCTGAGCGTCGGAACGTCCTTGAGGCAACTCATCAGGTGAAAACTTCCTGAAACCACAAGGATATAAGATAACAAAAACAATTGCATGTAATAATCCAACGTTGGTATAAATTAAAACATACAACCGTTTGTGCAATTAAAACTATATTACCGTTGGGCAATAAAAGAAATAAATGCACCTTTAAGACAGATCATAATCATGTTATTAACAACGTTGGTCATTTAACAACAAAATCATAATCATCATTAAAATCACTTTATCATGCTTTCAATTCTCACTTTAAATCATAATAATGCTATTAATAACGTTGGTCAAATAATAGCAGAATCATAATCAGCATTAATATCATTTAATCATGCTTTTAATTTTCACTTTATTGCTTTATGCAATTTCTTTTAACTATTTGCAGCGGAAACTTTAAATAAATGAATAAAAATTCATAAACTTTTATACTTTTAACAAGTATTCACTTTTCTTTCTTCTGTTTTCCTAAACAAAAATTTCGTTGGAAAAAATTGAATAGAAAAAACAGAATGAAATATAACTAAACATGTTTCTGTAAAAAATTAAAACAGAAAACATCTTTCTGTGCGAAAAAACATGCGGCCCACGGCCCATTTGCTATCTGTCGTGCGCGCGTTGCGCTAAACTGCGGCCCACGGCCGCTATCCACCGCGCGCAGCGACGCAGACGCCAGGAAACGGCCCACGGCCCTGCTCACTTTCGGCCCAAAAGCCCGCTAGCAGATTAGGGTTAGCCGCGGACGATCATGGCCGTCCATCTGATCCGACGGCTGTCCGCGCTTCTCGCTGGATCAAAACCAGCGCAGCGTCCAGCCCCGAGAAAACCCTAGCATCATTTTTCCCCCCGCGCCTCTGCCTCTCTCCCTTTGCTCTCGCGCGCCGACGGCGGAAAGACAGCCGCACCGCGCTCGACCTCCTCCTCGCCGGAGAACGCGCCGGAGACGGCCGTGGACACCGCGCCGCCCGACCCCCTTTCTCTTTCCTCGCACCTTATCCCTCACGAGCACGGCGTGCAACCACGGCGAGAAGAAGACGCATCCGTCACCGATCCCTTCGCCGGTCGCGCGTGCGCCTTGCGATGCGCGCGCCGCCGTCGAACGGATCTGGTTGCGGTGCTGCTTTTCCGGCGACGAGCCGGTGAGTTTCCCCTTCCCCTTCTTCGATCTAGGGTTAGGGTTTTCGTTTTCGTTTTCTTTTCTGAATCTTTTCTTTGCCCCGGGGGGTGAGTTCTTCGTCCAGTCCCTCGGCTTGCCGATGCGGATTTGGATCGAGAGGAACGGGCGCGGCCGAGGATCGGCGGCGCTTCTTTTTCCGGCGAACCCGAGGGCATCCCGGTGAGAAACTTTTCCCTTTTGCCCTTGGAATAGGGTTAGGGTCATTTCGGGGTGGGGATTTTCTTTCTTTTTCTTTCTTTCGATTCTTCTCAACACGAGCAAGATCCAGTGACCAAAAACGCTCTGATACCATTGTTAGTGTCACTAGAACCACTACTTGTGTAGATCATCATGTGCAGCGTGTGTGTGTATGTTGAACAGAGAGAGGGAGATTTGGGCGTACCTTCTCCATGGGTGGATGAGCTCGACCCCGAGGCCATGTTGGCCGAGGCGATGGTGGCGTGGTGGCGGCGGTGGTGCTTCCCGTTGCTACTGCGTCACCCAGATCGGTTAGGGTTGTAGGTGGGGGTGCTGGCGGCGCGGTCAACCTCGTACCGTGTGCCCCGGCCTCCAACCTCTTTATATGGCGCAGCGCGACAGGGGCCCACCGACCATTAATGGGTCGGGCGCCCCCGATCAGGGCGCGATCACAGGGATTGACTAGCCGTTGGACTAATCAATTGGAGATCATATCTAACACTGAGCACCTATCAATCCAGAGTGGGAGCTAAAAGCTCGAGCTGTACGTCCGCCGGTATCCACGCGCCGCCGCTCCGTTGGGCGCGGCACCAACCTAGCCGGAAGGAGAATGTCGTTGTTTGCATGAGTGTCGACTCGATTTACTGGAAGAAACCAATGGGAAAAAGGCCATAAGCTTTCTGCACGTCGGATAAAGATGCAAAAGGTAGTCATCCATGAAGGTTTTAATGAGATCAAACGTGCGTCTGAGCACTAGCTAGGATTTAGATTTAGATTTAGATGCTTGCTTCCACGCGCGTGCACCCACCAAACCGCCCCTCTACTTCCGTGTTGCTCGGTTAGTTGATTACACCTTGTATTCATGCATGCATGGTTGGTAGAGGAAGGTGGACTAGTAGAGGAGGCGGCGGCGGCAGGATGATGGAGCTTTATCGCATCAGCCATCGCTGGTGTCGCGTCTTCATGCGTTTCCCGTAGGACATGCATGGTATTGTGAGGACTTTCCCCCTGCCTCCCGTGATGCTCCTTCTGGCCGACACCGGTGGGGGGCCCCGTTTCCAAAGGAGACACGGTGGCGTAGAAGGCGGCACGGTGGTGGCGGAGTGAAGCAAAAATCCGGTGGCGCGGGGACGCGTGACGTCGCTGCGGTGTAGCGGTGTGGCGGCAGCGAGGCGGGGGCGGCGGCGCTCGCTCGCCGCGGAGAAGATTTGAGGCAACCCCACGGGCCCATCTCGGCCTGATATGGACTCGGTGGGCCGTGGCTTCGCTCGTGGTCGGAGCTCGGTGGGACTTGGTGCAGAGGCTGCTATGGCCGCTCTGTTTGCCGTTCTACCGCACTGCCGACCTGGCGGAGATCGACGCCGGCGCTAGGTACCTCGCCCACTTCCTGCTTCGGGAGCTCCTGGTGTGGTCCGACGCTGACGCGATGGCGCCTTGGGCGTCACCATTCCTCCCTGGAGGGTGTCATGGAAGCCCTTTTTCCGCTCCCCGTTGAATGCCAGAGGAAACCCTAGGACCAGCCTGTTGGTCCGGGCAGCAGTGGCACGACGACGTCACCCCCCTTCTCGAAGGTGCTTCTTTGGTGCTCAGTGTTCCTTGGTCCTCGAGGTGTGGTGGCGGGACAATGCCAATCTTTGTCCAGGATGTGGTGAAGCCATTTGTCTCCTGCCAAGATGTGCACTTGGAACTCGCCGGTTGTCCAAGTCGCAGAAGGAAGTTGAAGCTCCATTTGAAGCCGAGTTAGCGAGTTCGATCCACCTCGGATCGCCTCGTTCCTTTCGACACCCCTCCCTCCATTGGGGCTAGTTGGGTGGCGACCAGACGATCAAGTTCATAGTACATCTTGCTGTGCTTGATCAGATGATGATGAAAGCGGAAGCCCTCCTTCATGTTGGCTAGGTCGACGAGCTCTCTGTTAGCAGGATGCGCCTTTCTCTTGTCTTTCCCCTGTTATCCCATGTTCTTCCCTGCTTCTCTTTATTTCCTTTTTGAGTCATTTGTACTCCTTTAATCCTCTTAATGAAGTGAAAACGCCACTGACGTTTTCGTCAAAAAAAAGATACATGCTATTGAGAATCTGGATATATGTGAGCCATTTCTTCGTCAAACTTAGCAAAAATGATATATAAATGAGCAAAACGATCTTAAAAACAGCTACGGTATTTTGTCAAACACATGACGGTTAAGGTGTACAGTCGCTGGAGTAAACAATATCGGGACACCGCGTACTAAAGGCAGCGACCGTGTCCAATGCGGCAAACACGTCCAATAAGGGGTTTTGGCGACACTACAGGTTCAGGCCGGTGGTGGAGGCGGAGCTAAAGCAGGAGCGATGATGAAGGTAGGCAAGGGACGACACATGCGAAGCAAAAGGCGGGAAGAGAGACTAGGGCGAGGGTTGGGACAGTTTATAGAGATTTGGGATGGATTCGGCCAGTCGGATCTGACATGGCAGACGCATAAGGACAGCTCCAAACATATAGGCTAGGTTTGAGGGTGCGAAACAATCCGGACATTTTGACTAGAAATGGGTCTGGTTAGGTGAGCCATTTTTATCCGGCCTGTGTTCATGCTGTCCGCTCGGCCGCATAGTGGAAGTGATGTCCAGCTGGATATTCTCTAATAGAACTTCCTTTAGTAATGCACTTTCTAATGTCTTGACAATTTGAACTTAATTAATCCTAGTTTTACTATAATATGTTTGAGTTCCTTAACTTATGAGAGTTTTATTTTGCTTCTTAAAAACAATATCATACGCAATATTTTAATCATATTTTGTCACCCAATTATTTTTGATCTTTAAGTTTATTGCAAAGTTTGATTTTGTGTCCCTCGACAAACACAGACACACACACGGGAGAGAGAGAGAGAGTTGAAAAAGTCACTAGTACAGAACGACACATCGGAAACGGGCTAAAACCATCATCGGTAACGGAGAAGTGATCCGTGTCCCCGCTCCCATGGCTGATGTGAAGGCCCTCATCGGTAACGGAGCCAAAAAAACGTAGCCGATGTGGCCAAGTTTTGGCAACGGTTCTGCACATATCTCCGTTTCCTCAGTGTCGAGCTCATCAGTAACGGAGTTTGTAAATTTACTCATTTGCATTGGGTTTCTTCATAAGCATATAGCATGAATACAGATGCCACTAGGCATTTAAAATCTCACAGCACAAGCAGAAGAATGACAAATCAGATTCATAAGAAAGTAGCTCAGATTCATAAGGTAGTTCTACATTACAGTGATGCATCTCTACATTACGGTGATACATCTCTATAACTTGCTAGCTATTGACAAATGTTTTTGGTAGCAGTGACGACATGCTTTATAACAAAACTGGATAATCATTGATACTCTACAGAAGAGCATCAGACTTGGCAAGCACATCTTTAGTAAGGACAGATGTAGCAAACTGTAATACATCTTCAACTCTCCTTGCTATAAACAAATGATTTTGGTAGCACTGACAGCATGTTTTATAACCTCTTGTGACTCTTCTTCCTGCCATAGTGGCCAAAACTGGATAATCATTGATACTCCACATAAGAGCATCAGCCTTGGCAAGCACATCTTTAGTAAGGACACATATTTTGTGCATCTGATGAGGATATTGATGCATGGTCAGTATAGATCTACATACTGGAGACATGTAGGTGTATAATATTGAGTGCAAACCAATTAATGGTTACATATTTGAGAGAACAGATCGATCTACTTATAGTGCCCAATTAGAACAAACAGAGAGTGCATGCATAATTATCTATGGCAAGGCATTCGAGCAACAAGCGGTGGCAACTACACATAGAGTTATCTGACTTGTCCAATACATGGATGAGCTTACCGGCGGAGGCATCGCCGCTCGGGAAGATGCACGACGACTGACCGACGCACCGCTTGCATATTCGACTTGTCCAATACTACTTTCTCCGTTACCTATCTTGATGGGCCAGCCGCGGCCCAGGTCAGGTTTGTACGCACCGGTCGCGCCGAAAGCACGATTTTTCGTCGCCTATCTCGTGCCATTACCATAGAGGGGTATCCGATGTGTCGTTCTGTACTAGTGAGTGATAATGTTATGTCATAAAGAATACGGTTTGCGTTTGTGTGAGGGAGCACAGGTTAAGAAGACAATGGACATCAAAATCTAACAGATCCAAAGAAATTAATCTCTGAGACAAGTAAAAAGACAAAAAATGTACTCTTATTCTTTATCTAAATTTACGTGCACAAATTTCCAAAACTTCAATTATTTTACTAAGTTGCAATAAATGGGTTGATTTAAAAATTTATAAAAATAGCTTGGCAAACAAATTCGTGATATTTTATAAGTTGCAATTAATGGGGTTACATATATTTGATTGTATACTTTATAACAAACAAAGATTTATAGAGGAAAAACATATTGTGCTTTTAGGAGAAACTAGATTCTAGAGTGGGGATTTGTGACTCCCAAGCTCGAGTTCTCTCGATATTTAAATATAAATAAATATCGTATTTATAAGTTTCAGAAAAATCTAGAATTTTATTTAAATGTATTACAATGATGCATCCCATCGAACGTTTTAGATATCTGTTTAAAATATTTTGTATTCTAAGCTACACAAATGAAAAAAGTATGGACCCTAGTACTAATCATGCATATTCATAAACATTCATGACATTTAATTGGTTAAATACACAACTATTTCGTGTTGATTAAAGTATCGCATTGATTAAAGTAAGCTTCTTGACTACTACGCCAATTGAATTTTACGTATCATCAGTTAGAAAATATATGTTAAATCACGCGGGAGGAACTTCTCGTCCGCGTACCCTCCCCTCCCCCCCCCCCCCCCCCCCCCCCTCCTCTTATTGGCCTCGGCCCAAATTTCGCCGGGGAAACGGAAACTTGGCGTACATGGTTTTTCAAAATATGAATATATTAAATTTGAAATATTTTAAAATCCAAACCATTTTTGAAAAATGAACATTTTTAAACTTGAAACATTTGAAAAAATGAACAATTTTAAAAATATGAAAAATTTCAAAATCTGAATCATTTTCAAATGTGAACATTATATAAATCTGAATAAATTTTGAAAATAAATAATCTTCAAAGCTAAACATTTTGTTTAAAATGAATATTTTTCAAACTGGACATTTTTTTAAATGAACATTATTCAAATCTGAATGTTTTTTCAAACTGATCAATTTGCAAATATGATTTTTTTCAAAAAAAATTGAACATTTTCAAATATTTACATATTTAAAATGAACATTTTCAAATCTGAACATTTATAAAATTGAACATTTTCGAAAATATAGAAAAGAAAATAGAAATGAACAGGAAAATGAGAAAATAAAAATAGAGTACACAAAAGAAACAAAAAACGAAAAAGAGAAAAAAATAAAAGAAAAAGGAGCACAGACTGAGAAACTAGGCCAAAGCCCATAAGTCGTCAGGGTACGTGGGCGATTTGCTCCCGCGGTAAGCGTAATATAGGATTTGCCAGCATCTTCCCTCGCTGAATGAATAATAGACTAGACAACATTCAAATGAAGAAAAGAAAATCATATTTCTAGGTAAATTAAACTGTTTATTTGGTATTCCAAATTTGTCCTCGGTATTTATAAGATTATGTACCATCTTGTTTGTTTTGAAGTTCCATAAAGGTTGGATCCATACACTTTCCTTTACTGAAATAATAATAGACCTTTAACTTTTCACTAAAAGCTATAAATTTTACTATATGGATGCGAGCTTGGTGATAGTCGTTATGTGATATTAGGTCAATGCGATTTTTCTATTTTATCATTTGACATGATCACGCCCGCTTGGAGAACATTGATTCGACATATTATACAACCATTTATGTGTCTTTTTAATCGTGTGGCACAACCGCATTCCGCTTCAACCGGTTATCAAAACTCCTGAGTATTATGGGCCTACCAGCAAGTTGGTATGTCATCTTACTTCTTAAATGATTAGATTTCCATAATTTAAATCCTGATAGAATTATAAAGATCGATGGCTATATTTTGTTTACAAGTTTTGTGAATGATTTACCGGTTAAGGTTTTTCTTTGCGGTTATGATTTGTTTAGCTATAATTGTGGCAACATAATAGATCTGATATATGTAGATATTATTATGAAAATCTAACTCCTCTGGCCCACTAACAAAAAGTGTTTTTTAGTAGAAAGTTCTAAGAGGTTAATGGAAATGAAAGAAGTAACTAAATAGTCTAACCATTAACCAAAAATCTCATTCCATGCTATCTTCAGTGCCTCCGGCTGCCACCCCTAGTGTGATGCAAATCGCTGAGATGCAGAGGATTGGAATTGAGGACTGCAACATTGACCCAGAGGAGCTCTCTGAAGCTCGTCTTCTTCAGGATCGCCTCGTCTAGCTCCTAAAATGTCTTCTAGTTATAAGTTTCAGTCAAACGCTTATCTACAGGTCTGTCAGCTTGTGTCGTTTTCCTGGTTGTTAGCTTGGTTTTTTGGTCAGAGAACACTGTGTAATGCTTGTAACAAGTGGTCTGAAGTTCAGTTTGAATCAGCTCTATTGTGTTTAGATGTCTTTTGCACTGAATCGGTTGTGGAAAATATTATGCTGGAATATCTGTGGTCTTAATAGCCCCGAGAAGTGGCCTCTTGTGTTCAATAAAATTGAGGAAAGCCTTGCCTCCATCATTTGTTTTCAGGAAACTAAAAAAGGAGATTTTAATCTCCAATTCATTTGCAAGTTTGCTCCCAAAATTTTGATAACTTTGCTTATGTCCCATCGGATGGAGCTTCGGGAGGGTTGTTGATCATCTGGTGCAGTAACCAATTTGTGGGTCAGATTTTGCAGCAAGAGAACTTTGGACTGGCTGTAGAGTTCACATCTAAAACCACACTTGAGAAATTTACTCCGGTTAATGTGTATGGTCCTTGTGAGGGTGTTGCTCGTGAAAACTTCATTGCTTGGCTTTTTAGCCTAGATTTTGATGATGATGATGCACTATGGTTAATTATTGGAGATTTCAACTTCTACCGTTATTCGGACAGTAGGAACAGACCTGGAGCAAACCTCACAGATATTGAGACTTTTAATGAAGTAATAAGTTATTTGGGTCTTATTGAGCTCCCAATTAAGGGTCGAGCCTTTACCTGGAGCAATATGCAGTCAGAGCCTCTGCTTACTCAGCTAGATTGGTTCTTTACCACACCAGCATGGACCCTAAAATTCCCTAACACAGTGGTTGACCCTCTTGCTCGTCCTACTTCTGACCACATCCCATGTGTGGTCTCCATTGGGACTAATATCCCTAAGGCGCAGGTTTTTCGTTTTGAAAACCATTGGATTCGCATGCCATGATTTCTGGATGTGGTTAGGAACATATGGCAGATCCACTCTCCAAGAGATAGCGCTAAATGTATATCATCTAAGCTGAAGTTGATGCGCAAGGGTCTAAAAAAATGGAGCACAAGTATCTCAATGTTGAATTAATTTATTGATAACTGTAATAGGGTTATTTTTCAGCTGGATGAGATTGAAGAGGAACGTTTCCTGCACACCACTGAGTGGAACTTTTGGACCATTGTTAAGAAACAACTCCAACATCTGCTGCAATGCAAGCATGATTACTGGAGGAAGAGATGCACTGCTCGCTGGGCTAGATTTGGCAGTGAAAACACCAAATATTTTCATGCCATGGCAACTGTTCGATATAGAAAAAACTCCATTGCTTCGCTTTCAAGATCTGATGGCTCGATTACCACGATCATCATGAAAATGAGGGGATTCTTCGGCAATTCTTCAAAGCTAGACTGGGTACCTCTGTTCCTATTGATGCCACTTTCGATTTCCAGAATCTTTTGCACCAACATGGAGGATTAGATGATCTCACCACACCCTTTTCTCATGCTGAAATTGATGAAGTGGTAGCAGATTTGCCCTCAGATAAAGCACCTGGGCCTGATGGCTTCAATGGATTATTCATCAAGGTTTGCTGGCCTATTATCAGATTTGACTTTTATCGGTTATGTGAGGAATTCTGGAATGGCACTGTTAACCTACAGAGTATAAATGACACCTTTATTACGTTAATTCCAAAGATAAATTCTCCGGAAGGATCAAATGACTATAGGCTGATTTCTTTACTCAATTCCAGCTTCAAACTTCTCACCAAGTTGTTGGCTAACCGATTGCAGCGGAAAATTCTTGATATAGTTCACATCAACCAATATGGTTTCCTAAAGTCAGGTACAATCCAGGATTGCGTGGCTTGGGAGGCCTGCAATTATTCTAAAAATTGATTTTGCCAAGGCCTGCGATACTATAGAACATCAGGCAATTTTAGAAATTCTGAAAGGGCATGGCTATGACAATAGATGGATTGGGTGGATTTCCTCCATTTTTTCCACAAGCTTTTCTTCTGTTCTGCTCAATGGGGTTCCAGGGAGGAAATTTGCCTGCCGTAGAGGAGTTCGAAAAGGCGATCCACTGTCTCCTATTCTCTTTGTAGAAGGGGCGGACTCGCTTCAATCCATGGTTAACCGTTTGACAGAGAGAGGTGATCTCACTGCACCACTTCCTATCCCTAACATGGATTTCCCCATTGTTCAGTACGCGGATGATACGCTACTTATTATGCAGGCCTGCCCGAGAAAGCTGAACATTCTCCGAGAATTGCTTCAAACATTTACGGCAGCCACTGGGTTAGCAGTTAATTACTCAAAAACCTGCATGATGCCTCTGAACATAGACACTATTTGGTTGACTGAATTGGCGACCATTTTTGGTTGTGCCACGGGCACCCTTCCGTTCCCATACCTTGGCTTACCACTTGGCACCACCAGGCCAACGATCTCTGATCTTTCTCCGCTAGCTGATCAAGTCGAACATAGAATGAATGCATGTGCTAGATTTCTTGATTATGGTGGACGTCTCACCTTGGTTCAGTCAGTTCTGTCTTCGTTGCCAACACATTATTTGTGCTCCTTGAAACTTCCCAAAGGTTTTATCAAGACTTATGATCATGCTAGGCGCCATTGTTTATGGGCCAAGGAGGAAGATATAGGCTCTCCTCACTCCCTTGCTGCATGGCATTTGGTCTGTCAACCTAAGAAACATGGTGGGCTCGGGGTGGTGAATCTAGAAATTCAGAACAAAGCTCTTCTACTGAAGCATTTACATAAATTTTTCTGCCGAGTTGATACACCGTGGGTGTCTCTTATTTGGAATCTGTATGGTTCAGGCCCCCCACATGCTCAAACCTCTCGAGGCTCCTTTTGGTGGAAGGACGTTTTCAGTCTCATAGATATACAGAAGCATTACCGAATCTGCAGTAAATAATGGGGAAGACACCCTGCTTTGGAAGGATTTCTGGCATGGCAACTAGCTTATTTGTGATGAGCTACCACACCTTTATTCTTTTGTCTTAGATGAGGATATTTCCGTTGCCGACATGATGCAGCATAACCATCCAAATGAGTCTATGGCCCTTCCCCTATCTGTCCAAGCATATGGCGAGTATGAGCAGTTGATGGATATCTTCCAGAACTATACCCCTGTGAACCCGGATCCTGATGATAGATCTTATGCCTGGGGAGATACAACATACACAGCGTCGAAATTCTATAAGTTCATGTTTGCGTGGGTTGGATGTCACCCAGAAATCAAATCTATCTGGTCTTCGAAGTGTCTTCCCAAGCTAAAAGTTTTCCTTTGGCTCATGTTCTAGAGTAAATGGCACTGGCGGTCACACAACTCGTCCGCTATGTGCACTTAAGTCACACAACTGGAGAACGTGATTTTTTGGTCACACAACTGGACCCATTTACTCTCATGTTCTATGACAGGCTCAACACCAAAGACTTGATGTTGCGCAAACAGTGGCAGGTTGAAGGGGGGCCTGATTGCATTCTCTGTTCAAATGGTGGCAGAGAGACTTCTGATCACCTCTTTTTTCAATGTCATTTCGCCTCTAGTTGTTGGAACTACATCGGCATTCATTGGGACAATGCTAGGCCCCTTCTGGGTAGAGTGGAGATCGCCAAAGCAGCCTATACTGCTCCCTGTTTTCTTGAGGTTTTTGCTTGTGCAGCTTGGAATATATGGAAGATTAGAAATGAAGCTATATTTCAATCACTTCATCCAACCTTTGGAAAGTGGAAGGTGAAATTGCAAGCCGACCTCTGTCTCCATCAGTATCGTGTCAAGGACAATGTTGTCCAGCCTCTACTTCAGTGGATTAGAAACTTAGAAACTTAATCATGTACCTCCCCCTCTCGTTCCAACCCCCTTGATGTAATCCATGTTGTACTTTGGGTAGTCACCTTTTGCGTGACTAGGCCAGGCCATTGAAAATCAAAAATCCTAACCGTAGGGGTTCTCCCCTATGGTAACGTCCTTCAAAAAAATCTTTGTAGGTACCATGCCATAGAAAAGAGATATGCTGATTAAGCTCAGTTTAGAAAAAAAATGTTTGTGCCTAAGCTTGGGTTTTAAAAATCACATATCCAACTTTTTCATCCATGTGTGTTATTAAGCAAAGAATCAACAAGACGTCTACTGTGAGGAGAAACTTACCGCAGACCGAGATGCATGATGGATAATCAGCACCCCTCTATTGTGTTCCACTTGCTCATTCTCGCCCAGGTTACCATACGAGCCAACTGGAATTGGAGGCTTTCTGTCCATTGTCAAAAGAGAAGGAGGGGGAGGGGGGGCACTAGTAGGGAATAGCCTATTGGCAACACTTGGTTTGCGACATGCGGGTTTCCGTACACGTTGCTACTAAAACTTAGCAACGCGCTGGCAAATGACTCGTTGCTACAGGTGCATTACTGACAACGTGCGCGAAGTGTTGAACGTTGCCAGTATTATTTACATGCCCGCGGGACATCGGCTTAAATAATAGCAACGTTCGGACTAATGGCGCGCTGCCAGTATCTTGGTAGTGGCAACGCGCCCCCAATGCACACGTTGCCAATATAAGCTTACTGGCAACGCGCCAACATGCCGCGCATTGCTAGTTCGTAGTGGCAACGCGTGCCTGTTTTGCACGTTGCTATTGTTTGTTTATTTAGATCTGGATCGACCTCTTCGGCCGCATCCAGGCCGCTAGCTAGGTTTTCTTCTCCACGTTCGTTCCGACAGCACGGCTGGATGCCTCGCCTCTGCTAGCGCCGCCGCCGCAGCTGGCTCGCGCGCCGTCCATCCACTCGCCCGCCGCATCCACTTTCTTGCCCGCCATCCAGCTCGCCCGCCGCATCGTCAATCGATCGAGTTCGCCGTCCCCTCCGCTCACGCTAGAGGTCGCCGTCGCCTCAGCTTGGTCGGGCTCGAGGTCGCCGTCCACGCCGCCACAGCCACGCAGTGCCTCTCGGGCGCTCGAGGTATGATTTCTCCCCCATTATTGTTTCTTTCGCGCGCCGGTGAATGTTTATGTGTATGAAATGCAATTAATTTAGATTGCATTGTTTGTTATATATGTACTTTCACGATGGTTTTGATACCCAAAGACGGCCGCTCTTATTACGTCGATGATTATTCAGACGTGGTATATTCTCTATATAAATTAGTAATTTTAGTTCGTGTGTCCAAAAAATCATGCGGATAAAAGTTGACATACATTTTTTATTTAGGGTTCCGTAGTTGAGCCGGATGTGCCGACCGATTTGCAATTGGGTGCTAGGCGGTTAGATGTTGTTGAAGAGAAAAAAATTGAAAAAACTTGAAGAAGAGAAAATGTTATTAGAGTTGCATGTTGTCGATGTCATTTATGATAACAAGATCAAGATGGATGAAGCCCGGTTGAAGATTAGAAATATCAGAAGATATGTCATTGATAATGAGGCATGGTTTCATTATGCAATTGGATCCGTTGTTACCTTAGTTGCGATATTTATCGCAGTTGTTATTTTATTTAGATTCACTAGATGATTGTATCTTAGCTTAAGATAGATGTTCATCGTGATGTATTAAAGTTGGAAATTTCATCGTACTCTATGTTATATTTCGACTAATCGTACACTATGTTGTAGCAAATGTTGTATATGTGTGAGGATTGTGGCTACCCCGATTGTATGTTCAAGAAGTTTCGCGTTGTTCTCCCACAGGAGGTTCACACCAGAATGGTATGTTTTTTCCTTGTTTTTTCCTTTTGTCGTCTCTTCTTCGATGTGTAGAATTTGTGTAGCGTTAGTTGTGCCAATGATTATACTACTCTTGTGCATTATCATTTCGAGTGTTGGTCTAAATGATCTACTGACATGTATAGCAACATTGGTTATACATTTCTCTTGGTCCTTTATTTCTGACACTTGGAAGTTCTTGATGTGCACTTTTCATATGAGGCACATTTTTATATATGCATGTTCTTTGCTAAATGGTCTATTATCTTGTTTCATGTGCCGATGATTTAAGCGATGTCATGTTAAAGGAAAAAAGAGTATCTACAACACCTTGTACTATATACAAGTTGAGTGCTTGTATTCGTACCTGGTCTTGTAGGCACTCTTTTTTCCTTATTTTGGCAATGATATATGAGGCTAGTATTGTATTGCACCGATGACTCTGATTCACAGGATAGCTAGGTTAACTCTGAGCCTAAGCATGACCGAAGCTGTAGAACGAATGTAAAAAAGGGGTCAAAGATCGACGGCGTCGCACCGTCGGTCTGTAGTTTCTGTCAAGCTCAGGCTCAGGGCCACGCTACTGTTTTCTGAATCAGAGTCATCCCTATGAAACATCATTTTATAGGATAGCTAGGTTGACTCTTACATCGTGTGTGCTTGTTCCATTGATTGTGCCAATGATTAGACTACTCTTGTGCATTATCATTTCGACTGTTGGTCTAAATGACCGACTGACATGTATAACAACATTGGTTATACATTTCTCTTGGTCCTTTAGTTCCGACACTTGGAAGTTCATGATGTGCACTCTTTATTTATATGAGGCACCTTTTTTGTCATTAATTAGACTGTTACATTATTATATCCTTATAATAACACTAATGTCCACTTGTTCTTTTTTCAGATCATCTCGTGCAGGGCTAGACGTGACTTCTTGGAGCATGTTGGCATTCTGATTTGTGACTACACGACATTTGATGTCAAACTGGTCCAGATGACGGTGCCCACTCGGAGCTTCACCATTTTGTGCACCAACGAGCCGCGTTCGGACATATTTCAATGTCACTCGTTGGACAGAACTTGTAGCTCGGTACGACATGCAACCTGCTGAGAGGTGCTCTTTCTTTCTCGACAGTGTGCATGGCGAGACCTATTTCATGTATAGGGCCCCAAAAAACTCTTCCAGTTCCGAGTCTGAGGATCATGATCAGTCCGAGGTGATCGAGACCCTAAGTGAATAGCTACTAGATAGTTAGGAATAAGTTATGTGCTATCTATTAGCCATATCGAGTCTTAAACATGTGCTATCTATGTAATTCGAGAGTTGAAATAATAAGTTATGTGCTATCTATCTCTTTCGGTTGATTATTGTATCATATTATATTTTACTGCTCAATATTGATTATTGTGTGTATTACTGCTTAATATTAATTATTGTGTCATGTGCTATTAAGCAATTATCAGTATTTGTGGTTCTGTTATTCATAATAGAGGTAACAACGTGTGTCTAGCACGCTCGTTGCTGGTAGATCAACAAGTGGCAATGTGTAAATCGTGTGAACATTGCTACTAATTTTGAACTGGCAATGCTCGATTCCGCACGTTGCCAATAAAAATAGCAGCAGCGCAGTACTGGCAACGTGCCTCTACACGTTGCCAACTGGCAAAAGGGGCACGTTGCCAATTAGCTATTCCCTACTAGTGGGGTTACCTTATCAGCCAGCTTTTATCCACTTCTTTCTCATCGAAGCTCATACCAAGAGAGAGGAGGGTGCACTATTCATCGGTCTAGATCTACATATTTGTTAGTTTTGCCCAGACTAAAATATAACAATTTTTTCGTTGAGATTTTTCACAATGCTTGATTACAACATTGTCTACACTTGGGAATTTTTGCCTTATTTTATGAAACATAAAAATATGTCGATTTTGAATTTTTTAAAAACTGAGCTACATGAAGCTCGACCTTCAAAACGCCGCACTCACCCATTCACCAGCTACATACTTAATTTATTAGAAGAGAGCACGTCGAAGAAGTAGGTAAGATGATGTCAATGTATCGGAGAGGACAAAACAGTTAAAAATGTTGCTTGGCTTGCATGTTTGGTTGAAATAATAAAGGAAGGTGGTATATATTCCTACACTGTTCAGAGTTCATTGGCCGGCAGCGTACGTACTACGTGAAGTGGTGGCCGGAACCCTAAGGGACGGGCGCGACCACGTACGACGGCGCTCGTTAAGAGCCTTGTCCTCCCTGCTCGTACAAATGTCCAACACACTGCTAACCAAACGTGGAGGATTTTATAAAAATATTAACAAAAGGCTAGTAGTTTAAATTGCTTAACACTCTGGGACGGCGAAACTATTTGCTGGTGGGAAACTTTTCTTGTTCATGCAACTAAATTGGACATGGATGTACGGTCGGATCACCCGGCCGGTATCATAGGACATGACTTTGATAATAACTAGGTAGGAAGCGTGGCTTGCCGCGCGAGACAGATATCACATTGTTACGAACCCCCAATAAATCAAATGGTACATAACCTCGGAATAATGACATTTAGAAGTCACCTAACAAACCACGACCAGCCTATGAAGCACGATCTGGTGGTGGACACAGGTAAACACATCAGTCAAATATAAGGTACGAATATAGAATCACAAAATCTAATAGCATATAAGAGTCACACTGCAATAAGTCTCTTACAGACATGTGATTTGTGATTAGCTAGGAATATTTAGACAGAATAAAACCGATACGAATTACCATTCCAGTTTTTGAGACCCTGGCACGACGGCCCATACAGAACCAATGGGGGTATACAGAACAGGAGCAAGTACCAGGTAGACCTAAACATATCTGAACCGTCACCGAAACTACGGATGATACGGCGCCATTGACAAAACCAAAACCAGGTGCACCAAAAACATAGCCCTTCTTTCTTCGAAGTGCATTCTTTCACCTAGCGAAAGGACGTGCATCTGGGTCTACACGTTCCTCTGTTATTAAACCCTGGTCAAAACAGAGTGGAGATGATGTAGTAAGATAAATAATAGTGAATAAAAAAAATCTAGCTTCGGTTGTCAGATTGCCAGATTAGTCAGCTTACGATTGGCTAAAAAGCATAATCAATAATCTCTCAAGAAATGGGGCAATGCAACTGATTTTGATAGAACATGTGATTCATGATGAGTTCTTTACAAATTCAAGCACCTGGTTCACATTTCTTGCAGCGGTCGTAGACACATGGAACATAAAGACCAATGATTCTGAGTCCTTCACGCGAACGTGAATAGAGTATAAAGCACATCACAGCCACAAGAATCCTCTCATAGAAAAGGACTGCATGTGATTGGTGCTGCCACTGGTCACCATTGAGCAGTCCAATGTCGCTAACCTTTTGCCAGGATGAAATTTTCCGATGACATAGAGGCCTGCAGCAAGGACAAAAACATTAGTTTCTTGTTCACCATTCCCATGATTCATGAAAGTGATTGATCAGCGACCAACTGTGCCATGCCAAGCCAAGTCAATGAAAACTCTCAAATGCCATGAGATGCATAAGTGATGAAATCATAATTCACAAGATGATATAGAATGGTCAAGGGAAAGGAAACAAAATAAGGGAGAAGAAAATAGGCATCCCTAGATTCCAATATGAAATAGGAAAGACTCGTGCACCTTCAAACCTATAATGATGAGAGCTAATTATAAATCTACCCCCACCCAATTTGGTTAGAAGAAGGCATGTTTCCTTGTATATTCCCAATATACAAAAACTAAAAAAATTATAGCAGCTAGCTATCTATGTTTTATACACATGCATCTCTCTCTTTAAATGGCAGTCGGTTGTTTGGTGGATAACAATGTCTCTGAACTGGCCATAGATGATCGATCGTTAATGCTTTTAATGGATGATGCAGGAAGCAAATGAGAAATCAATAGTATCACTTAGCAGTGTTGTCACTTTATATAAATTCTAGCAACTACACTGCTTCAATTGCAGTCTTAATCAAGTAAAAATGAGCTTCTTTTTCAGCTTCCTAATTATCAAGCGTGGTCCAAGAAAGCTCCTCCAACTAATAATCTAGTAAAACACCATAAATACAGCAGGGTATGGCATATATAACTATCAACTATATGATTTTATTGTCTACGAAATTTTGAAGGCAACATAAAATAAATTGATACCTATCATCTTATCAGGCTCACAGTTCATCCATACACAGCAAATTATCAGTTCAAACCGATTTGCACCTGCACACATGTTAAAAACATAATATAAGTTAGCTCGATCTAGGCAAATTTGAACAGAGAGGTGGAGTTGCGAAATAATAGTTGTGGGGAATAGAGAGACTACATATAATTAATACTACTAAACTGTAGAACTGAAGATATCCATGGTAGATTTAAAATAAGTATTTTGCAGGATAACCAAAATAAATAAATTCAAATATGACATTTTATTCGTTGGGAAGAAAATATCATCCTTCACATTTAGAAGATTAGGTCTGACAATTATCACCAATAAAACGAAACTTGACATAAGCTGGTGCTTCACATTGTAGACGTAGATAAAATATCTGCATAAACAAAGATGATAAGGTCTAGGGATTAGAACAGAGAGGGGGCGCAAATCAAGAGGAAGAGTAGTTTGGGTGTATATATCTGTAGTTGTACACTTTGGTTCTTAGTACATATTCTAGTAACCGGATGACCAAGGAGCAGAAATATACTAATCGCACAATTAAACAACAATTAATGAAGAACGATAACATTTTAATTCAATTACATGACAAATCATTTAGAAAATTCTAGACAGGGTATCAAATTACTTTTAGTTGCAGATAACACGTCATTCTAAAATAATATATGTAGCACTCAAGCAATGCAATTTTGCAAAGAAAAATAGAACTGTATGGTAACCAAAGAAACTTAATTTTCAATCAATCAACGCAGTACCTCTGTAAGACCAATCTCTAAATTCAAGTTTCAACCTCTGACTGCCCCAACTGATCAAGCATGATTGCCATGGCCATTTCTTGAATCAGTTGCCGTGATAGCCAATTCGGCTGGTCATTTATTGGATAACATTGTTGTGTCATCCTTGTTCTCTTCATGCAGTTTTAAGTTCAAGTTTTAATATGCACAAACAACAAATTCATGCATTTTAGTAATCAATCTTGAAAATAATTAGTTGCTGGACTAATAAAAGTGCCAAGAAGCCAGCCTCCACCATATCGATTTGTTGAAGAAACAGATCGAGAATGAAGAACACATACTCGCACCCAATAACTAATTCTAAAACCTTTCACTCCTGAACCTAGGAATTTTTACCATAAATAGTTTTTTGGGTGATATTCTATCTAGACATCTGGAGCAGTCTAACCAACACACTATGGGCAAGTTGACAAACCTGCTAGTTCCATGATGGATCCAGAGGCTCGGCCATCATTTTTTCTTCCCATAGTCTGCAAGCACAAGCACAAAATCAATCCAACCAAGCGTAGAATGAAAAAAATATCAATCAATCACTAAACACTCAAGCCTGCATAGTCACAAAGGGATGAGCCAATGAGTTTAATCCATACCCACAGTTTTATATTGCTTATAAAAGTGTGCATAGATAATTAATGAGTTAAATGCACGGGCGGTCCTAATTCTTTCACCGAAGTGTCAGTTGAGTCCTAATTCTTTTAAACCGCACATCCCAGTCACATATCTTTTCAAGTCGTTCAACGGAGGTCCTAATTTGACCCGGCCAGCGCTGACCTGCCCGCGTGGCACTTTGACCACTGCCACGTCGACAATAATTTACAAAAAAAACCTTAAGTTACATTTCTTCTAAATCGTGGTCCTGCGCTGCGCCGCCGGAGCACCTCCACGTCCTTCGGCGTGTTCACCAGAGACCCCACGAGTGCCACGAACCCGGTCACCATGTTTCCCCCGTCCAGCTGCTTCGCGGCGCGGCCTCCGCCCTGCTCAAACGCCACCAGGTTGGCCAACAACACCTTGGCAGCCTCGTCAACCACGAACGCCGGCATGTGCAGCACGCCGTACCGGAAGGTCATGTCGAACATGTCGCGCGGGGTCGCCTTCCTCTTGAACGTCACGCCGGCCTCCTCCATCTTAGCCACCTGCGGGACCATCGACATCAGCCGGCCCTTCACGGCGCCGTCGCTTGACCGCGGGGACAGGACCGGCGACTGCTTCCACACGGCCAGCGACGCGTCGCCGCTGTTGCTGCCGTTGGCCTTGCGCGCCTTGCCATCGCTGGCGTCCGCGGCCGGGTTGCGCACGTTGCACTCGTAGTGCAGGTGCAGCAGGTGGTGGATGGTCTTGCCGCTCCGCGGCCGGATGGGACGGTTGGACGGCAGGTCGCCGGCCAAGGCCTTGCAGAAGATGTCCAGGAGTGCCTCGTGATCGGGCCCACCGTCCTCGCCGTACAGCTTCTCGAGGACGAAGAATGGGATCTGGTTCTCCAGGAGGAGGACGTCGTGGTACATGTGCTGCCACGCCCACTTGGCGCCGCCCGGCGCGGCGAGCTGGCCCTCGCCCTTCCGCAGGAAGAACTCGAGCAGGAAGCAGCCGTCGAGCACCAGCATCTCCGCGAAGTCGCCGGCGTCGTCGAACCCCTCCGCGTAGCACCGGCGCGCGTCGGCCTCGAGCGCGGACGCGGCGCGCAGGTACGCGCCCAGCTGGGCCTCCTTGTCGTTCTTCTTCCCCGCGATCCTGTCGCGTAGGAGGCGCCACTTGTGCTGCTGGGCGGCGGCGAGCCCGGCCCGACGCGGCGCAGGACCACGATTTAGAAGAAATGTAACTTAGGGGGCTTTTTGTAAATTGTTGTCGACGTGGCAGTGGTCAAAGTGCCACGCGGGCAGGTCAGCACTGGCCGGGTCAAATTAGGACCTCCGGTGAACGACTTGAAAAGATATGGGACTGGGATGTGCGGTTTCAAAGAATTAGGACTCAACTGACACTTCGGTGGAAGAATTAGGACCGCCCGTGCATTTAACTCATAATTAATTAAGTGACGACTCAGGATGAGTGAGGGCAATGCACGGAAGGTCGGACCTAAGCACTGCTTTGAAGGAGAAGGGCGAGCACAGGTGAGGCAAAATGTGGAAAATGCAGTGAACGGATAAAGCAAGAGAAACCCACCAAAAAAGAAAAATCAAGCGCAACAGCTCCTGGTCTCAATCAGCTTCCCGACCAGCAAATTCCATGGTGACATGTGATGAGCAATAGTGCAGATGCAAACCTGCAGAACCAAGAGGGGGAGGAATGGTCGGGAAACTGACCAGAAAAAAAACCCAGCCATATCAGGAAGAGGAGCGTTCACCTGAAGCGGCATTCCTGGTGGCGGCTCGATGGCAGCTAAACTTCTGTGCGCTCTTTGGAGCAAACCGTAGCAGATCTGGACAAAAAAAATGACGGGGTTGGAATTAACCGCGTGTATAGAGGAATGGGCTCTGTCTACCGGGCAGGAAGGCGTTGTATCCCTCGGGCACGTGCAGAGCAGAGAGGACAACCTGGGCACGCGAGCCCACCTTGGTCGCAGAGAGACGGAGAGGCGCCGACTCAGGATGAGCAAACAGTGGCCGGCCGTCTGGCCTTCGGTGTTCTCAGCAAACCCTAGAGGAACCGGAGCAAATCACGATGAGGAAGAAGCAGGGCTGGCGTTCACCTTCCTTGAGCAGCAACGAAAGCGGGGGTAGGCGATTATGCAGGTTTACTACTATGTAAGAAGAACTCACCTTTAATTATTTTTCAGGATTCTTTTGGTACACTGGGGTAGGAGACATGAATGGAAATCTATGAGCATGCAGAATACATCTGGCCCAAACCATTACACCTTATTCAAATCAATCTGCATATATATAAGCGAAACAACAACTGAATTATTTCTTGATACACAATTGTTAGTAGTCATTGCAAATAAATGATACTGGGAAATCAAAATAATAACAATGCCCTTGACCTAAGAATAAGATTATTAATAGGATAGTATTTATACGGGTTGTTAGTGATTTGATACAAATAAGGACATATGCTAACCTGACACGCATGGCAGCCTCAAATGCGTTGGTTAAGTTTGGTTGGATCAAGATGAGCAGAAACTGATAAATAGTAGTAAACCTGCATAATCAACGGAAGATTTTTTATCAAACAACACAAGGTGAAAATAGTTTCACGTCTAGAAACAGTATAAAGCCACTATCTGGAAAGATAAAAGACAATTAACGACCTAGTTAACTACATCAGATCTAATCGCGGCCTAATACATCCATCAAATTTACAAATCTTACCAAGCAAATATGTACAAAGACGTAGTGTACAGAGCATCTCAAATAGATCTACCAAAATAACAAAACTACACAGCTCCAGGCCAGATTGGACACAGAGCTAAGAAGCTCCACCATTGACAGATCTATGAAAATAATAAAAGCCCAGCTCTAGGCCAGATTGGACACAAACCTAAGAACGGAGCTACATGGCTATCTGGGACTGCACAGTCAGCAAATAACCGTGGCAAAACACGGATCAAAATTAGCCCTCACCTCGACCTCCGGCCCAGCTAGAAGTCCTCATCACGGCAGTCACCAGCGACGTCCTTTTTCACTGCAGAATCAGGTGGTAAGAACAGAGCAGAGAGGAAGAAGAAATACAGAAAAGCAGGTAGCAGGCGTCCGATGAAGAAATGCAGAAACGCATGTAACAGTTATGCATCTTGGTAGCGTGGATAAGAAGCGGTACCGGCGTCAGATGGGAAGAACGGTGGCCGTTCGTCTGGTCCTGGCGGCGGCAGCCGTTCATCTGGTCCTGGCAGCGGCGGCGGGCTTGACTCGAGGACGAAACCCTAGATCGAAAAAAGAGCTCCTAGGGCTCAGCAGCAAGGAGGTGAGGCAACATATAGTCTCAACCCGCCGTGCAGGGACGGAGCAGGGCAGCAGCTGTAGCTCCCGTACCCGGCGGCGACCCCCGGGTCGCCACGCGCGTACGGGCGCCGTCGCGTCGCTCCGGTCTGGACGTGAAAGCCCGAATTTGCCCCTGGCGTTCAACGGAATCACACCGCCTGCCACCGCGTCGCGTGATTCTTTCCGCAGCACTACGCAAGAGTGTTTGGACACAAACGCTGCCAACTGGGACCGTTTTGGCATCGTCCCCACTTGCCAGAGACTTGCACGCGCGAGAAACTGCGTGAAAAACAGCTGAGGTGCCGCGAAACAGCTCCAGAAAGAATCTGATCCGTCCACGCGCTCGATCGGACGGCTGAAAACGCCTTGGTCGGGGAGGTGGCCTGAGAAGCCTCCTTTCCTCACACCAATTGAACAATGGGATACCTCTATTCATGTTTGGATTGGATTAGAACTGGAGATAGGGTACAAATAGCCACTACAATGTGGAACCCGGTAGGCAACTTGAATGGAACTTAGAACTTTATATGCGCTTTGGCTGGCTTGAAGCTTTACCCTTTGGTAGAACTTAGAACTTGATCATCTTGCGGGGTCTTCTCCTCATTATATAAACGTGGAATGATGGTAGCCTCCTCCCTCTATTTGTTTAAAACAGGAATGGAACCCTAACCTCTGACCAATCGATGCACACACTAGTGTTACATCAACTGTTATCTTTTCGCTGACACAAACAGTTAAACATACTACATGGAGGAGACACGTTTTTATGGATGGGGAGGGGGTTTATGGTTGTATGGGTTCTAATTTCATTTCCTCGACAAAAGGTCTGTCGCAAAATGAGTTGTTGTTTTCAGGTCTTGCACGCAAAACATGAATCGGGGGTTATGTGGCCCATCCCTTGATGCCAACTCTTGAATGGTAGAATTTCTAGTGGGAGAGGTGGAACTTGGCTTCATAAGTGATGCAGAAGAATATAATCTATTCGTTGTCCAGTTTAAGGATATGGTGTTCGAAACAAGCTCGTTTTGCATGACCAACCTCCATGGGCTAGTGAACTTTCCACATTGGTAAAGGTGGGGCCTTGTTCATGATTTTGAAAGTATGGTCCGGTAGTTTTTATAGTGCAAGTTTCTTTTTTTAAATAGCTGATGTTTTTTTAGATAAGAGGCATAAATGCCCAACTTTAAATTAATAAGGCTGACAAGTCCACACAAGCATACGGAATTACAACTGCTGACGGCATACAGCATTGCCAGGTTCAGACACTAACAGTCATGTGATAGTTATGTTCATCTTGCTTTGAGGTGTGTGGGCATCAGCTTCTGTTGTCAGGGCAATCTAGTCGTCGGGACTCGTGGGGAAGCGCGGTCTCGGGACCGGTGTGGCGTGTTTCGTGTTGTATCGGTTTTCGGTCAGTTTCCCTTATAAACTGGCTATTTCTCTTCTTCTATATCAATGAAAAGGCAAAACTTTTGTCTCATTTCAAAAATATGTTTTACTGCAATTACATGATTTGTTTCATGATAAATCTGATGATATTGTTTTTACCTTACTAGTCGAAACATTTTCATGAGTTTACTAGTAAAAGTTAACAAGGACCACACATTTCTAGTATGTATTTGCCTTTGGATATAGTACAATTTTAGGGCTTCTTTGGATAAAAGGATTGCAAAAGACAGGAATTGGAAAGACGCGGGGATTTGACAAGATTGCAGGCGTAAAACAGAGAAAAACTGCGAGAACAGTCATCCAGATGGGAACACAGAAAAAGTGTCTCGGTCCTAGGTAAATGAGTGTAAAAAAGAGATTACAGTGGATGTTGAAATTTTTATAGGATTGGGACGTAGGGATGCAATATATAAGAATTTTGGAGGTGTCATTCCTTTGATCCAAAGTGATTTCTTAGGAAAGATTCATGTGAATCCGAATCTTGCAAAAATAATTATGAAAGTCCTTCAATACAAAAAGAAGGCCCTTACCTTGTGGCGACTTGTGGATCTAGCTGAGAGTGGCACTTAAAAAAGACACCGCGATATTCCCTCAGTTTCTTAATATATTGTATATAAGTATTGGTCAAAGTCAAACTTTATCAAGTTTAACCAAGTATATTTGATGATATGAATTCTAATAATAGTGCTTTGATATTATAAAGATTGGTTTTTGTTGTTATTACAAGTTGGTCAAACTATAAAAACGTAAAAGTATATTGAGAAACAGAGAGTGTTTGTTTGCAACCTCTCTATCTCTCTCTCCTCGGGCAACCTTTATATAAGGCCCTAGGTAGCTTGCTGAGAGGAATTGCGAGTCGTTGTGCACCTACCTAAAACACCCCAAGCTGCTCGAGAGATCTCAAGAGAGAATAGCAGAAGCAGCAGCTTACTAGAGAGGGGTTGAGGATGAGGCAGCTGGCGAGCAGGTTCAAGAGGATGTGCGTCTTCTGCGGCAGTAGCCAGGGCAACAAGAGCAGCTACCATGATGCCGCCATCGACCTCGCCAAGGAACTGGTACATACGCGCAAGCTTGCTTCTCTTCCTTTTACCTAGTTATATCCCGCCGGCCTCTCATCGTTCTCAATTCGCCAAAGGACCATGTGGTGTGGTTCCTTCTCACACAATCACACCGAGAAGCAGTCCAGGGAGACTTTTTAGCACTAATTGGGGTATGATTAAGCAGTCGATCGGTTGGACTTTGAGCGCGTTCAGAATATACGCTGTCCATGATTAAGCAAGCAAGCAGCCGGTTGGTCTAGCTTTGAGCCACTTGGTACTTTCTCCATGATTAAGCTACACATGCAGATACTCCGGCAGGCAGGGTACCACCAAATGCTCTGTATACGTACACACATGTGGAATTCTAATGGAACCTCCGGCCTCTTTCCCGGACGGCTGATTGATTAATCAACATTACTAGTAATACATCAGTAATTAATCACGAAAAGAAGATGATACAATTAGCGGCAGGTCAAACTTGTTCTTTCTGTCCACTAGAGCGATTTGCCCGGCCATATGCGCTGGTAGGGTAGAGCTATCACGCTCACTGCTCCCAGCTCCTCTCCTCGTGCTAATTAAAGTATAAAGCTTTACAGCTTTAGCCTTGCGTACGTGTCTGGTGTACTTATGTAGTACCCCGACACCGCATTCAACAATCTGGCTGATCTACGTTATTGCACACTGTGGTGCCTGAATGATATGTCGCTAGCTGCAGTAACCACGACGAATTCAGTAACTGTCTGGTGCTGTCGATCAAATGAACCGTTATTATGAGGTTGAATCGAACTGAATGGCGCACATATATGCAGGTGGCCGGGGGCATCGACCTGGTGTACGGCGGCGGCAGCATCGGCCTCATGGGGCTCGTCTCCCAGGCCGTCTACCACGGCGGCAGGCACGTCATCGGGTAAGCAAGCAAACCATCTTCAGGCATGGTCTCCATTCTAGTCTAGTAGACGGCTCACCTTCTTGACTTCCATGCATGCGCGTGCAGGGTCATTCCCAGGACTCTCATGACACCCGAGGTATGCACTGCTCCATAGTCCATAGTACATGTCTCCTTCTTACTTATATATATATTTCATCGGCAGAAACATGGTCCATTTCAAGTTTCGATCGATCATGACACAAGTGCACTCACAATTTTGGAATCTTCAGGTGTAGCTCCTAGCTAGGACTGATTTGTCTATTCGCAGGCGGCCCCCCTGGGTACGCATCCAACTGAAACGAGTGTTCCATTTCCTAATCCTGGGGAACATAACAGAGAAGATGTCCCTAGAAAATAATTGACAAAATCACCGAATCCCAGGTAGCCGTGGCACAAATCCCAAATCCAAGCCCACGCGTGAGCATAAACAAAGGGAACTGCGTGATGATTCCCTAGCCAGAAGACATGCTTCCCTTGGAATCAAGCTGAAAACATGCTCCTCGAAAGAACGTTCTTAATTGAGATCTCTCTCTGTCAAGTTTAGCCGCAGGCAGGCCGGCAGGCGTGCAGGGGATACCTGCACTGCATTTGTGGCTAAACAGTACGGAGTAGGTTGGACTAGCCGCGTGAGCATTGACCTGTACGAATCAGCCCATCGTGGGCTATATTTAACAACAGTTTCAAAATAATGAAACTTAACCCTTGTAGTGGTCTGTTAGAATTGGGCCCAGACAAAGCTCAGAATAGGAGCAGTAAGTAATTTCGATGTTGCAATCGGCATGTTGTGTACTTTCTTCCCCGGCCCAGCAATTTACTCTCTCCCAGCCGACATGCACAATCATGCATCTGCATTTGCAATTGCACTGTGATTTCTGTAGGAATGGATAAACAGATGCTGTTTTTGTTGATATTTCAGATAGTCGGGGAGATGGTAGGAGAGGTGAGGCCCGTGGCTGACATGCATCAGAGGAAGGCCGAGATGGCCAGGCACTCCGACGCCTTCATAGCGCTGCCTGGTGATCTGTCCCCCGCCTAGCCTGCATCGCATCATTACCATTTTATCTCTTAACCTGTCAGTCAGCCAACCAGGGCCCCAAAATTCATGGCTCTGCAAATGTTTCTCTGATAGGTCGTCGTAGTAATAGAAAACCCAGCACGCGTTTATTACATGTGAATTAAGTATTGGCATCTCACTTCCAAACTAGTATTGGTAGCAGAGAGGCTCCAAAAGTTAAGCAGTGGACGAAATCGGTACAAACGAACTAACACGTACGCTGTGTTGCGATTCAGGAGGATACGGGACACTGGAAGAGCTGCTGGAGGTGATCACCTGGGCACAGCTAGGCATTCATCACAAGCCGGTACAAATCCAGAGCATTTCCATCTCTAACTTAGAATTTCCATTTATCATGTAACCTGACAATGCAGCATTTTATCCAGGTTGGGCTACTGAACGTGGACGGGTACTACAACTCCCTGCTGACCTTTATCGACCAGGCCGTCGAGGAAGGCTTCATCAACCCCGCTGCCCGCCGCATCATCGTCTCCGCTTCCACCGCGCAGGAGCTCATGGAGAAGCTCGAGGTAGGTAGTGCAAGTACATCTAACTGCAGGAATTCAGCTAGGTGTGTATATACGTCAGTCTGATGAATTACATTTTTCTCAGGAGTACGTGCCTTACTACGACATGGTTGCGTCTGGGCTGGACTGGGAGGCGGATCGCCTAGGGTTCTGACCAATCCAGCAGCCATTGGCGTGATGCAGATCAAGGAAGAAAGAAATATAGGAGTCTGGTGAATGAATGAAGATTAGCATAAACAAGAAGCTAGTCCAGCTGTGTACTCTAGCTAATTATCCCAGCCTTGTTTTTCCTAGTAAGGGCATTATCAGCATGACAATTGGGTAGTTTTAAGCTATTAGCCACCATTTATATATCGCTATCGAAGTCAATTCCAAGGTCCAGCTAGCAGTCGAGACTGACTGAAGCAAGTACAGTACAGTTCTTGGCAAGGGACTAATGTACCTGAAAGACTCGCGATCATTATCAAAGTTATTAAGCTGGTATTCGAATTCTGGAAAATCTTTACTTGCACGGGCTGGAACTGGATAAAAAAATCGACAAAAGTGGAAAACAAAATGGAGAAAATGGATGAAGTCAATGTGGCCCAAACTTCCAAGGCTTAAGCACCTAGGCCCGCATGGGCCCAAGGAACACTGATAAAGAAGCAGCCCCATAAGGCACTATTGATAAGAACAACTTATAACGGTTTTTTCCTTTAAGATTATTTTTATTTTTTATCCTTTTTACTTTCTAATCTCATTTATATATATATTTTGTCTCCCCCCTTCCCCCCCCCCCCCCCCCCCTTTTCCTTTTAATTTCGGTATTCATTTTACCTTGTTCACTAGAATTGTTTTCGTATAATCATAATATATTATGCAAAAGGGCAAGAGTATAATAAAAATAAAAATAAATATTAAAAATACATATTCACATATTACATAAAATTGTCCATGCATCTTAGTATAAATACTTGTGTGTATGAAACCAAATGTTTTATGAATACCAAAAAAATGTTAATGTATCTCAGGTAAAATGAATAATTGAAATTAATAGTTATCTTCAACTTGAGACAAAATTTCAAATACACGAGAACAAATTTTCATGCTAATCCTATGAAATATTACGTTGCTCAATTTGAAAAAAAAAATCATTTAATCTCAAATGTTCATATTTATTAAAATAAAAATGTTCTTGTATCTCTGAGGAAATATTAATGGAGGTAAGAAAAAAGCCTCGTGTCTTTTTCATACAGAAAGTACAAAGAAATACATATTAAAAGGAAAGAGAGAAAACTGAAAAGCTAGAAAGAGAGTAGTAAAGAAACTAAAAAAATTGGGGGAATGTTAGCAAGAAAAGAAAAATAAATTACAGAAAAATAATAATTTAGGAGTGAAAAAAGAAAACAAAACAATGAACAAAGTAATGGCTCATAAGTTTATATGTTTTCTTGTATGTTCTTTTATTTAATAAAACAAAATAAAGGAACATAACAAAACCCTATAAGCGAAAAATAAAAATGAAATAGAAAACATATTTTGTAAAGAAACAGATAGCCTAAAAAGTAAAAAAATAAGAAAATAACAATAGAAATGGCACTATGCGCCATTATTCTCATATGCACCCGTCTCTTCCACCATTGAGTTGTGCTTTGACATCCCTGTGGATGACATGGTCACACATGGTCTCTCTCCATCCCCGCCAGTCCTTCTTTTCTCTCACACACACACCTGACCCCATGAGAGAATATCTAGTGCCACCACCCCTCTAGGTGATCCCCGTGCTACTATTACAAAACAATTTTGAATGCTTTAAAAAGTTCTACAAAAAAATTGATTCTTCACAAGATATGCGTCTACAACATCCAAATTTTTCTGGTCCGGATTCAAAATGTGCATTGAGATTAAAAAGAAAAAATTGCATGAATAGTGTCAATTTGTTTTTGCTTGTGACACTAATGCCACTATTCATACATGATTTATATTTTTTCTCAACGCTCTTTTCGAATTTGGACCTGTAAATTTTAGAAGTTGTAGAAGCACGTCTGATAAACACCCACACTTTTTCTTAATTTTTTAAAACATTTTTTTCTTAAATGGTAGCAAAGGGAGCACGTAGAGGCGTGGTAGCACCATAGCAGTGTAGCACTGGATATTGTCTCTCGACCCCGTCAGTCCTTCCTCTCTCTCTCTCTCTCTCTACCCACTCATTCACCAATGTATTTTAATTAATATGATGCTCAGATTTTAATACCTTTATGGATTTGTAACGAAAGGATGGATATATGAACCATTCGTATGACATGTTTCTTTTGTTGAGGTCTTCAAAATAAGACCAATTAATGTGGGATATATTTGTTCAAGTTTATTTTATATTTTTTGAATTTGTGACCTCAATAGATATGTACAAAGATACAAATGGAACTTATGTGACATTGGAATTCATCTAAATATGAAACATGTAAAGAAACACATTAAAACTGTATTGATACTTGTGAGACACATTGAAACCCACATGAAAGAGTGGAACATGGTGTATGTGAGGGAATGAAGTAAGATAACACGTGAACATAGGTGGCGGCCATAGGAAGGAGTGAAGACACATGCTTGGGCTCGTAGTTACTAAGTACAAAGAAACTTGAGTATATTTGACATGGAGATGAGCATATCCAAATGCATGTTTACTGTGTGACGCTCACGCCTTTCTTCTGGAACCTGGCCTTGCGCTCCTGTGACAGCATGCGGGCGAAACGGATGAGTTCCTCCTCATTGGTGCCTCTGTGCTCGTCAGGCACGCTCTTGCCGGTCTCGACGTCCACCCTGCACACGGTCCTCTTTAGCAGCGCCTTGCCAACTTCGACGAGGCTGTTGAGGTTCTGTGGCGTCGACACGTCGACGGAGGAGGTGTCGCCTTTGAGCTCGTCGTCCTGGATGCGGAGGTATCGCTTCTCGCAGCGCAGCGCCTGGAAGAGCACGGATGCCTGCATGTCGACGAGGTCGGCGCTGGCCTGGCTGAAGCTGTCGATGAGCGGCGTGGTGCCCTGGTTGTAGAGCCACCCGAGGATGCCCCACTTGCTGCACGCGGCGACGTCAAACTTCTCCTCCACTTTGGCCGAGCCGGTGCCCAGCGACAGCACCATGAATTTGCCGTAGTCTGCCGGCTTGATCGGGAAGAAGTCCTGGTTGCCCAGCAGGACCTGCTTGCTTACGTCCGTCATTGCCAGCATCGTCGGGTTGTTTGCGGCGACGCCTCCGTCGATGAGGTTGAAGGCCCGGCGCTTGCCATCCTTGTCTTCGGTCTCGAAGTGGTGGCCGGGGAGGTAAGTAGGCGCTGCCGACGTGCTGATGCACACGTCGGACAGGAGAGCGTTCTTGGAGACGTCATTCCGGGCCTGCTCATACATGTCAAATGTAAGTACGGCTCGAGACATGTGTACATGCATGGAGTACTATATATCTTCATGCGTAACGCACGTCGTATCTGGTGAAGATGGTGGGCTGGAGCAGCTTGATGTCGAAGGTGGGGATGACGATGTTCTGTAGCGCCTGGTCCACCCGCGTGTCGCCGAGCAGTTCTTTCACGACGGAGCGGAGGTACTCGCCGTCGTACTTGGGCCCCCTCATGCTCCTGAGCAAGCCCACAGGTCCGCTGCATGCTGACGGCGGGGAAGATCTTCGGGCAGTGCTCTAGGTAGAAGTTTTTGATGTCCTTGGCGGCGAACAGCGGACGTCCTTGGGCGTTGGGCGCGGTGAGCATGGCCGTCACGAGCCCCCGGTGCTCGTCCCGGCGATCACGTCGAAGTAGTCGGCGATCCTCGCGTCAGGTCCATCCAGCTGCTATATAAAGACAGCCACGCACACCCAAAACAAGTCAAGCATCCAGATGAAAGCATGTGAGCTAGCTGAAGTAAAGTAAGTTCGACTCACCTGTGGAGCTTCTCTTCGAGGAAGGCGATGATGGTGCCGGGGATGATGCCGCGGACGCCGCCGCCGTCGATGCTCAGCACGGTGACGATGCTGCCGTAGGAAGGCGGCGGGGACCTGGGCGTCAGGACCGACGACGACGCGAGGCGGCTGAGCGCCCGCTGCACCGGGTTCAGGGCCAGGGACCCGCTGCTGCTAACCTCCGGGACGTGCACGGGCGACATAGCTTCCTACCGGGCTAACTTAGCTACTTCTCTGCTAGACTTGTGTGCTACGAACGTCGATTGGAAGCTGAGGCTCCTTTGTACTCAGTAGCTCTGGCCTCTGTGTTGATTTGTTATCAAGTAAGATGCCCGTATATGTAGCAAAAGTTATGCATCACGGCCTCACCGGGTCGCGCGCTCGCCAGGATACGTCCCAAAACAGCCATTGGGACACGTCCGCCGCGCGCTTTGGTGGGGTAGGACGGACTCGGCGACCTGAGGGCTGGATCAGCATGGAATGGAGTAAAATTTATCCATAGAGCATCTCCATTCGCAGCACCCAAAACGTGTCCGGTTTAGATGTGCCGGACATGTGTCCGGCATAATATGTTTGTTGCCGTAGCGGTGTCCACCATACCAAAGTTTGTATAGAAAATTAGATAGGAACATAAAAAAGGGCAATTTTCATTTAAATTCAGCTGCATTTTACATTAGTTTGAAAGAAACTAAAATACACAAACCCTAAACTAGGCGACATCTACTCGTCGCCGTAAAAAATGTAGATAATGCCACCCTTAAACATTAAATTTAGAATGGAGTTAAGTCCATCCTTTAACATTAATTTTGTAGATTAGATAAATCAAGCGCTAATCTTTAAATTTTGGAAATTGGAACTTTGAACCGGTGAATCCTACCCCGTCTATACTTGTTTGGTGTACCGGAAAAGCGAAATCCCGACAGAAATTTCGAGAGAAAATTGCACATAACACCCATGTTTGGTGTCAAAGTTGCAAAAAAAAACATAATCAAAATATATTTTGCAGCTAGCTCAAATAGATGATTCTGGGTTAACAACGTATGATGTATGTGATGTGTGGGCCCGCATTTCTATATTGTACGACACAATTATACAAAAAAACAGAATAGTAGAAAATATATAAATTATGCAAGTAGAAAATGTTCAAACAAATAGAGATTATGCACATGTAAAATATTTTGTAAGTACATAATCTCTATGTCTTCTACCGTTATGCTGAATTGTCGTGTAATTGTGGTATATGTATAAAATTCGGATTAACATGTGGGATTCCCTATTAAGGGACTAAATTATCTATAGATCGCCGCCGTCATACTCTGTGCTCTGGACTTTTTCCCATTTCTCGTCCCTAACCTAGCCGCCGCAGCTGCTGCTCAAGGTGATTAGGAGGTGACGGTCTTGTTCCACCAAACTCCACCGGCGGAAGAGCTGGGCCCCTCTCCTTCCGCTTGTCGCTCCGGTGGCAGGAGGGAGGGGGACCCCCGTTTTTTTGCATGGTAGTTAGGGTTAGGAAGGTTCTGGCATGGTGCGTCGTTGGGGTGGTGGGAGCGGCGCCCGGGCAAATAAATCTGCCTCAACTCTACTCCCACACCGGCGTTGTCCTTCATGGCGGCGCCTCGGAGTTGGTGGCACTGTGTGCTTGCCGATCTTTTAGATCGACGGCTGTAAGGTTCATGGATGGTGTCGGCGAGGCGGCGGCGACTACATCAGATGGGTTTTTCCTCCTGTTCTGTCCCCGTTGCTGCGTCGTTGTCTCCGGCGCCATGGTGGAGCAGAGAGGATTCGTCCAGGAGTACGTGCAGACAGTGGTCTGCACTGGTGACAGCTGGAAGATGGTGCACCTTGTGCTGGGTTCGTGGTTGGAGGCTGACGGTTCTGGTTCCCTACTCGACGTCGTCGTGCGGGGGTGCCAGTGCTGAAGTTCGATGGCGTGTCCGGGGTCGTGCTGCCCCGGTCTGATTCTTTTAATGGCAATGGTTTGTCCTATGGCAAACTACTTTGGAGCTCCGAAAAGCTGATGATCAGCGATGGAGCCACGCCGAGCTCAGGTAAAGAGGTGATTTGTCTATTTTTTCTTTGGTGGCTGCTACAGTGGTGCCGAAAAAGATGGATATGCGTTGGTTTGTCACATAGGCGAATGGAATGTGTAGTGGCCGGCCGACCGGTGTTGGCTTCCTCGCCCTCTGGAGGAGGGAATGTAGTGGTCAGGTTTAAGGCAGGAAACGCGACGGACTCGTCTGGTGCAATGCACACAGCAAGTGGCGTCGGACAATAATTCACGTGGAAGAGTCGCGCACAAAATATGAGGACTCTTCCCGGTGTGGTGCTCGCCCGGTCAAGATTTTGTCCACGCTGATTAATGCATGCAGCGATCCACGCCCTGGTGTCAAATGGCTATGCTGTCACTGCTGACACTCTGTTAGAGTACTCATAGTGGGAAGTAACATTGAGTAGTAACATACTTATGTTACTATTTTTATAGTGGGCAGTAACTTATTTGTGGAGTCATGCATGATAGCATTTATTAGGTTGTAAACTCATTTTATCTTGTGGTGTGTGATATTACGGTAACTACCTATGTTAATCTATTTGTCTCTCCACATTAATTAGTTGTCACATCATCTGTTTACTTAGGTGGCATACATGTTACTACCTATATTACTCTCCCTATGCATAGTCTCACAGCTCGCGTATGTACGGTGCGAGGATGGTTTCTCAGAAGTCGTAAACAACATCGACGGGTAGTAATGTTCAGAGACCTCGACAGGACATCGCGTTCAATAATAGACCCGACTCCACGTGCACGTCACTATGTGAGCTTCCTAGTCCATACTGTAACAAAGGTTTTGGGCCGCATGCAGACGGACGTCCGTTCCGATCAAATTATTTGTCCGTCACGTTTTGATTCGCTTAACACTTCGCTTAGCTGATCGCTGATAATCAACTAGCAGCTGTGCCTGGCGGACGTCCGCCCTGTCCGTCGGACCGTCCGTCGACATGCCTGGGCGCGCTGCCTTAATAGGGTCGCGTGGTGTCATTGTATATTTGACACATTACATGTTGCTTTTTTTTTTGACAAATCCAACCATTCGTATATTCAACGATCAAACCACATACACCGTACATAGATTGAAAAGCAGAAGAAGAACCAACATACGGGGAGGATCCAGAGCCACCACAGAGAGTCGCAGCTTCCCGGCGACGGAGACGAAGGCCGGCAACCACCTTGCCACTGCCTGGGCACTTTTAAACCCTTAAGAGACGCCGTCTTGACTGCCCGCCGCGCCGCGACGGAACACTTGTCGATGAACACTTCTGAGAAACCATCCTCGCACCGTACATACGCGAGCTGTGAGACTATGCGCCGCGACGGAGCACATTACATGTTGCCTTGATGCCTAAGGACGTGTGCATATATATATACAGGAGACCTACTACAACTTGTACATGACTAGGTATATGACTAGAAATACAACATCGTTTAACACTTCTCCTCGGTCATAAATTATCCAAGTCAAAATACTTTATCCAAAAAAAGTAGGTTAAAATAGCATCTAAAAGCTTTCAGCTATCTAGTCATAAGCGATTTCGTAAAACCATCTGCTAACTGATCTCATGAAGGTATGATTCTATGAAGGTATGATTTGTATGTTCAAAAGCTTTTGAGCTACACTCCCACGAAGAAAATGATAATCCACTTCAATATCTTTTGTCCTTGAATAGAACATGGGATTCGCGAAGAGATACGTAGCTCCAATATTATTACACCACAAACAAGCAGCTCTTGGTTGCAACACTAACGCACAATTCATCCAATAAGATTTGCACCCTAACAACTTTAGCAGCGGCGTTTGCTCAAGCTTTTTATTCAGCCTCTGTATTCGAATGTGAGGCTGTTTCCTCAAGAGCATCGTTGGGTTGGGATTCGAGAGCCGGAGACTACTCTTGGTTTGCCGGTTGATTCTCTGTTGTGTGCGCTGCTAGTTATCTCCACGTGTTTGTTTACGTTTTCCACTCGTTTCTCCTCTCGTGTTCATCGCGGTCCGCAACCTGCATCAATTTTCTCGAATATACGAGAATATTTCCTTTTAATATATATGAATATTTGATGTGAACATACACAAATCTTTTTCTAAAATAACAAAGAGCATATGTCATGGGATTAACATGGAAATCAATTCTGGTGTACGTGACTATTTTTTTTGAAGATCATGAATGTTATTATTAAAAAAAACTTGAATGTTTTTAGCTTAATTTTTATTTATAAACTTACCTTTTGTGTTACTTTTTTTCGGTCCGCTGCCGTGCACATGCGCTCCCATGCATTAGTTGTGCTAATTTTCTTTCAAAAAAAGAAAGTGGTAAATTGTCGGATCCATGGGACGCCCACCAACACATTTTTTCACCTATTTTGCAAAAACAAAAACACATTCTTTTCACCTTCCAAAGCTTCCTCGGCCATGCTGCCAAAATGAGGGTAAGACACCTCTGAGCCGCTGCCCATGCTACCATGCCGAATGCCAAAAGGCGAGCGGAAAGCGGCGCCTCGCTCACTTTTTTTTTGCGAAACACAGTACAACGCAGACGCTCACATACATTCGCATACACCCACCCCGATAAACGCATGCACGCACACCCTATCCCCTATGAGCACCTCCAAAAGACTGAGCTAGCGGATCAAGTCTTGAGATTGACGAAGTCACCACGGGCGCCTCGCTGTCGACGGGAACGTCGCCTCCCACTGAAAAAATATTCCGCCTAAATGAGAAATACCAGCGTCAAACAGGGGCGGAGCCAGGAATTGAGCATAGGGGGGCGAGTTGACAATGTAAAATTTCTCATAGCATGTAAGCCATATATAGTTAACTGGCCTTTGCAAGAAAATTTCAGTATTTTAAAATGAGAGACACCCATTTCTCCAAGCCTTGAGTAGTAGAAGTCTAACAAAACCAAGAATATCAACATCGGTACGATATAAGGGTACAAAGTAATTTTAGGGAGTACCAATTAACTCATATTTTGAGCCACGTTTAAAAGTGAAGTCTTTTCCCAATTATGCACGATCTAATGTTGTGTTATTTACCCAATTAGCTCTTACATAGTATACAGAGTATAGATTGAACTAACAACAAAGACGTTTAGGGTAGAAGGCTAGCATTTAGCAACAATGTTTACTTGGCTAATAATTCAGATCACAGTGCATTATGTCTAAGTACAGTAGTAGATTAATCTATATTGCCAAGTGTATTGATGATTAACTAGACTACTACTGTAGGTCGCAGGTCACAAAAAATACTAGCTTGTACAGAATACAGATAGCATATGAATGTAGATGATCTGATGTACCTTTAAAGTCCTTGATCAGACACATGGTGATCGACGGACCGCTGGTTTGGGCGGGCAACATGCTTCGATTTCTTGGCGGCGCAGGCCGACGGCGGCTAGCGACCGGCAGTAGACGCCTAACAGTAGCAGATCGATCTGATTTCATACGAACCGTCGAGTAGGGCAAAGGAAACTCAAGGTCAACGAAGAGATGAAAATGCCAGCCCTATGGCCTCCCGTGAAATGGTCAGATGGGCTGTGTTTAGTACCAGGTGGGCTTTAGTGTGTATACTTCAGGGACTAGTACGTACTATTTATGGGTTTAAACACTAATTACGAATCATTACATATGGCCATTAGTACTAAGTATGCCCTGTAAACATTGAGGGGGGCCGATCGTTGGGGGGGTCTAGCCCCTGCTAGCCCCCCCCCCCCCCCCCCCCCTTCTCCGCCCCTGGTGTCAAACCTGCGTGCGCGCGTTCATTGGGGTGAGTGTATGCGCGTGTATGTGAGCGTGCATAAAACGACCAGCACCCAGCACATGTCAAAAAAAAGGAAGCGACCTACATAAAACAGATCAGCACCCAGCACAACACTCAGCGCGTGTTTCTTTTTCTTTTTCTACCAATTTTTTCAGATTTTTTGAAACATTTTTAAAAAAATCGATTTTTTCGGATATTTTTTGATCTATTATGTGTGAATTTTTTTGAATTCATGAATATTATTTTAACTTCTAAAACATAAAAATGTTATCAAAAAGTGTTCACATATAATATAAAATGGTTCAAGACAAACTAAAAATGTTCACCTATAATGAAAAATGGTTCATGATAAATACATATTCATGTTTGTCCGAAATTTAAAATTGTTCACATATAATAAAAAACTGGTTCATAATAATAATGGTTCACGATAAAATTTGGTCCACGATGAATTAAAAATTGTTATAAAAATAGATCGATAAATTAAAAATGTTCGCCTATAATAAAAATGCTTCACAATAAATTAAAAAGTTTTCACCTGTAATAAAAATGATTCACGAAAATTTAGTGTTCAAAAAACACGGATTCAAAAATTCTACGCGGGGCTCGTAAAAATATTTGCCCGGTCTAGAAACGTGTTCATGGATTAAAAATTGTTTTAGGTTCTAAAACACGAGGTACAAAATATTCGCAGGTTCAAAAAAATTGTTCATTTTTAGAAAAAATGTTAGTGAGTTAAGAATAAAATATTAATGTATTACCAAAAAACAATAAATAAAAATATTATAAAAATACAGAGCAAATAACAGAGAAAACAAACAGAATAAGACATGGAAAAGAAACAGAAAAAAACGAACAGAAAATGGAAAACCAAAGTTGCTAGGCCGCGGCCCCTTACAGGTCGCAGACGGGCGAACTCTACCATGAAACGCAAAGGGCCATAAATAGTGGCTGAGCCCATGTCCAGGGGTGAATCCTTATCTGACCCAACGCCTTTTTTTTATCATTTTTCATTTTATTTTCTTTCATTCTTTTTTATTCATTTTACTTTATTGTATTTTCCCATTTTTACTAAAAAAATCATTGAATGGTTTATAATTGTGTAACAAGTGATGTTTTTTAAAACTTTTCTTAACAATTATTTTGAACTATCCAAACATGTTTTCTCCTAATATAAAAGTATTTTTCAAATGTAAGAACAATTATTTTGGAGTACCTGGACATCTTTTGACCTCATATGAACATTTTTTGAACTCACGGATACTTTTTTTAACTGTACGAAGATTGTTTCCCCTCGTATGAAATTTTTTTAAACTCGTGATTTTTTTGGACTGTTCTACAAACTTTCCCATTTGAATATTTTGTTTAAACTCACGAACATATTTTTTGAATTATACAAACATTTTTTTAAACCCATGAAACTCTGCAAAAAATATTTAACTATATAAAGACTAGGTAAGTGTCTGTGCGTTGCCAGGAATACAAATAAATGTACATAAATAAGTATCAGTTGTCCAATATTGTGACCGTAAGACAATGGTGACATTTGCATCATTCATTGTTTCAACAACTTTTGTTGGAATCAACTAGTCTCTCGCGCTTCTACCTTTCCGATGCGCTCATGTGATTACAATTTTTTTTTTGATAAAACCTTAATCTTAGGCTTAATGGACTCATACATGCCTTCAGTTTAAGATAGGTGTATGTCCACCATCTCTTTTGACAAGCTGTGCTACATGCCTTTTTCTTACTCGATAGTACTTGCACGAATAACAAAATCATATAAATGTATTATGTTATGCAATGATATATACATCATCCGTAACAAAATGTAAGATATTTTAGATATTGAGCATTTTTTTGATAAGGATGTACCTGGACACGTATTAGTCGTGGTCCATACTAAAATATGTAAAACATCTTATATTTTGATATGGAGGGAGTAATACCCAAAGAGCACGGAAACCACTCCATGAAGTCCTGGACCCTCAACGAAGGCCACAATCAACAACAACTTTGAAGGTAGCATTATGGTTTCATTAAGCCATATCAAGGTTATCTTTTTTTTGCGAGAAACCTCTAATCTATTCATTAACTGTCAAAATGGTACAAAAAACACCAAAAGCAACAAAAATGACATCTAGATCCGTAGACCACCTAGCGACGACTACAAGCACTAGAGCGAGCCGAAGGCGCGTCGCTGTCATCACCCCTCCATCACCAGAGTGGGCAAACCTTGTTGTAGTAGACAGTCGGAAAGTCGTCATGCTAAGGTCCCACAGGACCAGTGCACCGGAACTGCAACTGTCGCCGATGAAGAAAAGTATAGATCAGAAGGATCCAATCTGTAGACAAACGAACGAAGATCGGATCGAAACGGATTCACCAAAGACAATCACCGACCAAATCCCGCAATATCCGCCGGAGACACACCTCCACACGCCCTCCGGCAGCGCTAGAAGCATCGCCAGAACGGAGGCTAGGCGGGAGGACCTTATTTCATCTTCAAAGAGCAGCCGCCACCTCATCTCCCTGAGTAGGACACAAACCTAACCAAACACAAAAACACATGTGAGAACGGAGCCCTCCCGCCGGCAATGACCGGGATCCACCACGTCACCATGGCACTAAGGCCATAGAGACGTTATCTAAGGGTCAAAAACTAATTTTCTTGGATAACAAATTTCTTATCTCGAGCAAATAAATCCCAAAGTAACACTACATCTATAGTAGTGAGGGTTCGGTAGCCTACAATTGGTCGCAGATACCCCTCTATCCAACAGCTCTTAGATGATATCGTCCTTGTGCTCGATCACCTTGATGATGCACATGGAGTCCTTCTGTCCCAAATCTCTCATCCCTATGTCAACTCCTCGCCGAATTTCACTTGAATTGTACCACAACATCTATCAATAAGAATTCCCCAAACTCAGGTTGTTCTTGTGAGCATTCGTCATGAACAATAGTTTACCTTGGCGATTCAGCCTTTTCCTTCTCCACTGTGGATAGTGTACACAAGGCCAGTGTAGTTCTAGTTCTTGATGAGATTGCAAGTTTTGCCATGTATCTCCACCTCGATGGTGTGCTCGCCATTGTTAAAATCAGGAAGATCATGTTATTCTGTGTGCAAGGCAACATCGACACATCCTAGGCGGTCACCTATAAACAATTGGCACACAATCATTTGAATCAGGTATCAATACATTATCATCAAATTGTTGTTTGGAATACACGAATCATTTTATGTACATAAATTATTCTAACCCAAAATTTCCCCAAACATGCTTCATAAAAGTCATTTTAAGAGTGTTTAATGTGTCGAGTGCTTCCGAATGTTATAATCTCTACACGGTACATCGACAAATCCCAGAATGCCACCGTATGAGTGAATGGCGGTGGTAGAATGGGCAATGTGCTTGTAATCTCGTTCACATCGATCGATGATATCATAAGATCATCGAAACTAACCTAAAATGATATCACAAGAATAAAAATATTTAGAGCTCACTCTGAAAAACAAATAGCAATGTGATGTTCAGTTTGACATCACTTCAGAAGTTCTGTATGAATTTTCAATAAGAGACAAGATATGCAACCATCAGCACAAAGCCTAACTAATTAAACATATGTATACCCAGTTCTATGGCAATCAGCTAGAAGACATTCAGAACAGATTAAAAAAATACTGGAACTGTCATCGGCATGTACAGATTAAATACTTTGAACCAAACTGCTCAAAGCCTAAACAACAATACTGCACATGCTCTCACTGATCGCATACACAATTGCTACTTGCTAGATACCTACATTTCTCATTATGAAAATGGCATCTGAAATAAACAAAATTATGCACGTGTACTATAGTTTCTTGCAAAGATAAGACATAAAAAATTACAAAAGACGGTTTGAAAGATGCCCCTGCACATTCCATGACCCAAAACTATATACTTAGAGCATCTCTAACAGAGCCCTCAAAAGGCGGAACCTTAAAACCTGTTTACGGTTCGCGAACGTCGCGTTTTTTGGGCCAAAATGACGCGTTATACCGTTCCTGCTATGGCGCGCGTCTCTCCAACCTGTAAACCTAAAAACATATACTACTCAAATTCATCATAAATATGTCAAATTGCTCACAATTTCGACATTAGTTTAGCAAATAACATAGTTTCAGGAATCTAAGATGGCAATTAACATAGTTTTGAATCCGTTTGGCCAAAAACTTGCATCCAAAATCCCACCCGCATCATCTAAAATGACCTAGACCTAGACATCACCACCATGAACACCACCACCACCACTAGCACCACCATGAACACCTTCACCACCACCACCACCATCACCACCAACACCATGGACACCATCACCACCACCGCCGCTTGTTTTGATCAATGCTTGCTTCCTTCGATGCAAGATCTCCCTCCTAGCGATGTCATGCCACTCCAACATGAGTTCATCCATGTCACCTCGGTTCATCATCATGATCTTGTTCTCCTCGGCAAGGAGCTTGGCCACGGACTTGTTCTCCTCCGCAATGGCTCTTCTTTGCTCAATTTCGGCCTTGCTCATCCCCTCCTCCCGGAGTAGTTGCCACCTCTCTTTCTTCTCTTGAGCTTTCTTCTCAGCCAATACTTGCTTTGCCTCCAATGTTTTGGCCACCATGGTCTCATTTGATTTCACCATTTGGTCAAGCTTCTCCCTCAAGCTTGCAGCCTCGGCTTGCCTCAATATTCTTTCTTTGGCTTTCTTGTTTCCTTCGGGCTTGTTCTTGTTCCTCTCTCCATCTTCATCTTCATCATCATGGATCTGTATTTCACCCTTTTTAGGTTCTTGGTCCCTCAACTTCCATTTCTCACTATGTTGGAGAATTTTCCAACAATGGTCAAACGTAAATGGCTTCTTCTTCGATGCCGGCATGTCCTTGTATCGTTCTCTTGCAATGCGTTCTACAAAAATGAAACCATGTCCATGATGAGCAATAGCAAACAAGGCAACATAGTGACACAATGGTAAAGTTGTAAATGTAGCTCACCCAATCGGCCTCCACGGTACCACTTGGAGGAGCATTATACACTTGCTGCAAGCATCCACTCCACCGGCTACACGTTGTTTTGATCACGTCCCAACGGCCTTGGAGTGATCGGTACGTTCGAGGCACCCTTTTAACATTGCGCGGCAAAAGTTGATAGTACTTGTCCTCCACTCTTTGCCAATACCTTCCGTTGGTTTGATCAGTGCCGTGAATAGCGTCGAGAGACATACTCTCCCAAGCACGGATCAATGTCTCATCTTCCACAACCGTGTAGTTTACACCGCGTTGTTTAACCGATGACGCATCTACCTCCTCAACCTCATCATCGTCGCCGGCACCACCTTCAACGCCTCCGTCGGCCTCGTTGTAGCCGAAATTACCGAGAGGCGGGTTTTGAATGTCAACTGACGTGGCATTAAGCATGTCAACGAATGAATGGGAAGCATCAAAGGGTGGGATGCTACAAATTGGAGCAAGAATTTCATTTCACAAACTAGGAACGTGAGACGCGGCGGAAAAGAGTAGACAGTTCCATACCTCGAGATGCCGGCGTCGTTGCGGGTGTTGCGGACGGAGGAGCCATGGCGGCGGAAGCCGGAGAAGCCGTGGCGGCGGCGGCAGCCGCGTTGGCCTTAATCTTCCGCATGGCGCCTTCTTCTTCCCTGTCCCGGAGGGCGCGGATGGGGAATCGGCCGTCGGGCCCATAGCAGCGGCAGCGGCTAAGGATTGGGCCGCGCCGACGGTACCGAGTCGCCTGCGCTTCTTGACGTTCGAATCGGCCGCCGGCGCGGGAGCGGCGGCGGAGCTAGCCCCGATCTGTCCCGGGCCAGCTGGATCTGCCGATGAGGCCGCCGCAACAGGGACGGTGACCAGGGACGGATCGACGGAGCTCATGGCGGCGCTTGGGCCAGGAACGCGGTTGGCCGGAGTAGGGAAGAGGATTCGGCGGCGGTGGCGAAGGAGAGTGGTGGTTTCGCGGGCTGAATGTTCCCTCCCGCCAACGCAATGAAAGGATAGGGTTTGCCCTACGGTTCGGCGGCCAAAACCAAAGTTTCGCGGTTCCGCGGGCCGAATTGCCGGGCGCCCTCAAAAACGTTTACGGGTCCGCGGATTTTAAGGGGACTGCTATGTCCGTTTTTAAGGTTCCGAAACCATCTTTGGCTGTTATTTTAAGGTTTCGCGGCTTTTGAGGGCTCTGTTAGAGATGCTCTTACATTGCTACTTCCCATGTAGTACATATGGAAGATCCATGGCACAACGAAAGAAACCATTAAGCACAGAGCTTGCATGACACTACATGTTGTTGGTAATCGGTGAAAAATCAATTGCCAATTTGATGAAGTATAATTTTTGGGCAACGAAAACATCTAGCCTAAAAGGATCATATTAATTATGCGGGGTCGAGGAAGAAGGGGACTCGGTCAACAAATTCGGTGGGTGAGGGAGCCCGAGAAGTAGATGATGAGGCACACCGGCTTGGCCTCCCTCAGCACCGTCGTGATCATGATGTGTATGCTCGTGCACGACTCGTCTAGATTGATCACCATTCTAGAAAAAAAGTGTGAATGTTTAAGAGGAATGTGTATACAAACTTCAAATTTGGACACATTTGAAAAAAAAAGTCAAGTCTAGTATGAATAGTGTCTTCAAAGGACAAAATCAAAATTTACACTATTCACATACGCAATTTTTTTTCTCTATTTTCGTTCCTAATTTGGACTTGAAAATTTTGGTGGTTGTAGACAAATTCCATGTGAACTTGTTCACACTTTTTTTATTTTCTTTTCAATTTTTCCTTTGAAATGGGCTCATGGTAGCATCTAAAAAGACGGTAGCACTAGATATTCTCTCATACTCAAGGCAGCCGCGACACAAATCACCGGAGAGAAGCTTCAATGGAGACTCGATCTAGAGTAGTATAGAGTAGAGCATAGCGATAAGGAAAGTAGCGAGGATGACAAGCATATCAGGTAAGAGCATCTCCATCGGTAACCTCCAAAGCGGCCAAAATAGGCCGTGACTATCCGGAGGGCCACAAATCGCCTCGACTCGGATGTACACGCGTGTTGAGATCTTCGCTCAAGAAGCAGAGTTAGTGTTGGTAATCTCATTCCTGCACTTGCCAAGATTACAGTGGTGCTGGTTGAGACGGGCATATCATGGCAGGAGGAAGGCTACATGATCTCAATTGCTCACGTCGAGTTTGAGATGGCTAAGAGATGGCAGTGGCGAGCATCTCCATCGGTAACCCCCAAAGCAGCCAAAATACGTCGTGCCTATCCGGAGGGCTACAAATCGCCTCGACTCGGATGTACACGCGTGTTGAGATGTTCGCTCAAGAAGCAGTTGGTGTTGGTGAATCTCGTTCCTGCACTTGCCAAGATTACACTGGTGCTGGTTGAGATGGGCACATCATGGCAGGAGGAAGGCTACATGATCTCAATTGCTCACGTCGAGTTTGAGACAAGTAAGAGGTGGCGGTGGCGAGCATCTTGGATTGGGAGAAGATGATGCCTCACGGCTGTGCCAACACGGTCATGGTCATGTGCGTGACTACTGTGAGCCTATATATTGATCGGTGTTTTGTAGCAGCCCGACAAGTGAGGGTGAGTTCTGATAGTGCTTTATTAGCACCGTGTCAAATTTTTGGGGTGAGAACCCTAGCCTGACATTCGTTGGTTTTGCCTGGCGATGTCATTTTATTGTTGAATGCATTGCCTACAGAATGGACATTCTATGGTGTGACCACTAGTAGGAAAAGGCATTTTAGTGGCGCACCAAAAAGCCTTTCTGTGGCGCATGGTGGGTGCGCCACTAAATCCTCGCCACAAATTTTTTATTTTTGTGGCGCACGGCCTCCATGCGCCACAGAAAGTGAAAGATTCTGTGGCGCACCCCCAACCATGCACCACAAAAATATTTCTGTGGCGCACCCCACTACCATGCGCCATAATTTTTTTTTGAATTTCAAAAAAAGGGCGGCCAGATCTAGATCCAGATCTAGATCTGGCCGCCGGAATTTCGACATTTCGCCGGAATTTGGCCGGAGCTCATCGGAGGCCGTGGTGCCCGTGGCCATGGCCGTAGGTGGCTTGGTCGGTGGTGGGTGGAGGATGGGGGTCACCGGAGGTGGTGGAGGAGGCGAAGGTCGCCGGAGGTGGTGGAGGAGGAGAAGGTCGTCAGAGGTGGGTGGAGGAGGGTCGCCGGAGGTAGTGGAGGAGGAGGAGGAGGAGAAGGTCGCCGGAGGTGGTGGAGGAGGAGGTCGCCGGAGTTGGTGGAGGAGGAGAAGCTCGCCCGAGGTGGTGGAGGAGGAGGTCGCCGGAGTTGGTGGAGGAGGAGAAGCTCGCCGGAAGTGGTGGAGGAGGAGGAGGAGAAGCTCGCCGGAGGTGGTGGAGGAGGAGGAGAAGCTCGCCGGAGGTGGTTGGAGGAGGAGGAGGTCGCCGGAGTAGAGTTGAAGTAGAAGTAGAGGAGAGAAGGGGATAGGAGAAGTGGAGGAGAAGGGATAGGAGAAGTGGAGGAGAAGTGAAATGAGAGAAAGAAGAGAAGGAGAAAGAAGAGGAAGAAGAGAAGGGCTGTTGGGCGGGATTCAAATTTCGAATCCCGCCCAACAATTCTGTGGCGCACCCACCACCGTGCGCCACAGATTTTTTTTTTCCAATTTTTTGTTTTTTCGATTTTGTTGAAAAAATCTTCTTTTTGAAATAACTTTTTACTCTTTTGGAATTTGCCGAATCTGAGAAAAGTTCACCGGTTAAACCCGGGTGAAATCGAGCTCTTTTTTCTCACCATTTTTTTGGGTATATTAAACGCATTTTTTCGACATCGTATGCAAAAGTTATGGCCGTTCAAACTTTTTTTTCTGTTTTTTGCAAAAAATGTCAAAATTCATATTTCAAAATTTCTATACCAAGTAGACACTAAAACCTAACTATATCTCAAAAGATTTTATTTATTGAAGATTTTATCATTTTCTTTTCTTGTTTGTAAAAGTGAAAAGGCGATCCACCGGGGGGTGTGTGTGATCTGGAAAAAAAAATCTGTGCCGCACCTGGCCATGTGCGCCACAGAAAGTCACATTTCTGTGGCGCACATTTCTGTGGCGCACAATGTGCGCCACAGAAATGTGACTTTCTGTGGCGCACATGGCCTGGTGCGCCACATTTTTTTTGTGGCGCATGGCTACTTGGTGCGCCACAAAAAGTGATCCACAGAAAGACAGTTTCCTACTGGTGGACAACTCTTGCTCGACGGCGGTGCTTGTGCACTCTTACCTTTTTTGATGCGTCGCTTTGGAACTTTCTCGGAGTTTAGAAGTCGTTTTTGGTGGTGGTTTGTCCATGCTGCTAGAGTCACCGATCGTGGTCTTTTTTATTTTTATTTTTCGAGTGTGTTTATCCTCAATGTATGATGTATAGACTGGTTGTTTACATTATGTTGTTGTATATTATTATGGGTAATGGGTGTAACCGGCATCAACTTGGAATTAATTTATTCTCTTTTATCGAAAAACAATACATTTTCTCGATACATACATGAAAATATCCGGGAAGAGGCTCTTGACGCGAGTAAATTAGACGGGCGTACGTGCCAGTGCAAGCAAGCGGATTAAAGTTTGTACTACCAGCACACTTTGTACTAGAACCACAGAGAAAGCGAGATCTTTGGCTTTGCTTAGACGGTACTACACCAGTCTTAATCAGCTTTACCACGCACCACATGCTGCCCTGCCAGTAGTACACACGCTCGCTCCAGTAATTAAATTACTACTAGCACAAACGAGTAGTTTAGCATAGTGTTCATCCTCGACCTCGATTGCGGTAGACCCATGATGATCGTGCCGTGGCGGGTGAAAAGGTGCCGTTTGGAAGCAAGCAAAATGTCCACCGTGCTCTTGACTGACCGGTTTTGGTGGTCTCCCTTTTTTACCTTTTCAGTTTTCACCCACGGGGAGCGGGTAATAGTAAAAAATAATAATGCTGGACCCACGGCGACCAATGCTATCCGGGCCCACGGAGCCTCCACTCCGGTGGGCGATGCGTGCACTGGACACCCCGTAGAGCAGAGGGCCCACGCTCGGCTCCATGCACCTGGTGCATCGTACACCTGGCGTGGCCCGCCTACTCGGTCAGCCCTGGCGAGACAGCCGCGCGTACACCCGGTCCACCAAAGGCTGCGCTTGGTACGAGAGAGGGAGACTGCGGCGGTGCTGTTCCGCGTCGCTGTCGCGGCTTTAAATCCTCTCCTCACTGCCTTTTCCCATCACTCTCACTCACTCCCTCTCTCTCCTCAATTACCACGCCACAACCAAACCCTGCTGAGCTAGAGAGACAGGACTGGGGATTGGAGTGTTCGTTCCGGCTGCAGCTGATGCCGGGGCGCCGCGACTACGGCGGCGGGAAGCGGCGGCTCTGAGAGAGGTGTCTCCGGGCGGCGCTCCTCTCCTCTTCTCTTCGCGCCGCTGACGCTGAGTGGGAGCAAAAGGTGAGGCGGCTAGCTCTTTTCTTTCTTTCTGGGTGGGATCTACTTCGCCGTCGCATTCAGGTTCTGCTCTGCTACGTTGCGCTCTTCATACTCTTTACTCTTTTGGGGCGACGTTGAACGAAATCTACTCATAATGTGGCCTTGGTCCCGGCTCGATCCTACTAGCTTGCAAGCGCCGATTCTCTAACAGATAGTACCTACTAGCAAATATTGTTTCCTCCCCCCACTTTTTTGTTTTTTTTGGGTTGCTAACCACTTTCCTCCCCCCCACTTTAGGAGCTAGTATTCGTCAGTACCAATTTTGTTGCGTGCACCTGCATTTGTGTCTTCGGCAGTGCATTTCATCTCCCGTGTCATTTTGGGCAAAATACCATTTTTACACAAGTTCTCTATAAAATAGTACTATTTTTGCTCCAAGGAAGGATCTCCCAAGTGTGCACACCAGGAGATTTAGTTACTAGGTCTTTCTGTATGGGATCTAGCTCGGCGATGCTGATTAGCCTCGCATTTCTTCATCCAATGTTGTTCATCGCTGCAAAGGAAGTGTTATAGTTTTGGTGGTACTAGTTATCTTGGGCGAGGTCGAACGGATTTTATTCATAATGTGGCCTTCCGTCCCCATTTGATCCTAGCAGGCGGCGATTCCCTATCAAATAGGGCACATTGTTTTCCCCTACACTTTAGGAGCTGGAGTACCAATTTTGCTGCGCACACTTCAGTTCAGTTACCTGCATTTGTATTTCTAGCAAGCACATTACATCCCCTGTGCCATATTGGGGAAAAATATCACTGACCGAAAAATCTCTATTTTTCAGCGAGCTAAGACTCCAAGTGTGCACACAAGGAGTTTAGGTCTTGATTAGAACAAGGAGGAGGCTACTGCATATCTGCTCCTGGCTGTGGCTTTTCCATTTGTGAGACAACAACAATGGCCACGGCGATGGCTATGCGTGGTGGGAGCAGCGACCGGGGTGGCTCTGATAGGGGCGGAATGGACTCTGGGAAGTACGTGCGGTACACGCCGGAGCAGATAGAGGCGCTCGAGCGGGTGTATGCCGAATGCCCCAAGCCGACGTCCTCACGCCGGCAGCAGCTGCTGCGTGAGTGCCCTTTGCTTGCCAACATCGAGGCGAGGCAGATCAAGGTCTGGTTCCAGAACAGAAGGTAATAAGGCAAATTGTAGCTAGAGACTCCTAATTCTGGAAAAAGCTATTATTCTAGTATATCCTCCCCCAAGTGATGCCCTGTCGGTTAAAAAAAAATGCTATCTATGGTACTCCAGTATTCTTGTCAAAATGGAGGACTGGAAACTGTTACTAGTACATTTTCCTGTTCTGAAGATGATAATTAGTTTGATGTGTAGAGATGTTGTCATGTGAATTGCTTATTTGTGGCATTTGATTAAGCAGCAGCTACCGCATTTTATCCGTATCAAATCTAGAGTCTTCGTTTTTCGCCTCCATATTGTGCTAAGGTGGATGAATGTGCCTGGTTGTTACAGGTGCCGAGATAAGCTGCGGAAGGAGTCTTCACGGCTTGAGGCCGTAAACCGGAAGGTGTCGGCGATGAACAAGCTTCTTATGGAGGAGAACGAACGTCTGCAGAAACAGGTCACCCAGCTGGTCCATGAAAATGCACAAGTGCGGCAGCAGCTGCAGAATGTAAGTTTTTGTTGTTATGGTGTACGTAGGTTTCACCATCCCTTCACAACTTCACAAGCATGGCCTCGCTGAAGTCTATTCATACACATTTCTTCTTGCGTAATATAATACAAATTCACATTTCTCCTTGCAAACATAATGTAATACACATGACATGCGAGGTAATTTTCAGTTTCGTACCATGCTTTGTAGGTGAATATTGCAGTGTACTAGTAGAGCATTACTCTTAAAGTTAGTTTATGTTTAAGGACACCGTGGACACCATGCCCATGTTGATGTTCTTCCATTGGAACCATGTAGTGCACATATGCATCAGCTGGTCTAAAATTGTCATGAATTGGTCCTTGGGATGTTAGAAAGTTAACCAGATTATTCTATGTTTACTTTTCTTTTCCTGATAAGTTATGTTGTTTGAATACAGACTTCAATGACAAATGATACAAGCTGCGAATCAAATGTTACTACCCCTCAAAACCCTCCAAGGGATACAAGTAACCCTTCTGGGTAAGAAAATCACTCTGGACATTGGGGAAGAATTCTTGCGGCTGACCTTGCCTTTTTGGGACCATCCTTTCCTGACAGGGGCTTTATTTTCTGGTTCCAGGCTCCTTTCAATCGCAGAGGAGACGTTGACAGAGTTCCTCTCGAAGGCTACTGGGACAGCTATTGAATGGGTCCCGATGCGAGGGATGAAGGTCACATGCCAACTCTGGATATTATTGTGTGATTAGCACTAAATAGACATTCAATGATTTCCTAATTACGTTCTGTTTTCATGACATTAGCCTGGTCCGGATTCCGTTGGTATTGTGGCCATTTCACATGGTTGCCGTGGTGTTGCAGCACGTGCCTGTGGGTTGGTGAATCTAGAACCAACAAGAGTAAGTGTTTTAGCTGTTTTTTGGTGCTTAGTTTTTGAAATTTGTATCAAATCAAGAGATTTTTTGTCTATATTTATCTGAGGCAAGTATTTTGTGTGCTTGTAAGCTCATCTGCAACTGATTTAAACATTGATTTATATGTGTGGATATGGTTTATTGATTTTAGGATGTAATAAACGATCACTCAAGCTGTGTTACAGAGCTAAAATGCCCTTCTCACACTCATAGGTTGGAATAATGTTTGATCCGAGTGCAATGGAATACTTGAGGCCTTAAATTTAAACAGTCTCCTATTCCACAGGCTCCTGTAAAGTTTACTCTGCCTACTGCACAGAGACGAATACCCTCACCTAACATACCTATATTTTGGCTACTAACTGATTGCAGAAATCAAACTGTTAATACCGCTCGATAATTTCTAGACAAGTCAATGAATTGTTTGTCTGATAGAATTGTTTTTGTAGGTTGTAGAGATCTTGAAAGATCGTCCGTCTTGGTTCCTGATTGTCGAAGCCTGGAAGTCTTCACGGTGTTACCGGGTGCAAATGGAGGAACAATTGAACTTGTTTACACACAGGTCGGTAATAAATCATTTTTTGTTGAAATGTTTCTTTAGCGTATCTAGTGATGCACATGGCTCCTGCTCTGAGCTCTGAACATTATAATTGGTTCTATATACAGTTGTATGCTCCAACAACTTTAGTCCCAGCACGTGATTTCTGGACTCTAAGGTATACAACCATTGTGGAAGATGGCAGTCTTGTGGTATGTATGAGTATGAGCAATAATTTTACCTATTTAACCCTCTATTGAACATGAGCTAGGATATCACCCCTTCCTAATATTCTTCCACCTCTAAGGTCTGCGAGAGATCCTTGAGTGGTTCGGGGGGCGGTCCAAGTGCAGCTTCTGCACAGCAGTTTGTCAGAGCTGAAATGCTTCCAAGTGGATATTTGGTTCGCCCCTGTGGAGGTGGAGGTTCGATTGTACATATAGTGGACCATCTGGAATTTGAGGTCAACTTCTGCTTTGTATCCATATATTCGTATTCAAATGTATGACATTTTCTGTGCGATGTCCATTAAACATTTGATTTGGTTCAATCTTTTAGGCATGGAATATTCCTGAAGTGCTTCGGCCCCTCTATGAGTCTTCTAGGGTAGTTGCTCAGAAAATGACTACCGCGGTGAGTGCTTAGTGCTTAGGAACTGTTCCTCGTCTCTATCTCTGCCTGTGAAACTGCATTGATAGTGATTATGAACTCATCATTATGTAGAAAAACACTTATCCATGAACTATAAAGTTTTATATTTGATATGTTGTGAAAATGATTAAGGTTTTTTAGTTCATTCATTGTGTTATACTTATAGTAAAAATTACTAACTGCACTACATATCAAGGCACTCCGGCACATCAGACAAATTGCTCAAGAAACAAGTGGTGAGGTGGTGTATGCCTTGGGAAGGCAGCCTGCAGTCCTACGGACCTTTAGTCAAAGGCTGAGCAGGTGATTTTTTTATCAACTATTACTCTTTCAACGATTAATATGTACATCTTGTTGACATGTTCATAACACCATTCTTTCTATTTTGTCTTAGAGGCTTTAATGATGCTATTAGCGGTTTCAATGATGATGGCTGGTCTATAATGGGTGGAGATGGCATTGAAGATGTAGTTGTTGCTTGCAACTCAACTAAGAAAATTAGGAACATCAGCAATGGTGGCAATGCCTTGGAGCCCCTGGAGGTACTATATGTGCTAAGGCATCAATGTTACTGCAGGTAATGGTGATCTTGGTACACTATGTTGCAAATGACTCATCTTTGTTATTGTATGAAAGAAAAAGCTTCAATAGTGGTTCAACACTTCAACATGCGCTTACACATACACATTGTACATTACTCAGATCTGCTTACATTTGATAACGAGATCCTAACGAAATTTCGATGAATGTCTCTATGACTGTACATTACTCAGATCTGCAGTCCACAAATGTTATTTCGGCCACCAACTTCTGGGTTCTCATTTAACTGTTTTCTTAACTAGTGTTATGTGAAAAGTGATATTATAGACACTCTTGATCTTCATAATGATACTGCATGCTAGAGTGCCCATCTTCAAATTTTGTTGTTGTTAAATCAACCGAGTTAAATTCTTACATCACATTGTTCTTCCTTTATTTGGTATTCTAGAGCGTCCCTCCTGCGGTACTAGTTCGGTTTCTGAGGGAGCATAGATCTGAATGGGCTGATTACAATATGGATGCGTATTTGGCTTCAGCGGTGAAAACAAACACATGTTCATTTCCTGGGTTGCGGCCAATGAGACCTTCTGGGAACCAGATCATCATGCCACTTGCTCACACAGTAGAGAATGAGGAGGTATATTTAGTAATGTTTCTGTCGAAATCTTGTGCTGTTTCATTTATGAGCAATTTGGTTATTTATTATGGAATCGAATTAGTTGGCCTAGACTCATAGTGAACTAGTTATTTTTGTTCACACTGGTATTTTTACATTGCCATAGTTGAGAATGATAGCAGAAAACTAGGTAGTTTTATTCTCGATATGGCCATTGTCATATTAGATGTACCTCAAGGATTTTATGTGCTATCTTTAACTTGAAAAAATAATTAATGTGCAGATTCTTGAAGTTGTCCGTCTTCAAGGGCAACCTCTTACTAATGATGTTCTTCTTTCAAGGGATATCGACATGCTTCAGGTGAGTATCTGGATAACATGACACTTTACTAGCATCACACTATCACTGCATCCGAACTTTTACAAGAAAACGACTTACATCTTGTCTTTAGTATGGCGGCTCGCTAAGATTTGGCCTGTTTTATTATGCTGCATTAGCCAATCTTAGACCATAAAGTAACAGCTAACATGAGTACATGACTATGTTTGACTGGCTATGCCCATACTATATATTTTGCTATGCGGAGTAAATACAAAGCATACCAAGTTTAGTGTCATTTTCTGAGGGAGCCTGGTTTAATGTGATTTTAAAGCCTGTTATTGCTCACTTCAAAGGGTTGCCATTTCGCAAACTATTTATATTGTACTGAATTCCTGTTTTATCAATTTTTTTTTGGTATTTCAGCTCTGCACTGGAATAGACGAAAAATCTGTGGGATCCTCCTTCCAGCTTGTCTTTGCACCAATTGATGATTTTCCAGACGATGCTCCATTGATTTCATCTGGCTTTCGTGTTATACCACTTGATATGAAAACAGTTGAGCATTTCCACTGCCTCTTTTTAACGTTGCCTAGCCCACCATGTGCTTTTACCTGTTTCTGTAGTTCAGTAAACTGGAATGTGTTCTAGATGTCTATTAGTTTTTACAGGCAACCTTAATTTATTATTCAACTGCTCATAGGACACTTCTAATTTTTTTAGATGACAATTGATTTGGCAGCAATAATTTCAACATAAAAAGAAGTTAATATTCTTCAACTTTATTCTATGCCTGATTGAGAGTTACTTGATATTGGTCAATGGTTGCTGAGAGTTCTGTTCCAATACAGGCAGTTTAGATTTTCTGTACTTTGTTTTCCTGTGTGCCCAAGTTTGTAAACATCATGCTGTGTGCATTATTGATCCAGAGGTCGTAGCAATAAAGTTCTTTCATTATGTAAAACAAATAAATTTAACCATCGTATCTCATGCAGGATGGTTTATCCTCTGGTAGGACATTAGATTTGGCATCTAGTCTTGAAGTAGGCTCCATTGCAGCCCAAGCCTCCAATGCATCTCCAGATGATTGTAATGTGCGATCTGTGTTGACAATTGCCTTTCAATTTCCTTACGAACTGCATCTTCAAGACAGTGTTGCAGCTATGGCTCGTCAGTATGTTCGTAGCATTGTTTCTGCTGTTCAAAGAGTGTCGATCGCTATCTCTCCATCTCAATCTGGTCTAAATGCTGGGCAGAGGATACTCTCTGACTTGCCCGAAGCAGCAACACTTGCTCGATGGATCTGCCAGAGCTACCAGTAAGTGTACTTGTAATTCTTCTTGGTACGGTGTCACTATTAGTCCGACGTTGTGATTCTTTTCCATGGCATCTACAAGCTAATAGAATTTTGCTACCACACAGTTACCATCTAGGGGTAGAGTTACTTGCTCCATCCGATGGAGCTGGGGAATCATTGTTGAAGATGTTATGGCACTATCAAGATGCTATCTTGTGCTGCTCTTTTAAGGTATTTGAAGAATCCGACACATAAGATTTCCGACTCCAAGCCCACTCTTCTTTCCAACTCCATGTTTGCTCTTACTTCTGTGTTCATCAATCGATCTAGATCTTTCAACCAATTTTAGCCATGTACTCTGAAAACTTAATCACCCATCCATAAGTCTTTGGATGCATACTGATAGTTCATTGCATGTTTCTAGATCAGCATGTATCCCTGCTTCCTTCTGAAATTGTGAACAATTTTGGCGTACTTGTTCTGTAGCTGGTTGGTGTCCGTCTTTATGGGGTTTCTGTGCGCTATAAGAGAGGTTTTTCTCATACCTTTGCCAAGGGGTTGATTCTGTACTCCGCCCTCAGGAAATGTGTGCATCTTACAGAAAATTTAGTTAGTTTAAGGTGGGAGCAGGCTGGTACTTATGTAAATACAATAAGCCGAAAATTATTTTTAAGGAAGAATTTAACGAATATTAGAGTTATTATTTTCATTAAATCCAGCTATTTGCCATGCACCAGCAAATGCAATGAGGTTGCAAGCGGCCCATGGTAGGTAGATAACCTCATGCATGTTTTCTGTATCGTCCCATTCGTAGTCTTTGACACGCTGACACAAACCCCTGTTTTGTTTACTATCATGTGACGATGGCTTATCCATATCATATTCTTTGTGTTCTCACAGTTCCAGTTTTCAACCTTACCGTATTTTTTTTTTTTGATAATAATGCTGCAATTGCCTTTATTCTGTCAGGAAACACCTGTGTTTACCTTTGCCAACAAGGCAGGTCTTGACATGTTAGAAACTTCCCTCATCGCCTTACAAGACCTCACATTGGACAAGATCTTCGATGAGCCTGGAAGAAAAGCATTGCTCTCGGAGATGTCGAAATTGGTGGAAGAGGTAGGAACTAATTTCTTCTCGCCCTTCATTACGTAGCATAGCCTTTTTGTATGGGATATAACTACAGTTTTGCAGCAACTGCCAAGTTAAATCACTAAAAGCCCACGCTTGCTAAAATGTAGTTAACCAAAATTTCTCCACCACAGACTACTGTTAGTTAACAGAACATTTCTCAAAGTTCCATAAACTTACACATGGCACGGACTGTGTTTCCGCGTGTTCATGGTCCATGGTTGAAAACCAATGGCCTTCACCTGCAATCCAGATTATCCTTGAGTTCAGTCCAGTTCAAACTCTCGATATTCAAGGTTGCTGACTAACTAAATTATCCTGCTTTCCTTTCAGGGCCACGTGTACCTGCCATCGGGCGTGTGCATGTCGGGGATGGGCCGGCATGTTTCTTTCGACCAAGCCATAGCGTGGAAGGTGCTCGGCGAGGATAGCAGCGTCCATTGCTTGGCCTTCTGCTTCGTGAATTGGTCATTCGTGTGACTGATTCATCCGTCCATCCATCCACGCGCTACCGATTAGCGGTGGCGACGAGCAGATACACTCGTTTTGGCTGTACATGAAGCGAACTTTGACAGAGTTAGCTGATAAGCCGTTTTGTAACATCTCCAGTTATGTGGGTGGTGATGTCTTATGAAAATCTGGAGTTTTCTGTGCGTGATTGCCTCTTTTTTTTGTAACAAACGCCTTCTTCGGTTCTTAACCGGCAGTGGCCAACGTTTTTAATGGGCCGCCGGTGTGGCGCGTAGCGTTGATGTAGTAGGTTGGAACGGACTCCTTTCTGTAATGGGCCGTAACAGCTGATCATGGCCTGTAGAAGCAAAGAGATGAGAGGACGAGACAGCATACAAACCAAACCCTAGGCTAGAAAGATCGTCGGCCAGGCAGCCGAGTGCGAGCATGTCTAGCCGCAAATTCTTCGTTCCAACAATCTACGCAAGCTCAAACTGACCCTGAATTTGCAGACTGCCGCATAATGGTCGCTGTGCTATGGCGGCGGCTTTGGTCGGCGTTGTCGGAGGAGCGTCCTTGTATTTCGGTCAGAGGTTACAACATGGCCATGGACTCCTCCTAAACGCAGCAACCCGCAAGCCGAGTGATCAGATCACGAGCACGACGGGGAGGTTTTTCCTGACCGATCTGGAGGAGGAGCGCGTGAAGCGGAGGTTCGAGGAGTGGATGGTCGAGTAGACGAGGAGGAGAAGGCAATGTGGTACGAAATATTCAGGGGGCATGGGCTGCTTGCCGACGAGGAGAACGCGAGGTGGGGCAATGGCGCCGTCATCTCTGCGCCGAACTGTTTTGCTGACAGGACCGAGGAAGAACAGGCGTGCTACCGGGGGCATGGGCTTCTTCTCGTGTGCGCGACGAAGTGATGATCACCTGACGAAGTGCAACATCGTTGATGATGGCAACTTTCAGTTGTTCTAGCTCGTCGCCTACTTGTAGTTGCAGTTACAATTAGCGCATCAGAGTTGGGTCGAACAGAGTTCGCCATATCAATTGGCCGTGTTGTGGGTACCAACCTAATCCTTGTTTTTCATCGACAATTATATCAGGATTTGAGTTTGCTATAACCGATCATCAGCAACTCAGGACATGCCATATCTCTCTGTACTTGGTGGTTTTTCCTATTTGTTCGACTTCGCTCTGTTATCTGTACTTGGTCCATGTAACTTCGATTTAGTCACACTTTTATTCCCAGTATCGTCAAACGCTTGAGGATCCCATAAGATCGTCAACGCAGATCTATGGCGAGCAACATAGGCCTAGGTGAAACAGACGAGCCTGGACGTCTCCCTCTCCACCGCTACTGTAGAGAGGCGATTTTTTCGACCCCTTCCAGATCCACCTCGCCTCCGTTGACTCGACGGGTCCCCCTTCCTCCGCCGGCCGCTCCGGCGGCGGGAGGTTGGGGGAGCCTCCTTTCCCGGATGTACATAGCGTAGGACCTGTGAAGTTTTCCGCCGACGGCGTTCTGAGGTGGGCGGCGCGGCCGGAGGTATGTATGCAGGTGGTGCTTGCCCTCTTCGGCGTTGGAGCTCGGCGGAGTTCTACGGCGGGGCACCTCCTTCCCCGCGCTCACGGTCCGGTGTGGCCGTCGGTGGCGCCTATTCCCCTTCTGGATCTTGGAGCGGCGGATCCAGTCGACGACATCGAAGCCGCTGGTGGTAAAGCTCGTGGATGGAGTCGACGGAGGAGGGTGGAGGCTCCCAGGAGTTCGAGGCCCGAAGACTTCCCGCCTGCAGGGGAACATCTCTCGATCCAAGGTTTGTGGAGAGTTGCAGCAGCGGCGCGCCATCGGCACGTCTTCCTCCGCTCCGGCGACATCGAGTTGCTCAAGGACCGGGTTGTATTTTTGTTCTTTGTTGGGGTCCTTTATGTAACTTTCGTGCTTTAATATCACCAGCAGTTTGCTCGCAAAAAAAAAAACATAGGCCTAGGTGTCCCCTCCGCGTGTAGTTGTTCTATGGAGAAACATTTCAAAACACTTGTTGTAAATAATTTCCTTTTCCGTAAGTACAACAGTGATGTTTCTGAACAAGCACACACTGTAATGTTTGAGCTATAAAGTGGTCGTATCCACCGGCCGAATAGATAGAAAGAGTTGACCCAGTTTATAAGGGAAACCGGTTTCAAAAACCATACAATCTGTACAAAAGAATGACACAAACGAAACGACCCGTCGCCCACACGACCCAAGTCGACAAACGCCACAACACACGCCACCTGCTCCGGGGCCGCCGCCCCGGCGTAACAACCAGATCGACCTTCGCATTGCCCGAAAGCGATCCAGTTATGGTCGACGAAGCCTTTGCCCACGCAGTCTTCATCCAAGTTGCCACCAAAAACAACCTGTTCCAGGGCCGCCACCCCGGTGTAGCAACCAGATCGACCTTCGCATTGCCCGAAGACGATCCAGTCGGGTCGACGAACCCTCTGCCCACGCACCAGATCGCCACCCAGACCCACGCTAAACAACGGCTCTGCCTCGTAGAACCGTCGTAGCGTGGGAAACCGAGGCCGCCGCCTCGGCGTCCACCACCGTCCGGAGCCGCCTCCCCAGCGTCCACCACCCTCGACCACACACCCATTTTGCATATCCGCCGCGAAACCGTCGCACCGCGCTGGCCAAGAGCTCCAAAGCGGCGCCTCCAACAAGGTAGTGACGAGATCGTCACCGCCGCCCGCTCCCGAAGAGCATAGATTTTCACCCGGAGCTCTTGGAACCACACGCGTTAGTCGAGGTCGAAAAGCTCCACAACGACGCGATCAAGAAGGAGAACGACACCCGAGGGTGTCGCCGTCGTCGGCACCGACCGAAGTCCGTGCGACCTTTCGCCCGGAGTTCAACCCGACCGCAAAGCTTCGGGAGCCACAGGATGGCATCCTGGCCATGTCGTCAACCACCTAGCTCCATGGCACGCTGCTGCCGCCGCGGCACCTCCCTCCACGGCAGCCACCATGCCAGCTGCGGCCGAACCGAGAAACAGCCGCATGCCCGGGGCCGCCGCCCCGGCTTCCTCCGTGGTCAGCCCTCGCCTCCTCGGCCGCCCTGCCTCCACGCCGGCTCCACCACCGCCCTCTTCCTCCACAGCGCCGGGTATGGCGACCTCCTCCTCCGGCCCAACTCCACCGCTCGACCCCGGCATCCACTCCTGCCGCGCCGGAACCAGAGCCTCCGCACGCGCAACATCTCCAGGAGCAGCCGCCCGCCACCACAGGCGCATCCAGCCCGCCCAGGACGGCTGCAACCACGCTGCAGCCTCGCCATCTTCTTGCTCTCTCGCAGCCACAGGAGCGCCGCACCACCTCCACGGCGGCCAGAACCAGCGCCAAGCACCGGCGCCACCGGCCACAGCCCACGGCAGCCGCGGCCCGCCCGGCCCAGATCGGGCCCTGGCAGGCCCGCCGCCTCACCACAGCACCACGGACCACCCCGCCGCCACGCAGCCCACCACGCTCCGGTAGACCCCCGCGAGAGGACCAATCGCAGCGCCACCGCGCCCCACGCGAGCGCAGCGTCCCGGCCCGGCGGCGCCGTCCGCGCGCCGGCCCACCGTGCGAGGAGGCGAGAGGATCCCCGCCGCCGCCGGCACCGGCCAGGCTTTGCCTGACCGCGCCCCGTGGCGGCGGCGAGGGAGGCGGAGAGGAAGGGAGAGGTCCGGGCGGCGGCGCTGCTAGGTTTTCCTCCCCGTCGCTCGCGGGAGCGATGCGGGAGGGAGAGAGGTTTCTTCGGTCTCAATGAACTTCCTGTTTTGTGCTGATGGACCGTTTTCTCGTCTAATGTTCCATGTCCTCAGACGCCGGCAGAAAATGGCTGTAATATCATCCTCCTCGGTGATGAATTGCGTGAATTAGACAGAAATGGTACCTATTTATTGCTGGATCCCCTCTTCTTTGGCAAGCTGTAATCGGCACTAATTGAGTGCTTGATTATCGTATCCGTCTGTCGATTGACTTGTATCCATGTATCCATATCGTTGGCCTGCTTGAATATCTTTCTGATCTATAAATAGAGCAAGGCTCGACTAGGCATTGATCTAGTAGTATATACATATAGTCATCGATCAAACACATACACGTGTTCTAGGTTCGACGACGAGATGAATGTCAAGACAGCAACGATTGTGTTCCTTCTGGTCCTTGGATGCCACGCGTTCTCAGCCCACAGTTTTTTTAGAAAGGGAAGTTTATTAATCCCAGTCTCTTTATCAAGTGATGCACACAACCGATTATTACAAAGTTTGAGCGTACGTTATTCAAGTTTATATCTCAGGAATCACAAAAGATCGAGACACAGCTCAACCGACATTGGCAAAGAAAAAACACAACTACGAAAGTCGACTAATATGCTGCCACGTATGCCGGGAGAAAAAACCTTGTGCCACCCGCAGTAGTCTCGTGCAGCCAGCCACCATAAGTTCTCGCTGGTCCGAAGGTAGCAGGAAAGCCTATAACTGTATCCAATGCACCGCCATATGAATAACCTGTAAGACATGAACAATATCTTTCCTGTTAAACACAAGATTGTTCCTACAATTCTAAATAGACCAACAAATAGCTGAAACGCCAATACGAATCCTAGGCTTGGTCTTTTTATCTACCCCATTTAACCAATTCCCAAACATATTGGAAACATTGGTGGGGGAGGAATATTATAGGTACAAAACACAACTCGCCAAACAAGTTTAGCAAACGGGCAAGCTAGAAACAAGTGTTCAATAGTTTCATTGCACCCACAAAAGGCGCATTTAGTACTCCCTTGCTAATTCCTTTTTGTAAGGTTATCTTTTATAAGGAAGACCTTTCTATTAAGGAACCACATGAAATTTTTAATTTGAAGCGGTATTTTTAACCGCCATAAGTAAGTTCGTAAGAACCTAGTGTGACCATTCATCAAGTGCTCATACATAGATTTAACAGTAAATAACTCATTTTGAGTAAGTTTCCAACGAAAAGAATCAGGAACATCATTTAACGTAATATCCATCAGTCTATGAACTAAATGTGACCACATGTCCCATTTATTGCCAGTAAGTGCCCTCCTAAAACTCAAATTCATAGGTGGCGCACCATGTAGCACTTGATGAACGGAAACATCCTTGTGCTGTACAATGTTATAAAGTAATGGATATTGATATTTTAACGGAGAGTTACCTAACCAGGTATCCTCCCAGAACCTCGTAGTTTCCCCATTGCCAAGTCTAAAATAACCCCTAGCAAAGAAATCTACTTTAACCCTCATAAGACCCTTCCAAAAAGGCGAATCTGTTGGTTGTGCTTCCACTTGAGCTAAAGTTTTATTAGAAAGGTACTTATTATGCAGAAGCTCCTGCCATACCCCTTCCTCATTTAAAAGTTTAAACAACCACTTGCTGAGTAAACATTTATTTTTGAGCTCCAGCGCCTCCACCCCCAAACCGCCCTGGTCTTTGGGTCGACATATGATGTTCCATTTAGTTAATCTATATTTCCGTTTGTTCTCATCACTCTACCAGAAGAAACGTGATCTATAAAAATCAAGTCTTTTCCTTACCCCTTAGGTATTTCCAGAAAAGACAACATAAACATCGGTAAACTTGTTAAGACCGCATTAACCAAAACTAAGCGATCACCATAAGACAACATCTTGTCTTTCCAGCACCCAAGTTTGCCTTCAAAACAGCTCTCAACGGGATACCTTTCAGAGTTTCGAAGTTTCCTATAATGAATCGGAACTCCAAGATATCTAAAAGGTAAAGACCCAGATTCACAACCGAATATTTGTTTATACTGTGCCTCTTCCTCTTTCGCCCTCCTAAAACAAAAAAATTCACTCTTATGAAAATTTATTTTGAGACCCGATAGTTGTTCAAATATGCAGAGTATGAGTTTCATATTAACCGCTTTCGCTAAATCATGCTCCATAAATAGGATCGTGTCATCAACATATTGTAGTATGGATAATCCACCCTCTACTAAATGAGGAATGAGACCTCCTATTTGACCATCTTCCTTCACCCTTGCGATAAGAATGGCTAACATATCTGCTACAATATTGAACAGCATAGGAGACAGAGGGTCCCCTTGCCGTAGACCTTTTTTTGTTTGAAAATAATGACCAATGTCATCATTTACCCTTATGCCGACACTCCCTCCCTTAAAAAATTGCATAATCCAATTGCACCATTGTTGTGCAAAACCTTTCATACGCAACGCTTGTTGGAGGAAATGCCATTTCACTTTATCATACGCCTTCTCAGAATCGATTTTAAAAATAACACCGTCCATTTTCTTCCTGTGAAGTTCATGGACAGTCTCATGGAGGACAACCACTCCCTCCAGAATGTGTCTACCAGGCATAAACGCCGACTGAGTCGGCCTAATAATCTTCTGAGCAATTTCGGTAATACGATTAGTACCTACTTTTGTGAAGATTTTGAAGCTAACATTGAGAAGGCAAATAGGTCTATATTGTTGAATTTGGACCACATTTTCTTTTTTAGGGAGCAACGTAATGACACCAAAATTCAACTTATACAAAGGCAGATTTCCTTGTTGTAGTTGAGTAAACATAGCCATTAGATCGTCCCTAATAACCTCCCAAAAGGTCTTATAGAACTCTGCTGGAAACCCGTCTGGTCCCGGTGCTTTGTTGAGCTCCATCTGAGATATAGCCGCATACACTTCTTTCACTAAGAAATCTGCTGTAAGAATGCTATTTTCCTCCTGAGTTAATTGCGGTATATCATGAGTCATTTGTTCATCCAAAGTGATTGTATTTGGTGTCGAATCACCAAATAGTTTCTTGTAGTATTCAGAAATATATGTTTTTCAATTCTCTTGGCCTATAATGGTTCCTTCGCCTTGCTCTAATTGAATTTTTCCTTCTTCCTATGCTTCCCGTTAGCGATAAGATGAAAATATTTAGTATTATTACCCCCCTCCTGGATATATTTTACCTTTGCCCTTTGAGCCCATTTTATCTCTTCTTCACATCTAAGACAACAGATTCTATCATTTGCTTCTCTCAAAGCATCCCGCTCGGACACAGAGAGAGGCGTGTTTTCAGCTTTAACATCCAACTCATCTATAATTTTTAACCATGTTTCTTTTTCTTGTTTATACTTGCCACTTTGGTTCTTCGCCCAACCTCTCAAAAAACGCCGTAGGTGTCTAATTTTATTTTGCCACACCTCGATAGGTGTGTCCCCTTTGACATATGCAGCCCACTCGGCTGCCATCTTCTCATAAAAACCCTCCAACCGAAGCCATGAGAGTTCGAAAGAAAAATGTGCTTTATTTCCTATATGAGCATGAACTCCTGAATCTACCAACAAAGGTGTGTGTGATCGGAACCCGTACGAGTTAAATCCTAAACCGTAACAAGAGGGAACTTCTGTTCCCATTCCACCGAAGCCAGAATCCTATCCAATTTTTCGAAAGTTTGATCAGTCCTTCTGCTGCCCCATGTATATTGTCTGCCCGAAAGCTCAATTTCTTTTAATTCCAGACTTTGAATGATGGCATTAAACATGATTGGCCATCTCGGGTTGTAACTATCATTGTTCTTCTCTTCAGGTTTTCGAATTATATTAAAGTCCCCACCCACCATCATTGGTAGTGGTTCATTTTCACATAATCGAATTAACTCTGATAAAAATTGTGGTTTATGTTCCTCTTGGGCTGCACCATAAACTGACACCAAAACCCACTCGAAACCATCATTTTTAGATTTAACGAAAAGCTTTACACAAAAATCTCCCACGTCCACCTTTTTCACCTAAATGGTCGCGGTATTCACTCCTATGAGCATACCTCCCGACCTACCTCTAGGTGGTAGACAAAACCAACTGAAATCAAAACCAACCGCCAAATTTGTTAGAAAAGGTGTCGAAAAATTAGACCTCCCAGTCTCCGATAAAGCTATAAAGTCTAATTTTCTTTCCCTAATTGTTTCTTTGACAAAAAGTGTTTACCAGGGTCACGAAAACCATCAATGTTCCAAAAAAGTCCTTTCAAATTAGAAATCTTTACTCTTTGATTGGATTTTAATTCTAGCACTTCTTCTTCTATTCGGACATGAATAATCCTTTCTTTTTATAGGTTTCTTAACCTTTTCTATCGCCACAGGACAATCCACTCTATCCTCAAAAATCCTAGAACATTTTCATCTCAGCCCACTGTAAGTATTTGACTATTTGTTTGTCTATACGCTACATCTCCATCCTAGCCTTGGAGTCGAGGACTGTTCTATATAATCGGCATATGTATTGTGTATATTTGCTGTCAGTATACAACACATCAAGGTTTATAATTTTGACGTTATGTAATCCGCTCTTCATTGGTGAAGGTGGTCGTCAGATGGGCGAGGACATTACATGCAACACCAAGATTTATACTATAATATGTATAAAGCGCGACTGCTGCGGCTCAAAAGAATTCTGCTGCTTAACGATGCCGGTAACTAGTGCTGGTGGACCGCCGAAGAGTGCAGGAAGGTCTGCCCGGCGTCGAAACCTGCTCAGTTGGAGCTAAATCCAACCTCACGATCTGGTCGCAGCGTTTGATAGTGTTATTAGGCATCGAGGGCAAGACTTTTTTTTAGATTGACCATGTATATATCAGAAATCGAATTGACTATGACACCCTTTCAATAAATTAAACCTTTTTCTGGGTCAATGCAATAAAAAATCTAAGAGCCTATTCTATCTCGTCACATCCCCAAATCATTCTACCGTGTGGTGGGTTCTATCGGTGGCGGAGGACAGAAAAAAAATGTGAGTTTGGACGAACCCTAAAAATTTGTGCAAAGACCAAAATATTCTCGAGACATTAATGCTATACATGATTGTAACACAACCACTTAATACGGAGTACGTTAAAAATAGAAACATATATTTGTTTATAAGTAGAATCTAAAAATATACCAATACTAATAATGAACCTTTAATGACTATAGAATTTCTAGGCAATGACAAAACTCTACAATAGTTTTCTGAAAATCTTCGATAATTTATCGATCATTTTTTTTAATATCCCTCGCTCGATGTAGCACCATCAAGTCATCAAGATGCCATCAGGAATATCTTGTTGTACAATTCGATCTTGATGATCTTCTTCGCTCATAAGGCCCTTTCAACTAATGTCGTCACCACTGATAAAAGCAATGTGAGCTCAATGAGGCGATAAATCATAGCAAACATGATACGGCTTTTAAATACGAAGACGATGTCTAATTTTTCCTGATCAATGTTTTCTTGTATGTACTCATGCTCATAATTAGATAAATCCTCATATAAATGTATGTAATATGAGCACACACCTTGATTTAAGGACAAAGAATTTCATGCTGCTATAATAGATGAACCACCTGTCTCACTTTTTTTTGCTTTCTCAGCAGATAATTCATAAAACAGCTCTCTATGGATCCCCACAAGTGATAAATTCTCGTATGAATTGCTAAGGATCCAGTAAGTCCAACATTGATTCATTCGGACATGTCAATTGGACAAACATGCCCATAGTGACTTGGATGATGAATACCTCGGCGTCGAAAACTGGAGTCCTCCCTGTCCTAAACAGCTCACTTTTCGCCTATGACCAGTTTATGTAAATGGATTCGTTTGATCAAAAACTTATTCACATTAAACCTAACAAATGAGTAAACTGAGTCAAGACAAGAAAAGTTATGGAGCAACCCTAAAGATAGCTCATTAAAGAAATTGTTAAATCGTTGGTAATAGAGTCTATAACAACATATAAGATGTTCACACTGTAAAATAATCAACAATGACCGTTTGTCTTCCTTTTTTTCTTGACCCCCCCCCCCCCCCCCATTTTGTTACCATACCATCTATAACTAGGATTGTGATGTCATTGCTGCACAAACAGACATCTTCCAAGAGGTACTGTCAACTATCATTTCTCCAATTGAGCACATATGCTCACTCTGTAACTAAACACATTGAATGAACTAATAAAATTAGATTTTTAGATCAATATATAATATACATAGTCAAAATAGAACCATTAAATATAACCAATGACATATCCCGACGACTTCATAAGCTTGCCAAAATACCTCATCTAGGAATTTGTTAAGAGTCAGGTTTTATTAAATTAATAATTAACCTATTGCAAGTAGAAACAGTTGGTTTCTGATTATATAATACCTAGTCGATCTTTTCGATTAGATAATGTTATAGGTGCTGGGTAGGGTGCCCACTTATCCTATGTCGATGGTACTTCTTGAGGTGTACTCCCATGGGACCTCGACGGTAGATTTGCCTTTTTTTAGCTTAGCCAACTTCTAGACTTTGCGTACAATGGAGGTTTAGGTGCTACTTTCATCCACTCACCTGATTTAGTCGGTCAGATGGTTCCAGTGGGCGACAAAGTTTGGGCCTCCGGTGCATTGCCACCTATTTCTATAGCTCTCTTCTCCAATAAAATTTCCGAATTACTCTCACTAGCTTGGAGGCTTATGACAATATGTTGCCTCTTGTTGGAAAAGTAAATAAGGGACAAGAGCAAGAAGGTGGACGCGAGCCATCGCTCCGACATTCTGAAGGAGAAGTCTTTCATGGGAAAACACAAGAAGAGTTGAGCCAGAGGGAAGGCTTTTGTGGCTGCTTGATGTATCGTTCTCATATTCTTGGATTGGCATTTTGATGTCTTTTTGTTCATGGGTCACACATGTCGTTGTTGTTTTCTTGTTGGGGGTTCCTTTGCGAGGTGTTGACCATGTGTCAGTAATATGCAGTTGTAGCATCAGGGGTGTGTTTATTGGTATGAGGCGTTTGCGGAGTTTCAAGCTTTGGAGATTACTAACCGAACTCACTCCTCTTTGTGCCAAAGTTCTAAAAGGCCAGTACTACCCTCACTGTGATGTTTGGGATGATCCTTGGCTTACATCATCTTCGTTCACACGGAGGACATTGTTTCAACATGAAGATGGTACAGAAAAGAGCTCAATGGAGTGTGGGAGAGGGAATTACGTACCCAGTCGAAGACAACAAGGGCGGAAAACTGCCATGCCACCGATGGCAGGGGTGTGTCGATGAGCACGGAGCACCTACGCCGCTCGTACATCACCCGCACCACATGTAGCGGCAGCTGAAAGTCCAGTACCACCTTGAGGAACCTGCGAAAAGAACCATGCACGACGTGTGTGCAAATGATGATAGAGAGCTCAAGTTCAAAAAAGGAAATAAATGATGATAAGAGAGGTTGTAAGTGGCGGAGCTTGGGCCCGTTGCATGTGGGGAGGGCAGATGGGATGAACAGGGCAACATAAGCCTATTTTTGAGATTTAGGGGGGCAGACGGCCCATATACGGGGCCTTCCTTTGTTAAATGTCCATGGGCTGGGGGCGGTGGCCCCCTTGACTTTGTTTTAGCTCCGCCAATGCCGGCCCATATTTGGTGTCGAATCACCAAATAGTTTCTTGTAGTATTCAGAAATGTATGTTTTTCAATTCTCTTGGCCTATAATGGTTCCTTCGTCTTGCTCTAATTGAATTTTTTTCCTTCTTCCTATGGTTCCCGTGGATAGGGCTGCGTGGAAGTTAGCTATCCATGTGCCAGAACCATGACCTGGTTTCGAGATCTTATGGGTTTCAACTCGAGCCTACCCCAACTTGTTTGGGAAAAAAAGGCTTTGTTGTTGTTGTTGTTCCTATGCTTCCCGTTAGCGATAAGATGAAAATATTTAGTATTATTACCCCCCTCCTGGATATATTTTACCTTTGCCCTTTGAGCCCATTTTGTCTCCTCTTCACGTCTAAGACAACAGATTCTGTCATTTGCTTCTCTCAAAGCATCCCGCTCGGACACAGAGAGAGGCGTGTTTTCAGCTTTAACATCCAACTCATCTATAATTTTAAACCATGTTTCTTTTTCTTGTTTATACTTGCCACTTTGGTTCTTCGCCCAACCTCTCAAAAAACGCCGTAGGTGTCTAATTTTATTTTGCCACACCTCGATAGGTGTGTCCCCTTTGACATATGCAGCCCACTCGGCTGCCACCTTCTCATAAAAACCCTCTAACCGAAGCCATGAGAGTTCGAAAGAAAAATGTGCTTTATTTCCTATATGAGCATGAACTCCTGAATCTTCCAACAAAGGTGTGTGTGATCGGAACCCGTACGAGTTAAAGCCTAAACCGTAACAAGTGGGAACTTCTGTTCCCATTCCACCGAAGCCAGAATCCTATCCAATTTTTCGAAAGTTGGATCAGTCCTTCTGCTGGCCCATGTATATTGTCTGCCCGAAAGCTCAATTTCTTTTAATTCCAGACTTTGAATGATGGCATTAAACATGATTGGCCATCTCGGGTTGTAACTATCATTGTTCTTCTCTTCAGGTTTTCGAATTATATTAAAGTCCCCACCCACCATCATTGGTAGTGGTTCATTTTCACATAATCGAACTAACTTTGATAAAAATTGTGGTTTATGTTCCTCTTGGGCTGCACCATAAACTGACACCAAAACCCACTCGAAACCATCATTTTTAGATTTAACGAAAAGCTTTACACAAAAATCTCCTACGTCCACCTTTTTCACCTGAATGGTCGCGGTATTCACTCCTATGAGCATACCTCCCGACCTACCTCTAGGTGGTAGACAAAACCAACTGAAATCAAAACCAACCGCCAAATTTGTTAGAAAAGGTGTCGAAAAATTATACCTCCCAATCTCCGATAAAGCTATAAAGTCTAATTTTCTTTCCCTAATTGTTTCTTTGACAAAAAAGTGTTTACCAGGGTCACGAAAACCCTCAATGTTCCAAAAAAGTCCTTTCAAATTAGAAATCTTTACTCTTTGATTGGATTTTAATTCTAGCACTTCTTCTTCTATTCGGACATGAATAATCCTTTCTTTTTCTAGGTTTCTTAACCTTTTCTATCGCCACAGGACAATCCACTCTATCCTCAAAAACCCTAGAACATTCTTCATCTCAGCCCACTGTAAGTATTTGACTATTTGTTTGTCTATACGCTACATCTCCATCTTAGCCTTGGAGTCGAGAACTGTTCTATATAATCGGCATATGTATTGTGTATATTTGCCATCAGTATACAACACATCAAGGTTTATAATTTTGACGTTATGTAATCCGCTCTTCGTTGGTGAAGGTGGTCGTCAGATGGGCGAGGACATTACATGCAACACCAATATTTATACTATAATATGTATAAAGCGCGACTGCAGCGGCTCAAAAAATTTCTGCTGCTTAACGATGCCCGGTAACCAGTGCTGGTGGACCGCCGAAGAGTGCAGGAAGGTCTGCCCGGCGTCGAAACCTGCTCAGTTGGAGTTAAATCCAGCCTCACGATCTGGTGGCAGCGTTTGATAGTGTTATTAGGCATCGAGGGCAAGACTTTTTTTTAGATTGAGCATGTATATATCAGAAATCGAATTGACTATGACACCCTTTCAATAAATTAAACCTTTTTCTGGGTCAATGCAATAAAAAATCTAAGAGCCTATTCTATCTCGTCACATCCCCAAATCATTCTACCGTGTGGTGGGTTCTATCGGCGGCGGAGGACAGAAAAAAAATGTGAGTTTGGACGAACCCTAAAAATTTGTGCAAAGACCAAAATATTCCCGAGACATTAATGCTATACATGATTGTAACACAACCACTTAGTATGGAGTACGTTAAAAATAGAAACATATATTTGTGTATAAGTAGAATCTAAAAATATACCAATACTAATAATGAACCTTTAATGACTATAGAATTTCTAGGCAATGACAAAACTCAACAATAGTTTTCTGAAAATCTTCGATAATTTATTGATCATTTTTTTAATATCCCTCGCTCGATGTAGCACCATCAAGTCATCGAGATGCCATCGCGAATATCTTGTTGTACAATTCGATCTTGATGATCTTCTTCGCTCATAAGGCCCTTTCAACTAATGTCGTCACCACTGATAAAAGCAATGTGAGCTCAATGAGGCGATAAATCATAGCAAACATGATACGGCTTTTAAATACGAAGACGATGTCTAATTTTTCCTGATCAATGTTTTCTTGTATGTACTCATGCTCATAATTAGATAAATCCTCATATAAATCTATGTAATACGAGCACACACCTTGATTTAAGGACAAAGAATTTCATGCTGCTATAATAGATGAACCACCTGTCTCACTTTTTTTTGCTTTCTCAGCAGATAATTCATAAAACAGCTCTCTATGGATCCCCACAAGTGATAAATTCTCGTATGAATTGCTAAGGATCCAGTAAGTCCAACATTGATTCATTCGGACATGTCAATTGGACAAACATGCCCATAGTGACTTGGATGATGAATACCTCGGCGTCGAAAACTGGAGTCCTCCCTGACCTAAACAGCTCACTTTTCGCCTATGACCAGTTTATGTAAATGGATTCGTTTGATCAAAAACTTATTCACATTAAACCTAACAAATGGGTAAACTGAGTCAAGACAAGAAAAGTTATGGAGCAACCCTAAAGATAGCTCATTAAAGAAATTCTTAAATCGTTGGTAATAGAGTCTATAACAACATATAAGATGTTCACACTGTAAAATAATCAACAATGACCGTTTGTCTTCCTTTTTTTCTTGATCCCCCCCCCCATTTTGTTACCATACCATCTATAACTAGGATTGTGATGTCATTTCTGCACAAACAGACATCTTCCAAGAGGTACTGTCAACTATCATTTCTCCAATTGAGCACATATGCTCACTCCGTAACTAAACACATTGAATGAACTAATAAAATTAGATTTTTAGATCAATATATAATATACACAGTCAAAATAGAACCATTAAATATAACCAATGAATATCCCGACGACTTCATAAGCTTGCCAAAATACCTCATCTAGGAATTTGTTAAGAGTCAGGTTTTATTAAATTAATAATTAACCTATTGCAAGTAGAAACAGTTGGTTTCTGATTAGATAATACCTAGTCGATCTTTTCGATTAGATAATGTTATAGGTGCTGGGTAGGGTGCCCACTTATCCTATGTCGATGGTACTTCTTGAGGTGTACTCCCGTGGGACCTCGACGGTAGATTTGCCTTTTTTTAGCTTAGCCAACTTCTAGACTTTGCGTACAATGGAGGTTTAGGCGCTACTTTCATCCACTCACCTGATTTAGTCGGTCAGATGGTTCCAGTGGGCGACAAAGTTTGGGCCTCCGGTGCATTGCCACCTATTTCTATAGCTCTCTTCTCCAATAAAATTTCCGAATTACTCTCACTAGCTTGGAGGCTTATGACAATATGTTGCCTCTTGTTGGAAAAGTAAATAAGGGACAAGAGCAAGAAGGTGGACGCGAGCCATCGCTCCGACATTCTGAAGGAGAAGTCTTTCATGGGAAAACACAAGAAGAGTTGAGCCAGAGGGAAGGCTTTTGTGGCTGCTTGATGTATCGTTCTCATATTCTTGGATTGCCATTTTGATGTCTTTTTGTTCATGGGTCACACATGTCGTTGTTGTTTTCTTGTTGGGGGTTCCTTTGCGAGGTGTTGATCCATGTGTCAGTAATATGCAGTTGTAGCATCAGGGGTGTGTTTATTGGTATGAGGCGTTTGCGGAGTTTCAAGCTTTGGAGATTACTAACCGAACTCACTCCTCTTTGTGCCAAAGTTCTAAAAGGCCAGTACTACCCTCACTGTGATGTTTGGGATGATCCTTGGCTTACATCATCTTCGTTCACACGGAGGACATTGTTTCAACATGAAGATGGTACAGAAAAGAGCTCAATGGAGTGTGGGAGAGGGAATTACGTACCCAGTCGAAGACAACAAGGCGGAAAACTGCCATGCCACCGATGGCAGGGGTGTGTCGATGAGCACGGAGCATCTACGCCGCTCGTACATCACCCACACCACATGTAGCGGCAGCTGAAAGTCCAGTACCACCTTGAGGAACCTGCGAAAAGAACCATGCACGACGTGTGTGCAAATGATGATAGAGAGCTCAAGTTCAAAAAAGGAAATAAATGATGATAAGAGAGGTCGTAAGTGGCGGAGCTTGGGCCCGTTGCATGTGGGGAGGGCAGATGGGATGAACAGGGCAACATAAGCCTATTTTTGAGATTTAGGGGGGCAGACGGCCCATATACGGGGCCTTCCTTTGTTAAATGTCCATGGGCTGGGGGCGGTGGCCCCCTTGACTTTGTTTTAGCTCCGCCAATGCCGGCCCATATTTGGTGTCGAATCACCAAATAGTTTCTTGTAGTATTCAGAAATGTATGTTTTTCAATTCTCTTGGCCTATAATGGTTCCTTCGTCTTGCTCTAATTGAATTTTTTTTCCTTCTTCCTATGCTTCCCGTGGATAGGGCTGCGTGGAAGTTAGCTATCCATGTGCCAGAACCATGACCTGGTTTCGAGATCTTATGGGTTTCAACTCGAGCCTACCCCAACTTGTTTGGGAAAAAAAGGCTTTGTTGTTGTTGTTGTTGTTCCTATGCTTCCCGTTAGCGATAAGATGAAAATATTTAGTATTATTACCCCCTCCTGGATATATTTTACCTTTGCCCTTTGAGCCCATTTTGTCTCCTCTTCACGTCTAAGACAACAGATTCTATCATTTGCTTCTCTCAAAGCATCCCGCTCGGACACAGAGAGAGGCGTGTTTTCAGCTTTAACATCCAACTCATCTATAATTTTTAACCATGTTTCTTTTTCTTGTTTATACTTGCCACTTTGGTTCTTCGCCCAACCTCTCAAAAAATGCCGTAGGTGTCTAATTTTATTTGCCACACCTCGATAGGTGTGTCCCCTTTGACATATGCAGCCCACTTGGCTGCCACCTTCTCATAAAAACCCTCTAACCGAAGCCATGAGAGTTCGAAAGAAAAATGTGCTTTATTTCCTATATGAGCATGAACTCCTGAATCTTCCAACAAAGGTGTGTGTGATCGGAACCCGTACGAGTTAAAGCCTAAACCGTAACAAGTGGGAACTTCTGTTCCCATTCCACCGAAGCCAGAATCCTATCCAATTTTTCGAAAGTTGGATCAGTCCTTCTGCTGGCCCATGTATATTGTCTGCCCGAAAGCTCAATTTCTTTTAATTCCAGACTTTGAATGATGGCATTAAACATGATTGGCCATCTCGGGTTGTAACTATCATTGTTCTTCTCTTCAGGTTTTCGAATTATATTAAAGTCCCCACCCACCATCATTGGTAGTGGTTCATTTTCACATAATCGAACTAACTCTGATAAAAATTGTGGTTTATGTTCCTCTTGGGCTGCACCATAAACTGACACCAAAACCCACTCGAAACCATCATTTTTAGATTTAACGAAAAGCTTTACACAAAAATCTCCTACGTCCACCTTTTTCACCTGAATGGTCGCGGTATTCACTCCTATGAGCATACCTCCCGACCTACCTCTAGGTGGTAGACAAAACCAACTGAAATCAAAACCAACCGCCAAATTTGTTAGAAAAGGTGTCGAAAAATTATACCTCCCAATCTCCGATAAAGCTATAAAGTCTAATTTTCTTTCCCTAATTGTTTCTTTGACAAAAAAGTGTTTACCAGGGTCACGAAAACCCTCAATGTTCCAAAAAAGTCCTTTCAAATTAGAAATCTTTACTCTTTGATTGGATTTTAATTCTAGCACTTCTTCTTCTATTCGGACATGAATAATCCTTTCTTTTTCTAGGTTTCTTAACCTTTTCTATCGCCACAGGACAATCCACTCTATCCTCAAAAACCCTAGAACATTCTTCATCTCAGCCCACTGTAAGTATTTGACTATTTGTTTGTCTATACGCTACATCTCCATATTAGCCTTGGAGTCGAGAACTGTTCTATATAATCGGCATATGTATTGTGTATATTTGCCATCAGTATACAACACATCAAGGTTTATAATTTTGACGTTATGTAATCCGCTCTTCGTTGGTGAAGGTGGTCGTCAGATGGGCGAGGACATTACATGCAACACCAATATTTATACTATAATATGTATAAAGCGCGACTGCAGCGGCTCAAAAAATTTCTGCTGCTTAACGATGCCCGGTAACCAGTGCTGGTGGACCGCCGAAGAGTGCAGGAAGGTCTGCCCGGCGTCGAAACCTGCTCAGTTGGAGTTAAATCCAGCCTCACGATCTGGTGGCAGCGTTTGATAGTGTTATTAGGCATCGAGGGCAAGACTTTTTTTTAGATTGACCATGTATATATCAGAAATCGAACTGAATATGACACCCTTTCAATAAATTAAACCTTTTTCTGGGTCAATGCAATAAAAATCTAAGAGCCTATTCTATCTCGTCACATCCCCAAATCATTCTACCGTGTGGTGGGTTCTATCGGTGGCGGAGGACAGAAAAAAAATGTGAGTTTGGACGAACCCTAAAAATTTGTGCAAAGACCAAAATATTCCCGAGACATTAATGCTATACATGATTGTAACACAACCACTTAATACGGAGTACGTTAAAAATAGAAACATATATTTGTGTATAAGTAGAATCTAAAAATATACCAATACTAATAATGAACCTTTAATGACTATAGAATTTCTAGGCAATGACAAAACTCTACAATAGTTTTCTGAAAATCTTCGATAATTTATTGATCATTTTTTAATATCCCTTCGCTCGATGTAGCACCATCAAGTCATCGAGATGCCATCGCGAATATCTTGTTGTACAATTCGATCTTGATGATCTTCTTCGCTCATAAGGCCCTTTCAACTAATGTCGTCACCACTGATAAAAGCAATGTGAGCTCAATGAGGCGATAAATCATAGCAAACATGATACGGCTTTTAAATACGAAGACGATGTCTAATTTTTCCTGATCAATGTTTTCTTGTATGTACTCATGCTCATAATTAGATAAATCCTCATATAAATCTATGTAATACGAGCACACACCTTGATTTAAGGACAAAGAATTTCATGCTGCTATAATAGATGAACCACCTGTCTCACTTTTTTTTGCTTTCTCAGCAGATAATTCATAAAACAGCTCTCTATGGATCCCCACAAGTGATAAATTCTCGTATGAATTGCTAAGGATCCAGTAAGTCCAACATTGATTCATTCGGACATGTCAATTCGACAAACATGCCCATAGTGACTTGGATGATGAATACCTCGGCGTCGAAAACTGGAGTCCTCCCTGACCTAAACAACTCACTTTTCGCCTATGACCAGTTTATGTAAATGGATTCGTTTGATCAAAAACTTATTCACATTAAACCTAACAAATGAGTAAACTGAGTCAAGACAAGAAAAGTTATGGAGCAACCCTAAAGATAGCTCATTAAAGAAATTGTTAAATCATTGGTAATAGAGTCTATAACAACATATAAGATGTTCACACTGTAAAATAATCAACAATGACCGTTTGTCTTCCTTTTTTCTTGATTCCCTCCCCCCCCCCCCAATTTTGTTACCATACCATCTATAACTAGGATTGTGATGTCATTTCTGCACAAACAGACATCTTCCAAGAGGTACTGTCAACTATCATTTCACCAATTGAGCACATATGCTCACTCCGTAACTAAACACATTGAATGAACTAATAAAATTAGATTTTTAGATCAATATATAATATACACAGTCAAAATAGAACCATTAAATATAACCAATGAATATCCCGACGACTTCATAAGCTTGCCAAAATACCTCATCTAGGAATTTGTTAAGAGTCAGGTTTTATTAAATTAATAATTAACCTATTGCAAGTAGAAACAGTTGGTTTCTGATTAGATAATACCTAGTCGATCTTTTCGATTAGATAATGTTATAGGTGCTGGGTAGGGTGCCCACTTATCCTATGTCGATGGTACTTCTTGAGGTATACTCCCATGGGACCTCGACGGTAGATTTGCCTTTTTTTTTAGCTTAGCCAACTTCTTGACTTTGCGGACAATGGAGGTTTAGGCGCTACTTTCATCCACTCACCTGATTTAGTCGGTCAGATGGTTCCAGTGGGTGACAAAGTTTGGGCCTCCGGTGCATTGCCACCTATTTCTAGAGCTCTCTTCTCCAATAAAATTTCCGAATTACTCTCACTAGCTTGGAGGCTTATGACAATATGTTTCCTCTTGTTGGAAAAGTAAATAAGGGACAAGAGCAAGAAGGTGGACGCGAGCCATCGCTCCGACATTCTGAAGGAGAAGTCTTTCATGGGAAAACACAAGAAGAGTTGAGCCAGAGGGAAGGCTTTTGTGGCTGCTTGATGTATCGTTCTCATATTCTTGGATTGCCATTTTGATGTCTTTTTGTTCATGGGTCACACATGTCGTTGTTGTTTTCTTGTTGGGGGTTCCTTTGCGAGGTGTTGATCCATGTGTCAGTAATATGCAGTTGTAGCATCAGGGGTGTGTGAAAGAACATTTTGTGATCTCTTAGTTTTGTGTGTTAGTTAACAACACTTAGGATGTCTAATCTGGTGTTAAGTGATGCAGGGTTTATTGTATACAACATGTGCATCATCACCAAAAAGTGAAAAGAGTTTCTGAAGCTGTTGATTTGTTGCTCAGCCCCTGGTGGGGGGCGGAGTTTCCGTCCCCCAAGACCGGAGTTTCCGGTCTCTGGACTTGTCCTCGAAGAAACAGCAAAGCTGCTGAAATGTTGCTCAGCCCCTGGTGTGGGGCGGAGTTTCCGGCCCTCAGGACCGGAGTTTCCGCCCCTGGCCAAACATTCCGGCCCCAGGGCACCGGAGTCTTTGCCCAAGTCTCTGCTGCGAAGTTGTTGCTCAGCTCCTGGTGTGGGGCGGAGTTTCCGCCCCAGGCCGGAGTTTCCGGTCACTAGGGCCGGAAACTCCGGTGTGATTCTTCTCTGCAACGGCTACTTTTCTGGGAGGGGTATATATACCCCTCCATCTACCTCCAGCCAGCTAGCTCGCCCAGAATTCAAGATCCCCATTGTTGCAAGCTCAAGAATCACTAGATCTCCCAATCCCTCCACCCAAACTCGTTGATCTTTGGAGGATTGAAGGAGAAGGCCCCGATCTACATCTTCACCGAGCCGTTTGTCATTTCCCCCTCATTCACTTGAGGGACCATTAGCTAGGGTTTCCACTAGGAAAACCTAGCCCCCTATTGTACTCACTTGATTGTCTTTGTGACAGATTGTAGCTGTTTGGGAGCCCCCAATCCTTTGTGGGTTGTGCCCCAAATCGTTGTTGTAAAGGCTCCGGACTCCGCCTCGAAGGTTTCCGATAGTTGAAGTGAACCAAACCTTTGTGGTGCGGTTCACCGGAGAAGAGGGTGAGGCCTTTGTGGCCGTTGAACCATTGTGTTGGTTCACACCTCTCCAACGAGACGTACTCCCCTAAAAAGGAGGAACTCGGGATTACATCCGTGTCTCCGCGTGCTTTGACTTCGGTTACCTCTATCCTTGTTTACCGCCTTATTATATCGTGCTTAGTTGCTAGCTTGTCATATAGGTAAATTCACCGTAGTTGCATATCTAGAGAATTTACCTTTTGTGTCAAGCCTAAATTGAAAAAGACTAAAATTGGAGTAGCACCTATTCACCCCCCCTCTAGGTGTCATACCGATCCTTTCAATTGGTATCAGAGCAGGCTCTCTTGTTTTGGGCTTAACCGCCTAAGAGAAGTATGACACAAAGTGAGGATGAGGCCGATCTTGCCAAGGCCAAAGAGACCATGGCATCCATGGCCGATATCAAATCGTTGGAAACAACATTGACATCGTCCATGAATGACATGAATGTCAAATTTGATGAGTTGCGTGACATGCTCATGAAACTCACAAATGCCAAGGTTTCGGAAACCATCCCACTAGAGGGTATCTCTAACTCCGATGAAGGTGATTCCGAGGAGGGTAAAAAGAAAAATGAGAAGGGGTGGAAACCACCTCCGGATCTAAACCATCTCCTCCACCTCCTACCAAGCATGAAGATGGGAAGGAAGAGTACCATAACGTTCCGGGATGGTACCCTATCGACCCACCTATCACCACCCGCATAAACCCCATTGGTCCTCCACCTAAGCTTAATGCATTAGCCTTTGCTAGTTGGCAACGCTCAATGAAATCTCATATTAACAGTGCCTCTATCGAGCTTTGGAGGATCATTGAAGATGGTACAAGGTTGCGGATCCAAGCAATGTGACAAGAAGAGAATTTGCCGAAAAGCAACTCAATGCCTCCGCACTCCATATGATTGAACTTTCAGTGAGTGAAAGTGACAAGCATTATGTTCTCAATGCCACCACCGCCAAAGAAGCTTGGAATTGTCTTGAGGTTGCATTTCTTGGGAATGAAAGCATGAAGAGAAACCGATATGAGTCTTTGAGCAATGATGCCGAAGGCTTCTACATGTTTGACAATGAGAATCATGAAGACATGTATGGAAGACTCAAGACTCTTGCAAAGGCCTTCTTTGATGTGGGGGCAACCTATGTGGATGATGCTTATGTCAAGAGGAAGTATGTGAATGCTCTCTTGCCTTCCGAGCCCATCGAGGTGAAGGCCATTCAAGGAAGACACAACTACAACGAAATGACATCCAATGAAGTTATGCAAGAAGTGCAAGCCTCCAAGGTTGCCACCAAGAATGCCGAAGATAGCCGTGCTAGGGCCATGGGGATGAAACAAGGCCCCTCACTTGCTTTGAAGGCCAAGGTGGTATGTCTTGATGAGGTTGAAGCGTGCCCAAGCAACATTGCTCCAAATGATCTTGAACCGGCTCTAAATGGTCATATAGCTCTTGCCACAAGAGAGTTTTGGCAAGACCCGGCAAAAGCTAAAGCCAAGGTTGATAAAGAGAACAACTCAAGTGGGAAGAAAGAGCTAGCCTCAAAGTGGAAGACGTGCTACAATTGTCATGACAAGAACCACTACATAAGAGAGTGTCCTTATGAGAACCGAGAGCAAAATGGTGGGAAGCTCATCCCCAAGGACCATTCAAGTTGATCCAAAAGAAGCCCGCAAGACCAAGGAAGCCTTTCTTCAAGAAGGCACCAAGAATTGTGTTGGTGGCACAAGAAGAATATGCCACAAGTGATTCCGAAGATGAAGATGCACCTACTAAAGAGGTAGCCGCATTGGCTATTGTATCAACTTCATCATCTTCTCTCTTTGAATCCCCCAATGAGAACTTCTCCACCAACAACGCTCGTTGCCTCATGGCTAATGTCACCGAGGTATCATCTCCTTCTCCCAAGACTATGCATGAAATGAGTGATCAATCTAGTCTTGTGATTAAGAAGAACTTGTTGCTTTCGATACTTTCATGACTAACTTGCAAGGTGAAGCTAAGGAACATGTTGAGTCTCTCATGAGACAACTATGTGCGGCCGAAGAACTTCTTCAAGAAAAGAGTAAGATTGAGAGAGAGGATTCTCTCACCATTGCCTCTTTGAATGCTTCCGTAGCATCCTTGAATGCCTCTCTTGATGAAGAGAGTGAAGAAAGATGTTCTCTTGAGGAAAGACTTGATCTCTTGATGCTAAAAATGATGATATCATTAATAAAATCATTAAGGATAGAGATCATGTCTTGCTAAATATAAAGTGCTTAAAAAGGAGAAAGTTGAACTTGGGGTTGCTAATGCTAGACTTCTTGAGGATATGGAGAAGCTTGACAAGGCTCACAAGGCCTTGGAAACAACTCACTCCCTTTTAGTCAAGTCTCATGAGCAACTTCAAACTCAACTTTCTAAATCTAGCTCAACTAGCATATCTATTCTTCCTCGTGTTCATGAAAATGTTATTGAAGAAAATGTTAGTGCCAAGACCTCTATTCCCAAAGGTAAAGATAAGGGTATTGCTTACTTATTTGAGCAAAAACCACACAAAGGGAAGGAGGGTCTTGGTTATGTAGCCGAGCCCAAGAAGAAAGTGGGCAACAACAAGAAGATCAAGACCAAGCCCGCACAAGCCAGACTTCCATTGCGGGTGGTAGTGCCACAAGGGGCAAGACCACTCGTAGTGACTTTGCGGGGCATAACAACCCCAACTATATTCTTTATGTTGATTATTATGGGGATGTTTATGCTCAATATGTTGGTCCATATGATGGTTACATTGATTACTCTATTTGGGTCCTAAGACCCTTGTTGCTAACCAAAGAGGACCCATTGAGAAATGGGTACCTAAATCCAAGCAATGATTTCTTGTAGGACTATGCTTCCGGTGGATCGAAATGGGTGGTTGATAGTGGATGCACTAGTCATATGACCGGAAGCAAGGAGATTATGACGGAGTTGAGACCAAATCTAAATAACTCATCCGTCTCTTATGGTGACAAGTCAAAGGCCGAGGTAAAGAGTCTCGGCAAGGTGGTAGTTGCAAGGGATATCACCCTTGTAAATGTCATGCTTGTTGAGTCTCTAGGTTACAATCTTATGTCCGTTCGTGCTCTTAATAAGATGAACTTTGATGTCCATTTTACTATTGATATGGTGGTACTCTTGAGGAGCAAGACTCTAAAGGTCATGTTCGTTGGGTATGTTGAAAATGAGTTGTTTGTGGTAGACTTTTCGGGGTCTACCAACACTCAAGCAATATGCCTATTCGGAAAGGCCGACGTGGGGTGGTTGTGGCATCGCCGCTTGTCCCATGTCAACATGAGAACTTTGCAAAGTCTTCACAAGGGTGGCCACATTCTTGGACTAAAAGAGGATGTTTCTTTTTCTAGAGATCGTCTTTGTAGGGCTTGTGTTGAAGGAAAGATGCATGATTCTCCCCATCCGGGCAAGACCATTATTTCATCAACGAGGATATTGGAACTTCTTCATGTTGATCTCTTTGGTGCCGTGCCTCAACCTAGTCTTGGTGGGAAGAAATATTGTTTGGTGATTGTTGATGACTATTCAAGATTTACTTGGGTTTATTTCTTCAAGACGAAGGATGAAACCCAACAAACCGTCATCGACTTTTCCAATATTGTTCAACGCCAATACAATGTCCCTATTTTGGTCATTAGGAGTGATAATGGCTCCGAGTTCAAGAACTACACCTTAAATGAGTTTCTTAGTGAAGAGGGGATTCGTCATCAATATTCCGCTGCATATACCCCTCAACAAAATGGTGTAGCCGAAAGGAAGAACCGGACTCTCATGGATATGGCAAGGTCTATGTTGGCGGAGTTTAAGTCTCCGCTATTCTTATGGGCCGAGGCTATCTCCACGGCGTGTCACTCATCTAACCGGTTATTCTTTCGTGTTGGCAAGAAGTTTACATCTTATGAGATGCTCACCGGCAACAAGCCCAATGTCTCCTACTACCGAGTTTTGGTTGTAAGTGTTTCTATAAGAACAAAAGTGTTCGTTTGTCTAAATTTGAATCTAAAGCTTTAGAGGGTGTTTTTGTTGGTACGGTGCCGAATCTCACACCTATAGAGTCTATGACAAGACCGTTGGGAAAGTCATAGAATCTTGTGATGTGAGGTTCGATGAGAATGACGGCTCCCAAGTGGCGCAATTTCATGTTTGTGATGTAGATAATGAGGAACCTCAAGAAGCAATAAGAAGAATGGGGGTTGGTTTCCATCGCCCCATTGAAATCCATCATGAGCCTCCTCAAGCAAGTCCTAGCTCCACTCATGTGGAGACTCCATCATCACAAGTTGAAGTTGCACCTTCTATGGAAGCAAATGATGCACCTACCCAAGAACAAGTTCAAGACCCTCCTCAAGTTGACCATGCTATGCAAGAACCAAGTTCTCCTATTGTTGATGCTAGCCAAGGTCATGACCAAGATCAACCCTCTCCTTCCTTTGTTGAAGATGCTTCAAGATGATCAAGGTCAACACCGGTCAAGACGGGGACTCAAATGATCAAGATGATCAAGCGAAATTCCTCGCATCAATGAGGATATCGAAACCCGTCGTATAGCAAGAGTCAAAAAGGATTGGAGAAGAAAGAGTCTTCATCTAGAAATATCATTGTTAATGTCAAGAACAAGGTCACCACAAGAAAACAATTGGCAAATTTCAATGAACATCAAGCCCACATCTCTATGGTGGAACCAAAGAAAGTCTTTGAAGCTCTTGAAGATCCGGATTGGTTGGAAGCCATGCATGAAGAGCTCAATAACTTCAAGCGCAACAAAGTGTGGAATCTAGTGGAGAAGCCAAAAGATTGCCTCAATGTTATAGGCACCAAGTGGATATTCAAGAACAAGCAAGATGAGCATGGAATGGTTGTGAGGAACAAGGCAAGATTGGTAGCTCAAGGGTACTCTCAAGTTGAAGGCATTGATTTTGGAGAGACCTATGCTCCCGTGGCTCGCCTTGAGTCCATCCGTATCCTTCTTGCATATGCATCACATCATAATTTCAAGTTGCAACAAATGGATGTGAAAAGTGCCTTTCTTAATGGTCCTTTAAAGGAGTTGGTATATGTTAAGCAACCTCCGGGATTTGAGGATCCACACTTCCCTAACCATGTCTACAAACTTGATAAGGCGCTCTATGGTCTCAAACAAGCACCTCGTGCTTGGTATGAGCACCTAAGAGAGCTATTGGTAGACCGTGGCTTTGAAGTGGGGCAAATCGATCCCACTCTTTTTACCAAGAGGGTTAAAGGGGAGCTTTTCATATGCCAACTTTATGTTGATGATATCATATTTGGCTCTTCTAACAAAGCTTTTAATGATGAATTTTCAAAGCTTATGACCGATAGGTTCGAGATGTCCATGATGGGAGAGTTGAAGTACTTCCTTGGTTTTGAGATCAAGCAATTGAGTGGAGGGACCTTCATCTCTCAAGCCAAATATATCCAAGACATGCTCAAGAGGTTCAAGATGCAAAATGCTAAAGAGAAGAAGTTTCCTATGGACACCAAGTGTCATCTTGAACTTAATCCAAAGGGTAAAGATAAGGATGTTGATCAAAAGCTCTATCGTTCTATGATTGGTTCTTTGCTTTATCTTTGTGCATCTAGACCCGATATTGTGTTGAGTGTAGGAGTGTGTGCAAGGTACCAAGCGGCTCCCAAAGAAAGCCACCAAACGGCGGTTCTTCGAATCTTTCGATATTTGGTTCATACCCCAAGGTTTGGTTTGTGGTATCCTAAAGGCTCAACTTTCTCTCTTGCCGGTTACACGGATTCGGATTGGGCCGGTTGCAAGGATGATAGGAAATCAACTTCCGGGGCTTGCCAATTCCTTGGTAGGTCCTTGGTGAGTTGGTCTTCTAAGAAGCAAAATTGCATATCTCTCTCCACCACCGAAGCCGAGTATGTGGCGGCCGCTAGTTGTTGCACTCAATTGTTGTGGATGAGGCAAACTTTAAAGGAATACGGTGTCCATTGTGACAAAGTGCCTCTTTTATGTGACAATGAAAGTGCTATCAAGATTGGCCACAACCCGGTGGAGCACTCAAGAACGAAGCATATTGAGATTCGCTATCACTTCATCCGTGATCACATCATCCGGGGTGATATTGAGCTTGGTATATTCCCACGAAGATCCAACTTGCCGATATGTTCACGAAGCCACTTGATGAAGCAAGGTTCACTTATTTGAGGCATGAGCTAAATATCATCGATTCGGGGAGCGTCGCTTGAATATCTTGCATACACACCTATATCTTAGCTATATGTTTGGTTTAGGTGTAGGCATGGACATAGGGGGAGTGCGGTCCTAATCCATTGGACTATCCCTCCCCCCATTATGCCGATAGAAAGAACTCATTTTGTCTCTATATTGTTCATTTTATGAATTGTGAGCTTAAATGACGAGTAGTGGCGGTGAACCCAAGATATATCTTCGCGGTGTCACACCACATACACTCATACATGGTGGCTTAGGCCACCGCCATCTTCTTTGTGAAGATTTGATCTTGTTGGAGCTTTATGGCCTTTTTGCCTATCCGTTGGTCTTTATGGAAAACACACTCAAATGATGCTTCTTAATGTTTTCTTTGTGCCTCTTACCAAGTTTGAGTGTGAAGTACCATTTCCAGTGACTTTGTGTCCCATCCCAGGCCTATCCCTTCTGAAAACTTGCTCCTCTTGCATCTTGCATGTTCAACAACAAATCTGGCATTTTTGAGTTGGTGGGGCCGGAAACTCCGGTCCTTTGGGCCGGAATATCCGGTCTGACTGAAGTTTCCGCCCTAAACCCGGAATCTCTGGCTTAGGCCGGAGACTCCGGTGTTTAGGCCGGAAACTCCGGTCTGGGCAGTTCTCGCAGGGGTCCAAAAGGGGATCGGGGTGGGAGTTGACTTCACAACTCCCACACACCCCCGACCCCCAACCTCTCCCCTGCAGCCGCCGCCGCCTCGAAGTGCCTCCGGCTGCTCCCCGCCGCCGGAATCCGCCGTGCCTCCGGCCTACTCCTCCTCACCAACGCAGGGGACCTTCCTCTCCTTCGTTTGGGCTGCACCATGGACAAAAAGGGTACCTCCTCTCTCTCCTTAGGTTTTTCACCTCGATCTAAGTTTGGAGAGTAGTTCCCCTAGTTTTTCATGGTGTAGAATCTTCTAGATGGCAAGGTGTATCCTAGATTTAACCCTAGAATTCTCAGCACAAAGTTTCTTGAACTAAATCGAGGTTCCCCATCTCAGGGCCGGAGACTCCGGTCTTCCAGGCCGGAAACTCCGGTCAGGGCCGGAATCTCCGCCCCCTGAGGCCGGAAACTCCGGTGTAGATCAGACACTTTGTGCCCAGAATTCTTTGGTTACTTCTTCTTTGGTTCCTGGACATGCAAGCTTATCCCCATGCTTTTCTCCTATTCTGTTTTTCACAGGTGTGCAGAGGACAAAGTCTTCCATGAAACATCCTGAAAAGTCACCAAGAAAAGCCATCGTGCTCAAACAAGGGACAAGCTTCTGTTTGACAGCAGCGCTGGCCGTCTGAGACAGCAGAGTACCATAGATGAAGAAGCCACAAGACATGCTGCCCTAGGTGGGTTTGATGATGAAGAAGAGGCCGAGAGAGCTCATTTTGACTCCTTGACCACTGTTTTGGGCATGGGGAAGATCGAGTTTCGTCGGATGAGATCTCAGCAGTTCTATGACTTGCCATCCAACACCGATGATCCTAATTTTCCAAGGAGAGAGCAGCAGCTGATCATGAATGAGATTATGCCCGCATTGAGAAGCATATGGTGTGTGAGCAAAAGGTGTTGAGCCTTGAGAGCTTGGACAAGAAGCCTTATTTTCAAGAGGCCGTGTGGATTGCTCGGAAGCTTGGACTTGAGAGGCTCATCTCTCATGTTCATGAAGATTATGATATTCAGCTTGTGCATCAGTTCTTTGCCACAGTGGTGTTTGATAATGATGAAGATGTCACCATGACTTGGATGACCGGTTCTCAAAAGTGCACCTCTAACTTTGTGGAGTTTGGAAGATGTTTGGGATATAAGTTCAAGGGGCCACTACTTGTGTTGGGAAGAGGATGCATGTGGAAGGGGCTGCCTACAACAAACGCCGCTTGCGCCCTTTATATTCAGTTGCATCATCCGTTGGCACCAATCAAGACCTCCTCCCCACCTTCAACATTTTCCTTCGCATGGTTCGGCTCAATCTTGCTCCTCAAGCCGGAAATGTGGATGCCATTCGTGGAGGGCTTGTCAATCTCTTATACCATGCTTACAAGGTGCTCCAAGCCGGTCCGGATTGCGAAGGCCAAGAAGTTGATGTCATGGATTTCATCAAGTGTGAAATGCATTGGGCCATTTTTGAGCACAAGAACCCTCTCTATGCACCTTATGTGATGAAGCTCATCCTCTCCAAGGTCTCCAACATCGATACCTCTCGCCTCACCAAGCATGCCAAGGGGACTCTCCACCAACTTAGCAAGCACACCAAGCAACCGTCTTCCTCTCGAGCACCTCCTCCGCAATCTAGTAGTGAGGAAGCGGAGACCGAGGCCCCAATGCCTAAAAGGAGAAGCAAGAATGCCGACCCTCCCTCATATCTTCAAGGAAGGGCCAAGTGAACTCGGAAGTGAGTAAACTCTCTTGGTGGAAGAGAAAGTTGCTTTGCATGGATGTTGCACTTCACAAGGAGAACCACGCCTCATATGTGAGAGAGAAGCACATCATTGACAACCAACAAATCATGATCAAGGAGTTGCGCAAGCTCAACAATGGTAGTATCACTCCTCCTCCGGAAGAAGATGAAGATGGCAATCCTATTATCTCCTCCTCGTCGGCCGAGACTATCCCTTTGAGAAATGGAACGAAGACATCTTTCCTTGGTCGGATTATGCGGATGTGACTTCATTGCCCTCCACTTCTCGCAACACCGGCAAGGCTCCCATGAACCTTTCCGATGAGGACTACAATCAAGAAGGGGAAGGTGATGATGACATGGAAGAAAGCTCCGGGTGATCTCCATGGGTTCGTGTAGTTATGCTCTTTTCCCTTTTTGGCGTCTCGATGCCAAAGGGGGAGAAGTAGTTCTATTAGGTTCTCTCCGGGATTTGCATGGGTTGGACACAAGCATGTGCTTTTATCATTTTATTGCGCTTGTGTCTTTTTATGTTATTTGGAACTTATTTGCATCTTATGTGTTGTGAACTATGTGAGTGTAAGACATATGGATTTCTATTATGTATGGTTGAACCTACATTATTGTGCTATGGTTATATGGATGTTTATCTACATTTATATGCACAAGGTATGGTTTTTATCTCTAGACTCAACCTACTTTGTGATATGTCTTGTTTGTGAAATGTATCGTTTACATATCATGTCGCCTTGTTGTGGAACTTGTCTCTCTATATGTGTGCATTTGCATTCCAAAGCAAATGAGTTATATGCACACATCTAGGGGGAGCTTTTCATTTGTTAAACATGATAGTGTGGTGAACTTTATTGCAAATCCGTGTGTTGTCATCTAACACCAAAAAGGGGGAGATTGAAAGACATTTTGTGATCTCTTAGTTTTGTGTGTTAGTTAACAACACTTAGGATGTCTAATCTGGTGTTAAGTGATGCAGGGTTTATTGTATACAACATGTGCATCATCACCAAAAAGTGAAAAGAGTTTCTGAAGCTGTTGATTGTTGCTCAGCCCCTGGTGGGGCGGAGTTTCCGTCCCCAAGACCGGAGTTTCCGGTCTCTGGACTTTCCTCGAAGAAACAGCAAAGCTGCTGAAATGTTGCTCAGCCCCTGGTGTGGGGCGGAGTTTCCGGCCCTCAGGACCGGAGTTTCCGCCCCTGGCCAAACATTCCGGCCCCAGGGCACCGGAGTCTTTGCCCAAGTCTGCTGCGAAGTTGTTGCTCAGCTCCTGGTGTGGGGCGGAGTTTCCGGCCCCTGTAGGCCGGAGTTTCCGCCCCAGGCCGGAGTTTCCGGTCACTAGGGCCGGAAACTCCGGTGTGATTCTTCTCTGCAACGGCTACTTTTCTGGGAGGGGTATATATACCCCTCCATCTACCTCCAGCCAGCAGCTCGCCCAGAATTCAAGATCCCCATTGTTGCAAGCTCAAGAATCACTAGATCTCCCAATCCCTCCACCCAAACTCGTTGATCTTTGGAGGATTGAAGGAGAAGGCCCCGATCTACATCTTCACCAGCCGTTTGTCATTTCCCCTCATTCACTTGAGGGACCATTAGCTAGGGTTTCCACTAGGAAAACCTAGCCCCCTATTGTACTCACTTGATTGTCTTTGTGACAGATTGTAGCTGTTTGGGAGCCCCCAATCCTTTGTGGGTTGTGCCCCAAATCGTTGTTGTAAAGGCTCCGGACTCCGCCTCGAAGGTTTCCGATAGTTGAAGTGAACCAAACCTTTGTGGTGCGGTTCACCGGAGAAGAGGGTGAGGCCTTTGTGGCCGTTGAACCATTGTGTTGGTTCACACCTCTCCAACGAGACGTACTCCCCTAAAAAGGAGGAACTCGGGATTACATCCGTGTCTCCGCGTGCTTTGACTTCGGTTACCTCTATCCTTGTTTACCGCCTTATATATCGTGCTTAGTTGCTAGCTTGTCATATAGGTAAATTCACCGTAGTTGCATATCTAGAGAATTTACCTTTTGTGTCAAGCCTAAATTGAAAAAGACTAAAATTGGAGTAGCACCTATTCACCCCCCCCCTCTAGGTGTCATACCGATCCTTTCAGTGTGTTTATTGGTATGAGGCGTTTGCGGAGTTTCAAGCTTTGGAGATTACTAACCAAACTCACTCCTCTTTGTGCCAAAGTTCTAAAAGGCCAGTACTACCCTCACTGTGATGTTTGGGATGATCCTTGGCTTACATCATCTTCGTTCACACGGAGGACATTGTTTCAACATGAAGATGGTACAGAAAAGAGCTTAATGGAGTGTGGGAGAGGGAATTACGTACCCAGTCGAAGACAACAAGGGCGGAAAACTGCCATGCCACCGATGGCAGGGGTGTGTCGACGAGCACAGAGCACCTACGCCGCTCGTACATCACCCGCACCACATGTAGCGGCAGCTGAAAGTCCAGTAGCACCTTGAGGAACCTGCGAAAAGAACCATGTACGACGTGTGTGCAAATGATGATAGAGAGCTCAAGTTCAAAAAAGGAAATAAATGATGATAAGAGAGGTCGTAAGTGGCGGAACTTGGGCCCGTTGCATGTGGGGAGGGCAGATGGATGAATAGGGCAACATAAGCCTATTTTTGAGATTTAGGGGGGCAGACGGCCCATATACGGGGCCTTCCTTTGTTAAATGTCCATGGGCTAGGGGCGGTGGCCCCTGACTTTGTTTTAGCTCCGCCAATGCCGGCCCGTATTTGGTGTCGAATCACCAAATAGTTTCTTGTAGTATTCAGAAATGTATGTTTTTCAATTCTCTTGGCCTATAATGGTTCCTTCGTCTTGCTCTAATTGAATTTTTTTCCTTCTTCCTATGCTTCCCGTTAGCGATAAGATGAAAATATTTAGTATTATTAACCCCCTCCTAGATATATTTACCTTTACCCTTTGAGCCCATTTTGTCTCCTCTTCACGTCTAAGGCAACAGATTCTATCATTTGCTTCTCTCAAAGCATCCCGCTCGGACACAGAGAGAGGCGTGTTTTCAGCTTTAACATCCAACTCATCTATAATTTTTTACCATGTTTCTTTTTCTTGTTTATACTTGCCACTTTGGTTCTTCGCCCAACCTCTCAAAAAACGCCGTAGGTGTCTAATTTTATTTTGCCACACCTCGATAGGTGTGTCCCCTTTGACATATGCAGCCCACTCGGCTGCCACCTTCTCATAAAAACCCTCTAACCGAAGCCATGAGAGTTCGAAAGAAAATGTGCTTTATTTCCTATATGAGCATGAACTCCTGAATCTACCAACAAAGGTGTGTGTGATCGGATACCGTACGAGTTAAAACCTAAACCGTAACAAGTGGGAACTTCTGTTCCCATTCCACCGAAGCCAGAATCCTATCCAATTTTTCGAAAGTTGGATCAGTCCTTCTGCTGGCCCATGTATATTGTCTGCCCGAAAGCTCAATTTCTTTTAATTCCAGACTTTGAATGATGGCATTAAACATGATTGGCCATCTCGGGTTGTAACTATCATTGTTCTTCTCTTCAGGTTTTCGAATTATATTAAAGTCCCCACCCACCATCATTGATAGTGGTTCATTTTCACATAATCGAACTAACTCTGATAAAAATTGTGGTTTATGTTCCTCTTGGGCTGCACCATAAACTGACACCAAAACCCACTCGAAACCATCATTTTTAGATTTAACGAAAAGCTTTACACAAAAATCTCCTACGTCCACCTTTTTCACCTGAATGGTCGCGGTATTCACTCCTATGAGCATACCTCCCGACCTACCTCTAGGTGGTAGACAAAACCAACTGAAATCAAAACCAACCGCCAAATTTGTTAGAAAAGGTGTCGAAAAATTAGACCTCCCAATCTCCGATAAAGCTATAAAGTCTAATTTTCTTTCCCTAATTGTTTCTTTGACAAAAAAGTGTTTACCAGGTCACGAAAACCCTCAATGTTCCAAAAAAGTCCTTTCAAATTAGAAATCTTTACTCTTTGATTGGATTTTAATTCTAGCACTTCTTCTTCTATTCGGACATGAATAATCCTTTCTTTTTCTAGGTTTCTTAACCTTTTCTATCGCCACAGGACAATCCACTCTATCCTCAAAAACCCTAGAACATTCTTCATCTCAGCCCACTGTAAGTATTTGACTATTTGTTTGTCTATACGCTACATCTCCATCTTAGCCTTGGAGTCGAGAACTGTTCTATATAATCGGCATATGTATTGTGTATATTTGCCATCAGTATACAACACATCAAGGTTTATAATTTTGACGTTATGTAATCCGCTCTTCGTTGGTGAAGGTGGTCGTCAGATGGGCGAGGACATTACATGCAACACCAATATTTATACTATAATATGTATAAAGCGCGACTGCAGCGGCTCAAAAAATTTCTGCTGCTTAACGATGCCCGGTAACCAGTGCTGGTGGACCGCCGAAGAGTGCAGGAAGGTCTGCCCGGCGTCGAAACCTGCTCAGTTGGAGTTAAATCCAGCCTCACGATCTGGTGGCAGCGTTTGATAGTGTTATTAGGTATCGAGGGCAAGACTTTTTTTAGATTGACTATGTATATATCAGAAATCGAATTGACTATGACACCCTTTCAATAATTTAAACCTTTTTCTGGGCCAATGCAATAAAAAATCTAAGAGCCTATTCTATCTCGTCACATCCCCAAATCATTCTACCGTGTGGTGGGTTCTATCGGTGGCGGAGGACAGAAAAAAATGTGAGTTTGGACGAACCCTAAATTTTTTTGCAAAGACCAAAATATTCTCGAGACATTAATGCTATACATGATTGTAACACAACCACTTAATACGGAGTACGTTAAAAATAGAAACATATATTTGTGTATAAGTAGAATCTAAAAATATACCAATACTAATAATGAACCTTTAATGACTATAGAATTTCTAGGCAATGACAAAACTCTACAATAGTTTTCTGAAAATCTTCGATAATTTATCGATAATTTTTTTTTGAATATCCCTCGCTCGATGTAGCACCATCAAGTCATCGAGATGCCATCGCGAATATCTTGTTGTACAATTCGATCTTGATGATCTTCTTCGCTCATAAGGCCCTTTCAACTAATGTCGTCACCACTGATAAAAGCAATGTTAGCTCAATGAGGCGATAAATCATAGCAAACATGATACGGCTTTTAAATACGAAGACGATGTCTAATTTTTCCTGATCAATGTTTTCTTGTATGTACTCATGCTCATAATTAGATAAATCCTCATATAAATCTATGTAAGACGAGCACACACCATGATTTAAGGACAAATAATTTCATGCTGCTATAATAGATGAACCACCTGTCTCACTTTTTTTTTTTGCTTTCTCAGCAGATAATTCATAAAACAACTCTCTATGGATCCCCACAAGTGATAAATTCTCGTATGAATTGCTAAGGATCCAGTAAGTCCAACATTGATTCATTCGGACATGTCAATTGGACAAACATGCCCATAGTGACTTGGATGATGAATACCTCGGCGTCGAAAACTGGAGTCCTCCCTGACCTAAACAGCTCACTTTTCGCCTATGACCAGTTTATGTAAATGGATTCGTTTGATCAAAAACTTATTCACATTAAACCTAACAAATGAGTAAACTGAGTCAAGACAAGAAAAGTTATGGAGCAACCCTAAAGATAGCTCATTAAAGAAATTGTTAAATCGTTGGTAATAGAGTCTATAACAACATATAAGATGTTCACACTGTAAAATAATCAACAATGACCGTCTGTCTTCCTTTTTTTTTGATCCCCCCCCTCCCCCCCCCCCCCCCCCATTTTGTTACCATACCATCTATAACTAGGATTGTGATGTCATTTCTGCACAAACAGACATCTTCCAAGAGGTACTGTCAACTATCATTTCTCCAATTGAGCACATATGCTCACTCCGTAACTAAACACATTGAATGAACTAATAAAATTAGATTTTTAGATCAATATATAATATACACAGTCAAAATAGAACCATTAAATATAACCAATGACATATCCCGACGACTTCATAAGCTTGCCAAAATACCTCATCTAGGAATTTGTTAAGAGTCAGGTTTTATTAAATTAATAATTAACCTATTGCAAGTAGAAACAGTTGGTTTCTGATTATATAATACCTAGTCGATCTTTTCGATTAGATAATGTTATAGGTGCTGGGTAGGGTGCCCACTTATCCTATGTCGATGGTACTTCTTGAGGTGTACTCCCATGGGATCTCGACGGTAGATTTGCCTTTTTTTAGCTTAGCCAACTTCTAGACTTTGCGGACAATGGAGGTTTAGGCGCTACTTTCATCCACTCACCTGATTTAGTCGGTTAGATGGTTCCAGTGGGCGACAAAGTTTGGGCCTCCGGTGCATTGCCACCTATTTCTATAGCTCTCTTCTCCAATAAAATTTCCGAATTACTCTCACTAGCTTGGAGGCTTATGACAATATGTTGCCTCTTGTTGGAAAAGTAAATAAGGGACAAGAGCAAGAAGGTGGACGCGAGCCATCGCTCCGACATTCTGAAGGAGAAGTCTTTCATGGGAAAACACAAGAAGAGTTGAGCCAGAGGGAAGGCTTTTGTGGCTGCTTGATGTATCGTTCTCATATTCTTGGATTGCCATTTTGATGTCTTTTTGTTCATGGTCACACATGTCGTTGTTGTTTTCTTGTTGGGGGTTCCTTTGCGAGGTGTTGATCCATGTGTCAGTAATATGCAGTTGTAGCATCAGGGGTGTGTTTATTGGTATGAGGCGTTTGCGGAGTTTCAAGCTTTGGAGATTACTAACCGAACTCACTCCTCTTTGTGCCAAAGTTCTAAAAGGCCAGTACTACCCTCACTGTGATGTTTGGGATGATCCTTGGCTTACATCATCTTCATTCACACGGAGGACATTGTTTCAACATGAAGATGGTACAGAAAAGAGCTCAATGGAGTGTGGGAGAGGGAATTACGTACCCAGTCGAAGTCAACAAGGGCAGAAAACTGCCATGCCACCGATGGCAGGGGTGTGTCGACGAGCACGGAGCACCTACGCCGCTCGTACATCACCCGCACCACATGTAGCGGCAGCTGAAAGTCCAGTATCACCTTGAGGAACCTGCGAAAAGAACCATGCACGACGTGTGTGCAAATGATGATAGAGAGCTCAAGTTCAAAAAAGGAAATAAATGATGATAAGAGAGCTGGTCGTAAGTGGCGGAGCTTGGGCCCGTTGCATGTGGGGAGGGCAGATGGGATGAACAGGGCAACATAAGCCTATTTTCAAGATTTAGGGGGGCAGACGGCCCATATACGGGGCCTTCCTTTGTTAAATGTCCATGGGCTGGGGGCGGTGGCCCCCCTGACTTTGTTTTAGCTCCGCCAATGCTGGCCGGTCGTAGCACGGAGTACTACTAGGTATAGGAAAGAAATGCACGTACGTGAATGCGGAGAAGCCAACATCGTCTGCGATGGTGATCTAGATGAGAGCCCCGACGTGCAGTACTAGGGTGATGCTCCTGAACATCACAACTGCGGTGGTCAATCTCAGCGATGCAATTGCCATTACCTGCAGTCCTGCTTACAAAGTGAAACGACAAATAATTACTAGGAAAATGCAACTCCACAACTATGAGGATCTCCTACGCTTATCTGAGACATCCAAATGCTTTACGATCTGTGCACAAATTATCAATAAATTTTCGAATATCAATGAATTATCAATAATTTCTGGATTTATGTAATCTAATTTTTAGATGCATGTAATAACAAGAAATTTTTGTACATGCATTGAAAAAAATTAAACCACGCATTAACATTTGTTTTAGTTTTATCAATACATCAATTAGTAGGAATAATATCGTTTCGAAACTTGTAATTGTCACAGGATATTAAAACCTTGGACTATATTTACATAGTTTTCATGCAGAAAAAAAGAAACAACGCAATAGCACGGTTCCACTACCATGCAAGTTCACATACAAATACCAGCCGCCTAAAATAAATTTCCACTGATTCGATTTTTTTGCATACATTTCTGAAACATCATTGGAACTGCTCGCTGTCATACAATTTCTGAATTAAGCAGCATCTGAAACCATAGATTGCATCTTGTCCTCCATAGTAGGGTTTGGAATAAAAACAGAATATTGAAACCGAATTCATTGAAAGAACATTAACCGGGAGTAATTTCGGTGGATAAAAATGATAAACCAAATTAGCCGAATTTGGTTTTGACCTTTGTTTAACCAAAATATAAAAAATAACCGAGACATAGCTGAGAGAGACCAGGACCCTCTCATCCAGACATTCGGTCTAAGCCCGTCTGGCAGTACTGCACGTCTGAGAGACCGAGACTGCATGTCTCCTAGGACTTCATGCACGTTCGCGCTCGCACATAAATGGAGGTGGAGAGTAGGGCTGGAATCGAGCCGAGCCGAGCCGGCTCGAGGCTCGGCTCGGTCAGGCTCGGGAAAACACGAGCCGACCCTGGCTCGGCTTGCACCTGAAAATTTAGCAGAAAGTGGGCTCGTGGCTCGGCTCGTCAGGCTCGAGGCCGAGCCGAGCCGGCTCGCGAGCCTCAGCAATTTTTTTTACACATGAATCGATCAAATTATCAAAGACGTGCTGGCGTTGACCCCATCCACGCATCGGCATCGTGCCCGTGCTCTGTCTCTCCTTCCCCATCGTGCTCCTCATCCCTAGGGTTACCCCGCCGCCGGCCGCCACCACCACCGCCGCCGGCCGCCACCACCACCGCCGCCGACGCCGGCCGCCATCACCGTGCGGCGTGCGGCATTGTCTAAAAAAACAAAGTTGCGGCGTGCGGCGAGGGTGAGTCTACCTAGGTCGTTGCACGAAGCCAGGGCACGGCGGCCGTCAGGGCTCCGGCGAGCAACACCGGGCCTCTGGACCGCGAGGAGCTGTTCCGGTTCCGCGTCCGTCCGGACCGGTTTGGCAGTCGTCAAGACCCGATGAGCGCCTTGCCTCCTCCTCGATTCGCGCCGCCTAGTTTTTTTCGTGTCTATGGATGTTTAGCCGGATGTGGTTCGATAGAGTGGGGAGTGTCGTGAATTCGTGATGTTTGATTGTGCCGCCAGCATCCAATTTGGTAGCTCGGTTTGCTGATTCAGCTTTATAACATGTGCGTTGCCTGTGAAATTTGATGAACATTCGTCGGTAAATTTTTCCAGCGTTCATTTTGAGCCGGTAAGGTAGGTCACTTGGCATGTGGTTGTAGCATCTGGATTGCAAAGTTTGAGTAATAGATTCTCCTGGTTACGGATTAAAAGTGTTGTATGGCCCTTCCGGTTTACTGGATTCTACTGGGGGCGGGTGAGCTGCGCGCTAGCTTTCCTAAAATTTAGTCATGGTTCCACTACCTGCTCCACTTATGAACTCATCTTGCCGGATGCAATTTTTAGGCTCTCTGTTGATTTCTGGTACCGTTTGTTGTTCTTGTTAGTAGAATGGTAGTAGCAGTAGCACACTAGCACTCCAGGCTCTCTGTTTAGGACTACGGTATGATGCAATTTTTAGGACTGCTCGAGGTACTGATGCAATTTTTCGCTACTGTGTGACAGAGACAACCCATACTCACCACAATTACCGACGATGCAACCTCGTAGTGCTGCTTCACAAGCAAAATCGCAGAGAAAGAGGGCTGCGTACCACAACGCGATGAACTCCAAAACAGCTGGTTTACTCAGCATCTCTTCGACTAACCCATCATCGTCGCAAGCAAGAGCAGTGGATTCGTCGCAGCTGGAAACGGTAATTTGGCTTCCCCTTCTGAAATTGATGCAACTGCTCTAGTACTTGTTGTTTGTTCGGTGTGATTAAATCGTTGCGATTACTCTTATGTGCAACCGACAACTTTGTCCGATGATGATGAGGAAGAGAATTCTTATGACAAGAACGATGACATGGAGGAGGACAATTTATTTGTTGATGGTCATATTGAGATACCCATACCCAAAGATGGTCACATTCAGATATCCGATGATGATGGGGTTTCTGTGAGAAAGAACAAGCGGCAAAAGGGAATGAAGGTTGGTCCGAAGGTTGTTGTTTCGTCGAGCAGCAAGGCTGGTTCAAAGGTATGGGATCACTTTGAGAAGGTTCCTCAGCCAACCCAAATGGAGGTTGGTGTTGTCATGGTTATTATGGCACAATGCAATTATTGCAAGAAGTTCTTCTCCTACAAAAAGGAGCAAGGAGGAGCCACTTCACATCTCTTGAGAAAAAACCGCAACTCATGTCCTGACTACAAGATTGCAATGGCAGCTGCGGCAAGTCAAACCCTTCTCAATTTTTAGCCATCTAGTGGATGTGATTCTACTATTCCTTTTTTGCAATCCTCTAGGGAGTTTAGTCAAGAGGAGGCTAGGAAGTTAATTGCTAAGATGATTATATGCCATGATTATCCATTTAGGGTGGTAGAGTACACATGGTTCAACATAGTGATGAAATATTTGAATCCTCGTTATGAGTTTATTGGTAGGAAAACCATTAGAAAGGAATGCTTGAAGGTGTTTGAATCTGAGAGAGAGAGAGCCTTAAGAAAGTTCTTAAAGGTGTGGACACCATTGCTTTAACTACTGATTTGTGGACATCCAACCAAACACTTTCCTATATGTGTTTAGTTGGACACTTCATTGATAAAAATTGGAATATGCAATGTCGTGTGCTGAATTTTGTGGAGTTGGACCCTCCACATAGTGGAAACGTAATTGCACAAGCAGTGTTTGAATGTGTGGCTGCATGGAACATAGAAGATAAAATCATCTCAATCACTCTAAATATCCTACTTCCAATATTTTTTATCCTCACATTGTCAATGTCAAAATTGCACTTAGAGATGCTTGTGATTCAACCAATCCGAATTTGAAAGTTATGGGGGAGGCAATGATGGATAAATTCAACAAGTATTGGGATGAGCCCAATAATGTCATGGTGATTGCTACCATTCTTGATCCAAGGTACAAGCTGAGATACATTAATTGGTGTTTCAAAAAGATCTATGATCATGAGGAAGCTATGGATGAATATAACTTGGTAGAGGAAGAGCTAGGAAAATTTTATGACACTTATGATATGCATCACCGACATGAGAAGGCTGATTCGTATAGAACAAATTTATCCTCCTCTACAATTGATGATACAAGTTCCTCTCTACCCTCAAGTGCTAGCGAGTTTACCTCCTTCTTGAGCGCATCTTCCTTGGAGACATCAAAGAATGAGCTTGGCAAGTATCTTGATGAGGAGAATGAGAGCTTGCTAAACAAAATCTTTGATGTGCTATTGTGGTGGAAGCTGAATGCACATAGATACCCAGTGATAGCAAAGATGGCAAAGAATTTCTTGAGTATACCAGCCACTTCCGTGTCTTCGGAATCAACTTTTAGCACCGGGGGTCGAGTTCTTGATGACTATAGGAGTTCTCTAAAGCCAGCCATGGTTGAGGCATTGGTGTGTGCTTCTAGCTGGATAAAAGGTTCTCAAAATGATGTCAAAGTTTCAATGAATGTGGTATGTGCTATAATTTTTTATTACCTTTCTTATTTATTACCTTATTACCTTTCTTATGCTCATGTACTTTTTTGTCTCTCTTGTAGGAGCCAGATGATGATGATGATGATGATGTGGAGACCATTTCGTTTCCAAAAAGTGTGGTGGGGAGCAATTGGTAAGTTCTATTTGATGTATTATTTGTTGTATTTGCTTGCTGGACCTTTCTATACAGCAAAAACCTGATGCAAACTTGGTTAAGTGGTGCTTATTTCTTGTATATACTTGCTGAAATTTTCTATACAACAAAAAACTGAAGCAAAATAGTGTAAATGAGTCTTATTTGCTATATTCGCTTGCTGGAACTTTTTATACAGCCAAATAACTGAAGCAAAATAGTGTCAATGGTGCTTATTTACTTCATTTACTTGCTGGAACTTTTTATACAACCAAAAACCTGATGCAAACTAGTATAAATGATGCTTATTTCTTGTGTATACTTGCTGAAACTTTCTCTACAACAAAAACCTGATGCAAACTAGTATAAATGGTCCTTATTTTTTGTATGTGCTTGCTGAAATTTGTCTATCTACACTTCAGATTCGACATGGCCTCTAACAAGTGACAAGCGCCGACAAGAAGATGAAATGATGGCGCAATGGTCCTTTTGTGGTTGAACTTTATGTTAAATTGTTAAGACTTTTGTTTCGATCGAGCTACAACTCATGGCGTGTTCTATTTGTTGAACTAAGTGCACTTGTGTTTGTGATGTATGAGACTATTGTTTGTGATGTATGAGACTATTGTTTGTTGCCTTGTTTCGATCCCATCTTATTTGACATGTCTTTGTGTGATCGACTTGTTGTCATGGATGCCATTGTTGTTTAGTTCATGCCACTGTTATATATCCATGCTCTCTTGCTGATTACAATTGCAAAGTGTTACATTTTTGGCAAAGACCATGTCAATTTTTTTTATTTCATCGAGCCTTCGAGCCGGCTTGCGAGCTTCACCGAGCCGGCTCGTCGAGCCTCGAGCCTTGTCCGGGAGGTCAAGGCTTGGCTTGCACCACCTTCGAGCCGAGCCGAGCCTCGAGCCTCGAGCTTCAGGTCCTGCCCTAGTGGAGAGTGTTGTACAAACAACCGTGGATGAGGAGACCAGCCGTAGTAGTAGCATGGTTTTGGTTCCCGAATAAAAAAAAACATCGAAGGGGCTCGGGATTCCCGGTTATCGTGGTAACCGAGATATCCTGGATGGTTATCGAACAAATTTAAAATCAAAATTTGAATTCAAATTTTCCCAAGAAATGTTATTTAGTTTTTAAACTCTAATTGGATACAATCTGGCTCGTAGCGCAGCGGTAAGGCCCGGTTTGGTCGTGTGCGCACCTAGTAGGTTGCATTTTTTATCCTTGTTCCTCACTTTGTTTTTCATATTTATGGAGATTCAATCTTGCACGAGAGAATAATACTCAAAACACTAAAAAAAAAGACACGTCCGGCCAAAGATCTCGAACTCGTGACCTGCGCGTCTTTTCCAACGGGAAACATCTTCTGACTTAGTCAGATACTGGGAATACATTCAATTTAGCTAATTCAAGGCGTTCAAATTTATTTATTTTTGAAAAAAATATCGATTTTTTTTAGCCAGTAAGCACATTTTACGGGTGCTCGGGAACCTCGGTTACCGAAGTGCACGGCCCATCTTGAACAGGCTGAGGGGAGCCGGCGCAGTTCGCGGCTAGGCCTACGCGCACGCAGCCCATCAGGCCTGGCAATCCCTTCGTATATCAAGCCTAACCCTCGCGGGGATCTACAAAAAAAAACACCACTGGGTCTAGGGTTTATCCGCTTCGCCTTCCGCACCCAGCTTGCGCCACCGCTCGTCGCCGGTTCTCCCCTCAGCCTGGTGGCAATCCCAGGTAAGTGTAATTTTTAAATTTCAAACAAATTCTAATACGCACTATATATATATATTATGTTGCTAACGATTACATTACAATATCTGTTTACAGGAACAAGAACGACATACTCACTATTCAGCAAGGCCATCACAAGAAGTTTTATCACGAAACAGTGCCCTTGAAAGATTATGTAGTATATTTGAACTTTCATCATAGCAAAGAAGGCATTCAAAATGTTGATGTACGTCCACGGCGGCCAAATCATTTGTACACTGTGTAACAGCTACATTGGCTACATGAAAGAGTACAAAGTATTTCCTAATGAAATTACTCACATAACTTTTTCTTGCCCCTCTTCTGGTGCAACAAACATTCTGACTATTGCCACGTTGCTCGACGAAAAGTCACTTTTGACTCTAAAGCATCAGTGATCCCTTATTTTAAATTTTTAAAAATCTGATTTACATTTTTCTGAAAAATCTGAATCAAAAATCTTGATGTAGCCAATGGATAATGATGCATCCTACATGCATGCAAATCACAATGCTAAATTCTTTGTATTATGGGCTACAAAAAAATTATAAAATCTTGTATATTTTAGAGTTTTGAAAGTGTGTATACGCAGATCCACGCATTTTTCATTTTTGTGTAGCTCATTATATAAAGTATTTTAAATTGAGATTTTCCGCGATTGTGATATGCATTATTGACAACATGCACAATCTTGTTTTTTCAGATTTCAAAACTTGTGAATATGATTGTTTTAATTTATATGTTGGTAGTATGGGCAACACAACTTTCAAAATCGAGAGCATTGCAACACAACTTTCATAATCGAGAATCATTGCACGATCATATTGCATTCTATTCAACAGAATTTAAAAACCACTACATTACACTGACTCAGTAACGTAAAACAATATAAACCAAAGGAAACATACCTAAGTCCTTCCTTTTGACGACTTATTTTCTATCAATGAAACTACGTCTTTGAACCAAAAACAATATCTATATAATATGGACATACGTTAGCAAAAATATAACGGGAGACATTCATGATGTTAATTGTTCCTTTAATCTTAAAACTGCCATCCACCATAACAACAACATGAGTTAAACGGGCGTGAGGTCACCAAGTTGCACGAAATAACTGGTAGGTACCATTGTCGAGACTGAACTTTTGTTAACTGGTACCAAACACTCGCCGGAGCCGCCACCAAATGGTCGCCTGTGCAGTTCATACACTGCATAATACACAAACAGCAAATAACCAAATTTACAGGTTCCAAATTGATAACTCCATTGCCAAATTACTCAGATTCAGATATTACAGTACCAAACACAACACTTAACAACTCACTCGTTCTTGATTCAGAGATGACAGTACCAAAATGCAACAAACAACACTCTAACCATCAAGTTCTTGATTCATACTAAATATTACAGGCTTAAATTGGCACAAATTGCATTTGCAATGCACAGATCATGCAAACCCATTGGCTCTAGGACCTGTTCCATCAATCTTGCCACGCCAAGTCTTGGAGTGGTAGATGGGGCTCAGGTCTTCGCTTTTGTCAGGTAAGTACTTGGCTGACAGGTCCTCACTAAGCAGATCACCACGATTGATAACCTCTTTCACATGCACCAGCAGTTTCGGATGCAGGACCAAGGCAACGTTGTGCCTCCACCCATGTTCCCGTCGCCGATGACCGAAGACGCGCTGTCGCCACTCATGCTACCACTACACTCGCCACTGCCAACCATTGTCTCTGATTTGGGACAAGAGAGATAGCTAGGGTTAGGGTTCTATCGATTTGGGAATGATTTGAGAACGACAGAGTGAGCAGCGGGATTTAAGGCCGAGTCCCAGGGTGTTTTCTACAAAAACTAACGGCCGACTTGACGCCCGTCGTGACAGAACAACCAACGTGTCGCTAAACTACAACTGGCTGAGCTGGTTTTGAGCTTTTTCATGTTAGTAACCAGTCTTTACATTTCGTGCAACTTGGTGACCTCCTGAGCGTTTAACTCTAACAACCTATATATTAGTAGCACCATTCCACATGGGGTCCTATTTGCCGACTTTAGCGACGCCGTACTCGAGCGCTGCACACATCACACATTCGCGGCGGGTAAGTTGGGTCGTGGCCCAATAGGTATTTCCACTTTTTTTTGTCTTTTTTTCAGTTCCAAACTTTTTCAAATCATAACTTTTTTAAATTCAGAATACTTTTAATCTGAATAATTTTTAATGGAAAGTTTTAAAAATTTCAACATTTTTAAAAGTACTTATGATTTTCAAAATTAAAACATTTTCAAATCTAAATACTTTTTTAATATTAATATTTTTAAATGTAGGCATTTTGAAAACCAAACATTTTCAAATCTGAACATTGTCAAAATCGTAAAATGTAAAAATAAAAAAGAAAACAGAAAAAAGAGAACGAATGGGCTGGGCCATTGCGACGCCACCCATCCGCACCGGAAAAGGCGGCAAATATGTTTTCACATTCCACAAGTTCATTTCTGTTTTGTTAAGTCCTTATCATGTCCGTTGGTTCTCCTCTGGATTCGCCAAGTCCTTATTGACTGGATTGTGTGACCTTACTTTTTTTTATCAAAGAGCGGCGCAGCCTTATCCTTGCATGTAAATGCATCTTTCCTGCCACCGTGTTGTGATGGTTCCTGATTTTGAGTTGAGAATTTGGAATCTAGAATATTTTATTCCTCATTCACACAATTGATTTCTTTCATTGATGTTTGTTGTGTTAAAAATAACCATCATCATTTATTTGTACAAAACTTTGTTACTTATTTATATTTTTTCTTTTAATATAGAATGTTAACTATTACAGTATTGTATAAACCGAACATAAATAACCACATGGAATTGTAACTAAACATTAAGACACATATTAAATTTTATATCATTAACCACATGTCATTGCAATATACTTTACTATAAATAATATTTTGCGTGAAATTTGCTTGGCTTGGTTTCCTTATTCATACATTGCCTCTAAGAAAATAGCTTATAAAAATATTATAAGACAAATCACCAAGTGTCCACAAATTATTTGTGGAACTTAGATGAACGTATGGTGTATATGTGTGTGTGTGTGTGTGTGTGTGTTAAGATCTATTATATTATTATTATTAAATATTATGGCAAAAAGCTCTTAAGTATATAATCTTACAATTTGTTGGCATCCTATTATAGAGTGTTATGCTTTCTTATTTTAGGTGTATGAAACTAAAAATATATAGAGTATACGATTATATATCTTATGCATACGTAAATGGGGAGTTCGAGAGTGTACAAGAGATTTGTCCTCATACCTTTGGCATTGCTTGTTTGTTTGTTTGTTCTTCTATGATTAAGTATGCATATTTGTCACTCTGATTTCAACAATCAACTCATAAGCACGTAATCCTTATACTTGGTATCAAAATATAATCGCTAGTAGTAGACATTACATGACAACACAATCTATGATTTCAAGGTATATCGTTTACTACTCTCTTTGTTCCCAATTTAATTGCTTGGTTTCCTTATTCATACATTCAGTATGGCTATGGCTAGTCTAAAGTTGGCGTGATGCCTCCAGCTTTGACAGGTCAATCCGGTACTTGAAAGCCCAGATTTCAGCCTCGTAATCCTGCATCACCCAGACATTTATATCTGTTAAACCTGAAGTCGATGTGCCCCAGAAAGCAAGTGTTCCCTTCGTGCTGAGCAACTTCCTCACAAAGCCCGACTTGTAGGGGCTGCGCATGGACCGGAATGACTCGGCTTCTGTGTCGAACACAATAATGCATGTCTCCGCCGTCTCCCATAGTGTCACTGGCAACACGACGACACCAATGCAGGCTGCCATTGTGGTGGACTGGTGACAAAAAGTGCAGCTCCTTCAGTAACATGTGTTCCACGGAAGGCGATGAGAATGCTGGCATTGTGACTGTGACGTGCCTCGGCTCGTTGGATCCCACTGTGAGGACATATAAGGTGCAGGGCCGGTCCTGAGATTTTAGGGGCCCGGGGCGAAGTTAGAATCCGGGGCCCTTACAATATTTTTCTATGCATGTATGAAATGATACAAATACAAAATTATAGTGTATCCGATAGAATATTCATATAAAAATAGCAATATTTACATCACTTCATTTTTTTTTGAGGAACTCATCACTTCAACTTAGGAACCATCTAATCACTTCAAATCTATTGAACTCGTTTAAAAGCCAAATATTTTTTTGAATGACCTATTGGTAACGAATCCGGGATAGATGCTTTATAACCATGCTGGAAAAAACTAGTAAATCGAACTTAGGGCATAAACTACCTATAGTAAAGAATTAGAGAAGATCAAAATTAATCAAATCAAAATACCTTTTGATCGCACGGACTGGTCGACAGGTTGGCCGGTTGGACTGGTGGTGGTGCGACGCCATGAGCGATCTGGAACGCATCTGGACAGAGGCTTCATAACCAATCCGACAATAAAAAATAACTAGTAATCAAAATTAGGGCCTAAACTAGCTATATTAGAAAATTAGAGAAGATCGAAATTAATCAATCGAGATACCTTCGGCCCGCACGGACTGGGCGACGGGTTAGCCGGTTGGACCTGCCGGCGGCGTGGAGCCTTAAGCATCGGGAGTGCTAGGCGAGGCAAGAGACGATGAGGCGATGCGTTTTAGCTCGGGACGAATCACGAATAGATTTGGCGCATCGATCTAATCGCTATATGGAAAACTAGCTCGCAATGTCCCCGACTAGATGGTGTGTCTCCCAGGCTCCTCTCTGAGTAGATTACCAACAGGCCAGTAGCGTGCTCGTCTCCCAAGCCTTTTTACGCTATTTCCCATTAAGTTTTTTGGCGATTAATATACGTACACATAGCTGGGAGGGGCCCTGAAATTTTTGGACCCAGGGCGGCCGCCCCTCCCGCCCCCCTCAGGACCGGCCCTGATAAGGTGCATTTAGAAAAGTCTTCTGAGGATGAGACCCAGAGCACCCTGTACTCTCCTGTTGGATGGTGTCGGTAGAAACCGATTACTTTGTTGCGGATGTTTTCCCCAACTTGAGGCCACGGTAGGAGAGCCTCCTTGCAGATGACCGGGTTGCAGATGTAGTACCGGGATCCATCGTATCTAATGAAGAAGCCATGACAGCTAGTGCAAATGGCATGGAAATGGTGTCTCACGCCGGGGAGGACGAAGGGCCAGAGCCTTTGATTGGATGCGCTAGCACCGGCATCGCAGAGGACGACGAAACTGGCAGCCCGCCCCTGCCCGTTGATGATGGGGAGCAACGGCTGGCGGCGGTGGTGCTCAAGCATGAATTCAGAAGTGGAGGTGGCACTGCGCCACGACGTGCTGACGGCGCGGCAGCGGCCGACATCCTTGGACGGCAACCGGACGAGAACCTTGTCGATGATCTCCCCGGGCAGGTCCTCGAGCAGTGTTGCGCCTCTCCTCTCCGGCATCGTGCTCCGCTCGCTGGGTCCAGTCAACTGAAACGAAGAGAAAAAATCCAGCACGGTTAAAGGCTTAAATCAAGAAGACAAGAAAGCAAACTGCACGAGGAAGGCGAACTGAGAAGAAGGCGTGGTGAAACTGACCACCTGCGTCGGAGAAGAAGGCGCTCCGTGGGATTAAGGGGAGCGGCGGAAAAGGTCTCGGCGTGAAGAGGGGAGCAGCTTGGTGGAGTGAGAGCATCTCCAAACGGAGCCCCCAAAGGCCGCCCAAACGTCTGGCCGGGCAGCTCGGACGCGGTTTGGGCTGAAAACCATCACCCAAAAGAGGGCCCCAAAGCCATCCGAAACGTCCGGGCGGTCCGGCACACCCCAAACCCAGCCCATATCTCGGGCGGGTTTGTTGGCGTCTGGGCGCGCCCGGGCGCGTCCGCCCCCCTGTCGCTGACAGTGCGGAGCCACGCTTTGACCGCCTGGAGGAGCGGATAAGCTAGCTTGACCGGCGTCGGCATTCATGGCGTACCGGCAACATCCGACTATAAGTGGAGGGGCCGGAGCAAACCGTACTCCGCACCGCACTTCCGCCGCCGCCGCCGCTCTCTTCTCCTCCTCATCCACCATGCCTCGCCGCCTCCCCACCACATGCGCCAAGCTGACGGCGGAGAAGTGGGCGCAGCTCCGCTGCGAAGCGGAGGCCGCGGAATCGCGTGTGTCCGCAGAAGTGTTGGCGACGGAGGGGACAGACGTCGGCTACGGCATCCTCCACGAGGGCTCCGACATCGTTGAAATGACGGGTTCGGAGTATCTCCGGCAGATGCACGAATCGAATAGGGCGCAGTCGGACGCAATGGCGGAGGAGTGGAATCAGCAGGCGGAGGCGGAGCTGGCAAGGATGCGGGCGGAGGACGAGGCCACGCGGGTTCGGGCGGAGGAGCGCGCAAGGGTGATGGCGGAGCACCATTTGGCCGAGGAGCAGCTCAAGGCCGAGCCCACGGACCGCATCTTCGTCGGGAAGATGAAGAACAGGGTCGGCTTCGTCTAGAAGCAGAAGCAGGCGGAGGAGGCGTTCCGTGAAGGCTGCATCTACATGCCAGAATCTTCCGGATCTGGCTTGTTCTACACCGACTCCGACGAGCAGGGGTCTTCTCCGGACCCTCCTCCAGCTGCGGCACAGGGCGGCTCCGGCGCCGGCGCGACAACGGTCATCGTCCTGTCCGACGATGAGTAGACTAGGCTAGGTGGCTATCCGGTCGCATGAACTGCACGTAGGATTAAGTAGCAACTCGTATGCACGTTGCAGGCTTTTGTAGTAATTTGGTATCTTAAATTAGAGGTGTGTGGTTGTAGCAACATGTTTTTAGGGGGTGCCCAGTCACTGTCCGCAGACGCGTCGGGGGCCGAATTTGAGGGCTCCGCTTGGAGATGCTCTGAGAAGGGGACTGAGGCGACGATGGCTACAGGGCGGGATCATCCTCGGCCGCAACCAGGCGGTGAGAGGAGCTCGAACTGGAAGCCGCTACGCGAGGTCCGCGCTTGATCGGTAGGCCGGACGCGATGAGCAGCGACGGTGACCTTGATTCGGAGGTCAAGATGCAGAGGCGAGCTGGATCCCCTTTCCGTTGAGGAGCGAGGAAAATTTAGGTCTTGCGGTGTGTTCAAACGGAATGGGGAATTTTCGATTAGAGAATGAATCGGCCGACTCTTTTCTACGTATTTTATTTTTGGACTTTGGTTTGACTCTTTAATTCTTTGGATTGGATGAGATCCATTGACCCCTAAAAAAAATAGAGATTTTAACTAGTATAATGCCCGTTTGGGAGCTCTGTATTTTTTAAGTATTCCAATAATACGTTAGTTTTTTACACGTCCAAAAAAAGAATATGTTGGTTTTCAGAAATATTAAAATATCAAATACTTTGATGTGTTTAGTTTTAGTTAAAAATGTAGTTTTATATACTTCAAGATCCAGCAAACTACACTATTTTCGAAGTATATGAAAAAGGAGGGCTGGATCTCTTTTTTCAATACTGAAGTATTGGTTCGCTAGTCATAGAAATATTGTGGTTTTCCAATACTTTGATTTTAAAAGTAATTCACTGCCAAACTAAGCTTAAATTTGTCATAAACTCATTTTTGAACTTTAGCCACTTATACTCGATACACCTTTGCCAATGTAGGACAGTCACGTTTTGACAACAAGTTATTACGCACATGCAATGCACTCTTTCACGCTGCAAACTGATGCACCACGTAAGTTACAAGCTTCCCATTATGATCTACAATCACAACAAAACCCTTTTCTCTTGAATCTCGCTCAAGCTGGCCCCGAATTCAAAACTGTATTTATCATGGTGTAATTTATCATTATTTTTGCATGAAATAATTGTATTAATTTAAGAGACAATTAAATATACAATCAATTGTACAATCGATAATTATACTCTCTTTGTTCACTAATATGAGGCACTTTAGTTTTTTCTTAATTCAAATATATCTAGACTTGTTTGTACATATATTCACTCATTTTAGCAAACAGTCATTCAAAATGTTGATGTCCACGGCGGCCAAATCATTTGTATACTGTGTAATAGCTACATTGGCTGCATGAAATAGTTATATGTATTCCCTAATGAAATTGCTCACATAACTTTTTCTTAACCACCTCTTCTGGTGCAGCAATCTGTATGCGCGGCGAACATTCTGTGATGTACTGAAAGAGATACGTAACCGTGGTTGTATCGAATTAATAGGTACAGCTAACATGTTTCCACGTAGTCACCAAAACCGTGAACATTTTGTAAGCAATTTTAAGAAAGCTAACCCGTGCAGAAAGAGTTGAAACAGTAAAAAACAGGTGAACCACTAGAGCATATTAATATGGGCAATCCCTATTTGATGCTTACTGCGTCCGTTATCACTACTACGCGTAATCTAAGAAGCATTTGTGCTACAGCACATGGCGACATGACTGTGACTGAACCGAATAATAAGATGAATTTAGTGGAGACGAAGAAGACGGGTCGTCGCAGGCGAGGCGAGGAAGGGACCTCACCGTAGTTGGCGACGACGTGGCGTCGCAGGTGGAGGTGAGGGAGTAACTTAACTCGGGGGTGGTGGGGTCAGGTGTGGGAGCTTGCCGGCAAGGAGCCCTAAGATTTTGGCTGGGGTTCACCGGAGTCGACGGGGCTAGGTTTAGAGAGAAGCCGAGGACGACAATTGGTCGGCGGTCACCGCGGCTCGAGCACGGCGGGGTGCCGAGGAGGCGTGACAACGACGCCGAGCGTGGGTGGTGGGAGCATGCGGTTGCGGCCGACGGTGGCAGCAGGGATTAATGGTGAACATGAAACAGAGGTGGAAACGAAGACATGCATCGGAGGTGGATACAAGGATACTCCCTCCGTTCCATATAAAGTGTCTGGAAGATTTCAACTTTAAGGATAGGTGACAATTTTTATGATCGCTTAGAGTACTTTTTTTTATATAGGGTGGCTGGGTATTTTGAATTGTGAGTTTTCGGCCTAATTTTTCGTGTTGCCTTCGCCACTAGTGATTTTTTTTTTGATAGGCATACGTATATATTAAGTCGAATGCACAAGGTAGTACAGAACACGTACACACGTAACAGAAAGATCCAGAAGGACACGTACACCCGTACACTTTGCAGAAAGACCCCTGACAAAAGAAGGAATTACAAAGAAGTCCTTCCGAGGCCCTGCAACAGCACAACCAATCCGCCTCTCGTCACCGGCGCCGACGAGCACCGCGAGCAGAGAGAGCAGAAGCCAGCAAGCCCGAGATTGAGGAAGCTCCATCGCCGCAATGGCTTTCTGAACCGCCAGAAGAAGCACCAGAGGTGCCCACCTTTCGCTGTGGCACGTAGGCCGGGGATCTTCCCCGAGCTCACCCTCAACCTCCAGAGCCGGTGCCCTCCGTCGACGTGGTCGAGAAGAAGCAGCAGCTCCGCCAACCTCCATCCACACACCTTGTACAGAGCACGTCGCCATCCGGTTCGCCGCTCCGCCCAGCAGGCCAACGGCAGCAACATCTCCTACACACCAGGACCCCACAAGCCCTGCAGCGCCGCTGGAGGAGGCGACGCCGCGACGACGACAGGGCCGGAGGACAGGATCTCCAGCGCGTGCGGTCGACAGCCTCGTCTCGTCAACCACCCGCAGAGAACAAAAGCTCCCAACATCCGCAGATGTAGGAGCACAAAACGACACCCCGAAACGACACCTTCGGAGGCCAGCCACGCCGGAAGCTCCACGCCGCTGCCACGCATGGCCTCGCCGGGATGGGGAAGAAGCTCCAGCCCCCTTATTCCATGGCGCCGCCGACACCACCACCCTGCCAACGCCGCCCGGCCAACCTATCCTACTATCTACACGCCTAGGGCATAGATCCGGGACCCCCCCCACTCCCCCACAGCCGGAGCGACGGCCGGAGAGGGAGGAGGCCACCGGTTTGGCCGTCGGCGGAGGGGGGAAAAGGAAGTTCGTGGAACGCTCCTTTCGCCACTAGTGATTTGGGCTACCAGCAGGCTATCAAGGCCTTAAATTTTGCGGTTGGGCCACTTGATCCGGTGTGGTAAACCATGAGCTGCCGATAGCCTCCTGAGCTAGCAGGAGAGGACAGCGGAGCGCCGCCACACTCCAACATCTTCCCACGAGTTGAAGACCTCCACCCTCCACGGCTCCCACCGCCAAGCATAGAAGGATCGGGCAAGCATGTCGCCGGTTCGACTCTTGGGCTCTCTCCTCGCCTCCTCGCGCTGCCGGACCTGCGGCCATGCCGCCCGGTCGGCGAGCCTGCGCCGCCACACTCCAACATCTTCCCACGAGTTGAAGACCTCCACCCTCCACGGCTCCCACCGCCAAGCATAGAAGGATCGGGCAAGCATGTCGCCGGTTCGACTCTTGGGCTCTCTCCTCGCCTCCTCGCGCTACCGGACCTGCGGCCATGCCGCCCGGTCGGCGAGCCTCTTGTGCCACAGGCCTATCTCTCTCGACCAAACTGTTGCCTAGAAGTTGTTGCTGGATTTGGAATCTGGCATAATATGTTTGCATCCGATTTACTAGTTTGTTCGCATTGTCCAAAGAAACATTAAACGTAGAAATTATCAGAGATTGCAAACCAGGTTACCACTATAATCTGGCAGCGCGCAGCTTCTTCCAATCGATCTCGTCAAGTTATCACTGAAGTGTTTTTTAATTATGGCCACAGCTCTGCATTTTTTGCAGCAAGAGCTGTACTTAACAATTGTACTCTGCAGGTTGCCGCTTGACCGTCACCGTGCTATGACGGCGACGGGCACCGCCTTGTGTGCGGCGGCATTGGTCGGAGTCAGAGGAATGTCATTGTATAATTTCAAAACAGATGATGACGGCGAGAAGTCAATAGCAGGTAGGAAATGAATCTGCCTTAATTTTGATCTTCTGCCTCGCTAACTAGTCCTCAATTCTGTATCGAAAAAAAAATGCTAGTCCTGATTTCTGAATTACATGACCACCCATGACCTTGCCTCCCTCGTGAGTCGTGATCTCCTCAATTCTATATCGAAAAAAATGCTAGTCCTGATTTCTGAATTACATGACCACCCATGATCATAGCTCGCAAGCCGACCTGTCGTCATCAGGAGGTCCTAGAGACAGAGGACGAAACCTTGGAGGAGAAAGCCATGAAGAAGAGGTTCGAGGAATGGATGCTCAAGTTCGGCCGCACATACAAGGACGAGGAGGAGAAGGCGATGCGGTACGAGTTATTCAGGAGCAGGGCCCAGTTCGTTGACGAGCATAATGCGAGGCCGGGAAGCACATCGACCTGTGAGACGAACGACTTCGCCGACAGGACCAAGAAGGAGCTCCGCTGGACCTGTGGAGGCGCTTGTCTACCCGAAGATGAACTCGCCCGACTCCGACGGCGCTACCAAGATCGACCATAATCGCAACTTGTCAGTTGTTCTTGCTAGCTACTCCATGTATACTTCTGAACCTTCAGCGAGTCGATCAGGGTGCATTAGTTAGCTGGATCAATCATTTTGGGGAGTTAAGACCTGGAATCATTGCCAATGATTGATTTTACGAATCTTTACTTACAGTTTTATTAACCACGACGTGTACAAATGAATCAATACACTGAATTCAATCAAACCTCGCGTGTTGCCGAAGTGGTCAGTTCACGTCCAGCAGCGCTTCTCACGTCCCACGCACGCCGAACGGCCGCCGCGGCGGCCTGCAACGAGCCATAAGACGACCCTCCGCACTCCACCGCCTTCAGGCAGGCGGCCTTCGCCTACCTCGCCCGCCTCCCCTCCTCCTTCTCCGTGCCGCCCATGAGGCACCGTAACGCCCTCTCCATCTCCGCTGCCTCAACGAAGTTATTCCTCTTCCTGTCCACATCCATCTTCACGGCCACGCCCATGGCGACCACGAGCTCGAACGCATTCAGGTGCTGCTCGGCGTACAGCGGCCATGGCGCCATTGGCACGCCGCACCGCAGGGCATCGAGCACCGAGTTCCACCCGCAGTGCGTCACAAAGCCACCCACGGCGGGGTGGGCGAGGACCTCCCTCTGCGGCGCCCACGCCGGCCACACGAGACCTCTCCCCCTCGTCCGCTCCAAGAACCCATGCGGGAGCTGCTCCTCCTCCAGGCTGTCAGTGGCCGGTTGGGTCGTCCGTAGGACCCACAGGAAGCGGTGCCCGCTTCCCTCGAGACCGACGGCGGCTTCCCTCACTTGCGCCGCGCCGAGGAACCCAAACCTGCCAAAACAGAGGAAGACCACCGAGGCCCGCGGCTGCGCGTCGAGCCACCGGAGGCACTCGTGGTCACTGGGAGCGTCCAGCGGCTAACGGTATCACCGGTCCAATGGGGCACAGAGCAGGCGCCGGGCGTCCAGGCGTGCACCGCCCCTCCGCGATCGCCGCCACCACCGCCGGTTCCAGCTCGGCCGCCGTGTTCAGGATGATGCCCGCGGCCTCCGCGAGGCGCCCACCATGGTACACGGTGTCCGCGAAGCTAGGACTATTTCTCCTCGTCACGGACGCCGGCATGCACGAGGCCGGCACGGGCGGCAAGCCGGGCACGTGCACCAGCTGCCCTTCCATCTCCCCGAAATCAGCGCGCACCTCCTCGTGGAGCGCCGGCAGCCGAATCATGACCGCGAGCATGGCAGCGGACGACGCGAAGTAGACGTACGCCGGCACGCCGATCTCAGGGGCGACGTCGAGCATGGTCGTGGAGGTGAACTCGACGACGAGCGCGGCCGCGGGGACCCGGCAGCGCATGCAGCGACGGCTTCCTTCACGTGCGGCGCGTGGATATGGATGTAGCGTGAGGTGAACTCCTCGACGGTGGCGCAGTCCGTGGGCGACTCCACGGAGGGGAGGTGATGGAAGCTCACCGCGCCGCCATCGGGCAGCGGTGTTTGCTTCGGCCTTTCGGGCTCCCAGTTATCTGGGTGGAGCTCTGCTCTGCTGGTCAAGTGTACCAGATGCTGTGTCGTTAATTCTAACTTGTTGTCTCGTGGACCAGTTTGGAACCATATGGCAACCAAGTGATGGCACGGGCCACGTCGGTGCAATTTTTCTGTCGGTGCTTCTCACTGATTCTAATATTGCTACTCCTTTCAATCCAAAATATCGCGGTTTTAAACTGGAGTATGTCGTAGTGTGCAACGGCGGCGGTGGCATTGGCAGGGATTAATGTCCTAGGATTTCAAACAACAAAATGCAGAGAAATCAGCAGTGTCACGAAGGCACCCGTGTGATCGATGATGATGGCAACTGTCACCTCTTCTAGCTCGCTCGTTTGCTCCCTGTATCTTTTTTTTGGCAAGGTGCCTGTATACCTCTGAACCTTCAGCCAGTCAGAGTGCATTAGCTAGCAGCGATATTTGTAATTTGTGGAACCCTTGACAATGACTAAGCCAAAACAGCTGGGGAAAAGAAGAGCCGATTTAAATTATGGGCCTGCTCAGACACCAGTGAATGAAAGTCTATAAAATCACTTTCCAGTTGTTGCTCAGTCCAATCAAAAATTAGTTCCCTGAAAACACCGGAAACTCTAATTAGCAACTAGTTGCACACGCAACTCATTCTTGGATACCCCACTTCGAAGTTTTCAAAAATCGTGAAATAAATTATCCACATAGATTATGTTGAATCTTGTGCACCCAAAAATTTCACCTAAAATATGATCATCTGCAACCTGTGCAAAATGACAAATGAAAGTTTGAATAGTAATGACACTATTTAAACTTTCATTTGTCTTTTTTACACAGGTCACGTATGATCATATTTTTGGATGAAATTTTCTGGGTGCACAAGATTCAACGTAATCTATGTGCATGATTTATTTCACGATTTTTGAAAACTTCGAAATGGGGTATCCAAAAAACACCGGTAGCTTAGTAGCACAACTTTTTCCAAGGATTTGTTAAAGTCTAAAAATATTGGAAACTTGAAGCTTGTGATTTTCTCTGGGAGTTTTGAGAAAATAGACCAAGTTCAACAGTTATGCCACTGAAATAACATCCCAGCCTACTTCTCTTCAGAAAACAACAGAAAACAACAGGCGTGCACTTGACGCCAGTTGAGGCAACCACCGCTAAATTTCACATGAAATTGAAAGTACGCTGAAAAATAACTGACACTTGGTTGGATTTGGATGGCATATAGTATTTCTGAAACACCTATCCATCAAACAACATTGGAACTGTGCAGATGAAAACTGGAGAATGGTAAAACATAATTGTCGTAAAACTCAGTTCAGTTCCACCGTCGGTTTGGACAGAACCCGCGGCCAAGACAAAACCGGAGCACATAGAAACGAAAGATAGGCCAGAGTTCTCGCAAGAGCATGTCTCTGGCACAGTAAGATGCCAACAACCCTTCACAACAACAGACTACGAAGACACACAGCAAGATTACGACGATTCTTTCTTCTCCTCCGGCTCTGTTTCCTTCTTCGCCTCAGGTTCCTTCTTCTCCTCTGCAGCTTCTTCAAAGGTCTCTCCGGCGACGAGCTCTGGGACATCGTCATCGTCGTCCTGAGCAGCACCGATGCTGGCGCCAGCCTCACCAGCAGGCATCTGCTTCTGGAACTGCTCAGCTAGCCTCCGCAGGTTGTCCAAGTTATCAGGGCCTGGAAAGAAGGAGAAGTTCCAATGAGAGGCTATAGACCCAATTGCTAGAAACATAGGGAATCATTAGACCAGTGCCAGAATTTAGAGTCATACCCAATTGGTTGATTATTGTCGGCAGCAGATCTTGCAGCTCTGTAAAAATAAAGAGCCAAAGATGAAATTAATGCAATATCAAGTCAAAGAATGTAGTGCTCACAAACAGCATAATAGTTAGGATAGCCTCAACTTTTATTGCATATACTCCCTCCGTTTTTTAATATAAGATGTTTTAGCTTTTGTCTATATTCACATGCACACAAATGTATGTAGACACATTTTAGTCTAATGTTCACTCATTTTAGTATGAGTATAGACAACATGTGTAACACCTAAAACTTCTTATATTAAAAAACAGAGGGAGTACAAATTAACTTAAAAAGGGAACATGAATGAAAAGTATATATAGCAAGCATGTAGAGTTTGGGGCAAAGGGTACATTTGCAACTTCCTGATAATAGTATTGTATTAGTAAAGTGAAACCTCACGTTCAAAACATAATTGACTAACTTTTCACATAGAGAAGTCATGCACAAGCAGTTTTAAGTCGACATCTTACGACATCTACATTATGATATTAAGTACCCATCAAACTTAAAAGTAGATGGAAAAATCAAGATCCAATCAGTACCAAAACAGTTTTGACATGTCTCAAGAGGTATTCATGTTGCTCCAGAAAGAGAGGGCTACTTAATCAAACATTTAAGCCATGAAGATTCCAAAGCAAGACTTACTTTTCGTTTGTGGTGTTCCACTGACTACCCATGTGTTTGCAGCAATGGAGGCTTGCACTGCAGGAAACCAAGAAATACCAATGTTACAAAGAAGTAAGGAACATGTGAGTGGATCGTTAATTCTGTAGAAGTAAAGGTTCAACAAGTGAATTTTTCACCTTTGGGATTCTGGAATTGGATAACTACGTCATCCTTGAAGATGTTGACCTCTTCAATACCAGGAATGGTGTTCACTCCTACTCTTTTCAAGGTGCTCTGAAGCCTCTTGTCATCAGTGGTCGTGGTCTTGTGAACGGCCTTCTTCTTCCTGTCATCAGCAGCAGAAAACTAAGTATATAACAGGAGGAGAAGTGTTTCTTACTTCTGTACACTCAAAGCTGATCTGGGTCTATTAAATGACATTCAGACAGATCAAATTTAGAAATGCTACACCGGTATGTTTGGATGATAATGAACATGCTTTGCTAGCATGCTTCAAAATTGGCATTTTTAGTTTTTTACACAGGATAGTTAGCAGCAATGGTTCACATGGCACAACATACAAATTGTGAGGAGACATTTTAGATCTAGAACAAACGACTTCCACAGGTAAAATGAATCTATGTAGAGTAGCTACCCTTAGCAATTCATCAAAGCTCAAAGCAGGAAGCATAACTGCTCATAGACAAACCAATTACACTACTTAGGGCGTGTTTGTTTCAGCTTTTAGCTGCTTTCCACGGATTTAAGCGGGTAGAACGAACCAAACGCCTCGGCTTTCGCTGTGAGCTTTGCGAAGCTGGGCTCGCGATTGCACTGCGGAGGGAAAGCTGCTCCCGGGGTGCTTCGGCCAGCTTCCCGCAGCTTTGTGACTTAAGGAGGAAGCGGTATATTGGTTTGCCACTGACGTTGTTCGTATTTACAAGATTCTGCCACTCCGGTCCTATTTCTATCCTCTGCACACGCTAGGCCCGAAGCAGTGACGCAGACACTGTCCGGCTGCTTACTGTGCTGCCATGCTGTATGCATGCAAGGACTTCCCGGATGTGTGTATTGTTTTTTTCGTTTTCTTTGTCTGCACCGATTGATCTTTACCATTAGCCATAGACAAGATTTTTTTTTTTTTTGATTTTGACAAGAAAAAATATTTATTAGATATAACAATCGATATAAAATTGTTAAATCTGATATCACATATTAGTCATGCTTGTGGATTTGTTGAGGTCTTTGTACATATTGCCGACGCGTTATCAATACACGTTTACAGGGTGTTTCAGACAATTCCACAGATTACAGCCAGACAGCCAGCTAGTTGCCAAACACTAAAAATCAGAACAGCAGCTTTTCCTGCACAGCAGCTTTCCCTGCACAGCCCCACAGCCAGCCACAGCCAGCCAGCCACAGCCCAAACAAACACCCTTAAGAGCAATAGCAACAAAGCTAACGAAGAAATCACCTGCGCACGCTGCCCTTGCCCCCGGTGCGCACGGCACCCGCCATCTTCATCAGCTTCTCGACATTCATCTGCACGACACAAACGATTACTTGCTTTAATAACAACAGGACATGATAGCAAAAAAATTAGGATCTCCCGGTACTTCTCATTCTACAAGGAGTTAGGCGCCGGACAGGCAGACGGCATAGCAGCGTCAGTCACTGGCCACTCTCAGGCGTGTCAAGCAGCAGCCGCGTGCTGTGGCCGATTCATCCCAAACCTAACCTAGCGACCCCAGTGTCCACCTTAAGATCGAATCTCACGAGCTCCCTCGCTCCCCCGGCGCCTCCCCGGGCAAATCGAACCGAAGCCGTCCGTGGACGGAACCAGACGCATCCAGTACAACAAACACCAACCGATTCCACCAGCACGCCGGATCGACCACTCCCCATCCATCGACAGACCCACCCACCACGCGCGATCAAATTAAAAGGGCGACAGAGCATAGCGCCACTGTGAGGGGGGAGAGGGTACGGATACTGTGGGGGGCTCACCTTGGGCGGGCGACGCCGCCGGCGGCGGTGGCGGCGGCGAGGCGAGGGGAAAGGGGATTAGTGGAGTAGATAGGGCTCGGGAGGTCAACCACTGCGGAACGGGGCGAATGCTTTGCTTTGCTCTGCTCTGCTCTGCTCGGTGTTAGGGTTTTAACAGCCGCAGGGTCGATCCTGGCCGTCCGATTGGTACCACGCGCACGGGGGTTGGTCGGGTTTGCCACGTGTGCCCATGCGCTGTGTACAAACCAACTACAAGTCGGAGCAAAAATGGTGGCATCACGAAGAACTATCTTCGATCTTCGCCAAGTGCTTCTCACTCCTGGCAACGTTGGAAGATTTAAATCGTGTGTTTGGTTTTCTTTTTTGCGAAAAGGATGCTGGCATTAAAAAAAACATCTGTGTTTGATGCCTGGGTTACGCTGGTGAAATGTTGTAGCTTTAGTCCAAACATGGATGGCATTAGGACAAAATTGCAAGAGAAAAGAGCACAGAGTCGCCTCACATTGTTCGTAAACTTTATTTGTTTTTCGTACAGTGCTACCGCAGAGTTTGTTTTTGCGGGTAATCCGTAATGCTTCGTCAACACTTTTTTTTTCTTCCCCTACAAGCATTGCCAATTTTTTTGCAATTGGCTAAATTGGGTGGATAATAGGTTTAAACAACTCATTAGGGTGGCAGCGCTTACCGTTATATGGTCGCTATGGCTTTGTATAAATGACAAGGTTTTTAATGATAAAAATAGCTCTCTTATGCAGGTAATCTACAGAACTATAGCTTCGCTCCGTTCGTGGTCTCAGTTGCAACGTGTGGTGCATCGAGACCTTTTATAGAGGTGTGTGCAAGACTGGAGAATACTGCGAGAGACTTTTTATCCCAACATGGATGACAGCATAATTTGCGTCTTGGCTCTCCACCTGATTAGGAGTACTTATAATTTCTCATGATGATATGTAATTCGCCTTCTAGTTTTTTAGTACTTTCGAACTTGTTGCGGTTGTATGCATCTTAGTTATGCAGAGCCTGGGTGTAATACTTAAACCTTTTATTACTTTTAAGTAATAAAAACTCCCTTTATCTAAAAAAAACACTTTTTTTTCTTGCGTTAGCAAATTTGATTCAAAACGAAATTGATGCATTATTAAGAAATTCGGGTTTATGTATTAACAAAATGCAATGGATATATCATGAAGCAAATCTCCTAATACAAAAACATGTACAGACCTTCCTTCATATTTGGAAATATTCCAGCATATGAAGTAATTCAGTGAACAAGACAGAATAATCAATTTGACAATGTGCATGTGCGGTTAATCATGAATTAATTACAACCGTGACTAGCATGCATGCGAGATTCCGGGAACAGGAGAGAAGAACCAATCTCCCACATCAGCTAGCTGAAACCTTTTCGACACGTCACCAGTAAGATTTTCCCTACTAATGAGCGGCTGAAAGTTTTAGCAGGTTATCTTTGACATTGCAGATCAAATGGAGATAGCTTGAGAGAAACCTTTTGGACCCCTCGATCGACGGTAGAGGCTTATCATGAGTGACCTCGTTCAGAATAAACCATGCCATCTACGCCACTAACAATTGTTTCGATTATATGGTTTGTGATATGAAGCAAGGCAGCCTGAAACCGGTTGCATCCTGTAATTGCGAGATCCGTTTCAGAGGGTAAACTCCACAAAGAACTCATCGCCCTCTAAAGGTTGCGTGCATGGGGACTTCTAAAGAGTGCACGAGCCACATCTTGTCAAAAGATAGTTTTCGCGATTTTGCAGCAATCTTACTCCCGAAGTTCATAACTAAGCTTATTTTTTCGACAGACGGTGTTGGTTAACAGGTTTGAGTCATAGACAATGTATATTAAGATACCTCAGACTTTACTTATGGAGTGGCTACAAGATCAGTACAAATGTTGACCTCCGCGAGTTATAGTTGATCTCGGCCGGAGGTTTCAAGATGTGTCTAGGGCTTAAGGCTAGAGTTGGCGTGAATTGAACGTGGAGTTATCGATGGGAGGTCCTTCGGTACATATACCCATGGTAGATGTCCGACCCTTGTACGCCTAGGATTTCTTCATGCCTTGTATGTAAAGTTTTGATCTCGTAGCTTTCCTTCAATGAAGTTAGTAGCGAGGTAATTTACTGAAAGTCTTGGCACAACACGATAGGTCTAGGTCGGTGGAGAAGATTGTAGATTCAGGCTACCGGCCAGGAGTACGTCGTGGAACTAAAGTGGTGGGACTAAAGTGGTGCAGGTCCCTAAGATTATGGCATAAAACCACTTATCTCGGAGAAAACAAACAAAAACTTAGATTGTTGTCTTGCGCACCTAAGTTGTCGCCACTTCGTGTTCCGAGGAGAACACAATGCTATACAAATTATACTCGATTTTTTGTAAACAAATAGGAAATTATTCTAGCTTCCGTTTCTGAAATGATGGCGACAATTTGGAGGGTGCAATATTTCTTTTTTACGCTCAAGATCTTACTTCTCTTGTTTTATAAGGTTTGGAACACCTTCAACACAAGCTGTGTGCACTTTATGCATGGTGCTGAGGACTGAGAAAGTGAGAAGTGAAAACAATAAATGTTAGAAATTGGCGATGTGGCGGAACTAACTGAATATCGACGTCGCAACATCCCTCCACGTATTGGGAACATTTTGCTTTCCAAGCCAAATTTGAACTAAATATATTAAAATTTAACAATAAATGCTCTTGTTCAACCTGGCCATGTGGTGTGTTCTGTGATGGTATGGTTGACGAAGCTGTATGTAGGAGGTTGATTCTTTGGCCGAAATAACTAGAATTGTTTTGCACGCACCTGAATGTGGTTTCGTGGACACTGTTTATGGCCCTGAAGCAGGGGTAATGTGAACTGGGATCAATTGAACAAAACATATACTCTCTGTTACTAGGAGCTCGAGTTACATACATTGCATGACAACATATTATATTCTACTAGGTGCTTTAAGCCTTTAACTAATTCAGGTTTCATAATTTGTCTTGATCATCAGCTTGACTCGATGTCGTTGCCACTTGGCAAGTTCAAGTCATCGTATTCATAGTAGTAGTACATGGTGTTGCCATAGTAGGCGTAGTCCCGGGCAAATTGATGTACCCGTCTCCCATGCCACCACCATTATCGGAAGCATCATCGGCTTGGCTGCCATCGCTGAACCCATGGCCGCCGCCGCACGCCATGTCGAGAGGTTGATGGTGGTAGGTGTTGTCGCCGTCGAAGCCCTCCCGAGCGCAGAGCATATTGACGAAGCCGCATGCAATGCCACCGCCATAGTCACCGAAGAATGAGGCATCATCGGCTTGGCTGCCGTCGCTGAACCCCTCGCCGCGGAGGCACAACACCGACTCCTCCCGGGCTGCTCGCGCGAGCAGCTCCGGAGGCTCCCCAACCCTAGAAAAAAGCGACCACGCGGCGGCTCGCCCCGGCCGCTGCCGCCGCCGGCGCCGGCGGTGGCGGCCGCGCCCGGCCGACAAAGGAGGCGGGCGAGGTGGGCGCGCTCCATCGAGTTCCCCTTCGCGCGGAGGAGAGGCGACAAGCGGGCGGCGCCGGGGTGCTGGTGACGGCGATGCGCGCGGCTGGGCGGTGCTGAGGCGGTGATAGCGGCATGTCGAGCAAGTGCCACGACAGTTCCATGGTGGTGGCGGCGCCCTGAGCCGCTAGAGGGTTGCGCGGCGGCACGGGTCCGATCTGGGCCCGATCTGGGCCCATTAGGGCCCGATCTGGGCAGAGCGGGCTGCCTCGCGCTCCAGTGTGCTTGCTCGACCTCGACTTGGAGTTTCCGGCACGGCGGTGGTGCTCCGGTCCTGGTCTTCGCGTGGAGGTCTCCGGGGTGGCTGTAGGGTGGTGCGGGCTAGTTCGCCCGCCTCGACGGGCATGGGGCAGGGGCCCCAATCCATCGAGCTCTACTGCCCCCGTGCCAGGTCTGTGGCCGCGGGTAGCCAGGGGGCTGCTCGGCGGTGGACATGGTGGTGGAGCCTCCCTCCTTGTTTCAGCCTTTTCGGCAGTGCGCGGAGCTGGGACGCCGGGGCGGCGGCCCTGGACGGTGGGAGTCCTTTGGTTGGCGGGCGAGCCAGGGACTCAGGTGCTGGTCGGTGACCTCGGCCACAGGGGTGGCGGGGTGGCTGGCGTGCGGCGTGCGGCGTTCGGTGACAGGGGCTTGGGTGTCGCTTGTTGATGCTTGGTGCCCCGGGTAGAAGGCAGAGAGTTTGCCAGGGGAAACCCTTGCCCGAGGTCTTCTCGGGATGTGATGGCGACGTCCATGGACGCCGTTCCCCTCTTGAGGGCGTCGTAGCGGCTTCTCTTGATCCTTTTACGCTCCGGATGAAAATCCAAGGTCCTCGGACCGGGCGGTGGCGGCGCTCCGGCGTCGTGTGCTTCTTGAAGACACCGTCTTGGAGCTCACGGCAAGTTGCTTTCCGGAGGTGCTGTGGCGACATTTCTGCGTCGAGCTCCCTCGGGCAAAGCTTGTACCTTGTTCTGCACCTCGGTGTTTCTTGTGCAGGGCCTGCTGACTGAGCCTGTCTGCCTTTGCGGAGAGTGGCGTTGATGATCCTGCTGGTGGTGCTCCTTGGTTGGTGTAGTTGGTCTCGGCGGTGTGCCGTGTGCGTTGGTGTGCCCGTGCTCTGGGTGAGCTCCGGCCCGACACCTCGGCCCGTCCTGCTTGTGCTCTCCTTCTTCGGCGTTGCTCGCCTTTGGTGTTTCAACTGTAATCTCGTCGGTAGCTCTGTGTTCCTGTGTGAGTGTGCAACACTTTGTTGTAAGCTGGTTTCAGCACCATGTACTCTGTCGCCGTTCTTGGCGTTATTAATTTAATGTTGGGCCTTTTGGCCTTGTATCTAAAAAAAACCCTCGCCGCCGCCGTGGCACATCATGTCGGTAGGATGATGGCCGTAGCTCCGGCCTGGCCCTGGCTGCTCCTGGTATGGGAAATCATGGTGATGGCTCGGCCCTGGCTGCTCCTGCTGGTATGGGAAATCATGGCGGTGGCTTGGTCCTGCCTGCTCCTGGTATGGGAAATCCTGGTGGTGGCTCGGCCCTGGCTGCTCCTGGTATGGGAAATCCTGGTGTTAGCTCGGTCCTGGCTGCTCCTGATATGGGAAATCATGCCGGTGGCTCGGCCCTGGCAACTCCTGGTATGGGAAATCATGGCGGTGGCTTGGTCCTGCCTGCTCCTGGTATGGGAAATAATGGCGATGACTTGGTCCTGCCTGCTCCTGATATGGTAAATTGTCCCGGTAGTAGCTTGGGCCTGGCTGCTCTGTAGCCGGGACGACCTGGTGGTGCTGGTGGACGTCGGCTTGCGGCTGGTCGTCATTGATCTTGCTTTTGGTGAGTTTGATGCGGCTGAGCACGGTGTTCCTGAGCGGCGGCGAGATGATCGTGTACTCGTTCATGATCCAGCCGGACGGAGGGCCCTCCTTCTTCCTCTTCCTCTTCCTCCTCGTCGAATCTCTTGTAGGTGAGGTCGTAGCGCTTGTACATGATGTCCAACTCGCCGCCGCCGGGCCGCAGTAGGGTGATGGTCCGGTACAGGGACGGAGCTAGGAATAAGACAAGGAGGGGGCCAAATGAACACAAAACTTCTCAGAGGGGGCCATGTAGGCAATTTCTCACAAACTTAGGGGTCAAAATACATACTACATAAGGGGGGTATTCACAAAAATTTCCAGCACAGGGGGCCATGGCCCCTGCTAGCACCCCTTGGCTCCGTCCCTAGTCCGGTAGTTGCCCTGCTGGCCACGCCACAGCCCGCCGGCGCCGCCCTTGATTTCGCGCTCCCGGCGCCCCCGTTCTTGCTCACGTCGAGGAAGAAAGCGTGGTGGCTATTGGCGTGGCCGTGCAACGCGAGGAGGTCCGTCGGCGGGAGGCTGGTAGGGTCGGCGTTGATGACGGCGTGGGAGAAGGGAGGGTCCGGGACGCCGAGCGCTCGCGGGAGGAGGTAGTGGGCGACGATCTCGTCGTCGGTGGGATCAAACTTGAAAGCCGGCGGCATGGAGCCGAAGCCAAACCTGGAAGCCTCCATCTTACTCGTTTGCTTAGATCTGAGGCTCGTTGGTTTCCGGTACGATTCACAATCGAGGAGCAGCTCGATCGGATTATATATAGCAATATTATTTCCAATCCAAACTTTTCCGTATCCTGGTCGGTTCGCGTCATCTCTTCCTGGTCGAACTCGGCTTTCCTTGCAAGCAGGGGTGGGCCCACGTTGGCCCAGCCCAGCACACGCGTGATATGGCCCAAAAGCATATCGCTTCAAGTCGCCGATTCATATCAATCTCTGCTCCCTCAAAAAAAAAATCAATCTCTGCCCAAAAAAAACAGAAAGGATTGGGCTGTAGCACTACTAGTAGTTCACCAATGCGCAGCCTCTTGGAAATTCTAATCTTGCTTCTTGGACTGTAGGGCACAACGCCTAGGGTATTTAATTGGGTTGAGAATTGCTTGCTCAAAAAAAAAAAATTGGGTTGAGAATTGCATAATTTGTAGAATATTATTATTTACAATATCGCAACATTTGTCACAGATTGGCAACATTTGTCACAGATTGGCATCGATTTTGGAGGCACAAGCAGTCAAACACAATGTCAAGTAAGTTAAACACTCTACCGTGCAATTAGGATACAACAAGTAAATGTTGGCCCGTCACATGAACAAAATGATGCCCCGTCAAATGAACTGGTCCGGCTCTGCCGTCGCCACATGAAGAAAATGATTCTTGGACACGAGCAAAATTATTCCGAGGCCAACTTATCTCAAAAGCTCGTGAGGAAATTGGATTTGATGCGCCGCCAGCCAATTGTTGAACCCAGAAACGCCAAAGACATACAGTACATGTATATACTTGGCTCGTGTGCATACCGGTAAATGAGCAATTGAACCGTTAGAGGACAAACCCTTATAGAAAAATTTATATTCTAGAATTTTCTGTTTAGTCAATTGATTTTTACTCCTCTGTTTTTAAATATAAGATGTTTTAGTCTCTTTCCACATTCACACATGTATCTAGACATGTTTAAGTGTCAATGTTCACTCATGTTAGTCCACATTCACAGATCTTATATTAAAAAAACGAAGAGAGTATATCTTATATTTTTATATATTTTAACCTAAAATAAATAATCATTTATTTGAGAAGCGTCTATATATTGCTTTAGAGGTCGCCCATGGTATTTAAGGAAATTAAAATACACATGAATACATATATGTGTGAAGATCATCTAGGTGGCACCAAAGTACATATGAAGACCTGTATTTTTGTTTGTTCTCCAAACAAGAAGAATGTAACCAAAGAATTTTGAGACGTAGTTCATAAAAATTAAACATGTAACATAAGAGTGTGTACTATATGCTTCAGACTTAGTGCAACTTTCAAGGCCAACTTAAAATTACATAATATACGCAATTGTATCTTTATTTATATTTGATAACTTCAATAGAACACAATAGTGGTTCAGATATGTCGAGAGAATACTATGTAACTGCAAAAAAGTTAAAAAGTTCAATATAAATATACGATATTTGATAGTGGGACCCCCTCGTGGTCCAGCAGGGATAGTGGGACCCCCTCGTGGTCCAGCAGGGACATGCAGGGTGAAGGACCACTTGGACTGGCCGGCTCCAAGTTGCTCACTCGGTCATTCGAGATCCGGAAACAAAAGGCAGGCCGGGTCGATCTCGATGATGGCGTGGGCGAAGGGACAATTTGGGATGTCGAGCGCTTGCGGGAGGAGGTATCATATCTTCAATCTATGGGAGCGAGTTTGAACGCCATCGGTATGGAGCAGGTCGGCGTTGATGACGGCGTGGGGGAAGGGAGGGTCCGGGACGCCGAGCACGTGTGGGAGGACGTAGTGGGCGGCGATTTCATCGTCGGTCAGATCGAACTTTAAAGCCGGCATGGAGTGGCCAAAGTCAAACCCTCGAGGCCTCCATTGTTCAATCTAGAGAGGTGGGATGGAGGCACGTTTGATTTGTCGATGGGATTGGGAATCGAGTAGGGAGGAGCTGTATATAGATCGAACTTGGACGAGACGAGACTCGCTTAGAGTCGGACTCAAGTTTGGAAAGAGTTGGGTGCTTTGTGTCCTGCTCCGGCGCCAACACCACTTCAGCGCTTTGGTTTTCCTTTTTTTTTTAGTAAGAATTATTTGTGAAAATGATACACTTTTCCATGGCATGTATTCTTGCCAGAAAACAGAGGCATTACTTGACATTTTTTGACTTCCGGCGGGTTATGTGGTCACGGTGGTGGGCTAGCTGTCCGAACAGTACCCACACCGCCACACGTATGTGTAAAAAAAAATCCATATTTACATTTTCGTTTGTAGTCATCGTTCTTTCCTGTTTTTTTCACGGTGTTGTTCTTCACATTGATGGACGAGGAGGGAGAGGTTAGCCTTGATGGGCATGTTGTACCTGATAAAGACATCTTTCGATATTTGGGGTCTATGCTCCAGAAGGATGATGATATCATTGAAGATGTGAGTCATCGAATCAAAACTGGTTGGATGAAGTGGCGCCAAGCTTCTGTCGTCCTCTCTGGAGAGTTGTCACAAAAGCTAAAAGGCAGGTTTTACAGGACTGTGATTCGACCTGCGATGTTGGATGACGCAGAATGTTGGCCAATCAAGAGGCGACATATCCAACAGTTAGGTGTACCATAGATCCGCATGTTGAGATGGATATGTGGCCACACAAGAAAGGACCCGGTCCGGAATGATGATATACCGTGAGAGAGTTGGAGTAGCACTGATTAAAGAGAAGCCTGTCCAACATCGTCTAAAATGGTTTGGTCACATATAGCACAGGCCTACGAAAATGCCAGTTTATAGCGGACGGATAAAGCGTGCTGAGAATATCAAGAGGGGTCGTGATAGACCAAACTTGACATGAGAGGAGTCTATTAAGAGAGATCTAAATGATTGGAATATGACTAAAAACTAGCCATGAACAGGAGTGCGTGGAAACTAACTATCCATGTGCCAGAACCTAGTTTTGATATTTTATGAGTTTCAACTCTAGCCTACCCAACTTGTCAACTTGTTTTGGGAATGAAAAGATTTGTTGTTGTTGTTGTTTCTTCACATTCCGAGCTTTCCTTATAAGTTGGTCTCCCTATAGTAACCAGTGTTTGCACCGTTAGCCATGTTATCTACGGAGTAATAAAAAATTAGCAGCTAAACCAACAGAATTGCCATTTTAGAAATGTCCATTACGGGTTAAAATTGAGTCCTTTTCACGTGGAGGATTCAGAGCGGTACTGGTGCGAGCACAGGTTTCTTGAGAAACACATGGCCGTTATCCTAAAATTACAGCCTCTCCTACATAACCATCACAAAGAGTAAGCATCGCATGTGGGCATCTATCATCTATGTACATTAGCAGTGTTCGCCTCGGCAGGAAATGACGGCTAAACTTGGGGGTCATTTCAAGCGATGTTCATTGAGGTGCTGCTGCGTCCTTTCCAGCCTAGTTGAAAAGGAAAAAAAAGACACGAGATCATCAGATCAAGCTTACAGCCATCGTAAAACAGGGCAAGCAAAGCGTATGGAGTCACTACCACGTACCAGTGAGTGACGATCCTTCAAGATGACTTCCCATTCTTCATCGTCCACCGAGAGTCCTTCCATGACGGTACACATGTCCTTTACTCTGCACAGGCAAATTGTATCACTTTCAGTTTCGGAGTTTTTCGATATACTAAGCGTATGCGTTCAAATGCTTGTTGATTGGTGTTGGTCTTGATTTGTTACTTGTTCTGCAGGGCATCCATGTTCATCTTCACGTAGTAGAAGTAGTCTGCACTGTTCTGCACCTGCAATCAGAAGGAGAGCAGACAGGTCAATGGTCAATGCGGGAAGATTAAACCATGATGAACTAGCACAGCAGCAATAGCATCAAGCCTCAACACCTCTCAAAAAAAGATAATTCGATTTGTATGCTTGATGAGATTGTTACTCGATCATGTACGGTGTGAACACCACATAAACTGGTAGCAGGCTGAATTGCAGTGATTGAAGAAAGGTATGAAATAGGATGAACATTGAGCAAGACACCACCAAACTCTTGCAAATCCAGATGTACAGATAGTAAACTAACTAACCAGTTACAGAGAAAATTATGGTATAAACACAGGAATGGTAGTATAAAGCTGACCTGTCCTGTATTCAAGATTTCTTCTATTTTATCCATAAGCCTGTCATTATCCCGAATAAGATCTTCAGCACTCTTGGAATTCAGAACCTCTGTGACATAGAAAATTTGTTAACCAGGCATCCAAGTTTGCTCCTTCACCATTAGGACCAGAGAAACACTGGTGAAAGCATAACATTTGCAGTGGCTACTAAGTTAATAAAGCTTGTACATCTAAACACAAAGAAAAATAAAATAAAAGGCGACACCCGTAGCTGTGGCATTTTATTGAAGAGGATTTACAATGCAGAAGAATAGAATATAGTGCAAAGAGTTCTCTGAAGAAAAATTATAATAACTGAACCATCAAAAGAACCAATGTGTGCTAAATCAAAGGAACTATCCTTAATAGAATAGTACTGTATGATACAAAAAAAAAAACACATTATGGAAGTTCAATCTACCTTTGGAAAGGGGGTATTTGTTGTTTTTCCTAGTAGCACCTTTAGTTCCTTTTCCCTGTCCAATGAGTCAACTGTTAGGTCTCAAGAAGGAAAACGCAAGATCACCCACTGTCCACAGTTTAATGACAGAAATTGTGAAACATTATTATTTAAAGAGAGCACCCAATTTCAATGGTACAGGGTAATATCAGAACAATTTTGATTCTCTTAATACTGTCATAATGTCAGATATATCATCGAACCAGGACGAAACAGGAAATGGTGGTACATTAGTATGTCACCTTCTCTCAGTATCAGTGAGCAACGAGAATGAATATCACAATTTGTTTTACAGTTTCTTCTCTAATTGGTAGTGCTATTGGTACTATTGTTCAAGTTCAGTCAAACAGCTGTCCAATAAAAATATAGCACTAAGTCAATGAACATGACGATCTGAAATTCAGAATAACATGCTCTTATTGTTCAAGTTAAGTTAAAAACAGCACTAAATCTAAGAACACCACCACACTAAATTCAGAAGTTCATTTCCTACCAGTATTTCTCTAAATATATTTTGGGCCAGACTGCTAAGCAAGAGTTCTGTACACATGAAATTCAGAAGAACATGCTCTATTGCATTTACCTTTGCAACCTTTTCTCCTGCAGATTTTTCTTGGTCAAGCTGTGCTTGCTTAGCAGCCCTCTTCTTCTGCTCCCAGTGCAAAAACATGATCAAGGCATGATACATATAGTTCATTTAGCCAAAATAAGATGCGGACTGAAGCTGAAGTGTTCGGAAGCGAGAAGTCATGCATGAAATTCCCTAGTACTGTTATTGTGATGCATGTACATACTACATGTACAAAATTCTCCAGTGCAAGGAAGTACTCAAATACCTCTAAGTCTGACAACCACCGGATCCGATAGGCAACATCAATTACAGTCTTGTTGGCAAGCCCAGATGCAATGTTGAAGCACTTGGTGACATTGTCTTGGCCGGCAAACCTTCAGAAGCAGAATTCATGCAGGAGTCAGTGGACGAACTGGTAACAATGTTTACATCAAGACAGAGGCGCTGTTAATAGAGCAACAGAGCATGGTTTTAATCCAAAAGAATGATCCATGGCAAGCACGCACCGAGAAAGGCCTTCACGGAGCACCTGGTTCTCCTCCTCGGACCACGCCGTGGACACCTTGTCGTCGCACCGCACCGCCACAGCAACCATCTGCGCCACTTCCGCCTTCTCGTCCTCAGGCACGGTCTGCGGCGTGTCGACGGACTCGGGGGGCGGCTGCTGGTAATCCATCACCGGCGGGTAAGCAGGCATTTGCGACGTCAGTCCCGGCGACTCACCGGCCTGCGGCGTGTCAACGTATGCGGGGTGCCGCTGCTGGTAATCCACCACTGGAGGGTAAGCGCCCATTCGGGACGTCAGCCCCGGCGACGCAGCGGCGCCGACCTGGGCACTCGAACTCGACGAATTAAATGCCGGTTGGTTCGGTCGGACTATTGGCGGCGCGTAGATCGTCGCGCCTGACTGGTTCGCCGCCAGCGAGTTCATGAAGACCGGCGCCCAGAGTGCATTGACGGCCTCGTCGAACTGGCTCTGGTCGACGCCGCCCATCAGCAGGTCCTGCACGCCCACGGGGACGCCGCCACCGTGCACAAACTTTGGAGGCGCCTGCGGGTAGCCCACCATCGTAGGGTAAACGGGCATTTGGGACGTCAGCCCCTGCGCTGACTCAGCGGCGGCGCCGAGCTGGGTACTCGGACTGGACGAATCGGAGCCCGGTTGGGTCGGCTCGGCTGCGAGGACCATAGGCGGCGCGCATGTCGGCGCGCTCGACGGGTGGGCGCCCGCCTGGTTCACCGCCAGCGAGGAGTCCATGAAGGGGGCAGGTGCCCAGAGCGAGTCGTCGAACTTGCTGAGGTCGACGCCGGCCATCACCAGGTCCTGCAGGCTGGGGAAGCCTCCGCCGTGCGCAAACTGGTCGTTCCCCAGGAACACGTCGTCGCCGCCACTCGAGGCCTCCGCGGCCCAGGCCTGGCCCTGCGCCACCCCGCCGCTCCCCGTCCAGTCCCCGCCGCCCGGCAGGAACCCACCGTCGTTCCCCGCCCAGGCCCCGCCACCCGGAATCTGCAGCGGCACCGAGTAGCCTTGGGGGACCACGTAGCCCTCCGGGTCGACCACCCACTGGTCCAGCATGGGGCGTGCGGGGGATGAGCAAGAGGAGGCTTGAAGAAGGCCTGCGGGGGAGGAGGAGGAGGCTGGAAGATGGCCGCCGCGCCCGCGTGCGCGTCGCTGGACAGGAGCTGCTGGTAGAGCTGGTAGGTGTCAAGGTCGAACCCATCCATGATCGCGTCTGCGCAGCAAGCAGCAGACAAGCCGGGTAGAGATCAATTCAGCGGAGGAGGGAAGCGGAAGGGAGGCTGGAGATGGTGGACATCGACTCACCTGGATTGCTAGGGTTTGTCTCCGATCGATATCGGGGAGGAGAGGAGAAACCCAGGCCGCGACGGGAGGGAGGAGATGGTGCCGACGGGCGTCGTGTGGGGTGCGGTATCTGAAATTCTGAATGGAACGGCTAACTGCGTCGTTGCTCGTCGTCTACGCCGTGGCCAGCTGGCCTCCGTGCCTTACAGGTGGGCCTAGCTCAGGAAAAGAAGGTGACATCATTAGGAAGCAAATATTTCCCAAATTCAAAATCAGGAGTGCAAGTGTCCGAATTCGACAGATTTCGATGTAGCAGAGGGAGCAAATAACCGAATGTTGCGAGGTTTATCTTGTACTCCTTCCGATTGGAAATGATTGACACAATTTTGTCTATATACGGATGTACCTAAACATATTATAGTGCGTAGATACATCCGTATTTTGACAAATCCACGTCAACCATTTCCGATCCGAGGGAGTAGCTAAGATTAAACACAGGTACTGTTAACACTTAAAGAATGCGAAAGCATGGTACCATTGATCATGAATGTTATTATCATCAAATACATACACAGATGGCGAGAAGAAATCCAAGAAACTAGACATGCTCACATGAGTGACACTCTTCCCGCTTATTATGCGATGCCAACAAACAAACAGAATATACCTAGTAAGATCGAAAGGCTGAACTCACTTCTTGGTTATACAAAAGCTAAAAACCTACACGCGTCTTGGTTGGAAGCAGCACGTGCAAAATTTTCTCGAACGAAATACAACATTACTACTCCCTGTAAGCGATGAACTTGGCAATGTCAGGGACCCCGGCTTCTCTGTAACATTCTGCGATCCGATCCACGACGTCATCCCAGTTGCCGTCCACGGTGGCTAAATCCATTAGAAAGGCTGCTTCATCAAGGATAACCTGCATTTCAAGAAACTTATGTAGCGAGATGCAGAGAAACATGCTCAGATCCTACACAGCGTTGGCCACTATCACCGAAACGTAAACAGTTTGGCACTAGTAAACCTGCTCTGGAGCTTTCCCTTTCTTCAGATCCTCTTGTTTGCCCTCCTCGGTTACCTTCTCCCTTATAAACTCGATTTGCTCATCCTCCCATCCAGCTAATTCAGCTGCCTCCTGTCACACAGGAATGACAAAAAAAATGGGTGAAAGGTTGCTCGGCTGAGCCATACAAGCAAAAGGTGAAAGAGAGTAACAGTAGAAATCATACTTCGTATCTACAGCCTAGTGTCCACCATGGCGACTTCAAAGCTACTCAAGCCGACTCTTTGGCTTCGGATGTACGCCCAACTCTTGAAAAAAAACAGCAAGAAAATATTAGGAACGCCAATTCTTTATATGTACACCACAAATTTTATTAAGGCACTTCTACAAATGAAATGTTACCCTATCAGCAACATATATGACAATGTTTTTGCTGGACATTAGCAAGTTATTGCTTTGTTATTTGTTCACATCGTTAGCATTGTGCTGCTAGTCCACAACACACAGAGAACTTCCTTGATCTTTCTATTACGAATTTTACACCACAGCCAGATAATTTTCAGTTCAGAACCCAGTTGAAAGTATTTGCAATCTTATTTCAATAAATATTTGACCAGAGATTAATTCTAGTCGGTTCTATCCTGCACAACAAAAGGTGCAAGGCGTCATATAACTGCTTGACTCATATTTTGCTATGGATTACCATTCACTAGCACATACTATGCTCATGCAAATTGTAATTGCACAGTGAGTGTCTATTGACCGAACATGCAATCACCCACTAATAGATACTACTGCTGATGAAATAACAACTAATTATACTATACAGCTAATGATGCATCAGTACCTTTTTTGAAGTTCTGAGTTGAACACAAAGGGTCTCCCGAATCCAGGAAACTGATCTCTAGTGTAGAATTCTCCAGTAATAAGAGCAGAGACCTGAAGGGCAAACACAATGTACATTAAATCTCGTGGCATAAACATGTGTGTCTATGGATAAGGAAAGAGTTTTTACCTGATCCCCTTTTTCCAGATGTTGTGATGCTTTCCTTTCTATAATATCCGGAAAGAGCCCAACCTACAGTAAAATATCAGTACAGAAATTGCCGTAAACTTGGTAGTTACAAACTGAGGTGTATCTCTCAACCTTCTTCAATAAATAGACATCAAGATCTTTCATCTGCGATTCTTTGAAATCACCTCTTTTGTAAATGTTTCCACCAGCTTCCCCTACAGCCGACCATAAATCATCTCGAACAGCAGACCACAAATCATCCCCACTGTCAGCACTGCTATCAGCCTCGACGAGTATTCTGTGAATATATTGGTTGACCTGATAAATATGAGTACAAAATGTAAATAAAATTGTATTAAATGTGCACATGTAGTAATTTTAAACATTATGAGCTTATAGCAATATACACTTACGTTCTTAGCCAAAAGCCATAACCCATGGTCACGCACTTCCACTACAGGCATTTCCATCCTGAAGGACAAGCAGATGTACACATACGTAATATTTAAATACCAGTTCCAAAGGTCAAAACAATAAAAAAAGTATATAACAGTATATGGAGGGCCACTAACCCACGTGGAGCAGTTGGCCATCTCAGTAGGGATGTTAAGTTACCTACATTTTGACTAACACTGTCAGGCTTTTAAGCTTACATCATAATGTTCGTATTCACTGTCCAATTAAATAATTTAGTGTAGAACGCATGCAAACCTTGTGGGCTCTCTGACAAGGGAACAACAAGTGGAATCAGCCCTCTTTTAGCTCCAGGAGAAACAATCTTTTCACCTGGCAAGTAGCAAAAGTATTTTTGACATCAAGTCAAGGTCAAGAGAGACCATAAGATATAATTTTAACAGTACACTTCTCTCTAGCCAGTTCTATTCAAAAATTTCTGATCAGACACCACCTTATGCAAAAATAAATTTAGAAGTTTTACTAGATTAACAAACACAATAAGAGGGCAGTTGTTGGTGCTGAAACCTAAGCACTGCCCCATAATAGATGATCTCAACTTGCATGACAAATGGTTGGCACGGCTACAACATCCATTGAAATGAAAAATTCTTACTGAGATATGTGAAGTCCTACCTCGTGCATGAAGCACATTCAACAAAGAATTAAGATGCTCCGGGGGATCAGTTGCAGCGATTTCCTTGACAAATGACACATGATCTGAATTTCAGTAGGAAAAACCATCAAAAAACTCGGCTAACAGAAGTTAAAGAACAAATGCTGACTAATAACATGGATCATGCAAGCAGTGGGTATAAGAGCGCGTAGCGTAGAAAAAAAGTGCAGTAATAACTAGTAAGCATCAAGTTCACTTGGATTATGCTGAACTGTTTTCCCCTATACAGCCACAAGCCTACACTAAAAATGACATAGCAGAAATCTCGGCTAACAAAAGTTAGAGGAGGAATGCTGATTAATTACATGGATCATGCAAACAGTGGACATAAGAGCGACAGCATACAAACAAAATGATCTATTAAGCTGCGATTCTTCTTAACAATCTGAAGAGTAACAACATTTCTCCTGCAGGTCTACAACCAAAATGACATTGCCGATCCTACCGGTCTGCCGAATAATAATGCCATATCAGAAACCCATCGATAACTATCTATCGTTCGTCCATGTTAGCATCATTTGTTTCAAACATAAGAGGTTAAGAATCCATCGAGCTATAGACAGTAATAGGTGCCACTGAACTCTCAGTTACTCGAATCAACCGCAATTAGGTCGCAGGAGACAGATAAAATGTCACGACTGAATCAATCAAATATTGCCCCCCTTCCAGAAAAATTCATATACTGTAGCAGTAGCGCGCTGGCGGCCTCACCGTACGAAGTAGCGGCGGCGACCGAAGGGGAGGAGGAGGCACAGCGGGCGGCGACCAAGGACACCCTCCCGAGCGCGCGGCGCGGCGCGTGTAGCACGGACGCGGCCGCTGCCGCCGCGGGCCTCATCTCGACCTTCCTACTCGAGCGGCGCGGCGGCTCGATCCGGTGGGCGGTGGATGACGGACGGGCGAGCGGCGCAAGGGCTGTGGACTCCGCGGCGACACGGCGGCTGCAACCTGCAACCGTGAGCTCCTCCTCCTCGCTCTGTTCTTGGGCCCAGCTAGAGAGTGTCCAAATCTGTCCCGGTCCAGACAAGATCGGCCCAGGAGGAGACGAGAGTGGAGGGATAGTGATCCGATGGCTGTCGAAATGGGGCCCAGGATTCGTCACAAAAAAAAAAAAATGGGGCCCAGGATTTTCAGCACCAATCCGCTCGTGCTGTGCGAGGGGAGGAGAGGCTCCGCGGCTCGCGCGCGCCATTCTCTCCCCGCCACACTCTCCCTCTTCCTCTTCCTCCTCCTCCTCCTCTTCCCCTCTCTTCCACCTTTCTCTCTCCTTCCCTCTCTTTCGCTCTCTCATCGACGTGCTTCCAGCGAGAAGAGCTCAATTGGAACAACGAAAGCAACAATCCAGGTACGGACGCTTCAAATTTCCAGACTGTACCTTTCCCTCTGCATCTCCAATCAACCTCAAGCAAGAATCTGAAAGGGTGAAAGTGGTGCAGCAGGGCGTGGTCGGGAGGTACTTCTGCGACGTCCTACACCTATGCTGCGGGATGGAGGACGAAGCGAGCGCTAGCATGGAAGGGCCCTCCGGCTCGCAGCCGCCCATCTCCCGCCAGAGCTCCGAGGAGGCCGACTTCTTCGACTCCCACCACCAGGACGACGATGGCATGGAGAATGGGCCGGGGACGGGAGGCTACACGGCGTCCGAGATCGCCGGCCGCTTCGTCCAGGCCATCGACACCGCCGCGCCCATCGAGTCCGTCAAGGGCACCGTCAGCAAGTTCGGGGGCATCCTCGACTGGAGAGAGGTTGCGTGGATGGATAAATTACCGGTTGCTCTGTCTCTGCAGTTGCCATTGAAATTTACAGCTTGACTGAATGTTGCAGCGGCGGCAGCAGGTTCAGGAGGAGCTGGACAAGGTGCAGGGGGAGAGCGGGAGTACCAGCGGAGGTCGCGGGCGGCGGAGGCCGGCAAGGCGGACGCGCAGCAGGAGCTCATGGGCGCCACGGGCGAGATCGACGACCTGTGGCTCAGCGTCAAGCGGGCGCAGATCGCCGAGGCGCAGGCGCGCAAGGACGCGGACCTCGCCAAGCAACGACTCCGGAAAACAGAGAAGGGCGCCCGGGAGCGCGCCGCGGCCAAGGCCGAGATTGACGGTGTCAAGGGCCGCCATGCCGCCGCGCTCGCTGAACTGAGCTCCGCGAGGGCGGAGCTGGAGGCGCTTCGGAAGGAGCGGGACGCCGTCGCGGAGGAGGCCGGTGCGGCGGCGGCGCGGGTGAGGGAGACTGCTGGTGAGGCAGTGGAGGTTGGAGAGGCCCTGCGGGAGGCCGCCGCCGAGCTCGCCGCGCTGCAGGCGGAGCTCGAGTCCGCGCGCGTCGCGCATGATGTGGCGGAGGAGAAGAGGTTGAGGCTCGCGCTGGCATGGCAGGAGGACAAGCTGCGGTGGCAGACCGAGCTGGAGCAAGGCGAGCAGGAGGCGAGGAAGCTGCAGGACGAGCTGGTCGCGGCCGGCGACCTCGAGTCCAAAGTGGCCGCGGCTTCCGAACACCTGGCGAATCTAAGAGCGGAGCTGTTCGCGCGCGCGGTTGAAGGGGCCAGTGCAGAGGAGGAGGAACAGAAAACGCCGGCGGTGGGCGCGCCGTCGGCGACGCTGGCGAAGGCGAGGAAGGAGCTAGAGGAGGTGAAGACGAGCGTGGACAAGGCCAATGACGAGGCCAAGATCCTGCGGGTCGCCGCCGCGTCGCTCCGCGCCGACCTGGAGAAGGAGAAGGCGGAGCTCGCCGCGGTACAACGGAAGGAGGGTGCCACGTCCGCGTCCATCCCGTCGCTGGAGGAGGAGCTGAGCCGGGTGACCTCCGAGCTCGCCGCGGCACAGGAAAGAGCAAGGGACCGCGGCGAGGGGAGGAATACGACGCCTGAACATCTAAGCGAGGCACGGCGAGAGGCGGAGCGAGCGAAGGCGAGCGCTCAAGCGGCGCAGGAGGAGATCGCCGTGGCCAGGGAAGAGGCACGCGTGGCCAGGGCCGCGGTACAGACCATGGAGGCGCGGCTGAAAGCCGTAATGCGGGAGATACTCGCGGCGAACGCGTCGGCAGAGACCGCCACGGCATCGGCGGACGCTCTGGAACAGCAGGACAGCAGGAACGGGCAGAGCAGCCAGGGCGGCACCGTCGAAGGCGGCGTGGCGCTGGCGGCGGAGGAGTACGAGGAGCTAAGCCGGCGGGCGCGGGAGACAGAGGAGGCCGCCGGGAAGCGGGTGGTGGAGGCGGTGAAGCTGATCAAGGAGGCCAAGGACGCGGAGGTGCGGAGCCTCGAGAAGCTGACGCAGCTGGCGAAGCAGACCGAGCAGAGGAGGCAGGCGCTGCAGGCGGCGACGGCGGAGGCCGAGGAAGCAGAGTTCGGCAAGGTCGAGGTGGAGCGTGAGCTGCGGAAGCTGCAGGCCGGGCAGCGGCGGGGCGGCAGTGCCGGAGGCGAGACCGCGTCGCCGCGCACCGGCCTTGCCGAGATCTCGGCGTTCGACGGCGGCGACGGGCGCGGGAACCCGCACATTCTGAGCCCGAGAGGAGGGTACATGCCGAGGGCCGACATGGCGTCGATGTCGACGGCGGAGGAGGCGGATGCGAAGCAGAAGAAGACTTTCTTCCCGCGCATGGTCATGTTCCTGGCTCGGAAGAAAGCTCAGAATTGGAACGGGAAGTGATCTTTTTCTCTTCTTCTTGGCTTTGTACATGCGCCGATCAGATTCAGTTCGTTGTTGTTGTGGGTGATACATCAAACATGTGTAATGTGTGTTGATCAAAGAGGTAGATCATGAAATTTTGGCTGGCTGTTGTGATATTTAAGTACAAATGCAAGCAAAATTTGCTATCTGTGCTTCAAAATTCTGGATCCAACTTCGATGGTACACATAGTTTAGGGTTGAGCAGATACAAATAGAGTTCGATGGCTCGCTGTATGAAACATGGCATTTTTTTTCCCGATAAAGGGATCTTTATTACTTAAAGAGTTTTAAGTATTATACACCCGGTCTCTGCATAGGTAGGATGCACACAGCCTTACCAAGTTCATAAGTCTCGAGACAACAATAAAAATAAAAGACGAATTACATGTCAGAATGAGAAATTGTACAGACGCCTAAGGCAGTAGTGGTAGAGGGTCAATCCGAAAATTATGCTACCACCCATGCTGGGTAAAGAACTCTCTCGCTGCAGCCTCCAACCGAGAGGACACCTCCAGAAACAGGTCGCGGTGATCCACACGCTGAAGGGACGACCATGATCGTAGCGTAGCCATGCACCGGTAGATAACCTACATAACAGAAGTATTTTTATCGTTAAAAACCTTGTCATTTCTACTTAGCCATAGCGACCATATAACGGCAATCGCTCCCACCCTAATAGGAAGTTTAAACCTAGAGTCCACACCGTTTAGCCAATTGCCGAATATATTCGCAACGCTACGTGGAGGGAATAAGGTAAAACCTATCTGGATGGCTGACCATATAGATCTAGCAAATTCGCACTGGAAGAATAAATGCTTAATTGTCACATCATGATGACAAAACACACACTTTTTACTCCCGTGCCAATTGCGTTTGACAAGGTTATCTTTTGTAAGAATTACCCCTCGACGAAGATACCATGCAAACACATTAGTTTTTAGCGGTATCTTCATCTTCCAAATTTTCTTATTATTATCAACTGGGACATCAGGAATGATTAACGCCTTGTACATAGAATTCACCGAGAATATACCATTCTTGTTGAGATTCCATTTAAATTTATCCGGACCTTGTGTCAGCTGGACCAAGTCGAGCCGCAATAACAGAGCATTCCAAGATGGTTGCCGAGGACCACACAAACTTCTTCTGAACGAAACATTCGGTGGGGAAGTTCCCATCACTTTAGCAATTATATCGCCTTTGTTTCGCACAATATTGTACAAGGCCGGATATTGTTCTCGGAGCGTGGTTTGGCCTAGCCAGGTATCCTCTCAAAACCTAATTTCCGAACCATCCTTAATAGAGAAAGATCCATGCGGGAAGAAGAACTTCTTCGTGGCCATAAGACCCGCCCAGAAGTGGGAATCACCAGGTTTCCAAATAACCTGAGATAACGCTTGAGATCCCACATACTTTCTCCTAAGGAGGGTTTACCAAACTCCATCTTCAGAAAGAAACTTGAAGATCCATTTATCAAGAAAGGCTCTATTCTTGACCTTAAGGTCATGAACACCGAGTCCTCCTTGGTCTTTGGGACAGCAAACCACACTCCACTTAGTCAGTCGATATTTTCGTTTCTCACCATCACCTTGCCAAAAGAATCGTGATCGGAAGTAATCCAATAGACTCTTTTCGGAAGTTGGAAGAAATAAATCATATAAAGTACCATGTTAGTTAGTACTGAGTTTATGAGAACTAATCTTCCTCCCAAGGATAATAGTTTGCCTTTCGGCTATTTAAACGTATTTGAAGTCTTTCCTCTACCAATTTCCATTCAGCATTTGTAAGTCTCCGATAGTGTATCGGAATACCCAAATAGTTGATAGGAAACTGACCTTGCCCGCAGCCGAATAAATCGGCGTACAACGAGGCATTTTCTTGGGCCTCACCAAAGCAAAACAATTCACTTTTATGGAAGTTTATTTTTAGACCCGATAATTGCTCGAACGCAGACAGAATTAACTTTAGATTTCGAGCTTTCTCAATCTCATGTTCCATAAACAGAATTGTATCATCAGCGTATTGAAGAATGGATAAGCCACCATCCACAAGATGTGGTATCACTCCTTCAATTTGGCCATCAACCTTTGCACGTTCAATCATAATTGTCATCATATCAGCCACTATATTAAATAGCATTGGCGATAGCGGGTCACCTTGTCTCAGCCCCTTTTTTGTTTGAAAGTATTTACCAATGTCATCATTGACTTTAATGGCTTCACTTCCTCCCGAAACAAAGCTATTAATTAACGCACGCCACTCTTTAGAAAAATCTTTCATTCTGAGTGTCTGTTGAAGGAAAGATCATTTAACTTTATCATAAGCTTTTTCAAAATATATTTTCAGGATTACCCCATTCAAATTTTTCCTATGTAGTTCGTGAACTGTTTCGTGTAGGATTGCCACCCCATCTAGGATGTTCCGTCCTTGCATGAAAGCAGTTTGGGAAGGACGAACCACATGGTCAGCCACACTGTTCAACCGAATCGTAGCGACTTTAGTGAATATTTAAAACTAACGTTAAGAAGGCAGATAGGTGATACGTCTAAAACGTATCAATAATTTTTTATTGTTTCATGTTAATATTATGCCTTTGACACATGTTTTTATATTAAGTTTATGATTTATTTGGACTAACCTATTAATAGTTGCAAAAGTGCACAATGTTCTTGTTTTACTCTTTGATGTATATGAATTATCAAAAATATAAGAGGAAACCTTGTTGGAGTCAAATTGGGACTTTCCTGAAATCTATCTGAAAACTCTTTTTTGAAGATTGTCACGTACCGGACAGAAGACGACGTCAAACGGAAAAAGTCTAGTCGCGAAAGTTGCAGGGAATTTTCTCCTAATGGATCTGGACATAAAATTTTGCCCAATCCGAGTCCAGACGGCCGAGATAAGCCCGATTTACCGAAACCCTAGATGGGATGACGGAAATCTGAGAGTCTATATAAAGGGAGGAAACCTAACTCGTGAAAAAAAGCTCTCGCGACTCCAACCCTAGCAGCGCCGCCGGCCCGCCGCCGGCCGGCCCGCGTCCGCGCCGTCCCCGCGGCGGCCGGGCGCGTCCTCGTTCCTCTCCGGTCGAGCCCAACCTCCGGCAGCTCCTCTCCCGCCGTCGTCGGCGAGAGCCCCCGAGCGTGGCTCGGGTGGTGCCGGTGGCGGCGGTGCTCTTCTACCCGCGCACGAGGGCGGCCGCGCGGGGCGGCACCTCTCCTGGCGGCGGTGCAACTTAGGGCGACGGCGGCCCGGCGACCCGGGTGGTGCTCCTCGGTGGAGTCTCCGGCGCGGCGGCGAGCTCTTCCTGGTGCAGCGCGGGTGGCCAAGGTGGTGGGGTGCTGCCGTTGGTGGCTGGGGCAGCGGTGGTGAATCCGGCCCTGCAGGCCCAGATCTGGGCCCTTTGGGACCGATCGTTGCCCCCGGTTTGGCCTGATGCGCGACACGCGACGAAGATGACAGCGGTGATGCCACCCTTGCTGCAGCGTGGCGGTGGGAGCTTCACGGGCCTAGCTGGGTCCGGCTGAGCCTAGGAACCGAGTGGGTAGCGGCGGTGGCGGCCTACGTGCAGCAGCATGGCGGCGGGGACTTTACGAGCCCCCGGGCTCGGCCGGGCCTGCTTGGCCTGGTGTGTCCCTGCTACCGTGTCCAGTCAGCACCCGCCGATGGCGGTGGAGGACGCCCTCCAGGTGGCTGCGCTGCTGCCGCCCTCTAGTTCCAATGTGGCTCGGTGTGCTCTTGTCGTAGCGTCCGGTCGGCTATCGTCTTTGACGGTGGAGGTTGTTCCCCCCCCCCCCCCCGCGTGGTTGTGACTCTGTCGGACCTTGTCTATGGCTGCTTCGTCTCGGGCTGACCGGCCCTGCTATGTTTGCCATGGTGAGACGACGATGGTGACTTCAAGACCGTGGTGGCGTTTGTTGGTGGGCGGCAAGATGGGTGGAGCGCTACCCTCTCCGACGTGGTGACGCTTGAGAGTGTCACCCTTCCTTCTTGAGGGGCGTCGGGTATACCTCTTCCCTAGTCCTCGGAGCATACCGGGGAAACCCTAGGTCTGTCCGGGAAGCAGCGTCGTCGTCGTCGCTTTCCTTCTTGGAGGTGTTGTTTGGTACGCGGTGATTTAGAGTGCTAGGTTTGTGGTGGGACTTTGCCGGAGAGGGCGCAGCGGTTGCGGGTTACTTTCGTTTTTCGTTGATCCGGCGATGTCGGCTTTGTTTTCTCTTCTGTTTCTCTTCCTTTTCTTTTGGGCATGATTGTGCTGTTTGCCCCAGCGGTGGTCTCAGTGTTGTATCGGGTGATTGCTATATTAATATAGTGGGGCGAAAGCCTATTTCTTCGAACCTAACTCGTGGGAAACACCTCATACCCACGAATTTCCAGCCACCAAAGCCATGTTTTTGCCTCCCCCATGGATCCCATCTCCATGGGGGAGGGCTCCCAAGAAGCCATGAAGGAAGGGGGCTAAGGGGCGGCGCACCCCATTGATGCCGATGGCGCGGGAGGAGTTCCCCGCGCCACCGCCGGCGCCGCCCTCCGCTCCTCGCTGTCCCCTTCACCGTCTTCACCGTCATCTCTATCGCCAATTCCTCCTTGTATACAGTGGTTCATCCTCCCACACACCTCTGTACCATGCTATGTAAACATGGTGTTTGATGCTATAAGTTATTATCCTATGATCTATGTCAAGTTTGCGTAGTTTATTTGTTCTTAGATTGAATGGTTGAATGTCTTTGGTTCATTAGAGTTGTATGTTGATATGGTACTGTCCTTTGGTATCCATTATATTTGTGCGCGCATGGATCAACACCCTAGGGTTAGTAGTATGTGCAAAGAAAGGGGGTAGGCCTGCCGGAGTGACAGAAACCTGAGGAGTCGAACCGGTTAGTTGCACGTATGAGAGTAAGAGGACCCTGAACTTAAGCTATGGTTGGAAAACCTTAATGCATTGTTAGTATTTGTGGATGCCTGCTAACAATCCAATCATATAGTACTTGTAATCCCAAGTAGTGGAGTGCACGTATATTTAGCCTCTCCCACATAGAAAACTGCATCGAAGACAATGAACCAAGTATCTTCACAAATTAATCTTGGACAAAGCCATCACACTTAGCACCACTTTTCCACACTCATGGTACTGTTAGTTTATGGTTACTTAGTGTACTTTATTGCTGCAGCACTAAAATTTATTTCTTGTATTTATTATCTCGCAAAGCTATCTCTCATACCTGTATTATTACTCTAGTATTATTTCCTAGATAAAGTAAACGTTTAGTGTGCGTAGAGTTGTATCAGTGGTTGATAGAACTTGAGAGAATACTTATCCTACCTTTAGCTCCTCGTTGGGTTCGACACTCTTACTTATCGAAAAGGCTACACGCGATCCCCTATACTTGTGGGTATCAAGACCTTTTCTGGCCCGTTGCCGGGGAGCCATAGCGTAGGTTAATGTTCTTGTGTGCACTTGTTTGCTTTATCTCTAAGTAGTTTTATTTTCAGTTTTAAGTTGTTTTTATCTTACTATGGATAGGGAATGCGAATTATAAAAAAAATTAGTTGTACTTGTTATCTAAAAACGTTTTCAAAAAGAGAGTGATTGGAAAGATGAGTAATGGTTAAGTGGGGGTCGACCTTGAACACTTGTGTTCATGCCTATGAAATCAAAGCAAATCTTTCCATGGAAGCTTTCTCAACCAAAAACATTTAAATATTGTAAATATTGTGTATATACCTCTGTACATAAAAATAAAATGCTAATTATAGTCTCAAGTTAATTGAAAGTTGATAGTTTTGCTTTGCTGTCCAGAAACAGATTTTCTGTGCTCCACCGTATAAAATGTTTAAAATCACCAGAACGTGATCTTGATCTGAAATTTCTTGAGTGCAAAGTGATGCTTATTAGCTTTCTTTTATTAGTTTTAACTTTTCTGATTTGAGTTATGTAGCTGTCCCAAAAATTCGATCTTTACTGACTGTTTAGTTTAGACAGATTTCTGTGCTTCTCTGTAAATAAAATCGTGATAAATCTCAGAATAGTATTTTGACCTGAAAATTTTGTGCATCAACCTGAGATCATAATCTGTCTTTCATTAGTTATAAGTTTTTCGATTTGAGCTACTTAACTATCTCTTTAAGTGTCATCTTTACAGACTGTTCAGTTTGGCAGATTGTTATGCTTATTTAGTATTGTGCTTATACTCAATGTTTATAATCTTTACTTGATCAATAAAAGTTATAAATTGGTTAGTATACAGTAGTTAATGTTAAATTAAATTTCCAATGCTTGAACATGAGTGGATTTTATTTAATGAGTACTAACCCTACTAATGAGTTTTGTGAAGTTTTATGTGGATGTAGCTTATAAGTTCTAATCAATATGGTGATATGAGATGAACAAGAAGACGCAAGAGCTCAAGCTTGGGGATGTGTAGGTGCATCCCAAGAACATATTCAAGAAGATACAATCATCTAAGCTTGGGGATGCCCGAGTCATCCCCCTATTCATCAACTAACATGAGGTTGTCTCGTTCATACTCTATATTACCCGTCCACATGATATGTATTGTCTTAACTTGTATTATAATTATTTTATATGTCTTGTTTTACCTTCTTTAGTTTTATTAGGCTCTTTATTTGGTTTTATTGTTCTTTACTTTCACTTATAAATTCAAAACAACAAAAATATTTTCTTTTGTTTTGCTTCTTTGTTTGGTTCTTTATTTGGTTTTTACTTTTGATTTTTATTTAGAGTTTTCCTTGTGTAGCTAGCATGTTTAGGTCTTGTTTAGCCTCTGGTCTCTTAGTTTATCAAAAATAAAGTACCAAGTTTTACCCATTTAGCTTAGTTGATACATATGTAAAAAGTGATTTTCTGTTTTAGCATCTACTGCTCATTGCGCGATTTTTCATATTTTACTGGAAAATCTAAAATCACGTAAAATTTACTGATGTTGTATCACCAATCCTCTGATGCACAAAAATTGGCTAAAATTTTGACATGTTTAAGAGCACCTAAAAATTACGTTTGCCAGCTGCTGTTTTTCTGGACAGATTCTGACTTTTATTGAAAGTGGCCTCTTTGCGTTTTCATTTGATTCTTAATGGTTCTTACCTTTCATTTAGAAGTTGGCCATTTAAGCAACCTTTCTGTAACTTAGAAAAAAATTTGATTTGGTTTAATAGCAGCACCTTGGAAATATTATGTATTGCACTAAGTGCTAGCTAAAAGGCGTTAAACAAAAGCGCTTATGGGAGGCAACCCATTATTTTTATTTCTGCAATTTTTCTTTTATTGAGTCAAGGAATTTGTCTACTTCTGTAGCAACTCTTTGTATCTTTACTTTTCGTATTGTTGTGCCAAGAATAGTCTCTAATGATAAGATGATGCTAGATTTTGATTACTGCGCAGAAACAGATTTTTGCTGTTCACTGTACGAAATTCTAAATTCATAGAAATGTGATTTTAATCTGCAATTTTTGTGCGTAATCCTGATGTATGTACGCATCTTTCGTTAGTTCAAAGTTTTTCAATCTGAGCAACGTAAGTGTCGAAAAAATTCGTCTTTGCAGACTGTTCTGTTTTAGACAGATTATGTCTTTTATTTTGCATTCTCTCTTTTACTATGTTGAGTGGAATTCTTTTTTGGGTGGAAGAGCTTCACATAACATTAGTGGCAGTAGTTAATGTTTAAAGTAACGGTCATATTGCGTCCTTACAGAACATGTGAGTTTTTATTGTGCACTAACCCTCTAATGAGATTTACTTTGAGTTTGGTGTGGCGGAAGTTTTCAAGGGTCAAGAAGAAGAGTGATATAATAGGATGGAGAAGAGTGAAGAGATTAAGCTTGGGAGGCTCCCATGGATCTCCCCGCATATTTCAAGAAGACTCAAGCGTCTAAGCTTGGGGATGCCCAAGGCATCCCCTTCTTCATCGTCAAAATTATCAGGTCATCTCTAGTGAAACTATATTTTAATTCTTTCACATCATATGTGCTGTTCTTGGAGCGTCTGTATCTTATTATTTATTTATCTTAGCATCAAACACCAGTTACATTAATAAGTTGATCGTCACATATTTTATTTATCCTCTGTTTTCAATGTTTACTTGGTTAATTGATTACTTGTTGAAACTTAAAAATGATGTGTGAATAATATTGTTTAGTAGTTTATGTTTTCTTATGGTTAGTCTCAACTAGCTAATAGTGTATATTATGTTATTTTGATGTTAACATGCATTGTCCTGTTCATAAGATGGTATGGATTGTGGTATCCTCCTCTGAATGATTTACTTGAATCGACTTGGCACATGCTCACACATGTTTATGACTGAAAAATAAAAGTCAATTAAGCCTTGATGATTTATTTTGCCTCGAGTTTTAGTATCATTTTTATGCCTCCGTTAATTTTATTCTGTCGCAAGTATGATTATGACAGTTATTGCTCTCTTGGTTGTCGCTTCCCAGTCTATTGCTAGTCTTCACTTGTACTGAGCGGGAATGTTGCTCATGCATCCAAAATCCTTAAAACCAAGTTATCCCAAAGAGTCCACTATAAATTCCTATGCATGGTATTTCAAACCATTCCAAGTAAATTTTTCATGTGCTACCTTTAAACTATTCAAAATTGTTATTACTCCTTTTTGTGTCAATGTTTACCAAACTCATGAGGACGGGGTGGGTGTCTTTATGTCACCTGTCAAACAGACTTTACTATCGGACTAGCGGCATATACATCCGCTTATCCATTAATTTTGCAAAAAGAGCTGGCAACAGGGTGCCCAGTCTAAATTAATTACAACTTTAACCGCTTAATTCTCTACACATTTTTGTCCTGATTTATCAGTCAAGCAATGACACCAGTGAAATATCTGCATGTGTAAATAAAAGAGAAAGAGGGATGATCTGCCTTGCTGGTAGAAATAACATCCTTCATGGGAGCCGCTCTTAAAAGTCTGGTTGGCAAGGATCATATTGTACTCTTCCATTTTCTGTTTCGTTGACAATTACCAAAACACCTCCCAAAACTTTATTTTTACTCTCTATATGATTTCAAAAAATTAAAAAGCTCAAGCACATGATTTAATCCCTGCTTCCCTCTGCGAAGGGCAATCTTTTATTTTAATGTTGAGTCACCATCCTTTCTTTGAGCACTTCCTTGAGAGCATAACTGTCATTCTTAGTGTAATGGGCTTGTCCCAGAATACGGTTATCTGCGGTATAACTATGATGCTTTTACCTTTGATATCTTTACATCTAATCTTCACTTGAACTTCAGAGGTGTCTTGGCATTTATGTTTTGCTCCACAATTAAGGGCAAGCGAGATACCACTATATCATGCTTTATTATGGTCATTATAATCTTGTTGATGTTTATAAATTTCATGTTATAAGCTCTTAGTTCGTTGATACTTTTCATTAGGTAACATGTGTTAGGTTGATCTCCACACGCGTGAGTCCAACGACTCACCGTGACCCCATGATCGCGCCCTGATTGGGGGCGCCCAACCAAACCCTGGTTGGTGGGCCCCTGTTGCGCTGCCTATATAAAGAGGTGGGGGCCGGCGGCACTCAGGACGAGGTTGACTGGTGCGCCAGGAACGCTACCAAGACCCCCTACCGGTCTAGGGTTGCGGCAGTAGCAGCGGGAAGCTCCACCACCGCCGCCACTCACTGCCATCTCCGGCCATCTCCACCATGGCCGGCACTCCAGGTTTGTGCTGAAAGAGGAGAAGGTGCCTCCATTATCTCTCCTCCCTCTGTTCTTCCGATTTGATCTAGACCTAGATGATCCTATGGATCTAACATTGGTATCAGAGCCAACTAGGGTTCTAGATTCTTCGGTAGCAAAGAAACAGAAAAGAAAAGCAAAAGAAAAAGGATCCCTCCCCGAAACCCTAAATGCCAGATCGAAGAAAAAGAAGGCAGAAGGGAAAGAAAGACTCACCGGAACGCCTTCGGGATCGCCGGAAAAGGAGCGCCGCCATTCGGGCCGCACCAGTTCCTCTCGACCCAGATGCGCATCGGCACGCCGAGGCATCTGGGAGAAGAACACACTCCTCCTGGAGCAAAGAACCCTAACCCTAGAACAGATCGGACATCGAATCCAAAGAAGTCTAAAGGAAAAGGCCAAAAGAGAAAAAGGGAGACGGCACTCTGCCGGATCTCCACCTACCGGTCATCGCCGGCAAAGTGGCACCGCCACTGCACCGCTTGACGATGGTGCGCTCACCTGCGGGTGGACGCACGCGTCGGTAAGGGGCCAGAGGGGTGCCGGTCTCGACTCTGTTGCCGCGCGCTCACTCTCAGGTGGGAGGAGGCAGTAGGTGGCGGCGCCGCTCGCTCACTTGCCTGCGGGCGACGGCGGAGCGAGAACAGAGGAGGACGCGGGGGAGGAACATAATGGGGCTAGGGTTCACGCAGGGGCCGCCGGCTAGCCGTCGCTCGCCGGAGGACGGCGGCGCGCAGCGAAACCCTAACCCTACAGGAAGCGGCGCACCGTCGGGTCGGGAGCAGAGAAAGAAAAAAGAGGAAAATGAGGCTAGGGTTTGACGAACGTGGCGTCCCGGTCGTTTTGTTCCAGCGTAAAGGACGGACGACCGTCCAATCAAGATCGACGGTCACGATCAAAAACCTAGCTCACTGTGGGCCGGTGGGCCGAAAGAAGGGAGGCCGTGGGCCGTTTTCCTCGTATACGCGCCGCGCGGGCGGCAGATAGCGCGGTCGCTTGGGCCACGTCTGCATCGCTTCGGGCGGCAGATAACGAGGGCGAGCAGACAGGCCGCTGGGCTGCCGTGGGCCGCGTTTGCGTCGCCTCGGGCAGCAGATAAGAATCATCCGCCCAACAGGCCGTGGGCCGGACAGAACAGAACAGTTTCAGTCTCTGTTAATTTTTCCAGAGCATATTTTATTTGTGTTTTGTCCAAATTTTGGGCAAATTTTCATTCAGTTTTTCCTATTCAAAATTGCCCAACGAAAGTTTTGTTTAGGAAACAGAAAAGTTACAGAAATGCTTATGAAAAGTACAAAGTTTATGTTTTTTATTCATTTTTACGCTGCAAATAGTTAAAAGTAATTGCTTAAAAGCAATAAAGTGATAATTTTTTTAATGAATTGATAAAGTGATATTAATGATGATTATGATTCTGTTATTAATTGACCAACGTTGTTAATAGCATTATCATGATTTAAAGTGAGAATAAAAAGCATGATTAAAGTGATATTAAAGATAATTATGATTCTGTTATTAAATGACCAACGTTGTTAATAACATAATCATGATTTGTTAATCGTTGAACAGTCCAATGTTTGTCAAATACAGATAATATTTTATAGTTTCTACTGTAAAGTAAAAGGACTCTCCTCTAATTAAATTGGAACCAACGGGAAAATTTAATTGGAGAGGAGGAAAAAGAGAAATATTTGTTTAACAGATTAAATTATGGTATTGTTATCTTCTGACCAACGTTGATAATAGCAGTACTATAATTATGTGAGTTCTATAGTCAAAGGGCTAGATCTCTGATAATTTTGCATCAAAGTGATCAATTTTCAGAGAAAAGATAAAAAATCAAGAAATGTTCTTGAACTATAGAAATATGTACATTTCATGTTTCCGCTGCAATAGAATTGATGATAATGTTATTTTCTGAACAGAGTTCTTTATTGCAATAGAAATATTATCATCGTTCGGTTTATAAGTTTTGTGCATTGATTCTATTTCTGCCCAACGGTGATGTAGAATTAGTGTAGAAAGATGATGTTTCATTCTAATTCTGCCCAACGGTGTTTTAGAATATAGAAGAAAGTTTTATAAAGATTTAATGTGCACCAACGTAGGGTTATTTTTATGCTCATTATTGTTTATTATTATTGAATATTTTCTCAGACAAAGATTCTCATGTTTTCATTCGTGAAAACAAAGGGATGGGTACTTGTGACCCGAAAGATGACCAAGAAAGGTCATAAAGTGAGAGAGTATGTTCTCTCTAAAGAATGACTGCAAATAGACCATCGAGAGTCTTGTTTGACAAATGTCTTTCATGTACTCTCCACGAAGAAAACAAAGAAATCATTCAGAGCTTTGTTTAACGAATTTCTTTCATGTATATCATATGAAGAAATTTTTTAAACGAGCAACATGAATGCTTAATTTGACCAACGTTGGATTAAGCATGTGTATAAAAATGTATTCAGATTTATTTCTGAATTTGATGATTCAATATGCAGTCTAAAGAGCCAATTGTGGCATCTATGTCTCTTGAATACCCGCATCACGGGAAAAGACGATAATAATACCCACGTGGTAGGAAAAGTCTGGGAAAATACCCACATGGCGGGAGAAAATTTTGACAAAGGACTTATCCTGTATGACAGGAAGAAGATGTGATGACTCGTGTGTTTTTATATTGACCGCACACTTCATGTGTCATAGTTACAAAGCACTTAATGAGTCAAAAGAGAATAAAGTTACAAAAGAACCTAAAGATGAGAATGGCATGCAAGTGTGACTTGCAAAAGTACCATTGAGAAAGAACTCTTGTGAGTTTTGAAAAGGAATGAGGAAAAAGTACTCCCATACATTAAAAGACAACTTCATTTTGAATGAAGCAGATAAGATAACTTCATTTTGAATAAAGAAGATAATCAAAGTTTCGAAATTGTGGCAAAAAAAAAGTTCTTGCCACATTTCGAGGGGGAGATAGAGAATGTTACAGAATAAACTCCCCTATACTTCAGATAATGTGATGCATATTATGCATCTAAGTGATCTATGATGAATTGTGATCGTCTGGGGAGTACGACGGTCATAATAATGATACCCCTAAAGTAAAGAAATAGATGAATTCTTGGAAATTTTACAGCTCCGAAAGGAGACTAAGGACGGTACTCAAAGTGCCATAAAATAAGACAGATTGACAGGTTAACAGAATAAACCCAAATAAAAAGGATTAAGGATACACCATTTTGGAGAAAATGGAGTAATCTGGGGGAGCATGGTATGAACATACCTAAGGCTCGAATAGATTTTATCTGGGGGAGCTTGTTGCTTTATAATAGAGATGAACATGTAAACATGGATCTTGTGATTTAGGTTCTTGTAAGAGCTATTGCAATAGAAGACTACAGAATTAATTGCCTCTAGGCAATGACAGAGCAACAACATCCCCATATGAGAAAAACATATGACTATAAAGTCTATATCAGAGAAATTTAAATGAAGGTTGATCCCACCTCATTTACAGAAATTATAAGCAGCGCTCAATCGATTTTGACAAGTGTCTACTTGTCTTAATGATTAGAGACTATGTGAATCCCGACGATGTTTGGGACTCATAAGTAATTTCCAATGGAGCCAAAACAGTAGGCTATAAAGGGTCTACAACGCCAATGTGACTCCAAAGGAAATATGTAAAAAGCGATTTTAAATCGAAAGATTTGCGCTAAGAGAATAAACAGATTATAATGAGTGACAATGGCACATAATGATCTGAGTTACATCAGATGAAAGTAAAGAACACAAGGGATCTTACGGACTAGAGCAAGTCTCTAGAATCAAAAGTTATTTTGGGTTAAAGAGAATGAGAGGACAATCGTTTTTCTACAAACTTATAGAATGGGAAATTCATTCCCTAATCCTGTGTATGTGGATGATATCCTACTTGCTAGTGGTGATGTCAATCTACTACCGGTAGAGAAAAGAAGTTCTTGTCCTCAAAAGAGTATTCTCGGTAGAGTGTCTCTCGTTATAAGTATTGAGATTTACTGAGAAAAGAAGAAAAGGGGTATTAGAAATATCACATGGACATGCTGAGAAGAAGTCTCTATAGCATGCATGTCGAGAAAACCTACGCCTGTTCTTATTGACAAGGGTAATGGAATTGGGAACTTTAGTGTTCCAAGAGATAACATAGAACAGATCAAATGGATATGGTACCATGTGCTTCCGCTGTTGGTTGCTCAATATTACCCTGACAATTCATGTATCCGGGTTGTTTTGGCAATGTCCAATCCAGATATAGATCACTGGAATGGAATCAAAGATATGGCCTCATGCTAAAAGAAACAAGTGCTCTCAAAAGGTTGTGAGTACAAAGATAGATCTATAAGAGTGCTCTCAAAAGGTTGTGAGTACTCTGAAAGAATTTGTGAAATGTATAGCGAAATCCACAATTGTCGCTAAATTTTCACATTTGGAGTTTTTGTGTGGAAAATCTCCAAAGAATTAAAGTTTTGACATCAATGTGATGTAAAGATATGTTATAGCATCATATGAGGCTGAGGGATAGGCAAAATGGTTAAGAAACCTGTACCCGGAATTGATAATGGTTGACAACAGCAATAACCATTAAGTAATTCACTCCTAAGACAACGAGTCAAGTGTGGTGCCAAACACATTGACACAGAGTTATACGTTGTAAAGGAGAAAGTCCGGAATTATGTTGGAATGCTTGGAGCATAAGAGGAATAGATAAAAGAAACACACAAGTGTTTGCAGATCTGCTAATTAAAGGCTTACCGCCCAGTGTGTTTTGGAGAACACATAGTCGACATGGGTTTATGGTATAGTCTATATTATTTCTGGACAATAAAGAGGCCCAAAAAGATCAAAGAATTTGTTTCAAAATAAATAGGTATATTGTAGCTGTCTGATTCTATCGGCAATTGAGCTGAGACGATGAAACATGCTCTATGTATCGATCTGTGATGAAATGAGTAAAAGTGAAAAGTTGAGATCAAGGGGGAGAATGTTAGGTTGATCTCCACACGCGTGAGTCCAACGACTCACCGTGACCCCATGATCGCGCCCTGATCGGGGGCGCCCAACCAAACCCTGGTTGGTGGGCCCCTGTTGCGCTGCCTATATAAAGAAGTGGGGGCCGGCGGCACTCATGACGAGGTTGACTGGTGCGCCAGGCACCCTACCAAGACCCCCTACCGATCTAGGGTTGCGGTATTAGCAGCGGGAAGCTCCACCACCGCCGCCACTCACTGCCATCTCCGGCCATCTCCACCATGGCCGGCACTCCAGGTTTGTGCTGAAAGAGGAGAAGGTGCCTCCATTATCTCTCCTCCCAATGTTCTTCCGATTTGATCTAGACCTAGATGATCCTATGGATCTAACAACATGATTGCTAAATTTTATTATCCATACATCATGCATTTGCTAAAGACCTGATCATAGCATTTACAATCAAAAATTATTTTGTTATCATTTACCTACTCGAGGACGAGCAGGAATTAAGCTTGGGGATGTTGATACGTCCAAAACGTATCTTTAATTTTTGATTGTTTCATGTTAATATTATGCCTTTGACACTTGTTTTTATATTAAGTTTATGATTTATTTGGACTAACCTATTAATAGTTGCAAAAGTGCACAATGTTCTTATTTTACTCTTTGATATGTAGGAATTATCAAAAATATAAGAGGAAACCTTGTTGGAGTCGAATTGAGACTTTCCTGAAATCTGTCTGAAAACTCTTTTTAAAGATTGTCACGTACCGGACAGAAGACGACGTCAAACGGAAAAAGTCTAGTCGCGAAAGTTGCAGGGAATTTTCTCCTAATGGATCTAGACATAAAATTCGGCACAATCCGAGTCCGGACGACCGAGATAAGCCCGATTTACCGAAACCCTAGATGGGATGACGGAAATCCGAGAGTCTATATAAAGGGAGGAAACCTAACTCGTGGGAAACACCTCATACCCACGAATTTCCAGCCACCAAAGCCACGTTTTTGCCTCCCCATGGATCCCATCTCCATGGGGGAGGGCTCCCAAGAAGCCATGGAGGAAGGGGGCTAAGGGGCGGCGCACCCCATTGATGCCGGCGGCGCGGGAGGAGTTCCCCGCGCCACTGCCGGCGCCGCCCTGCGCTCCTCGCTGTCCCCTTCACCGTCTTCACCGCCATCTCCATCGCCAATTCCTCCTTGTATACAGTGGTTCATCCTCCCACACACCTTTGTACCATCCTATGTAAACATGGTGTTTGATGCTATAAGTTATTATCCTATGATCTATGTCATGTTTGCGTAGTTTATTTGTTCTTAGATTGAATGGTTGAATGTCTTTGGTTCACTAGAGTTGTATGTTGATATGGTACTGTCCTTTGGTCCATTATATTTGTGCGCATGGATCAAAACCCTAGGGTTAGTAGTATGTGCAAAGGAAGGGGGTAGGCCTGCCGGAGTGACAGAAACCTGAGGACTCGAACCGGTTAGTTGCACGTATGGGAGTAAGTGGACCATGAACTTAAGGCTATGGTTGGAAAATCTTAATGCATTGTTAGTATTTGCGGATGCCTGCTAACAATCCAATCATATAGTATTTGTAATCCCAAGTAATGGAGTGCACGTATATTTAGCCTCTCCCACATAGAAAACTGCATCGAAGACAATGAACCAAGTACCTTCACTAATTAATCTAGTACAAAGCCATCATACTTACCACCACTTTTCCACACTCATGGTACTGTTAGTTTATGGTTACTTAGTGTACTTTATTGCTGCAGCACTAATATTTACTTTCTTGTATTTATTATCTCGCAAAGCTATCTCTCATACCCGTATTATTACTCTAGTATTATTTCCTAGATAAAGTAAACGTTTAGTGTGTGTAGAGTTGTATCAGTGGTTGATAGAACTTGAGAGAATACTTATCCTACCTTTAGCTCCTCGTTGGGGTCGACACTCTTACTTATCGAAAAGGCTATACGCGATCCCCTATACTTGTGGGTTATCAATAGGTCTAAACTGTTGAATCCTTTTTGCCTCATTAATCTTAGGTAATAAAATTATTTCACCAAAATTCAGCCGGAACAATTCTAAGTCCATCATGAAGACAGCTGAACAACTGAAGGAGATCGGCCTTGATAACATCCCATAAGTTCTGGTAGAATTCAGCCGGAAATCCATCAGGCCCAGGGGCCTTGTTGTGTTCCATTTGGAAAACCGTCTTTCTTACTTCATCCTCTGAATAGAGGGTAGTGAGTAGGTTATTTTCCTCCCGTGAAACCTTGGGTATATCATCTGTTCTAGACTCGTCCAGGGAGAAGTTTCCTTCCTCGGGTGCTCTGAACAGATTTTTATAATAATTAGTGATGTATGACTTTAGATGCTCTTGTCCCTCAATCGTTCCCTCATCCTGTACCAGAGAGTGAATACGCTTCTTCCTATGTCTGCCATTGGCAATACTGTGGAAGTATCTAGTATTCGCATCCCCTTCCAGTATGAATTGGGCTTTAGAACGTTGATACCACTTAAGCTCCTCCTCGCGCAAAAGTTTCGCTATCTGCGCATTCGATTGGCTTTTAAGCTCAATTTCTTACGTGGATAACAAACGAACTTCTGCTAATGCCTCAAGAGCATCAATAATTGAGGATAGTCGCACTTTTCTTTTTTAAGTAAACCTGTTGTATGACGTGCCCAACCAACAAGGTGTGTGCGTACTGCACGAATTTTGTTGTTCCACCTCTGGATAGGAGTAGTACCGGTAACAGGTCTTTCCCAAATTCTTTTAACCAACTCATGAAAGCCCTCACGGTGCAACCATCCAAGTTCAAACTTGAAACGCTGGTTACACGGTGGTCTAGGCGTACCGGTGGTCAATAGAATGGGAGCATGGTCTGACATACCTTCAATACGTTCTAGAGCCCGTACTGACACCATAGGGAATTGGATTCCCAATCAGTATATCCATTAGTACACGGTCTAGTTTTTCATATGTAGGTTCTGGGAGAGAATTAGCCCAAGTGAATTGTCTCCCAACCATTGACACCTCTCTTAAGCTCAAGCTGTCTATGACCGCGTTGAATAAAAGAGGCCAACGATTGTCAAACCATCCTCTACTCTTCTCGAATGGAAAACGAAACAAATTGAAATCCCCCCAATGATGAAAGGGTGTGGGTTATCCTTTGCTAAGTTAACCATCTCTCGAAGGAAGGCAACATTAGAGTCCTCCTGGGCAGGCCCATACACAGCGACAAGACTCCAAATGAAATTGTCGGCTTTATTACGGATGTACATTTTAATATGAAAATCATCATCCGAAACAGCCAACACTTTCATGGTTTCTGTCTTTACGCCTAGTAAAAGTCCCCCAGAGCGTCCACGAGGAGGGCGGGAGTACCAAGCAAAGTCTATACCGCCTGAAAGTCGGTCCAATTGACTTTGCGAGAAATCACGCCTTCCCGTCTCAGAAATAGCTAAGAAGTCCGAAATTATGATCCCTAACAGAATGAGCGAAGTGCAAATATTTAGCTAAGTCACCAAGATCTCTGCTATTTGCAAACATGTCATTCATTGGGAGACTATTGGGAAACTATGGCATATGCAACAGAACGAAGGCTATATGTGTTTTTTTCTTCTGACATAAAGCCAGCTCAATGGTAAAGATCGAGTCAGGTTAGGGGAACTTTCGGAAACATACCATATGCATCAAACCCCTGTTTCAAACTTGGCCATATTTGACGGATTTTTCAATATTCAAACTTTCTACCTAGTTTCGCCCATTTAAATAAATTTATACTGGTTTCTCGAAAGTATTTCAAATTTAAGCTCCAAGTGTGTTACAGATTGCTTATGAAAATCATAAGAATCATTTTAGGTACACAAATAGTCACTACATACACATATAATTTTGAGCTAATCAACCCTTGCTATGAAATAGTCTTGCCGACCATCTTGACCTCATTTTGATTTTTTTTGAAGAAATTCAAAACATGCAATCCTTCTGCATGTAGTAATTTATGTGTTTTAGTTGTCAAGAAAAATAGTACACCTGCTGTGTGACAATTAAAAAAACCCTCCCTACAATGGTCTATTATGTGCAACCATTTATACCTTTCAAGCCAAATGATCTAGCTCATGGTCATATATGTGGCTAGTTTATTATAATATGCCTAAATTGGACACATAGACATATCTTTCGAAGACAAACAATGTTGTCAATAGAATTTCTGATTTTTTTAAAATTATTTTCCATTTTCTAAGTGCCAGGGCGGGGTCTTTTGTGAAGTAAAAGTACAACAAAATATGGTACAAAACGCCACCACTCTAATTTTCACACGGAGTGATGAAACATCCCATTTGTAGTGAATTTTCAATCTTTTTACTCACTTTCCACATTTAATTGACTTTATGCCAATTTTACAAAAATAATTGAATTCAAACTACAATTCTACATATGTGTTATAAATTAATTTTGCAAATAAGAAACATTTTAGTTACGAAAGCAGTCATTATATAGAAAAATACAATTTTTTTTAAATAGTTATTACTTGTGCCAAAAGAATGAAAAGAAAATAAAGAAAAGAAAAAAGAGGAAAAATGTTTTGCACTTGACAAAGAGTGAAGTGTTATTATTGGTTTGGAGAAAATATGCAGACAGATCGATCGATCGATGACATGGCTCATAGCAACAGTTCATGTCACAAATCGAACCACTCTCTTGTTTCTCCTTATCTCTCGCCGGCAAGAAGCGATATCGTGGGCAATGGTAGCGGAAGGGTGGTGGCCAAGCCGGCCACCGAGGGGACCATGCCAGTGACCGGGCGACTGATGAGAACAGCGACATCAGCAACATGGGAAGCGACGGGGGCTGGTACGGCTAGATAGACCAAGCCGGTGACCAAGGATCCCACGCGCGCGCGAATGGCGAGGCGTGGCGGGAGCAGGGAATCCCATAGGCGCAGGCGGCGACTCGCGCGTGGATGGAGGGACGGGGATTAGGCATGAGAACAAATAGTCATTGTAGGCTGCTAATAGCACGTTATAATATTTTGAGAGTTGTCTCGCTAAACAACAATTATACACTATCTCCCTAATAGCACGCTATAGCACAATATATTATGCTGATAGCATATTTAAGACTAACGCTATTTTGTTATAGCGCGCTATTTTTCCCTTGTAATAGGCCGACGCTATTTCTCCTCCTAGGTCACCATGGATGAGGTTGCCCATGACTTTAAAGCAGCGAAAATATTTATTTGTTCTACTCCCTCCGTTGCGAAATAAGTGGAGTTCTGTCGTGTTAGGCGTCCGAAGCGGCACATATTATGGCCTGGATTTGTGATGTACCTAGTGTAGGTTTTATTTCTGATTTTGCCCCACATTGCATCCGGGAAATTCTTTTTTTTTTTGACATGAAAATACAAAGAATCCAGGAGATTCTTTTTTTTTACATGAAAATACAAAGAATCCAGGAGATTCTTTATATTGATGTTATTTGATCAATGAAGTGCCATATTCTCAAGAAAAAACGGAGGTAAGATTTGTCAGAGTGCTTCTCTCGGCAAAGCCCCGCTGCTGGACCCATCTGTTAGGGCAACGTGTCAGCCATCTCCGTCTCCCACGCGTCCCCTACCTACTGATTCCTCCACATCGGGCTGCCGGCATGGCGCTGCGCTCTCTGATCGGGAAGCTGAGGATCCCCGCCTCTCTCCAGCGGGTGGCGGGCTCCAGCCGCGTCGCCCCTCAGGTTCAGTCCGTTCCCCGTCCCCCACGCTCAGCAATCGCTTCTACGATCGTGCGATTCTACCCCGCGCGCTTAGGATCATAGACCAGAAAAATGTCGATTATGTGTTGTTCAGTCGACCTATCGTTTCGTGGAATTACCAACCAATCCCACGTAATTTCACCTGCTGCACGCGGATCTCTCCTTTCTTTGCCCTCACACGATCTGGGCTTGGCGAAATCGTGTGCTTAGCCGACTTATCAAGTCGTATTTTGCCCTTCTAGAACCCTCGTCGAAACTAGAGAAATGATCTTTATGGCATACTGTACATGGCAGCCTTCACCGATCCATATATAAGCTGGCCTGTTTGGATTTTTAAGCCGTAGGACATTCCTTGTTTGTTAACACCGTTGATTGATCATGTACCACGCAACTTTTTTTTTGAATTTATGTACCACGCAACTTATTTGTGAAGCATGCTGGGAATCAAGTACCACAGTAACAGCAACTAGCACGCCTTTTCATTCGCAGAGGAAGTCTCAGTTGACCAAGCATGTTGCTGAGAAGCCGACCCCGCGTCGCTCCGCTTGAGCGACTCGGGGGGATCCCAATCGTGCCGCCGGCCGCCCCCCCCCCCCCCCCCCCCCCCCCCCCCGCCGCTGCCGCCGGCCTGGCCGCGGTGGCGGCGCCCCCGGCCTCCTCGAGGGCGGCGCGGGGCGAGCTCGCGGTGGACGCGATGCGGCCCCTGTTTCTGCCGCGGCGGCGGTGATGTGGTGCGGCGGCGGCGGTGCTTCGGCGGCGTTGCTCGGCACGGCTCGACGGCGACGTGGAGGGGTGGGTGCGGCAGGTGGTGGCGGCGACCTCCAGCGCGGCTGCCGGTGGATCGGCCGGGCCCGTTCTGGGCCCAGATGGGCTCGGCGGGCCGCTGCTCTCGGCGGCCTCGCGTGCATCGCACCGTTGTGGTGCCGCACGGGCTGGCTGCTGTTGTGCGGTGGTGCTCGAGTGATCTGCAGCGCCGTCGACGGGGGTAGAGGCTCCTCGTCTGGTTTCTCTTGGCTGACACGTCGCGTTGGCTTCGAGGGCGGCGACACTTGTGCGGCTGGGCGTGTGGCTGTCCTGCAGCGCTTGGACGTCGGGGCGGCGGCTCCGGGCTTGGTGGTGGCGTCGAGCTGAGCTAGGAGGTGGCTCAGTGCGAGATGGACCTAGACCCCGGCGTCTAGCTCTGTTTGGTGGCCGTGGACCGTCGGGCGCGCGGGGCTGACGGTGTCTGCGTGCGGGTCTGCGTTGGTGGGCTGGTCGGTTCCCGTGTGGGCGGGCGGACGGAGACCGGCGGGTGAAAACCTTGCCTTGGTCGTCGACCAGGTCGGGCGACGGTGACGCTCCCGGGCGCCACTTCCTACTTGTAGGCATCGTCGTGGCGGTGCTCCCTCTCCTCCGTCCGGAAACTTCCGGGGGAAACCCCAGATCCTCCGTGGATCGGGCGAGGGCGGCGCTTCGGCGTCGTTTTCCCCTTGGGGCCTCGTCTTGGATGTTTCGCCGGTCAGAGGGACCCGTGGATGTTTGGTGGCCTGCGGCGACGATCTTCTCGTCTTCGGATAGGTGGTGCGTGGCCCTGGGGCCGGCGTGGATGTCGGAGCGGCGGCTCCGATCTCGCCTCCGCTGCATCGCGTTGAGGTGTGTGGGTGTCGACCTTTCCTGCTTGGGCGGTTTCGTCGTCGGCCTGTGTGGAGCGTGGCCCGTGGCCAGCGTGGATGTCGGAGCGGCGGCTCCGGATTTCGCCTCCGCTGTTGCGTTGAGGGCCTCCGCTGTGGCGTTGAGGGGTGTCGGCCTTGGCCGCTTGGGTGGTTAGGCCGTCGACTGAGTGTGGAGCGTGGCCTTGGGGCCGGTGTGGTGTGTTGTGTTGTTATATCTGGTTTTCGGCCAGTTTTCCTTATAAACTGGCCAATTCACTTCTTCTATATATCGAAAAGGCAAGGCTCTTGCCGGGTTTCAAAAAAAGTCTCAGTTGACCAGTGTGTTTGCTTTGTGCAAGCTTCAGATACAAAGGTAGCAGATAACTCTAGTAGCTAAGTTTAACTCGAACAGTGGAACCCATGAGAATTTTAGCTGATTTAGTTTGAAACTTTGAACTGACCACTTCCTTCCTATAGGAAACAAAGCGTTTAGCGCCTTTTCCTACCATGTTAACCCTCTTTATTTTCTAGGGAAAAGGTAGAGGATTTACCGATCAATTAAGGGTGCTGAACAAGTAAGACTATAGTGCTCCTGGTAATCAAAACCAATTGGGAGAAAGACAGTTGGTTTAGTTACGTGCATGACAAAGAAAAAATACTATACAAATAATCCTCACTGACCATTAAAAACTCTTATCTTTTGATTTATCCATCCTTTCTTGATGAAATGTGTATGTGCCAGAATGCTATAATTCAAATCAAAAGAAAATAGTAATAATAGAAGCATGTTGTTTGCTTAGGTCGGATTTTTTTTTTTGAAAGGATCCGTCACAAAGTACAGGAAACTCAGCACAAATTACAACCAGGCCCAACAAGGAAAGAAAATAACAAAAAGAGACCTGGTCGCAGACAGATCCACCACCTGAAGGAATCACAGACAGATCCACCACCGCGCTCCCCAGAACCTGGTCGCCGCCGGAGTCGCCGTACCACCAAACCCGGAGAAGAGAGCACCTCCACAGATGTAGTCGACCGTAGAACCGCCCGCCGCCACGCGACGAGACCCAGAGTGATGAACACACACGGCCAGCACCATCTCCTCCGCGCCACCCAGCTTCGCACCGACACGGCAGCGCCTAGACCAACCACCAGCAAGACCCAAACTCCAGAAGCCCGCTCCCCTCGCCACCACGGCCGGCCGGAGCAACCAACGAAGAGAACCACCACAAACCTCAGCAAACACGGGTGGTACCTGACGCCGAAGATCTCCTCCATGGAGCTCCAAACGGAACCAGGTCGCAGCAACCCTAGATCCTCCAAAAGCAGAGCCACCCACTCTGCCCAGACGAAGAGAAGAACGGGGACAAAAGCTCAACACGTAGATCGCCACCTCCGCAACGGCGAGCACGCAGAGCACCAACTCTCCCCGGATCGGCAGATCCGAGAAGCACCAACCTCCAGCAGCTCGCCGACTCCGCCACCGGCATCGCCGGGGAAGGGACCGAGCGCCGGCACCATTATTCCAAGACGCTGCCGCCACCACCACCTTGGCCGCACCGCCGGGAAAGCTAGCCCTACTATCTACAAGCCTCAGGCACAGATCGGAGGTCCCTCCACTCTCCCACCACCGCACGGGCGGCCGGAGAGGGAGGGGGCCGACGATCTGGCCGTCGGCGGAGCGGAGGACTTTGGCTCCTTCCCTTTCGCCTCTCGGTACTGTTCACGGGAGGGGAACGGGAGAGTGTAACTAAAGACGCTCTCACGCTTAGGTCGGATTTATGCTTTGACAGAACCAACTATCTTGAATGGGTGGTTTAGTTAACTGAAAAGTTTTCTATGTTGCAAGAAACAGTGTGCTGGCTGTAGATTTTCAGTTCAGAATTTAACCAGTGCTTTGAACATTTTTTATGTGCATCAGTTAGCAGTTCAGCTCAAACTGTCTGTTTGCACCTGACATGACACCATCACATCACAATCTGATATTCTCTTCAATTACTCAACTGTAGGATAAGATGAGCAGCAGCGCGTTTGCGAAAACTACAGACCCTACTACTCCCCGGGTTGAAAGTTACGATGAGATGCTCCAGTCCTACTTCGAGAGGATGGAAAAAGAAGCACGGTACGTACAAAGCGCTAGACTTGGTTTCTGAATGCTCCGATTCTCATAACTATCACTTGCATGGTTGCGATCGTTCTTATGCTCTTCTCCTTGTACCTATTGGAAGGCGGCAACGGAGGTCAATGTGGAAGGCCATTCTTGGTGCTGAAGCTACCGCGTTGGGGATCTGTTTTGTAGGGCTTTGTTATGTAGCTGACAATAACAGGGTTTAATTAGCGGGAGCAGCTACCGACCATCAAGATTAATTACTACATATGGGCACTTTGTTAATGGCCTGTGTTCTGTAGCAACACTGCTACTTGTACACTGTTTCTGATGTAAGTGATCAGGCAGCGCTTGATACATTATATTTGTGATGACGGCCATCCGGTTTAACATGTTAGTTGTGTCATATTCGGCACCTGTGAGTTGTAATCTCCACTTTTGTCTGAAATGAGTTGACATTTTGACTCCGTTGCTTACAAATAGAGATTGCTTTCTGCGATGCAAAATTTGGGATCCAATTTTTCTGAATATTTTATGGAGTAGACCAGAGCCAGACCAAGCTGAAAACAGTTGGGAGTTCAGAAGTTTCGCGGTTTTGCTGTACTTGCGTGTCTTTTATTTTAAGTACAAGAATCTCAGTGGTAGAGCGTCAGTCTTGTAAACTGAAGGTCCGTAGTTCGATCCTGCGTGTGGGCATTTTGTAGGAATTGTTTTTCTCTATTTTTGTGCAACTTTTTGCTTTTGATCCCAATTTTGTACTCCCCTCTCCTCTTTTTTTTGCCACTCTTTTTTTCCAGTGTGAATTAACTTTTCAAATCCAGAGAGGAGATTTGTGAGCTCTCCGGCCAATCCACCTCCTCGCCGCAGATCCGTCGGATCCCTCGCCCTCCGGCGGCGGGAGGGTGGGGGATCCCCGCCTCTCGTGTGTAGCTAAGGTAGGGTTGGTTGGTTCGTCTGCCGGCGGCGCCGTGGAGGAGGTGGGGTCGTCGGTGGTGTTTTTGCTTGCAGGCGCGTGCCTTCTCCGGCGACGGCGCTCTGAGGAGCTCCGTGGTGACGCGCTTGCTTGTCTGGTACCCGCGAATCGGCGGATTCGTGCCGTACCTAGATCCCCGCCCAGATCTTGTGTAGCGGGTCTGGAAGTTGAAGATCTGAAGGTCGCTGATGGCGTTGACCTCGTCGTTGGCGGAGATGTTGCAGGGCGGAGGCTCTTTGGAGCCGAGTGGCGTCGACTTCCCGTCCGTGCTGGGGAGCCTCCCGATCCAAGGCGTAGGGGAGGTAGTGCGGCGGCGCGCCGGCGCGACGTTCTCGTCGTCGTCTTCGTCTTCGGGTCCAGGAGGACCTAGTTATAATTTTGCTTTTTCCTGGACTGTTCTGTAAGAACCAAGTGTTGATGTAATCAGTGGCTTTTATCGCAAAAAAAAAAGCCTTGGCCATGTTCTTTTGTTAAGAGATCATATTCTCATATCGTTCTCTTAAGAAACTTAAATTGTACCATCATACTAATCAGTGTGGGTTAATACTGACAAAAAATGTATATCTCGAAGTTTTTTTTAATGTGTTGTCCGTCTTCAAATGTAAGAACAAAGGATTGCTCACACTTATCGTGACGCATGTTGCCCGACCATTACTTTGTCATATGACCCCTAGAGCAAGATGATAGAGAGACCAGGACAAAACGAACCGGAAAAAGGAAAACAACAAAAGAATTATACCTATTACTCCCTCCGTTCGGAAAAGGATGTCACAAAAATGGTCTATCTATAGTTCATTTTTGTGACATCTTTTTTCGAATGGAGAGAGTATTATTTTGCACAATGCGCCTTCCCATGTCAGGAAGCCTCCACCATACTATAAGCATAGAGTCTTGCATACAGATACAAGATACCTAATTTATAGCAAGAAAAAAAATAACGCGCTATAGCAAAATAGTGTGGGCCTTAAAATATGCTATTAGTGTGCTATATCGCCGGGTTGAAAACGGAACGAAAACGGACGGAAACATGAAGTATCGTTTTCGTTTCCATTCGTCTTGCCAGAATCGGAAACAATAAAACGGAATCGAAAATCACTGGAAATTAATATGGAATGGATATGCGACGGATACAATACGAAAGTGGATATTTGTCGGAACACAATAGCGCTAGAATACGTTGATCCATACCCCAAAAGACTTGTAAAAATAATTAGCCGAAACAAAGAATTGTTCACAATCTTGGCCAGAGACACTATAGCATGAAGTACCACGCACAAAGTTTAATAGTCGTGGCCTTGCATGGTCGCATCCAGCATGTACGATGTACGAAAACTTTCCGTATTCATTTTTCGAAATTTCCGTTTCGTTTTCGTTTCCGTCAGAATCTGTTAAATTGTCTCCTTTGTCATTTTCGTTTTAGAATATTTTGTTTCCGTTTTGTTTCCACAAAATAAATACTGTTTTCGTTTCCATTTTTGCTCTTCATTCTTTTTCTACGGAAACAACCAGAAAGTTTTCTTAACTTATCGTTTTCAACCCTATATATCGCGATATAACGTGCTATTAGCGAAACAAGTTTTAAAACCCCATAGTGTGCTATTAGTGATGCTATGACGTGCTATTTTTTTTGGTTAAAGTGGTCGTATCCACCGTCCAAATAGATAAAAGAGATGATCATGTTTTTAAAATGTGGTTCTTAACTTGTCACTGGTGTTCTGCCTTGCTAAAGAGCGTCAAACCCGTCAGTGGAGGGCCGATCCTAGCATTTTTTTTTTAATTTTTGACGTGGCCGATCCTAGCTTGTACAGATACGTAGGTGTGGAGATTACTAATCAAGCCCGATACTGCAGGGCAGCCGGGTTCTGGCTAGTGGCTATGGCGTAGTTTTTTTCTTCATGGTAATAAAAACACTGAATCCGGCTCGGACAGGGACACGGCCGAGACTCGAGCTTGTACGTATCCGTGACGAATCCGTGACGGACTAGGAGCCTGACCCAGTGACCCCATGGCTATTTATACCACGTACGTACGGCGCCCCAGCCTCTAAGCCTTGCATACCCAAACCCAGAGGAGAGGCGGCAAGCTAAGCTAGACCGGCGAGGAAGATCCGGCGGCTATTACGGCATCGGCGCCGGCGCCAGCAGCGGATATGCACGGCGAGGAGGCGCTGGCAGCACATGTGGCGAGGAGGCAAAAAGAGATGGAATCGGAACCCGAGGAGTCCCGCACCGATATCAACGCCTACGAAGCTCTTCTCTACCGCCAATTCTGGGACGAGGTGCACGCTCCCTACTGCGGTTCCTACGAGGACACAAGTACGTTCGCGTCCAATAGTTTAACATCGTCATTCCATAGAAATTATTAGCAAGCATAATATAGACTCACATAGTATATATTGTCACTAACTACGAATTTCACATGTTAATATATCAACCGCAGCGACCATCCCTCCGATGTGTTTCACCCACCGTGCTTGCTCATTCGCCAACATGCAGCCCACCCTGCAGATCTTCTCGGTTAAGGTCGACGAGATAATGGGAGGCCTACAATGGCCACTCGACGTCTACGGCATCGTCGCCGTACGCGACGTGGTGGATCATAACCGCAACGTTATCTTCCACTGCCAAAGAGATGACTCTCAAACAATCACCATGGAGGTTAATTTGTACATATTCTCCTAGCTAGTACTTTATCTCATTATCAGTTGGTCTGATTTTGGCTGAACTTTGAAATATGCAGGATCCTTATCTACCACTTACTGGCCCTACCCGTGCCGTTGTGGTAACGGTGCATCCTACCTATTTTGAGGTCGATCTGAAAGTGAAAGGCGCCAATGAGTCCGACGACAGAGACTTAAGCTTTCTCGCGGCATGTTACACCAGCAGCGGTCCATCTAGATCGTGCGTGATCAATCTGCTCCAGACTAGCAGGCTTAGCACACTCAAGTTCACATTTGGTCACATCGTCAACGCCGTCGAGGCCACGGTTGATGTGAAAGTCATTAGTGGAAAATGGCCATGTGGTTATCGAGGTGTATTTACCGCCAAGACATCCAGCATCGACGACATGGACGTCGTTCTGCTTGCTTTTGAAGATGGCAAATTGCCGATGGGCGATGACGGCAATGTTAAGCTTTCACGCCGCGTGGTTTGTGTCGAACTAGTTCAACCTACGGCAAAGCCTAAGAAGTCAAAGCTCACTATTTCGGCACGGGGTCTACATGCTAATGAGGAAAAAGATAGTTTAGAAGGTAGTCGGGATTTTACGCCTAACAAAGCTGGCAGAAGCAAGGGAATAATTAAGGCCGGCTCATGTAGGATGCACGTGACGGTGGCATGGTCTCTTCTAGCAACCTTCAAATGTAGCTACGAGGAGGCTATCTAAACTCACCTGAATGGTCAATGTTTGCAATAGATGGTGCAGGAAGTTGTTGCAAGCGGTACCTATAGTTGTGTAATCATTGACATGTAAAGAGTGAATTGTTTTGGCTCCCAGGCTGAGCTCGCTATTCTAACATGACAGTTTGAATTTCAAAAGAATTCAAAACAAAATTATGTGGATACATAATACGTTGTATTTTAGCCTGCACAAAAAGTACAAAAATTGTGATTCTGAAAAGGCAAGAAAAAACTTGTTTCTCCTTACAACATTTGACTTTTTTTTTGTACAGATCACATAAAAAAATTAATGGTACAAATTTGTTTGTACATACTAGACATGTATATATATGCACTTGTATATTTTTTCTCGGAATATTTGGAGACCTAAATGTTAACATATTGATTTTTTTAAATACGAGATCATTGTACAACGGGAGTTACAAATGATTTTCGGAAGTAATACTCACTTTTATTATAAGGACGGCTCAGATGTTGAGAACGGACGGCTCAGATGCGTCATGCCGCGGATGGATGACACGGCGGGCGGGGTCTAGTCTTCTATTTCCTAAAATTTCGCCCCGGGATTGGTTTACTTATTAGCTGCCTTTATTTTCACGGGACCATCCGAGGACAGTAGGATTAGGTCCATTCATGGCGCAATTAGTGTTGGGTTTTTCCCTAGCTAATAAGTTCCATTCAGTTATTGTGTTCCCTAAAATAAATCTCCTGATTGGTTATCAGTTCAAACCGGCCGCTTCTCGTCCTGTATCCGTCCTATCAAGTTGTTCTCGATGTACCACTGTGTTTCAAATAGAGAGGGAAAATCCGTGTGATTGGCTTCTTTAGTTTACTAATAGTGCAGATCCTGTCAAGACGTTGTTCATTAGATTTTGATGCACCTCCCTACGCATCAGGTGCCCCTTCTCATGATGTTTCATCAGAAGAGCAAATCCAGATTATCGCTGCCCCTTCTCATGATGCAAATAAACATTCACAACAAATGTGCATGTATCACTAAATCAGCTGGGATGGGAGCAAAGGATCAATATGTACATGTTATAGCAGGCAAGGCTTCTTCAATATTATATATAATGACACGCATAATCAGTAGTACACAATCTACTTACTCAAGTGCATCTCCTGTAGCCTGTCAAAATTCTGATGGGAGTAAGATAGATACAGGATCAAGCGCCTCGTCTACTACTCAGCAGGACGTAAGATAGATACAGGATCAATTTTCAATATTACACACGCCACCTAGTACACAAGTTTGGTCTTCATTTCTGTAATACATGTGCGGCTTCAAAACAAGGAATTGGCACCCAGCTACGCACAGAACGAGTCGCAGCAAATTAAGCAAAACTGATTTTAGGCATCTCAACCAAACATGAACGCCAGGCATCATGCCCTCACACATATGGCTAGCTTCTTCACCACAGCGAGTAGCTAGGACGCCATCCGGTCATCAACAGACATAATGGCTGCAAGGAGGAGGACACCTCTTCTCCATCTCGACACCCAGCCTGCCTGTAGGAAAACAAAAGCAGCAGCAGATCATTCATCGGACCCAAAAACAATCAACACGCAACGCGAAAACCATCTCAGCAGCAAGATCATTTAACATGACTGCAACAAACAAACACACTCATCAGTCAGCGATGTCTTCCGTCTCACTAACAACCAAACTTGCAACAACCACATGCAAACAGCTCCAGAAAACAATTTCATGCATCCTACCGAATAAACTTCCCCTTTGTTAAGACTCCATAGTAGTGAGGTATCCCAGAACCTATATATACAAGCTATGGCTGCAACGGGGGGCTAGTTTTACCTTCAAGATGGTGAAGCAGTGAGCTACCGAATAAAAAGTATCCAATAGCTATCACTCCAACTAGCAAGCAGCACAAACAAAGCCATTCATATGTGTGTATGCAACTACTCCAGATTGGTTTACCAGGCAATTGATTAAATACTACCTAGAGCATTCATGTATGATTGCAGTCTACAAAATTTTACAACACCAATGCATCAGGTGCACTATATAATTGCTTTCTCTTGTCACTAGAAACTTAATGCACCATCAGGTAGACCAGGTACATCGATATTGCAACAAACAACCAAACAAAGGTAGACCAGGTACAGATGCACCTAAACATAGGTAATTCTTGAGAAACCAAAAATCGCCTCAAGGCATCACTGCAATGCTGGGACGATTAACACACCGACTCGACCATGACCCAGAGGACCACCCGACACAAACAGCCATACATACCAAGATGCATAAAGCTCACCCTCGGCAGGAACCATACAATCATACATACCAAACAACAAGTGTCAGAGAGAGTAACATTACCTTGACGTCGTACTTGATGACATCCTGGACACCTCGTGCTGAAATAAGAAGACACAAATTCATACAACTCGTCTGGTTCCAAAATTCCCTTCTTACTTAAATAAACCAAGGCCTAGATACTAGGCAATGAGTTCCCAAGTCAGAAACTAGTACTAGTAGGCCTAGATACTAGGCAATGAGTTCCCAGGTTAAGCACACAATAATAAACTGATCTGGACATTGATGAAGTCAACTAAAACAAAGACACCGAAGTTTGGGGAAAACATGATTAAAACACAAAAATCAAGGCACAGGCCAGCAAGACATGTATAAGGCTAGTTGATCAATTAGCAAGGATAAAAAAGGCACTATTTCACCAAATCATGTAGCAAACATGGATTCGATTATAGATAGTTAGAGATGAAACAATGCGGATGCTAGTTGGTCCACATGAAAAAAAATTAGAATTGCATCGTCACCCTCAAGCATGCAATGCTAACTAAACACTTAGGTTTACAGAAGTTTGGAGAGTTCAAAACCATAGATGCCAAGTACAAGGGAGTTTACCAATGAATTTAATGCTGTCTCCAACATTATCAATTGCATCAGAGGTTGCAAACACAAGATTCAACATCACAATAAATATGAATCAGATATAAGATACTAGGCCAAAAGATGCAGCCAGCAACAAAAAAATGCACCCACGCCCCCAATAGTCCTCAACTGTGCTCACCAGAACATGTGACATCAATCAAAACTAACCAGGAACTCCACTTACTGCCAGAGCAATTACGATAAATGCATGCACAAACAAAAGACATTCATATGTGTTCCAGGTTGGTTTACCAGGCAATTGATTAAACACTAGCTAGGGCATTCATGTACAATTGTAGTCTAGAAAATTTTACGATAGCGACGCATCATGTGAATTATATAATCGATTTCTATTGTCACTAGAAACTTAATGCACCATCAGGTAGACCAGGTGCATCGATACTGCAACAAACAACCTACATACCGGAGAGGCAAAAACGACCAGAGGTCCCAGCATTCAACGAATCAGAGGTACGTAATATTACTTGACAAAAACAGGATATTTATGTATAAATGCACCTAAACAAAGGTAATTCTCAACAAACCCAGAAAATGCCTCAAGGCATCACTGCAATCCTTGGACGGTTAACACACAGATTCGGACATAGGACAAAGATCATGACCTAGAGGAGCGCCGGACACAAACAACCATACATACCAAGATGCATTCAGATCACCATCTGCAGGAACCATACATACCAAACAATGAGGGTCAAAGAGAGTGAGATTACCTTGACGTCGTACTTGATGACCTCCTGGACACCTCGTGCTCGATAAAGGCCTTGTCGCCCATTGCCAAGCAGCTGGCATCCTCTCCAGCGACACCAGCCGCATCCACCGATGTGGAACTCAACAGACAGATGCGCAACCAGCCACGAAAGCCGTCCCTGCCAAATCAAGCCGAAAATCGGTCACTTTGATATCATTTCAGTAAGAACAAAGACAAGAGGAAATTGGATAGCAAAGCATGGCAGCAGCCAATACAATTGATGCAAATATAACATGGGATAACACAAGGGATTGTTCCAAGATAGAATTGTTGACTAAGGCACCAAATAAATGCAGGAAAGGGGTGCGAAATTCCATCTTAGTAAAATACCCATTGAATACAGTACAAAGATCAGTTTGGCAAGCTCGCATTATTTGTCAAGATAGTAACGAGACATTGTACCAATATAGCGACAAATATGAAACATTTCTTCGAGTATTTTATATCTAGGTACAAGCTGGTACTTGCATTAGATAGCAGTCCGATGCCCAGAAGCTTGCTTCTTTCAGACCAAGGCCTGATCAAGGCTAAAAGAATATGGTTTAGACTCCCTAACCAAGGCCTGATAAAGACCACAAGGTACCATGCTATGAAAGGCCCCGATCACATATCAAAGAGTGAACCCTGTGAACAAACAGGAGGATCATATTGACAGCAACATCAAAACATTCACCAGTGCTCCAAATAATGTTTTCTAGCTAGGAACCTGCTGAAATAGCAAGAGCACTATAGCACAAGCTGGCCACTGCACTAGTCAAACTCAAATAGCAAGAGCACTATAGCGCAGGATACAAATGCAAACCATAGAAAATAGTTTTGGTTGTCGATAAATAGGTGATGGTACCTGCATCGCAAGTGACAGCTCCCAGTTCATATTTGTCTTCATAGGAACATTTGGGTTTCAGCATTCAAACCAAACTAATCCTTTCTATGAAACCCTCAGCAACAACAGACGAACTGCCGCTGCTGCTCCAAACTATGTGGCACGAACAGCTAGCGCTCTCTCCACCTGACGCGAGCGCTGCGAGAAGAGTAAAGGATAAACAGTAAGTAAAAGCAGATTTCAACCCAGTAAGGTCAATACTTACACATGGAAACAACAGTAGACACGGAAAAAAAAAGTAAGAAAAGGTATCAAAGGTGGATCAGGCAAACACCAAACCAACTAAAATTTGAGCAGCAAACATAATCGAAGGTGATTCAGGCACATTTTTTAAACAATCATTTGTGACTAAATGAGAGTAAGGTTGCATCTTCAATATGACAGCATGAAGCCGTGGAACTTTGAGTGCACAAGAATATACACACATTCAACATGGCTTCATTAATAATTACTGGTGATGAATAGACGCACTGAACCGGAACAAATGATGGAAGGTATTGCCAAGTGCCAGCTAGCAGCATACTAGCCTAACATTGCTTGCTTGCTTGCTTTGAACACAAATATTTAACATTTCACATGATGACACAAAGCAGAAACATGAACCGAAAGCTCCTACATCATTTAAAAGAAATATTTTACTAGCGCCATGCGGGGGTACTACTTGTTGCGGCTGCGGCTATATCCATCATACATCAGAATCATTAACCGAAAGCTCACATTCAGAATAAACAAGTAGGATAGTAGCACTAAGCATTAAAAAATGGAAAGAAAGGAACAAGCCACATCCCTAGCATTTACATGTTTCCACCTCCTACATCATTGCCTTGACTAATAAGTAATAACTCTATTTATGCTCCTATTTAAAGAGAAGATGAAATAGCCAACACAACAAGTTGGTCTCTGATCACTAAGAAGAGCAAAATCCAACTCTAGTACAAACAAATTGGGACACCACACGTAAGAATAAATTCAGTAACTATGATATTTGCTTTCCCGCAATTAGGACACCACACGTAAGGAGGTTATTGCCTAGCAAATCAGGTAGTCCAACTAGTATCCAATCTTGAGGCAAAAAATGTAAGCTTCTACTCGTTCGCGTCCAATAGTTTAACATCGTCCTAGCTTCCATAGAAATTATTAGCAAGCATAATATAGACTCACATAGTATATTGTCACTAACTACGAATTTCACATGTTAATATCAACCGCAGCGACCATCCCTCCGATGTGTTTCACCGACCGTGCTTGCTCATTCGCCAACATGCAGCCGACCCTCCAGATCTTCTGGGTCAAAGTCGACGAGATAATGGGAGGCTTACAATGGCCACTCGACGTCTACGGCATCGTCGCCGTACGCGACGTGGTGGATCATAACCGCAACGTTATCTTCCACCGCCAAAGAGATGACTCCCATACGATCACCATGGAGGTTTGTAAATGCATGTTCTCATCCTAGCTACTTTATCTCATTAGTTGGTCTGATTTTGGCTTAACTTTGTAACATGTTTCCATGCAGGATCCCTATCTACCACTAACTGGCCCTACCCGTGCCGTTGTGGTAACGGCGCATCCTACCTATTTTGAGGTCGATCTGAAAGTGAAAGGCGCCAATGAGTCCGACGACAGAGACTTAAGCTTTCTCGCGGCATGTTACACCAGCAGCGGTCCATCCAGATCGTGCGTGATCAATCTGGTCCAGACTAGCAGGCTTAGCACACTCAGGTTCACATTTGGTCACATCGTCAACGCCGTCGAGGCCACGGTCGATGTGAAAGTCATTAGTGGAAAATGGCCACGTGGTTATCGAGGCGTATTTACCGCCAAGACATCCAACATCGACGACATGGACGTCGTTCTGCTTGCTTTTGAAGATGGTAAATTGCCGATGGGCGATGACGGCAATGTTAAGCTTTCACGCCGCGTGGTTTGTGTCAAACTTGTTCAACCTACGGCAAAGCCTAAGAAGTCAAAGCTCACTATTTCGGCGCGGGGTCTACATGCTAACGAGGAAAAAGATATTTTAGAAGGTAGTCGGGATTTTACGCCTAACAAAGCTGGCAGAAGCAAGGGAATAATTAAGGCCGGCTCATGTAGGATGCACGTGACGGTGGCATGGTCTCTTCTAGCAACTTTCAAATGTAGCTACGAGGAGGCTATCTAAACTCACCTGAATGGTCAATGTTTGCAATAGATGGTGGAGGCAGTTGTTGCAAGCGGTACCATAGTTGTGTAATCATTGACATGTAAAGAGTGAAGTGTTTTGGCTCCCAAGCTGAGCTCGCTATTCAAACATGACAGTTTGAATTTCAAAAGAATTCAAAACAAAATTATGTGGATACATAATACGTTGTATTTTATGCTGCATAAAATTACAAAATTGTGGCTCTGAAAAGGTGCGAAAAGGACTTGTTTCTCCTTACAACATTTGACTTTTTTTTTGTACAGATCACATATAAAAAATAATTGATGGTACAAATTTGTTTGTACATACTAGACATGTATATATATGCACTTGTATATTTTTTCTCGGAATATTTGGAGACCTAAATGTTAACATATTGATTTTTTTTAAATACGAGATCATTGTACAACGGGAGTTACAAATGATTTTCGGAAGTAATACTTACTTTTATTATAAGGCAATGTATATACTAGTTATTTTAAAGTCAAGCTTTGCTAATACCTCCCTTAAAAAAAGACATACAAGTTTACTCAAAGTCAGAATTTAGCAAGTTTGATCAGATATATAGAATCAACGTCTACAATATAATTAAATATTAGCGTAAAAAAATATATCAATAAATATAATATGTAAATATATTTTATGCATGGTAGATATATTGATATTGTGGGCGTCATAGTTTGAATGCATAATTTTACCCAAATTTATACCTATTATTATTAATAATATTTCAAACTAGTGAGAGTATCTTTTTTATAAGGAGCTATATATATTATCTTTTGTTTCGTGAATTCAAACATTGTATCCGTAATACTAGCGCATACACGTCTCGACTGATACGTTGTTGTGGTTCTGTACTTCGTTCGGTGTAACCGTGGATGTCATATTTTTTATACTCTGAATCAGACTTTTCGTGCACTGTGTGGCAGGTCAAAGATGGGTGGCAGAAAATGTTTCAGCTCAATGTTCTATGCCTTGGCTACTTATCCACAGAACATGGAAGACAAGGGCAAGCTCAGGAAGGTTTTCTTGAGAGCTGTCATCTAGTTCTCCGAGGCGTTGAGGATTTACCCCTTGTTCATGGAGATTATGAGGAGGATCTTGGGTGGTGCAAGTCCAACTTCACTACCGGATGCCTTGTCAATGGCTGGGGCAACCTGGGGGAGTTTGCACTGGTCACCGGAAAGAACGGAGGGAAGATGTATATGTATAAGTCCATCAAGTATGTCAGATCCCGTGGCATAGCGAGCATCCGTGACCTTGTTGGGACCAATAAAAGCGTGCTGATGGAAAACGCTCTACTGGGCAGAGAGTTGCCTCTTGCGCTGAGAGGGGTGATCGATTACGAACTGTACATAGGGGTGTTCTAGAGACTGCCAGCGTGTGTTCAAATTGGTTTTGTTGCATCCACCAATTTTAGCTGGTGTGTGATCAAATTTCAGATATGGGGAAAGTTAGAAAATCTATTTTATACTAAACTTTTATGCTTATTTTAAACTTATTTTCAGCATACTATAGTCCTAATGGATACAATTTTCTATTAATAGCTTATTTGTTATACATTTTTTGTGATAAATGTAAAGTTTGGATCTGCTAAACTAAAATTGTATGTTGGAATGAAAGTTATCCTTAAGATACTTTTTCACATAAATCGTGTAGTATATTTATATATATACATGTATTTGTGCGCATGTGTGTTTGTTCGTGTATATATTTTTAGTATCCTCAAAGATTATGATCGAGATTAAAATCGACCAAATATCTCTAGTATATTATTGTAAGTGTAATTATAGAAATTTCCGGAGTACAATTTGAACCGTTGGCAAACCAACAAATGTGTCTTGTTATGTCGATTTATTCTCTACATTTGGTATTGATATACCATGTCTTAGAATAATCAACCTCAAAAGCTAGTTTGCATACATCTTGAATGCACTTAGTTTCATGTGGTGTATACGGAAACTTCGGCCAATTACTCAAATAAATTTTTGTGCACAAATTAAACATCAGAATCTAGCTAGTTACAACTTGTTGGGCATCCATGAGAGAGAAACTCACATTCTAACTAAACTCACTGTAGTGATCAAATTTGTGTGTTACTATAGTATATGTCATCAGTATATGGTGTGGATCTGCTAATGAAAATTGGGAATGTTTTCACATATTTCAATGTATATAGAAATAAAAAGATAACATTTGATCCCTCCCACTCTTTGGTCTCAGGTGGTCACACCGTTTTCGTTCCCTATCGACATTCTAGAATAAATGTTACCAGAGTTTTAAAAAGTTCTTATCCTTCAAATGAAAATATTGAGGTTCAAGAAAATGTTTATATCCGAGCGGTACAAAATAGTTGTTCACGAGATTAAAAGAATTTACTACGACTAGGATATTTTTAGACATCCTTATATATAGTCCATTATACAAAATATTTTTGTAAATACGAAATATTGTTTTCTTCGCATGGCCATTTTATTTCATCTACACAAGCATTTATTTATATGTATGAACATTTTTTATTTTTTATAGCTACAAATTGATATAATATATTTTTTAAACAATCTGTTGATTAAAAGATATTTTTAAATTTTTGTTTGTACAACTTGAAATATTTTTGTTCAACTTATAAACTCCCTCATCGTAAAATTGTTCAAATAATATTGATATCCTAGATAAAAACATTCATCGCTATAGAATAAATAGTTCACCATGATATATTATTACGAGTGGAGTGGCTAGATCAATATAGTAGTAGCACTGTAGTATGAATTTAGTACTCCCTCCTCCGATCCACTAAAATTGTAGTGGGAAATGAACTTGTCGAGTACAATTGCATAAGTATACTTACGACGGTTTTTTGATAGGAGGGAGTAGTAGAAGTGCCATTCGTTTAAATGTTGGCTATAAATTATTATAAACAAAAGTGTTTTAAGTATTCATACTACTTAAAAGTCCTTCAACACCTATCTCTTGCACCACTACATGAATAATTCTTAAAATACATGAACATTTATCTTTTCCATTTCCTTTTTCTATTTCTTTTCGTTACTACTTTTCACTCCTTTTTTTATTTGGATACATGAATATTTTTTTGAGAGGCATGAACATAAACTTATTCATAAATTTTGAAACATATGTATAGAAAATGTTCACGGTTAAAAAATGTTCATAAAGTCCAACAAATGTTCAGGAGTTCAGAAAAATGTATGTTCTTGAATTCAAAAATATGTTCATGAGTTCACAAAAAATATGTTTATGGATTCAAAAAATGTTCACCGGTTCAAAAGAAGTACGTTCAGAGGTCTCGGGTTTGAAAAAGCATTTGTTCAAAAAAAGTACGTTTACGGATCCTAAAAAAGCACGAGTTGGAAAACATATTCACCGGAGTTTAGAAATGTCCACGGGTCCCTTTTCGTTTTACTTCTTCATTGCCTTTTTTTCTTATGGATACGTGGACATACATTTCTTCGAGAGTTGTGAACATATACAAGTACTCATTAATGTCAATACAAATATATTTATGTTTTACAAAAATATTTCATATTTCTGGAAATTCTCAAGGGGTTCAAAAATTGTTCAAGGGTTCCGAAAAAATTGCTGTCAACAAGGATTCGAAAACGTGCATGGTTCTATAAAAAACTATGTTTATGGACTCAAAAAAATGTTAATGGTTACGGAAAAAAGTACGCTCATATGGATTCAAAAAATGTTTAAGGGTTCGAAAAATGTCCACAGAATTTCAGGAAATGATCACGCGTTCAAAAACAATTGTGGTATCTATTTCGAATGAAATTCCCATGAAATAGTGGAACATTTACAAGAATATATGGCATCTGCTAGATAGTCTATTGTTTTATAACTAAAATTAGTTTTTAGGTATGCAAGTTCAACTTAAGAACAAAACTCAGCTATACATCGTGGCGCGGTGGCGGCCGTCTCCTCTCCTCTCTCCTCTTGCAGCATCCTGCATACAAACCCTAGCCTAGACCGTAGCCATGTCGCTTGCCGTCGTGAGCCGTTCACTGTCTCGTAGGATCTGCGGTCCGGGCGAGGCGGCGGCATGGACTTCGGCCGGGCTGTGACGCACTCCGGAAAGATTGTGCTGTTGGGAGGTTTTTCTCGCGCCATATCTGGAGCAGGAGCGCGGCGGCAAGATCCCCGGATAGGGTCGCTGGATCTCCAAGGAGCTATGAGACTTTCGGTGCCGCGGGGGCCCTCTTTCCGCGCGGGATCATTAGCAAGAGCGCAGTGCCAAGCTCCATGTGGTGGTCGTCACGGCAGCACAAACATATACTGGTTGTGTTCAGTGGCATCGTATCTGCCATTGGTGGAACATTGTTCTTGAATGCTTTCAATGAGGTCGGCATGCCATCAAAGCAACCCACTGCGAAGGCGGCCAAGAATGTTTCAGCCACGAACATCAACTCGGAGGAGGCGAGGAAAGAGGCCATTAACAATGACGTGGAGAATGGGAGGAGGGAGGAGGCTATGGACAACGATGTGGAGAAGGCGAAGAAGAAGGAGGCTGCCATGAAGGCGCGGTTCGAGGCATGGATGAAGGAGCACAACCGTAGGTACTGGACCAGATGGGAGAAGGCCCAGCGGTACAAGTTCTTCAAGGCGACCGCTGAGCGTGTTGACTCGATGAATGGGAAGCTGAACAAGGAAGGCAAACCCCCTAATTTTGGCACCAACAATTTTGCTGACTATAGCGACGAAGAGTGGGCGAACTGTGGTACTCCAGTTGAGGATTTCGTTGAGTTTGACAAGTTGTTCGGGAGCAAATCTTTTGTTAGTCATGAAGACCTTCGTGAACTCAACTCCCGTTTGGAAAAGAAACACAAGGATAAGAGAAGCTCAGGAGCATGGCTGAATAAACATTGGTTCTGGTGAAGGAATTATCACAATATCTATATATATTAGCAGTGTGCTCATTGTATAAAAATGTGCTTTTTTATTGATGGGACGCTTGGAGTGTCTTCTGGTAAAGAACAGTGTTACTTGTCATTCATGGTAGAACACTAGCTCTTGTGCTGATGTTTTTCCTCCGTGATGTAGAATCAGAGTTGTAGGTACACCCAAGTTTAGCTATGGTAGATGGTTAATGAGCTTATATTGTTAAGCTAAGAATGTGCTTCGCGTCAAGTCCCCAGGTCGCCAGTGTCGATTTTACAGCGTTTGTTGGCACTGGCACTACAAGCACTTTCTGTAGGAATTTCATGACTAATGCTTCTGTGCAAGCGGCGAAATTTTCCATCTGGTCGCACCATTTGCCTACCCAATGGAAAAATTTCGCAACTCCCGTGGCTCTGATTGAAAAAGCACATGTTCCTGTGCCCATTTCGAATTATGCAGCAGTAGTTTATAGCTAATATTTTCAAGAACAGAGTTGAGATCACAGAGTTCACGGCTAATAGTAATACACAAGCACTAATAAAGCCATTTTCTTCATCAGTGTACAATTCTGCTTCTCGTTTCCCCTTTGAAACTATATATGCTGTCTATCTGCAGTTCTGTATCTCGTACAAAGATAAAACAATACCCTGAAATCCAGGTCTGGTACCAAACTACAGAATTCATAAAAAGGAAACAAACTGCCGCTCTGGCGCGACAGATTTGGTACACTATGTATGTAGGGCTAATGTATCACTGTATCTCCAACACTCTTTTCGGCATCATCTTTGCAGTTTATGAAAGAAGTGCATCTCGTCTGTAATGGTCATTGTCCAGCCGATCTCTGAGACCATGTAAACGAACTCCCCAGGCCCTTCCTCGACCTGGACCAAGATCACCAACAGCCACCGATAAATTATAAGGGGCGCAGAGATGAACTGTGGACTTCGTTAATCCCTGGCAGCCTTGTTTCTCCAAGCAGCAATGGGCATCGGAAGGTTGTCGAAGAGAGGCTTTGGGAGGCTGTCCAAGAGCAGGATCTGGAGAGGCAGAGTGAAGGCATCTGGTTTCAGGTTCCACTTGCTCCTCAGCCACGCTGAAGCAATGCTATTGTCCGATTCTTGGAACTCTGGGGTGCTCGACGATTTCCTGACGGCTAGGAGGCCATCACCGTACGAAGGCACCAGCCCAGCGGCTACAAGATCTTGCTGACTGCTGTTCATATCGGGTCGGTTTCCTGATTTTGGCCTCAGCGCCAAACCTTGCCCGGTGGTCCTCGCCAACATGCCACCACTAGTGTCCTCCCATGTTGTCAACTCGAGATCGGCTTTCTGGCGCCGCCTTATTGGCTTTTCGGCATCATCAGTCTCCCAACTTCCATCCCCGTTTACAGTAGGGAAGCCAGCCAAAATGCTTCTAGCTTTCCTATGCTCGCCTGGAGAATGGTTCAGATTCACCAATTAGCACACTCTCAGAGCTAGCCAGGGTTCATCATCCAATCAAACAGTGATGATTTTACCTTTATTAGTCGTCGCCATTTTGGTGCCCTCATCTGCTGGATCCCGCTCGGGAGCTGGCGCGAGGCCATAGTATCCCTGCAACAGGCTCATGGATGACGAAACTGTGCTCCTCGGTGGTTTCGGAAACGGATCCAAGGCACCATTTTTGGGAGGCCGGCGTGTGCTCCATTCCCTGAAAGTAATTCATATTGTCATTGCTGACAAAGCATGAGGTGTACCAGCAAAGAGGTCCATTCATCTTCAGATAATCAGATTCATGTGTACCAGCAGAGAAGTCCACTGATATTCAGACTATTGTACAGTAGTCAGCGTTGTGCCAAAGCGCATCACATGGTGTTAGAAATGCCACCTAGGGAAATAAGTACCAATAATGGATACAGTAGTATACAGTATCAGCGATTCATGTGTATCTGTCTTTGCTTGTCGATGCCATGATTTGTTCACTTGTGTCTTTGTAGCTATGCCAAGCGCAGGACATGTGTCCGTGAAGAATATCACAATTGTAGCTGGCCATTGGGCGGTGCGTCCGTGAATGACGAATCTGATAAGTGTGGGCATTGGGCGGTTAGTGGAAGCATGTGGAGGCCAACATCTACCTGTCCACGCGCAAGATCTCTCCATTTTCTTTCCGCGTCGCCTTTCTCCGGATGTTCCCACCACTATGTATGTACTAGCACTTGCAAACGAGTGGGCGAAGACCCCTTTGGAAGGTTCAGAAAAGGCACTAAGTGTCAATCTAGGTGTCAACGTAGTGTCTCACTGTCAATAATCAAATAGTGGCTGGTTCGTGTGAGTGTGTGAGCCAGCTGGTTCGTGTGGATTTTAGCCGAACCTGCCTGCCTACCTCGCTGGATTTTGACCTGCTTCCCCTGGTGGGACATCGCCAAATCGTTTAAATTTTAGGAGAAAAACAAGAGAAGTCGGTGCCAATTCCAAGCTGAATTTTCCTCTGGAATGAATTGTTCAGGTCGGCCCGGTCATGCGTTCACACGAGATGACAAAGGAGTGAAAAATGTGATTTTTTTTTCTTTCTTTCAACAAGTAAAATATTTGGAGAGTGAACGGGATTACTTGAGGTTGTGAGCACGCAAGCTGGACGCTTCGGAAGGAAATTAGATACTAGACGTAGTTTCCATCTTAAGCTTGTAATCCAATCGAATCAAGGAAGAAAAAAAAAGGAAAGAGATAGTACGAAGGAAGGAAGGCAGGCAGGGGTGGGAAATGTACCTGGCGGGAGGGGAATGGGGCGCGGCGGCGGGCGGGTGCCTCCCCGGGAGCGGGATCCGCAGCGTCTTGTGGGCGAACATCTGCAGGTCGGCGGTGAGGCCGTTCACGCGCCGCACGTCGGCCACCTGGAAAAGAACGAAGCCATCGATCCGATTAGGCGCGAACGGCAGCGAGAAGGCGGCACCGCGTGAGAGAAAAGATAGACGGGCGGGATCGGCGGTGGTTACCTCGACGCCGTACTTGATGGCGACGCCGGCGAGGGTGTCGAACCTGCAGACGCGGTGCAGGATGTAGCGCCCGCAGGATGACATGGGCGGCGGCGACGCCGACTGCTGTTGCTCCACCTCCTGGCGCTCGGCGCCGACGAGGGGAGGGAACGCGGGCGTCGGCTGGACGCCCATGGCTCGCTCGCTCGCCCTCGCCCGCCGATCCGGCGCCTATTTTTGGGGGGTGGCGCGCGTCGTCGGTGGCGAGACGAGACGAGAGACAGAGGAGCAGGGGACGAGCGAGGGAGGAAATAAAAGACGAGCAAGTGTGTGATTCGGTTGGTTCGTGCGCACGGCGACCCGGCTCGATGACGTGCTTCGTTCCACGCGTGATGATGTGCTAGACTAGGGAGCTAGGTCCAAGTCCACCGCGCCGGTAATTTTTTTTTGTTGCCAAATCTGACACTTTACCCGAACCAATCTCTCATCTGGCTATTTGACAAAACTATAGGTAAATCTGCCCCTCGAGTTAGGCGTAAATGGGAATGGCGCCGAGATTATACATGTCTGCGCCAAACGAAACGAGGGCGTGAGCGCAAATGCTAACGGCGCCGAGATTATATAAGACGGCGCCAACTGAAACGGACGCCGAACATAGGTCGGCGCCAATGACCTTCACGCCAAACCTTGGGAGTATCCGGATGGCAGAATTACTTGGCGCCGACAATTTTGCCCGGGGGAGGGTGTGTTTGTGTGCCATGTGTGGGTGTGTGCAGGTGACGGATTAGTTTGGCCAAAGGGAAGAATTGGCAACAACAAAATAAACCCACGACAGGAGCCGAGCTACCTACCACACTGGAGGTTGCGTTGCAACTGGAAGCAACCTGTGAATTTATTTTGTTTTTCAATTCAAATTCGGAAGCAGCGCATCATCAGTTTCAAGACCGGGTTCCCCTTTGGTTTGGTCAAGCACTCAAGCACCATTTCTGCGAGCCTTTTCATTTATTTGATTCATTCGGGACGAAGCTGCTGCAGCACGTGGTAGTCGCCAATGGTGAAAGGGATTTGGTTACACATGTCAGCACTTGTTTTTTAGACTAGTCGCAATGGGGAGTATCATATACTAGTATCATGCATATGATACTAGTCTATGTTACTATCTCCACAATGGGTAGTAACATAATTGTGGTATCATACAATGCTACATTTATTAGGTTATAGACTCATATTGCATTGGAATCCGTTATGTTACGGTATCTACCTATGATACTACTATCACCTCTCTCATCATTAATTGCAGTGACACGTCAGCTTTTTTGCCAACATGGCATGCATGATACCACCTATGATACCCCCATTGTGACTAGTCTTAGACTTAAGGCCAAGCTGGCCCGCCAGATGCAGGTAATCACTAATCACCCCTTGGATGGATGCATGTACAAGGCATCGGGGCAATTCTCACTCTGAATCGGACCTGATATAGACGCCCTAACGGTGTGTTTCGTTGGGCAATTAGTGGCAGAAAACGAGAGCTTGAGGGTAATATGATTTATATAATTCAGGATGAGATGTTTTGACTTTACATGAACCCATTACGGAATGCATATTTTCAATGCCTTTAAAAATGTAAAAAAATCGGGTATACATACGAAATTTCTATATTCACACACAAAGTTTCGGCAAGAAAAGATATCTTTTGTGGACTCTGTAAAAAACAAAAAATGTCTCATGAAAAGTCATTTTCAAGCACTGAAATTTTTCTTTTTTACACAAATCACAGAAAATATATTTTTTCAAAAAACTTTGTGTGCCAACACTTCCGTGGACTAGTGGTAGTCGTGCATATGCGCATAAGGGTCGGGTCTCGGGTTCGAGTCCTCACTTCTAGCTTAATGACAAAGCCGGGGTAGAGTCTCCCCTCTGGTCTTGTTGTTTTATATATACATCCGAAATTTTTGTTTGCGATTGTTTTGACATTTTGAAATGCTTTTTTTGAATAGTGGGTGCATCTATACCTATGACCCAAAAGACTGATTTTCCATATAATTCATAGTTTGGTTGAGGGTAAGGGGATTGAGTTGGGAAGGCGATGATTCACATAACGCGGGAATAGCAAAAAATCATGACGATAAAATGGCATCTCCACTTCTATTCTACATGATTAGAAAACTTCACGGGTTTTTTATTCACGAGTATTTGATACCACAGAAAATCTAATGAATTTGAAAAAAAAAACTTGGACCGGAGGGAATTTTTTCTCCAAAATAGAGTACAAAGTAATCCTTTATGGATTTTTTCAAAGGTTATAATCCTATGGATCAAACGACATCTCTAGGAAAAATCATATAAATATCCAACACAATTCATTTGAATCAAAGAAACCCTCAACGAGGCCAATTTCTGCGTATGGTCTCCCCCTTTAATTCACCTGAGACAAGCTTCCTCTCTAATTTTCACTACAAAACATAACATGGGTTTGGGAATAATAATGAACTTCCCAAGCTTAATCTCTCAATAAGCTCCCACCGTAGATTCCCCCTTTCCCATGGTAACAAACACGTTGTAATGACCAGTTTCTACATTAGGGCATATGTAGACAACCAAACACCACAAACATGCATGAACACAACCCAAAAGTGGCAATACATGCAACCGAACGCCAGGGTCTTGTTCCATCACTCATGCATTGCATGCAACAAACACATGCCAAAATGGTATGCCAGGCTTCTATTTGGCTCCCAATTTCATGCGTATATGTAAGCAAACAAGACCCTGGTCATGCCCACCCCTCCTCCCCTTGACTCTCAGCGTTGATGTTCCTGGTCATGCCATCATTTTACTTATATCCCTCCGCCACTACTAACACACAAGATGAAGAAGAAGATGATGAAGAGGAAGAACACATGACCATTGCATCACACTAGTGGAAACAGGGCCACTGGTCCCGGGTCGTAAGGGCCTCTAGTACCGGGTGTCCACCCGGGACTAGCAAGGCGGCACTAGAGGCCCCTCCCTCTAGTACCGGGTCCGTTACGACCCGGAACAACAGGCTCCCACGTGGCCGCCGAGGCGCGGGCGTGGTGGAGGACCTCTAGTCCCGATTGGTCATACGACCCGGGACCAAGGACCTCACACGTGGCAGCCTGTAATTTTTTGTTTTTCCTCCCAATTTAATATTGAAATGGTGCAAAAAAATATGCGTTTTAATTAAAAAACAGAAACTACATATAACATATCAAAATGTTCATAAATAAAAATATGTTCACGTCTATCCGGTTACATGGAGGTGCTCATAACCGGGACTAGAGCCCGTCTATTCGATTACACGTCTGTGGAGATCATAACCGGGACTAGAGCCCGTCTATTCGGTTACACGGGAGATCATAACCGGGACTTCACCGCTATTCTCCATTGTATGTTCCTTTTGTAGGTATGACATCGCTGAGCAGAAACCCCGCAAGTTCCTCTGCTAGTGCTTGAAAGCGCTTCTTTAGTGGCATACTCTCGCGCAATGGCTCTGCCTATAAAAGAAGGAGATCAATACGAATATTAATCATGACTATCAAAAATTATGAATGACACTGGAGATCAATTGATGAATATGATTGTTCACGTACGTCTGAAAATTTCTTTGGGTCCCGCTCAGTGACCGAACGACGAATCCACTCGCAAACGAAATATCCACAGAAATTGGTCCCCTGTGGTTGCCTCTCGATCCACTTTACGAGAATAGAATTCAATCAAATCATAGTCAACATATAGTGGTATTGAAAACAATAAATAAAGAGATGCGTGAACTTAGCTAGACCGTACTACCTACCTGTGGGTGAACAAAAGTCAGCTGTTCTTCAAATGAACCTGAACCCTTTGTCCTCGCTTTGAATTGTTTCCAAACCCTGCCGGGCAAAAAAAAGAATAAATGAGTTATTAGTTGCTTGATATCTCTGAAATCAATAAGAGAGACTGATATAGTGCGATAATGTTTGAAATTACCTTTGGAGCGTATCTAGAATGCTTTGGTACCTATCCTTAGGCCAGTCCAATGAGTCGTAGACTTGAACTCTTGATCTATCAACTTCAATGACTAGCAGAATGTAATGATCGCTGCGCATGATTATATACACGTCAGTAACTCATCAGTTACACTTAATTTGTACAAGCGAGTAACACTCTCTTACCTGAAGAAGTAAGGAAACATTATCTCCGTGTTGAAATGTTGCTTCATTAGGGTATTTAGCAAGTTCTTCTCCGTGTCCTTCACGTGGTTTTTTAGTGTCCTTGCATTAACTCGTACTGGGTTAACGAACCCAAAGCCATAGATGCCCTTTCTACCACATTCATCACTCTTCATTCTGCATAATACCGTAGTGAGCATAATTAGCGATGGCAATGAACGAGCTGAGAGCTAAAGACTTTATCTTTTTTGGAAATAAATGAATTGAATCACTTACAGACAGTAGGCACCGACGAGAGCCAAGTCGAGGGAGTCAAGGTTGTATAAGTACCAGAGTTCTTCGAGCTGAATTGTGAACATGTCTTCACCCGCGAAATGATTTTTTGTAACTTTCACACAGATCAAAAATTCATCAAATTGCTTTGTGGTTTTCATGTACCAACTATGGAGTTGTCGCATACATGTCGGTAGACACTTTATCTGATCACCTCGCAGCAGGGACCTCCCCCATTTCCATTTCCATGAATCATCTACATCAGACGGAAAGAGATTTTCGTTGTCCAGTTGAGCAAGAGTAATACCAGCATCTGCAGCAAAGTCCTTCTTCAAGGATAAAGTAGGAATTAGGTCCGTCACAGAGCCATGACCACTGGGTATAACTACGAGCGGGGCTATCGACTGGTTTGCCTGTTGTCCGAGCTGGGCAACGTCTCTTTTCCCTCTGGCACTACTACTTCTCGTCTTGGGAGAGCTACTACTTTTACTCAGAGCTCGTAAATAGTTATCTGGCTTATTTTTCTCATATTGCGATGGTTCCGTGATGAATCCAATAGCCCACTTGTTTTCCTTTGCAGTAAATGTTTGCTTTTCCTCGGGCTTTTTCCGTGCAAGCTGTCTTTTTGTGTCTGCATCCACCCACGCATCCAATTGCTCTTTAGTCATGTCGCAAGCTCTGAGGTCGTCAAGGCTTTTGGGTACTTTTGGGAGGGGCGAACGTCGGGGGTCTCGCCCGAATCCCATGGACGACGAAGTGGCGCCCTTCCTATGTCGGGGCTCAGGAGTCGGCTCATGCGGCGGCGGAGTCGGCTCATGCGGCGGTGGAGTTGGCTCATGCAGCGGCGGAGTGGGCTGACGCAGCAGTGGAGTCGGCTCACGCGGCGGTGGAGTCGGCGCACGCGGCGGCGGAGACGACTGATGCGGAGGCGACTGATGGTTGTCGTCCCCTTCATCGTCATCAGGTGGTGAATCGTGAATTGGCGGAGACGATGGTGGCCTTGGCGCCCAGCCTTCAAACTTGATGTATTTCTTCCGCCATAGAATTAGACCACCCACGACGTCCCCTAGCACCGACTCATCATCAGCTCTTGGGAACTCAAGGTTCAGTGATTCATATCCTTGTACAACTTGATCCACGCCGACACGAGCATATCCATCTGGAATGGCATTGCCAAGCCACGATGCTGTAGAGTCAATGTAGAATGCATAGCCGTCCGCCACCTTCGTGGATAAGTTAAATACTGGGACATGCAGCTCACAAGTTGTTTTCTCCGTGATATAATCCACGGGGTAACTTGTCTCATCATCACCGACCATAACCGAGGAAGCCACGCTGCTTCTGCGATGCGATGGGCCGCCTTGACTCGCTTGTTCCAGCTGAAGAGTTGGCGCCCCTTGCTCGCGCATTTGATCTATTTGCTTCTGCTGCTCCTTATAGAGAGCAACCATCTGGTCATGATTTCTTTCTAAGATCATCAACCGGTCTGATTCCTGCTGCTCCTTCCTCCTCTTTGCTCTCAATCGGCTTCTGTAAGAGGCACGGTCCTCGGGAAACCCTTCAATCCACGGCACTTCTCCTAAGCCTCGTGTTGATCCTCCTTTTTCTTTGGTCCCGAGGGCCTCTGACAGCTCGTCCTTCTCTCTGTCGGAAATAAACTTTCCCTCTTTAGACTTGGCAATTAATTCAATAATTTTTTTTGGGCTCCGTTGACTACTTTGCTTTCATCAATTATTAACTCCCCTGTTTCCATGTCATACTCCCCTCCATGCGCAAGTAGCCAATTCCTTATCCTTCTGTCCCATTCCTCTGTGACCGGGGTGAGCCCTTTTGCACGCAACTCGGACTCAATTTTTTCCCACTTAGGCTCGGCAACTCGGTAGCCACCTGGCCCCATCTTATGGTGATACTTCTTTTTCGCTGCATTATTCTTATTCGTTTGCGACCTTTTCTTAGCTCGTTCTGATTTCTTGTACTCCAGAAATGCAGGCCAGTGAGGCCGCTGCCTCTCTCGTGTGCCGGTGAAATCCGGAAGTTTCCCATCTTCTTCCCACTCACGGAATAATTTGTTCTTGTAGTTATTGAATTGTTGAGCCATCTTCTTAAGAGCGAAATGCTTGACTTTGTCCGTCATTTTTTTTGTCTTCACCTCATCTTCCAAGACCGGTAGGGTGAAATGTGCAATGAGCTTGTTCCAAAGCACATCTTTGGTTCTCTTGTCGACGTAACTAACTCCCTCTAACTTTGGCTTAATCCATTCCTGAGTGCTGATATAAACGTTGTCCCTGACAGTGACTCCGCATTGATGCACAAACTTAATTGCGTTCGGCACGGGTGCCAGTGGTTGGCCAGTAGTTGCATTCACCTCGTCAATTGTGAGATGCTCATCTTTGCCCATCCCTTGGGCATGGCCTCGTTTAGTGGTTTGGTTCGATGCGGAGGTCTAAAAATATGAAACATGTGTGAATACATATATATGCACAAATCAGTTATTGCATCTGCTCAACATAGGCTTAATATACCTCGCCAGACGGCGTGGGTCCACCAATTTCCGAGTCCTCATCTTCAGCTCCTTCCGCGGGATGCCGAAATTCATCTTCAGCTCCTTCTGCGGGATGCCGAAATTCACCGGGTTCACAAATGTAGGAAAGTAGCTCTTCTTCCCCTTCTCTCGTTGCGAAGGGAGCATCGATATCCATTGTTTAACTAATACAAAAAAAAGATAAAACAATAATAGCATTAGTACAATAATTCAATATACAAATATGCAACAAAAACAATTTAATATTGCATCTAAAGAAAAAAAATAAAAAAAACTTAGGCTGCTGTCCCAATCCCAGCCCAGCCCAAATTTGGGCCAGAACCTGGTCAAAGGTGGCCACCGTGGTCATCCCTGACCCACCTGCCAGCGCCTACCCGCCCCACCGCCACGTGTGACCGCCCACTGGCCACGCGTGGTCAATGCTGGCCCACCCGCCGCCCTGCCTCGTGTTCCCGCCCCGCCTCGTGTTCCCACCCGGCCGCCTCGCCTTCACCCCCCGTGGTCAATGCGGAGCACGAACAGCCCCCGCCCACCCGGAGTCAATGCTCCTGGCCCACTTGCCAGCGACTCGGGCGCTGGCCCACCCGACGGTTCCCCTCCCGACGGTCCTGGTCTTTAAAAAGGGACGCGCCCGTGCGGATGTGGACACTCCACTCCGCTCCGCCCCCACGGTTCCCCTCGGCCCGACGGTTCCCCTCCGCCCGTCCAGTGCCCTCGCCGCCATGTCGCGCTGGTTCGGGAAGTCCCCGAAGAACGAGACCGGCGAGTCCTCCAACCGTCGCCGCGCTTCTCCACCGCCTCCACCGCCGGCGGCCTTGGGCGTCGTTCCCGTGGGCGTGCGGAGGACCGCGCCACCAGTGCGGGTCGCCCACGCACCCGACGCGCCGCCACGAACCACCACCACCGCTGGAGGGAGGAGGATCCGGCGCCGGCGCTACGTGCCGGAGCCGGAGTGCCAGTGGCACTGGGACAACGCCGCCACGCTGGAGTGGCACGACGTCCACCTCCCCGAGGGCTGGCACCTGAACCCGCAGAGGATTCCGGTGCCGGCGGTCCCGCTCCCTGGGAGGCAACTGGACAGGGAGATCGCGCGCCGGCGCCGCCTCCTCCCTCCGGCGCTCCGCAACGACCCCGTCTACGCGGCGGACTCCCCTCACTGGGAGCAGTGGCTCAAGGACGAGCACGAGGACCGCCGCCACTCCTACTTCGCCCCGGCGCCCCGCGCCGTCCAATCCGCCTACCCAGCGCTGCCCGACCCGCTGTGGTTCGAGGAGGAGGTCCCCGAGGACGACGACGACCCGGAGATGCAGGCCGCCTACGAGGCCTCCAACCGCACCTCGTGGGAGAAGGTGAGGACCGCGGCCGCGGCCCTGCTGCCGCCGCCGCCGCCAATGCAGCAGCAGGAGTACGACCCGGACGAGGTCGAGCCATGGCACTACGCCATGGAACGCGAGCAGGAGCAGGAGCAGGACCTTCCGCCGCCGCCTCCTCTGCCTACCGGCCTCGTTGGCCAGTCCTGGGTCTTTACCGGCGGGAGCTGGGAGGTGCCACCGGAGCAGGAGCAGGAGGCGCCACCGCAGCAGCAGGCGCCACCGGAGCATCTCTGGACCCCGCCGCCGTGGATCGTCCTCGACGACTAGGCGGCACCGGCACCGGCGACCCTCCCCCCACCCCCCACCCCCAATGTAATGGCCTTATCAATGGCCTCCCCCCCCCCCAAATGTAATCGGCCGGTTGTGGCCTATAACTATATAATGAAATCGGCCCCTTTAGGCCCTAAAAATTTGTTCTTGTTTGCCAACTCCGGCGCCGGCCCCGTGGTTAGGGTCCGCCGCCGCCGCCGCGCGCTAGATCTGAGAGAGGGAGAGAGTAGTTGGTCGGGGGGACGAGCTCACCGCGTGGGTCGGGGGCGAGCTTTGCTTGCTCGGGGACGACGACCTTGCTCGGGGGAAGAGCGGGGACGGCCGCGCCCGGAGCAGGAGCAGGACGGCGACCCACGGTGAGGGCGGCAGCGGCGCGGGAACGAAATCCGGCAGCCTGGCGGCGCAGGGGGCGGCGTCGTCTGGAGCCCGGAGGCGGAGCGTCGATTTGCTGGACTTGGGCAAATTTTCGGCCCGAGCCACTAGAAGTAGCGCCAAAAAGGCCTCTAGTACCGGGCCGTGGCTCCACCCGGTACTAGAGACCCTCTAGTACCGGGCCGTGTTACCACCCGGTACTAGAGGTCCCTCAGGGCCGCGAAAATTTGCGCGCCAAGCCCAGTGGACCTGTAGTACCGGGTGGTCGCACGGCCCGGTACTAGAGGTTAATTTTTTTTAATTTTCTGGTTTCTTACTTTTTTTATATCTTTTGATTTACTTGTCTAAATTAAGTAAAAATTGCTTTCATTTTCCTGTTTTCTGTTTTGGTTTAAAATGAAGTATCACATGCGCTTGGTTTTAAATTAAGTACTACATACGCTTAATTTAAAATCAATTCAAAAATTTATAAATCAAGTACTACATTCCGCCACCGCCATACGCTTGATTTCATTGACATGTCTGTCTTGTCCTCCAGACTATAAATTATATAAAAGTTTAATAAATTATTACACATCATGAACAACATCTTTATTTAGTCTTCGCTTTTTCTTTTTGTGAGACCCTTTCTTCTGATCGCTCCGTAACCATGGACAAGGGTCTGCGTATAACTTGAGACTTGGGTCAGTGGTCACTTTGAAGGGCGGAATTTCATGAAACTTGTCGTAATCTTCTGACATGTCTGTCTTGTCCTCCACTCCCACGATGGTTCTTTTCCCTGAAAGAACTATGTGGCGCTTTGGCTCATAGGCTGATGTATTCACTTCCTTATCTTTTCTTTTTTTTGGCTTGGTAGACATGTCCTTCACATAGAAAACCTGAGCCACATCCTTGGCTAGAACGAATGGTTCGTTGTCGTACGCAACATTCGTGAGATCCACTGTAGTCATTCCGTACAATGGGTCTTCCTTTACCCCGCCGCCTCTCAGGTTGAACCATTTGCACCAGAACAAAGGGATCTTCAAAGAAGGTCCATAGTCAAGTTCCCATATCTGCTCTATGCAACCATAATATGTGACCGTGGCCTCATTCGTGCTCTTATCATCAAAGCGGACACCACTATTTTGGTTGGTGCTCTTTTTATCTTGGGCGTTCGTGTAAAATGTATTCCCGTTTATCTCATACCCTTGGAAAGTCCAAATAGTCGAAGATGGCCCCTTAGACAACAAGAACAGCTCATCTGAGACTGTGTTGTTGTTGTTCAGATGCGTTTCCAACCAACCGCCAAAATTCTCCATGTGTTCCTTTGCAATGGCGGAGTCATCCATCCCCGGGTTGTTAGAGCGTACAATATCCTTGTGCATCTGGATATACGGAGCCACCAAAGTGGAATTATGCAGAACTGTGTAGTGTGCTTTTGTGAAAGAATACCCGTCCCTGCATATGTATGATTTCTTTCCTAGAGTGCCTTCTCCACTTAGTCTCCCCTCATGTCGCGATTCAGGAAGACCAATCGACTTAATGCCGGGAATAAAGTCAACACAAAACTCAATGACCTCCTCTGTTCCATACCCTTTGGAGATGCTTCCTTCTGGCCTAGCACGGTTATGAACATACTTCTTCAACACTCCCATGAACCTCTCAAAGGGGAACATATTGTGTAGAAATACAGGACCCAGAATGTGAATCTCGTCGACCAGGTGCACTAGGAGATGTGTCATAATAGTGAAGAAGGATGGTGGGAACACCAACTCAAAACTAACGAGACATTGAGCCACATCCTTCTGTAACCTTAATAGAGTGGTTGGGCTGATTGACTTCTGCGAAATTGCATTGAGGAACGCACATAGCTGAACAATGGATACTCGAACATTTTCCGGTAGAAGCCCCCGCAATGCAACCGGAAGCAGTTGAGTCATCAGCACGTGGCAGTCATGAGACTTTAGGTTCTGGAACTTTTTCTCTGCCATATTTATTATTCCCTTTATATTCGACGAGAAGCCAGACGGGACCTTCATACTGCTCAGGACTTCAAAAAATATCTCCTTCTCTTCTTTGGTAAGAACGTAGCTAGCAGGACGTAGACGTCCTTTATCCGTCCTCATTGGATGCAGGTTCTTTGGGTCTTTCAAAAGTTGCTGGTCCTCTCGTGCTTTCGGAGTATCTTTTGCCTTCCCATACACGCCCAAGAAGCCTAGCAGGTTCACGCAAACATTCTTCGTCACGTGCATCACGTCGATTGCAGAGCGGACCTTTAGGATTTTCCAATAGGGTAGTTCCCAAAATATAGACTTCTTCTTCCACAGGGGAACGTGGTTGTTAGCGTCATTCGGAACAGACTGTCCGCCAGGACCCTTTCCAAAGATTACATCTAAATCCTTGACCGCATCATATATATCTTCACCACTTTGGAGGGGTGGCTTCGGCCGGCGATCTTCCTCGCCTTTGAAATGCTGCTGCTTGCTTTTCTTTCTTAGGGGATGCTGAGTTGTAAGAAATCGACGATGACCCGGGTACACATTCTTGTTACCTACATATATACTTTCAGTGCCATCTAAACAGTGTGTGCATGCATTGTATCCCTTGTTCGACTGTCCTGAAATGTTACTAAGAGCAGGCCAATCATTGATGGTTACAAACAACAACCCTCGTAGGTTAAATTCCGCTTGTTTGTACTCATCCCACACAGGTACCCCTTCATCACGCCACAACTGTAAAAGTTCATCAACTAATGGCCTCAGGTAGACATCAATGTTGTTACCGGGTTGCTTCGGGCCTTGGATGAGCACTGGCATCATAATGAACTTCCGCTTCATGCACAACCAAGGAGGAAGGTTATAGATACATAGAGTCACAGGCCAGGTGCTATGACTGCTACTCTGCTCCCCAAAAGGATTAAAGCCATCCGTGCTAAGACCAAACCTTAAGTTCCTTGGGTCACGTGCAAATTCCTTGTACTCTGTATCGATTTTTCTCCACTGCGACCCATCAGCCGGGTGTCTCAACATCTCGTCGCTCTTGCGATCTTCTTTGTGCCATCGCAACAACTTGGCATGCTCTTTGTTTCTGAACAAACGTTTCAACCGTGGTATTATAGGAGCGTACCACATCACCTTGGCCGGAACCTTCTTCCTAGCGGGCAGGCCCTCAACATCGCCAGGGTCATCTGCTCTGATCTTATACCGCAATGCACCGCATACCGGGCATTCATTCAAATTCTCATACTTCTCACCGCGGTAGAGGATGCAGTCATTAATGCATGCATGTATCTTCTGCACATCTAATCCTAGAGGGCAGATAATCTTCTTTGCTTCATACGCAGTCTCGGGCAATTCGTTACCAGCCGGAAGCTTGTCCTTCACTATTTTCAGTAAACTCCCAAATCCTTTGTCAGATAAACCATTCGCTGCCTTCCATTGCAATAATTCCAGTATGGTACCGAGCTTTGTGTTGCCATCTTCGCAAGTTGGGTACAACTTTGTTTTGTGATCCTCTAACATGCGCTCCAACTTCAACTTCTCAAGTGTAGTTTCTGCTAGGGTATGTGCATCAACGATGACTCCACGTAAATCATCATGTATGATGGGATCATCTGGTACCTCTTCATCATCAGCTTCCCCTGTTGGGTTACCAACGTATTCAGGGTACATGTCGTTGTCATCGTTCTCTTCTTCTTCGTTGCCTTCCATCATAACCCCTTTTTCTCCGTGCTTGGTCCAACAATTATAGCCGGGCATGAAACCTTCAGTTATCAGGTGGAGGTGAATTATGTCTGTGTTAGGGTAATCCTTCTCATTCTGACATTTCCTGCACGGACAACACATAAAACCTTTCGGCCCCTTGTTATCCTTAGCCACTTTGAGAAAAGATTGCACGCCATCCATGTACTCTTTAGAGCGTCGGTCAGCGTACATCCATGGATGACTCATCTGCAAATCACCGCTAAAACCCATTACGATAAACCGACATAATAGGAAACATACCATATTCATTAATACAAGTTCATCACATTAAAATCAAAGTATAGTAGTGACCAAATGTAATACATAGTTCTCATAAAACATAAATTAATTGAAACAAGAATACAACTATCTAAAGAATTTAAATCCAACAACAAATGCGATCAGAATCGCAACTAAGGTAACTATTGAACCAACAGCATAATGATACCAAGCCTCTTGACTAATGGCATATTTTCTAATCTTTCTAAGCTTCAAGCGCATTGCATCCATCTTCATCTCGTGAACAGCGACGACGTCGGTAAGCTTCGAGCGCATCCCATCCAACTTGATCTCGTAAGCATCGACGACGTCGGCAAGCTTGAACTGGTGTTCATCGATAATGTTTACAAGCTTAACCTCCAATTCCTTCTTCTCTTCTTTGCGGAGATCTTCACTTATTTTTAATTTAGCTTTCAAATCATCGTTTTCTTTCACAAAATATTCAACAATAGGGTCCACTGGAATTTCCGGTTCAACTACCTCCTAGACAAATATATATTTATGTCAAAGTTGGTCCGCATGATTGTCATAAACACGAAACGAAACAAATTTATAGTTATTAACAGTCATACCACATCCGAATAATAGAGCGGGCGAGAGCCGGTGGGGGTGTTTGTGAAAACCATGTCACTATATATATTACAAACAATTATACAACTTATACAAAAATAATAATTATTATGTGGAAAAAAATCATACAACAAAGATTTTTTAAAATAAAAAAGAAGGCTCACCGAGTAGGTGCCGGTCACGGGACGTCGGGGGCTATCGACGGCGGTGAGGACCAAGACGACACTAAAATCAAAAAATCATAAATTAATTTGAGCTCAAAATACATAAAAAATGAACTACCCTTGCTTAGATTTCATCAAACACCTAAGGGGCACTACCAAAATGAAATGAGCTAAACTTGTTGGAAATGGCTAAAAATTGGCCTCCGGGTGAAAGGATTAAGTGTTTCTAACCCTTCGAGAGATGGGTGCCGTCTATCTCCACAAATCTTGGAAAGAAATGGGCTACACTTGAGCTTGGGAGAGGAAACAATGGAGATGACCTTGATAGTTCAAAAATGGTGGCCGGCCGGGGTGGGAGATGATATAGCCGGACCTCTAGTACCGGGCTGTACCACGACCGGGGACGAAAGGTCCAGCCTCCTGTCCACACCTGCCGCTGACAGCCTCGGTCCCGGGCTGTATCACGGCCCGGAACTAGAGGTGCCCTACGACCCGGGACCCGACCTGCGCAGCGTCCGAGCAGCCGGCCCGGTACTAGTTCCCCCCTCTAGTACCGGGTCATAAGCCACCCGGGACTAGAGCCAATATCGGCCCTCGACCAAAGGTCCTGTTTCCACTAGTGTCAGGGTAGAAACAGGAGAACAAGCAGAGATGTATGGCGGTGCCCAACCTAATTCTTTCTAAATATTATAGCAAATTTATGGTATCTTTGTACAGAAGAACTTTCTAACACTTAATAAATAGTATGTATGCTTTCAGAAATTATAATATAATCAAAGCATATAGGTATTAGAAACTTAGGGACTTAATTTTATTAAATAATACCGCTATCTGTTACATGGTTGAAGATGAGAAGAGTGTTACGGTTTAACGCTTTTGTTGACTTTTTGAAAAATGAGTACACCGATACCTTAGGTTCATTGTTGTATTTTTTCACTAAAAATCGTAAACGACAAAACTTTGTTGATTCGTTAACAACAAAACTTTGCCGATTAATTCGTTAACAACAAAACTAGGTTATATATATAATAAAAAATAAATTCCGTTCACATTTTCATACTCCCAGTGCTTCGATGTCTGGGAGCATATAGAATTTGCCTCCACGTGTACGGACTGGAATTTTCGATGGGTACCAGATTTTGTCCTAATAGGCCCGTCGAACTGGACCATGCAACCATCGTCATAGTCGGTACTCCGCGGCCGAACACATGACGCGCAGTAATTCACGGCCAGATTTCAGCTTGGTGGCATGCATGGCCCGAACAGGACAAGCAAAGCCATCCTTTTTTGCTTGAAACAACCAACTTTCTTGACTTAAGCCGGTCAGTCACTTTCCCACCAATACTGGAACAACTATTTGTTAGGCTTAGGCAGCCATCTCCGTGGACGGGGACGGATCCAGAAATTTAATTTTGGGTGTTCAAATTCCACCCAATATAAAATATACATGTGAAAAACTGAAAATGGTTCATGACTTCATGCAAATAATACTACAAACCGAGCTTTGACCCTGATTTGGACTTGAAACACAACGTATACATGCTAAGAAATATCAGAAATGATGCAATATGTCCAGCATGCAGTACATATGATTTTTATTTTTATTTTGCAGAAAAATTTGGGTATTCAGCTGCACACCCTTGACCAAATGTGGATCCGTCCCTGTCCGTGGAAAAGCCCCGGATGTACTGCAAAGTGAAGAGCAAAGTGGGAAAGATCAGAAGCGCCTTTGTAGCACCAGTAACATCGTTCTTGTAATAGTACCAAGGTACTATGGTTCCAACAAAATAATACCGAGATAACTCTCTCCGTTTCAAATTTTAAAATATTTAAATATGGATTACATACGAACTAAAATGCGTGAACCAACACATTAGCTAAAATGTGTTTAGATACATGCGATTGTGGAAAAAGGCAAAACATCTTATAACTCAGAACGGGGTAGTACTATATGGTTCGGAAAAATAAGAGTGCCGAGGTACTCTCCACACTGTTTGAAAGGGGCTGATTTCTTGTGTTGGTGCAAAATAATTGATCCAAATTGGAATCTCCATGATGTCCGTCTTGTCCTTGGATTAAGAACCAAACATAACTAATGTACTTCCCCTCTTATACACGCAGGGTCATGCGTCCTCATTAATTCCGGGACCTAGAAGTTCCTGTCCACGAAAACGATGGGCATGAATTGATCTTTGTGTGACTTTGCCTTGTGTCGGTTTCCTGCTCGATCACTGCTTTTCGTTGAGGAGCGTGCCACCATATCCCACGAAACAGGATTTCGCCCAGCTATATAAATATAGCAACCAACCGTTTGAAATCACTGCTGGGGCGAAAACAGAACACATCAAGCCCAAAAGAAACAAAAAAGAAACGAAAAGAGAAAACAAAGCCGACACCGGCGGTTCGACGAAAACGAAGATGACCCTCCACCGCTGCGCCCTCCGAAAAAGTTCCACCACAAGCCCAGCGTTTCGAAACGCCGCGAACAAAGCAACACCTCCAAGAAGGAAGCGACGACGACGACGCTGCTGCCCGAACACATCCTAGGGTTTCCCCCGGTTCGCAGGGGGTTGGGGAAGAGATACACCCGACGCCCTTCAGGAAGGAAGGCGACACCCACAGGCGCCACCTCGTCAGTGCCGAGACGGCAGGAATTTCTCCCGACCTCCAAAAAACACACCCCCGGACATTTCTCGATGCTCCACCGATCTTGCCACCCACCGGCGCACGCCACCACGGTCTTGCAATCACCACCGCCGTCTCACCATGGCCTACTTCGCGAGGCAGGTAACCGAGAAGCTAAAACACCGACGAGGGTCAACGATACAGTGCCGCGCGGGAGGGAACTGCCTCCACCACCCGAAAGCGGTAGCCGACCGGATGCAGCAGTAGGACAAACCAGGCCCTCACTGGCCCGGCCGGGCCCGAGTGGGCCCGTGAAGTCCCGCCGCCGCACTGTAGCAGGGGCAGCACCGACACCGCCATCCCAAGCCCAAGTCTTTGCTCGTCGCCCACCGCAGGAGACGCCACCACGCCAGCCGCGGCCCGCCCAGGCCCGGATGGGCCCCACAGGGCCTAGATCTGGGCCGACAGGGCGTCGCCGGTCGCCCTCGAGCAACCAGCCGGCCGCGAGCGGACTACCGCGTCTCCCAGCAGCCAAGGGCCGCGCCGCCGCGTTGCACACCAGCCGATCGCGGGATCTCACGCCGCCGAGCCGGACCGCCGCCTGCCAAGGTGCACCGCCGCCATCCGGAGTCCCGCCTCCCTTTGCGCGAGCGGGAAGAAGCAGTCCCGCCGCCGCCAGCCCCGCGGGAGAGACCCCGCGGAGAGCGCCGGCGGCGGCGGCGGCAGAGGGGAGGTAGGGGGAGGGGGCTAGAGGAGGAGGCGGCGTCTATGACTCGCCCGTCGCCCGCGGGAGGGCGAGCGAGCGAGCAGAGGGAAGTCCAATCGAACGACCCGCCAGCGTGCCACCATATCAGGTTCGCTAACATCCTGACCGGCAATGATACAGAGCGGAAATCGTGTCTTTGTGCGTGTAGCCACATATGAATCCATGGTAATTTTCCGGTTTTTTTGGTGGAAAAAGCCAGCATGTTTTGCTCCATCGTGTGTCGCTCGTGCTCCTCCTTTGAGGCTGCATTTTGTAGAAGAGAATACCACTCCGCCGCTGATCCTGGAGAGTCAATCAGAGTGAACATGGGGCACACTGGCACTTAGAAGATCATATTCTAATATTTAGTCAGAGTGAAGTGGTGCCATGAGAAATCCATAACGGCTCAGGGGTCTAGATGCTCCCACTATGTATTTTTTTTTGTTTTTTTTTCTGAATGTCAAAAAATTCCGAAAAAAATCTGGATGTAGTTTACAACATGGTGTGTTCGCACAAAAATTGGCATGGTGAATTTTTTTTTAGCAACCTGTACAAAAAAGACAAATTCGGACGCGTACATATACGTTTTGGTATGTCAGATTTTTGTCATTTTTGCACAGGTTGCAAAAAAAGTTTTTTCACCATGCCAATTTTTGTGCTGACTTGAAATATGTTGGACTACGTGCAATTTTTTTTTTTGAATTTTTTGACATTTGGAAAAAAAAATTTGGGCAGCGGGTGCACCCGCTACCCAAATCGCCGCCTCCGTGGTGCCATGCCATATTGCCATACCAGTACTCCATGCGAAAATGTGGCACATGGGTACTAGCGCACACGATTTAAAAAAAAATAGAAATTAAAAAAGTTCAAAAATTCTGAAACTGGCATTTGGGCAAATATTGTCAAGTATTGCACCCGCACAAAAAGTTTTGTCAAAAAATAACTTTTATTTCACCCTGTGTCAAAGATTTGGCTAAACTAGCCCTGTATACACGCTATATTCGTCAGAAATTTCTCCTTTTTTGCACAGAAGTCAATGAAAATCATTTTATGGCCAAAATTTTTACACGAGTAAAACACTTGTCATCTTTGAGGGTAAAAAAATTCGATTTTTTGACCACTTTTTGAGTTTTATTTTTTTCCCGTATATCAGGTGCGATTATCTCTCTATGTGCCATTAGTCCGCGTCCGTACTCCATGCCTCTACGGTCGTGTTGAGTGCTACCGATTGGTATGTAGGCCACACGCGCTACCCGCGACGAGGCTCTGTTTCGACAAGTGCTCTTGCGTTCTACTGGGATATGCGTGCATTCGTGAGACAATGCGATAGTTATCCCTTTTCTTATAAAACAGAGCAAAGATTTGCCTCATACATTAACCCATCGATGGAAAATCGAGCGAAAACCATCACAACCTGCTAAGCGGCACATTGGATACTCACAGACACCTCTCAAAGAGGGTCTCACCGAGACAACGCGTATGTGTCATCGTCATCCTTTCTTCCCTAGAAGGAAACATTGAGAACCTAAACTATAAGCAAACCACTCCAACTCCACCATAAACGATACCAATGACGTGGTGAAATGGCTACCAGGGCGTGTCTAGGCCACACCACTGCTGATACGCCACTGGTATTTCTTACTATTGGCATGCCATGCCCACACCATTAGTAATGTACGCACAAGTGGCGTGCCAGTCCAATGTCACTAGTAGTACACACACTAGTAAGTTTTTTATTAGTGGAGTAGCTATATTTGCCCACGCCACTAATGAAATTTCGAAAATAAAAAAGCTGCCAATTATTGACTTGAAGAGCAACGGTAGTACCTATTAACCCGTAGCACATAACAGAACAATAAGTATTCACCAGTAGCACTGACTAGTAACTTAGCGTTCATGATCAACTAAGAAACATATATATCATCGATTAGTTACTTCTTACTTGACATTCATGATCAACTAAGGAATATAGATAGCATTGACTGGTACTTGGCATTCATGATCAACTAACGACTATGGCGCCATCTTCATCTCTGGGGATGTCGTCATCATCTGTTGTCATGATCTTCAAAGGTTGAAGAGTCGGAATTGTCGCGGGACTTGTATAAAAAGTAAATGCATACCTAACCATGGTCGAGATAGAACATGCAATTCTTAGAGGGTTCCATCTCCTACATAACTACAAATCTGTTCAACAAGGGCCACTGAAATATGTTCGTCCTACCTCATTGGTGACAAAAACCCTGTAGTGGCGTGTGGGAACTGTTAGTTGTACCAGGTTGATCTCAAATGTCCGGTGGTCATTAATGGCAATGTTGACATGCTCCAAGAAGCCAGGCTTGCTCTGCATGGGATAGTATGAGAAAAAACAACAATTAGTCATATATGGGATGCAACTTATATATAGGATCATGGCAGGCTTCTACTCTGGGAGCTTCCGCGTCAACGACTACCACTCGCAAACCATGCTCCAAGAAGCTCCACCTTGTGTTGCACCTGTTGCAGCACCTCATGCCACAGCCAATTCAAACAAAACCTCTCGACAACAGATTGGCACGCAAGATACAAAAGACATGCCACCACGAACTCCTCACCGGAAAAACCACCGGCGTGTATCCCCGGGCCGCCGCCATGGCATCCTCCATGTGTTAGATTTTGGGCCCATTTGGGCAGCCCAATAAAAATTTCTGAAAATCTCAAATTGGCCCATGTGCATGTCAGAATTTTGGAGGTGCTAAAGTTTAGTCTCACATTGCTAGTTGGAGGAGACAAACATCACCTTATAAGGTGGAGTGTTGTACCACTTGGTGTGCTAGTTGAGAACAGAAGGCTCTCTCGTGCGCACTCCTCCTCCTCCTCCGCCGCCGTCCGTCCGTCTCGTCACGACACGCCGCGGGTTGCGGGAATGAGCCGAGCCGATGCCTATATTTTAAAATCGAGTCGTGTTAGCGTACGTGTACAGCTTAGCCAATTCGGATCGCTACCGGATCGTGGGCTGCTGTAATCGACTCGAACGTGTGCGACGTGGCCGGCCCACGTTGTACCCGTTAGGGTTTCCTGAACCGCACTATATATTGCCGTGCACTGCGTGCGCCGTCACACCCCGAACCAATCTAGGTTTTGCCAATCTCGTGCCTTGCGCCGCCACCGTAGTCTACTCCATCCCGTGCGCCGGCGTGCACCGGCGAACGGGACAGCAGGTCTCCGGAACCGCTCGTCCTTGTGATCCTGTACGGAAGAGGGCGAATAAGGTTTTTGGGAAGCGCTCCGCGCGACTGCTTTCAAGTTCTTCATCACGGCTCGACTTCCTGGACGATCTCCGGGTCCGCGGCGACTCGTCTCCAACGTCGTCTTCTTCGAGCTGCTACTGTCGCCGCTCAAGCTGCTGTCGTCGCTGCTCCAACGACTACTTCATCTACAATCGTTCGGTACGTTCGTCACGTTCCGATGGCTGTGTTCGTAGATGTCTTGCTGCTGTTCATGTTAATTAATACGTCTAGTATTTTCGAGTTTAACATGTTAGTAGCTGTTGCGATCATGTTTATATTCTGGAATTAATCATGGAAATTATGCCTAATAATCCAACAATCCAAAAACCTTATGTTTGTTATAGGCAATTTCCTGAGTTAAACATGGGACATCTATCTGATGCGCTGAGGCCGGACAAGTTTACCGGTGTGGACTTTAAGAGATGGCAGTACAAGACCACACTGTGGTTGCGATCTCTGAAAGTGTTCGAGGCTAGTGAGGGTTTACCTGAAGGAACTATATCTGACGAGGATCAGAACAAGTTCAAGGAAACCAATACTGCCTTTGTGGGACTCGTTCTGAGTGCTCTTAGCAACAAGCTGTTTGATGTGTACATGCACATTACAGATGCCAAAGAGCTCTGGGAGGCACTGAACGCTAAGTTCGGTGTAGCAGATGCTGGCAGTGAACTGTACATCATGGAGAGCTTCCATGACTTCAGGATGGCTAACAACCGTTCTGTAGTCGAACAGGCTCATGAGATACAGTGCATTGCTAAGGAGCTTGAGCACGCTAAGTGTGCCTTACCTGACAAGTTTGTGGCTGGATGCATTATTGCAAAGTTGCCCTCTTCATGGAGGAACTTCGCCACAACTCTCAAACACAAGAGACAGGAGATATCGGTTGAAAACCTGATAGCGTCTCTTGATGTTGAGGAGAAGGCTCGGGCTAAGGACACTGCTGAGAGAGGTGGTGAAGGTCAGTCTAGCGCCAACATGGTGCAGAAGAACTTTCACCATGGCAAGAGCAAGGCAAAGAGCAAGCCTTCCTTCAACATGCCTACCAAGACTACTTCTTTCAAGAAGAAGAAGAAGATGCTGAACAAATCTGAGCTAAAGTGCTACACTTGTGGAGAGCCCGGACACTTCTCTGTGGACTGCCCAGATCGTGCAGACAAGAAAGGGAAGGCGCCAAAGCATGTCAACGTCGTGACCGCTAGCAATGCTGATGGGTACGGTAATTTACCGATTGTGCTTTCAGTATTTCAATCTCCATGTTGGTGGATTGATACGGGTGCTAATGTTCATGTATGTGCTGACATCTCTATGTTCACTTCTTATCAGGTCGCAGATTCAAGCGTCTTAATGGGGAATGGATCACATGCTTCTGTTCGTGGTGTTGGCACGGTAGATCTGAAGTTTACTTCGGGGAAGATCGTGCAGCTGAGGAACGTGCAGCATGTCCCTACTATGAACAAGAATCTTGTTAGCGGCTCCCTTCTATGCAGAGATGGGTTTAAATTAGTCTTGGAGTCCAATAAAGTAGTTGTGTCAAAGTTTGGACAATTTATTGGTAAAGGGTATGAGTGCGGAGGCTTGTTCCGCTTTTCATTATCGGATTTTTGTAATAAGTCAGTAAACCATATTTGTGGCAGTGTGGATTCGGATGCTAATGTTTGGCACTCTCGTTTATGTCATGTTAATTTTGGTTTAATGAGTAGACTTTCCAGTTTGAGTTTAATTCCTACTTTCACCATTGCCAAAGGTTCTAAGTGCCATAGCTGTGTGCAATCTAAGCAACCTCGAAAGCCTCACAAGGCAGCCGAGGAGAGAAACTTGGCACCTCTAGAACTCGTACATTCGGATCTATGTGAGATGAATGGCGTGTTGACAAAAGGTGATAAGAGATATTTCATGACTTTAATCGATGATGCTACTAGGTTCTGTTATGTATATTTGTTGCACACTAAAGATGAAGCTTTAGACTACTTTAAAATTATAAAGCTGAAGTAGAAAATCAATTAGAGAGAAAGATCAAACGTCTTAGGTCAGATCGTGGTGGCGAGTATTTCTCCAACGTATTTGATGAATTCTGTGAGGAACATGGTATTATTCATGAGAGGACGCCTCCCTATTCGCCCCAATCAAACGGGGTTGCCGAGAGGAAAAACCGCACGCTGACCGACTTGGTGAACGCCATGTTGGACACTGCTGGTTTATCTAAGGCATGGTGGGGGAGGCTTTGTTGACTTCGTGTCATGTCCTGAATAGAGTTCCTAACAAGGATAAAGAGAAGACACCTTACGAGGAGTGGTCTGGGAGAAAACCATCACTTTCTTATTTTCGTACTTGGGGATGTTTGGCGAAAGTCAATGTTCCAATTCCTAAGAAACGAAAACTTGGACCGAAGACAGTGGATTGTGTCTTTCTAGGTTATGCTCAGCGGAGCATTTGCTATAGATTTTTAGTGGTTAAATCTGAGATACCTGATATGCATGTTGATACTATTTTGGAATCTCGTGATGCAACATTTTTTGAGAACACGTTTCCTATGAAGGATATGCATAGCATTGCTAGAATTTCTTCTGAGATATTTGCTGAACCTAGTACATCTGTTGATCATTCTGAACAACCACATGTTGAGGAAGTCCTTGAGAAGGATGACAATGAATCAGCTCCCAAGAGGAGCAAGAGACAGAGGACTGAAAAATCCTTTGGTGATGATTTCATTGTGTACCTTGTGGACAATACTCCCACGTCCATTGCAGAGGCATTTGCATCTCCTGATGCTGATGACTGGAAAGAAGCTGTCCATAATGAGATGGACTCGATTCTTTCTAATGGAACTTGGGAATTATCTGAACGACCCTACGGCTGCAAACCTGTGGGTTGTAAGTGGGTGTTCAAGAAGAAGCTAAGGCCTGATGGTACTATTGAGAAGTACAAGGCACGGCTTGTAGCCAAGGGCTACACCCAGCGCGAAGGCGAAGATTACTTTGACACCTATTCACCTGTTGCTAGACTCACCACCATTCGAGTACTACTTTCCCTGGCTGCCTCCTATGGTCTTATCGTTCATCAAATGGACGTAAAGACAGCTTTCCTTAACGGAGAGTTGGAAGAGGAAATCTATATGGATCAGCCTGATGGGTTTGTAGTAAAAGGTGAAGAGAGAAAGGTGTGCAAATTGTTAAAATCTTTGTATGGGCTGAAGCAAGCACCTAAGCAATGGCATGAGAAGTTTGACAGAACTTTAACTTCTGCAGGCTTTGCCATTAATGAGGCTGATAGGTGTGTATATTATCGCCATGGTGGGGGCGATAGTGTTATATTATGCTTGTATGTTGATGACATACTGATTTTCGGTACAAGCATGATAGTGATAAATGAGGTCAAGTCTTTCTGTCAAAGAGCTTTGATATGAAAGATCTGGGACAAGCTGATGTGATCCTGAACATTAAGCTGATTAGGGATGAGAGTGGGATTACGTTAACGCAATCACACTATGTTGAGAAGGTCTTGAGCCGCTTTGGTTATATAGACAGCAAGCCTTCTCCAACACCCTATGATCCCAGTGTGACACTCAGAAAGAACAAAAGGAAACGAGAGATCAATTAAGATATTCTCAAGTGATCGGTTCACTCATGTACCTTGCGAGCGCGACGAGACCTGATATCTCTTTTGCTGTGAGCAAGTTGAGCAGGTTCATGTCTAACCCGGGTATTGATCATTGGCATGCACTTGAAAGGGTCATGCGCTATCTGAACGGTACAATGAGTTATGGGATTCACTATTCAGGGCACCCTGCGGTGCTTGAGGGATACTGTGATGCGAACTGGATCTCAGATGTTGATGAGCTCTACGCCACAAGTGGATATGCATTTATTCTTGGAGGTGGCGCAGTGTCATGGAGGTCTTGCAAACAGACCATTTTGACGAGGTCAACCATGGAAGCAGAACTTGCTGCTTTAGATACAGCTTCTGTTGAGGCAGAATGGCTGCGTGAGCTCTTGATGGACTTGCCGGTGGTTGAGAAACCATTACCGGCCATCCTTATGAACTGTGACAACCAAACGGTTATTACGAAAGTGAACAGTGCTAAGGATAATGCGAAGTCATCAAGACACGTCAAAGACGCTTGAAGTCTGTCAGGAAAATGAGAAACTCCGGAGTAATAACTGTTAGTTATATTCAAACAGACAAAAACCTGGCAGATCCCTTTACGAAGGGACTATCACGTAATGTGATAGATAGTGCATCGAGGGAGATGGGGTTGAGACCCGTGAGCGTTACACCATAGTGGTAACCCAACCTATGTGATCGGAGATCCCGTGAATTAGGACCTGGGAAGAACAAGCTAGTGGTTTAACAGAGGAGAGTTATTTTATAACCCTCTCCGTGGGAAGATGCATAACTCTCACATTCTGTAAGGCAGGTTGGCAATATGCCTTAATGTGTTTCTGTTGGCTATTCGTAGCAAAGGTGCTATCCTACAGAGCGACCTTGAAAGAACACACCTATATGAGTCCGACTGTTAAACGTCGCAGTCTATGAGATTTGGGTGATCTCTAGTAAGCTCATGAAGAGACCAGGGAGTATGACGCATATGCTCCACCCGCGGGGTAGGCTACTGGCAGCCACGTACTGGTTATGACTTTGAGTGAAGTCTATTGGCACCAAACTTGCAATTCAAGGTTCGTCCATTGTTCAAGTTGCTGGTAGATGTAGCTTGAAGCTCTAGGCGGAAGTTCAACTTAACAGTCTCTGCTGAAACACTGGTATATAAACAAGAAACGAGGTTTGGCAAAATCTCTAAATGGGAATTTGAGATCTGGTGGGGGATTGTTAGATTTGGGCCCATTTGGGCAGCCCAATAAAAATTCCTGAAAATCTCAAATTGGCCCATGTGCATGGCAGAATTTTGGAGGTGCAAAGTGGTGCTAAAGTTTAGTCCCACATTGCTAGTTGGAGGAGACAAACACCACCTTATAAGGTGGAGTGTTGTACCACTTGGTGTGCTAGTTGAGAACAGAAGGCTCTCTCGTGCGCACTCCTCCTCCTCCGCCGCCGTCCGTCCGTCTCGTCACGACACGCCGCGGGTTGCGGGAATGAGCCGAGCCGATGCCTATATTTTTGCTGTTCAGGAAAATCGAGTCGTGTTGCGTACGTGTACAGCTTAGCCAATTCGGATCGCTACCGGATCGTGGGCTGCTATACCGACTCGAACGTGTGCGACGTGGCCGGCCCACGTTGTACCCGTTAGGGTTTCCCGAACCGCACTATATATTGCCGTGCACTGCGTGCGCCGTCACACCCGAACCAATCTAGGTTTTGCCAATCTCGTGCCTTGCGCCGCCACCGTAGTCTACTCCATCCCGTGCGCCGGCGTGCACCGGCGAACGGGACAGCAGGTCTCCGGAACCGCTCGTCCTTGTGATCCTGTACGGGAGAGGGCGAATAAGGTTTTTGGGAAGCGCTCCGCGCGACTGCTTTCAAGTTCTTCATCACGGCTCGACTTCCTGGACGATCTCCGGGTCCGCGGCGACTCGTCTCCAACGTCGTCTTCTTCGAGCTGCTACTGTCGCCGCTCAAGCTGCTATCGTCACTGCTCCAACGACTACTTCATCTACAATCGTTCGGTACGTTCGTCACGTTCCGATGGCTGTGTTCGTAGATGTCTTGCTGTTGTTCATGTTAATTAATATGTCTAGTATTTTCGAGTTTAACATGTTAGTAGCTATTGCGATCATGTTTACTATTCTGTAATTAATCATGGAAATTATGCCTAATAATCCAACACCATGTCTATGAGCTCGAGCAAGAGCCATGCCACAGGTTCAACGACACCCCTCCGGAGTGCCGCGAAGGAAGCCGCTGCCACTCCAGATCAGCATGACCAGACCTTGAAATGGCCCAACACAGACCTCCAGACGGATCCCAAACCCGCCATGATCACATGGTACCGTCCGACAGTATCCCTTAGCTGATTGCCTGTTTGTTCCCATGGATCTAACCAAACTTCCGACACAGTAACCTGTGTATCGTCTTCCCGTACAAAGCGCTTCTCCTCCCACTGGCCGGTTCTCGACGAGAACACTTGCACAGGGTAAGCGGCCGGTGGCCAGGACATGGAGCCCACGGCATCGTAGGTGACCCGACCGCGTTCCAAGTCTGGTCCCAGAGAATTATACTCCTGGAAGAGCCTCTTCATGGTGCGTTCCATCACAGATCCAGAAGATGGACCTCGCTTGTAAGGAGCGTCGAGGAAGAAGAGCACGTCGTAGTGCAACGACACAGTGGGATCGAACCTGGCGGGAAGCTCCGTCCAGCGCCGCGTCGCGGGGTTGCACACGTACAAGCAGTTATTCCAGTTGTCTCTGTAGAGGAGAAGGCCGTTGCGGTGGTCCAGGACACTTCCCATGAGGAACAACCCTAACCACCATCGCTGCATGAGAACGAGGGCGGCATCGATGCCGGGGCTCGTTGGCTCCCGGGTGAAGAAGTATGGCCGCTCCTCGTCGATGGAATTGACGAAGATGCCGCACAGGCGGCTGGGCACGAGGTCCGCGACCGCGAGCAGCATCCCGCGGGCGTCGATCCCCGCGCGCCAGTGACAGGCCTGAAACTAGGAATCAAGACTGTCTACTGCTAACTAATTGAAGAACAGAGAAATAGACGCCAAATTCAGAGATGAATTGCACGGAATTAGAGTCGATTATAGAGGAATTATCGCCAGACCTCAGCAGAGGCGGCTAGGGTTTACCCCAATTACAATAAAGATAACCAAATCCTAAAGAGTCTTGGGCTATATATCTCTCGACGCAGTACACGACGAAGAAGAGAGCAGGTAAGCTTCCAGACAGGTGTAAAGTGTTGGATGAAGAACAGCAATGGCCGGAAGCGTAGCAACCGTAGGATGCGAGATGAACGGCTGAGATTGAACTTGAAGGCACGAAGCGTTATCTGCATATTTCTTCAGTGTCGATGACAGTAATCTTCAGACTAGCTTCAGGGCCTGACAATACCCCCGTTCTTAAGATCAGACTTGACCTCAAGGCTGGAAGGAAGGAAAAACCTTCTGAATAAACGCTGCATCTTCCCAAGTAGCTGTCTCGGCTGGTAAATTCACCCACTTGATCAACCATTGAACAACCGGAATGCTGATATCTCCTTGAACTCGGGGAATCAATTTTCGTTCCAAGACTGCTTCCGGAGCCACCAAGATATTGCCTTCATCATCAAGGAGTGGCAAAGTGGGGTTAGGAATAGCCTTGGGACCAATGTGTTTTTTCAATTGGCTGACATGGAATGTATGGTGCAATTTACATCCCTCCGGCAGAAGTATCTTGTAAGAAGTATTGCCCACTTTGGCCAGAACCTTAAATGGACCGTAATATTTTGAGTGCAGTTTCAAGCAGCGATGTAGGCTTAGAGATGTGTGGCGATAAGGTTGCAATTTCAGATAGACCATGTCCCTGATCTCAAAAGATCTTTCCACTCTATGCTTGTCTGCAAAATGTTTCATGCGTTCCTGTGCAAGCACCGGATTTTCCTTGATCTGAGCAGCAATTTGCTCTCTTGCTGCATCCACTGATAGAGTGTCCGTGTTAGTTTCCGAAGGAAGTAACATTTCCGCCAAAAGTGGTGGAGGACGGCCATACAGTGCCTGAAAAGGTGTCATTTTGAGAGAAGTGTGGAAACTTGTATTATACCACCACTCGGCCATTGTAAGCCATGAATGCCATTTCTTGGGCTGAATGAATGCCATATTGCGCAGATAGTTTTCGAGGCACTGGTTTACCCTCTCTGTCTGCCCATCTGTTTGCGGATGATAGGATGTACTGAAATGCAATTTTACCCCCAGTTTTGCAAAGAGACTCTGCCATAGTGAACTTGTAAATATTATATCTCTATCTGTCACAATCACCACTGGCAGACCATGGTATTTGAACACATTATCAGAGAAAGCTTTTGCAACTGATTTCACAGTAATTGGATGCTTCATAGCAATGAAATGAGCATATTTGGTGAATCTATCCACAACCACAAGAATAAGATCCTTGTTGTCGGATAGTGGCAAACCTTCCACGAAGTCCATGCTTATATGAGCCCAGGCAAAATCAGGGACAGGGAGGGGTTGAAGAAGACCGGGATATGCAGTATGTTCACCTTTGTTTATCTGACAAACTGGGCAAGTTTTGACAAAATCCACTACTGCATGTTTCAGACCTGGCCATGAGAAGAGCAGTTTGATGCGCTGGTAAGTGGCTCGTTCACCCGAATGACCTCCCAGTTCCGATGTGTGGAGGGATTGTAAGAGTTTCTCCCTTAATGCAGTTCCTTGTCCAATATAAATCTTGTGTTTATATCGAAGGACTCCACTCGTCAGAGTATAATTTGGGACTGCCTTTGCATCAATAAGGAGCTTAGAGATGATTTCCTGACATTTTTCATCGGCTAAGTAACTCTGAGTAACTTCTGATATCCAAGTTGGAATAGCATTGCTGGAGAAGATGTGTTTTAATTTATATTTCACTCGTGAAAGAGCATCAGCAACTCTGTTTTCTCTCCCTTTCTTGTACTCCACTACATATTTAATTCCCAGCAATTTGATCATCAATTTGTGTTGGACACCTTCAATTAATTTTTGATCCTGGATATGTTTCAAGCTTTGCTGATCTGTTCTTATCACCACCGAATTAGCAGCAAAATAGTGTTTCCACTTTTTAATTGCTTCAATGATAGCGAGAGCTTCTTTATCATAAGTTGACATGGCTGCAGCTTTTTGACCAATTGCTTTACTGAGGTAGGAGATAGCTTTACCTTGCTGCATTAATACAGCACCCAAACCATACCCACTAGCATCAGTTTCAAGAATGAAGGGTTTTGAGAAGTCAGGTAAAGCAAGAACTGGAGTTGATGTCATTCTTTTCTTGAGCTCTTGAAATGCATTTTCTTGTTCAATGTTCCAACAGAAGCCTTCTTTCTTTAAGGCTGTAAACAGAGGTCTACAGATTAACCCATACAACTCAATGAATCTCCTGTAATAGCCTGCCATTCCCAGGAAACTTCTTAGCTCTGAGATGTTAGTTGGTGTTGGCCAATTCACAATTGCAGCAATCTTTGCTGGGTCTGTGGTCACACCTTCGCCAGTAATAATGTGGCCTAAATATTCCACTTGAGTCCGTGCAAATGTGCACTTCTTGCGTTTAACAAATAGCTTATTCTCACGGAGTGTAGCAAATACCAACTTAATGTGTTCCACATGTTCTTCGAGAGAGGAGCTGTATATGAGGATATCATCAAAAAATACTAATACAAATTTCCTCAGGAACTTCTGCAGAACTGTATTCATGAGTTGTTGAAAAGTAGCTGGGGCATTTGTTAAACCGAATGGCATGACAACATACTCATAATGTCCCTGATGTGTACTGAATGCTGTTTTGTCAATATCTTTTTCATGCATTCTTATCTGATGATATCCACTCCTGAGATCAATTTTAGAGAATATTTTGGCACCATGTAATTCATCTAACAAATCTTCGATAACTGGCATTGGGAATTTGTTCTTGATCGTCATGGCATTCACCTTTCTGAAATCAATGCAAAGGCGCCAATCAAAATCCTTTTTCTGTACCACCAGAGCAGGAGAGGAATATGGGCTATTGCTAAGCCTGATAAAATTGTTCTTGAGGAGATCAGCCACTAGTTTCTCCATTACATTCTTCTGGTGATGAGGAATTCTGTAACATCTCTGATTGACTATTTTTGCCTCCTTCTCCAGGGTAATAACATGATCACAACTTCTAGAGGGAGGTAATTCTGAAGGTTCTCTGAATATATCCTGGAATTCCTCGAGGACCTTGTCAATTTCAGCAGGAATTTCCTCTGTAGGGATTTCTTTTTCCTTTTCAGTTGGCTTGACAAAAAGAAGAGCTCCACATATCGAATTGTCAATCAACCTTTGGAAGTTAAAACTATGAGGAATATCTGCAGTAGAGGGAGGACTAGCATCCAAGAAGGTGACTGGACCTGATCTATGCTGCACTGTCAGTGTTAATGCTTTAAGGTCCAATTCAACTGGGTTGTGTTCATAAATCCAATCAGCGCCCAAAATTATGTCATAGCCTTGCAGTTTCAGCACTCTGAAATCTGAGGAGAATGGTGTGCCTTGTATTGAATAATTAGCTTCGCGGCACACAAACTCTGTATGCAAAGTTTCTCCATTTGCCACTTGCACTCGCTGTTTTTTAGTTGGGTGCATGACATAGTTTGCTTTACAAGCAAACTCAGGTGTGATAAATGTGGTTGTGCTTCCTGTATCAATCAGAGCCAATGCTTTTGCTTCACCCACTGTGACATATAAAGTGAATGTGTTTCTGGCAGATTTCTTGCCATGGAGAGCATGCATGGAAATCAACAGCTTTGGATCTGCTGGTTCTTCATCAGGATCATCCGAATCCTCATCATACTCATGTATATAAATGATTTCTGGTTTGTTTTCAGCTTGTTTCTGCATTGCATGAATTTGTGCTGCATGAGACATTTTACACACTTTCTTGTGTCCCGGAAACCAGCTTTATCGACATCGGAAACACCTTTTTCCTCTATAGCTTGCTGTATGGCTGCAGTTTTGGCTCCACTTACTGTTGTTGGAGTTGGGAGTTTATTAGGTTCTGCAGTAGCTTGTCTCTTCACATTTGTAAAGTATTGTTTCGGAGCATTTGGAACTGGTGGTGGCAGTGATTTCTCCATTCTTCTTGCAAACCACATTGCTTCTTGCATGTCTTTTGGTCTAAGACATTGTAAGTGTTGCTGGATATAAGTACTCAGACCGGAGACAAAACTGTTGACATAATAGTCATCCTGAATATTTGGGTTATCTCTACGGAACAGATTCATGGCTTTCTCAAAGCGCATGATATAATCAGCTACTGTCGATGTCTGAACAACTGAGTGAAATTCTCTTACATTGTCACATATGGAAGTCACTGCAAAGCGATCAATAAGATACTTGTAGAACCTTGGCCACTGAGTTGTTCCTGTAGCAAATCCAGTGCCTCTCCACCACTGTCTTGCAGGTCCAATTAAATAAGTGACAACAATCTGTGTCTTTTGCTCCAAAGGTGTTTTAGCTGCATCAAAGTATCCTTCAAGGTTCTGAATCCAGGCATCTGCATCTTCACCATCAAACTCTGGTATGTTCAACTTAGCTGGTTTAACCACTGGTTGCAACCTTCTTATTTCAAACTGTTGTTGATTTATGTTAGTACTCCTTCTGTATTCATTGTCACCATAGTCCTCATCCATTCCTGCATTGGCATTCTGTTTAGCCAATTGGTTTTCCCTCGCAGCTTGTTCAATTCTTTGTTGTTGAAGGTGACCAGGATTGCGTTGGTTGCCGTAATGGGGATGACGGTACGTTCCTTTCACTGTGCCATCCAAGTTGAGCTCTCTGTTATCCTTGTCATGCAAAGTAGCTGAGCCTAATGGTGCTAATAGCTTGTTATTGTCTTGGTCAACAGGTACTGGATTGTTGTTGCTTGCACCTTGACCCATAAAAGCTGGACCTTGAGGCGTATACATGTACACACTACCAGGTGAAGCTGCTTGCTCGGACAACTTAAGCTTTTCTGCATCTGCTGCACCAGGAGTTATAATCTCGCCTTGAATAGCTACAGTATTAGCTAACAACTTGTCGAAATTAGCTTGTATGACATCGAAATTCTTCTGAACTGATGCAGTGAATTCAGTGAAAGCTCGTTGATCAGATTCTCTGTATTGTTGCAGAGTTTGAACATCCAACTGAAGTGAGCGAACTTCCAGAGCTGCAGTGTCAGTTGATTCTGCACTAGTCGCCATAGCGCAGTGAGGATTTCACGATCTGGCAGAGTACCTCGATCTGCGACCGAACTGTGCCTCCGCCGCCAAGCCGCCTCCGACGCTCCCCTGAAGACAGGAGCCCAACACCGCCGCCGGGATCAAGAACTTGGAAGAGGGATTTAGAGGAGAACCCAACCTCACCGCGTTCCAGATCCAGTCGCCTCCGAAGATCAGAAGGCTCTGATACCACTTGACAGGCCTGAAACTAGGAATCAAGACTGTCTACTGCTAACTAATTGAAGAACAGAGAAATAGATGCCAAATTCAGAGATGAATTGCACGGAATTAGAGTCGATTACAGGGGAATTATCGCCAGACCTCAGCAGAGGCGGCTAGGGTTTACCCCAATTACAATAAAGATAACCAAATCCTAAAGAGTCTTGGGCTATATATCTCTCGACGCAGTACACGACGAAGAAGAGAGCAGGTAAGCTTCCAGACAGGTGTAAAGTGTTGGATGAAGAACAGCAATGGCCGGAAGCGTAGCAACCGTAGGATGCGAGATGAACGGCTGAGATTGAACTTGAAGGCACGAAGCGTTATCTGCATATTTCTTCAGTGTCAATGACAGTAATCTTTAGACTAGCTTCAGGGCCTGACAGCCAGTCATTGCAGACGCTCCGGTACACGGCGAGGCTCCGTGGCGGGAGGCGGTGCAGGATGTCGGCCAGCAGCTCCTCGGGAAGACCGTCCATGGAGATTGGATTGCTTTCCGTCGAGATAATGTGACTTGGAAGTTGGAAACAGACCCGGAAACATTTTTTACATGGATCGGATTTTGTACCAACGGATCGGAAAACCTTTTCAGTTTTAAGGCTTTCCAGCAGCAGGTATGGACCAAAGAGTGGCGTCGCAGGCCAGCCCGGCCGGAGGTCCGTTGCTGGGCCATACAAGAGAAACGAACACGACCCGAGACAGAAGTGCCCACGCTGGCCCGGCACGAACATTTCCCAAAGTAAACCCTGGCCGTTACCTGTTCCTTCTCCAGCTAATAAAATAAAAAAGAACAAGCGCAAAAATAAAAAGCTAAAATAAAAAAGAGGCTACTCCTCCAAAGTAGGAGTAGTAGTTTCCTTATGAATGCACAGGCAACAAGCGCAACTGTGTGTAGTCCCTGAACTGAATCGGTCGCGCTCTCACCCAGTGACCTCCTTCTTCCGGACCTACTCCCAGCCATCTCCGAACTGCGGTGGTGCACGTACGGACTTGATCCGAGCCTCCAACTGTTCATTAATGGACGCCGTGCTGTCCTTGGCGCCATCGTGTGAGGCAACCGCCGCCAACGCCGGCAAGACGTACACCCGACGTCGTGGCCTGAAGCATGGAAGTCCCGAACCACCCGTGCCCAAGTCTCACTCCAAGGTAAAAAAATCTCCTCCGCCCCGTGACCTCTTTTTTATGTACGCATGCTGCAGACGGCTAACTGAGTGGCCACCGGTATGTGGAAGCATGCATCAAAGAAAGGAGCAAGCAGCAGTCTGAATGTTTGATGCCATCAACTGGCATCAATTGACTTGTACTCACTCGGTTCGAAAAAGGATGTCACAAAAATTGTCTATGAACGGAGAGAGTATATTCCACGTAGTAGAGCCAACGCAAAGTAATCAATCAAGTGCTAGATGTCAATGCAAAGTGACGTGCAGTATTATTATTAGACTTTCCTGGCATAGATGGACAATATAAGAGCAAGATATGTCCATGTAGAGAACTCCCCTAATTAACAAGATTCCTCCCCTATATTTTTCCCATCTCCAACAGTTCCCCTATATCACATTCAACTATATTTAAACAATATTTCGTAACTAACTTCGTAACGGTTATTTTTATGATCGCCATAATTCGAACGGATAGTTTTCATCGGCATTATGTCTAACAACTAGTTTTTCAACAGTATTGTTTCTAACGGCTAGTTTCCTTATACTCCCTCACACATTATTGGGTATCCTCTCGCACACCAAAATGAGTGGCTGCCGCAGCATGGCCATGCGAATTAATGTGCATGGAGGAGTCGTCGTCCGACGACGAGGAGCTCTATGCGATGGCTGCTGTCGTAGCTCAGCAAGGACATGAGTGCTTGAATGCTCCACACCATGGCGGTTCTGTGTTGGGACACCAAGTAATTGATCACGACAGAGCAGAGGGTTGTAATAGACTCCACATAAAATACTTTGTGTCAGTAGGCAGGTACCCCGCGAGGCTATTTCGTCAAAGGTATGCAATTGTTACAAATTCATTTTTGCCTTTCTTCTTGATCTTTTTCTCATTCAATTTTTTTGTTGTTCTAGGTTTGGAATGCATCGTCCTTTGTTTTTTACACATAGCGGGAGCTGGCGAACAACACGATAGGTGCTTTAAGCAGGAAAGAAATTGTGCCAGTGTTCTTGGATTACATCCGTTGCAAAAGATGACTGTGTTTTTTCGAATGCTTGCTTATGGAGTACCAGCTGATGCTACAGATGAATATTGACGGTTAGGGAAGAGCACCGTTCTAGAAAGTCTTAGAAGGTTTTTGAGAGCTGTTATTGAGATATTTGGCGATGAGTACCTCATATCTCCAAATGTTGATGATATTGGGAGAGCAAATGAGTTTTCTAGGTATGCTGGGGAGCATAGATTGCATGCATTGGAAGTGGAAAAATTGCCATAGTGCACACTAAAGTTTTTCTCATGGCCATACACTAGTAGAAAACAGGGCTTCCATACGGCCCATTTGTCCCGCCCATAATTTGAACCGGGACTAATGAGGCCATTAGTCCCGGTTCGAACGGCCAGGGCGCCGGACAGCACCAGTCCCGGTTCGTAGTGGACCTTTAGTCCCGGTTCGTGTTACGAACCGGTACTAAAGGGTTGCGGCAGCGGCTGCAGAGGTGGGGCCAGCGCTTGCAACCTTTAGTACCGGTTCGTGATACGAACCGGTAAAGATGGTCTTTAGTACCGGTTCGTATCACGAACCGGTACTAAAGTGTTCCCTGTATATACTAAAGTGTTCTCTGTATATCATCTCTTCCACTCGAGCCAGCTCTCCATTTTTTATCTCGAGTTCATCCCCATTTTCTTCCCTCTTTCCTCTCCCGAGATCGAGTTTATCCCCATTTTTTCGACTATTTGTCAAGATTGACGGCACCCCATCTATTCAAGGGTTAGCAACTTCATCCTTTCTTCCGGTGTTGCTACTTTAGCTCATTTCATTGCTAGTTTAGCTCATTTCATTTTTGTAGTGGTAGCTAGGTGTTTGATGAAATGCCTAAGTTAGTGAGTTTATTTTTTTATATGCATTTTGAGCTCAAATTAATTTATGATTTGTGGGTTTTAGTGTCGTCCCGTCCCCGTCCTCACCGCCATCGATAGCCCGCACTGTCCCGTCACCGGCACCACCTCGGTGAGCCTCTTGTTTTTATCTTTTATTTTTAAAAAAATTACTTGTATGATTTAAATGCATAGTTATTACTTGTATAATTTTCTTATGTTTTTTATATGTATAGTGCTATGGTTTTGATATCCGTCCCCGCCGGCACTCGTCCGGTCTATGATTCGGATGTGGTATATTTTTATAACTATTTGTTTCATTTCGTGTTTAATTATGATCATTATGCCTACCAACTTGACATAGATTTTTTATCTAGGAGGTAGTTGAACCGGAAATTCCAACCGACCCTCTTGTCGATATGCTAAATTTATTTGAAAAAGAAAACAATGATTTGAAAGCAAAATTGAAAAGAAGTGAAGATCTTCGTGTACAATGCCTAGAAGAAAAGATGAAATTGGAGTTCGATCTTGCCGACGTCATCGATAAACACAAGATCAAGATGGATGCAATGCGCTTGAAGATTAGAAAGATTAGAAAACATGGCAGAGAAAAAGTTCCAAAATCTAAAGTCTCATGATTGCCACGTGATTATGACACAATTAATTCGGGTTGCATTGAGGGGCTTCTACCGAAAAATGTTCGAGTACCCATTGTGAAGCTATGTGCATTCTTCAATGCAATTTCTCAAAAGGTGATCAATCAAGAAACTCTACCAAGTTTACAGAAGGATGTGGTCCAATGTCTTGTCAGCTTCGAGTTGGTTTTCCCACCATCCTTCTTCAATATTATGACGCACCTCATAGTTCACCTAGTCGAAGAGATTTCCATTCTCGGTCCTTTATTTCTTCACAACATGTTCCCCTTGGAGAGGTTCATGTGAGTCTTAAAGAAATACGTTCATAACCGTGCTAGGCCAGAAGGAACCATCTCCAAGGGCTATGGAACAGAGGAGGTCATTGAGTTTTGTGTTGACTTTATTCCTGACCTTAAGCCGATCGATGTTCCTCAATCGCGCCATGAGGGGAGACTGCGTGGAAAAGGCACGCTAGGAAAAAAAGCAATAATATGTAGGGACGGACATTCTTTCACTCAAGCACACTACACAGTTCTACATAATTCCAGCTTGGTGGCTCCGTATATCAAGGAACACATGAATATTTTACGCTCCAAATATCCAGAGCAGCCTGAAGATTGGATTCAAGGAGAACACGTGGAGACTTTCGGCGGTTGGTTGCAAACACGTTTCGGTGGTTGTTGCATGCATTGGAAGTGAAAAAATTGCCATAGTGAACACTAAAGTTTTTCTCATGGCCATTATTCGTGAGCCTACAAGCATTCTTGAAGCTGTTGCTTCATGAGATCTTTAGATTTGGCATTCCTTCTTTGCATACTGGGACTGGCATAGACATTCTCTGACGCCTGCCATAGGATGGAGTTGTGCATGTAATCCAAATTAACATTGTACAAACGCCATAGACTAATAGAAACATTCCATTTTCTTTTGAATACAATGACATACCCTTGCCCTTCAATTTGCAGCCGCGCAACTCGCCTTGACAAGCGGCCAGCCCGTCAGCCGACATTCTTCGCCCAGTCGACCGCCAGAAGACAAGCTGGTAGAGAAGTGCACCCTCCAGCGACGGGAGAAGGAGGACAAGAGCAACCAACATGGCCAGCCCAATAGCCATATCCTAGCGGGGTCTGTTGACGCCACCACGCCAGGACCCACTCTCTTCCCGCACAGTCAGGACTGACCCTCGCCTTAATACCAGGATGACCAAAGTAACCACTGACGGCCTACATAGTGACATCCCGCCATACTGCGTACGGTTCAACCAGCCGGACGTGATCTAAATCATCCTAGCACAACTTGCGTCCCATCGTAGCCCCTACCCAGGTTTGTAGCGCCACTCCCCCGTGTCTATAAGGCATTGGCGCACCCTTATATAAGGGTTATGTCACTCCTATGGGAGGGGGTTGATCACTCGATAACAATCACACTACACACCCTGCCCTATGTTCTTTCATACAAGGAAGAATAGGCATCCGGCTGCCCGCCAGGCGACACACCCTTGTATACTGAGCACCTCACACGACTGAATATATCGACCCACTCATGAGTATTGATACCTTATCGAAGACGATACCGGTACCCGGACCCGTATACACGTGTCTGATGTTGTTAGCCCATCCGATCATGGTTACAAACCTACCTACATACAAATTCACTAGGTAGTGACGAAACATCGATAGCGGAAAGAGAGATGGCGGGAGAGAAAATGGGCGGGAAAAAAGGAAAAAAAAATACTCAAACACTTGGTAAAGGATTAAACTATGTGTGCAAAAACAAAACAAAACATAACATGTCGTAAAAGAAATAGCACTGTCAATAATAATTGGCACGAAAAAAATCTCAAATCTTTGCTCAGCTTCCTTTGCTGTGCACTTGGCAAAGGGGGCGCCATTTTAATTTTGTCATACACAGCTGGACAGTGATACACTTTTTTTAAGAAAAGGGGGGTGCGGATCCCTGGCCTCTGCATCAAAATGATGCACACAACCAGCCGCATTTATTTAAATATTCAAAGGTTCCAAAGTTTACATCTCATGGATGACTCAAAGTTAATACAAAGATCAGCCACTTAAACAAAGAAACACTAAACATCAATTCTTCTAGGATGTTGTCACCTTGCCCGACAGAAGATAGCCCATACGACCATCATCATGCGGGTACATCTTGTATCCATGAGACCACGCTGATCCACAGAAAAAAGATAGGACCACATACAGATCCAATAAATCGCCATGTTGATAGCCTGCAAGTAATGCGAAGTTTTTTTTGTCAAAGACAATGTAATTGCGGCAGCTCCTAATAGCCCAAAGAATGGCCGCTACACGAATCCTAATTCGAGGTTTGATTCCCTTATCTATCCCATTTGAACCAGGATCCAAACATATTTGATACACTAGTTGGTGGGTAAACATTGAACATAAAGTGCACTAACCTCCAATATCTCTAGCAAAAGTGCACGAAATAAATCGGTTTTCTACACACTCATCTGCATCACAGAAAACACATTTCTTACACCCTGTCCAATGCCTCTTAGCCAAATTATCCTTAGTCAATAACTCTTTTCTGTTTAGAAACCACAAACAAAATTATCTCCAAAGGGACTTTTAATTTTCACAAATATTTTCTCAAGTATCTCGTATGTCCATTAAGTAAGTCTAGGTGTCAAACTCCATTTGAACCTATCTGCTCGATCTACAAGAGTGACTCGCATTAGCCTTTCCACTAGATGTAGCCAAGTAGTTCTATTATTTCCAATCAGGATTCTTCTAAAAGGTAAATTTATAGGGACCGAACTAAGAACCTCAGCCACTGTCACATTTCTATTTGAAGTGATAGCATAAAGATTAGGATATTCATTCACTAATGAAATACTCCCTCCGTTTCCAAATATAAGATGTTTTAGGTTTTGTCGACATTCACATGTATACAAGTGTATCTAGACACATTTCATGTGTATGTTCACTCAATTTAGTGTGTATGTGAACAACATGTGTAACACCTAAAACATCTTATATTTAGGAATAGAGGGAGTATGTCCTAACCAACTATCTTCCCAAAAACAAACTTACTCACCATTACCAAGAATGAATTCTCCTCGCTCAAAAAAGTCATTCTTTACCTTCATTAAATCTTTCCAAAAAAGGTGAGTCAAAAGGTTTTGTTTGTACCTGGGATAACGTTTTACCACCAAAACAAATATTGTACTTACTATCCGGAGTAAGTACTTACTCCCTCGGATCCGGAATATCTGTCGTAGCCTCTACACAAATATTGTACTACAGTAGTACGTTTTCCGAGACGTTTAATCCGGATCGGAGGTAGTATTAATTAACAGCTCTTGCCATGCACCCTCTTCATTTAACAACTTAAATAACCACGTACTTATGTCCAGTTTCTTTGCTGAGTGTAAATAATTGTGGAGGGTTTTTCTGATTTTTCGCCGAGTGTTTCCGCTGGTTTTACCGGGTACAAATCTTTCTGGAATGCTACACTCCGCAAAGAGAAAGAAGCATAGTGCAATGGGTATGTACGAGGACCAGCTGGAGGGAACCAAAAGGAGCACAGGGTTGAGCATCCCATTCCTTCGGAAGGGATGGAGCACCGTTCAGAGCGAATACTAAACAGCAATGGATATATTATTAGCTGCGATGTGTAAGCAACGTGTGCCTTTGATGATTCCTTCCCAAAAGTAGACGCCTACGGGCACTCAATCGCCACGATTCCATGATTGCCATTCCGAGAACGAACACAGCACACGGCGGCTGGCCGGACCGGAGCAGTATATATGTTGTCTACTGCACGATCGGTATACATAAATAAATACGGCTCCGCCGCCGGGATAATCATGGTGACGGCGGAGAGCAAAGATGACATCCAGTTCCTGTGGAAGTGGCGCAAGTATCTGCTGCTGCTCGCCACGCTCGTCGCCAGCGTCACCTACGTGGCCGGCCTCAACCCGCCGGGCGGCGTCAGGTCCGAGGACGGAGGCCCCGGCCGAGAGCACCGCGTCGGCGTCGACCCGCCGTTGCCCCCACACCGCGTCGGCGTCGACCCGCCGCTACCCCCGGCGGCGTACCCGAACCGCGTGGGCGACCCGGTGCTCGTGTCCACCTACTCGCGCCGGTACACCGCCTTCTTCTACTGCAACGCCGCGGCTTTCGTCGCCTCCCTGGTCGTCATCATGTTCCTGCTGGACCGGCGCATCAGCAACAGTGCCGTCGGCCTCAACGTACTCCGCTCCGCCATGCTGCTCGACCTGCTCGCCCTCATGGCCGCCTTCGCAGCCGGGAGCTGCCGCGACATCGTCGCGTCCATCTACGTCTCGGCGCTCTTCGCCATCGTCTTCGCCTACGTCGCCATCCACGTTTACGTCGCCAGGCTCGCGAGGAAACACGAGGCGGCAGACTCCTGCGCCTGGCCGCGCGCGGAGGACAGCCACCTCAAGGAGCGGCGCAAGTTCCTGCTGCTGCTCGCCACCTTCGCGACGCCGCTGACGTATGGCGCTGGGTTGGCGCCCCCGGGAGGCTTCTGGAGCCAGACCGAGTTCGACCACCGCGCCGGCGCCCCGCTGCTGCACGACGGGCAGTACAAGATCCGCTACCACGCATTCTTCTACGCCAACGCCAACTCCTTCGTCGCGTCGCTCGCAATCATCATGCTGCTCATGAGCAGGTCGCTGAGCGGCCGCCCCGCCCTGTTGAACGCTCTCACGGTGTGCGTCCTGGTGGAGCTGCTCGGCCTCATGGCCGCATTCGCCGCCGGGAGCTGCAGATTGACCACCACCACCGTGTACATCATCTCCCTCGTGGGCGCCGTGCTCCTATACATCGTGTTGCAGGTCGTCATCGCGGCGTACGCCATGGGCACGTTCAAGCAATGGCGTCAAGCCGTCTGCCGCGTACTGACGTGCGCCAACTTGCCAGACGCGTAATCAATCTCCCACACACTTCGTTAATCTGCATGTCGGCTTCCATAAGTAGCTAGCTGAGCTAAGAAATGTCACTTGGATTGGATATGCAGGGGCGTGGAGCAGGACACGCCGCCCGGTAATCCTATTGCTAAAGACCGGCAAGAAAACGACGAAGAGGCAAGTGTAACGACGACGATTCCCAGCAACAATGGCCAGGCTGCAGACAAGGTGGAGGAGTCGCGGTCGCTTCTGCTGCTGCTGGCCACGCTGGCGGCCACGGTGACCTACCAGGCAGGGCTGAGCCCGCCGGGCGGCGTCTGGCCGGAAGGGCATGCGGGTCACGTCCCGGGGAACCCGGTTCTACTTGACATACACCCGAAGAGGTACAAGGCCTTCTACCACTGCAACACGGCGGCGTTTGTGGCGTCGGTGGTCGTGATCATCATTGTCCAGAGCAAGGAGCTGAGCTCGGGCGCCGTCGTCAGGCTGTTTGCGCTCAACACGGTCATGATACTGGGCCTCTTCGGCCTCATGGGCGCCTACGTTGCCGGGAGCTGCCGGGACCCCACCACCACCATCTACGTTTTTGCCCTCGCCGTCGCCGTCTTCGTGTATTCCCTCGCCAAGGTCGTGGCGTACACGGCTTACGGGCAGAGCAAGCTGATAAAATGGGTGCAGGGTGTGTGCAAGAAGCTTGTACGGGCACTGCTGCGCCTGCCCCCGGACGACCAACAGCCCAAGTCCAAGGATGGTGACAACCTCGAGAGGAAGCGCAAGTTCTTGCTGCAGCTCGCCATCCTGGCCGCCACCGTCACGTACCAGACCGGGCTGAACCCGCCGGGCGGATTCTGGCCAGCGAGCAACGTGGTCAAAAATCTTACCGCCGGCGACCCGGTCCTCCTCGATTACTACTGGACAAGGTATCAGATATTCTTCTACTGCAACGCCACGGGGTTCATGGCGTCCGTTGCCGTCATTCTCCTCCTGGTTAACCAGACCTTGTCCAGGCAGAGCATTCGGAGCAACGCGCTCCACGTCTGCGTCATCGTCGGCCTGCTCGGCCTCATGGGTGCCTATGCGGCCGGCAGCTGCCGGAAGCTGCGCACCTCCATCTATGTCTTTGCACTCGTGGCCGCAGTGGTCACCTTCCTCATCTTGCAGATCCTACTGTACGTGTCCGCCGACCGAGACCATTGGTCAGACCTGACATGGCTGCCGGCGTGCGTGAAGGGGCTGCTCAAGCCGCTATCGGCCGGTCCGGCGCCGGCCGGCGAGAACAGAAGCAAGGACGTCTCCGCCGGACGCAACGAGAAGTACAAACGCAAGTACCTGATGCTGCTCGGCATCCTCGGAGCGAGCGTGACGTACCAGGCGGGTCTGGCGCCTCCTGGCGGCACGTGGGGCGACGACGACGACACTGCGCCGTCGCCGTCCCCGTCGACACATCCCGGCAACCCGATCCTGCTTTACTCCAACGCGCCACGGTACCAGGCCTTTTTCTACTGCAACGCGACGTCCTTCGTGGCCTCCGTCGTCGTCATCATGCTGCTGCTGCAGAAGAAAGGCGGCGCGCCGCTGTGGGCGATGCAGACCGCCGTGGTGCTTGACCTGCTCGGCCTGCTAGGCGCGTACGCCGCCGGAAGCTGCAGGGACTGGGAGACGTCCACGTACGTCATCGCGCTCGTCGCCGTCGTGGTCGTCTTCATCACGCTGCACGTGCTGCTGTCGTTCGACGCCGTTCTGAACAAGTTCAGGAAGCTCAAGGCGTGGAAGTACTTCGGAGGAGGCAATGATGTTCAGGCCAGCCGCAACGGTGCCAATGTATAATTATTAAAGTACCACTCTCCTTGTTCACATTCCCTTGATTTACAAAATGCTGCTGATCGGAAATCGGATTTTGGTTCTATCTTGTCTCTGTCTACAAATTCTGTTTTATGTGGCTTTCCATATGATCTACAGGTAAATTTTGATTCACTTCAGCTGCCCACTATTGTTTCGTCGGAGGAAGTTATTATACTTTCGAATATTGATTGACATTTGCCGTCCGATGTCTCCACGTTGAGACTGATTGCGCGTGTGTATAGTTGAATCACGCGCCTAGCACCTTCACCATTTATATGTTTTTCTACCGGCTTAAAAGATTAACCGGAGGGGAATGCAATTTGTGGTTAGTGTAGTTACCTGAAAATAACGATCATTTACTATTTACGCAGCACCAATTTTGCCGAGTTCCAAACAAAAAGCATTTGGGAAACAGTCAGATACTCGACACTATAAATTCTCCGCTAGCGACTTTCAGCTCGAAAACTACGCTTGGGATTGGAATTGGAATGTTTAGAAGTTTAAAACTATTGTCCAATGTTAAGTTGTGAAAACATCCATTCTATAGATGTCAAACTGAAGTCCAAATGAGTGCTTCATATGCATAGGAAAGTAAAAAAAAGGTGAAATTGGGCTCACGCTAACGATAAAAGGTTTTTGCCATATGGGATATTACGATATCTGCTAGAGGTGCTCTAATAGTTCTTGTTCTTGGAACCCTATGCTTGGAAACTACCCTTTGTTCATGTACATGAACTCCCTCTTCCATTTCTATGAGATCACAATACAATAGTAGTACATGCGGACACATGTGGGCATGTTAGAATTCAGCTTTTCTATTATAGAGAAAAGAATTCGGCTATTTATTTTTCGAATAGGGAGCATCGCCCCTGACTCTACATCGAGAAAGATGCACACAGCCTTTTTGTATTAATAAAAAAAGTATCAAGTAGCTTATTACAAACCAAATCCGAGCAAAGTTCATAGATCACTCAAAGTAGGCACAAAAAATCACCCAAACGAAGATATCTTTACAACATCTAAGCTCCCTAGATTTCTAGGTTTCTGGTGCATCCACCTCATCATTCGTTTTGTGGCCCGCCTGGCAGGGTCAGATAGATGAGGTTTCACAACGGACCCATCTGTCTGTGAGTTTAGTACGATACCGCCTTTGACCGATTTGGAGCGGCGCGTAGTAACCAGCCCGAGCGTGACCGTCTCCTCCCGGGACTCCGTGTTCAGTCGCCTTCGCCGGCGCCACCGCCATAGACGCCGGCTGCAGACACCAACGCCGTTCACCGGTCGCCACCTCCATCTCCTCCTCCCATGGGTCTCCTACCTTCTGCGCCTCCTCCCGGCCGCATTCCCCTGTGATGGCCGTCTAGGGTTTGTGGCGGCCGCCGCCCACCGGCCCTCCGCACGCTGGCCGTCCGTCCAGGTTTTGCATAGCTCTCAAATGGTGTATGTTTGCTTTTACCTCTTCCCTTCCCATTTCAGATGTGGGTTTTCCGTTGGTGATTTGTTCTCCTTGGTGCTGCACCTCTGCCGCCACGTTCTTGGGATTTGGCAGTGCATCGACGTCGTCGTTTCGAGGTGGTTTCCGGCGGCAGAGGTTTGTAGGTTCTCCATCATGCTTCCTTTCGCGGTTTGTGTTTCTCCGAATAGATTCCGGTTTGTCGCCGCCGTCTCAGGCCTCCAGAGGCGCAGATGTTGCTCTAGGGGCCCTACGGTAGTGGATTGCCAAGGCTGCCATGTTGGTCTCCAGGCAGAATTGGAGATGGATGCCCTAATTCTGCATTGACGCCAGTCGCGTGGTGTCAGGTGCATACGTGACCCATACCCACGACTGTTTCTCCCTTTCCAATCTTGCGTATTTATGTTCTTTGTGCTTACATTTGTGCACTTGATTAGATCTTCTGTGTTCGGCCTTCAGGTCACACTTCGTGATCCATTCCTTGCCCCTTTCTCCTGATTTCTACCCAATCACTCCAATTTGGCTTCATAGATCGAGTACTTACTTGTTCCCCTAATCAAGACCTTAAATAGAGGAATTTTCCTGTTCATGGCATGTGTGAGTTCTTAGATGGGGAAGAAAGAGGAGCATCTGAAGTTTTTCAGCTGAGGATACGTTCAGGTTCAGCTGCAAGGCCTGCTAGGTTGCTTATTCTATTTCACAAGCTACCGCCTTTGACCGATTTGGAGCGGCGCGTAGTAACCAGCCCGAGCGTGGTTTATGTAGCAACCCAGAGAAGTCTGTTTGGTCCTAGGCTAGCATCTTGGAATGCATTGCTAAATCGGCTGGACTCTGTCCACTTGACACAAGGACCGGATAAATTCCGGTGGAATGTCACCAAGAATGGCAAGTTCTCGGTTGACTCCATGTATAAAATCTTGATCCAACCTGATATACCGGTAGATAATAATAAGAAAATTTGGACGATGAAGATACCACTAAAAACAAAGGTTTTCGCATGGTATCTTCATCGCGGAGTAATTCTTACAAAAGATAACCTTGCAAAACGCAATTGGCATGGAAGTAAAAAGTGTGTCTTTTGTCATCAAGACGAGACTATTCAACACTTATTTTTCAGTGCAAATTCGCCTCTTCTATATGGTCAGCTATCCAGATAGGCTCTACCTTATACCCTCCACGTAGTGTCTCGAATATTTTCGGGGGCTGGCTGAATGGTGTGGACCCTAGGTTCAAGATGCATATTAGGATGGCAGCGATTGCTGTGATTTAGTCGCTATGGCTATGTAGAAATGACAAGGTTTTCAATGACAAATCTAGTTCCTTTATGCAGGTTATCTACAGGTGCACAGCTACGGTTCGTTCTTGGCTGCCGCTGCAGCGTGTGGAGCATCGGGATCTAGTTTCCGAGGCGATGGCGCGCTTGGAGGCTGTGGCCAGGGAGCTGTTCTCGCACCATGGATGGCAACATGATCTACGGATATGCCCTCCTCTATCATAGGCGCTTTTACAATTTTTCATTTTGATATGTAATTCGCCTCTTTTTTATCGCTATTTGGAGACTGTTGAACTTGTGAGGCTGTGTGCACCTTAGCTGTGCAGAGGCCGGGTGTAATGCTTAAAACTCTTTAAGTAATAAAAACTCCCTTTATCGAAAAAAATTGCTTGCTTACTTCTATTACAGAAGCCAAGTGGGGAACATGATGCATCTGCTAGAGTGGATTCAGAGATGATTACTACCACTAGAAGGGTGAACTAAGTTTAACGCTGATGCTTCGTTTATTCATAATATTGGTGAGGCCTCATTGGCAATTGATAGGAATTACAAGGGCTGAGTTATGTTTTCAGCTAGCAAAAACATGAGAGCAAATCAAATACTCCTGTTATTTGATGTGCATTTAAAAGTGTGGCAACTTTGAACAGCTGTCACTCTTTTTCAGAGGACTTTTACCCCTATTTCTCTTTGTTCCTGCTGCGTACGTGCACTGACATTCCCCTATTTTTTGCGGATGCAGGATTTGTGGTGCTATTCTGTAGATGGTACCAAATAAAAGTTCATTGACATGTAATAGCATTTTTTTAACCGGGTTGTACCTTCTAAAAGGATATTCTTGAAATTTCAAGTATAGTAGTGGAACTTTATGCGGTTGAGTTGTCTGAAGACTGCGGCCGATCATAATTCCATTGAGGATTAAATTGTAGTGCAGGGGATGACAAAACATGTAAAATCCGTAGAAGTGGTGTATACATGCTTTAGTTCAAGATACTGATATATGAACTATACAGAGGGGTTTAGTTGGGTGAGCAAGGGATGGAATAAGGTGGCCTTAGTCCTAAAGCAGCGTCGTCTGCAATGTACATGTCAGATTTATAATGAATTTCCAAGAGATTGTTTTCCCCCTTATTTTGACTTATTCTTGGTGGCGTCCTTTGTATTATTAGCTCTTGATTTTGCTTGTTTTGGGTTGGGTTGGTTTCTGTCTGGTTCCTCTTTGTGCCTGCTTTTTGTTTATCGTGCTTCGTTTGCCTTCTCTTTTCTTTTTTGTTGAGGAATGAGTAAAGACGGAATGTGTGGTACTGTCCGTTTGTGCAGGCAGAGGCAGGTTTCTGTGTAGTGGAGCGTAATTGACGGAGTCCTTTTGGACACTGTTGTGTTCTTGTTTGTCTAGGAAATAGAAACTATGCTTGCTGCCATCGGTTTTGCATGTGGTGGCGAATAGTTATGTTGAAGCAGCACAAGGCTGTGGAGGAACAGCTCCACCTTGCTGCTACAACGTGGACAGCATAAATGTTGAAGGAACCACTTCAACGTGCTGCGCTAGATATCGCTCTAGAGACGTGGGCTGCCAAGAGTTCAATCCAAACTCTTTAACACACAAGATCTAATCCAAGATCTTTAGGACAGAACACAAGTTCTTATTATTGATAGGTAGAGTGTACATAGGCTGGTTACATAGGTAGAGGTGAGGACCTCTATTTATAGGCTCCATGAGATTTCACTACTTAGCTCTACTTAAAGCTAGAAGGTTCTAAAGTACACTACTTAAAGCTAGGAAAGCAAATACAAACAACCTAGTTACTACTCATGGCTGGAACACTTTAGAAACCACTACACAATGTATGGCTATAGTGCCAAATTATGTAGAATATAGTAGAAGTGTGTAGAATCCATAATGAATTTGACTCCAACTTTATTTTTATTTTAGTTTCTCTACTGTCCCTCATCATCCTCCCCTGGTTGTTTAGAACTCGACCTCGAGTTATCCTCATAAAGTGCTTGTTCTGGATGATAAAGAGTCAGGTCTGCCACATTGAATGTGTTGGAGATTCCCATGTCATTTGGAAGATCTATCACATAGGCATTGTCACCAACTTGGAATGTCTTCAACCTCCATTTGCAATCAGCTAGCTGTTTGTACTTCTGATTTTGCGCCTCCAACACATGGCGAATTTCTTCAAATAGTTCGGTGTAGTTATCAGCAAAGGACAATGCTGCTTTTGAGTTTCCCTTTGATGGTAGCTTCACTAGATCCACCACATGTGTTGGAACTTTAGTGTAGACAATAGAGAAAGGACTCCTGCCTGTTGATCTATGCTTAGAGTTGTTGTAGGAGAATTCGGCAAGGGATAAAGCCAAATCCCATTGTCCCTTTCTATCTCCACAAATGCAACGGATCAGATTACCCAAAAACTTGTTCACCACTTCCGTCTGACCATCTGTTTGGGGATGAGCAGTACTAGAAAATTTTAATTCAGTGTTGAACTGCTTCCACAAAGTGAGCCAAAATGCAGCAAGAAACTTGCTATCACGGTCCGAGACGATGGACCTTGGGACCCCATGAAGTCTGACCACTTCTCGAAAGAACAAATTTGCCACATGATGAGCATCTGTTGTCTTGCGGCATGGAATGAAATGAGCCATTTTAGAGAACCTGTCCACCACCACAAACACCGCATCATTCCCGCGCCTTGTTCTTGGCAAACCCAAGACAAAGTCCATAGAGAGATCCTCCCATGGAGCTTCAGGAACAGGCAAAGGCATGTACAACCCTGTGTTCGTGACTTGACCTTTGCAGGTTTGACATATGGGACATCGTTGAACAAACTTTCCAGCATCTCTCTTTAGTTGTGGCCAAAAGTATCGAGACTCAAGGTTAGCGATAGTCTTGTCACGTCCAACATGGCCACTAAGATCACTTGAATGGAGCTCTCTAATTAACTTGTCACGTAGAGAACTTCTCGGGATGCACAAGCGATCATTCTTGAAGAGATAGCCATCTTGCACCAAATAGTCGTCACCTAATGGTTGGCCTCTCATGTGCTTTACCCAAACATGGCCAAAGTCTTCGTCCTCCTCATACAACTCCTTTAGTTGATCCATGCCGGGAAGTTCAGCCTCAAAAGAAGTCAAGAGGCATGCACGGCGACTCAAAGCATCGGCTACTTTGTTGGTGGCTCCAGATTTGTGCACAATGAGATAATTAAACCTCTCCAAATATGCTGCCCATCTTGCTAGCATGCGATCCACATGCTTTTGATTCCTAAAATGCTTCAAGGATTGATGGTCAGTGTAGACAATAAACTCCTTAGGCAACAGATAGACTTCCCAAGTCTTTAAAGCCCTGAAAACAGCATATAATTCTTGCTGATAGGTGCTCCACTTTTGTCTTGCTTCGCTTAGCTTCTCACTGAAGAAAGCAATGGGTTTTCGTTCTTGAGATAGAACAGCCCCAATGCCTACTCCACTAGCGTCGCACTCCAGCTCAAAAGTCTTACTGAAATCAGGTAGCGCCAAGACTGGTGCTTGTGACAATTTTTCCTTTATTTCCTTGAAACTAGCTTCAGCTAATTCGTTCCATTGAAATTTCCCTTTCTTTAGACATTCAGTGATTGGTGCCATGATCGTACTGAAATTCTTCACAAACCGCTATAGAACGTTGCAAGACCATGGAAGCTTCTCACCTCTGAGATAGTCTTTGGAGTTGGCCATTCTCTGATTGCTTCAACTTTAGAGTCATCAACATGAATGCCTTCACTTGTTATGACAAACCCCAAGAAAATAAGTCGTGTTTGAAGGAAAACACATTTCTTCAAGTTCACATAAAGTTCGTTTTCCTTTAGTACCCATAGCACCTTACGGATGTGATCCAAGTGTTCATCTTCATCTTTACTATATATCAAGATATCATCAAAATAAACCACAACAAAGTGGGATAAGAAGGGTCGAAGTACCTGGTTCATCAAGTGCATAAAGGTACTTGGTGCATTTGAGAGTCCAAATGGCATGACCATCCATTCAAACAACCCTTCCTTTGTCTTGAACGCTGTTTTCCATTCATCCCCGGGTCTAATGCGAATTTGATGATATCCGCTCTTCAAATCGAGCTTTGTGAACACTCTTGCGCCACTAAGCTGATCTAACATGTCATCCAAACGGGGAATAGGGAATCTATACCTTACGGTGATCTTGTTGATGGCTCTACTATCCGTACACATGCGCCAAGACCCATCCTTCTTTGGCGTGATCAAAGCTGGTACGGCGCATGGACTGATACTTTCTCGAATGTGCCCCTTTTGCAGCAATTCCTCCACCTTTTCCTTCAGTATAGCATGCTCTTTTGGGCTCATCCGGTAGTGTGGAAGATTAGGAAGACTTGCTCCCGGAATTAGGTCAATTCGATGTTGAATTCCTCTCATCGGCGGTAGGCCTTGTGGCTCTCCAAGTATGCTCTGGAATTCAGCTAGTAGGCCATGTACCTTTGCTGGAATTTCAACCACCGGTTGCTCTTCACCTTTCACAATAAGTGCAGCACACACATTTGCCTCCTTTAAGTCTTCCATAAACTCGCTAGAGGTGTGAGAAATAGTTAACATGTTCTTCTCCTCCTCCTTAGAGGTTTTGGCATCTGATTGGTTTGGTACTATAATGATCTTTCGCTTATTCCAAGTGAAAGAGTAAGAATTTTCCTTCCCTTTGTGTGTAGAATCCACATCAAACTGCCAAGGTCTTCCAAGAAGAACATGGCTGGCATCCATATCAACAACATCACACAAGACATTGGAGCGATAGTACTTACCCAACGAGAGTGGCAGGTTGCATTGTTTGGTGATCCTCATATTCACCCCTTTCTTGATCCATCCAATATTGTAGGGATTTGGGTGATCATGAGTCTCAAGCTTTAAATGGTTCACCAAATTCTGAGAGATAAGATTCTCACAGCTGCAACTGTCAATCACTAATTTGCATACCTTGCCATTCACGGTACATTTGCTCTCAAATATTTTCTTCCGTTGTGTGTTGTCGGGCTGTGGTGTCGAGCACAAGAGACGTTGAATCACACACACCACCTCTTCACCTTCTTCTTCACAAACATCTTGTCCTTCTACATCCTCAGATTCATACTCTTCGTCATCTCCATCATGGATAGTTGTGTTGGCGAATTTCCTCAATGGGCAATTGCTAGACACATGTCCCTCTTCACCACATTTATAGCATTTTACCACCGGCTTTGTCCTACTCTTGCCAGCTTGCCTTGGGGCAGGTTGTTTTGCCTTGGGTTGAGCGGACTTCTCTTCCACTGTATGGGAGTGACTCCTAGATGAACCTTCAGTATGAGGAAATGGAGCCTTACTTGCCTTTCTTGTCCTTGCCAACCTTTCAGCCTTTAATGCAAGAGCTTGTGCTTGGTCAATGGACCAAATTTGTTGCATCATCAAACGATCCTGAATAGTATCATTGAGACCATTGATGTACCTTGCAACTTGTTGATCTTCAGTTTCAGCAAGGTTGCACCTCACTTGTAGCCTTAGAAACTCTTCTGTATACTCTGAAACAGTCCTCTTTCCTTGAGCACAGTTTTGAAACTGAATAAATAGGATCTGATCATAATCTGCAGGCAAGAATCTCCCTTTTAAAAGACTCTTCATCTGCCGCCAAGATCTCACACGAGGTTCTCCTCTTAGTCTGCGGTCTTCTTGAAGGCGATGCCACCATGCACCAGCTCCTCCTTTCAACTTGTATGCGACCAAAGAAACTCTACGGTCTTCTGGAATATTCATGACCTCAAAGAAAGTCTCCACTTCATATAACCAATCAAGGCACCCTTCAATATCAACATTTCCATTAAAAGTTGGGATCTCAGCTTTCACCTTGTATGTATCCCTTGCATATGTAGGGTTGGGTACTCTTGGATATGCATAGAGATCAGGTTCTTCAAGGGTCTCATCATATTCCTCATCTCCAGAAGCTTCAGCATAAGTTGGCCTTCTTGAGGTACCTGAACAACATGTCGTTGAGGTGTTTTTACTTCAAGATGACCTCCCTTCCTTCGCTGCCGAATATCTTCTTCCTCCTTTGATGAATCACCTTCATTGGCAGTAGGAGGAACACCCTTTCTTATCATCTCAACCAGCTGATCGAATCTCCGGTTAAGATCTTCACGTAGCGCTTGGATTTGTTGTTCTGCAGCATCTATTCTCTTTCCCAATTCCTCCATTGCTTGCTGCAGCTTACTTTCAAAGAGTACACCAAGAGCTGGAACGGATCAGCAAGGCTCTGATACCACCTGAAGCAGCACAAGGCTGTGGAGGAACAGCTCCACCTTGCTGCTACAACGTGGACAGCACAAATGTTGAAGGAACCACTTCAACGTGCTGCGCTAGATATCGCTCTAGAGGCGTGGGCTGCCAAGAGTTCAATCCAAACTCTTTAACACACAAGATCTAATCCAAGATCTTTAGGACAGAACACAAGTTCTTATTATTGATAGGTAGAGTGTACATAGGCTGGTTACATATGTAGAGGTGAGGACCTCTATTTATAGGCTCCATGAGCTTTCACTACTTAGCTCTACTTAAAGCTAGAAGGTTCTAGAGTACACTACTTAAAGCTAGGAAAGCAAATACAAACAACCTAGTTACTACTCATGGCTGGAACACTCTAGAAACCACTACACAACGTATGGCTATAGTGCCAAATTATGTAGAATATAGTAGAAGTGTGTAGAAGCCATAATGAATTTGACTCCAACTTTATTTTTATTTTAGTTTCTCTACTGTCCCTCATCATATGTGGTGAGGTCTGAACTGTCAAGCCCGTTTGGACATTGCGGTATCTATTTTTGTCAGTTTATTGTTCGTAGTCCATGGGCAGATTTTTTGTGTATGGTTGATATAGAGTTGTCTAGCTCGTGATATGTAATTCGGCAGCACACCTAGAATGATGTTACAGAAGATGTGAAATTGTGCCTATTTTATTGATAGCACGCTATTTTGTGCAATCATGGTTATCTGTGGCACAGGAAAGCGAGGCTGGCGCTTATATATGAAAGTTTTGCTTGTATTGGTTAGTTCTGGAAATTTTATTGGAAAAATTGGCACCTATCAGAGTAAAAATACACCTAATTTTGTTCAAAGATAGTTGTTGCTGGCTTTTTCTGGGCAGATGTTGGTTGTTGTCTAAGCGGTGCCCTGTTTTTTTATTGTGCAAAGAGGCAAGAGCGTTGTTTGCCTCTGAAAGTTTTGCAGGTGTTGTTTACTGTCAGATATTTTAGCTGCGACTTGACCACATCTTATCAGTTGCCAGACTAGAAAGTACAGGTAGACTAGAACTATTCTAGGTAATCATTGTCTGCTTTTCTTAAACACATGCTGCTTGTTGTCAGAAGTGTATAAATCAGTAGTAGTTTCAGGGTGCGAGGGCGGTAGAACTCTGTCACACTTGCGCCTCTATTAGCGCCGGGTCGTTAGTGTCTTGTTGTATTTATTGCATCCTTTGGCTATTTTGAGTGCTTTTTTGTTGCAGCTCATTTTTCGATCTCACCTCCGTTGGTGCCCTTTTTGTAGATGCAGGATGCAGTGCCGAGTCATGTTCGGCCTGACCATAGGCCTGATGGTAGTGATTTGGCTCGCTGTCTTCTTTTGGTTTGTTTTGTCTGCTCTTGCTACAAGGTTTTGTGATAGGCTGCTATCTGTCTTCGACATGTGCAGATCATGGAAGATGAGTTTGTGACACCATGCTTTTATGCTCCATGACTGCTTTTATCCACGCAATGTTATTCTCCTCTGTTCGATTGAGATGACTACTTTGTTTTGCTTATTGTGGTAGGATTGGATCAAATACCTATTCTAACTTGCAAATTAAATTTTGTACTCCACATGCTTGAGTGAGGACTAACCCTGAATAGGTTCAGATAAGAGTATCCTGGGTGCATTGTTGTTCTCACATCAGCTATTATGTGTTTTGCTTGAGACAGTTTTACTGAATTCTTGAATTATACTAGGCTAAATCAAGTTAAACTTGGTACCCATCATTCAGTTTATTCTAGCTAACCATCGTTATGGATAGTAAGTGTACCAGGGCAAGTCGCTGCGTGGATAAATTAATTACCTCTTCTGCATGATACTTATCTTTTGAAATGTGGTCCATTTTTGTTACAGGTAACAGTTTGACTCGAGACAAGGATTGGCGTGATGTCTTTCCTGAGGCTGTTACCTCAAAGGATGGAGGCACCGCGTGTGTCTTCATGTATGTTTTTCGTGTGTACCAGGGCAAGTCTCCCGGAATGCATGGGCGGAACATGGAAATTTATTAATTCTCCTGGAATTTACCTACAGTTATGCTGGTTCGATTCTTCTTTTCTTGGACTTCACATTCACAGTGTGTTTCAGGTGCATATTCTCTTGACCCTGTGCTATCTGCTTGGATGGTGGTACTGTATTCAACATGTACATTCAATCTTTGTGCCTGATGTTTCTGTTCTTATAGAGTTATTGGAAGTATACTCAAAATGTTCTACAAGAGAGACTGTCACACAGTGGTATTTCGTCCTATAGTCTATAAGGTTAATCCTTATACTTCTTATAATGTAATCATGCACTTATTAAGAAGAGATGAGTTCCAATTATCTCTCAGTATCTCTATGCCCATATACCATGTATGATAAATTCCTTGCATCTGTTATCTCTTTTCAATTTCTTCATCTTGTCTTGAGAGAAATATTTTAACTTTCTCTATAAAGTTACTTTTTTTTGGGAAACTCTATAAAGTTACTATAAGCAGTACTAATAAGCCCAAATGAACCCTTAAACTGAGATTTCTCCTATATACATTTAATAACAGAGCATACCATGATTATACCAATTGATTCTATGATACTAGCTTCATTTCCATGTTCTCCTTTGAGATTATTATTTCCTTCACCAGAAGTAGCTGTAGTACCCATTCTCCTGTATTATTCATTCATCATTTTTAACTGTCATTACAGGATTCTGAGCTTGTTCATGTTGAGCTGCTAGGGAGCATGATCATGGTCATTGTGCACACCTTGTGAGTTCTAGCGTCCTTCCTCACACTTACAGAATATTAGTTTTCAATCTCTCTCTATTAGTGGCCAAATGATTCTTGTTTACTGGACTTCCCATGTCTAACCTGAATGGCAAAGTATTTGATATCCCATGTCTTTATAGGAGGTCAAAGTGAATGCCTTTTTTGTGGTTCTTGTTTCTCAACAAATAAATACACTTGCTGCCTTCAAAAACAACTTATCTATTCTTTATCAGGACAAAATACTAGGTTCTTTGGAAGATTTCTACATTTTTATTTGCACTGACAGGCTATGCCTTGTGTAGAGGAGCTAGGGGGTTCGATCTAGCAACGTGATTGCCGACGACAGATAGACCTGATGTAGCCGTGCATGAACAGGATGTTGAGGTGCTAAGGATGGCCCCGGTGTTGTTCCACTTTGCTGCCAAAGACCAGTTGTATGTCCCCGTTACCATCGCGATCCCTTGGAATTATCAAGCTGCCTCTGTACTTTTGAGTGACCGTGCAACTTTCCATAGTAGCTCCTCTGCCGTACTAGCGCAGAAATTGAGTAAGCTAAAGGTACAATCAATATGCAGACTTCAGCATGTGTTCATGTTAGCATCTCAAATTTAGATCAAAGCCTCAAACAATGGTTCACAACATGTATTATTAAGACTTAGAAATTTATTGTTGGATTTGACGTGAAGTTTTGCATCTTGGTTTGGATCTTCAGTTCCTAGCTGTCCAATTGGATACACTTGTGCTAACTTAATAAAGTGTGTAACTTCATTTGCAGCGCCTCTCAGTTTCTCACTTTCTTTAACTACCTGCATCGCTACAACTGCTAATAGGTTTACAAATTACAAATTCGGTGTAGGAAATAAGGATGAACTAGATAGTAAAAATTTTACCAAGTGGTTATGTGAAATGCTCTTGCTCGCATGATTATCATATCCAAGCTGCATTTTAAAATTGTAGTGGGTGGAAGTTCTAAACAGTTTTTTCATATGGGTAGAATCTTTCTATTTGTAAAATAATACTTATAAAATTATTTGTTTGCACTGTGCTCAGATGGTTGCTAAGTTTTCTTTGCTATATCACCACCCTACTACGGTGAACAAATATAACGGAAAGCATATTTCATTCTGAATTATGTCAACTTCTATACTATTTGCTTACAACAAGGTTCTACCCATTCGGCTCTTCGATACAGTGTGGTGAGGGGAATGAAGTCATTGCTCCTATTTATTTGTTCTCACTACAATTGGCGGTGTATCATTGCTAGGAGATTCAAATTACATCACATACAAAATCGCGTTGTAATCTTTCGGGCGCGGCAAAGCGCGCCATTCCCTTCTAGTAACCACTAAACACCTAATCTTTTAGTATGCAGCCACCCACTCTGGCATAGGATAGCACAGACGACCGCTATAAGCCGGGTACATCCAATATCTAGAAGACACGCTGATGTTCAGGGAGGAGAAAAGACCACATGTGGATCCAATAAAGCGCCTTTGTTGACAACCTGTAGAAAATGAGGCAATTCCATATTGGCCAAAGAAATGCAGTAGCACCAACACGAATGTGTGCTTTCGTCTTTTTATCCACTCCAAATAGCCAACTACCAAACATATTACTAATAGAGGAAGGCGGGGATATATTAAAAGCAAAATGGACTAGCCTCCAGACATGCTTAGCAAAAGGACATGATATAAACGAGTGTTTTATGGTTTGATTCGCATCACAAAAAACACATTTTTTGCAACCCGTCCAACGTCTCTTAATAAGATTATCTTTTGTTAACAACATTTTTCAATTAAAGAACCATAGGAAATTCTTAATTTTTAATGCAACTTTAAGCCTCCACAAATATTTGCACAGAAATATCGTGTGCCCATGAAGAAAGTCAGCATACATGGACTTTACGGTAAACAGGCCCGACGTAGTAAGCCTACATTTAAAGGTATCAGTCTCATTCGATAATGAGACACTCATTAGCCTTTGCACTAGATAAACCACAATGTCCTTTTATTATCCGTCAACGCACGTCTAAACTGAATATTTAGGGGCAAGTTAGCTAACACATTAGCAACCAACGCATTTTTATGCCTCGCAATATGATATAGGGAGGGATATACTTCTGATAATGGGTGATCCCCAACCAAATGTCCTCCCAAAACCGAAATTGATGTCCATTCCCAATTATAAATGATCCCCGTGCAAAAAACTATGCTTTACCCGCATAATTCCCTTCCAAAAAGGAGAACCATCCGGTTTTGCCTCCACTTGAGCTAAAGATTTGCTACATAAATACTTATTATATAGCAGCTCCTGCCATACCCCTTCTTCATGTAGCAGGTTAAACAACGATTTGTTGAGTAAGCATTTTTTTTATCAAGAACTTCTATCCCCAAACCTCGTTCATCTTTCGGTATACATAATATGTTCCACTTGGTTAACCTATACTCTCTCTTGGTGTTTGTACTTTGGCAAAACAATATTGATCTATAGAAGTCTAATATTTTCCGTACCCCTTTGGGTATTTCAAAGAAAGATAAAAGAAACATAGATAAACTGGTGAGAACCGAATTTACTAAGACAAGACGGTCTCTGTATGAGAGCATATTACCTAACCATGCACCCAATTTACCTTCAAAACGGTCTTCTACCGACTTCCATTCTTTAATTCGAAGTTTCCTATAATGTATAGGAATTCCTCAGTATTACCTCGCACCCAAAAATTTGAAGATATTCATCTTCATGTTCCTTAGCTTGACCAAAACAATATACTTCATTTTTATGTAAATTTATCTTCAATCCCAAAAGTTGTTCGAAAAAGGAGAAGTTTAGTTTCATGTTGACCGCTTTGTCAAGATCATGTTCGAGAAATAATATCGTATCATCAGCATATTGGATTATGGATACCCCACCTTTGACTAGATGTGAGGTACCAATCCACCTACATGGACATCCTCTTTAGCTCAGGCAAAATTAATCTCAGAAAAAAAAAACTCGGGCAAAATTAGGACAGCAAACATATCCGCCACTAGATTGGAGAGTAGAGGTGATAAAGGATCACCTTGTCGTAGACCTCTTAGTGTTTAAAAATAATGGTCTATATCATCATTGACTTTCACTCTAACACTCCCCCCTAAACAAACCTCGCAATCCAGTTACACAACTTTGATGAAAAACCTTTCATGCGGAGTACTTATTGCAAGAAAGACCATTTAACCTTATCATAAACCTTTTCAAAATCTATCTTGAATAAAACTCCATCCATCTTTTTCCTATGCATATTATGAATGGTTTCATGAAGGACCATCACCCCTTCAAGTATATTTCTTCCTGGGATAAACGCCGACTGCGTTGGCCAAATGACTTCATTAGCAATTGAAGTCGCCCTATTAGTACCCAATTTAGCGAATATCTTGAAACTTACGTTTAGTACACAGATAGGTCGATATTGTTCAATTCTACTCGTATCTTCTCTGAAGTTAAGCTTGAACAATGGTAGATTACCCGTTTGCAACTATGCAAACATTGCCATCAAGTCGTGCTTAATAATCTCCCAAAACTTTTGATAAAACTTCGTAGGACACCCGTCTGGTCCGTAGCTTGTTATGTTCCATCATAATTATAGCTTCATACACCTCCTTCTCCGAGAAATCGGATGTTAAGATATCATTTTCTTCGTCAGAAATTTGAGGCATGTCCCCAATAATATCTTGATTCATCGAGAAATTATTCACAGCCGGTGCTCCCAATAATTTCTAATAATACTTGGATATAAATGTCTTTAGATTAGATTATCCAACAATTGTTCCTTCATCTTGTTCAAGCAGAAAATTTATTTTTATTCTCCGTCTACCATTGCAATCAGATGGAAATATCTAGCATTGTCCCCTCCATCTTGCACATGCATAACCTTTGCACGTTGTGGCCATTTAGTTTCATCATTTCTTGTTAATTTAGCAAGGCATTCATCCGCCTCCTTCTTAGCAGCCCGCTCAGCCACGTCCTAAGGGGTTGTTTCAGCCTTAATATCCAACTCATTAATGAGAAGAACAAGTTTTTCTCTCATTAATTTATAATCACCATTTAACTTTTTAGTCCACCCTCTCAAGAATTGTCTCATATGCCTTATTTTGTTCTGCCATATCTCAAGAGGCGTGGATCCCTTATTCACCACCATCCATTCTCTCTTAACTAATTCATAAAAGCCATCTTGGCGCATCCAAAACTGATCGAATGAAAAATGATGTTTGTTTCCTAAATGGACCTGTTCACCTGAATCCAATATTAAAGGTGTATGGTCTGACACGTGCGGGTCATTGTATGCACCGTAACCAATGGAAATTTCTGCTCCTACTGAACGCTAGCTAGAAAGCTATCAAGTTTCTCGTAAGTTGGAGTATCCCTTCTATTAGCACAAGTAAATTGTCTTCCTGAAAGTTTTAGCTCATTTAAGCTAAGACTCTCAATGATAGTATTAAAAATAAAAGGCCATTATAGATTAAAATTTGCATTATTTTCTCATCTGGCCTACGTATAATATTTGAGCACGATGAATAAGCTTTGCCACGATAGATATATATCTCTATGCACCAAATAACCCTGAACAATTTCTGCACAGTGTGGTACTATCGTGTTCTCATGACGTGCAAAGTTTAAAGTTCAGACTAGGCATAGTGGGGGTATCATAGGTGGTATCATGCACCATGTGGCAAAAAACTGAAGTGTCACTACAATTAATGATGAGAGAGATGATAGTGTTATAATACGTAGATACCATAACATAATAGATTTCAATGCAATATGAGCATACAACCTAATAAATGCAGTATTATATGATAGCACACATATGTTACTATCTATTTTGTAAGTAGTACCATAAACTAGTATTGATACTAGTATATGATACTCTCTATTGTGATTAGTCTCAGATAGAAATTTGCATACACAGATATCAGTGCAGAACTAACGGCCTAGTAAGAGGTGCACCTGCAATCACAACTCTCAGTCTTCGACTAAGAAGAATTAGTTTTTTCAGAAATAATTAAACAAGTAATTTACAAATTTATATAAAAAATCATGAAAGCAAATAATAACACAAACCCTCCGAAACTAGTAGTGTACTACTAGTACACAGCTGCGCTTCGTGTGAAAAAAATGTACAATAATCTGCGTTCTGAAAAATACAATTACTCGCATAGTTACTGCTGAAGTTGCTAGAGAAATCTGTTTGCTTTCACACTGCAGGCAACAGCACGCCCGCCCGCTCGCCTTCCTGCCTGTAGATTATAAATCCCTGCACCGCCTTGGCTTCCCAATCAGATCGCGTCCATCTTTGGTATTGACACACTTCATTCCTCTACCTCGGGGAAATGGGAGCAACGGAGTGCGTTGCCGACGACGGGCCGGCGATCGGCATCGACCTGGGACGACCTACTCGTGCGTCGCCGTCTGGAGGTCGTCGCACAACCGTGTGGAGGTCATCGCCAACGACCAGGGCAACCTCACCACGCCGTCCTGCGTCGCCTTCACTGACGCCGCCTTGCCGCTCATCGGCGACGCTGCGGTGAACCAGCCGCAAAGAACCCCGTCAACACCGTCTTCGGTGAGAATCACAGGCCACATCTGTCGGACTCTTGTAGTCTTGCATATGTACTTATTGTCACCGCTATAGAAGCTTTTTTTCTTCGCTGCCAAATGCTTAGTCCACGTTTATCTCTGAAATTTTCTCCTCTATGTTTTGGTTTTTTTTTTGCGAATATGCTCCATATTTTCTATGCGAGTAATTGTTTTCTTATCGTGAAGTTTGTCAGTTTTCTAGGTAATGAATTTGTACAGTTTCCCTAAGCAACACAAAGTGTTTATGTTGATCATTTTCCTTAGTACAATACTATTTCAAAGAAAACCATTCCAACTTCCAATCACTGAAATTCTGCATGCTAAGCTGTTTTCCCCGAATTGGAGAAGCTGAGCTGGTGTTGCATGCTTGGAAGGTTCAGGCATGTGCGTAGGGGATTTGTACCATAATTTGCACACTTAACTGCTCAGGTCTCAAAAGAAACTCCTCCGAAAGAAAAAATCAAAAGAAACTAGATTTCATATGCCTAATCTTTTCATTCTCCAAAAACACATGCCTGAATAGCCTAGTCTATTTTCAGATGTGAAGCGGCTTATCGGCCGGCGTCCGGTTATCGTTGTGGAGCACGAGGAAGAGGAGAAGAGGTTTGAGGCAGAGGAGATCTCCGCAATGGTGCTTTACAAGATGCGGGAGGTCGCCGAGGCCTACCTTGGCAAGGGCGAATAGCTCAGGTGCGACGTTTTTTTGAGGAATTGGACAGACAGCGACGTCGTTGCTCGTAATAGCTCACATGCGGCATCTATTCGAGCAATAATTGCTCTGCGGCGACATGGCCGTCAAACCAAGTTTGACCCGTACATGGAGTAGTTTATCTCGAGTGGGACCCATGTGTCAGCGAAACCTGCCTCTGTTTGTGGGGGAACCATCGCTGCCACGCGCCGGCGTCGGCTCACACCTCACTCCTGTCCCGTCGTCTCGGTTTCTCCGGGCTGGGGGAAATTATCCCGGCGACGGCGAGTCGAGCGGCGGCAATGGAGCGGGCGACTCGAGCGGCGGCAATGGAGCAGGCGAGTCGAGCTGCGGCGACAATGGAGCGGGCGAGTCGAGCGCCGGCAATGGAGCGGGCGATTCGAGCGGCGGCGGCAATGGAGCGGGCGACTCGAGCGGCCGCGCGAGTCCAGCGGCAGCAATCAGAGTTGACCAAGTGGGCGGCGACGCAAGGCTTGCGGTCGGAATCGCAGGTAAGGGCGTCGAGGGAGGATGGAGGATGGGGTGGTGCGGGTACACGGTCGAATAGGCGACCGGCGGCCCGATTCGTGAATCGTGCAGCGGCGAAGGATTCAATCTACCTTCACGGCAAGCGATATCGGATTTCAGTCCAGTAGGTGTTGAAGCAGGCGTGGCAGCGTAACGGCTACTACGGCGGCAAGGGTTTTTCGCTCGGCGGTGATTCGCCGCCGATGACGAGACAGAGGTTTGCCTCGATGCGCGCTGCGGGCGACGAGAGCAGCTCAGGCGGGAGCTCATCGAGCAGCAGTTCAGCACGCTCAACCCCGAGCCTGGACTTCGAAGTAGCATTGAGCCTAGAGGCTTTCTGTCTAGTTGCCGGGCTGGCGGAGGACAGATTGGTGTGCTCAGAAATTCTCTGCGAGATGAAATCGAGCTAGAAGAATCAGCTACAGAGCCATGGCGGTGGGAAGATTGAGCTGCAGTCTGTAGATAGCAAGTCTGGTGAATTTTATGGGAGTTCTTTTGTGAAATGACCATGTCGAACACCTTGGGGGCGTGCTCTGGACATGCCCTGGACGTGCTCTGGACGTTCCGTGGCACGTTCCGGTAGGTGAAACCTTGTAAACAATATGTAAATTATTGTGTTCCTTGTTTTTGTGTTCCTTGTGGCATTCGCACGCCGTCAGATTGTGGCATGCACACTGTCGAACACCTTTGGGGGCGCGCTCTGGACACGCCCGATTGTAGCATTCGCAAATGGCACTGCTCTGTTGATTTTTTTTCTTAAGTTGAAACCTTGTCAACTAGGTAGAGGCTTATAAAAGATGTCTCTATTAGAACCTAATGGTGGTAGATTTGTAACTATTAGAATCTAATGGTGGTAGATCTATAGACAATGATTTACTTCTTTATTTACCAAGTGGTAAATAAAGTGCCATTTGTCACACTTACCAAGTGGTAGATTTGTAACTATTAGAACCTAATGGTGGTAGATTTGTAACTATTAGAACCTAATGGTGGTAGATCTATAGACAATGATTTACTTCTTTATTTACCAAGTGGTAAATAAAGTGCCATTTGTCACTCTTACCAAGTGGTAAATTTGTAACTATTAGAACCTAATGGTGGTAGATTTTTCGCAAACATTGGCATAGCCTAGTGGCAAAGGGTTGATGACTCCCTTTGCCCACCCAAGTTCGAATCCCCATGCTCGCAATTTAGGTGTTGCACATATATTCCCTGTCCAGTAGCTTCGTGGGTCCGGCAACTCACTATTATCGATTAAATCTATAATAACTATTATATAGATTAAATCTATAATAGTGGGTTGTCCTATCCATTAAGATATTGCATTGGGACAATTTTTTTGAATTTGTTAAATAATCTGAAAATTATTTATTTTCTTTTGATTTTTTGGATTCAACTTTGAACCACAATTCAAATCTACATGTTATTTGTGCTAGACTTGGATGTTGCAATGATTTCATACTATTATGTGGTTGTTTGATCTAACTTGCTAAGTCTTGAACAAAAAGTGTTTCAAATGAGATCTAAAGGTAGGGTAAACGGCTCCATTCCTAAGCAAGATTTTTTTCGACCTTGTCTCAATCAGCCAAATAACTTTCCTACACATCTATTCTATATATAAATACCATGTGCACTGGATTTTCATTTTTTTTTGTGTTTTTTGAATATTTTATGCTTATTTCAAATTTGGTCAAACCTAAGTTTGACCAACATTTGAACAAGTTTGAAACATGAAAATGAAAAACCAAGTTTGGATCCTTCTTAGTCAATCCAAAATGAAGATTTGGTGATTTTTTTGTAAATTTCATGTTGCAAATCCCAAACCACCTCTCTTCACACATGAGAGTTCATAGTTTGAGATATGAGATTTCACACCATATTGAATCATTTCTTGTTTAATTATATCTAGACCTAATTTATCAGTTGGAATTGTTAGTACATGACAAACTAAGAACATGTGCACTGGATTTTCATTTTTTTGAAGTTTTATGAATATTTTATGATTATTTCAAAATCAGTCAAACCCAAGTTTGACCAACATTTAAACAAGTTTTAAATACCAAAATGAAAAACTAAGCTTGGGTCATTCTTAGTCACACCAAGATGAAGCTTTGGTGATTTTTTTCAATTTTTTTAAATTTTCAAAACATCAAGCCCTCTCTCACTTCCTTAACTCTCTACAACTTCGTTCGTGGTAAGTCTTGTGTGAAGGATTTCTCATGAAAATACTCATATACCAAGTTTTTTTTCATAACTATGTCATGTAAGTAGACCATGTGCGCTGGTTTTATGTTATTTTGATTTTTTTGAATTATTTGTGCTCATTTGAATGTTTGGTCAAACTTTGCACAAAACCGTTGACCGACTCAAAATCAAAGTTTTTTTTTGATAATTATGTCATGTAAGTAGACCATGTGCACTGGTTTTATATTTATTTGATTTTTTTGAATTACTTATGCTCAACCCTATCTCATTCCATCGATATCGTGAATGTTGGAATTGAAATGTGGATATAACAAGTTTTATATTTTTTATAGCAACTTAGTTGCATAAGTAGACCATGTGCGCTGGTTGTATGTTGTTTTGATTTTTTTTTGAATTAGTTGTGCTCAACCCTAGCTCATTCCATCGATAGCTTGAATTGTGTGAATGTTTTTCATTTAACTGTGGATATAACAAGTTTTAATTTTTTTAGCAACGTAGTTGCATGAGTAAACAGTGAGCGAAAGTTTCATATTTATTTGATTTTTTCTAAATTATTTGTGCTCAACCCTAGCTCACTGAAACCCTAAACCCCGGAAACCCTAAACCCGTCCGAAACCCCCCTGCTTCAGAGTCGTTGATCGCTGGTTAGTGAACGGTTGGATCAGAAGGAAACCCCCGATCCGCGCCACTCCCAGTTCTGCACTCTGATTGGCCACTCCCAGTTCCGCGCCATTCCTAGAAAAAAAACTAAATTTGGGCCCAGCAGGAGGATTTGGACCGCTAATGTTTTTTCCTTGATTAAATTCACCGTGCGCCGTGCAACTTTGGGCCTAGCCCAGCCCTTTCTCAGGCCCAGCCGACCGCCTCCCGTTCCCCTCCCTATATATCCACTGTGTCATACCCTAGCTATTATCCAGATCCACTCTCGCTGCCACTCTCGCCGCCGGCCACGCAATCCAGCCCCTCCGCCATAGATCAAGCCCCGACGTGCGACAAGGATGAGGCCTAGAGGTTCCTGCTCGTGCGGCGGCCATTCCGGCCGTGGAAATGGCTCCGACGAGGAGCAGAGAAGGCAGAAGCGGCCGGACGCCAGTCGGAAGCGTGGCGCTCGCGCGTGGACGAATCTAGGGCGGGAGGCGCCGTCTGCGTACGCCCGGCGCGAAGTGGAGGAGTACGACCGCGCGATGGCGGCAGCGGCGAGAGGCACGGGGAGCTCCTCTAGCACGGGGACCTCCGCCATCGCGCGAGCACCGCTGCCGCCGCCGAAGAGGGAGGAGGAGGAGCAGCAGGGCGCGGCACCGCGCGCCTGGCGCGGGTATCTGCCGGGGGACTTCCTCGAGCGCACCAAGGACGAGCAGAAGCAGCTCGAGGCCGATCGGGAGATGAAGAAGAAGCTCTACGAGTACCAGTACCGCCATGCCATCGAGGAGTCCAAGGCAGACATCCCATGGGGCGCAACCGACTCCGACGACTCCGACTCTGACTCCGGCTGAGCGGCGCCGCCGCCTCGTTGCCGCAGCACCCCTGGGGCTCAGGTGAGCCCAATTTTGGATGGATCGATGGGGGTTGGAGCTGCAGTTGATGTCCGTCCTCATAGCTAAGAACTAACCCAAGAACTACTATGTTTGCTTGCCCGTGCGGCTTTTGCTCCGACGAGCCGCCGTTAAAAAAACTACTCCGTTTGTAATAGTACTTTAATTATCTACTATGATTGCTTATCTGTTTGTTAATTAGAGTTCGGTTCAATGTGTATTGGTTCGGTTTAATTTGAGTTATTGTCTGAATCGGAGCTCACCGGCGTCGCGTGCTTCATCGCTGGAGAAGAAGAGGGAGGATGCGCGCGAAAGGGCAAACGGTTTAACCGTCGTCGCTGCTGTCTGGGCCCCATGCTGAAGTGGGTCCCACCAGGCTCCACTAATCCGTGTGGGTCCCACCCCTAATCCTGACAGTGGTTGCGCTTAAGGGCCTTGTTGTGTCTGGGCTATTTTTGCTCAGAGAGATGTCGTAGCAGAGGTATTACAACGAACGACATCGTTCTCCAGTGAATAGAGTGCAAAAACATCGCACCTGAGCTATTAACCCCCTTGGCACGGAGGTTTCGAACGCCGTCATCACTGTCCTGGTTTACTTCAACGACTCCCAGCGTCGGGCCACCATGGACGCCGGTACCATCGCCGGCCTGAACGTCCTGCGCATTATCAACGAGCCCTCCGCTGCTGCCATTGCTTATGGTCTTGGCAAGATGTCGAGCAGCAATGAAGTGAAGATGGTGCTTATGTTTGATCTCGGTGGCCGCACCTTGGATGTCTCCATCATCAACATTGATTCGGGCATTGACATTGATATGGGTGTCTTTGAGGTCAAGGCCGCGACTGGTTGTACCCACCTAGGCGGTGAAGATTTTGACAACCTGATGGTGAAACACTTCGTACGTGAGTTCCTGAAGAAGCACAAGAGGAACGATATCAGAAGCAACCCGAAGGCGCTCCGGCGACTGAGGACGGCCTGCGAGAAGGCCAAGAGGATGCTGTCTTTCACGACCCATACCACTGTTGAGATCGACTCGCTCCATGACGGGATTGACTTCTATGGGCTACGTTGCAGGGATACGGCACAGAGGTGCCGTATCGGTGCAGGATACTGCACCAGAGACGCCGGTACCACTGTTTTTTAACGCAAGGATACGCATGGGATACGTGTATCCCGGAGTATCTCATTTTTTCGAACTAAAATAAAGAAAAAAAATCAGAACATGGTGGGAAAACACAAGGGATACCAGAGGGATACGTACGGGCCTGTCACTCAGCCCATAGGAAGGCCTACTCGACGGATAGAAAACCTAATCGAGTGAAATACTCTCGCTGTTCACTGCCAGTTGCAACAGCGCGAGTGTTTTCAACGTAGCACATTAATTTCCTATTTCTATTCCATGTTATCTTTATTTAATCTGTAGTGGACTATTGAATTTTATTTTGCATTTGTACATATACTCGCCGTATCCCCGTAAGCTTATTTTTGGAAAATGCTGTTTTCCCGTATCGCCGTATCCGTATCCCCGTATTCGTATCCCCGAACCGTGTAACATAGTCTATGGGTCCATGACACGCGCAAGGTTCGAGGAGCTCAACATGGACCTCTTCCGCAAGTGCATTGAGAACGTTGAGAGATGCCTCGATTACGCCAATATGAACAAGTCTGATATCCACGACGTCGTGCTTGTGGGTGGCTCCACCCGAATCCCCAAGGTTCAGCAGCTGCTCCAGGATTTGTTCGACGGGAAAGAGCTCTGCAAGAGTATCAACCCTGACGAGGCTGTCGCCTATGGAGCTGCTGTACAGGCCGCCATCCTCAGTGGCGACGGTAATGAGGAAGTGCGGGAGGTACTCCTGCTCGATGTCACGCCGCTCTCCCTTGGGGTGGAGACAGAAGGTGGAGAGATGAGCGTGTTGATCCCTCGGAACACCACCACCCCCGTCCAGAAGGAGCGAATATACACGACTTGCGCTGACAATCAGCGCCGCGTGCTCATCCAAGTGTACGAGGGTGAAGGGGACATGACCAAGGACAACAGTCTCTTGGGCAAGTTCAGCCTCGACAGTATCCGCCCTGCTCCGATGGGCGTGCCAAAGATCAATGTCACCTTCGAAATCGATGCGAATTGCGTCCTCAAGGTTTCTGCTGAAGACATGGGGACGGGAAGGAAGAACAACATCACTATCACTAGTGACAAGGGGAGACTGAGCAAGGAGGAGATCGAGCGGATGGTGCATAAGGCGGAGGAATACAAGGAGCAAATGAAGATGATAAAGGAGGAACACTGAGGCCACTCGTACAACGTTCTTCTCTGCAAACCTATAATGGCGTTGTTTCTTAAGGGTCCGACATTGCTGATGTTTCTCTATTACAGTAGATGCTCAGTAGCACTGTTGCAGTTCTGCAACTTATGCTTTGTTAATTAATCAAACCGAATGTTCTATCTGATGATCTGAACCATGTTTTGAACTGGATGTTTGAGTCATTCTCGGTATCACTTTGCTGATCTGGCTCTGCTAAATGGTACGCGGAAATAATTAGAAATTGAAATAACTGAACTACTCAGTAACATGCTGGGAGAATCATTATAAAATGAAACAATGTGATAAATTACCCAGCAACAACTTTTCGTACTAATGTTTGTTTAACTACTGTCTGGTTTGTCTTTCTGATGCAGCTCGAGACTTTAGAGCACTGTTCCTGGTGAAGGCCATGTCTCTAGGGGTGCCGGATCTTTACGGATTTGATGTGGAAAGACGAAGAACACGAAGAACACAAGGGGAATTCGTGGGGAAAGTGGGGATAACTAGCAAAGCAACACAGACAAAATCAACCGGTAACAAATCCCCAAGGACAGCCCCCGATTCTCAATCTCCAACCAATCTTACTCTTACGATTGTTTCTCATATCGGTCAATCTAACCGATCCAATAGCGTCACCCAAAGATGAGGAATTGGCATGTAATCTCAATTACAATAAGAGGTATTGAAATCCACTAGAGGGATCTTCTCCACAAGGGGAGGCCTTGATTCATCTCCATAGTAGGCAACACCACAAGGGGTGGGAAGGAGCTAAGCTCAACTCTATCTCATCATCTTAGCTCTGTCCCGTCAAGAAGGGAAGGGAGTCCTATATATAGTCTAGACCCAAAGGGATATGTTACATGACTTAAAAGTCAACACGTGCAGGAAGGCCGACCTGGCCGGGCTGTAGGCTGGGTTTTCAGGCCGGGTTTTCCAGCCGGGCTGGAGGCCGGCTGTGTCGGGTGGTAGGCCGGCCTGGCCGGGCTGCAGGCCGGCTGGTTCTGGACGGTGGCCGGCCTAGGCCAGGTTGTAGGCCGGTTTTTTAGGCCGGCCAGACTGGCTCCGCCATCTTCTTCATCTTCATCTTGACGCTTTCTCCTCCTCTTCCATGCGGACACCTTGGATGGTCTTGAGGCTTGGGCTTCCTCGGCATCTTCCCGGATGTTCGTACTCATCATGTGGTACCTAGCATAGCAAAGGGGTAGATGCTCAAGTAGTATACCATCCAATGGTGCACGAAATGGGTTCTCGTAGAGGTAGGAGTTCACCTTTAATGTCCATGGTGACTTGTGATGTATTTGAGTGCTTGACATGGTGATGGACGTGGGTTGCACTACATCATCTCCCCTCGCTTCAAAAAGAGTCGTCCTCGACTCTTGCTCGTCATCACCATGCAAAAGAGGTAGATGTGTTGTCGAAGAATTGGAATTCACCATGACTACAAACACTAAAAATCAAGCAAACCATGTGTGTGCAAGAAAGAGGAGCATATCAACAATGACATGTCCATTCTTTGTCATAACACCGTTAGCACAACACAAGAATATGAAAAGGTATTGTAAGTGCAAAGTCAATGTGCAAGCAATCCAATGGAACATTTTCAAAATGTGGTAACACAAAAACTCCATAAAAATATGAGGATCCCATCGAGGTATCTCATTTTGAATCATATGATCATTATTGCACACAAGACATTGGAAAGAACAATTTGTCGTCATCCTTGAGGCAATAAGAGGTGAACTTGGCAAAACACACAATGAAGAATCTCCAAAATATCATCATGGTGGCAAACAAAGCACATGAAAGAGCAAATTGTCAACATATTTGTGGCAACACCCCATTGGTAGAAACCAATACACTCATGACAAGATATGTTCAAAATGTCAATATGGTTGCAAACAAGTCTTCGAAAAGAACAACTGTTCATCATATCTGTGGCAACACATAAATCACTCATATGAAAGATCAAGGAGACATTCTTGTCATAGGGAAAACCAATAGCATCAACATGTTTGCAAACAAACAAAAAGCAAGAGAAATTGTTCAACTTGTTTGATGCAAAACATGGTAAGGGTATTAAAGCCGGGTTCGATCCATGACTCAAGTGTATGATCTCAAGAGCTCTTTTTGTCAACTCATGCTCAATGGAAGTTGACAATATCATGCGGATACCAAAACACACAAAACTCCAAAGGAAGAAATTATGGGCATGGTACATTAACACATCATCCATCATGATGCGTCTCTTCATTTGCACTTCACCAAACACACCAAAATCAAGTGGAATGTATGACATATGTGGATGGTTACTATGCAAAGTGAAGGATGGAACAAGATCCATAAGAGAGAATGTAAAATCTCCAAAATGTGAGAGAGCTATGGGTGCAATCTCATTATAAATCAAGGGCTCATCATTGCAAACCAAGCATTTGAAAGTATAAGTTTTCATCGTTTTGGTTGCAATGAAGGGAGAGTAGTAAAAACATTGATTGCAAAACAAGTGAATGTATTTTTATCACCAATAGAAGAATCCACATGATTAACATTGTTTTGAGTCAAGGTATCACATGGTAAAAGGAAACACTCATAAGTGACATCAAAAGAATCATCCAATTCATGCAAGCAATCAACATTCATCATGTCCACTAATGGGATCATGGTCACATCAACACCCATACCTTGATAGTCCCGCTCATGTGAAGTAGGTGTTGAAATAGTAGGGGCTTCCATGTAGCCAACTTGTCCAATTTGAAGTAGACATGGGGTGGCATCATCATCATCCTCCATGTACATCTCCATTTCAATCACCATCGTGTCGAGAGGTGGCATCTCATCATTCACGGAACCTAGCACACAATGAGAGAACACACTAGAGGTAGAGGGTAAGTTGTTAGAATTTGAAATGGCCTCACAAGACCTATCAACTACCTCTCTCAACTCATGTAGTGTATCACTCATTTCCTCAAAGTGGTAGCACTCAATCTCACATATGGTGAAGGCACTCAACTCACTCTCACTCAAGTGGGCTAAGTGGCTCTCATTCTCATATGGGATTGGTACCATCTCATAACTCAAGCTCATAGGGATGGGCTCGGATGACTCAACTCCATATGACACCATGGTTGAAGGGAAACTCCCACGCTCAATCTTCTCAACCTCGTCGCCTCCAAAGGTCAATGCCATAAGAGGGGCATCATCACTCGACTCCATTGATGAAGGGATCATCCCATGCTCGGCATCATCATCACTTGACCCATGGTCATAGGTGATAGCATACTCCATGCACGCCTCGTTGGTCGAAGGGAAAGTCCCATGCTCGACCATCTTGTCATCGCCTTGGTCACCGTCTTGTTCACCAACTTTGCATGCCCACATCATGTGACCATTTGCATTGCATAGTGGGCACAAGAGCTTGGGGCATTCTCGCGGATCATGTCCTTGGCCATGGCAATTGTCGCATAGAAGGTCTTCATCGTTCCATATGGGGGCCATTGTGGTGGTGGCACTTGGTGTAGAGACCATATCATGAGAAGTGCTTGGGAAGGGCGCCGTCTTGGTTGTTTCCTCACAGGTGTTACCATGCTTCTTGCGGCGTCGACGTGAGCTTGATGTTATTTTGTAGTGATCCAAATTCGTATATACTGAATTTTGTTCGCATGACTTTGATGATTATTGTGCGCAGGAAGGCATTGTCAGGCATCACACCATCCCGTACACGCCTCAGCAAAATGGTGTAGCCGAGGAAGGCTCGCTGCATGTTGTCCAATGCTCGCATGAACAAGCGTTTTTGGGCTGAGGCTGCCAACACCGCCTGCTACTTGATAAACAGGTCACCATCCATCCCTCTTGACAAGAAGACTTCTATTGAGGTATGGTCTGGTGAGACTGCTGATTATTCACAACTGAAAGTTTTTGGTTGCACTGCCCATGCTCATGTTGATAATGGAAAGTTGGAGCCTAGAGCTATTAAGTGTTTATTTTTTGGTTATGGTTCTGGAGTAAAAGGATATAAGTTATGGAACCTGAAACTAAGAAGGCTTTCATGAGCAGGAGTGTTATATTTAATGAATCTGTCATGTATCAGGATAGTTTGTCTACTGATGTTGTGCCAGATTTTGCTGTTGAGGACGAACCACAGGTTCGTGTGTAGGTGGAGCACCTGGATGAGGAGCAAACTGAAACCAATGAGGAGGAAACTGAAATTGATGAGGAGGAAATTGTGCCGCCCTCACCTCCTTGTACAGCAACACTCCATTGTTGTTGATCGGCCAAGGAGAAATATTGTTCGACCTACCCGTTTAATAGAAGAGTGTAACATTGTTAATTATGCTCTGAGTTGTGCAGAACAGGTGGAGGACGAACATGAGCCTTCCACTTATACGGAGGCAATTGACTCCGGTGACCGCGTGAAGTGGATATCCGCAATGGAAGAAGAGATGCAGTCACTTGAGAAAAATGGCACATGAGAAGTTGTGCGTATGCCCAAGCAGAAAAAGGCCGTGCGTTGCAAGTGGATCTTCAAGAAAAAGGAAGGTCTCACGCCTACTGAACCCGCAAGGTTCAAGGCAAGGTTAGTTGCAAAAGGATTTAGTCAGATACCTGGTATTGACTATAATGATGTGTTCTTCCCAGTTGTTAAGCATAGTTCCATTCGCACATTCTTTAGTATTGTTGCTATGCGTAATCTTGAGTTTGAGCAGTTAGATATAAAGACTGTGTTTTTGCATGGAGAACTTGAGGAGGAGATATACATGGACCAGCCAGAAGGGTTCATAGTGCCTGGAAAGAAGGATTTCTTGTGCAAGTTAAAGAAGTCCCTTTACGGTTTGAAACAGTCTCCTCGACAATGGTATAAAAGGTTTGATTCTTTTATGATGCCACGTGGTTTTAAGAGGTCTGAATATGACAGCTGCGTGTACATTAAATTTGTTGATGAATCGCCTATATACTTGCCATTATATGTTGATGATATGTTGATTGCTGCCAAGAGCATGAAAGAAATCACTATCTTGAAGAAACAATTGAGTAGTGAATTTGAGATGAAGGATCTTGGAGCTGCTAAGAAGATTCTCGGTATGGAAATTACTAGAGACAGAAAATCTGGTGTGTTATTTCTTAGTCAGCAAAATTACATTAAGAAAGTTCTTCATCGTTTCAACATGCATGATTCTAAATCTGTTAGTACTCCAATTGCTCCGCATTTTAAGTTGTCATCTTCGCAATGTCCTAGTTTAGATGAAGATGTTGAGTACATGTCCAAAGTTTCATACTCTAGTGCTGTTGGTTCTTTAACGTATGCCATGGTTTGTTCTCATCCAGATTTATCATATGCTATGAGTCTGGTTAGTAGATATATGGCTAATCCTGGTAAGGAGCATTGGAAAGCTGTTCTGTGGGTTTTCAGGTACCTACGTGGAAGTAGTGATGCATGTTTGAAGTTTGGCAAGACTAAGAAGGGACTTGTTGGCTATGTGGATTCAGATTTTGCTGCCGATTTGGATAAGAGACGGTCCCTTACAGGTTATGTTTTTACAGTTGGTAGCTATGCCGTGAGCTGGAAGGCAACATTGCAGGCTGTTGTTGCTCAATCAACCACTGAAGCAGAATACATGGCTATTGCAGAAGCTTGCAAATAATCTGTTTGGTTGAAAGGTTTGTACGCTGAGCTTTGTGGAGATAATTCTTGCATTGATCTTTTCAGTGACAGTCAAAGTGCCATATAGCTTACTAAGGATCAGATGTTTCATGAGAGAACGAAGCACATTGACATCAAATACCATTACATCCGAGAGATTGATGCTCAAGGTAAATTAAAGGTATGCAAGATTAGTACTCATGATAATCCTGCTGATATGATGACAAAGCCGGTTCTTGTTGCAAAGTTTGAGCTTTGCTCGAGCTTAGTTGGTATAACTATTTAGCCTAAGAGGCTAGTTCGCGCCGAAAGTGTTTTCTTTGTTGTTACAGGGTGAAGGTTCATGTCATGCTACAAGATGGAATTTGTCTCAAGGTGGAGTGTTATTTTGTGGTGATCCAAATTCGTATATACTGATAAAGGCCAGCTTGTGACGAAGGGCGCCCCGGGTACGGTACGAGTTGTACTCGACTTGGATATCACGTTACCGACCTAGTTAGGTCAGGACTCCTATAAATACATCATGTAAGCCGCCGGTTGGGATAAGCCACATATTGTAAATCCCCGGCGTTGTAACCTCACCCGAAATAGTGAAGTATTGTTGGCTGGCGCCCGTGGTTTTTCCTCTCCATTGTTGGAGGGTTTTTTCCACGTTAAAATCTCGTGTCCCCGTTGGTTTGATCTTGCTTAACTTCATCGTTGATTTCCTATTGCGTGTAACACTTGACCGTTGCTCGAAGAATTTGTCGATGTTGGCCATGAACTCGTCAACAATAGTATCAACACTAGAAGGAGACACCATAGGATGTGTACTTGCCTCCATCTTGGATGTGGAGTTTGCACCTTGAACTTGGAGTGTAGGCTTAGGTGCTTGATGGTGTGCCTCCCGTGCTGACTTCTCTTCATGTCGCCATTGGCGTTCTTGAGAGGAGAATTGACGTCGAAAGTCGTTTGGATGCTTCTCCTCATGTCGACGTCGGCGTGCTTGTTGTCCAATGTCCTTGGTGGTCCCACTTGAACTTGGTGATATGTTCCGAAGCTTGGCGAGTGTGTCGATGTCGTCTTCAAGCTTGGACATGGTGTGGTCCACCTTGGCATCTTTCTTGTGGCGCCTTCTTGAGCTAGATGGGCCTTGGCTTGTGTTGGCCTTGTCGTTGCACTTCTTGCAGCGCCGTCTTGTTGTCGATGTAGATTGTTGAAGCGTGGCGCTCTTGGCAATGTCCTTCTCATGACGCATTCTTGAAGTAGATGGAGCTCCATAGGATGAATGCATGGTGGCCTTGTCGATGCTCCGTCGTGAGCTTGAACCATAGAAGGTTGTGCCACTAAGCTTGGTGGTGCCGCTCTTGAACACGGTGGTGATGGGGTTCATCTCCTCTTGCATGTTGTCGAAGGAGTAGTCGATGTCGCCGCACGTGCTTGAGGAGTGGTAGTCGTAGATGTTCTCCACCATGTCGTCGGAGTTGTAGTCGTCATAGCAGTTCACCATGGGAGCCGTTCTCGTGGAGTCTATGTCGGTGTAGGGCTCTATCATGTCATCATTGCTTGTGTAGACGTAGTCGAAGTCGTGGTAGTTCATGTCATTGGCGCTTGCGGAATTGGAGCCGTAGTAGCGGAAGTCTTGGTGATGCTCCATACCATGCACGCTTGCGGAGTCGAAGTCGGTACCATATGATGAAGGTTGGTCAAAGTCGTGGTATCGCTCCATGTCGTTGACGCTTCTATAGTCGGAGTCGTGGTAGCGGAAGTCTTGGTGATGCTCCGTCATATCATGGGGGGTCATAGTCGGTGTAGCATTCCCCCACGTCCTCAATGTTTGAGGCATCATAGTCGATGTGGCTCATCGTGTTCTCATCATTATCTTCGCCTCCATAGTTGGATTCGCTCTCCCTAGACATGTTAACTCACAAGACAAGTAGATATGTGGAGTGGAAAGGAACTAGAGCATAACCTCTCACCTTTGTAGATAGTATTGGACGTCGTAGACAACCAAAGGAAACGATCACAAAGTAAAGTGTTTGTGTTCAAATATCCAAAAGCAAACTCCAAAACACACGCGTCTTATGGTGGATAGGTAAGTATGGTAGGTGGAAAGCAAATTGAACCAACCGGAAACCAAGATATTGTTAAGTCAAGTAGAGAACCACGATGATCACAAAGCAAAAACAAGTCAATCTCAAAGATAGGAATGTAGCTCAAGAAACACACACAATGATAGATAAATGGGACTCATGCAACCAAGAAGTGAGCTAAAGAACCATATGATCCTAGCGAAGACTATAAGCTCGTGTTGCACAAGTATAAGGAGAGCCACTAGCTCGATTGCAATTTATTTGGTGGGCTACAAGATTTGCACAAAAAATACCACCTACAAGATGTCCATCGAGCTTGCGCGCTTCCTACAAGAGATATGGCAAGTGGTGTTTCTTCGTTCTTTCTTTTGATTAGGCTCTATTTGCTTCTTTTCTCTTTTTGATTCTTTTCTCTTATCTCATTCACCCACTTTGTGCCAACAACAAGATATAACAAGAACTAGCGCATGCAATTTTGCTCGGAAACTACACGGTGCAAATATGCAAAGCCCAAGCAATCATCAAGAGCTAGCCTCAATAGGACATGGTAATCGCAAAGATATAGTGTGGCTCACAAAGGAATGACAATGGGTAAAGATTGGCGATGTTACACCTTTCGTCGATGTTCTTCACCCTTTGTTGTAGAAGCTTCGTGCTAGCCCACGGATGATGGATCGACCGCAATGGTGATGTAGGCCTTGTCCGTAGCTTCGAAACGAGCCGAAGAACACCAAAAACGGAGTCCGAAATCAAAAGATATGACCAAAACAATTTTTCTAAATTTCAGTTTTCTGGGAGGTCGGCCGGGTTTGAGGCCGGCGGCGTCGGGTGGGAGGCCGGCTTCTAGGCCAGGCAATCTGCGATTTTGACCACTCGAAAATCCGCAATTTTGGCGAAAAAACGGCCCGAAAAACACTGAATCGAAGGGAAAATCAATGGAATTTGGACATGGGAACGCAAAGAAAGGTAGATCAACAAGTTGAGCAATAGATCCACGGATCAAAACCTACAAATACGCACTCAAATCTCAGATCGGCCCAAAAGCAATTTGTGTCTATTTTGGTAGGTTTTTCAAAATTACTCAAAATTAAAGAAAAATTTGGTGAATTTGGGGGTGGAAACACAAGTCAAATCCGTGGCAACCAGGCTCTGATACCATATGGTGAAGGCCATGCCTCTAGGGGTGCCCGATCTTCACGGATTTGATGTGGAAAGACGAAGAACACGAAGAACACAAGGGGGAATTAGTGGGGAAAGTGGGGATAACTAGCAAAGCAACACGGACGAAATCAACCGGTAACAAATCCCCAAGGGCAGCCCCCGATTCTCAATCTCCAAGCAACCTTACCCTTAGGATTGTTTCTCATATCAGTCAATCCAACCGATCCAATAGCGTAACCAAAAAATGAGGGATTGGCATGCAATCTCAATTACAAGAAGAGGTCTTGGAATCCACTAGAGGAATCTTCTCCACAAGGGAAGACCTTGATTCATCTCCATAGGAAGCAACACCACAAGGGGTGGGAAGGAGCTAAGCTCAACTCTGTCTCATCATCTTAGCTCTGTCCCCTCAAGAAGGGAAGGGAGTCCTATATATAGTCTAGACCCAAAGGGGTAGGTTACATGACTTAAAAGTCAACACGTGAAGGAAGGCCGGCCTGGCCGGGCTGTAGGCCGGGTTTTCTGGCCGGGCTGCAGGCCGACTGGTTCTGGACGGTGGCCGGCCTAGGCCGGGTTGTAGGCCGGTTTTTCAGGTCGGCCAGACTGGCTCCGCCATCTTCTTCATCTTCATCTTGACGCTTTCTCCTCCTCTTTCATGCGGACGTCTTGGATGGTCTTGAGGCTTGAGCTTTCTCGACATCTTCCCGGATGTTCGTACTCGTCATGTGGTACCTAGCATAGCAAAGGGGTAGATGCTCAAGTGTAGTATACCATCCAATGGTGCACGAAATAGGTTCTCGCAGAGAAAGGAGTTCACCTTTAATGTTCATGGTGACTTATCATGTATTGGAGTGCTTGACATGGTTCCCTGCTAAGAGATGGCTCCGAAGAAAACACAGAACTTCCCTGCTAAGGGCACTGTTCTCTGTTTAGCTATTTCATACAGATGTTTCGTGCAGGGAATCATCTAGTTACTCAATTAAAGCATGCAACTTTCTGCTTCCTACATTATCAGGCTTAGGAGACTGTAAAGTTGCTGTTTCAGCAATACATGCCACGACCTTAAATTTTGTTTCTGCAAAATTTAATTCTTCAATTGTTTAGTTGGAGGGAATTATGTTGCCATGCTTTATTTTGAATCCCAATGACTTGTCAAACTGTCAGGCAAACTTAGCTCGTCTAAGCTACCGTCGCCAATTTATATCTGAAAATTGTACTGGATCTAAGAGCATAATTTACAACTTTGGACAGATATAAATGCACTCAAGTGTCCAACTGATGACAACATCGTGCATGTGAAATCAGGAGAGAACATATATCTAAACAAAAATGCTCGCTCAGACTCCGGCGACACGCGGAAAAACCTACACACACGACAAGGCATATCAAACATGACAGATCTCAAAATCGTTTCATTGACATCACCAAAACTGCCGGACAGCCATGTTGCATTGCACAATTCGTCTCCGGATGCATTGCGACGAATACAGCGGATACACTCAATAATATATGTTTACCTAGAGTACAGCGTACCAAAGAACATAGCGCACTCTCTAGTGATGGTTTCCCCGACATTTAACACAAGACAGGAGGCGCGAAGGAGAAGATGAAGGGTGGAGTGTTATAACACAAGACAGGAGGCGCGAATGAGAAGATGAAGGGTGGAGTGTTCCGTGATGTCGTAGTCCGCCAGTGTGTGGCCATCCTCGAGCTGGTTCCCGGCAAAGATGATGCGCTGCCTTTCTATGGGAATGCCCTCTCTTTGTTGAATATTCTCTTTGACGCTGTCGACGGTATCTGAGCTCACAGCCTTAAACGTCAAGGTCCCTGCATAACAAAGCCTTATGTATATTTCCATCAATCCAGATCGCTCACAGAGGACAAGCTTGAGAGTGGATCCATTGCGAATGTCATAATCGGCAAAAGAGTGGCCACCCTCCAGCTCCTTGTTAAACATGAGGCGCTGCTGGGCTGGATGAATTCCATACGCATCTTTGATCCTCGCCTTGGCATCGTCAATGGTATTTGAGACCTTAACAGACAAAGGACTGTACAAGCCCTTGATGAAAATTTGTATCCATTATTGGGGGCGGAGACGAAGTTTAACAGTGGAACATTTCTGGATGCCATAATCAGCCAAAGTTCGGTTGTCCTCCAGTTGCTTCCCCTCAAAGATAAGGCGATGATGATCCTGAATCTTTGCCTTGACGGCATGGATGGTATCTGATGGATAGACAGAGACGTTGATTCTGTTGTCGTCGATGATCTTCACAAAAATCGGCATCTTTTCGCCGAGACGGGAGGCGAGGTTAAGGGTACTCTTCTTTTTGATGTCGTAGTCGGCCAAGCACTACTAGGAAACTAGATATAGATAGAATCACTTTTTGCGGCGCACCAAATAGCCATGCGCCACCGAAAAATATTTCTGTGGCGCCTTGTTTTGCATGCGCCACAGAAAATTTGGAATTCTATGACGCACGGAAGCCCCATGCGTCACAGAAAGACATATTTCTGTGGCGCATGGGTCTAGATGCGCCACAAAAATGTGGCTGCATTTTTGTGGCGCATCTAGACCCGTGCGCCATAGAAATATGGTGGGCCCCGCCACCAATAATTGGGTGGGTGCCCTTTCTGTGGCGCATGGGGCTAGATGCGCCACAGAAAATTTTGGGCGCCAAAATTTTCTGTGGCGCATCTAGCCCCATGCGCCACGGAATTGTTGAAAACAGATCCCACACCCCCTGATCGCCTTTTCAGTTTTGCAAACAAGAAAAAAATGATAAAATTTTCAATAAATAAAATCCTTTGATATATAGTTAGGTGTTAGTGTCTAGTTGGTATAAAAAATTTGAAATATGAATTTTGACCTTTTTTTGCAAAAAACAGAAAAAAAAATTAGAACGGCCATAACTTTTGCATACGACGTCGGAAAAATACGTTTAATATATAAAAAACTAGAGAAAAATTGAACCTCGATTTCACCTAGGTTTACCCGGTGAACTTTTCTCAGATTCGGAAAATTCTAAAAGGAAAAAAAAGTTATTTAAAAATAAGATTTTTTTCTACAAAATCAAAAAAAATAGAAAAGACAATTCTGTGGCGCATATCCACATATGTGGATATGCGCCACAGAATTGTTGGGCAGGATTCGAATTTGAATCCCGCCGGCACCCCCTTCTCCCTCTCTTTTCCCCTTCTCTCCTAATTCTCTCCTCCACTTCTCCTCCACTTCTCCTCTCCCCTTCTCCTCTCCTCCACTTCTTCTCTCCCCTTCTTCGTCACTTCTCCTCTCCCCTTCTCCTCCCTCCTCCTTCTCCTCTCCTCCTCCTCCTCCACCTCCACCTCCGGCGACCTCCTCCACCACCCCGGCGATCTCCTCCTCCACCTCGGTGACCTCCACCTCCACCTCCGGCGACCTTCGGCGACCTCCTCCTCCACCTCGGTGACCTCCTCCTCCACCCCGGCGACCTCCTCCGGCGACATCCTTCTCCTCCTCCACCATCTCCGGCGACCCCCATCCTCCACCCACCCACCTCGGCGACCCCCTCCTCCACCGACGGCAACACGGCCTCCGACAAGCTCCGACAAAATTCCGACGAAATTCCAGCGGCTAGATCTAGATCTAGATCTGGCTGCCCTTTTTTTAATTCAAAACACAATTCTGTGGCGCATGGTGGTGGGTGCGCCACAGAAATATTTATGTGGCGCATGGTGGAGGGTGCGCCACAGAATCGTGGGATTTCTGTGGCGCACGCCCGGATGCGCCACAAAAAAATAATTTAGTGGCGAGATATCTGTGACGCACCCACTATGCGCCACAGAATTTTTTTTGGATGAGCCACAGATGGCCTATTTCCAAGTAGTAAAGGTGCGTCCATCCTCCAGCTCCCTGCCATCAAACATGAGGCGTTGTTGGTCTGGAGGGATTCCTTCCTTGTCATGAATCTTAGCCTTGACATTGTTGATGGTATCTGAACCCTCAACATCAAGAGTGATGGTCTGACAAGTGAGGGTCCTAACAAAAATCTGCATCTGAAACGAGGACCAAACATCAGAGTTTGGTAGAACAAGGAGGTCGCATGGCGAACCAAAAGAATATATCAGCAACTCCAGCTGATACTAGAACCAATAACAGAAATATACACATGGGCCCTACAAAATTAACATATACTAATCTGTTCCATGTTATAACGTTTTGCCAAACCAATTTAGTTTGCCAAAACGTCTTATAATATAGAACAGAGGTAGTACCTTAGTACATACAATGAACTAGTGAAGCAGGAAGAAAACCAACTCTAACCGACCAGTACTGAGAACATGCCGATTTCCAGTGTTACTTAGGATGACTCCAACGCTTCAACGCAAACGGACATGTCCTTTGTTCATATTTTGTCCGTTTGGTTCGCCAAACTGACAGGTCATATCCGCGTGTGTCCACCGTGCCAGCCATTGCGCTTAACATCCCAATGCATTGCAAATTTTTCAGCACAATTTTGCTAACATGCCATATATGGGCATTTTTCTTTAATACATGGGGTGGGACACAACCGGCCTTTTTACATATATATTTATAAAAAAAACTAACTATTCGCCCAGGAGGGCTTCTACTCGTTGTCCTCGGAGAGAACGGTGTACTCCGGCGCCTGCCAGAGGTGCGCCGGTCGAATGCTCGCCGGCGGCGTCGGCGGCTCCTGCTGCGACATCGACGGCACCGCGGGACCGTCCAGCTGCCTGCATTCCAGCTCTAGGACTAGCCAAGCAGCCCTTCGGGAGGGGAGGCATCGGTGGCAGGTCCACCTCCATGGCCTCCCACCATGGCCGCGCCTCCATGACCCCCTGTTGCGCCTCTATGGCCTCTTGTTGCTGTCGGGCGACGTCCTCCAACACCAGTTGCCACCGCCGTGACTCATCGTTGGTGATGGACTTCTTGGACTCCGCCAGGGCGGCCGCGAGGTCTAGGTCCTCGTCATCGTCGGCGGCGGCCAACTCCTGCTTCACCTCTGGTGGCGGCAGTGGTGGCGGCGCGCCATGTTGCCGCATGTGTGACGGCGGTGACCAACGGCCGCTTGGCGGCATGGGAGCCCGGCGCGGCCGCGAGGTCTGGGTCCTCGTCATCGTCGGTGGCGGCCACCTCCTGCTTCACCTCTGGTGGTGGCAGTGGTGGCGGCGCGCCACATTGCCACATGTGTGACGGCGGTGACCAACGGCCGCTTGGCGGCATGGGAGCCCGTGTGAAGTGCGCCTGCCGCCGCAGGTTGTGCTCGTCGAGGAACCATGTGTCCCAGTGACGGGATCTGACCGTAAACGCGTGGTCGTTCCGGTACTCCAAGAGGCGCTCGATCTCCCGATCCCGTGCGCGGCCGCTCATCCGGATGGGCGGCACCAGGATCCGCTGCAGGTTCAGGTGCCAGTGGTCAGGTAGCTTCTCATCTGACCACGGCACCGGGACCGCGTGGTTCCAGTACCACCAACAGTTCTCGATGCGCACGTAGACGCAGTTGCGCCGCACTACCTCGACGCCCAGCGGCACAATGGAGAAAGGTGCGGGGAGCGCCGAAGTCGGAGATGCAGGCGGCGATGGGGTCGGAAACAGCGGCGGCAATGGCATGCGCTGGCGGCAGCGGCAGCCCGAAGACGAGCCAGCCTCGTGGTCGCTCTTCGCCTTGCCAAATCCTGGCCACCAGAGCGGCATGGTGGCTAGGGTTAGCAGTAGCTAGGGTTTGGTCGCTGGTGTGGGAGCGGTGTGGGGGCAGTGAAGTAGGATGGTGGGAGTTGGCCGTCCCTATCCCCATGGGCCCTGACATTAAAAAGGACTGCCATCGGAGAGCGACCGGCGCCGTATCACTGCCAAGCGTGTCCGGGGAGGACACCATGCGGACACATGGTCAGTCCGTTATCATCCAAGTGGATGCAAACCTGGTCCAAATTTGGGCCAGGAATGTGTCGAGGTGGACGCGCGGCGGACTAAAAACGGACACACACCCTTTTTCTGTCTGCCTCGACGCAAAAAGACTGGATGCATCGGCTCGTTGGAGACAGCCTTACCTAGCTACATTTTTCCCATGTACACAATATTTGCTCTTTATGCCATGTTTGATGAAACTCTGTTTTAGCCTTGTATAAAACTAGAAAAATACCCCGCGCGTTGCGGCGGGTGGCAGGATTTATTGGAAGCAACGGATACTACTGTTGGGACCTCATGATCAAGAGTAAAAAAAAAGTACTATTAAGACAATATTCAGAATTGCATATCTATTACTCACATACACATTTATTTTTATTGAGTAAGAATAGAAATAAAATGCAAGTACACATGTCTATCAACGTATAGATTTTACTCCACTAAAATATATAGGGCTAGAGGCACTACCCGCCACCCGGCTACTGAATGTCATGAAAGCTAAACACACGTCATATAAACTACAATCACAGGCACGCACCTGGTGGGTTGATTCGTCCCAAGATTTATAAATCAAGCTAAAAAACTTGCAAATGTAAGAACCCCTTTCCAACTTCATCAAATATCCATTTGGAATAAGAAAAATAATCCAGACTATATACAGAGAGCTGCTCCAGAACCGTAAAAGTTCCCATTGGCATCCATCAACGCACACCTCAATGAAATCCGTGACCAAGAGTAATATCAACTCTGTATCAATTCGACTGCTGAAATTAGGAGCAAGTAAATCTCAAGAGTAAAATCTGCACAGTAGCAATGTTGTTATGAATCATCTCATGGAGACAGAGCCAGCTCAAAATTATTCTGCAGACAAAAGGGAGCAAATATTCTCACCTTGTTAGATAGTTGACGTATTTCATCGAATAGTTGGCAGGCAGTCTAGCAGCTTGAATCCTAGAGTTGAAATAAGTTCCACATCAACTTACGCATGTTGAATTGACCTTAGAAATGATAGACGCTATTTCGAGTCCCATTAGTAGAAATGTAGAATCACAGCCAAGATCTGCTGGTAGTACTGAACTACTTATCAGATATTTCTTCACATACCCATTACCTCCAATTGACGTAGCACTATGTACTGACACTTGCCCCTTATTTCACGTGATCAACAGAGGCATGATGACCGCAAGAGATTGAGTTGCTTTGCACTGTTTACTTGACGAAGAGATTGATCGCATAACAGATCTGGGAGATCACATACTGGATGGGGAAGCAAGGCCGGGGCGGCAGAACAAAAGGTTGAAGCTGCTGACAGCTGTGGACGGTCAGACCGTCATCCGATGGAGTCGAGGCTGTGCCCTCGATGATGCGACGGAAAAGCTAAGGCTTGAGAAATATAACGAAATCTCACGCTGATGGAGATCATGGAGTGATGATGGCTCGTGACTTGACGAGGTGGGTGAATTGGAAGAAGGCAAGCAACAAACTGGAAGTGGAGAAGGATACGAAGAGCTAGGGACTTATCCCCTTCGTATGCCCCCACACTACATCGAATTAAATCCTACACTCTCAAGTAAAAAAAAGAGAAAATATGTAAAGTTTGCCACAGTACCGTCACGATGAAACAATAGGATGAACGGCTGGACATGCTAATCGGATGGTTGTGATTAAGCGATGATGTGGATGTGCTGCATGTGGAGATAGAAAATTCATAAATGAACTTAGTGGGGTTTTGTTTTATAAGAGGTATAGATAGATTAAAATTCAGCATGCATCTCTCTCTTGCATGTAATGGTCGTGTGTACAAACCGATTAAAAGGCCGGGACACAAGGCATTTTTGGAAAACCGGAGCAGCTCTCGCGTCGCTCCCGCGAGCAACCGAGAGCTCCTGGCGGCGCCGTCCCTAGCCCCTCCCCACCCGCTCCCCTCCTCCTCGCCGCCGCCGGAGGGCGTCGCCGGGCAAAGCCCGTGCGGCGCTGGCGGCGGCGGGGCCCTTCTTCTCCCTCGCGTGGTGGCGGCGGCGGCTGGGCGGGGACGTGGCGCTGGCGTAGGGCGCGACGGCGCGGCTGCTCGTCGGCGGCGCGGAGGCTACGTGGTCTAGGCGTGCTCGTGACGGCGCCGTTGCCGTCCGGCGCGGCGGCTGGTGCGGGCGACGCGAGCTCGGACTCGTGCGCGGCTGGGCGGAGCAGCGGAGGTGACGACGACGCGTCGGGCAGGCACAGCGACGGCTCCATGGTGGTAGCGGCGCCCGGAGCTCTTGGAGGGAAGCACGGCGGCGGCGCTGGCTCGGGCCCATCTGGGCCCGATCTGGGTTGAGCGGGCCGCATCTGGTCTCTGCGTTGCTGCCTCGTCTGGACTGTCTGGAGGTCTCCTGGGAGCGGCTGGTAAGGTGGTGCGGTATCTCCGACTGCCTCTACGCGGGAGGGGCAGGGGCCCCGACCCCCTCGAGCTCTACTGCCCTCGGTCCACATCAGTTACCGCGGTAGCCATGGGGGTTGCTGTCGGTTGATTTGGGGGTGGAGGCCTTCTTCCTCGTTGCGTTCCTCTCAGTGGTGCGCGGAGCTCGGAAGCCGGGGCGGCGGCCCTGGATGGTGGGAGTCATGTGGTTGGCGGGCGTGCCAAGGACTCAGGTGCTGGCTGGTGACCTCGGCCACAGGGGTGGCCGAGCTGCTGGCGAGTGACTTGCGGGGACGGCGGCTCAAGTGTCGCTTGTCGACGTTCGGCGCCCCGTGTAGAAGGCGGTGGGAGTTTGCCGGGGGGAAACCCTTCCCGGGTCTTCTCGGGATGCGGTGGCGACGTTCTCGAACGCCGTCACCTTCTTGGAGGCGTCGTAGCGGCCTCTCCGACCTTCTACGCTCCGGATGAAAATCCAAGATCCTAGGATCGGGCGGTGGTGGCGCCTTGGTGTCACGAGCTTCTTGAAGACACTGCCTTGGAGTCCACAGCGGGTTGCTCTCCGGAGGTGCTTCCTCCGACAAGGCTTGTTTCTTGTCCTGCTCTCTCGGTGTTCCCATGTTTGGATCCCCTTGGTGTGCCTCAGCGTGCAGGTGCTCCCCTGGTGGCTATCTCTTTGACGTTGTGCAGGTCTCGGCGGTGTGCAGTGCGTCTTGGTGAGCCGGCCTTGGCTCTAGGGTGAGCTTCGGCCCGACGACTTTGCCCGTGTTGACGGTGTGCAGCGTTTGTTGGTGTGCCGGTCTGACCTCGACGGCGAGTTTCGGCCCAACTCCTTTGCCCGTGGAGCGAGTTCACATCCTCTTCGGAGTAGTTCTTAGGGGGCGTCTGCCCCGCTGGAGTTTCTTTGGTTGTCCTGTATCTTGGGTGTGTGAGTGCAGTTCGTTGATGTAAGCTGGGTTCAGCACTATGTACCCTTGTCGCCGTTGTTGGCGTTATTAATTTAACGTTGGGCCTCTGGCCTTTAGTTTAAAAAAGACACAAGGCATTTTCGAAAAAAAATCTCTCTTGCACGTTTAGGAAAAAAGATCAAGTTTCTAACACAGACTCTTGCACCAAGACATACAGCACAATAATTCTAAATATCATTTCTCTTCCAGCTTTTAGATAGGAATAAAACATGTTAGAATTTTGATATGCCACAGCTAATTAGCTAACCAGTCCTACGACCTGAACTTGATCTGATCGCTAATTCCCAGCTAGAAAGACGCTGGTAAAATATGTACAGAGGCGAGGTATGGCTCGTTTTACATTACCCAATGCCAAGTGCAACAGAGGTCGATAATCATCAGTCATCGAAGGAGGTAGTAATGACAGAGGAAGGCGAGCACGCATAAGATGTGGGGTGACTCACAGGGCAAGTCCTTGCGCGCCGGTCCTTACAGATGCTCTGCCACGCGACGACCCTCTTCGGCGGGACATCGTCGGGTTGTCGATCCATGAATGGGCTTGGGTCTGGAGTTTGGCTGGCGGCGGCGCCTGTGCCTGATCAATCCTATAAGGGCTTGTTTGGTAACTGCAATCCCGGGGATCCCGGCCTTTTATCGGGGAGAATTTTCCCCTAATCCGGAGGTCGAGAATAGGATCATGTGGTTTTACATTTGGTTTTCAGATTTCCGATCGGAATTATTTTCTGGAAATATTTAACCTGGACAGCCAAACAAGCCCTTTGGTAACTGCAATCCCAAGGGGATCCCGGCCTTTTCCCGGGGAGAATTTCCCCTAGTCCGGAGGTCGGGAATCTGAAGAACCAGGTGTAAAAGAATCCCGGGGTTTTACACCTGGTTCTTCAGATTCCCGACCGGGATTATTTTTCAGGAATATTTAACCGGACAGCCAAACAAGCCCTAAAGTCGAGGGTTATTCTAAAAACTGCGGCTCTTTCCTTCTTGTCCAATGCGATCTTTCCGATAATCAGGTTTCCATGTAAGCCAACCAATGCCAACGGGAAACTTTTGTGTTTCCATATAAAGAGCCGCCAGTATTAAGCAATCTGTGTTTTGAGGGAGAACCACCACGGTGGATTATATTAATTCGGTATAATAGTTATCCACGATTACAGAACGCACACAGGACGGAGGATGCCATGCGTCTATATTACTCCACATCCATCTGATATTCTGATTCCTTTTTCTCTCTACGTGCGTTCTATAGGTTCGTTTGTTGTTCATGTTGTCGTGTCGTTTGGTGTGTTCAGTGTCATGGGTGCCGGATGAGAGCCCTAGAGAGCTACAACATTTCGTGTCTCTTTCTTTAAGTGCCGTGCTAGCTCTCGGTCGCTTTTCGACGGTCCGATCGAGCATTCGTTTGTCCATATTTTGCAAAAAAAAATTACCCGCTATGCAGAAAAATAAACTATTGCAGTAAATCATCGCAATATTTTCCGGAAGATTTTACAAAATATGCAAATGAAGTTTCGCAACATTTTTGGAATGTAATGTAACAAAAGGTTAGTTATGCAACCATTTTCGCAACATTTATTCTCAGGAAGATGTTACAACCGTGCAAATGGTTAATTTCACAACTTTTCAAGAAAAGTAATGCAATTAAAATGTGGTTACACAATATTTTATCAGGAAGATGCTATAAAGTATGGGAAAAAAGATTCGCAATGTTTTAAATACATTAATGCAACAAAACAAGCATGTGTTACCAACAATTTGGAAGTACATATGCAACATAAAAACTCATAGAAAATATAGCGCATAGCAAACGCCTCAAAACCTTGCAGCATCTCACATGTGTTATCCCAATAAAACGGATACAAGTTTGTTACAAATTCAATGCATGTATGCAACATCAAAAAATCTTCGAAACATGAGCTTGTGTTGGAGCAGCAACCTCACCGAATTGACGCGCTGATGGTGAATCTGGGTCACTAGAGTCTCGTCTTGACCAGCTGCTAATCCCAACTCAGTCTATTTGATCCCCCGTCTTCATGTACCTGAGCACTGTAGAGACCTCGGATTTGAAGCTCTACCATGGTAATGACCATGCTTGGGCTTTATATGTGGGGCATCCATGGAGGAGAAGGGAACAAGTAAATGATAGCGGGGGAGCGCATGGTGGTTGACTAGCAGAGACAGGAGGAGCGGTGGTCGGTTGCAAGGTATGAAAGGTCGCTGAGGGAGGGAGAGAAAAAAGAACGAGGGAGATAATGCAACACGATGCGAGCGAGAGCGACCAACCTAAAGCGTTTTCCTTTCTTTAATTGCATCTACTGCTCTCTGGAGCAATGTTGCACGCACAAGCCTTACTATTTTATTTGAAAGGCAACGACACATTGATCGATCGTTGTAAGCCAGGATATTTGTGAGCTTGACAAATTTTCATTTACCCACTCTAGACATTGCTTTTCTTTCCGTTACTTCGAAAGTAGCTGCTTTCTTATAGATTTTTTTATTAAACTCGGAGCATCACATTATGTCAATGAGGAAAAAATATTTGCGTGAGCATTCATAGCTAGGTGTTGAATTATTCAACTTTTTCGGTCATATTGCCTAGATTTATGGTATGCTACATTTGTGCGATTTTTGTGTAATTGTGGGGCCAAACTATAACACATTTTTAGTTCAAATTTGAGTTTTTCAGTGCTGACATTAAACTAATTTAATGAGTGGAATATAGCTAAGAAGGTGTGAATTCAAAATATTCAGGGATTGAGTCTCCAATATGATACACTTTGTGTGGAAATTGTAGAGTCCAATTTGCAATTTCATCTGCGGTACCTGCTTCACAAAATATCAAAATTTGGACTAAATGAAAACAACTCTAATAAAAAAAATCTTGGAATCTCCCTTTGGTAATCTTTTTTGCAATATTAAAACCCATGCGTGTTCCGCTTTTTGGTCATGATAGCAATAACTTAGACATCGATATGGCCATGACATTATTTATGTAACATGAAGGTAATGAATCTTCAGACAAGATAGTTCTTTTTATGAAAACTTTTTTTTATAAAACGTTGTATTGCAGGTTTATACTTTTTCTTTAAAATAGTACACTAAAAAGGAAGCTTCCCACATGTACTCCAGTTTTTTATTTTATCACGATTTATGCGATATTTCTTGAAACTGGGCCAATATTGTCTGTGTGACCTTGTTTACCTTTTTACGATCCATATTACTCATTGACATCAACATTTCGCTTCCGAATTATCAGGCCCAAATGGAGACTGTAATTTTGTTGTTTCAGCAATACATGCAGCGTTACCTCAAATTTTGGTTGTACTAAATTTTATTTTTCAATTCTTTAGTTGGAGGGGGATTCTTTTGTGATGCTGCTTTTTCTTTGAATAAGAAGGTACAGACATCTCTACCCTATATATATATTCAAGTTTAGACCGAAGTCTAAGAGTTCAAGTACATAATAAAAAAAGGGCAAAAATAGAAAACGAACAAAACAAACAAAAGGCCATAATGGCCCAATAAAATTCAGAAAGAGGGACTTTCAGGAGAATTTGTTTGCCCACCTAGGCGCAAATGCTATATAACGCCGTTAGCAGAGCAAATCGCCACGGCGCCTGAAGGAACTCCTTGCTGGGTCGCGCCCATTTAGTTCACGAGACACACATATCCAGAACGATGTATGTAGTACGCTGGATCCTTTCAACAAAAACTTACGCCAAACCCAGCACTCACCTTTTTTCTTTTTCCTTTTCTTTTTCTTTTTTTGTTTCTCTTTTTTCACCTTTGTATGATTTTGTAAAATGTCCAGTTTTGAAAATATATATATTTCAAAATTTGTTCAAATAAAATTATTCGATTTGAAAATATTTAAAATTGTTCAAATTTAAGAATCTTTCATATTTTAAAATTGTTTGTTTGGAAAATATTCAAATGTGTTTATCTCTTTTCTGTTAATCTAAAAATCATTCAAAAATAATTTCCATTCACATACCTTTTTTCATTCACTTTTTCAAAACCGTTCAAAAATATTTTCTGTTCACCGACCCTTTTTGTTCACTTCTAAAATCTTTAAAAAATAGTTTCCGTTCCCTGGCAGTTTTTTTCACAATTATAATCGTTCAAAATAGTTTCCATTTAGCTTTTTACAATCGTTCAAAAATAATTTTCATTCACATAACTTTTTATTTTCACTATTTAAAAAAAAGTTCAAAAATAGTTTTTCTTGATCATGTTGTATCTTGTATTCAGAATACTGATTTCCAATATTTAGCGGACGCTAGTTAACTAATGGGTTTTTCTTGAGAGAGATTTGTTTTGGAAATTTAAGCTTCGACGATGATTTACCAAACATATATGAAAAGATATTCCTGTTTCTTTGGGTGATCAGCCGGTAGTAAGGGAGTCCACCCGAGACAAAAAATAATGCACTACTTAGGATTTTGAATCCCAGTGACTTGTCAATGTCCGAGGCAAGCTCGGCTTATCTAAGCTACCGTCACCAACTGATATCGGAAAATTGTACTGGATCTAAGAGCATAATTTACAAGTTTGGATCCGTAGAAATACACTCAAGTGTCCAACTGATGACAGCATCGTGCATGTGAAAGGTATGATTTCATTCAGTATATGAAATCACGAGAGAACACATATCTAAGATAAAAACGATTTCTTTTCAGCAACGCTCGCTCGACCCGTCCGACGGACCCATCATTCAGCAAGCGGAGAAATATACACACAAGAGAAGGCATATCAAACATATCAGATTACAAAACTGTTTCATTCACATTACCAAACTGTTTGGCCGCCATGTTGCATTGGACAATTCTTCTCCAGGATGCATATATAGCGGCGCATACAGAAAATAAACTCAATGATACGTACGTACCAAACACACGTTACGTATGGCACTCTCTAGTGATGGTTTCCCGGACACTTAACACAAGACAGGAGGCGACCGGCAAGATGAAGGGTGGACTCTTCCGTGATGTTGTAGTCCGCCAGTGTGTGACCATCCTCGAGCTGCTTCCCGGCATAGATGATACGCTGGCTTGCTGGGGGCATGTCCTCTGCCTGTTCAATCTTCTCCTTGAGGCTGTCGACGGTATCTGAGCTCTCAACCTTAAACAACAGGGTATCTCCTCGTAAACCCTTGATGTAGATTACCATCAATCCAGATCGCTCACAAAGGACAAGGTCGAGAGTGGATCCATTGCGAATGTCATAATCAGCAAAAGTGCGGCCGCCCTCCAGCTTCTTGTTGTTAAACATGAGACGCTGCTGGGATGGATGAATGCCATACTCATCTTTGATCCTCGCCTTGACGCTGTCGATAGTATTCGAGCCCTTCACAGAGAAACGACTGTTCAGGCCCTTGATGGAGATATACATCCTTTCTCGGGGGCGGAGACGAAGCTTAACAGTGGAATAGTCCTGGATGCCATAATCAGCCAAAGTAGAGTTGTCCTCCAGTTGCTTCCCTTCGAAGATAAGGCAATGATGATCCTGAATCTGTGCCTTGACTGTATGGATGGTAGCTGATCGATCGACCAAGAGGCGGATCCTGTTGCCGTCGTGGGTTTCCCCATAAATAAACATCCTTTCACTGGGTTTGGGGGCAAGATTAAGGGTACTCTGTTTTGGGATGTCGTAGTCAGCCAGTGTGCGTCCATCTTCCAGCTGCTTGCCATCAAACATGAGGAGGTGCTGGTCTAGAGGAATTCCCTGCTTTTCATGAATCATTAGCCTTGACACTCTTGATAGTATCTGAGCTCGCCACATCAAGAGCGATGGTCTTTCCGGTAAGGGCCTTAACAAGTATCTGCATCTGAAACGAGCACCAAGCATCAAAGTTTTTGTAGAAAAAATTAGGTTGCAGTTGCACAGCAAAATAAAATGATACTTTTTATAGAGAAGAAACATAACATAATACATAATAACAGAATTTCGGTCACCCACACACCCACAACATAGATTTGTTCTGTTTTATCCAGTGAAACGTGGTTCATCTACCGTTGTTGTGCATATGAACAGAGGGTTCCAACTACGGATCGATTATCATCAGTAATCGAAGCGAGCCAAATAAAAAGGATATATCAGCAACTCAACCAGATACTAGAATCAATAACAGAGGTATGTAGCAACTACTCACAGGGGAAGGGGAGCACGAGGTAGGAGATCCGGGTTGACTCATGAGGCGGTTACTTGCGCGCCGATCCTCGCAGTCGCCCTGCCACCCGGTGAGGAGCTGGGATGGGAGATCGTCGGGTTGGCGATCCATGGATGGGCGGCGCGCGTGCAGGGCTGCAGGCTAGGGTCTAAAGTTCTCCCGGTAGCGGCGCGTATTAAACTGTGGATCGATCGATCAATCGATCCCTATATATAAAGGATCACCGATCACGTATAGTTTCACTTCCAGACGTTTTTCTTCGATGAGACCTTCTCGGTATCCATGTAGAAAACCAATGCCAACGTGGAAACCTTTTTTGTTTTGCGGGAAGGGAAATTTTATACAATAATCCCACCATCCATCGGATCCCTTTTCTCTCTACCTAAGAGCATCACCACATTTTTAGTTTCAGGGCACCAAAATATATTACAGGGCACCAAAACTTATTTTGCTGCGGCACATGATTTATTCTAGGGCACCAGAACATTTTCGAGCTCCAAGATATGCCCTAAAACTAGTGCCCTAAAACAGATCCGCTGCGGTGAGGGAGGGAGGGAGACGACCGAGTTTGATTTCGGCCACAGAGGTCGCCACAGGCAGGAGGGGAGCTACGGGATGCGGCCGCACCGAGAGCTTGACAACGACCAGCGACTCACCGACGGTCGCATGGGAGCCGCGACGGCCGCTCATCGACGTGTTGGTGGACTGCGGCAACCATTTATCTCCAAATTTAATATTAATGTTTAGCGGTATCAGAGCCGATTTATGCGTAGATATGATTTGATCTAGAGCACAAGTTGGTGCGGGCATTGCATAAGTTCGTGCAGTATATTGGAACTCTTATAATATTCAAGTTATTTTTGTTGCTTCCCAATAAGTGTGCGCCATATTCTCTCGTGGCATAGGCAAGATCTTTTTCAGACTTCTGGCAATCCGCGGACCTTTCAACTGCTCCTAGTATGCTGATCGGCGCCAACGAAGTGATTCAGTAGCTCTGGGTATATACCTATAGTTGAAGACGTTGACACAGTTGACGGGGCATGAGGGTTGGACGCCTCACGGGGGGTCACGCGCACATGTGATCGTTTAGATTAGGCTTCGAGACGTTTTCGTAATGTCTGAGGCTCAATCACCCCGAAAAGTTAATCTTGCAACAAAGGTAACGGTGCTTCAGTACGTAGGTAGTAACGGTTGTTCCGTAGATCCTACAAAGCCACGTAAAACTTGCAAACAAACGTTAGAGGCGTCTAACTTAGTTTTGCAGAATTGTGTGTATGTGTTTTGGTATAGCTATTTTGTACGGTGTTTTAACATGATGGCCAATGCCAAGTGATTGTTCTAGTTCGTCATCGACAATCAAGCGAAGAAGGAGTTCGTCATGAAGATCGGGAGTAGGCGCCGGCAAGGAATCGGTTGTTTCTCTGCAGCGGTGGTACTTGGCGATGTTTTCGGTTAAGGCGATTTTCCTTTGGAAATTTTGTTGTGCCGGGAATTACGAAGATGGTGGATCCTCGTGGAGATGCGTCAAGACTTCCCGAATAAGAACAAAGTCTATAACAAATCACATGAAATATTTGACATTTTTCTCTTTAGTTGTCTTGGGCCTATTCTCCTGTGGTTAGCAACGAGGTAATTAGGGTTCCGAAGAACAGCCGTTGCCAGAGTTATTTTAGCCTGGTCGCTATCATCTTGGCGTTGAGAGGTGGAGGACCTCGCATCTTTCAGAGTTTTGTGTTCTCCGTCGAACTCTAGCGGTGGTCGTGTTGTTTCAAAGTCCGGAGTTATGAATAAAGTTACTCTAGTTTTCTTCGGCGTTGTCATGGAGATATATAAATTTGTGTCCTCACATATCTGATTATATAGATATGTTGAGTTTATGTTATTGTGGCATGCTGCTTTTCTTGATACGATTCTTTACGGAGTTGGAATCTTTCTCCAAAAGTACAGTGAAAATTGTGTGCTTCCACTTCTAGGCGATCATTCCAGACTCAAGTATGTAAATCGCTCATGGCCACCCATTTAGATGGGTGACTCAAGGGGTTATCTTTTTTTAAAAGGGGAAGCAAAAGCTTTACCTCTATCTATTGATTAAGGAGTTAGAGCTTCATTAGGTTTTTACATCACCGGCCAAAGGTCCGAATCAAAAAGCTAGAATATTAATCTCCGAGAGGATAAACTCCAAGTGCTTAGCACCCGCTTTCACCCAAGTGTGGGCCTCGTCTTTGATCTGCCCCAATATTATCGATGGGAGGGTGGACTTGTGTCGGAAAACTCTATCATTGCGCTCGGACGACAACTCTCGGGACTCAAGGGGTTATCAAAAATCTTTACCGATGGGTGACTCAAGTTCATGCAGCCAAACGAGGGACAAATATCGTTAATCAAGTTCATGCAGCCGCACGAGGGACAATATCTTTGCTCCAGTCCGATTGCACTATCTTTACTGAAGTGTTGGAAATATTTCGTTAATTATGGGGAAAAATATGGCTGGTTGATCGATCTATTTTGTGAAGCACCTTTTTTCCAGAGACAAGGGGTCATTTGACATATGGGGTAACATATTTTTACACCTGGATCATTGGTCAACTAAGAGCTCAGACGGATCAAGTTTCTTACGGAGTATTATTTAAGCCAAAGTTCAACCTGACAATTTAGCATGGCATTAGACAATATACGTAGGTAATACTAGTCATACTAGCACTAGTATATATACTTGCACAAATCTTGCTAACAGAAACCGCACTGCTAGCTCTGTGAGACTGACAATGGAGTAAAACCAGTCCAGAAACAGCTACTTATCCTCTTACACCCTGCTAACTCCAAGCTAAAACATCTCGTCCTCGGTCCTCCGCTGAACCTAACCCCTCAATAATATTATCATAATCCAAGGGGCAACCAAAAAGAAGCACAAAAACAGAGGACCCGTCGCGCCGATGCCAATGCCGCTACAGGCAGAAGCACCCGCCGTTGTACTTGACGGCGCCATTGTCGCCCTTCATCTGCTCGCCGACCTTCCTGACCGTCACCGACGCCGGCGCGCACGGCGTCCACTCCGCGGCCAGCCGCACCCTCGCCAGCCACCACCACCCATTGCCGCCGCGCTTCCTCCTCACCGCAGCCTCCCGCGCAGCCTGTGCCTCGGCAGCCAACCGGCGGTTCTCGTTGCGCAGCCTGTCGATCTCGACGGCGGACGCCTTGCGCTCGGCCTCCCAGGCTGCCATGGCCTCGTAGCACTCCCTGTTCCGCATCTCGAGCCCGTAAACCTGCGCCTGCAGCGCCTCGATCTTCCGCCCGAGCATGCACACCCGGTGGTCCTCGCGGAGCTTGACCACGAGGCGCGCCATCTCGGCCGCGCGGCGCCGCGTGTAGCCGAGCTCGGCGGCGGCCGCCGTGGCCTCCTCCTCGGCCGCGGACGCGCGGAAGCCCAGCCGCGCGTTCTCGCCCAGCAGCACCAGTCGCTCCGACTCCAGCACCTCCAGAAGGCTCCCCTGCAGCTCGATCTTCCGCGCCGACTCCGCCTTGCGCCGCTCTGCCTCGTCCGCCAGCACGTCCCGGTCCACCCACGCCATGACCAGCTCCGCCACCACCAGCTCGCCGTCCACCACCGGCAATGCAATGGTCGGAGCGCAGCGGTGATCATCGGTGCCCGCGTGGGGCTGGAAGGAGAGGGAGCTGCCGGCGTCGGAGGAGCGGTCATCGACGTCGGACGAACACTCAGAGACGGACGCGGCGTGGACGGCGCTCAGGAGGTTGAGGTGGGGATGGGACTTGGCGAGCAGGGACTGGGAGTAGCGGTCGGCGAGGTAGAGGTAGCGGTGGTGGAGGTCGGTGAGGAGGGACAGCAGCTGCGGCCGCCTGTGGTAGTAATTCTCCGCGCGCTCCGCGAAGGAGTGGTCTGTCGCTGCCGCCGCCGCGTCGTCCGGCACGCTCACCCCCAGCGAGCGCACCCGCTGCTCGATGTCTGCAAAGACACAAACTTTTTCACATTGGAAAAAATGCATGCAGCAAGTGAAAGAAAAGGTTAATTTCCCAGCTTAAGTAATCGGACTTCGTTGATCCTAAACAGGATGATCTAAGATTTCAGCGATTAACGTGGATTGACTGTTACCGACAGATAGCAAAGGTAAAACAAAACTGAGAAGTGGACAGTGCCCGTGACATGACCGCTCGCTATCCTATCGTATCCATTGGATTTTTCACTGCATCAGCGGCCTGCCGGCGAAAGGGTTGACCCAGAATGATTGCAGCTGCAAACTTTGTCACATGCGTACTAGTATTTTCCAGCGAGCGGAACTTTGCGGGAGTTCAAATTTCGAAATTTGGTGACGGTGATACTTGGAGCAAGAAGAATCCAATGTGGAGGATGAGGAGCTAGTGAACAAAAAGAAAAGGAACATAAGCTCGTCATCACGACCGCATGTTGGAATAGTGAAAATGAAGTGGTGTCTGAGCTGAGGCTCGGCACGGCAGATGCATGAGCAGATGAACTGAGTACATGGACGGAGTACAGTACACACTACCTAGAGGAATACCGCCTGCCATTGCCACAGTGGTAGTGTATAGGAGTGGTAGCTAGGTGAGAATCCTGCGGGTCATAAATTGCGTATCAGAGGACACCCGTGAGCTTTCATCAGTTGGCGACCTACTTTTGTTTTGGCATAGACGATGAGATACATAATTGAACTCAGAATCTACTGCAATCCTCCTACACTGTCACTAGTCCAGAAGAGTAATCACTGCAGCGCATTAATCCATCAGTACGTACCCATCAAGCACGTTGTACGTACGACGAGCCAACAATGGAGTACGTACACGGTAGGCTACGGAATTAACAGAGCTCACGGGTACCTGCAATGGCGGTCTGGAGCCACGGCGGGCACGTCGGCAGGCGAGCCTCCAGCGGCAGCTGCTGCGTCCCCATGGCTACCTAACCTAGCTCGTGTCCCGCCGCTAGCTCCTCGCTGGGAACCGGGACGGAAATCTCGGCTCGATGCGGCGTGTCTTGTGATGATCTCGCATTCTAGGGTAGGTCTAGCTGCCTGCCGCGGCTGCCCCGTTGGTTTGGCGCCTGACACAAGGCAAACCCCACGCCGCTCCGCTCGCTCGTGAACAGCAGCGATAGTGTCTGAAACCTGCAAACAGAGCGGCAGGCTTAAGCTGTGTCGTCACGAAAATGACCAAGCGGTACTTCCAAAATACACACACAGGGATAAAACAATTTAATACTACTTCTATTACAAGCACTGCCATGGCAGCGCCGCGGAACAGTAGACAACCAGCACACCGAGCGGTGCCGTCGCGTCGCTGGTTTTGGGGGTATGGGCGTCTACGGGGCTGATGGGACTTGCTACGAGCATAGCTAGGGATCTGTCCCTGTCGCTAATCTCGACGCAGCTGCTGCTTTTAGTTTTACCCTGGGGTCTACGGCTAGCTACATGGTGCAGGTGTGACCAGGGTTAATTCGATTTCACGGAGATCGAGTTAGTAAAGGAGCAGCTAGCCGTGTTGGAGTCAGTGTGCGTCAAAGGAGGGCAGAGCCGAGGTAGAAAAATGCAGACAGTGGGTGGTGGTTAAAAAGTAAGCACTGCCGATGGAAGCATTTCAAACTGTTAACCCGCCTCAGAGTCTGCTAATCCTAGTACTCCGTACTAATACTACACTTGTGATGGGAGTACCAGTGCTGATTCCCAACATGTTTCTGCATACATTTCTGGGCTTGGACAGATAAACTAATTTGTGGAGTCGTGGCTTTGAATTTGGCAGTGATGTGAGTAACGGTTGGAGCATGGCGAGAGAAAGATGAAGACGACGACGATGTCCTCCTCTTTCCTCTCAACATAAATGAGGACGCCGACATGTGTACTAGCGCTAGCGCGGGGCAGTGGAGTTGTTTACTGGCTTCTAGTGCATCCTCTTCCTTTTTTTTCCACATCCCAACATAGGGGTTTCAAACCCTGGACCCTTTCCTTCTAACGATGAATACCTACTGGGGACAAAAAAGATGAAAAACTACCAAGCAGTAATGTAGTACTACGGCGGACAAGAAGGAATCCAACTGCCAGTCATGGTGCTCATCTCGGTTCATACTAGATGATCCGCAACCTGGTATCACAAAAGGGTCACTCCTTCTTGACTAACCGAACAGGGGTGGAACTCTAATTGGAGAATGGGGATGGTTTGAAAGTTGCTGCTCCTACTACACCACTCAAAGATTCAATCTCTATAAGCGGACAGAAATCAGGAACTAGTCATCACTGAGGCAGAGAGAGGGAGAGGGAGAGAGAGACTTACAAGTCAGCTGGGGCGGATGCAGAGAGACGAGCTACGGAGGAGGAAGAGAGAGCTTCATCCTTTTCCCTTCCACGAACCAGCGGGAGAAGAGCTCGAGCAGCACAGGCTGTGGAGTGACGAAGCCTTCCTCGGTTCGCACTGGCACTAGTACTACTGGACAGTGAGAAAGAGACCTGAGGATTGCATATATAGCGTCAGGAAGCCGCTTGTGAGTTCTGTCGTCCAAAGCCTTCGCCTCGGGCCCACACGGTGGGTCCAATCATTCATCTCGGTCGTCCAGCTGCTCTGCAACGGGCGGTCGAGATGAGACCTCTGTTACTTCACTGGAGGCGGTGGATGTAGTAGCAAAGCGCTTTGAAGTAGAAACAAACCCAACGAACCTACCAAAACCAACAACATCCGTTGCAGGACAGCTTACTTTATTAAGGGAAGCCATTTATTTACTCTGGCCGTTAATGCGACATGAGAAATTCGAACGGGTTGTTGGAGTAGATGACCATTTCATTTGAAGGGAGTCGCCGGGAACTAGCCCAGGATCACGCCTGAAAATATTTCAACGACTCAAATCTCAAAAACCATTTGTCCTAGTTTGCCAAATACTAAATGTAGAGCCAGCAAGGTTGATAGGAAGCTTTCAATGACTGTAAAAATGGCTTCTAAAAACAGGCCGTGACATGACACAAGAACTTTAGTTCGAGGATTGCAGATTCAAATTTGGAAACAGGTACAGCTGGCAGGCAATGTTTATAGTTCAAAATGACTTCTAAAGATCAACCGTCAAATGGGTCTACGATTAAATGAAAATTGCTTCAAAAAATTGAGCTTGCTATATAATGTACACGTCAGGGCTAAAGCATGGTGTCGACTAAGATTAGTGGATACGCTAGCTATAGGTCTCAGCTAGGGGGGCTTACCCCTAAAAATGGCTGGTTTCAGTACAAACGTTTTAAACATGATACAACATCTCCTCCTTGGAAGAAATTCTATGGCTTCTCGGCATGTACCCCTACCGAGGATCTCTACTATGGGCAGTTTTCGAGTTATCTTCGCCGTCGTCTTCAGCTTCGCACTGTCCGGATTCAGGCCCAGAGACCTCGCCTGGGCTCCGCTTCGGGCCATCCTCCACCGCGGCATTGTCAGAATCCATCTGCACCGCACCTTCTTCCTGGTCGCCACTGCCGCCACCATCGGTGTCGGGTGTGGCCGCAGCAACCTTCACGCAGAGTTCCATAGCCAAGGCATAAGGTGCATATTAAGGAAGATGTTCGCCATCAACACAGAATAGCTAGCCCTGATATGCTCCAAGTACCTGCGGCTCTTTGGGATGAGCTGAAGCGCCTCTTGTATCTTCCCTTTTAGGTCGTTTAGCCTTCTCGCCAGGCTTTGAATTGAATTTGGCACGAACGTCGGGTGGCAGGAGTTCTGGAGGTACAACCCCTTCAATCCCATAATCACAAAACTGAAATAAGGCAGTAACCATTAGCATTTTTAACTGAATAAACCACTAGCTGGTAATAAAACATGGAAAAGTAGTATATATGAATTTTTGTGCTCAGGCTCGCATGCTCCCGAAAGTTTTAAACTGTTACTTCCTTAGTAGATTTTGTGAGAAAGCATAGCTATAATTGGTGTACAAATTTGGTTTCTCTTGTAGAACACTATAAACATGCATACAGTTTTTACACCCATTAGTGAACTGTATAAAAAGCGTAGCTGTAATTGGTGTACAAATTTGGTTTCTCTTGTAGAACACTATAAACATGCATACAGTTTTTACACCTAGCACACACCTTTCTTTTTGCTTTTTCTGAAATTAAAAAAAAACTTCTCTCAGGAGCATGTGCACTCTTTAAAATAATACAAATAATATATGCTGAGAGACTTTATAGGGATTACATAATACATACTCGAGAAAATCCTTCCAAATCTTGTCTGGCTGAAAACCGTAAACCTTTCCAGCAATAAACCTGTCAAACAAACGATGCTCTTGAGACAACCAAATGTTTTCAATATAGAAAAATGCAATGCGGTTTCAAACAACAGGCCATGCGCAAATACAAAAAAAATAACCTCTTGAAATCAGTGTACATAAAATGAGGACCTCGTTTCATGAGCTATAGATAGAAGCTCAGGGCTTTTTGTTTCTGTCTAATGTGATCAGAAAAATCCCTATCTCTGTTTGGTACAAGGCCCATCATTTTTTTCTCTACAGATAACAGTTCTTATCAGCATTGTGTCAGGTAGATTATGGGCTGAGAAGAGCCGAGTTATAATAAATGACGATACAAATGCCCGACTCCACATTTTCTTCGAAGATGAAACATGTAAGCACAATAGTGAATTAAATTCCCAGCTTAATATCCACACAACTAAGAAAATGTAAGGAAGAATTTCAATAGTACCTGCAAAATTATGATAACACCAAGATTTTTTACTAATTCAGTTTCGCAGAACTTGTTCGGGAGAAATAATATGCTTACAACAAATCATTTGACAAATCATTTGCATCAACTTGAACTTGAATGGATGACTTATGCAGTACATATATTAGCTTATTGGGATCCAGTAGAAACCTTACTATATAAACTTGTAGTACAACAAGCACTCGAGGAAATGATAAGCGTTGGGATTTAAACTTACACGATTATTTTTGTGGTGATACTCCTCTTCAATTCCAGCGGATGTGTCCATCTGCAAGCTTACATTAACTAATCAGTATTACAGGACTGCTAATAAGCTGCTGTGCTTAAAATAAAATAACCATGAAAGGAATTCAAGTGCTTACATCTTCTGCAAGTGGTTTCCAGTATTCTGTAATTGATGGTGTGCTGACTCGGTCAGAATCAGTCAAAGCATCCTGCAAATAAGATGTAGAGTCAAAACATTGAACATTTGATCGGTCAAAGAAAAATGTGGCTACAGGTACATACAGTGAGATGCGGTGTCATTCAGGGGCAGTTAAACATTTTTTATATAGAAGTAAATTTGGACAATAAGAAAAGGCAACATTTGCAATACTCTAAAAGTACCAAAAGGGACTAAAACCAACACATTTTGCACTTTATACATTGGTACTCAATCAAATACGACAATAAAGGGAAGTTGTAGAACATACAGGGTTTAGTTCTGCCCATTTCCACAGTTGTGCAAGTTCTTTGTTTCCCAATCTCCACCTTGGCTTACTACAAGAAAACAGTATATAAAAGAGTTAGAAAGCAATAGAGCACATCATAATAAGCTCTGAAATGACAAGAGTGAAAACAGAACTCTATCAAGAATGTAGCCAGCATTTAAGGTGCCCCAAAATCTTTTTAATCACGGAATAAGAGTATTATGATTGGAGTTGGGGCCTGGACTTTCTGGTAAAAAATTGTACTCCCTCAGATTCATATTAATTGTCGCTGAATCGAATGTGTATAGCACTAAAACATGTCTAGATACATCGAATTCAGCGACGGTTAATATGGATCAGAGGTAGTACTACAAAACTGATAGGATGAGTGGGAAGTGTGTTAGGTCAAAGAATTTATGCAATATTTCCTAGGTACATTTTTATATGTTACCCTTTTTCCTAGACAAATTTAGAATATAAATTACAATGAGAAAAATCGGTTTCAGTATCCATTCCGACATCCTCAATTGCAGAAAGTTTGCACAACATTATACCCAACGTGAACGTCATATACAAATATAACAACCCATCTAACTTCAGTAATCAACATGAATAAGTTATGTCATTTGATAAGCATGCCGATCTGTACTGGTCAATTCCATGCTCAAGCTAAACAGATAGAACTCCAGAAGATTCTTAATTCGTAGGCAAAAATAATGATATCAGCCTAGTGTGAAACAAGCTAGACATATAATCCATATATTTGCTTCACAATATTTCACAGAAAAGTGTTGCCACTACATGCACCCAGTTACACCTAAGTGCTTAATCAGATATATAAATAATCACCAATAACATGGTCGATAATTGCAGTTATATATTCACAAGAGATTTCGTTGCCTGAAGAAAGCAAGTAGCATACCGTTTTCTGGCTCCGGCTTGAACTTGTTTCTTTTCAAAAGGTTGTTTTTCAAATGCTGGACATCCATCTCTCTTCCACCAAACCTTTCAAAATGCAGCCAGAGGGGTGAGAACTGTTGGTGAGGGACTGAGAATTCCTATATTTAAATATAAGACTTGTACAGTACAGAAAAATATATACCCAGTTTTTCTCCCGCTCAAGAATATGCTCAATGCTTTGTAGGAATTCTTTCCCTTTTGGTGGAATCATCGCCAGAAGATTCTTAACACGCTCTTCACAGGATTTGATTTCCTCTTTCTGGTTAAAGTGGGGGGGAAACAGATGAGATTATCTAATCTACAGAATTAACACATAGCAGAATGATGGTTTAAGAAGTTTCTCAAAGAAACCAAAGGATAACTCAGACAATCACAATTCCTGATTTACTATACTACCACTATGCCCCAGTTGCCCAGTTTATTTGTATCAGACAGTCACAATTGGTAATAGTCGATCTAACAAGTGACTTCATGCTATAACACAACTTACGGTACGGAACACCTTGATTTAAACCAAAAAAAGATAATATTTGAACACTTCATGCAATAAGCATTTACCTATACTTAAGGCCAAACTAAACACTCTGAAAAGCCTACCAATAGGTCATAACAATTAGTTCTAACCACATAGGTATACCTAATCTGCACTGCGGAGTCACGAGGTACAACATACACCCAAGAGAAAGGATTTCATGAGATTAAACATGGTTGTTGCAAATGTTACAATATTTTAATAACAATAATGTCGTGAGACACTAATATATTAAATTCGCAACTACTGGAGTACATTACTCCAAATTATCATACATATGGCATGTGAGTTATACCTTATAAGCTAAATTTGTACCTCGAAAATAAACAGTCAAGTTATTTATTGCTTACCATGCTCTCGGATGGACCATCCTTGTCACTCTTTCCAGGCGCCTAAGGAACAGATTACTTTTGTCAGCAGTCTACTTCTCAAATATAGTAAAGATGCTATTGCTAAAATAAGGGATAAAAGGAGATACTTTTGTCTGTAATGATTATAAGATTCTGCAACCATATCCCAGTTCACACTTCGCTACCCAACAAAGAAGTAACCTTGATATAATTCTTCATTACTTACAATTTTCCTACCAATTTTTGCCAAATGCATGCTCATATTCTACAGCATGCTTATTGTTATTACTTATTAAGCCGCAGGCAACAGCAGCAACCATAAGTGAAAGTAATATTTTTCTATTAACTATGGTCATGGTTACTCTTAGCTAGGTATGGGAGAAACTTAGCTAGAACAGATAGGGTCATTCAAAATTGAGAAGCTGGCCATTGTGGAACAAAAGCAGATGAGATTTGTACAGAAGCGAAGAAAGAAACAACGTATTGTACTGGCAGATTTAGCCATGTTCAGTCAAATAGCATATTCTGCCAAAATAACACTCTAGATGCAGAGTAGGATGCGATGAGTTGATCAGAAATATAGTAAATGTACAGGGAGAAGTGCTATTTTTGCCCTTGTAGTTATTGAAAGATAGAGGGAAACCCCTTATGGTTGGCAAAATTGAACAAGAATGGCCGACAGGCACAAACTGAGGTTGCATTGCCAACTAAATTCCAATTTTTTGTACCTTGAGATAGTCAAAAAATATAAGGCATTGGACAAGGATGTGGCGTCGAAAACTCGCGTCTTTCAACTGCAGATAAAGAATGTTATATGGCTGTACAACAACAGTGAACAATCACCCAAAAAACAGTGTCAGATGCACAACAAAATTACCTCTAAACCCATCAATTTACTACTAGTAAGGTACTTAATATTGAAAGCAGCATCTTCCTCTTGCTCAAGATTATTATGTTTTCCGTCAGCATCACAGAGAGGCTGAGCTTCAAATGTGCTTAACACGACCTGAAATTCAGTTACTAGTTAACACCAATCAAAAGTTCAGAACAAACACATTGAACTGGAAAAAGGAAAAAAACTGCATGTCACTCGAAAAATGAAGGAGAGTGCACTGTACTGTTAAATTAGAAGAGAACTTTTGCCATTTGGTTGGGTTTGTAGTAGTCAAAGCTGGGTTCCTGAAATGCTCCTGGAATGGAAATAAGACACAATGTTGAGCATTGATACAACCCAATGTTGAGTTATTAACAAATATTGAGAGGTATGATGATGACTTTGAATCAAGAGATAATCAAGTACAGCATCTCAACCTGTAGACTCCACAGGGTCTGGTAGAAGTTGAAATCAACAGAAATTCCTGAGATACAAAGGTGCATTAGGGAATGCTATCATTTAGAAGACATTTTCCTGAAGATAGGAAAAACAGGACGAATTTGCAAAGTAATATTAAAAATATCAGTAATATATAGTGGTGCTACTTTTATCAGACAATCATACTCACCATCAGTGGCATCTTTCTCATACTTAGTTTCATTTGACGTGTTGAAAACTCCCTTAATGTTGAGAGCTGATGAAACAAAAATAGAAAAAGAAAAATGAGCGGAGTACCCAGAACTCCAGAACAGTTGTAACTCCTTAACAGCAAGAGCCAAACTAGCTAGAATGGGGGAAGATGTAATATTCATACCTGAACGCTCCGATAAAGGAAAGAAATGTGCCAGAAACATGATAATACGTCCACAGAACACCACATCGTTTGACTGAAATTTCATAATATAGAAAATATCAATGCTAGTAAAGAGCACAAACTTTGTACCAGAGTGAACTCCAAGGAATAAAAAGAGTGCCAACTCGCTGAAGTTAAACTTTAAAGATTATTTCACTGTATAGCCAATAGTACATTTATTACACATAAAAGGTGGCTTAGCAAAGCTTTTATTGAACACAGTTTTCAGTTCAGTAGTAGATAAAACCAACCATGGAAAAAAGCAAACTCAATTTAATCAGTAGTTTTATAACTTCAGCAAATTAGCTTAAGATCAGGCACAACAACATAACCAGATCTAACCTTTGAAAGTCTTCGAAGAAGTTGGTTGCAAGTCCTCAGCATAACCAACTTGCCACGCCCAAATAGCTCTTGCTAGAAATAACCCAAAAAGACGATCCATTAGCAGAACATACATCATGTGTACCATACCAGCACCAAAAACCATTAACAAATGAGTAACACAATTACCTTCCCCAAGATATCCTGTTTGCTCTCGATATACCCAAAGACATCTTTGCAGTCTTTAATTGTTGACATGTCCGTCAAATCTTCTAACAGCTGGAATACCATACCACCCTCAACATGCCCTCTTTCACAAAGGTAAAGCATGATATCTAACAGGACAAAACATTTATTTATCAGAAAAAAAAATAATACACAAGGACTAACAGTGCTCAGCAACCGGTGTTGGTAATGTCAGGTAATAAAATATTTGGGCAAGACTGCTGAAGAATTGTGACTGACCAAGAAGACGTGTTATCAGGCAATTACTTTCTCCGCTGTCCAACGAGTTTCCATATTGCATAATTCCTTTATCCAATTGAACTGCAGATGACTAGATCATAAATGTAAAACAAATCAGCAATTTATATATGTTCTATGCATGATCAGAAAATAGGAAGTGCATCAATTCCTCTCACATCCTATTAGGGGAATTGTCAATCAATCAAAACATAGAACCGTTTAGCAGACTGCATAGACTGGTCGAGAACTGTGATAAATAAAAATTTGTAAACATCACTTTGCAATCAACATTATTAATAGCCACATCTGTAGTGAAGAAGCTTACGACAAGTTCCTGCAGCAGCCTTCGGAGAGCATTCTCCAAGGACTGGTTCTCCTCTAGCACCAGCACCGTTTGCTTCTGCCAAATCAGATGAGAAACCGGCTTGAGATAAATGTATGTATTTACACACCACGCCTCAAGGATTCCCTACTAAATACGGTAGAGCAAAGACAGTTGCTAGTCTGCTACCAACTCATCAACATCTACCAAAACGGTAGCGAGCAAGGTCAAACTGCGCAATCTATACCTGAGGCTTAATTGCTTCCTGGACAGCCTGGAGGGCGAAAGCTTCGGGAGATTCATTCCTGGCCAGCGCGGTCCGGAACACTCCCTGCGACCAAGCAAGTGAATCGAAGTTACGGGAGAGTTGAGAAACTGTTCCGCACGAATTCGCAGCGTATCCTCCCGTCCCGGCCCCTACCGCGCCGCACCGGCTCGGTGTACGGGGGGGACAGGGAGGAGGGTGGGGGGAGGGCTCACGATGATGCGGTCGCGGTCGGCGTGGCTGGAGACGGCGGCGAGCGTGGACGTAGAGGAGGAGGTGGGCGGGCGGTCCTTGGTGAGGAGGATGCGGAGGCCGGAGTTGGACGGCGGCGGCGATGGCTCCGCCATGGTGAGCTAGGGTCAAGTCTCGAGGGACGGTTCAGTCGGAGCAAACGGCCTGCATCGAAGAGCCATTTACCGATTTGACAACAAATTGGCCCACTGGGCCCACTGTCAGCCACCGTAGCATACGAACTTGTCATCATCTAGACTAATAGACTAATATAAAAAGAACCAGATGGCGATCTCGACCATACACAGAGGAGATCCAACGCACCAAAACCGCCCAATGTTGTATGTCAAACGCGTTGAGCGCCTGCTAATCCCGCCTGCGCTAATCCCTCCGCAACCAAAGGGGAAAATAACTGTTCGATACAACCAGCGCATCGAGCACAAAACAGATCTCGACGGCCGCCAGGGCATCGCGGCCGCTGCTCCCGCCGCCCTCTTCTCCGGTGCTGCCGTTTCCCTCTATGCTGGCGTGTCCGCTTCCCTCTCTGCCGCCCTTTACGCCGACGGAGCACCTCCTGCTCCACGCGCTCCAATCATGGCGGCGACAACGAGGGCCGCAGCTTGTCACGGGCTGTTCTGGCCATGGTGGCTACAATTTGGTGTGGATGCAGGGGCAGGGTCCACTCATCGTCGCAGTTGTAGGTGTTGGCCTTTGCAGCGGCAAGGGGGGGTCGATCAGGCTTGGAGCAACCGCCGCTGCAGAGGCCGATCACAGGGCATGCCCGGGCGCCCGCATTGCCACGGTGCCGTCGTCGTTTGGCCACACCGGAAGGAGGATAATTGTTCTCTCATTGCTCAAGCAGGTGAGAGTGATGCTGAGATTGGTCTGCTACTTTTCTGTACGTTTGATGTATGATAGAATGCGGTTACCATTCATCCTTCCGTGTGGTCAAACCATTCAGATTCATGTGAAGGAGATTCTCAATGAAGAGTAGAACTGCACGTAGCGTCAACAACTCAACATCCGCATGACCGTGTGCAGTCCACGGGCAGTTCAAGAACATTTCATATTGTGAATACAAGATCAGGTATATGTTCGGCGAAATTTAGCAATACCTTCCACATTTTTCCTGTTGCATGAAGTTAACATTACTTTCAGAGATTAGATCTAGCTAGCGCTGTCTATTTCCTAATGTTTACAGCTTCAACAAATCATGGTATATGGTTACCATGTTTCATAAAGGATCTCTAAGCATGCCCCTGCCCTCAACAACAAAATCCGGGTGATGTTGCTCATTTGGTTAACTCTGAACTCATTTTACATGTTATCAGACTACATTTTTTGCCTACAGCAAGGGTCGTTCTGTACAAGCTCATTCATGCCTTTTGTGCCTGAAATGTATAGCTCTAAGCAAGGGAGTATTGCAATATTCACAACATTAACTTTGTGGTAAGGGGATGATTAAATCTTACTCCAATACGTAGTTTATAAAGCGAAGCAGGATCATGGTACTTAATGTGTGTAAACTTTGTTCCTATTCTTGGTTTAGGGAATCTACACATGACAAAAGTTAATTCTATAGGGTGATATTACGTAACCATATGTTCTTCTCACATTGACATTTCTAATAATATTATTTCTGTTTAAACATTTCTATTACAGTTCATATACGTCTGTTTAATTTATTCCCTGTTAGTACAAATCACATTATTTTTTAGGCAAAGTAAGTATATTTGCGGTTCAATCGCTGTTACTTTTATTATCACACTGCTCCTTTCTTTTTCTGGGGAAAGAACCATGTTGCAGCCACCAAGATGGAGAACACGGAAGAATGTATCAAGTTTCTACAAAGTAATTTAATGTGAACAAATTTGTAAGTCTAAGTATCAGCTCAAGAGATTGTATGATCCTAATATTATCAGGATGGCATGAGATCACCTCCGCAGGTAATCAAGTGCGCCGCAATCTGAGTTTAGTAATTCCTTCTGATTCTTTTGATTGTTGGTTGATTGATTAGCAGTTATTTTATGAAATAGCAGCATTCATCTATGCTTGCCAAGCAAGAGGCTGCGGCATGCCGTGAATGTCACCGGCTGAACACCAACTTGTTCAGGCTAGCGCCGGCCGAGCAGGTGGAACCTGCAGGGCAAGGTCAATGGTGTCATTAAGGCGGACGGCCGGCGGTCATGTACTAAATGCAGTGAATTCGCTGGTGAATCCCGCACGGTGGGTGGTGAATATTAAACATGGGGGTGGCGAGGAGGCCTCATCCGGTCGCTGGCGATCCAAATCGAGGCGGAGTATGGCCGAGGAGGTGCCGGACTTGTGCCTGCGGCGCTGGGTGGCGAGGACGGCAAGGGGGCCGGCGCGCTGGGATGAGAGCAGGTGGCGGCGGCTGCGTGAGGCTGAGCTAGGGTTTTTCTTGGCCAAGTCAAGGACGGGGAACGAGACAAAAAGAACGACCAGCCCGATTGCGCCAAATGTGCAACGTGGATAGCCCCAGAGATCGCCCGGGGGTGGGCACTTGGTTGTTCTCAACTAGATGATGCCCCGCGCGTTGCTGCGGAGATTGTGGATATTTTTTTGTTATAATTAGGCCGTAGTATTTTCTTTCATAAAATTAAGGTCATAAATTGCATACATGTGGACAGTAGATTGTACGAAGAACACTAACAAAAATACAACACATCAGGCCGTGATAGCGCAGCTAATTAAATTTGTTGCATGAAAGAGCATATAGTTTGAAAGAAAATCAAGCATAAATAATTTTATCTTTGCTTGCCACAATGTCACAATGTACAATGCCTGGCTGAACCGAAAAATCGCACATTTGTGAAGAAAAAAACGTTGAGTTGATCGATTGACCATTCCATAAATGGGGCAAGTTCCATCTTTCCGAAACTCGTGCATAACCTATCTTTCTACTCCGTAGAATCAAGGGGTAATGATTTTCCTGGAGATTACATGAAAGAGAATTGTCCAACAGAAACTAAATATGTATCATTCAAAAGATTTGTAACCCTTTGGAGCCACAAATACAACTGATGGCCTTGAAGATGGCAAAAGAGACATGCCTTTCTTAATCTGTAATCCCACAATTCAGCAGTATAGGAATCATCAATTACTTTGTCAATTAAATAAATGTTATGATATAGTATCTCATTGAGCAATCTGTAGCTGCTGGCTGCTCGTTTCTATCTTTAGTTCAGATCAAAGTCACTACTTAGGTAAAGTCCCTGGCCAAGTATGGACCAAAGAGAACCAATCTGCATAAGCAACAGAACAAATTCACAAATCATAACTGTGATACTGCTAGAATTTTGCATTAACATGCATGCATAAGATGGAACGGTGTACATGAGGTTCCGATCACCAAATCGGAGCATATTGGTGGCACTGACGGCGATGGTCATCTGCAAGACTGCAACTGCTCACTTGGTTTCTGCGGCCGGTGCTCCTCATTTTCCAGCATCTCGTGCGGGTTGTGGTAGTGGGTTTGCTAGTCTTGGCAGCTCTAGAATAGAGGGCTAGAATTTGGAAACGGCAATAGGACCACTTTGGGGCCGAGGAGAGCAGCAGGAGGGTGAAGAGAAATAGTACCTAGACCCTCATGCGGCGAGTGTAGGCTACAGCTATATACATCTATGGAGAGGATAGTTATGGAGATGATAGTGGAGGAGACGAAGAGGAGTGGTTTCAGTGGAGAATATGGAAAAGATCAACTAATCACTTGGCATTTGTTGCGTTAAATTATTGGAGGAGATGAAGTTGTAAAGATGGAGAAGGGACATTTAATGGTTGATCGGTTAGTGCAGCAAAGAGGAAACTATTTTGACGTGAATTTTGTAGCCAAATGAATGAAAATTAAAAATGATGACATGGCAGATTGCTGAGGTGGATAGGCTGCATGTCAAGAGAAATAGGTTAGTGGGGATGACCTATTTAGTTATATAGGATATGTCGAATAGAATGTGTACGTGTGTTTTGTTGGAAGTTAAATATCAAATTAGAAGTAAATGCCGCATTGTACAAGATATACTCTGTGTTATTTATGTAAAAAATGTGCCACCTGGTCAGAAGACTTATATAGACGTGCATTGCACGTGCAAATTTACTAGTCAATCAAAAAGAAAAGGAAAACCTTTCATCTACTCCAGTACGTCCTTTGTGAAATCATGTCCTTTGTTTGAGAAGGAGATTGAGTTTAAAATTCAATCAAACCCAATTCAATGAGTTGTTTGGTTCATCGATGAATGAAACTTGTATCTTGATGAGTCTAGAACGGAAGACATTCCCCAGATCTATAGCCCAAAATAAAACGCCCTTTTCACAAAAACTTTGCAAAAATATGATGTGTACGTATCATGGAGAAAACTTGTGATTTTTGAGATTCAAAATACAAATTTTGAACCTTTTAAATTCCGGGAGCAATGGTGCCCGGGTGCACCAAATCCTCACTCCTTTTCTGGGAGGATGAAGTGAGGAAAACCGTTTTCGAAATGGAGCATAACATTGTTTTTGAAATAGAGCATAACAAGACCCCGAGTCTTAATTGTTTCCTCGCGGAGTTTTGTCAAAACTTTTAGGATGACATCAAGTCAAACCTTGTTGAATTATTTGACTTTCTTTGTGCTGGACATCTATATACTTGTTTAGACTAAACTTTGGTGATATCATTTTGTTTTCTAAGATTAATGAGGCGGAACAGATCCAACGATATAGACTGATATGTCTCCTTCATGTTAGTTCCAAAATCTTCACATAGATCTCTCCTATTCGACTTAAATCGGTGGCAACTACGTGATTTGATCAATCTAGACAACCTTTATGCAAGGAAGGAACATTCTACACGTACGGGATGATGGTCCTTCATGAGGCGGTAAACTAATTACACCCAAGACAATAAATAGGGTGATATAAAATTGTTGTAAAAAAAGATTATTTAAAGTGATTTCGAAAAGGTGTATGATAAGGTTAAAATGTTTTTCCTTGGGCACATCCTTAGAATAAAGGAAGTGTGTCATGCTTGGATTCACACTCCCATCTCCAGATGTAGTGGGGTCATTAAAATAAGTGATGACGTAGGTCCTACCTTCTAAATGAATCTACTCCCCCATGGTGAACCCTTTATGCCCCTGCACGCCTCTTGCGCAGACCTGACGCTAGGGCACACGGTCATCAGCAACCATAGTCTCCACCCAGCCCTTCTGGTAGCACCACTACCTTTATCTGAGACGAGGTAGCATCCTATCAGTTGCCCTTGATCTAGGCCGCCGCAACTCAGTCCCGGTGGTTACTGGGTGTCTGTCTGAGCCGTGCGGCTCCATACCCGGCATCGGTGGCATACAATCCTCCACCGAGTGCTAGCGCTCGAGTTTGGCGCCAACATTGGGATAGGCAAGCAAGGTCACGATGAGACCATGGAGGCTACAAGGCACACTACCCGTCTACTGTTGGAATTTTGACTAGTATTACTAGTGGGCCTTTGGTCCAAAACCCAACTAAAAATTCTGAAATTCTCATTTGACCGATTCGTGGCTGGTTGTGTGTGTGACTAAAATTTAGTCTCACATTGCTAGTTTAGAGAGTGTTGCACTACTTTATAAGGTGGAGTGTTGTGCTACTTGGTGTACTTGTGAGAACAGAAGGCTCTCTCCCGCGCACTCCTCCGCCGCCGCCGCTCGCTCGTCACGACACGCCGCGTCGCGGGTTGCGGGAATCTCGCCGAGCCGAGCTTATATTTTTGCTGTTCGGAAAAATAAAACGAGTCATTGATTGATAATTAACGGACGCGTTAATTACTACTATATATACAGGTCAAGCGAACCCTAGCCGCCACTACGTGCAACACATGGTCGCTCGCCGTTTCAGTTCCAGAGCATTGCGCCGCCGTCTTCCAAGTCTTCTCCATCCCGTCTTCAGGCGTGCACCGGTTGAAGTGACAGTAGGCCTCCGGAACCCCGCCTCTTGTGATCCTGTACGGGAGAGGGGCGATCAGGTTTTTGGGGAGCGCACTCGCGTGACTACTGGCTTCGAGTTCTTCCCCAACGACGACTACTTCCCCGATATCGGCAACCTCTTCATCGACGACATGGGTGACAGCGGTTCCTTTGCTGCTGCACAGTACGTGTTCTTGATCCTATTGTTGAAGATATTGCTAGAGTTTCTGCTTATATTAGTTTCTCTAAATTTGTTTGGTTTATCTACTGATTTAGTAGATCGCATGATTACTTTAATTCTAGTCATGAACTATTTACTGTTTTCGCGGATTAAATCAATTGCTAAATTGCTTATATATTCAACATCTACGACATCCGAAGTGTGGCGGCGCCATCATCATGGCGAGGGAGGCTAGAGAACTTAACTTAAAAGATCAACGACCACTTTACTAGTGGGAAAAAAATAGGAATTATGTGATTTCTGACGTCAACATCTATTAGAAGTGGTAATTACGAATACATACATAATGGAGAGTATTCATTTTGTTTTACATAAAGTAAACAACAAATAAACGGAAATCATATCGGTCAGAAGCATGACCGGCCGGAAGAGCACACATTACAGATCTGCATGTGTGCATGAACCTGCTTAAACTGAGAAGCTAGCTCTAATTGCATGTGCGCAATCAAATAACCAACGAAGAACCCTGTCCTTGAGCACTGGGCTGCCTCCGCTTGTCGGATGCCATCGAAAGTTACTCGCTGGAGGCTCTGAGGTTGGCCTCCGTTTGTCGGACATAGTCAAACAATTCCTGCTTCTTTTTTTCAGCAAGTTCTTCATAGACGGGTTCCATAAATTCTTGCTTCAGCCTATGAGTCTGTAATTCGAGACTGACGAATTCCATCAACTCTTGCCTCTTTCTTTCAACAAATTCTTCTTCAATGTCCGTCAATTCTTGCTCCAGCTTCTGAAGCTGGAATTCGTGATGGACGAATTCAAGCAATTCCCGCTTCTTCTTGTCAACAACTTCTTCGCCACTAATGGCGAGATAGGAGTGAAAGTAAATGGGGAGATAGGACCTTATTTTACAACCTATCAGGGATTACGACAAGGGGATCCGTTATCACCGTTACTTTTCGATGTGGCAGTGGATGTGTTAGCAATCCTGATCACTAGAGCACAAGAGGGGGGTTTGCTTAATGGTTTGTCATCAAATCTGGTAAATAGAGGCGTGTCTATTCTGCAATATGCAGATGACACAATCCTATTACTGGAAGACGACATCGAACAAGCGAAAACCTTAAAAATCATCTTGTGTCTCTTTGAGCAAATGTCGGGGTTGAAAATCAATTTCCACAAAAGCGATATTTATTGCTTAGGGGAGGCCGCCGGGAGAATTAGAGAATTTGAAGAAATTCTCACTTGCAATTCCGGTGTTCTACCCATGAAATACTTAGGTGTGCCAGTAGACAAAAAAAGAATTAAAATCTCGGATTGGAGACCTACTGGTGACAAAATGGGAAAGAAATTGTGCCCTTGGTATGGGAGAATGACAGCGATGGCTGGGAGAGTTACCTTGATTAACTCATCCTTATCTAGTGTCCCTTTATATATGTACTCTTTTTATAGAGTACCTATTGGGGCAAAAGAAGGGATGGACTCAACCAGAAAAGGGTTTTTGTGGAGTGGAGAAAAAGGGAAGAGAAAATATCATTTAGTTAGGTGGGAGGTTGTTTGCTTACCAAAAGAACAAGGTGGACTTGGTATTTTAGATTTGGAAGTAATGAATATAGCTCTTTTATCAAAATGGTTGTGGAAATTATTTAATGAAGATGGACTGTGGCAACAAATACTTCGAAAAAAGTACTTGGAGAAGATCACTCTTTGTCAAGCTGTCAAAAGAAATGGTGATTCTCATTTCTGGCAGGGCTTGATGGAGGTTAAAAAGCTTTTCTGGGGATGTTGTCGAATACAATTAGGAAATGGGGGAAAAACAAGTTTATGGGAAGATCATTGGACTTCTGACGAGAGCCTATCTAAAAAGTTCCCAAGACTCTTTAGCACTTCAACAAAAACATAACTGCCAGTGAAGTGGTTAACAGAGGATGGGCTTCGCTTAGATTTAGAAGGGCGCTGGTAGGAGTGTTAGGAGAACAGTGGGCGTCGATGAGAAGGCTTTTGAGAGACATAACACTAAGTGAGGAACCTGATAGGTTGATATGGACATTAACCAACTCAGGAATCTTCTCGGTTAAGTCTTTTTATAATGCTATGCAATCTCGTAGAGTGGTGCCATATAAATTCCTTTGGGAAATTAAACTACCTCTGAAAATCAAGACGTTCATTTGGTTGATACTTAATAAAAGTATTTTAACAAGAGATGTCTTGAAACACAAGGGGGAGATTGTGAGGAAACATGCTTATTTTGTGGCAATAATGAATCCATTAATCACTTATTCTTTGAATGTCCTCTTGCTAGGTATATATGGAATGTGGTTGGCTGTGCATTTAGAACAGGCTTCCAAATCACTTCAGCTGAGCATGCCGTATCAGTTTGGCTTAGAAGGAAAAATAAGAAACTAAGGGGTATATGGTCGGTAGGAATTGCAGCGATTTTGTGGGGGATTTGGAAAACCAGGAATGCTGCATGTTTTGAGAAGAAGTGGCCAGAGGAGCCACTGGATGTTATTTTCAGAATCTCATACTGGATACAATGGTGGGGTTTATTGCAGGTGAAACAAACCGCAAGGGATCGTCTGGTGTACTTCGCTAGACTCCTGGAGAAGGTAGCGAAAGAAATCTTTGGTGCTAGAAGAAGTTGGACCCCGTGGATACCCAGGTTGACAATGTGATGAAGATGGAAGAAGCGGCAAAAATAAGACGGGAGACGTTCTGGAGAAAAGGATCGCAAATAAAGCAAGAAAACTGGCGGTTGGAGTTACAGGATTAGATATGATCTGGTCTTTGTAATTTCCTTCTTGTTTTTCTTGCTCTCTTTACTTTCCTTTCCCCAGTCTGTCTCGTCGAGACTCTGTTTACGCTGTTACTGGTGGTTGCTATGGTTTTCCTGGTGGTTGACGCGTTGTGGATGTAAAACTCTATAGATGTGGTTTCATTAATGAAATCGGGGCGGAGCCCTCTTTATCTAAAAAAAAACTTCTTCGCCACTGAAAGGTGCCATCAATTCTTGCCTCCGCTTAAGAGCCTGTAATCCGAGACTAACGAATTCCATCAATTCTTGTTTGTTATTTGCTTCGACCAAAATTAGCTCTTCAGAAGTACTAGGTTCATATCTGTTTCCGGAGGATTGTCCCTGCCCCTGAATTTATCGTCACAAAGCAGACACTGATTAAGTACAATCCATGACAAACAACAGACAGTAGCTTATTTTTTAGCCATCGCAATGAAAAACTATCTCACCATGTCTTGAGGTTTCTTGACCAGATGCGACAAAAATGAGTTCTGGGGCGCCAAAAATGAGTTCTGGGACGCTAAAACTATGTGGCCACGAGAGAAGTAACTCGAAGGTAGATCTGCCCGACGGCGCTGGACGACTCCGCCTGATCCGCTTCCTGGTCCCAGATCGTGCCGTATAGTCGCATTTTAAAGAAATGACGATTTATCTTTCTGAGAGACTGGATGGAATAGGATGATCTGGATCCTCGCGGGATACTTTTCTCTCGTTTAGTAGGCCCCGACATGTATGGTTCTTTTTCTTTTGGCTTCGGCCGTTTCATATTTGCTTCTCCTATATCAATATATAAGACAAAGTTTTTACCTCGTTTAAAAAAAAAGTAGATCTGCCTCGCTCTGCTAAAGTCTTCACGCCATGTACGAGTGGCTGCCGCTTATATGTACGCAAACTCGTTTCGATCCGATCGAGTCGGCCACCGTCTCCTCCTCTTGTTAGAATCCATCGAGTTCCTCGTGCTGTCTGCACGCACTCGTGTCGCTCTCGTCAACCTGAACTCAACAGTAGTACAACCAGAACTCGTATGGCGCATTGACTCTTCCTTGCCCACCAAGTCCAGAACTCCAGATTATTTTCCAACACATAATGACCGGCATCTGCTTCGATCCTGACCAAACCACCCAACTCATCATCGAACCCTAGCAAATCTACTGATATCATCTACAGCGATCTACTAGAGTAACGATGGGCGCGAGCTTCCAAGAAGAGGCCAGGGACGACGAAGGCTGTTGCGAAAACTGCAGATACTACTGCGACGAGTTCAGCATGTATAGCATGTTGATCCTCTTCTTGCTGTTCTTTTTATCCCCAGTCTATGTGATCGCGACGTCGAAGCCGCTGCCGTGGTACTCCGTCGCTATCGGCGCCGTCTCTGGCCTCGACCCAGACACCGACCTGCAGGAAGGCCACGGGCTCGACCCGGCGTTCAACCTCACCGTCCGCATCGACGCCTCCCTGAGTGGCAATCGCAAGCCGGTGTACTGCCTGGACAAGAGCACGTCCGTGCAGGTGTCCTATCTACGCGTGCCGCTAGCCGGCGGGCGGGTGCCGGAGCCGGGCAACGACACCTGCGCTGCGCCAGGGAAAAGGAGGGACATGGCTGTGGTCGCCCGGGGCAGGGGCGTAGCCGTGCCGGGGTTCTTGCTTGATAGCCTCGCGGACGACATGCGGCGCGGGGAGGCCGTGTTCGAGGTTACGCTGATGAGCCCTGACGGCGGCGGCTGGAACGTGATGACGTGCTGGGGGAAGGCAGGCGACGAAGCGACCTTGGAGGCGCCGTGCGCGAAGTCCTGGGTGAAAGCCGGCTTGCCGGTGTCGCAGCCTGGGGGTTCCGGCGGCGGTTATGTGCCGGCTCCGCGGCCCCAGCCTGCAGGGCGCCGCCATCATATAAAGCTGTAGTATTAGTACTGGAGTAGACCATGCAGGTTTCGTGTTCTTGGATTGGACTATCTCTAGTGTTCTAGGCTTCTAGCTAGTGCGATTCTCAGGTGTTAGAAATTTGGAATTAGTATAAGTAATTTGGAGTACATTATTTTCTGTCGAAAACTTTGTTTTTGAATTGTGTTTCGATCCATACGCAGCTCATGTCTACTTTTTTTTTTTGTGAAACACAGTATAACTAATTTACGGTTTTGGACTGTAAAGTTCTAGCTAGTGCGATTCTCAGGTTGTTAGAAATTTGGAATTAGGATAAGAGTACATTATTTTCTGTCGAAATACTATGTTTTTGAATTGTGTTCTGAACTTCTGATCCATTGTCCATACGCAGCTCACGACTACTTATTTTTTGAATGGTACAAACAATTAATACCTGTACCGTGTACAGCTACTGCAGCTAGCCAACAAAGACTCTTCCTCTCGTGCAAGATTCCAAGTACGCCTCGGCAAACCAAGTCAGATCAATGTACAACACGTCATCCAACAAGTCATTACACAGTGTACGCGCGCGCCGTATCATATAACCAAACGTGATAGCTGCTTCCTGACCAAACCGCAGAATCCATCACCAAAACCCTAGCAAATTGCCCAGCCACATCGTCATCATCGATCTAAGTACCGAAGCAACTTAACCATGGGCAGACGACGCTCCAAGCACAAAAACGATGCCGACGGCGACTGCCATTGCTCGACATGGGTCCGGTACACCCTGGCGATCCTCCTCGTGGTGTCCGTTTGCCTCCTGTACGTGGGCTGGCTGCATCGGCCGATCTACTCCGTCGCGATCGGCGCGGTCTCCGGCCTCGATCCGGCCACGGACCTGCAGGACAGCCGCGCGCTCGACCCGGCCTTCAACCTCACCATCCGCGTCGACGCCTCCCGCGGTGAGAGCAGGGCGTGCCTGAGCGAGAGCACCTCCGTGCAGGTGTCCTACCTCCGCCTGCCGCTCGTCGTCGGCCGGGCGCCTGATCTAGGCGATGGCAACTGTGCAGCGGCGGGGAAACGGAGGGACGTGGAGGTGGTGGCGCGGGGGAGAGGCGTGGCCGTGCCGGGGTTCCTGCTCGACAGCCTCGCCGAGGACATGCGGCGCGGGATGGCCGCGTTCGAGGTCTCGCTTATGAGCCCGAGCAACGGCGGCTGGGACGTGATGACGTGCTGGGGCAAGGTCGGTGACGCCGCGACCTTGGAGGCGCCGTACCAGTACATGTCCTGGCTGAAAGTCAGCTTGCCGGTGCTGCAATCCACGGGTTCTTCAGCAAAGTTTTAAATAGCCGGCTATAGCCCAGCTATAGCCCGGCTATAGCCTTTGGAAAGGCTTGGGGCTACGGCTATGACATTCATAGGCTAAAGTGATAATAGCCGCTAATAGCCCGGCTAAACTGATTTAGCCCCTTAGCCGCTAAACTTTCGGCTCTGCTCGGCCATATATCAGAGCCAAACTCAACCCATATGATATTGTTGCCATGTAATATGTGGACATAATTATATTCTGAACTTGCTTTTGCTACATGCTAATTGATTTTGATGGTTATGAATATTTTGTCAAAACGATGTACTGAATTGCTGCTACTCAATGTTGTAATATGTTGACATAATACTCCTGGTTATTTGTATCTCTTATGTGACTATGTTACTATGTTATGCATCAGTAAATTATTGATATATATGAATATATGCTACCCAAATTTAAAAATTTTATCATTATTTATCAAAACGGCTATAAAGCCATACCCCGCTATAGCCCGGCTATAGCCTTTCATAAATTTTGAAATCGCCGGGGCTAAATACAATAGCCGGCTATTTTAAACTATGTTCTTCAGTCGGCGGCCATCTTCCGCTTCCGAGTCTAGGGCGCAAAGGTGGTTCGTGATGCGGCGGATGAAGATACTGGATCGCCCGCTACTCAAGCCACGCTATTGAATTGGATAGCTAGCTAGTGTGATTGTCAAACCGAGTTTGAATAGATAATTTAGTTTTTTTTTTCGAAATAGTTCGCTCTCTTGCGGCAGCCTCTATGCGAAAAAGTTTTTTCGCTCCCCAACATATGTTTTTTCTTGTAACTTTCACCAACATGTTTTTTTTTCGAAATAGTTCGCTCTCTTGGGGTAGCCTCTATGCGAAAAAGTATTAAGGCTCATTTGGCACCCATCATTTCAGTTAGAATCATGAAATTCATTTTGTGATTCCATACTCAACTTGTTTGACTGTCATGGAAGTCATTTCATTTGAAATTCTATCAAATACCTATTGTATGGTATGCCAATTCCTATTTCTAACCTTGTCATTTCACTTTTCAAATAAAATGATGTCATCATTTCATTTATGCCAAATGAAATGAAATGATGGGTGTCAAACGAGCCCTTATAGTCTTTGAGAATTGAAGATGACTAGCTAGACCTAGACAACATCAATGCCCAAAAAGATTTTGGTTTGAACATAGACATGTTCTCCGAGAAGTATTATTTTCTGAAATGAAAACTGAGAAAGTCAAGAAAAATGCAAATTCCCTTTGTCCAAACAATGGTGAAAGGTGCACGCCATTCGGCTTTAGGCAACCATAACCTTATATATAAAGGGAGGACATCTCCACCCCCTCTCCGACGTGCCACGGCACTCTTTTTTTCCTAGCCATCGGATCGAAGGAACATACGTCTCTGATGGAGCCACGTCATCCACCGCGCGAGGTACTATTCCTAGCAACAGTTCCCGCGCGTCCGCGCCAATGAGAGCTTGCCACATCACCCGGTAGCCTCTGGTGCAGCCGGTTCCCACCCGGTGACCCTTCCGCACGATTTTTGGCGCAGCACTTTTCCAATAAACCCCCCGCAAAGGACTACTTTGCAAAATTCGAAAACGTCAGGGACCTTAGTGTAAAAACCGCGCCACATCTCTCCTTTTCCCCTTTCTTCTCCCACGACGGCCCGAGCTCCCCCGCGCCGCCGACGCGGCGCGCGCCCACCACGCTGCTCCTCGCACGAATCCGAGCGTACGGGAAGTTCCGCCGCCACGCGCTCTCCTTCCTCCCCGCAAATCAGCTCCGAGCTTGCACGAATCGCGGCGCAATCACCGTCGCACTGAGTTCGCCGTGTCCGCCGCGTTCGGTGGCCGTCGACGCCGCTCCGGCGACCTAAAGCCAGCGGCGCCGCCGCCTACGGACCCTAGCTCCGCGGGCGTCTGCGGCGCCTACGATCACGTCCCAGAACGCAGTGTTGCGCTGCCGCCGTAGATATCGCCGTCGTCGCCGTGGGATGCGTCGTCGTGCGATTCCTTCCCCTTCCTGACGTCACGCCTACATCACGGTGGACCCAAGATGTCAGTTTTTTTATACCAGAAACAGAAAATCCAAATAGTTTTACACATAACCATCGTAAAAATATTTAAAAATACATATATAAATTACAAAATTTGGACAAATTTGGGAAAATAATATTTATGACAATGGGAAAAAAAACTTGACTATTTTGTATTGCCAAAATTTGGATAAATTTGTAACAAAAAACACAAACATATTATAACATTTAGATCCAAATTTCAAAATTTATTCTTCTAAAATTCAAACGTTCTTTTGAATCTAATCATTTTACAAACGTGCAAACAATTTAAATCGTTAAACTTTCCCAAATTGCTCAATTTTTAAAATCTAAACATTCCTACAACGTTATTTTTTTTGAATTACAACAATCTCACAATTTGAGCAACCTCTAAAATATGATTATTTTAAAACGACAACTTTTCGAATTCAAATAAATTCCAAAATTAAACATTTTTATAATACTGACATCTCTAAATTCGAATTTTGCTAAATTTCTACCAAGCGGGCCCACCCTATTTAAACAATTTTCAAAAAAATACTAAATGCTGCGAAAAACGATAACTTCAAACCTATTTCAAATTTACATATATGTTTTTAAAAAAAATTACAAATACGTAATTGTTTTTTATTACATATTTAAACAATCACTTCAAATTTATTTTAAATTTACAAATATACAAAAAAATACAACAAATGATCGAAGTCCAAATTTGAATATTCTAAAATTTTAAATACATCCAAAACTCAAACATTTAACAAACGTAAAACGAATTCGAATATGAATAACTTCCCAAATTTAATAAATTTTCCAACCTAAACAATTTATGAACGAAATTTATTTTTTAAAAATTTCAATTGTTATAAAGACAATTTCAGAAATTGCTAAATTTCCGCCAGGCGGGCTCACCTTATTTAAACAATTTGCAGAAAAAGCTAAATGCTGCGAAAAAACAATAACTTCAAACTAATTCAAATTTACAAACAACTAATTTTTTTTTTGAATTTTTTTATAAATATATAAATGTAATTTGTTTTCCATATTTTCCAACTGTACATAAAAATTGATCTTTATCAGATGAGTTTTTGCTAAGAGTGCAGCAAGATATTATTTTAGGATATTTAAACAAATTTCAAAAAAAAAATGCTAAATGATACATATTACAAATTTGCAAATGTCTTCCAAATCTAATCATTTTGCAAACATGAAAATAATTCAAATATAAATACGTTCCCAATTTTACCAAAATTTTAAACTCTAAACAACTAATAAATATGATTTTGTTTTTGAATCCCAACAGTTTTAACATCTGAACAATTAATTAATTTCCAAAAATTATCAATTTTTAAAAATCTAAACAACTAATAAATGTGATTTTTTTAATCCAATAGTTTTAAAATTTGAACAATTTTTAAAATACAAACATTTTAAAATACGCATTTTAACACACGGGCGCGGCGTGTCGACGCGCCATCTTGACTAGTTTATGAGAATGGATCAAATGAGTATATCAATACAAGTGAAAACCACCTAAGCACAAATGATGACAAAATGAGATCAGAAGGATGAATATGCCTGTTTACATAATGATAAAAATATAAAATAGATATGTTTTCTCATTTATGTAAACATACAGTTCGGTTGTTGAACACTTATCAAGTTTTGATTCGTATAGCAAATGTGATTGTAAGTGAAATAAAAAACAGAGCTGTTTGTTAGATATTCCATTGTGAGCGTCGCATTCATGCATTAGAAGAAGATTTTTTTTCCTATTTAAAATATTTTATGTTTCAAATGGCAAACTGTATTGAAGGTTCGTTTTCACGATAAATGGGCCGCGACGAGATTTTTAAAACTAGATCCCATGTTGAGATGTTTCGGCAACTTTTTTTTTGAGTAAAAGTTACTAGGCCCCACTACACAAGATATTAAGGGTAAACATAACAAGTTACTAACCCCAAAATTAGATGGACGTTTGGCTCGACATCCTTGGTATATCTTCAGCAACACCTTGCTAACTTCATCATTAACAAGGTGATAAATTTTCAAACGCCCATGGAAACCATATTAAGAACATCTTGGTAACATGGTGTAACTTTTTGCTTGACACTCTGTGATCAACGCATGATAACAACATTGTTAACTTCGTTGTAACTACATCATTAACCCATGTTAACTAACAACATAAACACCTTGATAACTAGTTGAAGCATAGTACATCGTTGAAATGAATTTCAAGCAAAAACAATCCAAGCCATGTGAAAGCAACCAATTACTCTAAAAAAATGGTGTCTAAATCCTATCATATGGACAACCCACACAACAACAGTGGAAATAAGGGAGCTCAAGATTAGTCATGGTCACAAGTATGATAGAAAATGTTTCGCTCTCCCTCACATGAATGGTGATCAGGCTAGAAACTTTTCTATACACAAAATACAAGTTCACCATATATTTCGAAGGCACAATAATTTTCAAGCAACTCAATTTCATTGTTTAAAAGTGTTAGTTCATTTGAGTTGAAAGAACTTTTCCCTGCCCTTTATTTTTTTCCCTGAAACCTCCTAGACTAAAAAACTAGAAGAGAAATATTTTCAAAAAACACGAGTTTTGATACAAAATACATGTTCTCATGACACGAAAAAGGGAAGCCCAAAACGACGAGAGGAAAATTGTCGAGTACAATAATTTTCTTGTTATATCTTCAACCTACCCTATAATAGATTGTTAGCCTAGTATGGAGTAGCCCACTTTCTAAGCTCTGAGATTTTGTCTCTAAAGAAAAAACTCTGAGGCTTTGTGTTCGGGTCGCGTTACCCCTATTAATATTTTGCTCTATAGAAAAAAAATGAATAAGAGAGTTGTGTGGGCCAGAAAAGGAATATAATCTCGCTACAAAAAGGTAACCAACTCATCCCGTCCTCGACCCGATAACCAACCAGCACACAACACTATTCTAAAAAAGGCACACAACACCAGCCACTCGATCGCGATATGCCGATATCCCAAATCTCCGCATGCCAGTGCACATTCTCTAGATATATTTTCCGTTCGATCTATGGAGTTTTAAAGAAGTTGAAAACTTCAAACTGTCTTGTTCATCCATAGTTAATATCATGGTGTTCATCAGATTTTTGTGATGTCAGTTAACATCATAAATAACATGTTACTCCGTTAGTGGTAAAATGGGTCCAGAACAGTTCATACGCTCGCATAGTCAAAACGGTCAAGCCTATCAAGCCCTCCACTCACACAGAGCACCGGGTAATTAAATTTTTGCACGTCAGACTAGTCACAATGGGGAGTAACATCAGTGCCACATAAGTAAAAAATCTGAATTGACGAGTAATTAATGAGGAGAGAGATGGTGGTGGTAACTAGCTATGTTACCATAACATCACACATTTCAAGACAAGATGAGTGTATAACCTATTAAATATGACACTACACACATGTTACTTCCCAGTAGTAACTTAGAGTAGTAACATTACTCCCCATTGTGACTAGTCTTAGTATCCTGAGTGTTCTCAGCGAGTGGGTGTTGCAGCCGCAACAATAATTGTACAGAGGTAATATTTTTGCAATGGCAGGCAAAAGGATTTTATCGATGGCAACCAAAAACAGTTTTCCTGATGGCTATGAACATGTTTTCTTCTATGCCACCAATGAGCATGTGTGAAGATAATGATCCGATGGCAACGTAAACGTCGCCGCAATTAATCCCCTAGTTCCTGATCCATGTTAGGATGTGGGTCAGGATCATCCGCAGAAATGTACACATGCTCTCGACAAAATCTCCCTTATGTCACCGTAGACACGGTTTAACGTGTTTTGCAAAGAAACTGGGCCGATCACACAGGAGGGTTGGGCTACTAATGGACAGGGCTTTGGCAGTACATAGGTATAATTCTCCAAACCTTGACGGGCCACGGTCCAGTTTAGCTTGGACATAGTCCGGCCCTGAGCAACGGTATATCCAGGTAGAAGTTTTAACAACAAAATGCAGCAACCTAGTCATCGTACGTACACGTCAATAATCCGATTTTTTTTTTGACAATTATATATTGTTTGTTTTATATATATATAATTGTCAAAAAAAAAATCCGATTTAGGTCTTGTTGATTTCTTAGGTTAATCGCGGCAAAAAAATTCTCTGATGCGTTCAGGTTTCCTCATCAAGATCGATCGGGCTGCAGGCGGGGAACAGAACCGGAAAGGAAACTGCACGATGGTCGGCTATATCCGCTATATAAACCCACGCAGATCAACCCGCAAAGCCAACGAAGCTTACCTCTCCGCGATCCATCGACGATGCCGCGAGAGGATGGTGCTGCCGTGTGCGTGTGCTGCTGCATATGCTTCCTACTCCCCATCGCCGGGCTCGTGAGCATCCTCGTCCTGGGAGAAAAAACCCCGCTCTACTCCGCCGCCATCGACTCGGTCTCGGGCCTCGACGACGCCGACCTCGGCCGCCGCCCCACCGATCTGAACCCGGTCTTCAACCTCACCCTCCGCGTCAAGGCGCGGAGCATCTACAGCAGCGGCTGTACCCACACAGGCGCCGTCGTGGAGGTGACCTACACAGCTGCGTCGCGCCAGGCTCCGTCGTGGAGGTAAGCTATGCCGGCGTCCCGCTCGTCGCCGTAAGGACGTCAGGATTCTGCGCCAAGCCAGGGAAGTCCAAAGAGCAGGCCGTGGTGGCCTGGGGCATGGCGGTGCACGTCGCTGGGTTCGCGCTCGACGGCCTCGCCGCAGACGCGCGGCGCGGGAGGCAGGTGTTCGACGTGACGGTCACTATGCCGGGGACCCATGACACCGAGGGGACGATGGTGTCGTGCAGGGCTATGCGGGTCGGGGATGGCGCAGCCCTGCAAGCTCCGTGCGCCGCTTCTCATGTCGCTGCCCAGGCCCAGCGGCAAAGACGGCGGTGCGAGATGACCTTACTTAAAGTTACAGGGTTGGGTCATCTGCATGACAGCGAAGTGTTTGACAGATCCATCGTACGTACACTCATGTAATCATCTGCAAATACAGGTTTTCTTTTTAAGAAAAATAGTGTTATTCTCGATCTGGGATAGATTCAGCTTATTGTTTAAAATTTCTTTTTTTTTGTCGTTTCGGTAACTGATCAATCATATCAGGTCAGTAATTCTGTAGATCTCTCATGTTACAAACCCTAGCCAGGCGCCAGCAACGTCCTCCACCTAATGTGGTCAGGGCGGTCCCAACCTCACATATATCTAGTCAATCAAAACTGCTTACTCCATCGTCATAGTACTCCCTCCGTTCCAATTTAATTGACTTCTACACTGTAGATACATCCACATTTGGTGGATAGCAAGTCAATTAAATTGGAACGGAGGGAGTAGTTCCTAAGGCTTGCACGTATATTGAGAAAAAGTTGACCACCAATTTTTTCAACAAAGTCTGAGATATATGACATAAAAGTCATAACATTGGATTTATATTTAAAAAAGATTTAAATGGTGAGAATGCGACAATAGCCGGTGTCTAGGGTCGTAGTGGCGCATCCAACAACATGAGTTTGACCCCGTCGGGGGAAGAATTTCAGTGATTCTAACGAAGGTGGGATTCTATAAAAAACAATGTTATGAATGACCTCCAACTAAAGTGCAATCCTCGATATTCGCGCATGATGATAATGACACTCAACTAGGGACTCTCACTTGTAATGGGAAATATTTATGTATTAAAGGTGCTCCAATTGTAATGCACAAATGTTGTGTATATGTATATGATGGAAATAAAATGTTCAAGACATAAAAATAACGAGCTCCCTAAAGCTCGGCCTCCATATCGCCGCACTCCGAGAACATGGCCCTATTTGATAGTGTAGTCAACTTGTTAGGAGTTTGATATTGTACTTTGCGACCCTTTTACCGAACAACAAGAATTTTTCTAGGAGCTGAGCGATGGCAATTCTGATTTTAGAAACAAGTGGACGCTGAACATAAGATCAATATACCCGCAGTAAAAACTAAGACCAAAATTTAAGGCCCCAAGGCATCAAAAAATTGAAGTCTCTCATTTTTTTTCTCATGTTTACATTTTTCATGTTGAGATTCGCATAGGGTTTGTGGAATCATGATCAGATCACACCGCTAGCATGAGTTCCAAAAATTTGAACTCATCGATATATCATATGTTCATTTATAACGGGATTCTAATTACACATGCAATTCATCCATAATGTTAAGAATGACCTCCAACTAAATTGCAATCCTCGATATTCTCGCATGATGATAATGACGCTCAACTAGGGACTCTCATTTGTAATTGGATTCTAACGAAGGTGGGATTCTATAAAAAAAATGCCCCAAGGGTTAGTCCTTGTTGGGTCTCGTTTTTATAAGTTTTTAATGGAGTAACTTTTGTGACTTGAAATTTATATTTTATTTTATTAAATTAATGGTCAATTTTTTCTTAAACTGCGTGCAACCTCTTTGAATTGGAAATCAAATGGTTAAGGCATAAATCTTGACGGGTTGTGGTGCAAAGTCCGCATCACTATTGGTGTTGAATTGTGCATCATACCAAGAAAAAATCAAATACATATGAAATGAGTTGAATTCAATGATGCTATTTCAAGACCACGTGTAGTATGAGTGCGATGATGGATGATTGCTCAATTAGGAACTTGAAAGACATTTTTTTTCCTTAAAAGTACCACCAATGCAGTTATTTGAAAATTTGTAGGAACCCCCTAATAGATATTTTGTATATTCGAGAATGTTCTATTTACATATTTTTCAATTATCGCTGCCATTTACTTACAAAACTATTGTGCATTCCTGTAACCTTTGATAGTTTTAGAGCTCCCTATCATGATATAAGAAATATATATTTAGAAACACAAACATTCACATATTTGCAATTCACCAAAGTGTCACAAATTAATCGATCGGTTGAAACATGTGATTTTTTATGTAAATAATTTGGAGATGTGTAAGAAAATGTCACCTTGCATGAAATGTGTGCATCAAATGTAGTCAATGCATTTTCCATTGCTTGCATAAAATAATTTATAAGCAAATAGTCCATATGTTAATCATACATTGAGATAATAAGTTATCAGCGTAAAGAAATAGAAAAGTTTAGTATAAAGAATTAAATGACGAAATCTTCATATTAACTTTGCTGAAAAACTATTTATATAGTCAGAAGAAACAATATATAGTACCGAAAACTCCAAAGTGAGCCAGAGCTCGCTTGCTCCCTCTGACTGGATCAGGTTTCATTAGATGTTATCATATTGAGATGTGTATAAGGGGGCGTAAAAGGAGCACTGAATACGTCGTGAACAACCTTCGAAGTATGGAACGGATGGCATGCAGCGTGCGGGAGTCCTTTACATGCAAATGTGTTATGGCTCAGCCAACTGTCCCAAGCGTACGAACTGGATTATGTGCAATCGTATCCCGCATGCAGGGTTGTTGGGCAACACGGTCCGCAATAATTACGCTCACGACTCTGTCACCACGGATACTACATGTAGCTCAAAAGCATAGAATTTTTTAGAAATGATCTTCGTGTAGCTGTACAAAAAATCATATGTTTTGAAAATTCAAAATAGTATTTCACTTTTTTATTTTGAAATTTCAACTATTAGTCTTTTAATTCAAAAAATTATGAAAAAGTATACAAACACATATAGATGTAAACCATGTATGCATAAAGTTTAAAAGAATTATACATGCAGTTTCAAAGAATTATGTTTGTGAAGTTCAGTGCATGAATTACAACGTCAAATGATGCAGGCCCGGGCACACCAACCACTTTTCAGATTTTAATGCTATTTATGTACCAACCGGCTCCCATTAAATATCTACGCAAGCTGCACACAAACTTTCTCATAATTGTACAGTCGTATGTCTTGTACAGTCGTATGTCGTATTTCACCATATTACGATTTCTAGAATTACTGAACTTATGCATTTAACGACATTGGAGAGCAACCTCAGCCAATCATTCACGCGGGGCCCGGGCACCATTCGTCCGCGTCCTATATAGTACTACAGTTTTATCCGTTTATATCGAGTAAAAATATATTGCAGGACATGTTTCGTGATATTTTCCTTAGTTAAATTACCAATTGTATTTCCATGGTATATATGAAATAACATTATGATCGCGTACAGACCAGCTTGGAAGCAAGATTATACGTGTGCATTCTGCTGGAGGGATAGCCTAATGTATACCAACATAGGCGAAATGCAAAAGTTCTCACCTAGAGCTGGTAGAGTAAATGTTTGTCATGTCATTGCATACAGTACAAAAGTACAAAAAACATGAAGCATTTTAGAGTGACATAAGTGGGCTGTGTAAGAGTTGTCACATACCATTTGTGATGAGTTAGAGAAAAGAGAAGAGCATAGAGAAAGTCAACAGGTTGTAAACTTACAATGGCATTATCCCCCAATTTTTTTATGAGAGAGTGAGTTGGGCCAATCAATTATGACTTAGCACGTACTCCACATCAAATTGACGATAGCCTAAGTGTAGGGATAGCCTAAGGGTCTATCTCATTAATACGTGTGCATTCTGCTGGAGAGTACGTATATTCATCTGTTATATGTGAATATTATAAGGATAGTTATAAATTATGTGTTAATGAGATAGACCCTTTCAGTTGGCTCTACTATTAGCTTTGCTCTAACAAAAGCTATTGTCGTATGACTCTCAAATATAAGCTCATGCACTGTAGCAATAATGTGATGTTGTAGAATCACGGTCACTATAGCAAAGTACGGTTCCCTTTCCTTTATAGAACTACGCACTCCACATCAAATTGACGCTCGTTAGCACACAACAATACAGCATGATATGGCGGGGGTGAGGCACATGCTTAATAGATTAAGAGTTCCCTGCCACAACGTATGGAACATAGACACACAGTGCCATACAAAATGGCCCAGACGGGGCAAACTGAATTGAACAACCACATAGGACAAATATTTGAGGCCCCAACGCTGAATCATTTTTATTCTATTCAATTAAGTCATATAAATTTATGGTTTCAGAAAGAAGTTACTAATATTTATATGATACCACATGTATCTAGAAATATACACAAAGTTCTAAGGTAAACCATTTAAGCTTCAATGAATGTCACAATTTTTTATCCAGTTCATAAGTGTAGTAGTTAAGTTTCACAAATGACCAAATTTCAAAGAAGATTGAAAATGTTTTTCCAATGGTTCATTTGAAATTTATCAAATAACTAGATTTCCAAGTAGTTCCCCAAATGGTTTCTTGACACTCCACAAATGTTTGGTATAAAGCTTAAGAGTCTAGCACGTTTCAAATACATTTCCCAATGATTCACTCGATAAATAATAAAATTTATTGGATTTCATACACATTTCAAAAGTAAACTCACAAAAACGACGTGGTTCTATTACATATCTAGAACTATTTTCTGATAAAATTCAGAACCCCAATATGTTCCAAATGTATCTCCAATATGAATTCTCTCGGAATTTCACAACTCCATTGGGATCTCAAACATTTTTCAGCACAAAATTCACAAATGAAATGGTTTCATTATACTGTTTCACAAAATAACCTAGAGTTGATTCAATAAACTTCTTTTCATTTTCAAATGTTTTCACGTAAGTGTCAACCATTTTCACCTCTATATCAGTATATGACCCATTCACATCTATATCTCACAAGATCACATATATAGGACGACTGATGTAATAGTTTAGCGAGTCGTCGGGATAAGCAACCCTAACTTTTTTTTCTGGTCGCCATGGCTTGGCTTTGCGGTACCGGACAGTTAATGTACCATGCGCAGTTGTGTACGCGAAAAAAAACTCACGAACGGTCGAACCCCTACATGTCAGGCGAATCGATCTGCGATTTTTTTGATTTAGAATCGATCTGCGATCATCTAAAAAAAAGAATCGATATGCGATCATCATGCAGATTGCAACGTCACTAGTAGAAACAGAGGCTTCGTGCGGCCTTTTTGCACCGGTTTGACAGGAACCGGTACTGAAGGGGGCTTTAGTACCGGTTCCAGAGTGCGAGGCGGCCGGCAGGCAACCGTCCCGGTTGGTGCGGACCTTTAACACCGGTTGGTAATACCAACTGGTACAAAAGGGTTGGGCCAGGCAGCTGCAGTGGGGGGCCCCATCGTCGTTGGATCACAAAAACGCATTTAATTTGGCAAATTACTTTCAAAAAATCGACATAAACTCATTTAAGGGTTATTTACTTCCTCCTCTCATCGTCGTTGTCGGAGTCGGGGTCGGAATCGGAGCCGTGGCCGTCGTCGTGAGGAGGATAGAAATTATTTCAGTGCGACGGCGCGTAGATCGATAAATGCCTGCGGAACCGAACAGACGGATGTAACGCTTCGTTCGTAAAATGACTACACATTTTATAGATTATATTCGCAATGTTGACATCCTGTGACTGCACTTGACGTCCAGTTGAAATTACATGCCTGTAAATGTTCACCACGTCATTTGATGCACCTTGACGCGTGTAGTACAAGTGTCGGACAGTTGATGTGAATTGATGGTTTTGTCAAATTGACTACAGTTGAACAGTTTGACCAACATTTAAACAAGTTTAAAATATAAAAACGAAAAACTAATCAATTTGAATTCCTAGATATGATTGATAGGATGGCATATTTGAATTCCTCTCTTTTTTCTAATCAATTTAGACATTTTATTTGTCAAATTTTGATTTACGGATTTAAAGATATGAATTATTTCATATTAAATATTATTACATAATCATTGTTATTTATTCAAAAATATTATTACATAATCATTGTTATTTATTCAGAAAATATATTACATAATCATTGTATTTATTCAAATAAATTTTGAAAATTTAAACAATAACGGATTTAAAGATATGAATTATTCCTTATTAAATATTATTACATAATCACTGTTATTTATTCAAAAATATTATTACATAATCATTTTATTTATTCAGAAAATATATTACATAATCATTGTATTTATTAAAATAAATTTTGAAAATTTAAACAATAAGATCATATGTGAGTTGCCCGATTTTGACCCTATACTGAGTTCTTTTGGCCGGGAGGTGAGACACTGCCGTGTAGATACTTTGGGATTGCTGCTAGGTTTGCGACAAGCCCCGGCGGCTGGAGGTGCAGCCACTTCTGGATCGTGCTGCAGCACGGGTTCCACCTTGGAAAGGCATGATGTTCAATGGGGCTGGGTGGCCGAAACTTGTCAACTTGACGCTGACAGCAATTCTCACTTACTGCATCACCTGCTTCGCCCTTGATAAGTGGGCTATCCAGCGCATTAACAAAATCCGCGGAAGTTTCCTTTGGGCCGGGGATGAAGAGGCGCATGGCGGGAAGTGCCTTGTCAATTAAGTTTGTTCTTCCAAACAGCTACTTCCAAACAGCTAGGACGACTGGGGATAAAGGATATCGTGGCGTTCGGACGAGCACTTCGTTTACATTGTTTTTTTTTTGAAACGAGACAAAAGCTTTGCATTTTATATTGATATATGAGAAACAAACATGATACGGCCGAAGCCAAAAGAAAAAGTGCCATACAGGTCAGGGCCTACTAAACGAGAGTAAAGTGTCCCCACGAGTATCCAGATCATCCTATTCCGTCGAGTCTCTCAGAAAGATAAATCGTCATTTCTTCAAAATGCAACTATGTGGCGCGGTCTAAGATCAGGAAGCAGATCAGACGGAGACGTCCAGCGCCGCCGGTGGAGGGAAGTCACTTCCCCCTGGGCCAGCGAGGCCAATCAAAGCTTCATCGGTTGCCGTCATAGACGGCAATTTCAGCCCGAAGAGGGTACTCAACCCGTCGATTGCCGATGCAGAGAACAGACTTGTAGGTGTTCGTAAATTCTTTCCTAGCCTTCACCAGGGGCATATCTCCAACGTCGAGCCCCATTTTCTTGTGGAGGACACGCTACGCTTTGTCGACCGCTGGGAGTTGTGGCTTCACTGTGAGCCTGCTGCTGCGACGGTCGGGGGTGGGCGGGGCCACAGGAACACGTGGCATCGCCGGAAGAGGCGTGGGCAGCAACGGCATAGTCGGTAGGCTGAACAGATCAGCGACACTGAGTATCGTGGTGCTTGATGAGCACTTCGCTTACATTGGCTCTAGTTCGAGTGGGTGAGCGCCCCAGGCCATGGAATGGCTACAAGGTGCCTTGTGATGACACTGACTGCTGCCTGTTCACGGCTTGTACCTTGATTGCCTTGTGCAATGGAGAAATGATCTTTTGTGAGTCTCGGTGGCTGCAGGGCAGCAGGGGGGCCTCGCCGAGGGAAATTGCACCTGAAATCTTTCCCCTCGCGTGGCGCAAGATGCCGACGGTGCAGGAGGCATTGACTGACGGCAGGTGGATGACAGGGCTTCAGCGCATTTCGACAGACACACCCAACTACAACAGTTCATCAACCTTTGGCAGAGGCTGCAGCACGTCAATCTAACGGACGGAGGAGATGAAATTCGATGGTGTCGTGTATCCTCCGGGATTTACTACGCCAAGAGAACTTACCAAGATCAATTTCTGGATTGTATCCCCAAGCCTGCTTTAGCCAGGGTCTAGAAACTGAAAGTCTAGCAGAAAGTGAAATTCTACCTCTGGCTGTTGTTGCAAAACAGGAATTGACTTGCGATCGTCTGGCAGCAAGAAGATGGCCCTATGCAAGTGAAGGCTGCTTTTGGGACCAGGTGCGCGAATCCGCTTAGCTTGTCCTGCTTGGATTCTCTTTTTTTTGAAATTTAAAAACCAACTAGACGTGCTGCACAGCACAATCGCTGGCCAGCATACCGATTACAAAAGCAGGGGCTGCGTCCACCCAAATGGATGATGGAGCACTGTCCTCATAGCCAAACTTAGCCAAACTATGGGCTACTTTATCCTCCTTGTGCAGATGGCCCACATTGATTACAGAAAACGAAATCTGCTGAATCAAAGTGCAGATGGCATAGCTACGAGCTTCACGGAAAGGATGCCAGTATCAGCCAACTCGTATCCTCCTTGTTTGATTGCTGTAATCAATGTGTTGCAGTCAGACTCGAAAATTACTTTGAAGAAGCCCAGATCTGCCGTGGCCTCCATAGCAGCAAGACATGCTTCAGCCTCTCCTTGAAGGGCGCTCCTCAGGTGATGCAGTTTACCTGCGCCTCCCGCGATAAATTCTCCCGTGTCAGAACGGATAGCAAAGCCATAGGCCCCATCTTGATTTTCCTTCACAAATGATGCATCAAAATTGATTTTCACGCAGCCAGCTGGTGGGGGTTTCCATCGGCATTCTGGACGTTCCGCTAGACATGCTGGTCTTTCCTCGGAGACAAACTCCTGCCAGTGTTTGTTGATATGCTGGCATGTATCTGCAGTTGGTTTCAGAACCTCACCCGCATTCACTTTGTTTCGTGTATTCCACCAGTCCCAAAGGGTCACCACCACATTCGCCTGCTGTAGCTTTTGGTAGGCTCTGAATCCTTTCCAAAACAGGAATTGCACATGCGATCGTCTGGCAGCAAGAGGATGGCCCCACGCAAGTGAATGCTGCTTTTGCGACCAGATGCGCGAATCTGCTCGTCATGTCCTGCTTGGATGCTCTTTTGCCAAAGAGGTTTGGCACTTGGTCTCGGACCTCGAACCGCGAGTCGCTGGTGTCGCCCTATCTTCTAATTATACCAAGGGAGTGGTGGAAAAAAAAGCCTCGAACTGTCGAACCCCTACATATCAGGCGAATCGATCTGCGATTTTTTGATTTAGAATCGATCTGCGATCATCATGCAGATTGCAGCGTGTTCACAAAGGAATGAGATATCTACTCCGTTCCCTTCCATTCCATTCCATTCCATATAAACACACCTAGACTCGAACCACAGCTATATAAATCTTGCTCCGACATCCACGCAAACCACGTCCGAAACGTGCCGGATCGAGATCGCGCGAGAGAGAACGGCGGCGTAGCTAGTTAGGATGCCGTATCCGTACGACAGGAGAGATGACGCGGGCTGCTGCGCCGTGCTCACCGTGATCGGATCCCTGGTGCTCGCCTTGGTCGGCGTGATCATGTTCTTCGAGCTCGTAGGCAACATGAAGCCGCACTACTCCGTCGCCATCGACTCCGTCTCCGGCCTCGACGTCGGCCTCGTCCGCAACCACACGCTGGAGGACCCGCTCTTCAACGTCACCGTCCGGGTCAACACCAGGGGCTTCCTCCGCCGGGACTGCGTCACGCCGGACTCGGTCGTGGAGGTGTCCTACGCGGGCGTCCCGCTCGCCGCCGGGCGCGCGCGGCGGTCCTGCGCCAGGCCGTATACGTCCAGGCGGCAGCGCGTCGAGGCCTGGGGCGCCGACGTGCGCGTCCCCGGGTTCGTGCTCGACGGCCTCGCGGCGGACGCGCGAGGCGGAGTGCAGGTGTTCGACGTCACCATCCGGATGCCGTCGACCCATGATAGCCACGAAGAGGGGACGCTGGTTACGTGCACGGGCCTGCGCGCCGGGGACGCCGCCGCCTTGCGGTCTCCGTGCCAAGTGTCCAACGTCCACACCGTCATGCCGGTGTACAGCGACGTCCATGGCGGCGGCGCCAACTGAATAGATTCATCTCTAGAGATCGATATCATTCAGCACTTCAGCAGATGCAAGGGTTTTTCTCTCGTCATGTGTAGAGATTCTGTAAGATTTGCTGTTAAAAAACTCTAGTGGTTTTATTTGTTTCTGAAGGTAAATTGATCGACAGTACGTAGTATCACGTCGAGAATTGTGTGTACCTAAATCGGCAGTATGTCTCTTGACTCCTTGTCACAGGTACGGCTAGCGGCCCGATTGAGCTCTCGGCATCTTGCTGCTCTACGGAGCTGTTTGAAGGGTTTCGTTAGCTCTACATGACGTTCGTGTCCAGTTAATTTTTTTGTAGGATCGTAGCGATAAACTAGCGAATGTAAAACGTGCCTGCCGTGTGCATTTTGTTTAGAGGAAAGGAACCTCATAAATGGCCGCCAATATCAGTTAAGAATTTTTTAAGTCCGATCAATTTTACATCGGCAACAGGTACTCGCAGAACAACAGGACGACCCTTTTTTAGATAAAGGGTTTTATTACTTGAAGGTTAAGCATTACACCCGGACTCTGCATATCAATGTACACAGCCGCAATCCAAGTGCAAAAATAAAAAAGAGTGTTTAGCACTAGACGAATTACAATCATGAAGTGAATAAAGTAGATCGCCAGCACTGAAGATGAACACGACCGTCTATGGAGGACCAATCCGGCGATCAAGCGACCATCCAAGTCGGGTAAAAATATCACTCACCACCTCTTCCAAACATGCACATGCCTCCGTAAAGAGGTCTCGATGACCCTCCCGTTGTAAGGTGGACCACGAACGGAAAATACTTGTGCACCTGTAGAGTACCTGCAAACGAGAAACATCCTCGTCATTTCTACTTAGGCAAAGCGACCATATAACGGCTGTAAAAAATAGACGACCCTTATTGCTATAAGAAATAGGAACACCAGGAAATGATTTGAACATTGAATCGCGCCAGACAGTAACAAAGTACTACCTCCGTAATTCAAAATAGGACGTATATTTTTAATAAAAAGTCAAAATAGTTTAATTTTGACCAGTCTTACAGACAAAAATATGAATATCTATAATACCAAATTAATATCAATAGATCTATGAAAAATATATATTTCGTACTATGTTTATTAGATCTTGTAAATGTTCACATTTTTTGTCTATAAGCTTGGTTAATATTACACTACGTTAAATTTTGACTGAAAATATACACCTTATTAAAAAATGAAGATAGTAATAAACACCAGAACTAAATTAGAAACAAACACAATGACATTATCCAACACGCAACACCAAAGGAAGATAAGGTAAAAAAAAAAACCAAGAGATGAGGTGGACAAGTTTATGCAGTAATCATTCTTGTTACAGTATTCCAGCTGTATATCGGTTCGAAGACTTGTATACCAGATGTGCCATCCTCCTACCTCCTGAAGTATAATTAAGTCTCTGAAACCCATTTCTATGAAGTTTTGCCCAAGTGTTAACGAAACGACAAGCCAATAAAATAACATGGGTGGGGTCTCTGGGACTAATTCTTTGAAAACAAAATTTATTCCATGTTTTCCAAATAGACCAAAACGCACATAACGCCTTCATATAAATCTCTAGAAAATAGTAGGAATGGATGTGATACCTATAGTAACACTAACCATATTCCATACATACTTCACCACTAAATAAAAACAACAAGTGATCAACAGTTTTGTTCTTGTAATAATCCTCACATCGTTCCATTTTTATCCACCCCCTTTTGAGCATATTTTCTTTTGTCATAATTATTTGTCCGATAACTAACTAGCAAAAACCTTCACCCGTACGGAAACTTGCATAGAAATCAAAAAGTAATACATAGACTTAACATAAAACTTTCCAAATTTTGTCAACAATCACTCGACCCTATCCGGATTGTCAAACAGCTAGACCAGACTACAAACATCCAATAGGTTCAACCACATGTCTTTAGTTTCGTCTCTTAGAAAATGCATAAATTTAAGATAATCAAAACCACGACAAAAAGAGTATTATAACATTATGACTGAAGAATAAACTATAGAGACGTGGGAAACTTCGACAAACGGGCTTATTACCCACCAAAATGTCCTCCAAAAACCTGGTATGTCGACCATCTCCTACTATACACTTGCAACAACTATAAAACACATCTTTAACAACAACCAGACCTGAGTGTGCTTGATTTGGTTTACATCGAGCTAAAGTACAATATTTCAAATACTTTGCTCGAACCAAATCTTGCTAGATCCCCTCCTCATTCTACAACATCCTAATCCATTTACAAAGCATACTCGAGTTCTTGATATGCAAGGCCGGCCCATAGGCCGGGCAACATGGCGACCGTCCGGGGCCTCAGAATAAAAGAGCCTCTATATAATATTGAAGTAATTAATTAATCGTTGTAGTACTATTTTCCATTACATAAAAAATATTTAAATACCAAAAATATCAGTTTGCAGGAGCAACTTGACACAAAGGGCCAATATTGTGTACCACGTAAAAAACCAATCTGATCAACAACCATGAGTTTTACTTAAACTCTTAGTATCTCTTAGGAGACGTTGGCGTAGGTGGACGAGTTGGCCGGGTCGAAGAGCCGCTGCTTCTGCTTGTAGCACCCGCCCTTCACGCAGGGGCGGCACTGCACCCACATCGTGTCGCTGCCGGTGTCGAACACCACCGTGTACCGCGACGCCGGCGTGCCTAGCCCCACCGTGAACACGTAGCTGCCCGTGGTCAGCTTTGACGCCGGCAGCGACGGGGAGGTGCTCTTCTTTGGGACATGTGCGGCGCGCTTCGTCAGTTTGCCTGTCATCGCACGGCGCTGGATGGACTCGATGCGGTTCTGGTCGGCGGCGAGGATCTCCGCGTGGGACGGCGGCACCCCGTGCACCTTGGCTAGAGGCGAGCATGGTCCGGGCCGGTGGACGAGCTTCATCCTCCCCGGCGTCGCGGTGCTGGGCTCGTGCTCTGAGTTTTCAAGACATGTTGGGCTTGGTGTCAGAAAATCCAGAATTTTGCACTTAACTAGAGAAATCAATCGATGCGGAATTCGGATGGAAATGGAGTAAACTTGAAAAAAAATTCAAGCATGGTCAAGAACAGTAGTTAGGTAGATGATGGATGATCATGAATTCATGATTCATGAGACCGGGAATTAGCAATTAACCTTGCGGAGTGGGGCAAGACGCGGCGTGGAACAGAGAGTCTACGTTGAGCAGCACGTGTTCATCGGAGTTCCCTGCGTCAGGACGAGCAGCAGCAGCAGCCCCGATCCCGAATGCGGCGAGGACGGCGGCGGCAGCAACCAGGCGAACGAGGCTGCCGCAGCGAGAAGACGAGACAGTGGCGGCCATGGCAGGACCGCCGGCGGTCGTCACGTAGCTAGCTTGGGGGCCGGTGAGTTGAGGGGACACGAACAATCACATAGCTCATATCCTGTGCCATATATAGTCTGATGCTACGTTAATCGGGGACTCTTCTGTACTGACTAATAAGCGCTGTGTCCACAACTCCACATTACTAATGTGCTGATCGATCTCCCGGTGCTGCGCCCCCACCGGCGGTGTCTGCTCGCATGTCGCTGCCGGTTGCCCCCACCGTTGAGCGGTACCACGCGTCTCGACTCACGCCGCGCGCGAGGAAGCTTCGGCCGCCTCCAGATACTGGTGAGTGGTGACCAAATGAGAATGATCGAGGCACGCCAGGTTTGAAGTCTTACTACATTTTGAGCTTTTCACCATGCAACGACCAATTCGTGCATAATAACCGAATCAGTCACCCGCGCCTTTTTCCTCGAGAATATTAGCCACCGCTACAGCCGACTACCTGAAAGATTAGGCCATTTACGACCAGGCACAAACAGTACTTGGTCGTTTTTTAGTACAAGCAAAATTTGCGTTTTTTTTGGAGCCCGTCCAGATTTTGGATACGCAAAAATTTGTACTAACAAAACCGATTTTGCTCTATTTCTCACATGAATATGTAATCTCAAATTGATCCGTAATTTAACACCAATATGAATCAAATATATTCAGTTTTAACATAATACTTCCCCGCAACAAAAATACAATACAACAATGCAGTTCAAATTACGACACTAGATCAAACCCAATATATTCGACAAATAAAATGGGGACCGAATTTAACAAATGGTCTATTTTGCTCTATTTTTCCAACGTGGCGATATCGCACCTAGTTGGATATCCACCAACTATCATGACCGCTGAATTTGCATCCAACGAACGATATGATTCCTACTAATTGATGCATTGATAAAACAAAAAATCACGTTAATCCGTGTTTTTAATTTTTTGTTAATGCATGTTCAGAAATTTCTTGTTAAGACATGAATCCAGAAAAAAAATCCATAAATCCGAAAATTATTGCTAATGCATTGATATTTGAATAATAATTAATAATTTGTGCACAGATCGTAAAATAGTTGGACGTCCCAGATAAGCAGGGGACATCCAACATGATGTGGAGTTACATTTTCCCTATTTCTCACATCAACATGTAAACTAAAATTGATATGTAATTTAACACCAATATTAATAAAAATTATTTAGTTTTAACATAAGACAGTACAACAATGTAGTTCAAATTACAATACTAGATCAAACCAGAAAATGCAAATGGAGCCCGAGCTCCAAGGAGCTCGATTGATTTTTTTTAAAATCAGCACATTTTAGTTTCAAAAAATCGAGAAAAAAATCCCGGATGTAGATTGTTTCAAGATCTACAACCGGGGTAAAATTTGAACTCAAAATTCGTTATATTTTGGGCTACACATAAAAGACAAACTGGGTAAAAATTTATGTTTTTGAAACTGTGTACTATTCACCACCCGGATCCACTCATTTGTCATTTTTGCCCAACCCACAATACAATGGATTTTGAGTTTAAAAAAATCACAGTGGTAGATCATATCACTATCTACATCTAGGATGTTTTTCCCGATTTTTGTAAACTTTCAAATATCATTTTCGATTTTTTTTTAAAAACAAGCTCCCTGGAGCTCGGAGCCATTTGTCCAGATCAAACCTAATATATTCAACAAACAAAATGGGGACCGAATTTAACAAATGGTCTAAATTTAAGAAAGTCCAAATTGCACATCAATGTAAATGACCAAATAGAGACATCAATGTAAATGACCAAATAGAGAATCTTCCGGTATACCACCAGAAGCTTTAACCCGCAATAACTATTTTTGGAAGCGACAAAATTACCCGTCTTTGATCTCCACGGTTAAGAGGCCAACATCGCTCGTAGCAGTTGGATCTTCATAAGTGGGGCCTAACAGTACGCTGATAACTGAAGGATCTGACAATGCCGCTGAAGATGCAGCGTATATGACAGACTGACAATACGATCCTCCCAAAAAAAAATTTAACTGGACACAAGCGTATAAACCACGAGTAGAGCTAACGTACCGTTCAAACAGCTCCGCATAGCAGCAAAAGGTCGAGAGCTCGAGTGGGACGGTAGCTAGCTGTGTGACAACGAGTCAAGAGATTACCGACATATTTTACTACTGTCGCTCAACTATGTACGTTCAGGAACAAATAAAAGAGTAAATGGTACTGCTGGTCACACAACTCGTCCGCTATGTGCACTTAAATCACATAACTGGAGAACGGGATTTTTTGGTCACACAACTGGATTTTTGTTGCACGCAGGTCACAAACCCCACATGTCAGTCCGTTTTCCGTTGCAGGAGTGCTGACGTGGACACGTAATTTTGCAGAAAACCCCCTATATTTTTGAACATTTCGCAAAAACCCCCAAATTTGGGTCCAATTACAGGGTTTTTTTTGTGAAATGTCCAAAATATAGGTGTTTTCTGCAAAATTACGTGTCCACGTTAGCACTCCTGCAACGAAAAACGGACTGACATGTGGGGTTTGTGACCTGCGTGCACCAAAAGTCTAGTTGTGTGACCAAAAAATCACGTTCTCCAGTTATGTGACTTAAGTGAACATAGCGGACGAGTTGTGTGACCGACAGTGCCATTTACTCCAAATAAAACTAACAGCAAAGCTGAGAGAATCTCTACCCTAGTACCCTGACAATAGGGAGAAAACTCTTGCACACCCTGCATTTTCGTGTCACTCTTGCAAATCGACACGTTAAAGTCAGTTGCCAATGCCCAGTCCGTGTAAGTGGAGCTGAAGATGTTAACACCTACTCTTCCTTTGCCCAAGAGCAAAACGAGTCTGGCAAAACCTAGCGGGACAAACGGTCTTTGAATATCTTCTGAGTTTCGAGCAGTCGTCAGAGCCGATCCTCGGGAAGTGATCACTGCTGGAACTTATGCAATCTTTTGCTGGTACCTATGGTGGGAACGAAGACAAGTTTTCAGAGGCAAGCATGCCCAGCGTGAGAGAAGATCGGCAGTGGCGATTAGTTCTCTGATAGCGAATTATCCAGCAGCTCATAAACCGCGAGCGAAACCAAAGAAACTGTGCTAGACTAAACCGCCTTCAGACTTTGTTAGTGGATGTTGATGCTTCTTTTGATGAGGACAACCTGCAACGGGGGCTGTTATTCGAGACAGCCAAGGGCAGTTTGTGGCGGAATGTAATACAAAGATCGAGCATGTCGTTGATGCGCTGTTAGCAGAAGTACAAGCACTAAAACAAGGCTTGGGCCTTGGGAGTCATAATCAACTCCGACTGTATGGAAGTTGTGGAGACTATGAAAAACAGAGCTGTGAGCCATGGAGTAGCAGGCTAGCAGCTGCGATTTTTGATGACTGTTATCATATTGCGTGTGGTTTCATCAAAATTTCTTTCGAGCATGTACCAAGGGAAGTAAATGTAGTGGCCCATGAACTGCGAGACCGGCCAGGAGCTCTCCTCCTTCTGTCTGGATGGATTACCCTCCTGGTTTCATTTTACAATTCCTACTAGATGATGTAACTTTGATTCATAATGAATAAAGTGTGAAAAAGTCGTCAAAAAAGAGAAAACTCTTGCAGTGATCGTCATCTTTCAGATAAATCTATTCAGTTCGCGCTGCCGCCATGGACGTCGACGGACGCCGGCAGCAAGGCGGGGTCGACGTTGGACACGGCGCACGGAGAGCACAAGGTGGCGGCATCCCCGGTGCGCAGGCCTGCGCACCACACCAGCGTCCCCTGGTAATGGCTGTGGTGGCTGGACGGCATCCAGACCGCGACGTCGAACGCCTGCACCCCGCGCCGCACGTCCGCGGCGAGGCCGTCGAGCGCGAACCCGGGGACGCGCACGTCCGCGCCCCAGGCCACGACGCGCTGCCCCTTGGACGTCCACGGCCTGGCGCAGGAACGCCCGGTGCTCCCGGCGGCTAGCGTGACGCCGGCGTACGACACCTCTACGACCGAGCCCGGCGCGACACAGTCTCGGCGGAGGAAGCCCCTGGTGGTGACGCGGAGGGTGACATTGAAGAGCGGCTCGTCCAGAGTGTGGTCGCCGCCGGCCGGCCGAGTGAGGCCGGAGACGGAGTCGATGGCCGCGGAGTAGTTGGGCGCCATGTTGCCCACGAAGTGGCCTAACAGGGCCCCCGCGAGCACGGCGAGCACCAGGGACCCGATCGTGATGAGCCAGCGGGGGCAGAACGGGTCTTCTCTCCTGCAGTAAGGGCATGGCATCGTGCGTGCCGTTCTCTCTCGCGCGATCTCCTGTACGTTGCGGGCGTTCATCGATTAGGTGGCTATACCTATATACGCGGGTTCTAGATGTGCTCATGTGGAACGGAACGGAACGGGGATCGGTTGAAACGTGATCCCACCGCAAAAGAAAAAAAATGTCTTTAACTGATGTAAGGAGTATGCTACCGACGCGGAAACAATAAACGAGAGATTCCCAGAGCGAAACAGAGCCGACAGACGCGGCCAACTGGTGTAAGTCAGCTCGCGCCGCCGTCCTTGACGCCGGACCTGGGCTGCGACTCGACATGGGAAGCAGCGCACGGAGATCGCAAGGTTGCGGCGTCCCCGACCCGCAAGCCTCTGCACGAGAAGACGAACACCTGCACCCCACGCCTCGCGTCCGCGGCGATGCCGTCGAGCGCGAACCCTGGTCCCTGGGACGCGCACCGCCGTGCCCGACGCCACGACGCGCTGATCTATGTAATACTTAGGGCTGGGGCAGAGCGTCTGCACGGGCCCAGTGGCGAGGGAGACGCCGGCGTAGGTGACCTCCACGGTGGCGCCGGCACCCACGCACGAGCGGCTCAGGATGCCCTGGGAGATGACGCGGACGGTGACGCTGAAGAGCGGGTCTCGGGTGGAGTTGCCGCCGAGGTGGTAGTCGAGGCCGGAGACGGCGTCGATGGCGGCGGTGTAGGGCACTAGGGCGACGTCATGTATTCATATGCCCACACGAAGGGAGTGAGGACGATGACCGGCGCGGCGAACACCAGAATGGCCCATGGCTTCTCTTCGTCGTCCTTCCGGCCTGACATCGTCGATCGCCTGGCTCGTCGTCGTTCTCGCTCGCGTTTTCCGGTATGGTGCAGCTTTGATTCGCTAGCTATATGCAGGATTCACGAATGTACAACTGATAAGGGTAGGCTAAAGCTTGTAATGTTCATTTTCGAGGCTAAAGGCTTTGTTTTGGATTGGGCCTTAGATCAACTCATGGTTTCGAACTGAAGGCCGGCCACACAGTGGCGACCTGGCCCAGCTCGTGCTTCTTGGTGCAGCCTAAAAAATTGACGATTTTCCAGAAGAAAAAGCTTCTAGGGACGCTACTATTCCCTCCATACCAAAATATAAAATGTTTTAAATATTTAGCATTTTTATACGGATTTATATAGACGTGTATGAGTGTGTAGATTTACTCATTTCAATCTGTATGTAGTCCGTACTGAAATATCTAAAAGATTTTATATTTTGATACGGAGATATTACTTACAATGTGTTGACACGACAAACTTTTCAATCAGCTCTTGTCAGACCTCGAAGCGCTACCACTTACTATAGAACAGGTGATAGATTGATGTGAATGAGTGAAACTTATTTGAACATTTCAAATGAAGAGAAGTTTCTGAGAAGCAACTCTAGGTTGTTCTGTGAAATAGAACACCGAAACTATATCTTTTGTGAAATTTGTGCTGAAACATACAATAGATTTGTGAAAGTGAATCGCTTGGAAAATATTTGGAACATGCCCGAGTTCTGAATTTTATGTTAAAACATGTTAGGGATATGTAACACGTTTTTGTCGATTTGAACTTGAAGTATCTACACGTAATTTTACCCAAAAAGAACACGTTGCCTCGTAGTATTGATGAGGCCAATAAGATCGTGTGCCCTCTTAATTGACCGCATGTAAGATACCACACATGTATCGATGATTGCATCTTTTATCAAAACAAGGATGAAGAAAAAACACCACAACATCTTTTATCGGAGAAGCCCCTTGTGGTGCCCCGAGGGTGGTGTTGACGATCGGGTCGTCCATAGTGTGGTTGCCCCTCCCTCGAGGCCGGAGACGGTATCGATGGCGGCGGAGTAGGGCGACGTCATGTTGCCTACGAGGTCGAACGGCCGGAGACCTATCTACTTGTCAAAGAAAATTTCAAACGGCCAAACGAGTGTGACTAAAAATGGTGCGAAATTTGGTCTAAAATTAAGAAATTAGCAAGGGCGGACGCAAGTTAAGCGTTGTGGGGGCATTGGCCCCCTCTCGATTTTCAGTCGTACTTATATATATCGGATAGGATTAAGCAAATGCCCCCGGTCAGCCCAGCTATAGCCCTCCCAGTGGCCTACTCCGTATCTGGCCCAACCTTTTTTATCAAATCCCAGGAAGAAGAGAAAGGCTGGTTAGCTTTGCTAAACCAGTTTGGCATGTTTCGGACTGAGGCTACAGCGCAGGGCAGGGGCAGGGGTCCAGGCGATCGTTTCGACGCTTCGACGCCTCGACGGTTCGTCTCTGGAGTCTGGAGAACGCGAGCAGCTGAGCAGAGCAGGGGAATCGCCGTCACGCCCGCTCTCCGCCAGGCCCTGGCGCGCTGCCCTCTCCGCCAGATCGCCACCGCCAGTCCGCCGCGTGCCCGGCCGGCCGGCGCCATCGATTGCAGGTAAGTACAGTACTCATCTCAACCGATAAATATTAGGGCTTTCCAATTTGTGGTATGATCTTTTGTATCTGGTTCTCTTGATCTTTTCCGTCTCAAATCAAATCTATACTGGTACGGTGGTCTAAATTTAGTGTTGTGGAAGTAATTTGACATACTAGTATACTACCAAATCCTAAAATTTGGGAATTTTCTATGCGATGCAGTGAGGACCTGAAGCTGCCCTGACTAATTTTCTATGCACATGCACTTTTATTTGTCTGCTACTACTAGCATATGACCTTATACTGATTGTGTCTCACAATTGGAATTTTCTTGAGCATGAACTTTCCCTCTATATAGATAATATACTCCATGATACAAGGTTTGCTAGCCTGGACAGTATTGGTGATTTAGCTAAACTCATGGTTGATACAAGTAAGCATCTCTCCTATCCATTGGTGTTTCGACTTTTGAAGTTAGTACTAACTCTTCCTGTTCCACTGCCACCGCACTGCCACCGTAGAGAGATGCTTTTCAGCTATGAAGATTGTAAAGAACGCTTTGCGTAATAAAATTGGGGATGATTATTTAAGCCATAGCCTCATTTGCTATGTGGAAAAGGGATTGCTGGACACAGTTACAAATGAAGTGATCGTTGATCGTTTTCATAAGATGAAAAATCACCGTGGGAGAAATGAAATGTAATGGTTTATTTCTTACACATTTTCTATGTTTATCACCTCCATTAGTAGTTGTATGGCTGATCATAACATGTGTCACTGTTTTCTATTCGCAGGTAACAATATTTATTTGCAAGACAAATGATATTCTCATTTTTACAACCTATGAACTATTTGGATATTTGTATTTTTGTTCAAAAAGGTGTGTACGCTTTATTAGTAAACTTGTCATATTGACATATTGCTATTGGATGAAGTGTTCTGTTAATATATATATCATATTTGGACATTTATAGGCTTTGTGTAGTTACGTGCTGGTGATTTTCTCAAAAAAAAAGTGTTGGTCATTTTCCTGTACATGTATGCCCCCGTCCCTTTTTCCCCTGGGTCCGCCCTTGGAAATTAGCATCGACGAAACTTGAGATCGGTCACGGGAAGAGAACATTGTAACTTAGTCGTCGACCGCATATATATTTTTTGTACTTTTTATCTCAAGATCGAAACACGATTGTGTAGTAGAGATGGGATTAGGGGAACCACTCTAACGGAGGTGAGGACAAACAAGGACATGCTCACACGTGTGACACATTACATGAGTTCCTATGCATGTGCATGGCCTGGTACTGCGGAAACGGCCGATTAGACTGTTTATAGCTAGCTTACTTTTGAGCTGTTTTATTGGGCTGTATTAATATTTGTGTGCTAAAAATATTAATTTGACTCAGCTAACCAAACGGCTCGATTTTTTATCCAGCTGGATCGGCGAGCCAACCAAGCATGCCAGAATGAAAGAACTCCGTATGACATGTTTTCTGGCCGACTGGCCTTCCCAAGTTAAGAGTAACTGTGTATCAATTTCCTAGATCGATGGCTGCTTGAATTCTGCGCAAGTTACGAAGAGTTTCGAGTCCGTAGATATGCCTGTATCAGCTATTTCGATCTGTGCGCATGCATGCAGCCAAATACGCGTGGTAGGTGTGTGCTAATATTGCATTTAATTTGCATGCGTAATCCCTCTGTATTTTCCTCCTATATAAGACATACTCCTGTATACTATGCATCGATCCAACAGGAACAGGTAGCTGTCAATCGTCGTAGCCAGAGCCATGGCGCAAGCCAAACCCAGACTAGATGGCGCCCAGACCAAGACCAGCACCGAGCCCCGGTTGTTCGACGCCGCTGAGCCCGTTGCCCCGACTGACGGCGACGTGCTCACGCCCGTCGGCGTTGGCGTCGTCGATGAGCACCACGATTCTAGGGCCAAGATCGTGGAGGCGCTGGCGACTGTGACGAACGACGCCGCCACTGGGGACAACCCGTCAAGCGGTCCGATCCCGTTGCCGTTGTCACTGGACAGGCACAGGCCATCCCCGGCGGGGTCGCCGAACAGGCCGAGACGGCGGAGGATGTTTGGGCGAAGGTACAAAGTAGTAGTAAGCGCTACTGCGCTAACATGCATATCGATATTTTTCTTACTCCCTCCGTTCGGAAAAGGATGTCACAAGGATGTCACAAAAATGAACTATAGATAGACCATTTTTGTGACATCCTTTTCCGAACAGAGGGAGTACATTACTACATATACATCTGTCGATCTGCGCCGAATTGACTTGCATATCTCTGCATGTGTGTCTTATCAGGTGTGTGACATTGGCTTCGTCAAGGAAGTGTGGTCCCGTGAAGATGTGCAACGCGACCGGGCTGTCCTCCTTGAAGCGCTCGAGAAAATCGATCTCTCCGATTGCGACGAAGACCAGTGGCGGCTCTAAAAACATAATCCCTTCTCGCATGTTTGTTTGGTTCACCGGTTAGTTGTGCCATGCAAGCATGCGTGATGGTCTTTGGAGTTTCATTGCTGTGCTAGTTTCTTATTCTTGTGTTAAGTCTTGCTTTCTTCGGTTAGATCGAGAGTCCAGTGCACTTAGTGCTGATCTGCTGTATTGCTGTGAACCCCTTTTACTTCAAGTATCAGGGCAGATCGAGTCAAATAAAAGGGTCCAACGACCTGGGAAGAAGTGTATTTTCTTCTTCTTGTTGAACTTTCACCATGCATGCAAGCGTTTCCGTGTGTGCTGAACTGCTGATCGTGTTGTCACCTTTGAGTTCAACATGAAGGTTTTCTTTGGATGGTCGACTACAAAACAAAGTTGTGATAACTAAATGTTCGGTGACCTGTTCAACTAGTAGTCACCATCATCATCACCTCTACTATAAAAATGAAGCAAGGGGGGTTGATCCAGCAGATGTTTATCGTATAACTAATGTATCCTACGGTGAATACGGACGTATCGGACGAACTGTTTAAAAATTATTTCGTTTTGAAATTGGCAATTTGAAAAATTAATTTGCAGGTTAATTAACATAATGTATTAATGGGCTAATGGCCGAATAATTGAATTAACCAAACACTACCAGAATAGAGAGCGCCGGTTTGTCTCCCAAGCTTCATGGAGATACATATTTATATGATCGACACATTTAAAAAGTTTTTGTTGAAACATACTTTGCATTTTGAGCTCTATAAAAATTATAAATTCATGGCCCTAGAAAGAAAACAAAACATAGGAGGTGTTAATTTACCAATGGATGGTTGGATGCTGCATGGTCCAACGTGCGCGTTGAGTATAAATGGATAGGACCCAGATGGCGTCAATACTGTACGGCCTTTTAAGCTCGGTAAAGATTTAGCTGACCTCACGACTTTGTGTCAGACGTGACAGGCCAGTCTTTTTTATCCAAGAAAAACATTACACATGGCCGATCGAGATGGCAGCTCCAACCTATGATCTGGGCGGAGCAAACAACGCTCCGCATACCCCCGACGATAGTGGGCTCGGCCCACTTTGATCTGCTGGGTCCTTTCCGCGCCTATGTGGTTTCACTTTTCTGTTTCCGTTCATCTTTTCGTGCAGAGAGTGCTGGCGTAAGAAATTATATGTGACGCGTGCGTTCGAACTATTTTAAAATAATTTATACACGTAAATTAAGTGCCTCCACGAGTAGGTTTTATTCCCGTACTCAGTTTCTAGTTTCTTCGATTATAACTTCTCAATATTAAATCTATGTTCACAACTTTTTTAGACGAATTTTATTAAATTCGTCGCGCTCGGTTGACCGTTTGAAATCTATGTTCTCAACTTTCATGCATGAGCCCTCTCGTTCAAATGGCGGAGGATGTTTTAGAGAAGGTACAAGGTAGTAGTATGCCCTAACACGCATATCGATATTTGCTTTACATTACTATTACATATACACACTACTACAGAAAGGCTTATAGCCTCCGAGTGATTAGTGACGGGCAAAATTATGCCCGTCACTAGTAAGCATTATCAGTGACGGACAAAATATACCCGTCGCTAGTACGAAACATTAGTGACAGGCTAATAAATATGGCCGTCACCAGTATCTTTTGTGAGTGCCGGCAGAAAGGAAAAAAAATATTTAGTGACGGACAATATAAATGCCTGTCACCGGTAACATATGATCCACTTTCGCGCGTAACCATATTTTTCGCGGATGAAATCCTTCGCCCGCGCCCGTATCCAAAAATTTCCGCGGGCCGTCACGAGAGACTTATCCTCTCTCTCTCTCTCGCGCGCGTGTGCCAACTGCCAAGTGCCAACTCCATCCCTGTCTCTCAATTTCTCGATGGTTTGGTCCCATCTAACGCCGCCGCCAGATGCTACTCTGGCTGCCGCCGCCGCCGCACCCATCGCCTGCCTATTGCCAACCACGCCGCCGGTAGCCTCCACCGGTGACCCCCTGCATCTCCACGGCCACCGGTATTAGAGACGGCCCCGGAGGGAGCTGCGGAGGCCCTCCAGGACGGCGACGACGTCGACGCCACGGCCATCCCCTGCACCGCCGCCGTCTTCCCTCCGGCCCTGCTTTCTTCAGATCCTCCACCCAAAGCTCCCTCGCCGGCGCGCCCAGCTTACCTGAGCCTTCTCTTCCTACTGTTCTTTTACTCACCACAGTTTATGTGCAGGAGGTTTCTTCTTTCGTTTGACCGAGCCAGGAAGCACAACCAGCGACGAATCGAATCGAATCTGGAAAGTACAAGCTTCTCCGGCGGCCGTCGTCGTTGCTCCATCTCTCGTCCTCTCTCCATCAGCTCAAGTCGAAAGGTTCATAACAAATCCCCATCAACCCTTTCCCGATCTCCTTTTTATATGCCATGATTTACTTTAATCTTGGACATTTTTTTTCTTAGAGATGTGCTGTACGTAGCTATCAATGGCTCTAGATCTGAGGTATAGTTTACCTGGCAATTCTCCGCCCAAAGACTTCTGTGTTGTTCATCTATTTATTAAGACTCCAATAGGAGATGGGAACTTGCTTGGGGATTATGTGATAATTTTTTGTTTAGATCTCGTTGTATTAAGATCTCTTTTTATTTCGATTTTGTATTCCTTCAAAATTTCTTTTCTCCATTGTGTTGCCCGCTTGCTACAGAATGTTAATTCAGTTATTTTTCAAACAAGGTGCCAAACTTCTGGAAGAAAATTAATCATCTATGCTTTGCAATACCTTTCAGTTAGTGGCAGCACCACCTCCATATCCTCGGAAGTCGGAAGCAGCAGCAGCGAGGGCCCTCCTCTCTCTCCCTTATCAGGTCTGAATTAACAAGTCTATCCCTGTCGCCGAAGAAAACATGTACTGAACTAATCTAGACCAAGTAGAGTTGAACATGAAAAAATATGTATTTGTAATGCCTTGTACCCTACAGTTGAACATGAAAAGTTTCCCTGAGAACACCTTTGAATTTCTTGTACAGTTTATAGGGGCTATAAGTTAGTCTTTCCATGATCTGTTTGGGCTGCGGCATATGAAGTACAATGATTTAGTGATTTCGTTGTATTACTAATAGCATCTGTTTAAATAGGAATGGGTGGATCGGGGCATATGGATATTTCATAGATGCACTTGAGCATGCAAGTATTTTAGAGGATCAGACACTGCCCTTCTGTTTGTGTGGATTTATAGGCTTAAAGCTAACTGTCAGCTATAAATAAATGCTTTTGCTTTCTATCCAGCTGCTGATGCTTTATGCAGTAAAGAAGGAAATTCTTGGAGTTAGCATTATCGAATTTCTGAAGTACAAATCTGAAGTTAGAGAGTTTCTGAAATTCCTTTTGCAAACTTTAGAAACTGGTGTGGCATAATGTGTGAGGATAAATAATATGACAAATATGCGAGTTTGTGCGTTGTCTGCATTTATTATATTCATTTTTTTTTGTAGATTACATGCTCTAGAGAATTGGGAAGCTCAGTTTTCAAACTGTGATTAAGTCGACATCCCAGTTCAAGAATCTGTGATTCGCATAAGTGGTTCTTCTATTGATTGGTTCCCTAGGAGAAAGATTGAATCATACCTGAATAGAAAGATAAAGCTACTTCAGGTATCTGAAATCCGTGATCACATAAGTGGTTCTTCTATTTAGCTATAGGACTGTAGAATTATTTTTTACCATTTGCCTTTACTTGCATTGTTGTGTTACTGAAGTTCCATTTAGTATTCGATCGTTTGGAATGGTGTAGCCTTGTGTTCAAAATCAAATGCTCAATGTAACGATGTTGGGAAATATCTTATGTATTACTGCGTCTTTAATTACATACACCAAATTTAGCTCAATCCAAGCTGTAACTGTATTTTTCCTTCTCTCTGTTTCCGTTGAAGAATCAGGAGATATAGACATTGTTATTGCTCTACCTGCGTCCTTCATTATTTGTAAAATTCGTTTTTAATATGAATCGTTTTACTTGTATACATCCCATCTCTCATGGTACGTGATTTTTTTTCATAGGTTTGCTGAAGTATTCAAAAGGCGCCCAGCTCGGACAATACACCCATCTCTTGGCAAGTGAGAATAATTTCACACTCCCTCCGTTTGTGACTTGTGAGGCTTCAGTTTTGACCAGGCTTATGAAATGAGCTTTGCCGAATTAACTTCTAGTTCATATGCCCACTAACCGAAATCAGATCAGACTAAATAAGTTGATCAAGCTCTTAGGCCATTTATACAATGATTGAATCAGTTTGCAAGTGTTCATATCTCTTATGCCCCTTAAGGTGATTATACTCTGGCCTTTCCAGCAAACCTGTTCTTTGTTTTTGGTACAGGGTTGTGCTTTGGTAATCTTTGTTCATATGTACAAATTAGCATCTAATTTTTCTCTTATAGTATCGGACTTTCTGTTATCATACTTGGCAGCAGCCAAATGTTCTATTACTTAATAAGTGTTCTATTTTCCGCCCCATGCAGATGAAAGTTATAAAGCTCAAGTTGGGTGCCGTGCGTGTGCTGTGATGTGAACTGAAGTGTTGTCTTGCTGCCGCTAAACGCCTGCTGGTTTGCTGCCTAAAGCGGTGGCTGCTCCATGACAGTGTTAGTTTGGGATACAATTGGGAGCTGATGAGTTCTGCGAAGCACATGGTTGAAGTTTTGACGTTTATATTTGAGGTGTTAGTTGTTCTGAGATGACAGCAAATTGTTTTGATACTGTACTATTGATGTTAATTCCACTTTATATTACTTAAGATAATATTTTGTGACCTATAAGTGTCCATGATAATATTGTGTTATCGGGTTACTGATGGTACAAATGCAATATTTATTTTTATTTGTATTTTTTTAATTTCTAAAATATATACCAGTGACGGGCCTGAATAAAAGACTGTCACTAGTATGCAAATACTAGTGACGGGCACTTGCCCGTCACTGGTAACCTATTACCAGTGACTAGTTATTGGTGACGGGCGGCTTGCCCGTCACTAGTGGGCCTTTTGGGCCCGTCACTGGTAAGCTATTCTGCAGTAGTGACATTTGTCGATCTTCAGCGAATTGACTTGCATATCTCTGCATGTGTGTACCTTTTCAGTTGTTCGACCTTGCCTACGTCCAGGAAATATGGTCTCGTGAAGATGTGCAACGCGACCGGGCTGTCCTCCTTAAAGCGCTCGGTAAAATCGATCTCTCGGATTGCGACGAGGACCAGTGGCGGCTCTAGAAAGTTTGCGTATGCTCGTCGTAATAAACAGCATAATCTTGTCGCATGTTTGTTAATTTAGGTCACCGGTTGTGTCATGCATGCATCCATGAGGGTTACTGTGAGAGGCTCATGCATGTGAGGTTGTCTTAATTTGGAGTTTGATTGCGGTGCCTATCCTAGATGTTGTGTTAACTCTGGCTTTGTTCGGTTAGATCGAGAGTCCAGTGCACTTTGTGCAGATCGGCTGTATTAATTCCTGTGAACCCCGTTTACATCAAGTATCAGGCCAAAATCGATGCAAGTGTTTGCGTATGTGCTGATCGTGTTGTCACTGTTTGAACTTCTGGTCCTTTTTCACCTTTTTAATTTCATTTTCGGACACGTGAATTGTTGTAACCCTGTGAAAATTTTGTTAGCACCGTCGACAATTTTCGATCCGTGGACAGTTTTTTTTGGAAAAAAGCCAAAAATAAAAAACTAAAATGAAGCAAAAATCGAAAACGAGAAAAGAAAGGAAACAACGAAATATAGAGAAAATAAACATGAAAGGAAAAACAGCCCAATGCGGACCGGCCCACGCGGGGAACCCTATATAAGGCCCAAGCAATTAGCTTAATCTTGAAGGGAAAAAGTATAGATTTCACCGTGAAATCTCACTCTCCGGATACATTTCACCCCAAATTTTAAAACCGGATAATTTGTATCCTGAAATGTGACAAATCGGACAAATCACACCCTAGAGTGGTTTTGATCGATTTGGACGGTTTTGATGGATGACGTGTCCTTGACGTGGCGATGACGTGGAATCGTACCGTTAGTTAAGAATAACGGCCGTTATGTTCTAGCATGGGCCCACCTGTCAGTAGCTCTGAGGCCGTTTTCTTACACAATCCCCCCTGAATTAAATTTGGCATAGCTTTGTCATAGCGTGGGCCTACCTATCAGTGACTTGACGACGTTTTCTTGCATAATTCCCCGTGAAATAATTGCTCTGGATAGATTTTTTTCAACGCGTGCCTTCTGGTGTGTTCTTCGCTGCTTACTAATCCCCTCTCTCTCTCGAAGCCCTACTTCACGAATCCCTCGATCTCTCCGGCGATACTCTCTCCTCTCCATCTCGCTCGTCGGAGCTCATCGTCCGCCGCCGGATCTCCTCCTCTGCCGTGCCGGAGCTTGCGTCGGTGACCGCCATGGCCGCGTCGAGCTCGATCCAGTCCTCTGACCGCCGCCCGGCCCTGTTCGTCCTCTGGTCTCCTGCCCCGACTGCGGCCGCGAGGTGCAGCGACGCCGCTCCGGCACTAGCGAGCACGAAGGCTGGATCTACTACCAATGCAGGACGCATAGGGTATGTCCTCAATCGATTGTTGTTCTTATTTATTTTTGTTGGGGCGGGTAATTTCTGTGCGAAAGGGGGAAATTTTCTAGTCTTTGAAGCTATGTTCTTTCTTAATTAACCGAGGGGGTGCGATTTCTGGCATTGGGAGATGCAATACATGATGTATTTGATGGAGAAGGGGTTCCTCACAGGTAACAGTACTGCGGAAACATTTGGATGGGCAGAGGAAAGGAGGGAAAACCTGGAGCTGAAGAAGAAGCAAGCTGAAGAGAGGGGCCAAGGGCATGAGGAGAGGATGATGAAAAGCATTGGGTCCGTGGGCAAGCAACTGACAGAAGCAGTGCTTCTTTTGAAGCTTGTTGTTGCTCTTATGGTTGTGGGTTGTCTACTGCTTGTCCAGAACAAATGAAGCATGTAGTATGTTTGGAAGATGTAGTAGTTGGAAGATGTAGAATGTAGTAGCTTGAACAAATAATGTAGTAGCATGAATCAACTTAGTGTATGTTGGAAGATGTAGTTTGTCTGAACCTGAAAGTAATGAAGCATGTACTGGTGCTTTTGTTTGTGTAATGAACCTGGAAGTTATGAATGAAGTAGTGTTTGAATCAATAGCATGAATAAATTTACTGTATGTTTGTGCTTTGTGTAGTTGTGTTCATCACAGATAGTTCATTTGAACTCAAGCAGTTGGCAAAAACTATGAATGAAACATTGCACATGTTCACATATCTCAGTGCTTCTCCAGAATAAGTACTACAAAATTTAGGCTATAGTACACAAGCATTTGTCCGGTATTACTACTTCCTTTGAACATCTTTTGCAGTCTTGTAAGCAGCAAGATTGAAACTGGTATGTTTAGGAGCAGCAAATGCAGTTCCAGCAGCTTCAGGCTTGTATTTGGTGAAGCTTTTCTGATGTGAAGAAGCAGTGGGTCTAGGTGTAACAAATGGCTGACAAAGATTGACAATTTTCCTGTTCTCCAGCTGGGAGCTTGGCTGAGAGTTTGGCTGGGAACTTTTCTGGGAGCTTGGCTGAGAGCTTGGCTGGGAACTTGTCTTGGTTCTTGGCTGGGAGCTTGTCTTGCTGGTTGTCTTGGTGCTTGGCTAGGAATTTGGGTGTGTGCTTGCCTGGAAGCTTGGCTTGCTGGTTGTCTTGGTGCTTGGCTGGGAAATTGGATGTGTGCTTGCCTGAGAGATTGGCTTGGTGATTGGCTGGGAGGATCTTCCAGGTATCTTTAGTCCTGTAGGCTTTGTTCTTAATGCCTTAGCTACTGCATCTTCATGCACCATAACATTCTTTCCCTTCCTATCTCTTGCATCATCATCGTTTTCCCGTGACAGGTACAAGTGTTGAAGATTAGTGCAAATATAGAAAACAGTAGAGCATGCAGTGTAGTTGCCAACATTGCAGTACCTTAGCTCTCTTGCTAGTTTCTGCCTCAAATTCATGCTGTTGTTTCTTTCTTTTCCTGGTCCTATCTCTGACTATGTGCGCATTGCCATGGTGCTTGGCAACAGGATAGTTTGTGCAGCTGCCTATGTTGTGTCCCTTTATCTTGCAGTTACTGCAAGTTATTTTTTGGCCAACCCTGCTCAACTTTGTGCCCTTCGGTCCTTCATCTGATGCCCTTCTCCTTTCAGTTTTGGGCCTCCCAGGTAGTTTAATAAAACCAGGGGGTTTGGTCTAGGTTGATCAGATGCTGGCCAGCTATGTTCACCTTCCATTGGCTCCAAGCAATGGTCATATATCTTATTGTAAACCCTAATAGAATAGCAGTCAGCAATGTAATCATCTATCTATCTTGAAGAAGCATAAATTGCACTGACTGCATGACAGTAGGGGAGGCTAGACAGTTGAAAATATCTGCAAGTACATGTTCTTTTCTCCAAATTGACAGTGAACCTATACTTCTGATGTTCTTGCACCTCAAACCCTTCCTTTCCATTCCAGAGCACCTCAACATTTGTAGACCTTGTGATGTTCATCTTTAGTTTTTTGAATATGTTTGGACAGACAGTCCCTGTCCATTTTGCTGACTTTGTCCTGTTTTGTTGAACCCTGACTGTCATCTTGCGTCTTACCCATTCTAGCATGGACACAACAGGCAAGTACCTTCACTCTATGATGTAGTTATCGAAGCACTCACACATGTTATTGTCCACAGAGTCACAATTGGATCCAATTTCCATGAATGCACGGCTCCAGTGTTGTGGATCAGTGTTCATCATATCTTTAGCTCCATCCACAGTGAACTGAGCAAGCTTTGCTCTGTTATAGTTGAAAAGCACCCTGTTTGGCGACTTGGCACATCTCCAGAATAATTTTTGCAGGTCATGATTTGGATGATTCTTCTTCCAATTTGAGTATATGTGTCTAGCACACATTCTATGCTCAGCCTTGGGCACTATGTCCTCAATTGCAGATAGCAAACCTTTCTATTTATCAGAGATGAACACCCAACCTACTGCTTGATCAACAATTTTTAGGTCTTTGTTGAGCAAAGCAAGAAAACAGAACCATGAATCATAATTCTCTTTTTCCACTACTGCCCATGCAACAGGGTACATCTGATTGTTTGCATCCCTTCCTAGGGCACATATCATCTGTCCAAAGCAAGCTCCTTTGAAGAAGCAACCATCCAAACCAATTACCTTCCTACATCCTGCAAGAAATCCTTTCTTAAGAGCTGAAAAGCACATGTAGAACCTTTGGAATACATGGGTACCATCTGGTTGATCAGGGTCCATTTTGACAGCAACAGTACTACCTGGATTTGAATGCAGCAATGCCAGCTGGTAATCAAACACTTTTGAGTACTCTCCCTTGGTTGAATCCATCAATTTCTTAAACACCAGCTGCTTGGCTCTTTTGCACTGAGCAATGCTAACATCTGCCCCCACCTCCTGTAGCACAGTCTGTTGGAAATCCTTAAGCTTCCAAGTTGGATTTGCTTTTATCAAACTGCCAAACCTCTTTGCAAGGTAATTAGAATTGACTAGTTTATTGTCTCTCCTTGGAACACAGTGGTGCTCATCAATTAGAGTAGAAACTTGTAGCCACTTGTTTTTGCTGGTCCTTGATGCATATATAGTCCAAGGGCAAGTTTCCCAAGAACAATGTGCTCTGACTTTATCATGCTCATCCTTTGTGAAAGCCAAATGGTGCTTCTCCTTGATTCCATACTTGATCAGAGCCTTCTTCATTTGTTCCTTGCTTCTAAAAACCATCCCTACCTGAAATTTTTGGCCCTCTTGCTTGTTGTTGTATCTAGGCCAAATGCTCCTCTTCCTTATAGTTATGTTTCCCCCTTCTCCATCACTCTCTTCTGTATCTGAATACTGGTCATCACTATCAAAATATTCAGTTTCGGATTCAGAATATGGCCGACCTTCATCTCCAGATCCATGTGCTGCAACTGCATTGTCTTTGATGATATGGTGTGTACCTCTTCCAAGTTTTTTGTTCCTCTCATTTAATCTTATTTCTCTTGAAAGTTTTCTCATCTGCTCTGCCTCAGAATCCTCTCCAGAACTATCTTCAAGAATTGGCTCATACTTAGTGTCATCATCTGATTCTTGGACAGGTGGTGCATCTTCTTTCATACCTGCAACAACAACATGCTGCTCCTGTGCTTCTTCTTGCTTTGCTTCTTCATCATTGGCTGCATGAACCTCATGCCCTTGCACTGTCTCATCTTCTTGCACTGGATCAGCAACAACATTTCCTCTTGACCAGCCTTCTTTGAACAGATTGTCAATTTCTTCAGTGCTTACAGGGTGCACTGGTATCAATGTGGACTTGCTCTTCCAATTGGGGGCTGAATACGTTTCAGTCACAGGAATTTCAATGGGGACTTCCTCTTCCTCTGCTACATCCTTTAGTGCATCTGCTTCTATATGTACCTCCTCTGCTTCATCCCTTAGCACTTCTTCAAAATATATTTCTGCCTTTTCACCATAACCAATGCTCTGTTCAATCCTCTTGATGGCATCATTGTCTCCCACAAACATGAGGTCATCACTAAGAGATTTTCCTGGAACGAGCCAATATAGCTCTAGTGATAGCCTAGCATCCATTCTACCCAGTTCAACATCATAAACATCATTTGTATACAACATTAGTTCCTTGTAGCATAGATCATCCCTATTGATATCAACCTCATACACAACTTCCTCACCCACATAGTCAACACTACAGCCATCTCATCTAAAGTAACCCATGTTGTGGAATCTGACAGGCATCATATGATCAACAATAACATCATCCCTGATCCTCTTCATGAAATTTGTATGATAAACAATCAGGCAAAGTGTTTTGTGGCCTGCACTTACATCTTTCAACATCTCAACTATGTCTGCATCTCACTATATGCACAGCAGCCCATCAATAGCATCCTTCCCAGGCATCTGCCAATACACGAACAATTTTGTGCGTTATCACTTCCAAGTTCACTCCTTTCTACTACTATTCCTTCTAAATAAGCCAGCAGCACATACCGTACTCCGGCGGGTTCTCCTCCTCCCACGGGCGAAGGTGAGGCTTAGGAGGCATGTCGCTGTCGCCGAAATCTGTGCATCATACAATTCAGAGCACCGTTATCTGACAGAGCACTATTTTCTGAAGAACAATTCATGGGTGTTGATTGTAGACATAAAGTTGTGAGATTTGTTCTTATAAACATGCTATGTACCAAGGTACTTCATTACAACTAAAGCTAACATGGTAATACACCCCAGATATCTAGCATTAAGACGCACAAAATCTTGCTAAAACCCTAAACGTTGTTCTTCAGAAAACACTAACCTTGATCTGCCATGGTGATGTAGGGCAAGACACAAGATGAAGGCTGAGATCTATGTTACTCTTGGACAGAGGGGTCGACGGAGGGGTCGACGGAGGGGTCGAGGTGGAGAATCAGGGCTTGTCTCTGTCGGCGGAGGGCTTGTCTCTGTTGATCAGACGAAGGAGCAGAGAAGCAGGTGTCGAGGTGGAGCAGTTTACGGCCAGTTGGACACAGTGGACCAGAGGTACAGGACGACGGTGATATCGGTGCAGAGGACGACGACGATGGAGGGGTCGAGGTGGAGTACGATGGAGAGGTCGAGGGACAAGAAAGCAACGATGGAGCAAAAAAGCATCGTCACTTTCATGGCGACATCGCGACTGACACAACGGCTGCAATGGTGTTGTGGTGGTGAACGGTGGCGGCGATGTCCATGGCATCGTGCGGGCCGATGGTGGTGGACGAATTCGTGCAAATGTGGTGGTGGTGGACAGAGGACGGTGCCTTTGTGCTCTCATCGTTTTGTCTGAAAAGGTGATAACTGTCTACCAGTCTCCATGAGAGGGAAGGACAGAAATGAAGAAAAAAATAGCGATCAGGGTTGTTTTTTTAAAACCTTTGTCCAGACAGCCGCCTTGTCTGAAAATTGGCGGCTTTTGCTCAAGCTCCTCCGCTGCCACTCGCCGCCACTCGTCACCATGACCGAAAATTGGCACCCACTGTGCTCAAGCTCCAGCTCGACGCTACGCCAGACGCCGCTCGCCCAGTCCACACCGCTCCTCCCAGAGAGCTCTTCTGCGTCGTACCTCCGCGATGTGAGTGCTCTGCTCCCACTAGTAGGATTAGGTTTCTTTCAAACTTCAGATTCCAAAAATTGCTGATCAAATTCTCGTACATGTAGATCACGTACAGAGATCATGCACCAGATTCAGTTAAAGACCCAATCTTTTGTGGAATTGATGCCGATGCAACTACCCTCTGCCGATTGCACAAACTGAAGCCCAAAATTTTGTGGCTTTTGAAGGCAACATTACAGGGAGGTGTTTCTACCTCTGTCCAATCAACAATGTGAGTAACACAAGTTATTTGTACTAATCTCTGCATTTCTGTCTGCATTTCTGTCTGAATTTCTGTCTGAACAATGTCTAAATTTCTTAATTTGTAGGCACAAGAAAACTGTGGGTTCATAGGCTGGATTGATCCAGACTGGCATGGAGGTTTGCAAAATTCCCTAGCTAGGTTATGGGCTATGTATGAGGGAAGTGAGAATCGATTGATTGAAAACAATCACCAAAATGCTACCTTGTTGCACACTATTGTTGAACAGAAGAACAAAGTGGAAAAAAAATAATCCAATCTGTTAGAAGATATGGACAAGTGGATGAATGACACTTACCAAAAAATAAGAAATGAGGTGAATGAAGAAGCCAAGTGTTTCAAGGTGAAAACACATACAGAGTTAGAAGAAGTGAAGAACAAAAATGCTGAGTTGCTTGAGCAGTTCAAAGAGATAAATGATTGGAGGAGGTGAAGCAAGAAAGAGCTCAGTTGCTTGAGCAGTTGCAGATGATGAAAGTTGTGCATCAGGGTGAGCAACAGGAATTGAAGGAGGTGAAGCAAGAAAGGTCTTAAGTTGCTTGAGCAGTTGCAGATGATGAAAGCTGTGCATCAGGGTGAGCAACAGGAATTGAAGGAGGTGAAGCAAGAAAAAGCTCACCTGCTTGAGCAGTTGCAGATGATGAAAGTTGTCCAGCAGGGTGAGCTAAAGGAACTGGAGGAGGTGAATCAAGAAAGAGAGCAGTTGCTTGAGCAGCTGAAAATGATGAGGGCTGTTCAGCAGAGTGGGCTAAAGGAAGTAGAAGAACTGAAGAAATAAAGAGCTCAGTTCAAGGAGGAAATAAAGAAGTTAGAGTACAACCTCTATGACTTGTTGGTAGTTAGTGAAGCATCCAAAGAGAAACTGATGAAAATCAAGCAAATTTGTGATAGCTGAATTTTAGTTTATGTTGCATTCTTGTAATCCTTGTAGCTTCTGTTGAATTCTTATGGTGAATGAGAAGCATCTGATGAATGAATTCTTGTCATGTGTTATATTTCTTCTGAATTATCTGATGACTGAAAGTGGTGGCATTATTGGACAACACACACATTGTGTTCTAACCAGTAAAACAAATAACTTCATCACATGCATGACCAAGACACAATAGATTAACAACACAACCATAACTTCATCACAAACACAAACCATTTACAGACCATTTACTGGTGCATAACAAGCATGGAAATGTTACAAAAGCAGCACCAACTGGTTCCTTCCAGGGAAAGCACAGAAACAACACCATCACATGACCAATATATGGTTCATTACATAACAAAAGCAGAGCACATGGCTCACAAGTCTGACCATAAACAACTACTTAGGAGGTTCATTACAGACCATTTACTACTACTTAGAAGACTAGCAACCAAGTCACAACTGTCACTGTCCAAAAGAGCCTGGTTTAAACTGTCCAAAGTCCTGTAACTTCATCAGTCTTCAATGACACGCCAGTGCTCCTCTTCATCAAGCCCAAATGCACCTGCCACGATCTTGTCAACATAGAGATGCACTCCTTTCTTTGTGGCACTGCGAAACCAGAACATAACAACCTGAGTAGGCTTCCACTTGGTAACATTCAGAACATCTATCCAGTGTTTTGTCATGATGGCAAGCTTGTTGCCTTTTCCAATCTACATCTTAACTGCAGTTCTTTCAGTGTTCTTCTGGTAGTGGACAATCACATTAGTTCCAGAAGCTTTAATCTTGGGCCTAATATGGGTCTTGGTGAACTCCTTGCTGAAATACTGCAAGATAGACAGACCAACATTCAGATAGAGATGACAATAGTGTACTTGAAACAAAAGACATGTTCATACCAAGTTTCAGTAACTTTGTGCAACTACTTCACTACTCTTACACTAGGTGAAAAATACAGTCACTACTTCTACAACACTAGCAGCAACTCACAAGATTGAAAGCACAGTTGCACAGATGCACTCACCATTTTTCCTCTGCCATCAATGAGCACTTGTGCCTCCTTCATCAAACACACATAGATTGGTGTCTTTGGTGCTTGGTCAGCACAAATGTGCCTCAGAAGCTTAACTTCCTGATGAAACAGGGCAACTTGAGTGGGGAACACACAGAGAGGGTCGAAGTTGTCGTTGCCTGGATAGTTTGGACCTGTAGACAAGCAAATTCAGATGATTAGCAACATGATGAGCAATAGGTAGCCGCAAAAGGCACATCACAACAGAAAAACCACCTCGGACTATCATGTTGTTGTCACGCTCCCAAATGCAGGTCTCGCTGATGCAGACATCCTCCGACATCGACTCGTCTTCACTGGATTCACTGGTGTGTCGACAGGCATCGGCTTAGGAATCGGCTCGTCTTCACTGGAGGATGAATCGTCCTCACGAATCGGCTCATCTTCACTGGAGGATGAATCATCCTCAGGCATCAGCTCACCCTCGGAGGAGGTTCCATCGAAGATGATGTACTCAACCCTCGGCGCCATGGAAAAACTTGCAAAGGAAAACCCAAATCAGAGGAGTCAGATGACCTAAACCTCCAAATGAGAAGCTGGAATAGCTTCAGTAGCAATGGATGTACTCGACGGCGATGGATCTAAACCCTAATCGACGGTCGCCGCACCCGTGCATCAGGAAACCTAGCTACTCCGCCTGCGAGTTGAATTGGGGAAGTACAGAACGCGAGCGTGCGAGTTAAAAATACGACCGAGGATGGCGGCGGTGGGCTGCGACGGATGCTAGCGGCGGCGGAGTCGTCGGCCGGCGAAATCGACGGTCTTCTCCGCCGGCGAGCGAGAAAACGACCAGCTCGAGGAGATGAGAAGACTCGAGGAGAGTGATGAGTGAATTTCAGACAGAGAGATTTTTCAGACAGGGGAAATAAGTAGCAGAAGAGAAAATACGCCGACAGGTGGGCCCTGATACGTCTCCAACGTATCCATAATTTCTGATGTTCCATGCTTATATTATACCAATTGCTACATGTTTTATATACACTTCATATCACTTTTATGCATTTTTTGGGACTAACCTATTAACAAGATGCCACAGTGCCAGTTCCCTGTTTTCTGCTGTTTTTGGTTTTAGAAAGTTACTTCTAGAAATATTCTCGGAATTGCACGAAACAAAAGGCCAGGTCCCTATTTTTCTAGCACGTACACGAAGTCCGAAGGAGACACGAAGTAGAGCCACGAGGTGGCCAAACCACATGGTGGCGCGGCTGGGCCCACAGCCGCGCCTGGAGGTGGTTTGGGCCCCTCGGGGGTCCGCCGACATCGCCCCTTCGCCTATTTATTCCCCGAGACGCGAAAACCCTAAAGGACGAAGCCATATTTCCAGAAGAGTTCCGCAGCGCCGCCGCCATCGACGACAAGTTTCGAGGGACAGAATCTCTGTTCCGGCACGCCGCCGGGACGGGGAATTGCCCCCGGAGTCATCTCCATCGACACCACCGCCATCTTCATCGCCGCTGCTGACTCCCATGATGAGGAGGGAGTAGCTCTCCCCGAGGCTGAGGGCTCTACCGATAGCTATGTGGTTCATCTCTCTCTCACATGGTGTGATCTTTATGTGATCGTGTGTATTGCTAGTATCACTGAATACATTAATAATGTTTATGCTACTCAAGTGATTTTGTCTAGTTTCTGGAGTCGTTGTGACAACACAGTATCAAGGTGACAGTGTGGGTACTTGTGTGACTCTATGAATAATTTATATATCTATCATGGCTTGTTCTTGGGAACTGTGGTGTTTGTTTACTCAGACTTTGAGGTGTGCTCTTGCAGCCCTACACGTAGTACTCTTGTGTTATCAAGAAGGAGAATAATCCCGAGCAGTATTTACTTGTGTTCAGTTGTGCTAATCTAGTTGAATATATAGATGTTACTCTTTATCTATTATGCACTCTATAGGTTACTTTAATATGAACTCCGGTACTCTTCACGGTGTGACGGTGACAGTGTGCGCATCATGTGTGATTCCTTTATGACGTTGTGGAGCTTGTTTACTCCGGCTTGAGGTGTGCTTTTGTAGCCCTACACAATGAATGGTGTTTGTTATCCAACAAGAGAGTGTTTAAGAGTAGCTTTTACTTATTCAGTTATGAGATCATTGTTGAGAGTGTCCACTAGTGAAAGTATGATCCCTAGGCCTTGTTTCTAAGCATTGAAACACCGTTTACATCAAGTTCTGCTACATGTTTGCTTGCTGCCATCTTTATTTCAGATTGCAGTTACTACTTATAATCATCCATATTACTTGTATTTCACTATCTCTTCGCCGAACTAGTGCACCTATACATCTGACAAGTGTATTGGGTGTGTTGGGGACACAAGAGACTTCTTGTATATTAATTACAGGGTTGCTTGAGAGGGATATCTTTGACCTCTACCTCCCTGAGTTCGATAAACCTTGGGTGATTCACTTAAGGGAAACTTGTTGCTGCTCTACAAACCTCTGCTTTTGGAGGCCCAACACTGTCTACAAGAATAGAAGCACACGTAGACATCAACCCCACATTTTTTATGCAATATAGGATGCTTGGTTATTACATTGATATCGCCAATATACTTGAAAAATTAGAGAAGGAAAGATCCAAGTACACTAAAGAAACTAGTTATGAAGGAGAGAATAAAATACCAATTCCTTTTAAGATTGCAGGAATGCATGAGGCACTAGAAAAGAACTTTAATTGGATTGTGCCTGAAAATTTATTTGATGAGGATAGTTTACCTAAAAGTAATGAAAGGGGAGTTTCTGAAACTTACATAGATAAAGTGCAATGCATCGTTGAGAAAACTTCTAAACTCTCCGTTGATGCTTCTTCTCTTGACAACACTTGATTTTCACTTTCTGCGCCTAGCTGAAAGGCGTTAAAGAAAAGCGCTTATGGGAGACAACCCATCGTTTTTATTTGCTGTTATTTTTGTTTTCTTTGAGTCAAGGATTTTTGTTACTTCTGTAGCAACTCCTTTGTATCTTTATTTTATTGCAATGTTGTGCCAAGTAAAGTTCTATATTGAAAGTTGATGCAAGATTTGGATTTCTGCGCAGTGACAGATTTTTAGCTGTCACGGATTTGAGCTTATCTCCCTGTAGAAAATTCAAAAAATTCTGAAAAAATCACGCATATTCCTGAGATATGTACGCAACTTTCATTATTTTAGGCCAGATCCATCTGAGCAACTTAAGTGCCTCGAAAAAATTCGTCATTCCAGACTGTTCTGTTTTTGACAGATTCTGCCTTTTGTTTTGCATTCGCTCTTTTACTGTGTTTGTGTGGATTTCTTTGCTCCACAAAGCATTGGTGGCTGTAGCTAATGTCCAGAAGCTTTGGGATTGATTGTATCATTACAGAATATGAGAATTTTTGATTATGCACTAACCCTCTAATGAGAACTGTCTTGAGTTTGGTGTGAAGGAAGTTTTCAAGGATCAAGCGAGAAGGGTGATATTATGTGATCAAGAAGAGTGAAAAGCCTAAGCTTGGGGATGCCCCCGTGGTTCATCCCAACCATATTCAGAGAGACTCAAGCGTCTAAGCTTGGGGATGCCCAAGGCATCCCCTTCTTCATCAACAAACTTATCAGGTCATCTCTAGTGAAACTATATTTTAATTCTTTCACATCTTATGCGCTTTACTTGGAGCGTCTGTGTGTTTTTATTTTTGTTTTTGTTTGAATAAATTCGGATCCTAGCAATCCTTGTGTGGGAGAGAGACACGCTCCGCTTTTTCATGTGAATACTCATGTTCTTCACTTATATTTGTTGAGTATTCTTAACTAGCTACTGCAGTGCTTTTAGCTCCTGTTTTTCATGCATCTCTTCGAGCTGTTAGCACTTGTTTATAAATACTCTCTTGCTGCATTATATTATCATTTGGAGAGTTTATGTTTAAATAAATTGATTGGTGTTTGTTTGGAAGAAAGAAAATGCTACATGTAGTAGTTGGTATTGGAAAAGACATATGCATTCTTGTAGATCATTGTCTTGTTTTGATTTGATGCTTTGCAATTGTTTTGAGCTCTCAAGTAGATCATGTTTAAGCTCTTGCATCATGTAGTTAAAGCCTAGTAGTGGAGAACTACCGTAGAGCTTGTTGAGACTTGGGATGCATATTTGTTCTCTCTAAGGTCTAGATATTTTCTGGTAAAATGTTTGAGCAACAAGGAAGACAGTGTAGAGTCTTATAATACTTGCAATATGTTTTTATGTGATTCTTGCTGTACCGGTTTATACTTGTGTTTGCTTCAAACAACCTTGCTAGCCTAAACTCTGTACTGAGAGGGAATGCTTCTCGTGCATCCAAAACTTGAGCCAAAACCCATGCCATTTGTGTCCACCATACCTACCTACTATGTGGTATTTCCTGCCATTCCAAGTAAATATTTCATGTGCTACCTTTAAACTATTCAAAACTTTATTACTCCTTATTTGTGTCAATGTTTTATAGCTCATGAGGAAGTATGTGGTGTTTTATCTTTCAATCTTGTCATTTACTTCTGACAGACTTTCACCAATGGACTAGTGGCATATACATCCGCTTATCCAATAATTTGCAAAAAGAGCTGGCAACGGGGTGCCCAGCCCCAATTAATTACAACTTTCATTAATAATTCTCTTCACATGTTTTGCCCTGATTTATCAGTAAGCAACTTAATTTGCAATAGACACTCCTCCATGGTATGTGAATGTTGGAAGGCACCCGAGGATTCGGTTAGCCATGGCTTGTGTAAGCAAAAGGTTGGGAGGAGTGTCATCTATAAAGAAACTAAAATACATGTGTAAACAAAAGAGAAGAGGGATGATCTACCTTGCTGGTAGAGATAACGTCCTTCATGGGAGCCGCTCTTGAAAGTCTGGTTGACAAGGGGGTTAGAGTGCCCACTACCATTCGTTGACAACAACAAACACCTCTCAAATACTTATTTTGTGCTCTCTATATGCTTTCGAAAACTTAAAAAGCTCTAGCACATGATTTAATCCCTGCTTCCCTCTGCGAAGGGCCTATCTTTTACTTTATGTTGAGTCAGTTTACCTACTCCTTTCTATCTTAGAAGCAAACACTTGTGTCAACTTTGTGTGCATTGATTCTTACATGTTTACTTATTGCACTTGTTATATTGCTTTATGTTGACAACTATCCATGAGATATACATGTTACAAGTTGAAAGCAAATGCTGAAACTTAATCATCCTTTGTGTTGCTTCAATGCCTTTTACTTTGAATCTATTGCTTTATGAGTTACCTCTTATGCAAAACTTTTTGATGCTTGTCTTGAAAGTACTATTCATGAAAAGTTTTTGCTTATATGATTCATTGTTTACTCTTTATCTATTTGTTAGCAAACTATAGATCATTGCTTTGAGTCACTTCATTCATGACATGAGCCTTGCAATATATTGATCAAGATTGTGTGAAAGCATGTCTCCTCAGAAATTATTTGTTGTTATCGTTTTACCTACTCGAGGACGAGTAGAACTAAGCTTGGGGATGCTTGATACGTCTCCAACGTATCCATAATTTCTGATGTTCCATGCTTATATTATACCATTTGCTACATGTTTTATATACACTTCATATCACTTTTATGCATTTTCTGGGACTAACCTATTAACAAGATGCCACAGTGCCAGTTCCCTGTTTTCTGCTGTTTTTGGTTTCAGAAAGTTACTTCTGGAAATATTCTCGGAATTGCACGAAACAAAAGGCCAGTCCCTATTTTTCCAGCACGTACACGGAGTCCGAAGGAGAGACGAAGAGAGCCACGAGGTGGCCAAACCACATGGGGCGCGGCTGGGCCCCGCCGCGCCTAGGTGGTTTGGGCCCCTCGGGTCCGCCGACATCGCCCCTTCGCCTATTTATTCCCCAGACGCGAAAACCCTAAAACAAGCCATATTTCCAGAAGAGTTCCGCAGCGCCGCCGCCATCGACGACAAGTTTCGGGGGACAGAATCTCTGTTCCGGCACGCCGCCGGGACGGGGAATTGCCCCCGGAGTCATCTCCATCGACACCACCGCCATCTTCATCGCCGCTGCTGACTCCCATGATGAGGAGGGAGTAGTTCTCCCCCGAGGCTGAGGGCTCTACCGGTAGCTATGTGGTTCATCTCTCTCTCCATGGTGTGATCTTTATGTGATCATGTGTATTGCTAGTATCGCTGAATACATTAATAATGTTTATGCTACTCAAGTGATTTTGTCTAGTTTCTGGAGTCATTGTGACAACACGGTATCAAGGTGACAGTGTGGGTACTTGTGTGACTCTATGAATAATTTAGATATTATCATGGCTTATTCTTGGGAATTGTGGTGTTTGTTTACTCAGACTTTGAGGTGTGCTTTGCAGCCCTACACGTAGTACTCTTGTGTTATCAAGAAGGAGAATAATCCCGAGCAGTATTTACTTGTGTTCAGTTGTGCTAATCTAGTTGAATATGTAGATGTTACTCTTTATCTATTATGCACTCTATAGGTTACTTTAATATGAACTCCGGTACTCTCCACGGTGTAAAGGTGACAGTGTGTGCACCGTGTGTGATTCCTTTATGACGTTGTGGCGCTTGTTTACTCCGGCTTGAGGTGTGCTTTTGTAGCCCTACACAATGAATGGTGTTTGTTATCCAACAAGAGAGTGTTTAAGAGTAGCTTTTACTTATTCAGTTATGAGATCATTGTTGAGAGTGTCCACTAGTGAAAGTATGATCCCTAGGCCTTGTTTCTAAGCATTGAAACACCGTTTACATCAAGTTCTGCTACATGTTTGCTTGCTGCCATCTTTATTTCAGATTGCAGTTACTACTTATAATCATCCATATTACTTGTATTTCACTATCTCTTCGCCGAACTAGTGCACCTATACATCTGACAAGTGTATTGGGTGTGTTGGGGACACAAGAGACTTCTTGTATCTTAATTGCAGGGTTGCTTGAGAGGGATATCTTTGACCTCTACCTCCCTGAGTTCGATAAACCTTGGGTGATTCACTTAAGGGAAACTTGCTGCTGTTCTACAAACCTCTGCTCTTGGAGGCCCAACACTGTCTACAAGAATAGAAGCACACGTAGACATCAGCCCCACATGTCAGTAACGCCATTAAGTCACTTGCCATGTCACCGCCACTTCAACAGAACCATCCTCCTCCAAAACCGCCCAAAATTCCCTCAAAACCGCTCAAATCGGTGCGAAACCACTACCAGGGTGTGATTTGTCCGGTTTGTCACATTTCAGGGTACAAATTATCGGTTTTAGAATTTGGGCTGAAATGTATCCCGAGAGTGAGATTTCAGGGTGAAATCTATACATTTTACATCTTGAAGTAGAGGAAAAGGCACGCAGATTCAGCCCGCAGGAACGACCAGTGCCTCGCGTTGGCTATGCGCCTCACCAGTGGTCGGCGTCGTTGACAGGATTATGTCCAGAACCAACAGAAGCACCAACATGCGCAACTTCGGCAGGCGAGATCTCATCTCGCACACGGGAGGGAGACTACCACCACCCCGTCAAGCTAGCAAGGAGATGCATGGCCAATTAATTATTTGTTCTTTGCATCTAGTATGGGTGTGAGGCTACTCGGAGAACAGCCGTGCGGTCCTGTGCGGCATCGCTGCTCAACGGAGATGGTATCGACATGCCCGAGCTCTCGACTGCTCGAGTCCATCGTGGATCGATGCACCGCTGGTCTGTCACGCCAGCACTGATCTATTGTGTGGATCACCGCCGGTGACCGAGGCACGTTCACCACGTCACGAAGCCGCTCGACCACCCCGGCGATGAAGGCGACGCCGACAGATCGGAGCTCACAGCGGTGATCTACTAGAGGTAGCGCCTTCAAGCATGCATATTAGTGTGATGATCTCTTTCTTCACCTAGATTGAGTAGTTGCAAGCTTGAACGACGTGCGTACTGATTTTTCATAGCGTTGACATATCCTGAAGACGTCGACGATGTGGGGAAAGAAACCCATTATCCTAGCGTCGCCTGCCTCGACCAGCTCACAAGTCGGGTCACGTCCGGCCATGACAAAAAAGTCTAAGATGCAGGGCAGAAGGGAGCCTCAAGAAACCCCGCTCCCCACTTGGAGGTCATCATTATACCTATTGTACATGTTTTTTTATTAAGATTGAGAATTGTATTAATTCCTCCATATTTTCTATATATGAGGCTATGGAAGCTAAAGATACTGCAACGAACATCGGTGAGCGGGGTTAAGGAGTTTTACATCGCCGGCGAAAGGTATTTCGAGGCGATGTTATCTCGTGGGTCACAACTTCCCATGGATAATGCCCCGACGACTACCGATGACAAACCGTGTGAGAAGCCCAGCTTTCACCTTCCAATCTTAAACCTTGTGTCTAAGAGGAATACGAGTATCGTGTGAATGGATTTGAAAGCAATACAGTGTCACCTTAGCAAGAAACCTCTTACGAAAACCACAATGTACTAAAGACGATCCAAATGGCAACGTCTTCATCGAAGACATTGTATAATGCAGTGTATTCTGGTGACTTGTTTAAGTTGCGGCTTTGCCTCACTTTCCTCCCTTAGAGGTGGTCAAACCTTGTGCACTGTTTCCTTCTTGAAGGCGTTGTTTTTGGAGAAGTTGGACATCAGGTGTTGTCTTGATAGTGGTTGTGCTGCTGCTGAAAGGACTGTAACTCTGTAACGGGACTTTTCTTTTTTAGTTTCTTCATCTTATTGTTTTCCGGCTATGTGCATCCGTAATAATCTAGGTTATTGCGTTGTTGCAGAGGCTGGATGTAATTGGTATCTTCGCGATATTAATATATACTCTTTATCTAAAAAAACAAGTCATCGGAATACAATGTGTTGTACAGTTTCCCCATGAAGACGTGGCCATCTAGATCGTCATTGGTACATTGGCCTTCGAAAAATGCTTTTTTGCTCAAGTGATGCTGGATCGCTTTCAAATCCATACGCACGATACCTGATTTCCTCTCGCACACAAGGTCCAAAATTTGAAGATGAAAGTTGGGCTTCTCGCCCTATTTGTCCAGATAATATCCAAGGGAAGTTGTGTCCCATGAGATACCAGCGCCTCAAAATACATTTCGGAGGTGATGTGAAGCTCCTTAGCTCACTCGGCAAAATTCACCACACTATCTTTAGCTTCCGGCGCCTCATCTACAGAAAATATGAAGGCGTTAATACAATGCTCCAGGTAGGCCTGGAATTCGAGCCGGGGCGAGTGAGCTCGGCTCGACTCGCTTAAGTGACGAGTCAAGCTTCAACAAACAAGTCCGGAAATAAAACTCGGCTCGACTCGGTAAACTCGCGAGTAGCTCACGAGTAGCTCGTTTAGCTCACTCAAATATAAAGTGTGGATTCTGTTGAGAATAAACCGCATCTTACGGTTGCCAACTACGAAAGCCAACCGACTCCACAAACCGACCTATGTATATGCACGTTTTAGATATGCCTCCGGTCAGATCAATAAAGCAACTGTTTTTTCATTCTATTCTAACACGTTATCATGCACGCATAGATTCTACCGAGAGCAATCACAGGAGAGAAGGAAAGGAAAGAACAGGAAGGTAAGAATGGCAAGAAACTTGCTAGCGGTTGCATTTGCTTTCTTTCGCTTTCTCCACCGCGAGAGTCGCCGTCCGGCCTTCGCACGTCGCCGTCCGGCCTACGGACGTCGCCGTCGCCTTCGTCGTCGCGGTGCTGGTTACCGCAACTACGGCCGCGGCGTAGGCTTCCGTCGCCACGGCAGCGGTGGTGGCCTTCGCCACCGTTCTGGATTGGGTGGCCGTCGGCGCCCCTTCTTGAACCACCGTCGCCACGGCGGCCGTCGTCAAAGCCACCCTCGCCACGCACCAGTGCCAGCCACTGGACAGGGTGCCCAGCAAGTCGCTCCCGATGTTGCTGGACCATCTGCGCCACCACCGCCGGCGTTCTCCATCCCGCCGATGGATTGGCTTCTCGGTGCGCCAGCGGCACTGTTCCTAGGCGAGGAGGACAATTTCGGCGCCGCCCTCGCGCCGCCACCGTTCCCGGCGTACTTCCCGGCGCGGTCTTCAACCTGTCGTCACCAACGCCGTCCGCAGACCTCCCTGAGTACGACTTCTCGCCGGGGTACGGTCCCGAGACGGACGCATACTTGGACCTCCGACGCCGACGCCGGCGCTAAGCGACGAGGACCCGGAGCACTTCATGCCGCCGGGATACGGCCCAGTCCCTGGACTGGAATCGCCGCCACTGGCTGAGGAGGCCGGCCCTCCCGTTGCCGCGCCATTCGTCTTCGACCTCAACGTCAAGGTCGAGCCCGAGGACGAGGAGTCGTCTATTGCGGCTCCGGCATCGCCTCTGACTCAGGCACCGCAGCAGGCTGGGCCACCAACGCCGCCACCCGAAGCTCGCCGCATCCTGCGCCGATTCGCGGCGGCCATGGCCTCCCGCCAGCCTGGTTTCCGCCCGGCCTCTTGGAATCCCGCCTCCCTTGGCTTCTCCGGCGAGGAAGAGCGCGGTGGGAGTTCTACTCGCCGCTGGTGATGAGGCCGACCATGGCCTCCGTCTTTGCTGGTCAATGAATTGGGGATTTGGGGATTGAGACGTACTGGGTCGCTCCTTATCCGATCGGCCGGCCAGACTATCCTTTCTAGTAGTAGACTAGTACTAACTAGGCCTATCTACGTTATGGCCACCAGCAATTATTTGTTTAATATCTCATACATGAGCAATGTAGCAGATCAGTCAAGTAACACTAGTACCAGTACAGTTTAGTACTTGTCATGTTTTAGATCGTGCAGCTCTGTGTAATTACATAATGTACTCAGTTATTGTGTGTATTGATGTTTAGACCAAATCATGTCTATAAATGATTATATGTTCAATGTGTTTGCAATTTGCAATCCCTATAACATATACAACAGGTACAATAATATTATTTTTGCAATTGAGATTTATTTTTCTTGCAAATAAATAAATATCAACTCGCCATCAATTGAGTCCAAAAATGCCTAGAAAGCACAAAATTGACTTAATTCGAATTGAATTGATATGCAAAAATTGTTGAGTGACTAACTCAAATTTATATATGGGATCACAAGGTAATGTGGCATCTAATGCATTATGTGCAGATTATCCACAATTATTGTGAGGTCTACATTTTGTCAATATTAACATTATGATTACCTTCAATGTGCTCTCTCATATATTTAAATTAATCATAACATAAGGTACTAAGATCAAGTCATCTACTGACTTTGGTCAGATTATACTTCTTAGTATTGTGAGACGGACTCCATAAAATGGTGATATCTCCAAGTGAGACAGACTTCAAATGGTGATATCTCCAAAGTGTTATGATAGATGTTTGAGCTCTACACTAAACAAAATTCAAGTCTTCACTTGAATTAACAATTTGCGGATTTTATTAGAACGTAACCATGATGATTTTAATTTACATACAAGTAAATTTACAAATCTGTGGTTCTCATTCATGTAGGACAACATGACCGTCAAAGATTTTGAAGAGCTCGCGCTCGATGGACACAACTACCCTACATGGGTATGGATGTTAAAGTTAGTCTTTCATCCCGTGGAATTGCAGCCGCACTCATACCACCTGAGGACCCTGCTCAGCAGGGAGTTGCGCAATTAACCGAGCAACAAAAATATGGTGCTTTATACATTATAAGGAACCATATTCACCCAGATCTGAAATCTGAATATTTAATGGAGGAATCTCCAAGCAATATGTGGCAATCACTCAAAACTAGATATGAACAGCAAAACTCAGTTATACTACCCGAAGCTAGTCATGAGTGGACTCATTTAAGACTCCAGGATTTCAAATCCGTTGGAGATTATAACCACGAGGTTCATAAGATATGTTCAAAGTTGTGTTTTTTTGAAAGGAACCTTCAGAAGTGGAGAAGATAGAAAAGACTCTATCAACTATGCTCCCCGCTGACAGAATCCTACAGCAACAATATCGTGCCAGGAATTACCAAGTTTATTCTGAACTTATACATATACTTCTACAGGCAGAGAAACACGATGAACTTCTTTTAAAGAATAGTCATCAACGCCCGGTTGGGGCTGCCCCTCTACCTGAAGTACATGCAAATTTTCAGAAAAACGCTGAGTTCAACGGCCAATTCTATGGCCAAACCAAGAAACTTCAATGGTAAACGCAACGGCAATAAAACGAACAGGTCACATGATTCAGATAAAAGGAAGGGCATAGGAAAGAACAAGTTTGAGAAAACAAATCTTTGCCAAAAGTGTGGATGCTACAAGCATATCACCAAAAAATGCTGCACCCCAAAACATTTGGTAAACCTCTACCTGCAATCCATGGGACGTAACACACCTGCCCAAGGAGCAAGATATGAAGCACACTTCAATCTTCAACCTGATAATAACAAGGAAGCTAGATGTTCGCAAGATGTTCAAGGAACACCAAGCAACACCGAAGAATTCCATTTACCACAGGACTCCATGGACACGGAGAATATGATGATTGAATATGGTTCAAACGACGTATTCGAAGACTTTAACTAGTCGATCAACTCCATTAGATAATATATTTACATCCATCATATTGTTGTAATAAAAACATATTATTGGTGTTGTTTTCATCACCCTATATTGTAAATCACAATATATATTGTATCAGCACATTGATATCAATAAATTTGTATTTGTTCTATATATCTGATAAAGATTTTCACATTGAAAAATCTTCAACTCTATGTATAGAAATATATGGAAGTCATGCGGTTTTACACGCTGCTGACTTAATTGAACTGCAACATACTACATATCGTAGTTTCCCCTTCTAAAATTAGTACGTGCAAATCAAAAGTATTTCCCATCTGCGATAATTCGGTTACATATCGATGTCACCACCACGGCATACATCAATGTCCCCTCACAGAAAATTCGGGATCTATGTGAGGAATAGCTGTATTTCCGTCAACTATAAATACCTCATGCCCCTGTCAGGGGGAGTTATTAAAGGCTAGTATGCTTAGTGAGGATAATTTCCAGGCATTAGGGGGAGATTTTAAGTACCAAAAAGAAAGCCAGGAAATCAATTGGAATGTTCAACACATTTCTGCCTCAAATTCACGTACTCAAAACATTGAACTTCACGTTCACAAATTTATTAGTTGCAACAAATTGCAATTAACCTGCCAAATTCATTTACTGGCTACAAATAGATTACAAATTCCTATAATTCTGCAACAATTGTGCCCGAAAGAGTGGAGGTATGAACAAAAACCACTCAACTCCTTGTTCAAAAAAAAGAGGGGGAGAAGTATGGCCACATAGAAGGATTCAACTTTTTGCAAGCAACAAAGGAAACAGTAAATGCAAATCAACTTCACGTTGATAGACACAAAATGGGTAGTATATACCCATGGATGGAAAACCATCACAACCCAGCTCAATAGTGCACACAATGACTGGGATATCGGAATACCTAGATTCGACCGTATTGGGAAACCACGAAGAGTCATCAAAGGTAAACAAGATTTCCACCAAACCTCATACATTCTGGAGAATCTTATAAATGAAAGCCTACAATTGTCGACATATATTTCTCAACAATGATTGCAAACAACCTTTACAATGATCCGGATCCAAAGACCATGGCCATGGCAGAGTTCAAAACACTCGCTTGGACTGGACTCAATCAAAGGATGCAATCCGAGAAGAAATAGCCTTGCTCAATAAAGGAAGGTATACAAAAAGGAATACCTGCACCAGTTGTCGTCCAAGAACCGATGAGAACAACAAGGTGGTGAGTCAATAGCAAGGCATGTAGCATAAGGGTTCACGCAGATACCCAAAATACATTATCCGGATACAAGTGGAATCAATCTCCGATAATTTATCTCAATGGCAGTACAAATCGTCTATTTATGCAGTTGATAGATGTAGTGACCATATATTCATGTGTCACTTAATTCAGACATATAGGTTCCCCTTGGGAATCTCAATTTTAAATCCAAATACAAATCGCAACATGCATAGTGTAAACTCAATAAGTCCCTACATGACTTACAATAGTCGGAACAAATTTGGTATAACCGACTTAATTAGTGAGTTCCTTATACAAAAGGATTACTCTAACAATGATGATTGCTCACATGTGTTCATCAAGAAATCCTCAAAAGGGTATTCATAAAATCAGTGTATGTTGATGATTATAACATCACTCGCAACACACAAGATAAAGATGAACCATGTAATCATCTAGAGGCGGAATCTCAGATGAAGGATGTAAGCAAAATATCAAACTTTGCTTTAGCTACAATTTGAGCACCTTCACTCAAGAAATATGGTACATCATTTTGCCTATATCCAGAAATTATTGGAGAAATTCAAATCACGGACAAATCATATCCATCTAAAACTCTATGGTTACTCAATCTCTAGACGTAGAGAAACATAGATTCATACCATAGAGGATGGAGAAGAGATGTTAGGACATAATGTTCCAAATCTCAATGCCATTGGACCTAGCACTAGTGACAGGAACAAGAGTATGTTTCTGATATCTCCAAGGCATCAAATATCTTGACCTATTTGTTATTTCAGAGAAATCTGAACTTCAATATCATCGGATGCGTTGATACTAGCTACTTTTATGATCCCCATAATACTAGATCGCAAACGGGCTTCATGTACCTACATGGTGGGCTTGCCATTCAATTGATATCTTCCAAAAAGATTCCAATGGCTACAACCACCTATCATTCTGAAATACAATGCTTCACATTTATATGTAGGGATTTACGGAATGATAAACCACATTCAACATTCATGTTGTATTGGTTTTATTGAATCACCAACTATTATCTACAAGATAATAATACTTGTGTTGCTCAAATGCAAACAGGTTATACAAAGGCAATATCACTAAGCATATTGCACCTATATTGCAAGGATCAGGGGGAGTCTCTTCCTAAATTATAACCTACTCAAACATTATATTACACTCTTTTTTTCCTTTATGAGTTTACTCTCAAGGTTCTCATCAAGATTTTTAATGAGGTAATGTCAACACAAGAATATATGTCATATGTCCTATTTTCCCCACCGGGGTTTTCGACGGGTGTATACAAGGCATATTAATTGTTCTCTAAACTTACCAATGAGTTTTATCCTTTCAAGGTTTTCTCATATAAGTTATGAAAGAGACAATGATCATTATATGTTGTATCATTTTCTCCTTATTTTTCCACTGTGTTTTAAAGGAGTTTTAACAACATATCAAATACTATTCTCCTCACATTTTTCCAAAGGGTTTTTGGGGAGAAATTATCAACTTCAAACATCATATGTCATACTTCCTGTTTTCCCCACTGGGGTTTTTAAAGGAAGTATACAAGACATATTTATTGTTCTCTAAACTCACTATGGGTTTCCCTTTTAAGGTTTTACCATATGAGTTATCAAAGAAACAATAACCATCATATGTTGCACCATTTTCTCCTTATTTTCCCACTGGGTTTAAAGGAGTTTTAGCAACATATCCTACACAATACTCTCCTCATATTTTTCCCACAGGGTTTTTGGAGAAGTTATTCAAAACAATATACGCTTGTGATCAAGACAAAAATTCTCAAGATTATACAAGGAATACAGGACACACAAGAAGCAGCTTTGTGCAAGGGGGAGTGTTGAGAATAAACCGCATCCTACGGTTGCCAACTACGAAAGCCAACCGACTCCACAAACCGACCTATATATATGCACGTTTTAGATATGCCCAAACTGCTAGTGGCAGTTGCCACTTCTTGTAACCGACTTGTACCATGTATAAAAGGCCTCCGGTCAGATCAATAAAGCAACTGTTTTTTCATTCTATTCTAACAGATTCTTTCATATATTAGTGCTCAATTGTTAATATTTTTTGAACCGATAATGGTGTAGAGGTTCTATCTTTCAGCACTTATTTACCCTTTGACTAGAAATGTGAAATTATAGAAGGACCATAATTGTTGTAGTTCGGAATTAGTAGGAAAATTACTATTTTTTTCAAATACACACATATTCGAACACTTAGAATGCGTTCAACGAGTTAAACGAGCTTCTCGCAAGCTACTCATGAGTAGCTTGGTCAACAAACGAGTTCAGATTCAAAACTCGGCTCAGCTCGTGAGACACCGAGTTCGAGCCGAGCCGAGTCACGAGCTAATCGTTTAGGTCACGAGTTTCGAGTTTTAATTCCAGCCCTAGCTCCACGTGAGACCTCGCAAGAAGAGGATTGAAGGCTGGACTTCACATGACGTCCTGGATGCGTTGCGGAGGGGATGTTACCCAGGGAAACACATGGAGCCGTCGAAATGCATGGGCAGCATTCTCTTCGCCGTGACCATCACCGGTTCCCATGGTGGCCGCCTCCGCTGCCAGCACGTGAATCACCGGTGCGCCCATCCTCCACGTCGGCCATCCGCGCAGGTTCGCATGCTTGCTGCAAACCCTTGACCGCGGGGCAAGACTCCTCTCTGTTTGGAGGCCTCCTCTGTTCGATTGATCGAACATGAATGGTTCATTCGGCTGTAGAAGCATACTAGCCATGTGGTGCCTTATGGGTGGGTTCAGTAAACTATTCGGTTGTTAAAATTTCAAAAAAAAAAAAAAAACTATTCGGTTGTTAAATGAGCTAATGTGTTCTGTGCAAACAATTACACCAAATGTTGATGTTCTGTGCAAAAAAAAAAAGTTGTGGTTCTGTGAAAAAAAAAACCAACATGTGGTGTTATGTGCTAAAACCTCTGCTCAGATCGATGATTACAAAGTGTCAACTAACATGTGCTCAGTCGATATCAAAGATGACAACAGCAGAGCAACAATCTTCATTATGCAAAAGATACAAGGACGCCGAACTGTCTTGGTGAATCTTAATACTCCCTCCGATCCATATTAATGGTCTCAACATTGTCTAGATACGGATACATCTAGTCTAAACACTTAACTAGATACATCCGTATATAGATAAAGTTGAGTCCATTAATATGGATCGGAGGTTGTACAAAAAAGGACACCATTTGATTTCATAATCAACAGGAACTTAACCATTATACCAAAATCAATCAAACAAAACATCCGTACTTTAATGAAAACAACTGCTTCACCTAATTGCAAGCTGCGGTTTGTCCAACCTCCTAACTCACAAGAACAACCAAAAAGTAAGGTGAGGACAATTCAATAGTAAGGTAGAGATGGCAAAAGTTACAGTTTGTTCCGAGTTCCTAATCCGTAAGTACAAGCAAAGAATAAGGTGTAAAGGAAGCAAAGTGTACACAATTTAGAACAGAATCACATGACATTCAACATGTCTGGTTTAAAAAAAATTCATAAAAAATTGCAGAGCAGCAAACAAGCAATTTGGACGCAGAAACTTGGCTCGCTGAAGACTAGTAGTTAGTTTAACAGACATCCAGCAATCTGTGAGTTCTATTTGTTGTCTGTGAATTTTTACACGTATGTTTAACCCAATGCAACAGCTAAACTGTCTAATTCAACACCATGTATGTAGGCAAAAGAGGCCGGGAAAGTTCCAGGAAGAAATGATACTCAGATGTCAGATGTCATATGTGAACAAATGATCCATCGCTCCAGATCAGATCGTCACACACCCTAACAAAAAGGACAGACTACCACTAAAATAGCCCTCGGGAAAAAAATGATCACGACTATACAAACAACTATACTATTCTGCTTATCCATTGATCACAACTGCACAAACAACTTACTACAATCATTCAAAGTTGTAAACTGTTTTTGATTCATGTCTCGGTGCTCAATCATATGTCGTTTACACTTTGGCATGTAAGAACTCAAGAAGCTTTCCAACCACACATATACAACAAGTTTGGAATGTGTAAGCTCACCACATACATAGATTTGCTTGCCCCCGACAAGTCCAACACTAGTTCATGCATTATAGTTGCTTGTGGTTTATCTGTCACTACTTAATGGGTTGTCTTAGGGGGGTCGAACAATAAAATTGCGAATATCACTGAATAGCACGTCTCTAATGTACCGTGTAAACTAAGGGAGAGCAGGTCGAGCACGGCGCTCTAGCAGATTTCTGGTTGCCTAATTTGCTAGGGACGGGCAAAAAAACTTAAAGAGGGAAAGGTAGCAGGTGTAAACAATTTCGAACAGAGTCACGATGTCATATGACATGCCACAGGTAGAGCAAGTAGGGTTTTACAAGAATGTTCATCAAAGTGAACAGCAGCACACAAGCATTTGAGAGTTGAGACACGGTAACTTAACTCGCTTGAGACAAACAGTTACTTAGCAAAGAAATATCCAGCAATTTGTGGAGCGCAAGTTCTCTTTCTTGTTTGAATTAAAAAAATTACAGATATGTTAACCCAATGCAGCTAGTAAATTTGTCAAACTCGAGGCTTCATATTCCATCATACATTAATCACTAGTTCACCACGGCTAATAAAGTGGACAAACCTTACCGGCAAAGAAAGAAGTTGGACAAACCTTAGTGCCCAGATCGATTACAAAGTATTAACTAGCATGTGCTCCATCGACATCAAAGAGGACAAGAGCAGAGCAACAATCTTCATCATATGCAAAGATAGGACGGGAACTGGATGGAGCTTAATACAAAAAAGGACACCATTTGATTTTCATAATCAACAGGAACCTAACCAGTCTACCGGAATCAATCAAACAAAACATTTGTACTTCAACGAAAACAACTGCTTCACCTAATTGCAAGCTACGGTTTGTCCAACCTCCTAACTCACAAGAACAAGCAAAAAGTAAGGTAATGACAATTCAATAGTAAGGTAGAGAGGGCAAAAGTTACAGTTTGCTCCGAGTACCTAATCCGTAAGGGCAAGCAAAAAAAGGTCTGAAGGTATCAAGTGCAAGCAATTTAGAACAGAGGCACATGGCATGCCAAATTCCAATCATCTACCACATGTTGCTATGACCAAATACAAGAATACGTTGGACAAGTCTAGTGTTTATTAAAAAAATAACCAAAGAAGTGAAAAACAGCATACAATCATTTTGGATGCAGCAACTTCGACTTGCAGAAGACAAATAGGTAGTGAACAGATATCCAACAATTTATGATAACATGCCAGCAAGTTCTATTTCTTGTTTGCGAATATCTACAGATATGTTAACCCAATGCAACCGCTAAACTGTCTAATTTAACACCATGCACATTGCAAGAGAGGCGCTAGAGTCACAATGATCGATCACTTCAGAACACATCGACACACATCCCAACAAAATGGACAGACTACCACACAAATAGCCCTACCAGGGAAGGAAATTTGTCAGATTCATTGATCACAACTTTACAAACAACTTATAATTCTGCATATCCATTGACCGCAACAGCACAAACAATTTAATACAATTCATCAGAAGTTGTAAGATGTTAGATTTTGTTTAACAGCAAAAATCAACACGGTCCATGTCTCTCGACTAATGAAGAATCATGGGTCACTTTCACTTTGGCTATGTAAGAACCCACAAAGCAACACAGCAACATATAGAAAAAGTTTGGAAGACACAAGGTCAACACATATGTAGGTACAATAGTATATACTCCACTATTCAAGTAATCATGTCTAGCAAATTTTGCTTGCCCCTGACAAGTCTAATACTAGTTCATATTGATGGAAACCAGAGTACTGTGTGCAGATTAAGACGGTAATATATGTTGAAAGACAATTAGATTTTGATCAGCAAAAACTTACAGCATTGAAACAGAATATGCTTACTCCAACAGAAATCAACTGTTTTACCTAATGCTTAAAAAAAGCAAGGTATAGTTTGTTCAAGTTCCTACCTCATAAGTACAATCAGAAAATAGGGTAGAAAGCAAGTGTAGAAAATTTGGATCACTGGGTCAAGGCAATATACAAAATCCAATCATCTACCACATGGCTTGGTGCAGGAATGTGAACTAGCTTATTTCAGTAAAGCAAATGTTAGGGCGTTGAGTTATTACTCACAAAATCCAATCTCGTCAGTAAGCTCTATGATAGTGTTACTGGCAATCTTAGTGCTAGAGGTTCAGCAAAGCACATGCACTGCACTTAACCTTCCCTAATTCGAAGTCATGTATACTGCCAAGGAGGTTCGAGAGGACAAGTTTGAGAAATTATGCAAACAGCAGGCGTCACAATGCAGACAAATGACTAATCACTCCAGACTAATCCACATCAGGACCCAATCCCGTGGAAATGGACAACCAGAAAGCAAGGTACAAAGCAAGTGTAGAAAATTTGGATCACTGAGGCAGCGCAATATACCAAATCGACCCATCTACCACATGGCTTGGTGCAGTAAGGTGAAGTTTCACATGCACTACACCTAACCTTGCCTAATTCAGCAGTGAGCCCTATGATAAGTAGAGGTGTGGAGAAATTAAATGGGGGCAACATAATTCAGTTTGTTACTAGCAATTTTAGTGTTAGTATTGTCAATTTCTTCACATGCACTGCACCTAACCTTGCCTAGTTCAACCATGCATACAGCCCAAGGAGGTTCGAGAGTCACACTCGCAGCACAGGTTTTTGCGAGAAATGATGCAAACATCAGACGCCACAATGCAGACAAATGATTGATCACTCCATACTGGTCCACATCAGGACCCGATCCCGCGAAAATGGACATATCACCAAACAAATGATGCAAATGCCAGAAGCAAGGGGTTAACGTTGTGCATATTTTTGGCGACGAGAAGTGAGCTTACTACAATTTACCAGAGTGTAACATTTTGCAATTTTGCTAAACAGCAGAAACCAACAGGTTCCAAATTTCAGGGTCAATAAACAAGCATTTTTCAGATTGATAAGAACACATAGAAAAGCATGTTCACAATTCCACTTCCCCAACCATACACGTAGAGAGAGTCAGACAGGCGCAACACACACAGACATATTAGATGCGAACGGTCTTATATATACTCCACAATTTTCCATGTATATCATGCATCACGAAATCGCCCGTTTGCCGTCGGCAGGACCGGCCCTAGTTCTTACCACCGACGAAGTCCTCGGCGTCGTGGATGATGACGTAGCCGGCCTTCTTGGGGCTCTCGGAGTCGGCGACGTCCTCCTCCTCGTCGTCATCGCTGTAGACCTCGTCGTAGGGGGGAGGCGCCGGTGGAGGCGATGAGGGACCAGACGAGGTACATGGAGGCGGCGGTGAGGGCGCCACAGCCGAAGCCGAAGAGGGGGCCGGAGACGACGACGAGGATGTCCTTAGCGCGCTCCTGGAAGGAGGACGAGGCGGTGACGTCGGCGGAGGCGGTGGTCGGGAGGGCCTCGGCGGGGCGGCGGATCTGGAGGTGGGAAGGCTGCTGGTGCTGGTGGAGCGGGCCGAGGCGGCGCACGCGGAGGACGGTGACGACGGTGGTGGTGAGGGGCGACGGGTTGGTGGGGTCCGGGTTGGGCCGGGAGAAGGAGGAGAAGGAGATGAGGAGCGTCTGCGCGTGGCCGCACGGGCGCGCGGTGGCCGCCCGGGGCGCCGCGAGGAGGGACAGCGCAGCGACGAGGAGGAGCAGCAGGCTGCGGGCGGCGGCGGCCATGGCGAGGCGGTGGCGACGGCGGATCGGATTTGGTGGGGAATCGGCTGCCGTGCTGGTGGGGAAATTTTGGTTGGGGAATGGTTTGACTCGGCGCGGGCGACGAGACTTGGCATTTATTGGATTCGATGGAGTCTTCCTCCGGGAACGGGACGGTCTTTTTGCAGTTTGGTCCTCGTATGGCTTCAGTATTGCGTTCGCGAGAGGTTTTTATATGTTTTTCTATTGATGTGAATCAAATGTGCAACGTTCACGGAAATTCACTTTGTCTCCCGGGAGCATATGCTCCTGTTATGGTTTTCAAAATTGAAAAAAATATGAAAAGACTTAGAAAAATCTGTAATTTTTTTGACACAAACATATACTCCCTCCGATCCATATTAATGGACTCAACTTTGTCTAGATACGAATGCATCTAGTTAAGTGTTTGGACTAGATGCATTCGTATCTAGACAAAGTTAAGTCCATTAATATGGATCGGAGGGAGTACAAGTTTTTAATATTCGTGCAAAATTTCGGAACGAAATGGCATTTTGTGATCTGTGCAAAAAAGACAAAATCTGTGGCCAAAATGAGATTTAAAAATATATTTTTCAAAGCATAAATTTTTTCTTTTTTGCACAGACCACATAAACTGTTATTTCTTTCCGAAATTTTGCACGAATGTTACAAATTTGTATATGTTTGTGCCCAATTTTTTTCCAGATTTTTTCGAAGTGTTTTCATATTTTTCTAATTTTGAACAAAATATCAGAAGTATATGCACCCGGGAGCCAAAACGCCTCATTCATTCATGTGTTTTGTACCATAGCATGTCTTCTTCGTTCATTCTACTATCTTCTTGCATTTTTTTCAATTCTCACATTTTTGAAAAACTTTGTGAATCAAACTAGAAATCAATGAGAAGTTACACGATTACACCAAAAGGGTTGAGTGATGTTGGCTCCGGGTGCATATTATTCCTTTACCCAAAAAAATACATTTCGAAATGTCGAAAATTGCTGAAAAAAGTGCATGTACATTCATCCCACATTCTATGTGGAAAAACAAAACACAATTGTTTCTTGTGTAAAAAAATGTCAAGTGAAAACCCATATTTTAGTAGCAAACTTTATCTTTTTCACACATGCCACAAAAAATATAGATTTTCCGTGAAACGATTTTGTGCACACATAAACATACGGGCGGATATTTTTTTTAGAAATATTTTGATGTTTCAAAATGCGTTTCTAATACATTCATGCACGTGCAACCAGGAGATAAAACGCTACTCTCGACTTACAGTATCTAAAGATTAGCCAAAAAGAGGACGTGGGCTAGCTAGGTAGAAAGAAAATATCTAGAGAAAAAACATGGTGGAGTCAACCAAACATGTGAATCTCCTATAAATAACCAAACAGATATGGATATCCTTCAAAAGAAAAAGCTTTGGCGCATCCTGACCGGTGAATAGCACAATTTTTTTGGAGGGCATGTATGCTTCCTCGTCGGGCGAATGTGCTCGGCAATGACGGTCTTGTTAGAGATTTTGACGTAAGGACGTACGCTGCTAAGTAAATAAGAAAAAAATATAATTAATAGCCAAAGAGAAAACTATCCTTTTTAATTGGGATGGGAGTATACCTAAGGGCTTGTTTGGTAACTGCAATCCCGGTGGGATCCCGGCTTTTTCTCGCGGAGAATTTTCCCCTAGTCCGGAGGTCGGGAATATAATCCCAGGGTTTTATAGCTGGTTCTTCAGATTCCCGACCAGGATTATTTTCCCGGGAATATTTAACCCGGACAGCCAAACAAGCCCTAAGCGGTCTTTCCATACATAAAACATGCAACAAAATGAAAAGCATATAATTCATCAAAAAATAATTGTGCTAGCTAATATAAAAAAATGTACAATAATGAATCCCATTAATTAATGGTATGGAAAGATTAAATCATGGAACCATTGTGGACTAAAATGAACACAACATAAAGAGAGCAATACAATGACTAATAAAATATTCATTCAAGCCAATGCGAAGCAAGTGAGGAACGTGCATATGACTCCCTAGAAGGCTAGAAGCACAAGGCGAGGCAGTGAGCTCGTCGTCTTGTGCGACATACGCGTCTTCCTCATGGGGCAGGGCGAGTCGCCTCGCCCAACCAGGCCTCGTCGGGGTAGCAGCCACGAGGTAGGAAGGGATGTCACAGAGGAGGAAGAGCTTCCCAACTTTCTTCAATAGAATGGAAAGCGCCACCTCAGTGTAGCTTTGTGCTTCTTGTTCATGATCCACTGGATCTTAAGCCTCCCCTTCTCACTCCGCGTATGCTTTTGGTGTTTGCTGTGTGAGGAGAAGAGATAGAGAGAGTAGGCCCATTTTATAGCAGAGAGTTTTTTTTTTTGGATGGTCATAACTGTTGTGTAAATATTTGATTTTGAAAATCTACATTATATATGCTAGGGCGAATCTGTAGAGATTGAGATTTAGGAAATCAAAAAAGATTTTATCACTCGTGTCTTTCATTCGGATTTTTTCCCAACGTGCACGTACGTATTTCGTCATATGTGTAACAAAAAATTCATGCCACATATTTGGTGGGGAAGAAGTTAATCTTAATAATTCATCCCTATGCCTACGCGGTAATGATTCATATGGACTCATGGGCCATTGGGCCAGATACACATACGAGTCCTATGATCTTGAGCGCAAATTCTTGGATGATCTCTTAAGTGTGCCTAAGTTGGCTACTGCTAGTGCCTTTGTTCATCACACACCTGCTCGTAGATGGATCCCTCCCTCGAGTGATCAGATGAAGGCTAATGTGGACGGCGCAGTATCCAGGAACAACTCTTTGGGTTCAGCGACAGTTGTTATCAGAAATTGCAGCGGACAATACATGGGCTCTTTAGATATTGTCTATCCTGGAGTGATTGATCCACCTTCTTTGGAAGCTCTTGCATGTCGGGAGACCTTAGCACTCGCAGCTGATCTATCTTTGCGTAAATAGCTGTTGCTAGCGATTGCAAGCAGGTGATTAGGGATATATCTGACGAGATTGGTGGACAGTATGCACCCAGGAGATTGAGATGCATAGATCAGACTTTGAAGAAGTAACGTTCATCTTTGAAGGAAGGAAATCAAATACTGAGTCTCACAACTTGGCTCGTTTTGCTCTATCCTTAGGTCCGGGGCGCCACCTGTGGCTGCTTGAACCCATGATACCTTGTTAATTCCTGTAATTTTGGAGGTTGATCAATAAAACAGAAGTTACTCTAAAAAAGCCACGGATCACCCAACTCGCATCCAATAAGTAAATTTGTGGTTATATGGTTCATCTTACCAATAGCAGTGATCTCCTATTCTAACTGATTATGCAACCATACCATCGTGGTGTTTACTTGCTTCAAAGCACACGCCAAAGATTAATATATTTTTCCTTTGTCCATATACCATCAATGGTTGTATACTGAAAGGCGCAACTAACAGTTCAGTTGGTTCTAGAGTCTTGCAAGCTGTCAACATTGCACGTGATAAGAAGATTTGTGGGCACTGAAAACTCTGCACCGAGAAAACAGAGAATTATACTCCCTCCGTTCCAAATTAATTGACTTTCATATATCTACATTTGGATGTACCTAATTTGGAATGGTGAGAGTAATAGACATCAGCAGCTAGCAGCTGGCTTGAGATCACTAGGTCGCACTCCTCACTGGCCATATTCTGGACGAACAGTTCGCATCAGTATATACCACCCATAAAAAATACTAATATCTTACGGCCACATTCGTTTAATATATGAAGTGCATGTTATGACTGCTGGTACATATGCTTGTTTAAGCACCTCCACAAGCAAGGCAGGTTACTGTAGCCGTCCAGAAACAGCAGCTGTTCGTCCATTCTACGCCCTGCATTATCATCATTACAAAATAACTCCAAGCTAAACCGTGTCTTCAACATATACCTAATCTGATCGAGCTCTTACTAGGACAAACTAACATAACCATAAGCCAATGACAAACACAGAACAGCCTATATTTATCAGAAATTCATCCGGTGACCATTGGCATCCACATCACTGGCCACCAGGAAGTCGGAGGTGCAGGTGGAGGGTGCCCACCCTACAGATCTCCGGGAACAGGGGTTTGCCATCCTCAAGCAGGTCTCTGCAATGCAAGAGGTTCTGCTCGTCCGGGGGGATGCCTAACTCAGTGTAAATCCGCGCCTTCACATTGTCGACAGTCTCTGAGCGCATAAACGTATGTTCGATGACACTCTTGCCACTCGGCGTCTGGACCGAGACCCTCAGCCTCTCCGGTGGCCATGGGGAGTAGAATTCAGCACTGAGGATAGAATCGTTTTGGATGTTGTAGTCAGCCAAGGTGCAGCCGTCCTCCAGCAACTTGTCAGCAAAGAAGAGGCGCTGCCCGGCTGGGGCCATACACGTCTCATCGAAGATCTTTGCCTTCACACTGTGAATTGTGTCTGAGCTCTCGACCTCAAGAGTCGTGGTCTTGCCAGACCGCATCTTGACAAAGACATGCATGCCTCTGAAGACAATGTCAAGTATGTCCTCCTCCTGGATGTTCTGGTCCTTCAGGGTGCGGCTGCCCACTAGCAGCTTATTGACATACATGAGTCTCAGATGACCTGCAGGGATGCCCTCCTTGTCTTGAATCTTAGACTTGACATCATTTATTGTATCTGAATCTGCAACCTCGAGAGTGATGGTCTTGCCATCGTGGATCTTGACAAAGATGCACATCTGTTGATCGAGTGCACCAAACATCTTAGACAAAAATGATTTCATTAAAGCCAGAAACCAAACAGTAAACGAAAAGAACAGTAATAAACTAATAATTCCAACAGATATAACAACCGGAAACAATTCCATGTTAGCCGCAACAAATCAACAGGTTCCACAGTGATAACATGTAAGTGTTGCATGGGTAATACCTCCTGTTCAGATCAGAACGACTAGGAACGTATACACGGTCCATAGCACAAAGATTGAATGACAATTATAAACATTAGGAGTACAACTACCTTTGTGTCAGGCTCTGAGTCCTTCCTTGATTTTAAAACAATTTTTGAGAAAATCAACTCTTGAACATAATGTGAAAATTGTTGAATCCCTAATTTCTGTTGTTGTATTGATCTGACCCTCGTCGGGGTATATAAGGAGTACAAGACTTGAGAGGCAAGACGCCTATGACTTGGAATACAAGATTGGACTCTAATTTCCTAGTCTATCTCTAGTCGTACCGTACACATATTCTAACATTCACCCTCAGTCGTAGCGGGAGTGAAGCGAACGATTGCGACTGTCTTTGAGGCTTGCGCTTCCGTCGTCTCCTCCTCTCCGCCATCATCAACTGCGTCTCTGATAGTCTCTCCTCTCTTCCCTCCCGCAGTCACAGCGGAGTGGCGTGGACGCAAGTGACGACGCGGACTGCTGCCGACTGGAACTTTTGAGTTGATGTAGACGTGTGTATGATGTTGATGTCGAGGTAGCCGAGCGTGATGTAGCCGTGGTCGAGGTTGTCGCGGTCGGTGTAGCCGACAGAGCCGAAGGCGCAAAAAAAATTGCGCGGTTTTAGGTTTTGAGGCGGCGGCGGCAGGGTTTCTGCGGCGGCGGCGGGTTTTTGGGCGGCGGCAGGTTTTCTACGGCGGCGGCAGGGTTTTTACCAGGCGGGCGAGGCGATCGTGCGATAGTCCTAGCAGAGCGCCGGCGAAGTTTTTGGGCGGCGGCGGCAGGGTTTCTGCGACGGCAGCGGGATTTTGGTTTTGGCGGCGTGCGGCAGCGACTCGCTTGGGAGCAGCGGCAGGCAGGCGGCGGGTTTTGTGTCATTGTGTGGCGGCGGCAGCGGATCTGCGGCGGCGGCGGGTTTTTGGTCATAGTGCGGCGGCGGCAGATGTCTGCGGCGGCGGCGGGTTTTGCGGCATGCGGCTCGACTCGCGTGATGTAGGCCTTGGCGCTGATTTGTGTTGGCGGTGTAGAACTCGATGAAGATCTTGATTTAGTCGTACAGCTCAATGGCGTCGTGATTTGACTCGGTGTAGTGCGGACGATCGGAGAGGCGATGCAGCCGGACTTTGACGCCTATATTGATGAAGATGATTCTGGTACTTGCAGTTTTGGCAGCTGATCCGAAGCCCCTGGGTCGGCTGCCCTGCTACATGTGCATGTCGAGGAATCCTGCTCTGCATGTACGCATCCACTTGATGCCTTAGGGCATCTCCAGCCGTTCGGCCCCCCCAGGCCAAAAAACGGCGCCTTTTTGGACGGCCTGGGGGAGCGCCGGCGCAATTCGACGCCCTGGGTTTGGCGTTTTCCCAGTCGCCGAACCCAGGACGCCCCCAGCCGGCCAATTTTCGGCCAAGTTTTCAACATACAAATCAACACTTTCGGCCAAGTTTTGGCCAACTTTCGGCATACAAATAGTTCAACATACAAATCCACACACAAATAGTTCAACATACAAATCAATAGACAAATAGTTCAATAATGCAAGCAAATAGAACAAAGTAGGCGTCGGCATGGCCATTGCCTTTGTGCCTCCACATGTGCTCCACCAGATCATTCTGCAGCTGTGTATGCACCGTCGAGTCTCGAATCTGTTGACGCATAGTCATGAAGTTTGCCCATGTTGCCGGCACCTGGTGATCCACATCTGCAAGAGGACCCTGCCTGTAGTACTCAGTGTCAGCCACCGGCTCATCCCGCTCGCTCTCAATGATCATGTTGTGCAAGATCACACAACTGTTTATCACCTCAGACATGTTGGCCTTGGACCAAGTCAGAGCTGGGTACCGGACAACAGCGAATCGAGACTGCAGCGCACCAAATGCCCGCTCAACATCCTTCCTGCAAGCCTCCTGGCACTTGAAAAACCAAGCTTTCGCGCTTCCTGGCACAGGGTTGGAGATGCTCTTCACAAATGTTGACCACTTCGGGTAGATGCCATCTGTAAGGTAGTAGCCCTTTGTGTACTGGTGGCCATTGATCTCATAGTTCACTGGAGGGGCATGACCTTCAACAAGCTTGGCGAAGACATTCGAGCACTGCAACACATTGATGTCGTTGTGAGTTCCTGGCATACCAAAGAAGGAATGCCAAATCCATAGATCATGTGTAGCCACGGCCTCAAGAATCATACTGCACTCTCCTTTGTGGCCTTTGTACATCCCCTGCCATTCAAATGGACAGTTCTTCCATGCCCAATGCATGCAGTCGATGCTTTCAAGCATCCCTGGGAAGCCTCTTGCTTCATTGGTGGCCAGGATCCGGGCAGTGTTATCCGCATTGGGCGATCGCAAGTACTTTGGCCCAAACACTGCCACCACTGCCCTGCAGTACCTGTTCAAGCTTTCAATGGCGCAAGACTCGGACATGCGCAGATAGTCATCCTGAGCGTCAGCGGGAGCACCATATGCAAGCAATCTCATCGCCACCGTGCACTTCTGAATTGAGGTAAACCCTACCGTGCCGGTGCAATCCGTCTTCAGCTTGAAGTAGGTGTCGAACTCCCGGATGGCATGCATGATGTCGAGGAAGAGTTGTCGTTTCATCCTGAAACGGCGCCGGAACACAGCCTCGTCCTGCGTGGGGTTCTCGGCGAAGTTGTCGGAGTAGAGGATGCAGTAGCCTTCGTAGCGCTGCCTCGGCTTGCTCTTGCGGCGGCCGGGCTTTGAGCCACCACGCCGCGGCTTCGCCTTGTCGAGCAGGCCGGCAAGGCAGGCGAGGACGAGCAGGTGCTCTTCATCGTCGATGTCGGCCAGGGCTTCCTCGTCGAGCAGTTCGGCGAGCAGCTCCTCATCGTCGGAGTCCATGGCTCGGCCGGCCAAATCGCCGAACACCAAGTAGGCAAGGTGGAGGCGAGCCTTCCCCGAGGGCCTTCTTTGTGGCGAGACGACGGCGGGGGAGGAGGGGCGGCCGGCGGCGGAGGATTGGGCGAGATGGCGGCTTCCTAGCTAGCTGTATGCGGCGGAGGTGGGGAGGGGTGGTACCGGCGGCGACATCGCGGCGACGCGAGAGATGGGGAAAGAACACGGCGTGGGGGTGGGATATGCGTTATCACGCCGACAGCGCTGGCCCACGCGCGCTTTTCTCTCCCAAGCCGAACCCGGTGGGCTGGGTTTGGCCTGGGAACGCCGGCGCTAGTTTCCGCCGATCCGGCGCTTTTTGGGCTCCTGGGGGGGCCGACTGGGCGAAAAAACGGCGCTCACAGGCTAAAACGGCGCTAAAATCGGCCCTGGGCGGGCGCTGGGGGGGACGACTGGAGATGCCCTTAGCTTACTAGATGGACGCGTACACGTGCCTGAAGAAGACGGTACTGCATGTTGATGTTGCCTCGTACTGCATGTTCTCCGATTCGTGAAGGCTCGATGAAGCGGTTGGTCCTCCCGTGATCTGATTCGTGGAAGCCTCCGCGCTCCGAGTCATTGTTGCAGAAGGGCGCCGCCAAGGATTGATCTATACACCAGATTTGAGGGTTGTCGGGATCTTGGGATTTAGGGAATTATTTAGATAAACTGGATCTAATCTACGGAACTAAAGATTTCGAAATTGATCTAAAGAACCGATCCGATCTCTTTGATCGAAACCGGGTGCCGCGCCCGGGGGCGGCGAGCGATGCGGAAGTGGTGGATAACCTAGAATCGGCGCCACGAGGCTAACCGCTCTGATACCATGTGAAAATTGTTGAATCCCTAATTTCTGTTGTTTTTATTGATCTGACCCTCGTGGAGTCGTGGGGTATATAAGGAGTACAAGACTTGAGAGGCAAGACGCCTATGACTTGGAATACAAGATTGGACTCTAATTTCCTAGTCTATCTCTAGTCGTACCGTACACATATTCTAACACATAAATTTGATAGATTGTCGATGAAGACATGCTAATATTAGTAGAGTAGACCTAAAAGAAATCTGCAGATAAGTTAGTGTTTTACTTTTAGTAGTGCCTCCTTTTCCATATATATTCTCAGTGTAACCAATCCTAAGATCTGATAAATTCTATGAGATCAGCCACACATAGTATACATCACCCTTCCAATTAATACACATAGGGTAAACATGCAAACTTCATTACTAATACTACCCAATAAACAAATTCTAGATATCACCCTGTCGTGGATACATATGGACTCCACTAGATATTGGAGTCTGGCAGCTGTATTATAAATTAGAATATCTTGGAACATACAAGCACGGATCATCAACAGCAGTGTACTATGATTTTGAATGGCGCCATATAAGTTCATCATTGGCCAGTAAACCGTTTCTACATGTCACTGAGCAAAAACAAGTATGGGGGAAATGTCAGGTACTGAAAACGTGGCAGGAAGATTTTCAGGTCATATAATCGCCGAAGGTGGTCACAACTATAACTTCTTCCTTTAAAAGACCTTAACTTCATGCAGAAGGTTGCCACATCAGAGAGTGTGTTAACACAGTGGGATCCACTCGGATGAAAAACATAAATCAGGTTGTGCAAAAGAAACCCTAGAATAGCATATAACATAAATCAGGCTGTGCAGAAGAAACACTAGAATAGCATATAGGAATCATCAAGACTTAAATCTACTCGATGCTAAAAAAGATGGCACTGTAAAACTGTTTAGCAGAAAACTAACAATTAAATCGACTAGATCTTGAGGAGATCAGTAAGAAGAAAGGTGGACCTTGGATGCATCGACCATAATGCAATGGGCAGTGAAAAAGGGTGGGTGAAGGGAGACTCACCATGGAGCTACGTCGCAGTCGCTTATGACTAGTCTCCTGTTACAAAACAAACTCTGGTCCGTTAGCACTGCCCAGAAGCTGATGTCCTGTATGTTAGATTGATCTCAATTGACCGAGTCCAACGGCTCGATCAACTCCTTGATTAGCGCCCTGATCGGGGCGCCCGACATTTAATGGTTGGTGGGCCCCTGTCACCAGCTGCTATAAAGAGAGGTGGGAGTCGGCGGCTCCGATTACGAGGTTCGTCCGTGCCACTCGACTCCACCGACATCCCTACCGATTTAGGGTTAGCGCTGAGCTGATGGGAAGCACCACCGACGCCACTGCTATCCACTGGCTCTCCACCTCCGTCCACCATTGCCGGAGCCTCGAGCGCCTCCGCATCTCGAGAAGGTACTGGTTCTTCTCCTCCCGATCTCGTATCTACCCGAATTGATCTAGCCTAGAGATCTTACGATCTTAACAATGGTATCAGAGCCATCTAGGTGCTAGATTTTTCTCGTGTAGATAAAGAAATTATAGAAAAGATCCCTAATCCTAATCAAAAGAGGGAAAAAGAAAAAGCTCACCGGAGGGCCTCGGGCATCACCGGCAAAGAGCGCCGCCACAAAGGCCGCGCCGTTCCTCTCGATCCAGTGCGCATCGGCATGCCGAGGCACTGGACGAAGAACACCGGCGGTGGGGGCACACACCTCGCCACCGCCGAAAGGACGAACCCCTTCGGGGGCAAAGTGCGCACCGCCCAGCCGCCATCCACGAGCTCGTCGGCGCAAGAGGGCAGAGGAGGCTTCGTGTTTCTCTCTCCCTGTGGGCTGCAGTTAAAAAACAGGGGGACATAAAAGGGGAGAGAGGAGGCTAGCCGCCGTGGCGTCGCCGTCGCCGGCGGGCTGCCAGCGTCGAAGTTCTCCTCCTCCACGGACCCGCCGCCGGTGAGGAGGCCCGCAAGGGCGCAGAGGGGACCGGCGGTAGCGCAGTCTTCTTCCTAGGCGGGGCGGGCGAGAGCTCGTCGGCCGGTGGCCTGCGGCTCGGCAACGCTCGCCGGCACGAGCGGCTGAGCTGAGCGCGCGCGCACGTCAGAGGTGGATGGCGGCCAGCCGCGGCGGCGGCGCCGGCTCGAAAGAACGAGCATCTCGCGTGAGAAGAGAAAAAACGGGCTTTGACCGAGCTGGGGTTCCTCTCATTTTTGATCAAGCGAGAAGCACGCGTGGCCGTCGGATCGCCATGGATGGCCAGGATGCGGTCCGATCCAAACCCTAACTCGCGCGTGGGCCATTGGGCCAAAAGTCATTTTGGGGCAGCTTAGCACGCTCTCGTGGGCCGTTTTCGTGTCGCTTCGGGCGGCAGATAACAACCGGCCGCTGAGCTGGACGCACGGCGTGCGCATAGTAGGCCGTGGGCCGTCTGCAGAGCAGGCCAATGGGCCGCGTCGCGTGTCGCTCAGGCGGCAGATAGAAGCGGGCCGTTGGGCCGAAAGTCTGCGCTGCCATGTTTTCCAGAGCATGTTTCAATTGTTTTTTGTCCAATTTTTGGACAAATTTCATCTAGTTTTTTCTACTCAAAATTGCCCAACGAAAATTTTGTTTAGAAAAACAGAAAAGTGACAGAAATGTTTCTGGAAAATATAAAGTTTGTAATAGAATATTTCCGCTGCAAATAGTTAAAAGTAATTGCTTAAAAGCAATAAAGTGATAATTGAATTTTTAAAGATGTGATAAAGTGAATATTAAAGTTCATGGAATTTTTATTTCATGTTTTCCGCTGCAAATAGAGAAATGTGCTCTTTTAAATTTAAAAGGTCAAAAGAATTAAAAAGTAAGAATTAAAGGAGCATGTTAAAGTGTTTTTAGTAATGATTATGATTATGTTATTTTATGACCAACGTTGTTAATAACATAATCATGATTTGTTAATCGTTGAACAGTGCAAAGTTTGTGAAATACAGAGAATACATTACAGTTTCTGCTGTAAAGTAAAAGGGCCTCTTCTAATTAAATTGGAACCAACGGGAAAATTTAATTAGAGAGGAGGAAAAAGATAAATACTTGTTCAACAAATTAATTATGGTATTGTTATTTTCTGACCAACGTTGATGATAGCAGTACTATAATTATATAAGTTCTATAGTCAAAGGGCTAGATCTCTGATAATTTTGCATGAAAGTGATCAATTTTTTCAGAGAAAAGATAAAAGATCAAGAAATGCTCTTGAACTATAGAAATATGAATATTTGATACTTCCGCTGGAATAGAGTTGATGATAATGTTTTTTTCCAAACAGAGTTCTTTATTGCAATAGAAATATTATCATCATATTGTTTATGAGTTTTATGCATTGATTCTATTTCTGCCCAATGGTGATGTAGAATTAGTGTAGAAAGATGATGTTTCATTCTAATTCTGCCCAACGGTGATTTAGAATATAGTAGAAAGTTTTAAAGATTTAATGTGCATATCTTTAACCAGACCAACGTAGGGTTATTTTTATGCTCATTATTGTTTATTATTATTGAATATTTTCTCAGACAAAGATTCTCATGTTTTCATTCGTGAAAGCAAAAGGAAGGGTACTTGTGACCCGAAAGATGACCAAGAAAGGTCATAAAGTGAGAGAGTATGTTCTCTCTAAAGAATGACTGCAAAAGAAAAAGAATTCTTGGATGTTAATCCAAGAATACAAATAGATCATCGAGAGTCCTGTTTGACAAATGTCTTTCATTTACTCTCCATGCAGAGAACAAATAAATCATTCAGAGTTTTGTTTAACGAATTTCTTTCATGTACTCTATGTGAAGAAAAATTTTAAACGAGCAACATGAATGCTTAATTTGACTAACGTTGGATTAAGCATGTGTATAAAAGAGTATTCAGATTTATTTCTGAATTTGATGATTGAATATGCAGTCTAAAGAGCAAATTATGGCATCTATGTCTCTTAATTACCCGCATGACGGGAAAAGACGATAATAATACCCACGTGGTGGAAAAAGTCTGGGAAAATACCCGCATGGCGGGATAATTTTTTTTTGACAAAGGACTTGTCCTGTATGACAGGAGAAAGATGTGATGACTCATGTGTTTTTATATCAACCGCACACCTTGTGTATCATAGTTATAAAGCACTTAATGAGTCAAAAGAGAATAAAATTACAAATGAACCTAAAGATAAGAATGTTATGCAAGTGTGACTTGCAGTACCATTGAGAAAAAACTCTTGTGAGTTTTGAAAAGGGAATGAGGAAAAAGTACTCCCATACGTTAAAAGATAACTTCATATTGAATAAAGCAGATAATCAAAGTTTCGAAATTGTGGCAAAAAGTTTCTTGCCACATTTCAAGGGGGAGATAGAGAATGTTACAGAATAAACTCCCCTATACTTCAGATAATGTGATGCATTTTATACATCACATTATCTATGATGAATTGTGATCGTTCGGGGAGTACGACGGTCATAATAATGATACCCCTAAAGTAAAGAAATAGATGTATTCTTGGATATTTTATAGCTCCGAAAGGAGACTAAGGACGGTACTCAAAGTGCCATAAAGAAGACAGATTGACAGGTTAACAGAATAAACCCAAATAAAAAGGATTAAGGATACACCATTTTGGAGAAAATGGAGTAATCTGGGGGAGCATGGTATGAACATACCTAAGGCTCGAATAGATTTTATCTGGGGGAGCTTGTTGCTTTATAATAGAGATGAACAAGTAAACATGGATCTTGTGATTTAGGTCCTTGTAAGAGCTATTGCCTTTTGGCGATAGAAGACTACAGAATTAATTGCCTCTAGGCAATGACAGAGCAACAACATCCCCATATGAGAAAAGCAGATGACTATAAAGTCTATATCAGAGAAATTTAAATGAAGGTTGATCCCACCTCATTTACAGAAATCATAAGCAGCGCTCAATCGATTTTGACAAGTTTGGGACTCATAAGTAATTTCCAATGGAGCCAAAACAGTAGGCTATAAAGGGTCTACAACGCCAATGTGACTCCAAAGGAAATATGTAAAAAAATGATTTTAAATCTAAAGTTTTGCGCTAAGAGAATAAACAGATTATAATGAGTGATAATGGTACATAATGATCTGAGTTACATCAGATGAAAGTAAAGACCACAAGGGATCTTACGGACTAGAGTAAGTCTCTAGAATCAGAAGTTATTTTGGGTTAAAGAGAATGAGAGGACAATCGCTTTTCTATAAACTTATAGAATGGGAAATTCATTCCCTAATCCTGTGTATGTGGATGATATCCTACTTGCTAGTGGTGATGTCAATCTACTACCGGCAGAGAAAATAAGTTCTTGTCCTCAAAAGAGTATTCTCGATAGAGTGTCTGTCGTTAAAAGTATCGAGATTTACTAAGAAAAGAAGAAAATGGGTATTAGAAATATCGCATGGACATGCTGAGAAGAAGTCTCTAAAGCATGCACGTCGAGAAAACCTACGCCTGTTCTTATTGTCAAGGGTAATGGAATTGAAAACTTTAGTGTTCCAAGAGATAACATAGAACGGATCAAATGGATATGGTACCATATGCTTCAGCTGTTGGGACTCAATATTACCCTGACAGTTCACGTATCCGGTTGTTTTGGCAATGTCCAATCCAGATATAGATCACTGGAATGGAATCAAAGATATCGGCCTCATGCTAAAAGAAACAGAGTGCTCTCAAAAGGTTGTGAGTACAAAGATAGATCTATAAATGTGCTCTCAAAAGGTTGTGAGTACAAAGAAAGAATTTGTGAAATGTATAGCGAAATCCACAATTGTCGCTAAATTTCACATTTGGAGTTTTTGTGTGGAAAAGCTCCAGAGAATGAAAAGTTTGACATCAGTGTGATGTAAAGACATGTTATAGCATGATATAAGGCCGAGGGATAGGCAAAATGGTTAAGGAAACCTGTACCCGGGATTGATAATGGTTGACAACAGCAATAACCATTAAGTAATTCACTCCTAAGACAACGAGTCAAGTGTGGTGCCAAACACATTGACACAGAGTTATACGTTGTTAAGGAGAAAGTCCGGAATTATGTTGAAATGCTTGGAGCATAAGAGGAACAGATAAAAGAAACACATAAGTGTTCGCAGATCTGCTAATTAAAGGCTTACCGCCCAGTGTGTTTTAGAGAACACATAGTCGACATGGGTTTTATGGTATAGTCTATATTATTTCCGGACAATAAAGAGGCCCAAAAAGTTTAAAGAATCTATTTCAAAACAGAGACATATATTGTAGCTGTCTGATTCTATCGGCAATGAGCTGTGACGATGAAACATGCTCTATGTACTGATCCGGGATGAAACAAGTAAAGTATAAAGTTAAAAGTAAAAGTGAGATCAAGGGGGAGAATGTTAGATTGATCTCAATTGACCGAGTCCAACGGCTCGATCAACTCCTTGATTAGCACCCTGATCGGGGGCGCCCGACACTTAATGGTCGGTGGGCCCCTGTCACCAGCTGCTATAAAGAGAGGTGGGAGTCGGTGGCTCCGATTACGAGGTTCGTCCGTGCCACTCGACTCCACCGACATCCCTACCGATGTAGGGTTAGCGCTGAGCTTATGGGAAGCACCACCGACGCCACTGCTATCCACTGGCTCTCCACCTCCGTCCACCATTGCCGGAGCCTCGAGCGCCTCCGCATCTCGAGGAGAAGGTACTGGTTCTTCTCCTCCCGATCTCGTATCTACCCGAATTGATCTAGCCTAGAGATCTTACGATCTTAACACTGTATATATATAAGATATCATAGAAAACAACCTAATACATAATTCTAGCATTAGTCACTGTTTCCAGTGACACAAGACTCATGTGCAGCCTATCAAAAATCGGGATGCTTATACCTTTTGAGCAAAGAAAATATCCAGCAGCACACATGGAAATATGATTCTTGATCAATAAAGGAAAACTAGAGTATTCACCTATGCATACACAAACAACCCATTTTATCAATGTTAAACTAATTGAGCAGGTTTACTTATCACGACTTTACTCATTGATTATATCTATGTATAGGAGCTAGACAGTTCTGTTGTGGATGCACCACGCTATAAGTGGGTCATTAGACAACTAACATGGAAGGAAAACAAGGTCCATCTTCATTCTTGGGAACACATCGCAGTTGCTAAGACTTTTGGGCATTGGAACTCTGCCGAAGCAAACGAGTACACAACATTGATAGGCTGAGATGTGAGGACAGCTACAGTGCCCCCTCCCGGCCCGGGAGCGAGGAATGTGTTGTTTTATCCACTATATTTTAGCATTACCTACTATATTTTATTAAATTCTACCATGCATGTTGTGACATCCTACCTCGGGGCTTAATGGGATTGATATGATACTCATATCAACAAGTTACAACTTCTTTTCTGGAATTTCATCTAAAAAGAACTCCGAGGTTAATCGTGTTTGACCCGGAGCGATTTGAGGATGAGTGACCAACCGGAAAGTCCTTCCCTGGTGGGCATGAGTGAGCACAAAGTGTGCAGAAAAGACCAATGTTAATCTGTGAGGCCAGTCTAGCGATGCTAGAGAGCTGCCAGCAGGCCCGGTCCGTGGGTGGACTGGGGTGTTGACCAAGTTAATAACAAGAGCACGACTAACAAGGCAAATCATAATAGAAAAAAGGACACTAGAAGAATATGGAGAGTGAGAATACCAACCTAAAATGAAAAGAAAATATTTTCCAAAATATATTGATGCTAGCAACTTTTAAAATTGTACAACAATAAATTCCATTAATTAATGGTACTGGAAAGATTATATCATGAAATCATTGTGGAGTAAAATGAACACAAACATAAATAGAGCAATAGGATGACTAAGAAAAACAATAATTCGTTATCGCCAATGCAGAGCAAGCAAGGAACATGCAACACAAGTCAACAAAAAAAGGGAATATGCCACAAGGTAGACGATTGATTGGCAAATCTGCCGAGGGGGCGCCTTCCCATTCTGCTGAAGAAGATTGCCGAGCTCACCATACTCTATGACATCCCCGCATACTGCCGCGACAATACGCCCACGAGGCAGGCGTTGATGTCGCAGAGGACGGTGAGCTCGTGGGCCTTCTTCAGCAGAAGAGGGAGCGCCTCCTCAGCGTCACCTTGCGCTTCTTCTTGTCTATTATCCACTGTATCTTGAGCCATTTCTTTTGCTGTTTGGTGTGTGAGGAGAAGAGAGGGAGTAGCCCATTTTATAGCAGAGAGTTCTTTGGATGGTCATAATTGTTGCGCAAATATTGATTTTGAAGATCTATATAGATATGCTCCAATATGCAAGGTAAATCTATATAGAATATGAATATTAACTTTTAGGTAGAGAAAATCCAACAAGATTTCATCACGTATCTTTCATTCCGAAATATTTTTCAACGTGCTGTCATATGTATGAGAACAAAAAAAAAAATCCATGGTGCATATTTGGTGGGGAAGTAATTAATCTTGACAATTTATCCCTACACGGTATGCTTCATATGGACTCGTACATACGAGTCCGCATAAGAACCGTCAATCATCGTCCTTGTGTGTTGTGTCCAGTAAGTATATTTGTAGTTATCTGGTTCGTCTAACTCATAGCACTGATACCTATTCTCACTGATCATGTAAGCACACGCCAAAGGTTCATGGCCAAGATTGCCTTGGAAGGGAGGATAGGAAACCCTAACGGTAGATCATCTTTTCATCAACGCATCTACGGGCTGTTTCTACAACTCCAAAAAAAATCATCTCAAAATTTGATCTACAGTTAGAGAAAAGGCTAAAACACACTGTGAATAGTGTTAGATTTGGGTGAATAGTGTGAAACACAATTCAGTGTGAATTTCTCTTTTTTGCCTCTTTAAGTGTAAGTCGAATTTGAAGCAGCAAATTTTTTAGGTTGCAAATAGAACATAGATGTGTGTTGTCAATTTTTTTTGACAATATTTGAACATGTTTTATCTATTCAAAAAAATTAATCTCATAGATCCTATCTAATGTTAGATCCTACCCAACCGAGAGGCGCTACTAACAGCTCAGTTGGTTCGAGACTTCAAGTCATGCATGATGTCATAGTTAAGTACGGGCGATCTGTGTTCCATGTATATATCCTGGCACCACACTGCAGGTGATAAGAAGATTTGTGGGCACTGAAAAACTCTGAACCCAAGAAACAGAATAGTAGACTTGAACTGTAAACGCTGCTACTTTTGAACTGTGCAATAAAGGTGGGATGTGTGGTGCAGAGAATGGGTAGACCGATCCCCATTTCGAAAGAACAAAACATCAGCAGCTCACAGATACAACTCCAAGCTAAACAGTGCCTTCGACATCTACCTTGTCTGATCGAGCTCTTCAGGTTCAGGACCAATCAACTTCCATCTCTACACTACAAGATCCATCCATCTCAATGACCACCAGGAAGGCAGAGCTGCAGAAGGAACTCAGACTCACGTTTGAGTTTATTTGCCAAGATGCACTTGTTCTCCAGCAGCTCTCCACACAAGGAGATGCGTTGCTGGTTCGGGGGAATGCAGAACTCAATATGAATCTTCCTCTTGAGACGACCGACGGTCTGTGACCTCAAAGCATAACGGTCAATGACGGTCCTGCCAGTCCTCGTCCTGACCGAAATCTCTACAACGAAATCAGCATAGGTAGATTCAATTCAGTTTAGAACACATCAAAAAGGAAAAGAAAAATGGCCATTATTTATTGAACAAACTCCCCATATCACAACAAGACATTAAGCTAATGCCCAAAAATACATAAGTACAATAGAAACAGCTTAGTTTCCAGTTATGGGGATGCCTAACTAACTGAAGTATGCTAGCTTTCGGAGGTCAGGAAGAATAGTTCTCGCCTTCTCGGGGAAAGTGGGCAGTTGAACAGACTATGCATAAATAGGGCTAACATATTTTATGGGCGGAATGTGGGATCAGGTTGCTAAATCTAAGAAGTGCTAAGTACATATAACTTTCAGCAGTCTGAAAGAAGTGCCAAGTACATATAACTTTCAGCAGTCTGACAGAAGTGCCAAGTACATATAACTTTCAGCAGGTATAACCTACAGATCCCGTAAGACTAATCTGACAAGGAACTCCAAGATTCGTTTTGAAATGTCTGAAATTCATAAAGATCACGCACAGTACTCCGTAATTAGAAACCATCAACACAAGTTACTTTTGAATTCCGAAGTCCATAAAACTAGTTTGGTGTAAGCCTGACCATGGCCAATGTGTGGAACATGCAGACAAGGACAAGTAAACTGAACCCGCACGATGAGAAACAGACCGTGGAGTTAAACAGCAAATGCAACATGAGGTCTATATGGCAAAACGCAGAGGCGGATCCAATTCTAGGATCCGGAACGCATCCACGGAGGGTTTGACCATACTTCTGCCACACAAAAAAGGCACCAAAAACCCTTATGCAAAACCAAATCGTACAGTGGCAGAGTTCCTAAGAATACCCAAACATAGGAACGGAGAGTTCGTATGAAGAAAAACAAAGAAATCCTCCATAGAGTTCGAGTCAGTGGAAATATATATCGCACTGCTGCGTACATGAATCGGAAACCAAAATCGATGTGATACAATCCTCGCACAGGAAATATTCCTAAGAAGTAAGAACACCCAAATCCTCTGTAATTTCTACCGTCATTCTTGATGCCAGACGACACGCCCCCTCGCCCTCCCTTCCGCGAGGAGGAGGAGGACGAGGACAGGTCGAAGAAGAGCGGAAGCGGACGCGGAGGAGAACAGGAGCACGAGCGCGACGGCGTGCTCGCTCTGGGCTGATATACGAGTGTGCTGCGCCCGCTGCGGCGCGCTGTGCAGAGAAGGGCGTTTGGGTTTGGTACACGCGGGAGATGAATGCGGCGCTGTGTTTCTTTACACCGCCCGGCTGCACACAAAACTGGCCACAGTTTTATGCGCAGCCCACATCCCAATAAAAAATGATGGGTGTGTTGATGGATAATAATGCAGCCAGACTGGTCATGTCTGCCAATCAACAAGCTGCCATCTTTGAGCATGTAAAGTAAGTATAGATAAAAACTAGGAGCATGGCGTTTTGGAGGCCGAGCTATAAGTAACTCGGTTTTCAAAAAAAATCACATTTATGTTTCAAAAAATTCGATAAAAATTCTAAATGTAGATAAAGTCGAGATCTACTACTACATAAATTTTCAAGACAAAATTAGTATGATTTTGGGCTACACAAAAATGATAAATCTAGCAGACTTTGATTTTTTTTAAGACCGTAATGTTCCTAGGTTCCAGATCTGTGTATTTGTCTTTTTTGCCTAACTCAAAATATAACAAATTTTTCATTAAATTTTGCACAGTTGTAAATCTCAATATTATCTACTCATAGGAATATTTTCGAAATTTTTGACACAAAAAACGCAGATTCAATTTTTTTTGGGAGCTTCCATTTGAAGTGTCCGCAGAATTTAGTGGTTCCAATTGTATAATGCGCTTAACACTGCTCATTGTGGGAGACCGAGGTAGTTTATGTGTTAGTATGCATGTCACATAGGTAAATAAAATGTGTCAACTAAAAAGGAGAGGGACAAATGAAGTAATATGTTACCATCACATAATGCTTCCCAATAAAAAAATAGCTCTACAAAGTAATAAATAAGTATCACTGACATTACCCACCATGAAAGTAATAATATGGACTATTAGCAATGTAGTCTAATTTAATCCTCAATAGGATGCCCTCCTTGTCTTCAATCTTTGCCTTGACATCGTAAATCGTATCTGATTGTCTGACCTCGAGAGTGATTGTCTTGCCATTGAGGAACTTGACAAAGATCTGCATCTGTTGAACGAACGCACAAAACATTAGGATCTTAGACGAAAGGCTTCCATTAAAGCCAACAAACAGTAGCAATTCCAACAGATAGTAGAACTGAAAACAACAATCTACACGTTAATCGCAATAAATCAATAGATCCCAGGGTGATAACAGTTGGTGTCGTATGGGGTACTAGAAGTATTTACACTACCCATAGCATAAGAATGTATGATAAATATAAACATCAGGGCTATCTTTGTGCTATGGTTTCAGTCCTATATAGATGTAAAACTTTTTTTGGTTGAGAAAATGAAGTATGTTACTCAAAGTTAATAGACATTGTCATAAAGACATGCTACTTCAGAACCCTACAGATTAGTTTTTTTCCCTTCTTTTATACACGAATAAAACATGAAGAAGTTTGATATTCTCCAATCCTAAGATCTAAGAAATCATCTGAGATCAGCCCCATATCTGATGCGTCACTCCACCAAATTAATCCACGAATTGTAAATACAAAAACTAAAATACTACCTAACAAATACATTCAAGGTCACTTGTGACATAGGGTGGACCAGTAGTTGTAGGAGTACTATGATTTAGAATATCGTCTCTTAAATTCATATTTGGCCAGCAAAGTGTACAAAATTTGTAAATTAGATGAATCACAGGCCAGAAATAAGAATGGGGCAATGTTAAGTGCTGAACAGGAGCAGGAAGCTTTCAGTTGTTATAATCATAGAAGGCTGATCAAGAATTCATTAATGAGCCCATGAGCAGAAATGTTGCGTCCACTTGGATGACAAACAGAGAAAGAAACAAATATCTTACAGGGAACATGAAGACTTAGATCTACTTGATTTCTGGACAAGATGGCACTGCAAAATTGTTTAGTAGCAAACTAACCAATAAAAACGACTAGATCTTGAGGAGATTAGTATCAAGAATGCTGAATCTGGATAAATCGAGCAAAGATAGAGCAGGGGTTGAAAGGCGAGTGAAAGTAAGACTCACCGTGCACTGTTCAAGATCCATCTCATTAGCATCCTCCATGCACTTTTGATAAGTGCCCTGCTACGAAACAAAATCCGGCCTAATTAGCACTCCCAGAAGCTGAGAAGCAGATGGTCCTATAGACTATAGAGATATCACATATCATAGAAATCAAGTGGGAAACCGGATTTTTCCCATTATTATTTGTCCACGCGTTTCCAGTAACACAAATTTCCTGCGGCATCCTATCAAGAACCTAGATGTTTATACCAAATACCCTCGTTAACTTGATAAAAATACCCACAGTAATGAATCAGTACCTTTTTTTCTGCATCAACTGCTAATGATCCGAATCTGCCTATCTCATCATCCTTGTTTTGGGCTGCCACTTGCAGCTCCTTTATCTTCTGCTGAAGCTTTTGTGCTGCTTCAGTAGCTTGTGCTACCTCCACTTCTTTCACCTTAAGAAGTGCCGCATTGTCCTTGTCCATTGTCCTCAATTGGTTCCACAGAAAACCCTTTACTGCACATAATGTTGAAATTTCCTTATCCTTGTTTGAGTTCAGGGTCTCATAAGCTTGCTTTAATTTTCTTAGTTCTGCTCTTAAATATCTTGCAATGTCCTCAATATCTGCATTGTTGTGGCTCAGCTCTGCACCATTTCTAGCCTCATTCGACTGTACCTAGCGTCATTAGCGACATATTATTTTTGCAACACAATTATTAAGAATATAAAAGCTGGACCCAATGCATTTGAGTTATGGAACTGATGTTCAGGTACGTACCTGCATCTGCGAGTTATCGACGTAAAAAAAGGCGTCACAGGTTTTTGAATCATCCAAGTCACTCTGTTGAAGTTCTACATTGAACATAAAGGCAATGTTGACTGGGTGTAAGAAATGCGCCTTCTGTGGTTCAGATGAGTCCGTTGAGCATCTTTTTATCAAATGCACATTTGCTAGGGATATTTGGAGGCTAGTACATTTTACGTTCAATGTTTACCCTCCAACTTCTGTTGCAAATATGTTTGGATCTTGGTTGAATGGGATCGATAAGGGTACCAAAGCTCGGATTAGAATTGGTGTTGCGGCCATACTTTGGGCTATTTGGAACTGTCGCAATGATATTGTCTTTAACAAAAAACAATCTTCTCATTATTTGCAGGTTATCAACATGGCGATATACTGGATCCGTTTGTGGTCTTACCTCTTTCTTGTGGATCAGCGTGGTCTTATGGATTCAGGATGTACCCGTATGATGTCGGTTGTACGGGCTATCTTCTGTCGGGCTGGGTGGCAACATACTAGAATAATTGATGTTTAGTTTCTCTTTGTTTAAGTGGCTGATCTTTGTATCCACTTTGAGCGACCCATGAATTGTAAACCTTGAATGCTTTGATTAATAATTGCGGATGGCTGTGTGCATCACTTTGATGCAGAGGGCGGGGATCCGCACCCCCTTTTCTAAAAAAAAAAAAATCAGAAGGAGCATAATAATTTTATCGAATTGGGTGCTACCTACCATAAGTTAAATTCCTAATGTCCATTCAAATCGTTATTGAGCAGGTCATAAACCTAGAGTAGAAATCCTCCCTAGGAGATGGAGCCAACAGGAACAAATTATATCCCAAATTTTCCACCCAAATGGCATCAAAGTTATTGCCGAAATGTCCTCCAGCAAAAATGATTACCGGCGAGCTTGGGGTTAGCTCCGGGAGGCAGCTTCATGTAGGCCGCCCTCCACCTCCTCCTGCTCGCCTCCGCCTTCCGTGGCGACACAATAACTAGCATCAGGCGCGGACGAACAATCCGAAAGAAAACCCTAGAAGGAAGGAACTTGTGGCTCACCTGGAGGAGGCGGGTCTCGAGGGCGTTCTCGCGGGCTCTCGACAGCTCGCGCTGGGCCTCGAGACGCGCGCGGCCGGCGGCGAGCTCCTCGACCTGCAGCAGCAGCGCCTGCACCCGATCGTAAATGCGCCGCCACTCGCCGGTGGCGCCATCCCTGGAGGGAACCTCCGGCGAGGCCGCGCCCGAGCCACCGCTCATGGAGTCGACAGCTCGTGCTGACGTGCTGGCTGGAAGAGGGTGACGGCCAGGCTTGTGCGTGGACGGTGAAGTGTTTGCTTCGGGCCCGGGTGGAGAAGAGAAGACAAACTACAACTATGGTACCCCCAAAGAAAGTATACATCGCAGCTTTGAATGATCTCATTAGGGGCGTGTTTGGTAGCTCGTGCGGACCGAGATATTCCCAACTCATACCGAATTCAGCTGTTTGGTAGCCCGTTTTCAGCCCCTGGGCCATGCCCGCCTCGTACCGCAAAGCCCTCTCAACCAGGCTGAGGTGAGAAGCTCGATTCTCATACCGAATTCAGCTGTTTGGTAGCCCGTTTTCAGCGACTGGGCCATGCCCGCCTCGTACCGCAAAGCCCTCTCAACCAGGCTGAGGTGAGAAGCTCAAATCGAGCTTCTCTACTCATCCCGGCTGACCTCGACCGAAATTTTCCCAGCACCTACTCTAAGCGGTCACTTTCCGCAAACTACCCTCACCTCCCGAGCCCCTCTCTCCTCTCATCTCCGGATCCAATCTAACAACGACGACGGCAGCCTCTCCCGCCTGAGCTACTCCCGGCCGCGAAACTCCATGGCGATGGACGCATTATTGGGAGTATTAGAGCATCCCAATAGATCCCCAAAGGCCCAGTGGGGGTATGGACACAAAAATCGTCCACCGCGGCACCCCAAGTGTCTGGGCCGAGCCATTATTTGTCGGTCACCCCTGAACATTGCCAGACATGTCCGACGACATGCGTGGCACACCCGTCATAGACACACAACGTTGTGCCCGTATTAATGAGAGCGTGCAGGAGGCCGTTCCGCCTCGATTAATTGCGCGCACTCGCCGGCTGGTTTCCCAGACGACGTGACGGGACGGGAGGCAAGGCTTCTCGTCCCGCCGATTCCCGCCTGCCCAAGGAGTGGAGCACGTCCTTCAACGACAGCCTCCCCATGTCGGTGCAGCCGGAAACGTCGGAGCAGATCCGACATGCCACCGCCCGGTGCCGGAGCTGGCTGTCAAGGGAGCGGTGGACGTCGCAGGAGTACGACGACAACAACTGGGGCCTCTGGCTCCAGCGCTTCTGTAACATCCCAAAATTATTATCAATATTATATTCCAAAAATGAGAGCCAACAAAAACTTTTTGTTGTTTATTGTATGTTAATTGCTTTTGTTACTTGAGATGTTGTTCTTGCTGGTTGTGTGAGTGTTTGCACTAGTGAACACTAGTAAGAAAGAAAGAAAACAAAATATAAAATCAAAGCAAGAAAAATAAAAGTGACAAGTTGTCACATGAAAATCTCCAAGTGACAAACTCAATTATTTTCAAACCAAAGTCAGTGGAGTTGTATTGTAAACACTCCCCATTTTGTTCCTACCACTTTCCCCTCTCAAATATTATTTTTGAACTAGCTTTAAAATTCAAAAATAAAAACAAGTGAAATAAATTAAAATAACATAAACAAAGTACTATGAAAGAAAATGTTGCCAAACATTTTATTTGGCAATGCCAATTTTTGTGGAGCTTCTACATGTTATGAGGAGGCCCCACAAATATTTGCAGAATTTTCTAAAATGTTTAAGTACCTCAATTAAATCCAGGAAAAGCTTCTGGATATTGAAATAAAACTGAAAAATAAAAGAAAAGAGGAAGGAGGGGGTTTTCTGCAAAATGGTCATCGACCTCAGCCCCGATGACCATCGCCGTGTCGCCTTCACCGTCGTCGCCGTTTTCTTCGCCGCCAGGACCCCCCTGGCCGCGCTCTCCCTCGCTCCTGCGTCTCTGCACCTCTCTGCACCGCAGGGAAGAAAACGGGCACCTCTCCCGTCGCCTTAACGCCGATGTTCCCCGACGACCGCCGCGGATGCATTGGACGGCGCCGAGCAAATTGGCCCCCGTCTCTGCTCCCCGACACGCACCACTCCTCTAGATGATTCTAGAACCTTGCCGGACCCCGTTAAGCCCCAAGCCGCCACGAGCCTCTGCACCCTCGCCGTGTAATCGCAGAAATGGTCGCCGTGGACGCGCCTTGGCCGCCGCCGTAGACCCCGACCATCGTGGACCGCCCCGAGCCTATAAAAGCACCCTGAGACCTCACTGGAACACCACACCTCTCCCCCGTGCTCTCCCTCGCCTCAATTTAGTCTGTGCACCGCCGGAGGGCAGTGCACTGCCGCACCCGACGCCGCCGTTGAGGTCGAGCACCACCACAACGCCACACCCTCCCATTCTTCCCTCTGACCCCTCTACGCTGTTGCCCAAGCTCACCGCACTCACCCAGGCTTCTTTTCCCTCTTTTTAGCGCACGGACGCGACCCCGAAGCTCCGCCGAAGTTGCTGCCCGACGCCGACGAAGAGCGCGACATCGCCGCCGTCGACAGAGACTTCCCCAGCAACTGCCGCTCGCACCATCGTCTTCCCCGAGCCGCCGCCGTCGATTCGCGTCCTCGCCGCTTCCTCCCGAGCCCCTAGGTGAGAGATCCGTCCACCTCGCCGTCGCCGGCACGGCAGCGCCGCTCGTTTTAGGTCGTCGCCGATGGCGACCTCCGTGAGCCGTTGGATCGAAGATCTACGGCCACGTACCGCTTCGTATTAAGTTAGACTGCCATGTGGGTCCCACTGTCATAATTTTAATCTTTTCCCTCGCGCGCGTACCGTTTCGCTGAGTCACTGACGGGTAGGACCCACCCGTCAGGGATTTCAACATTATCCACAACAGTGGATTTTTCTAATTTAAATTCTCTGAAATTCTCAGTACTGATGTCAACTTTGAAATTAAATATCTCGAGATTTAGGAATCCAAATAAATCAAACTCAACTGTTCTGGAAAGCTTATGAAATTGTTTAACCAACACAATTGGTCTCATGTCATTTAATTAAATGAGTAAAAAGTATTATTGAAAATGCTACAGAAGGTTTAAATTCTAAACTTGTTTGTTTCTGATGCTCTGTTAGTCCAAATAATTCCAAACCAATTTTGCTAGCTTAGTACTGCCTTGTGTTAGCTCCCCTAATTTTGGTAGAATTAATTAAGTAGTATAAATTGTTGACTTTAAGATAAACCCTTCTGGACTAAAACAGACAAATATGTTTATTGGTTGATCCAAATGAGTTAGGACCAATTTTGTTAGCTCACATATATCCATGTTTAGTTACCCCTAAAAGGGTTTAATTTTTGGAACAATATAATTTAATTGGTAGCTAAAACTTGATTATTAAGCTACTGGATTCAATCCAATGTGTAGGGAGTTTGGTAACTCCAAATGATCCAATTCAAATTGGGTTGTCTTCTACACATCAGTAGCTTTCTATAGAAATTTAGTTTGTATTTTTGTGACCAACAGAACTCAAGTTGTGGAATTAAACATGAATAACTAGTTCTGCCATAATTTAGAAGTAATTAAAAAGTGTTTAATTCAATTTTTTTGAAAACCAATTGTGTGGTTTGATGTGTGCAGTAGCTAATTGTGATGTTGATGATGGTTATGTTGAGATGATTGCTTGTATAGCTTAGTGATTGTTTGCATTGTTTGTTTGTTAATTAGACGAGAACGTTGTCGGATATATCGAGGAAGGAGAGTTTGCTGAATTTGAAGAACAAGAGCAAGATCACTTTGCCAAGCAAGGCAAGCTATTCCCTGAGCTTGCACCTAAATACATATGCATCTACTTTGATCAAATGATTTACTCTTAAAGCAATGGTTTACAAAACCCTTTCGAAAAGTATATGGATATTATTTTGCCACCCTATGTAGTAGCTTATATAAAACTTAGGATGGGAAACAATGTTGTTTATTCAAAACTCCTTTAAAAAGACTTGTGTGGTTATGGAATACCGAGATGTCGGTGTGAAAGTAAAGAAGTGGAGAATGGTGATGTTTATGAAAAATGCACATTGTGTCCTAGTACTATGACAACCAATCATACCCTGTGCGACCACATCTACCCACATATGGGAAAGGGCGTAGTCATATAATTTGCTCATATTAGTATGGGATACCTCAACAACGAGGATGACCTCGTTCCATGAGGGGATGGTTTGGTGACCTACCCCTGACCTGGGTCCTAACACGATGGTGGGAGGATTGAAGGGTTCGCTCGCCGGGCAGAACTACGAGTCCTCACACTTGGGTTTCTGTTGGGAATTAGCCTGAGTGTCGATGGAAGTTTCGTAGCGGCAGGGTCCTATACTAGCATGAGCAAAGGACAGGCTATGGTCGGCGGCTTACTTCGCATACACCTGTATGGCGAGACGTGGCAGACACGATGAGTTGCCGGATGGATGGGGAAAAGCGTGCTACCTCTGCAGAGTGTAAAACTATTCGAATAGCCGAGTCCTCGGATATGGACAGTTGGAAGGCTGTCCTAGACCATGTGCAAGTTTTTGGAAAAGCTTTTAAGTTTAAAAGAAACTGAAATGGTGATGGTGTTACACAGCTATACCAAATGGTGTGGTAGTTGTTGGTAAAAATGGACCATGGTGAGCCATGGTCAGAAAAAGGAGGAGTTTTGGAGAAACAAAATGAGATGGTGACTTCTTTCAAAGATAGTTATAAAACTCTTCTTACCTTTTTCAATAAAGATATAGAGATGTTTTAAATAAAAAAGTTGTCAACTAAAATAAAACTGTGCATACTCATGTTGGGGTAGTTTGCGAGTACATTCAAATGTACTCATATTGGTTTCGTCCCTGGCTATTGTCCTAGCCAGACTACGAGGAGGAACACTACGCCGAGCAGGAATATGGCGACTTCTACGCCAACTAAGGATCTCCCAAGTCAGCTGCCTGTCGGGTCGTCATCGTTAGAATATGATGTCGATACGCCGTAGCTTCCGCTGATATATTGGTTTGGCCCATGAAGGCACCTATGTAAGAACTTGGTCTAAATGACCATTTATGTAAGACTTTTATTCGGTACTGTAATGGATGTAAACTTTGGTATCCAATTCGGATTATGTGCAACGACAGACTGATCACGGGATCGTTGTGTTAAGCATAATCGGGTATTTCGGACAGCTAGTCCGGGGTCCCCACAGACTTGGTATCAGAGCCATCCTGACTTTAGGAAACCTTAGTTAGCATGGTCGTTTGTCAAATGTTACAAAAGATGAATTTCTAAAAAGAAAGGAATGAAGTATTTTCGAAAATTGCTTATCTCCAATCCTCTTACTTATGCAAAATTTACTCTCATTAAATATTGCATTTTCCTTAGTATCCCTAAAATTTTGTACACCTCTCATTAAGTTTAAAATTTGACTCACTTGTTGCCCTACTATATTAAAATTTTGATTACTTGTCACCTAACTAACTTAAAATTTTGCTTAAAAACTGTAGATGGCACTCCACTGGACCGAGTTCGTTCAGCTGGAGAAGGACAGCAAGCTGACGTTTGAGAGGGACTTGTTCGAGTTGACCAAGCTGTTAGGTCGCCCCGCTCCAGAGTTTGAGGGAGCTCAGATTGATGTTCACGGTGTGGAAGGCTGAGCTGGCTCATCAGATCGTCAGTTCGCAGGAACATCAAGTCTCCCAATTCCAGGACGCTCATCTTCACCACCAAGGAGGCCACCTGGGTTGACGGTCTCTGTACTGCTACACAGAGGATGCTAGCCCGACTTTGTGAGGAGCACAAGGCGGAGTTAGTAGACTCCCGTTTCCGGTTCTACGGGAGGCGCAACTGTGATGGACACCCTACTCCTTCACCTTACCACCCGATGTTTGGGAGCTACATCATGGACATGGAGATCTTACTTCAGTGCACTCAGGATGATCTGTTGCGCACTAGGATTCAGCTCCACTTCGACCGCGAGTCGCTCGTTGAGCTTCGCGAGAACGAGATGAAGCTGATGGTGGAGAAGGTTGCTCTTCTCAGGAAGAGGGCCCAGCTGAGGAAGACTATCGTGAAGCTCCGCACGAAGGTGGCAGAGCAGGATGGACTGATTGAGGATCTAGAGCACCATACTGACGAGATGGAGGAGGAGGGCGAGGATCTCCGCAAGGAGAACGACGCTTTCCTCAGTGACGATGATGACTTCGTGGAGGAGATGGACTGTGAGGAGGAGGATGATGAGGAGGAGTTAGTTGACGAGGAGGAGGAGCCACTCGAGCCAGTTCTCGAGGACGAGGAGGAGGATCCCGAGGAGCCAGCCTACCAGTCAGATGCTGACGTGTTAGAGCTGGAGGTTCCACCTCAGTAGGCGAGTGACTTGATCACTACCGCAGGATTAGGTTGACCCCTATCGCTAGTCGAGTAGAAGTAGTGGTTCTTTTGGAAACCAGATGTTAGTATCTTAGATGTAAGGTGATGTTGTAAGCTTGATGTTGATGTGAACTCCTTGATGTGTTGTTTGTGAAATATAAGTATGTTTGTCTTGTTTAAATCTGTGTGAACTATTTTCATATAAATCTTAGGATTAATCAACCACTTGAGGATCATCTTTTCCCTTAGTCGAACTTTTCTTGCCTTGTCTCTTATACCCGGTGTGCTTCAGGATGCCACCCCGTCGCAGCAATGCGGAAGGATCAGGATCAGCACCACCACCACCGGACCCAACCCCCACCCAACTTCTCGCACTTATCATGGAGGAGCGTGAAAATGCCCGGCAAGAGCGCCAGGCTCATCTCGCTGCCTACAACAACTCGCAGCCGCTTACAACAACAACAACAACAATAACAACAACAACAACAATGGTGGTAACGGCAATGGCGATGGAAACCAGCGATCTACCTTAGGCGATTTCCAGAAGACCAACCCACCCACCTACTCCAAGGGACTTCACCCTGGAAGCCGATGATTGGCTTCGCACCATCGACAAATCTGGAAGTTGCTGCTGTGGGAGAGAATGAGAAAGTGTTGTATGCAACCCACTATCTCGCTGGACCTGCAAGAGCTTGGTGGGAAACTACCAAGACTCTCCAGCCGCTGGTCATGTCATCGACTGGGCTGAGTTCCAGGAGAAGTTCCGCAAGAAGCACATTCCCTATGGACTCATTGAAGGAAGAAGGATGAGTTCCGTAAGCTGAGGCAGGGAAGTAGAGATGTGGTCGGTTATCTTGAGGAGTTTACCGACTTATCTCGGTATGCTCCTGATGACACCGACAAAGAAGAGAAGAAGATGGAGCGTTTCATGAGTGGACTTCATGATGAACTGCAGTGCTCTGGTTATCCATGACTTCCGTGATCTGGAGTCACTTGTGGACAAAGCCATCCAGCTGGAACCAAGCGCAAGTCTATGTATGAAGGTCGCAAGAGGAGGATGAATGCTCAGGAAGGTTCGAGCAGCCAGAAACCCGTATCTTTCAGCAGAACCCCAGGCCTGCCTATCGTCCACCCCAAGCACCACGCCCCAATTTCCCTAACCGCCCAAACAACTTCAACCGCCCCAATGACAATAACCGTGGAGGAAACTTCAATAACTTCAATCCCGCCCCAAGGTTGTCTGCTTTGAATGCGGCGCCAGGACATTACTCCAGAGAATGCCCCAATCCCAAGAAGCCTGTCCAGCGCCCCAATGCACCTGCACCGAACAATGGTCAAGGCCGCAATGGAAATGGTAATGGCAAGAATGCCGCACCCCGCGGGAATACTGCTGTTGTCAGAGGCCGTCTGCACCACATCAATGCTGAAGAGGCTGAAGAAGCGCCAGATGTTGTGCTGGGTACGTTCCTTGTCAACTCAGTACCTGCAACTGTTCTGTTTGATTCTGGTGCCACCCATTCGTTTATTACCAAAGAGTTTGTTTCTAAGGGAGGTTTAGTCGGGAGTCTTTTACCCAAACCAATGTTGGTACAAACCCCAGGACTGTTAGCCAAAACCAACCAGATGTGTTCCGAAACCCCCATAGAAATTGGAGGAGGAAGGTTTGCAGCCGACCTAATTATCTTAGGAAACCAAGGCATAGATGTTATTCTTGGAATGGATTGGTTAGCCAAGTATCACGGTCGTATTGACTGTGCCCGAAGAGCTGTTTCTCTCACTTCTGATGATGGAGTTGAAGTGGAGTATGCATCTGAGACCAGCCAGACCAACCCGGATGCCATGAGAGCATAGCTCGACCCGCCCTAGATGAGATCCGTGTTGTTCACCTGTTCAAGGATGTTTTCCCAGAAGAATTGCCTGGTATGCCGCCAGACGGGATATTGAGTTCATAATTGAGCTTATCCCAGGACATCCCCCATATCCCAAAAGCCTTATCGGATGAATCCGGAAGAACTGGTGGAGTTGAAGAAGCAGTTGGCTGATATGCTAAGCAAAGGTCTTGTCCGCCCAAGCGCTTCACCATGGGGATCACCCATTATTTTTGTGGACAAGAGAGACGGTACCACACGCCTGTGTGTGGATTATCGCAAGCTGAATGACGTGACCATTAAAAAAGTACCCCTTCCCAAGATCGAGGATCTGTTCGATCAAATGAACGGAGCCCGAGTCTTTTCAAAGATCGATCTTCGGACAGGTTACCATCAGTTGAAGATCCGAGAGACAGATATTCCCAAGACCGCCTTCACCACCCGTTACGGTTTGTTTGAATACACCGTCATGTCCTTTGGCCTGACCAATGCCCCAGCCTATTTCATGAATCTCATGAACAAGATTTTCATGGAGTACCTCGACAAGTTCGTGGTAGTTTTCCTTGATGACATCCTTATTTATTCCAAGACCGAAGAAGAGCATGCTGAACACCTGCGTCTAGTTTTGGAGACCCTCCAAGAGCACCAGCTGTATGCCAAACTTAGCAAGTGTGAGTTTTGGCTCAGTGAAGTGGCATTTCTTGGACATTGTATCCGCTGGAGGAATTTCTGTTGACCCTGAGAAGATACAAGCCATTCTTGACTGGTTATCCCCAACCAATGTTTTTGAAATCCGAAGCTTTCTCGGACTTGCCGGTTATTACCGCAAGTTCGTTGAAGGATTTTCCAGTATAGCCAAACCTCTGACCCAACTGTTGAAGAAGGACAAGAAATTTGAATGGACTCAGAAGTGTGAGGATAGTTTCCAAGAACTGAAGAAGAGACTAACCTCAGCCCCAATCCTGATCATGCCAGACGTCACCCAGAGTTTCGACGTGTATTGCGATGCATCACGCCTCGGACTTGGTTGCGTTCTGATGCAAGAAGGCAAAGTTGTGTCGTATCTGTCCCGGCAGTTGCGACCGCATGAAGAGAATTACCCAACCCATGACTTGGAGTTAGCTGCTGTAGTCTTTGCTCTTAAGAAGTGGCGTCCCTATCTTGCGGGACATCGCTGCGAGGTTATACAGATCACAAAAGCTTGAAGTATATTTTCACCCAGAAAGATCTGAACCTGCGACAGAGGAGATGGATGGAATTAATCAAGGATTATGATATTGGAATCCATTATCACCCTGGAAAGGCTAATGTGTTGCCGATGCCCTTAGTCGCAAACCTTGCACCCTGAATGCCCTGATCCAAGCCGAACAGCCAGCCTTGTTCAAAGAGTTCCAAGATTTTGGACTAGAGCTTGTTAGCCATGGTTATCTCGCCAATTTAGAGTTAACCCCAACCCTGATGGATCAAATCAAAGAAGCCCAAAAGGTCATGAAAGCATTGAGGGAATTAGGAAGAAGATTTCCCTCGGCAAAGCACCCGGTTTTACCGAAGATGCTGAAGGAGTGCTGAAATTCAATGACCGTATCTGTGTGCCCAATGTCACGGAACTTAAGGAGTTAATCCTGAAGGAGGCCCATGAGACCCCTTATTCAATCCACCCCGGCGGAACCAAAATGTACCAAGACCTTCGAGAAAGATTTTGGTGGCATGGAATGAAGCGAGAGATTGGTTCATTCGTAGCCAAGTGTGACATCTGCCAGCGAGTCAAGGCTGAACATCAGCGACCCGCTGGATTGCTTCAACCTTTGAAAATTCCCGAGTGGAAGTGGGATGAGATTGGAATGGATTTTATTACCGGACTTCCAAGATCCAACCGAGGCCATGATTCAATCTGGGTCATCGTTGATCGACTGACCAAGGTTGCCATTTTATACCCGTCAAACCACTCACAATGGAGCCCAGTTAGCAGACTGTATATTTCCAGAATAGTGAGCCTGCATGGTGTGCCTAAGAAGATTGTATCTGATAGAGGCACGCAATTCACCTCAAGATTCTGGAAATCCCTTCATGAAGCCCTCGGAACCAAGTTAGCATTTAGCACAGCTTATCATCCCCAGACCGATGGCCAAACTGAGCGAGTGAACCAGATATTGGAGGACATGCTTCGCGCATGTGTTCTATCCTATGGTTCCAAGTGGGAAGATTGTCTTCCGTTTGCAGAGTTCTCGTACAACAACAGTTATCAGTCTAGTCTGCAAATGGCCCCTTTTGAAGCCCTTTACGGCAAGAAGTGTCGTACACCCCTGAATTGGTCCGATACCGGAGAGGCAAATTGTTCGGACCAGATACCCTCCGTGAAGCTGAAGAGCAAGTTCAGCTTATTCGTGAACGCCTCAAAACTGCCCAATCCCGTCAGAAGAGTTATGCTGACACCAAGCGCCGTGACCTCACTTCAGTCGGAGATTATGTTTATCTCCGAGTGACACCCCTCAAGGAATGCAGCGTTTCCATGTCAAAGGAAAGTTAGCGCCAAGGTATATTGGACCCTTCAAGGTTTTCTCGTCGAGGAGAAGTATCCTATCACTGGAGTTACCCCAGGAGTTAGGAGATTATCATGATGTCTTCCACATTTCCTTGCTCCGGAAGTGTCTTGAAGTTCCTGACCAGCCTGATGTTTTCAAAAACATCGACCACCTCTCCATCGACCTGAACCAAGACTGACTTATCGTGAGAGACCCCTCAAAATTCTCGAAGAAGATGTTCGTGTTACCCGAAGACGTGCGATCAAGTTTTACAAAGTCCAGTGGACTAACCACTCTGAAGAAGAAGCAACTTGGGAACGCGAAGATTATCTTAGAAGCGAATTCCCAGACCTCCTTAAAACCTAAGCCTAGCAAATCTCGGGACGAGATTTATTTTAAGGGGGGAAGGATTGTAACATCCCAAAATTATTATCAATATTATATTCCAAAAATGAGAGCCAACAAAAACTTTTTGTTGTTTATTGTATGTTAATTGCTTTTGTTACTTGAGATGTTGTTCTTGCTGTTGTGTGAGTGTTTGCACTAGTGAACACTAGTAAGAAAGAAAGAAAACAAAATATAAAATCAAAGCAAGAAAAATAAAAGTGACAAGTTGTCACATGAAAATCTCCAAGTGACAAACTCAATTATTTTCAAACCAAAGTCAGTGGAGTTGTATGTAAACACTCCCCATTTTGTTCCTACCACTTTCCCCTCTCAAATATTATTTTTGAACTAGTTTTAAAATTCAAAAATAAAAACAAGTGAAATAAATTAAAATAACATAAACAAAGTACTATGAAAGAAAATGTTGCCAAACATTTTATTTGGCAATGCCAATTTTTGTGGAGCTTCTACATGTTATGAGGAGGCCCCACAAATATTTGCAGAATTTTCTAAAATGTTTAAGTACCTCAATTAAATCCAGGAAAAGCTTCTGGATATTGAAATAAAACTGAAAAATAAAAGAAAAGAGGAAGGAGGGGGTTTTCTGCAAAATGGTCATCGACCTCAGCCCCGATGACCATCGCCGTGTCGCCTTCACCGTCGTCGCCGTTTTCTTCGCCGCCAGGACCCCCCTGGCCGCGCTCTCCCTCGCTCCTGCGTCTCTGCACCTCTCTGCACCGCAGGGAAGAAAACGGGCACCTCTCCCGTCGCCTTAACGCCGATGTTCCCCGACGACCGCCGCGGATGCATTGGACGGCGCCGAGCAAATTGGCCCCCGTCTCTGCTCCCCGACACGCACCACTCCTCTAGATGATTCTAGAACCTTGCCGGACCCCGTTAAGCCCCAAGCCGCCACGAGCCTCTGCACCCTCGCCGTGTAATCGCAGAAATGGTCGCCGTGGACGCGCCTTGGCCGCCGCCGTAGACCCCGACCATCGTGGACCGCCCCGAGCCTATAAAAGCACCCTGAGACCTCACTGGAACACCACACCTCTCCCCGTGCTCTCCCTCGCCTCAATTTAGTCTGTGCACCGCCGGAGGGCAGTGCACTGCCGCACCCGACGCCGCCGTTGAGGTCGAGCACCACCACAACGCCACACCCTCCCATTCTTCCCTCTGACCCCTCTACGCTGTTGCCCAAGCTCACCGCACTCACCCAGGCTTCTTTTCCCTCTTTTTAGCGCACGGACGCGACCCCGAAGCTCCGCCGAAGTTGCTGCCCGACGCCGACGAAGAGCGCGACATCGCCGCCGTCGACAGAGACTTCCCCAGCAACTGCCGCTCGCACCATCGTCTTCCCCGAGCCGCCGCCGTCGATTCGCGTCCTCGCCGCTTCCTCCCGAGCCCCTAGGTGAGAGATCCGTCCACCTCGCCGTCGCCGGCACGGCAGCGCCGCTCGTTTTAGGTCGTCGCCGATGGCGACCTCCGTGAGCCGTTGGATCGAAGATCTACGGCCACGTACCGCTTCGTATTAAGTTAGACTGCCATGTGGGTCCCACTGTCATAATTTTAATCTTTTCCCTCGCGCGCGTACCGTTTCGCTGAGTCACTGACGGGTAGGACCCACCCGTCAGGGATTTCAACATTATCCACAACAGTGGATTTTTCTAATTTAAATTCTCTGAAATTCTCAGTACTGATGTCAACTTTGAAATTAAATATCTCGAGATTTAGGAATCCAAATAAATCAAACTCAACTGTTCTGGAAAGCTTATGAAATTTTTAACCAACACAATTGGTCTCATGTCATTTAATTAAATAGTAAAAAGTATTATTGAAAATGCTACAGAAGGTTTAAATTCTAAACTTGTTTGTTTCTGATGCTCTGTTAGTCCAAATAATTCCAAACCAATTTTGCTAGCTTAGTACTGCCTTGTGTTAGCTCCCCTAATTTTGGTAGAATTAATTAAGTAGTATAAATTGTTGACTTTAAGATAAACCCTTCTGGACTAAAACAGACAAATATGTTTATTGGTTGATCCAAATGAGTTAGGACCAATTTTGTTAGCTCACATATATCCATGTTTAGTTACCCCTAAAAGGGTTTAATTTTTGGAACAATATAATTTAATTGGTAGCTAAAACTTGATTATTAAGCTACTGGATTCAATCCAATGTGTAGGGAGTTTGGTAACTTCAAATGATCCAATTCAAATTGGGTTGTCTTCTACACATCAGTAGCTTTCTATAGAAATTTAGTTTGTATTTTTGTGACCAACAGAACTCAAGTTGTGGAATTAAACATGAATAACTAGTTCTGCCATAATTTAGAAGTAATTAAAAAGTGTTTAATTCAATTTTGTTTGAAAATCAATTGTGTGGTTTGATGTGTGCAGTAGCTAATTGTGATGTTGATGATGGTTATGTTGAGATGATTGCTTGTATAGCTTAGTGATTGTTTGCATTGTTTGTTTGTTAATTAGACGAGAACGTTGTCGGATATATCGAGGAAGGAGAGTTTGCTGAATTTGAAGAACAAGAGCAAGATCACTTTGCCAAGCAAGGCAAGCTATTCCCTGAGCTTGCACCTAAATACATATGCATCTACTTTGATCAAATGATTTACTCTTAAAGCAATGGTTTACAAAACCTTTCGAAAAGTATATGGATATTATTTTGCCACCCTATGTAGTAGCTTATATAAAACTATAGGATGGGAAACAATGTTGTTTATTCAAAACTCCTTTAAAAAGACTTGTGTGGTTATGGAATACCGAGATGTCGGTGTGAAAGTAAAGAAGTGGAGAATGGTGATGTTTATGAAAAATGCACATTGTGTCCTAGTACTATGACAACCAATCATACCCTGTGCGACCACATCTACCCACATATGGGAAAGGGCGTAGTCATATAATTTGCTCATATTAGTATGGGATACCTCAACAACGAGGATGACCTCGTTCCATGAGGGGATGGTTTGGTGACCTACCCCTGACCTGGGTCCTAACACGATGGTGGGAGGATTGAAGGGTTCGCTCGCCGGGCAGAACTACGAGTCCTCACACTTGGGGTTTCTGTTGGGAAATTAGCCTGAGTGTCGATGGAAGTTTCGTAGCGGCAGGGTCCTATACTAGCATGAGCAAAGGACAGGCTATGGTCGGCGGCTTACTTCGCATACACCTTGTATGGCGAGACGTGGCAGACACGATGAGTTGCCGGATGGATGGGGGAAAAGCGTGCTACCTCTGCAGAGTGTAAAACTATTCGAATAGCCGAGTCCTCGGATATGGACAGTTGGAAGGCTGTCCTAGACCATGTGCAAGTTTTTGGAAAAGCTTTTAAGTTTGAAAGAAACTGAAATGGTGATGGTGTTACACAGCTATACCAAATGGTGTGGTATGAGTTGTTGGTAAAAAGGGACCATGGTGAGCCATGGTCAGAAAAAGGAGGAGTTTTGGAGAAACAAAATGAGATGGTGAATTCTTTCAAAGATAGTTATAAAACTCTTCTTACCTTTTTCAATAAAGATATAGAGATGTTTTAAATAAGAAAAGTTGTCAACTAAAATAAAACTGGTGCATACTCATGTTGGGATAGTTTGCGAGTACATCCAAATGTACTCATATTGGTTTCGTCCCTGGCTATTGTCCTAGCCAGACTACGAGGAGGAACACTACGCAGAGCAGGAATATGGCGACTTCTACGCCAACTAAGGATCTCCCCAAGTCAGCTGCCTGTCGGGTCGTCATCGTTAGAATATGATGTCGATTACGCCGTAGCTTCCGCTGATATATTTGGTTTGGCCCATGAAGGCACCTATGTAAGAATTTGGTCTAAATGACCATTTATGTAAGACTTTTATTCGGTACTGTAATGGATGTAAACTTTGGTATCCAATTCGGATTATGTGCAACGACAGACTGATCACGGGATCGTTGTGTTAAGCATAATCGGGTATTTCGGACAGCTAGTCCGGGGTCCCCACAGCTTCCAGCGGGAGGGCACCGAGGCCCTCACATTCTATGACGGCACGCACCCACCGGGCCGCTACAAAGCGGTGGGGCGGCACCGCTGGTGGGACGGGACCGGCCACACGGTGGCCTCCGCCATCGAGGCTACCTGCCAGCAAACGGGGAACCCGACCCCATTGCGGTTGCTGCCACCGGTTCCGCCGGCCCCGTCACGCCGCAACAACGTCGCCCGGGTGTCGCGCCACAACGAGGCCCACGTCTGTCGGCCGTTGAAGGAGGAGCGGTGCTCACCGCCGCGTCGTGGAGACGAAGGCGCAACATCGTTGGACGACACGGCGTAGCCCGCCGGGATGACCTCCTCCGGCGGTGTCTCCACCAGCCGTGCCCCGCGTCAAGACGGCGGCTCCACCAACCATGCCGCCTCCTCCTCCACCGTGGTGGTCCTCGACGACGACGGCCAGGACTATGACAGCGACGCGTGGTGGGACAAGGAAGAGTAGGCTAGGGTAAGGGCTAGCTGTCGTTTATCAAATTTCATTCAAATGTTTGTAAATATAATTAAAACTTGAATGAAATTTGAAATTTTTACGTTTGTTTGCATTTGAGTTTTTTTTTGTCTGGAGGGCGTCGTTGGAGGCAACACCCCTCATTGTGGTGGACACATATCCGGCACCCCCAAAGAAGGCTTAATTGGGGGTGCCGGACACGAATTTGGCGGGCTCCCGTGGAGATGCTCTTAGCAGGCTACAATCGCCTCTCACTTAATTTATTTGCCTTTCTTTTGTTTTGTTTTGGAAACTCAAGAGCCAAGTGAATGGACAGTTGGACACACGCATACATAGGAGAGAACACTGCTAATAGGACATCTAAACGTTGTGTCTCTACTCTGAATATGCAGAGCAAGTTGATACGTGGTAAACAGGTGCATCATCACTAGAAGATGTTAATCGCTCAGGGAACTTGCAAGCTTGGGCCGAATTTGCAAATGGCTGCCGAGGCCAAAGCAGCAGAATCTGTGAGGAAGCATGTTTCCTGAATCTGAAGCCAACATCAGGCCTGCACGATTTGGACACAAACAAGGGGCAAGCATCCGGATCCACCCCATCTCCCCAAACACCTAACCTCCGGTGGCTCAAGGTGTTTAGTGCAGTTTTCTGGGTTGAGTTGTAATTTCTGGTTACTTCTGGACCTTTTTGTAAGTTGTACTGAGCTCCTAATATATGTGTCGGATCCTGTTCAAAAAAAAAAAAAAAAAAGGGGCAAGCATAGCAGTGCCATGACAGGAAGACGAAACTGACTACAGTCTACAGGTAAGCCCACACAACAAAAGAGCAGTCACAGCACAAACAGAAGAACCATACGCCGATCGGCGCTGTTTCGAACGTGGCAAAGATTCAGTGATCGCTTCCTTTAAACACCTTGAAAACTACATCAGCTGGTTGCCGACAACAGAGGTCGACGAGGAAACCCAGGCTCAGAGATCTCTCCGCCACCAGATGGAACTTCGATCTGCGTGTTTACAAAGCAGACATAAGGAAATTATATTGAGATGGAACCTGACTAGGAAATTATAGTGCTAGCTGTACATTCTTGCTGTCCGCTGCAGCAACCGGTGGGGTTTCTGAAGTTGAACCTGGTGTGTACTGATTTTAGGTGATTAACTTTATCATCATCGTTTTATGAACCTAGCTTGAGCCTCTGCTTTGCACTGCACTAGGTACAAGTAAGAAGTAACAAAGAGATCCTCTGCCAGGAATTTTAGTGCTTTGCCCATCATTTTCTGTCTACCACAACAGGTTCTAAATGATCTAGTTTATTGAACTCAAGTGTGGATAACTGCAGCGTGACTATAGATTGTTCATATGATCAAGACAGCAACCTAATTTGAAATATAACATCAGGAATGGTACTTTCGGGCCATGGAAAAGCTATCTGAAGTCGTACAGTGGAGCTATATAGATAACTGTAGTCACTGCAAATTCGGAGTCATAATGGCAATGTGAACCCATTTTGTCATACCTGAGGTTGCCGAGAGAAAGACATCAACAACATAAACTCGACTCCAAAGTTAAAATCCTGTTTGACGAAGCAAAACTATGTTCAGAACTTCAGATGCAATGCTAAGCAAAAGGGAGATGACAATATGTGGCAGCACAACATCAGTTACATTACCTCACCCCTCCGGAAGAGATGGGTAATGTCATCTTCCATCTCGGATTTAAGATCTACAGAAACAAAGCCATGTAAGTTATCCAAATACGAATCTCACAATTATATAAGCATAATGGATCAGTATGGTCTAAGAACTGGAAAGAAGACTATATGGTGAGGCGTGCATAGGAAACACGAGCATTACGTAAGGAAGTGCATGCTGAAATTTGTTGGTCTATCACTGCACATAATTTCAATATTGGTCAACCATCATATGTCTAGAACAAGGCACATAAGAACAAGACATGTTTCTACGAAACAGAAAGTAGAAGTGCGCAAAGCTAAATTTACTCTCTGCGTGTGTAAGACCAACAATAGTCCTTTTATAACTAAAGACGATCGTGGGCTAAATTAGTTTGCGGCAATGAATCATATATAACTAAACGTTAAGTTATTTTTCTCCCAAGCAGACATTCTTGCAACCAACTCAATGTTTAAATATAGATGAAGTTGTGGTTCATATATTTAAAGCATTAAATGATAAAAAGGGTACTACAAGGATTATGCTATAACCTCGCCATAAACGACTTGACGGACTCCAAGATCCTGACATAGTCATAGAACAATACAGAATGCTTGCCCTCTAAGCCATCACGGTGGTGTCGGTTGCCCCCGGCAAGATTGTTACATGGGCTGCCCCCAATGACCAAGTCAAAGCCACCAAATTCAGTAATGAATGATTCAATTCTATCAGTAGTGAGAGATTTCACATCAGCAATCTCAATCAATGTGCCTGACTGAGTTTGATCCCACCAACGCTTAAATATCCACCTATTAACTTCGCTTATCTCAACAGAAACGACTGTTTTCATGTGGATCCCAAGCCTATGCAGAGCTACCTCTCCGCCTCCAATACCGGTGAATAAGGACAACACATTAACACCATCGGGAAACATGTTTTTCAGCACGGACAAATGGTGAGCTACTGTATCAACTTGGAATGAGTTGCCGAGAGATTTGTATCTCTCTGTCATGCCAACTCCCCTGGTATGGTCTCTTGGGAAACCAAGTAGATATTCAATCTCATCAGGCTCCAACGGAGCAACCCTGTTCTTTCCAATCCAGACAACATTCTGTTTTCTACACTCTGTCATGACATATTTCTGAATACTTGGAGCCGGTGGATCGCCTGAGTTTGCAAGAGCACATTGAATCCGTTTTGTAACTGTTGCACTTGCCTTAGACGTCCTCAGGCAATTGAGATGCTTCCTTGGATCCCATGAAGGCCACCACTTCTTACAATGAGGGAAGGCCTCAAATATGGTCATTGGAGAGGAGGGTTGGAGACGAAATCTGTTCTCAATTGGCAAATTATGGATGTATCCTCTTTTCCTCGCAGCTGCACAGTAGTACATAGAGTCCACAAACTCTGGTTGAATGTCATACAACTGTCTTGAAAAGGTTGCCCATGAACCTTTTGGAGCTTGGGCCACATTTTCAAAGTAGAAAAAAGGTGGTCCGATGGCTATTTTAGGAAGCGGCCTCTCACTAGGATGCTTAAATCCAACCATAGGATTTCGGAGAGGCATATCTTCGTCATCGCTACCATACAAGGGTGGTAGATTGCCTTGTGCTCCATCTCCTTGCCGCCTCCTCTTTTTCCCGTTTTCTTTCATGAATCTTGCTTTCCTTCTATCTCCAACGGAACGGAAGCATCTATCCATAATCTGTGAAACATACACAGATTCCAGTGTCCTTGCGTCAAATTAAAAGAGTGGTGCAGTTTTCTTATTCAAATGTACAACCAGACCACAAAATACCTCATGGCCAGAGAAGTTCCTCGAATCATAGTCTCTTGTATACTGTGATGCAGATATAGAATCAAGTAATACACAGTGATCAGCATCCACACCTGGGAAAATGTAAATAGAAATATACAACATAAAGTGCCTTTTCCAACAAAGCATGATCACTCTATTTCTAACACAGAGGCATACCACATTTTGTAATAGCCACATTGGCTTCATCTTCAGGAAATCCCATGTCTAGTAATGATTTTATCTTCTTGTCCTTCTCTGACATCACTTGTAGAAAATCCTGAACAAAAGCACATCAAAAGCACTGATTAGAAAACAGTTGCTACATTTCACTGATTTCTTAATTTCAATTAACTGTCTGCTGATGAAAGATATAACTGTGTAGCGACATCTACAAGAACAGAGAAAAGAAGGGGGCCTACAACTAATCAATGATCAAGAAATAAATAGCACTGACTACCCAAGAAACAAGAGAGATAAAACTGATCGAGAATTAAAGTTATGAGATCATTTAGAAATTACTAAAATATTACACTTATACATTATAAAACTTAAACATGATGAGAACTCAATGTAAAGAAAATCAAGTGCTCAAACTTCAGAACGCAGTTCTACACGGATGAAAGGCTGGAGCAAAATAAACAAAGTAAAGGGAGGGGGTGCTCAAGGTGGCATATCAAGAAAAGGAATCATAGGAGAGGCTCTAAAGGCATGCATTGCATATTTTTCACATATATGAGCATACATAATATAAAAAACATTCTCAGCTACTGAACTAAAGATAAGGAATCATCTACCTCATAACCAGAACTATCAGAGTTGGGCTCTCTACAACCAGCATAGTCATCATCATCCGAGTTTTCAAAATCAAGATCATCGTCATCTTCAACACTCTTGGGGGAGATGCCAGAGGCAGAGTAATTACCCACTGCAGCGTCATCACCTTGTGTCTGCGTATCACATGACCAATTGTAACATGCGGTCGCTTACCACCATGCAGCAAAAGCGTCATATTATAAACTCTATAGTAAAGCACGTGAACAAGTACCTTATATTTGAGAAGCAGCTCGAGCAATGCATTTTCATCACTGTGCCCTGAAAGCAAAAGCTTTGGCTGAAACAAAAGGTGCAACACAAACAAGACAGATGAAATGAAACTGATACTTTTAGTATTACCAATCTCTTTAATGCTCTTCAGGACCATCTCTTTTGGGAAACCCATTGCCACATACCCCTCGATAAAAGAATTAGATGGTGCTTCCCCATTGACCCGCGCATTCGAATCCTTTAGATAATTACACGAACAAATGTCACATTATGATCATAATAATAACAAATCGGGGCTCTTCTGATGAAATACACATATTTTTTATATCATTAACTACCTTATGTACAAGCATGGACGGGCCACGAGAATGCAAGTTTCTCATGGCCGGAGCCCATGAGGGCTCAGCCTCACCATAATTTTCCCACTCAAACTTATCACCGTCGTCGCCATAGCTAACCCGGTCCTGTAAATGAGTGAAGCACGCCTCGGTAAATATGAAAGCAAATCACCAGGAAATCAATTATAGAGACGGAAAATAAGGTAAGAATTTTGTTGGGCATAAGACCACAACAACCACAAAATATCACAACCGAAATCTCTACAACGAAATCAGCATAGGTAGATTCAATTCAGTTTAGAACACATCAAAAAGGAAAAGAAAAATGGCCATTATTTATTGAACAAACTCCCCATATCACAACAAGACATTAAGCTAATGCCCAAAAATACATAAGTACAATAGAAACAGCTTAGTTTCCAGTTATGGGGATGCCTAACTAACTGAAGTATGCTAGCTTTCGGAGGTCAGGAAGAATAGTTCTCGCCTTCTCGGGGAAAGTGGGCAGTTGAACAGACTATGCATAAATAGGGCTAACATATTTTATGGGCGGAATGTGGGATCAGGTTGCTAAATCTAAGAAGTGCTAAGTACATATAACTTTCAGCAGTCTGAAAGAAGTGCCAAGTACATATAACTTTCAGCAGTCTGACAGAAGTGCCAAGTACATATAACTTTCAGCAGGTATAACCTACAGATCCCGTAAGACTAATCTGACAAGGAACTCCAAGATTCGTTTTGAAATGTCTGAAATTCATAAAGATCACGCACAGTACTCCGTAATTAGAAACCATCAACACGAGTTACTTTTGAATTCCGAAGTCCATAAAACTAGTTTGGTGTAAGCCTGACCATGGCCAATGTGTGGAACATGCAGACAAGGACAAGTAAACTGAACCCGCACGATGAGAAACAGACCGTGGAGTTAAACAGCAAATGCAACATGAGGTCTATATGGCAAAACGCAGAGGCGGATCCAATTCTAGGATCCGGAACGCATCCACGGAGGGGTTTGACCATACTTCTGCCACACAAAAAAGGCACCAAAAACCCTTATGCAATACCAAATCGTACAGTGGCAGAGTTCCTAAGAATACCCAAACATAGGAACGGAGAGTTCGTATGAAGAAAAACAAAGAAATCCTCCATAGAGTTCGAGTCAATGGAAATATATATCGCACTGCTGCGTACAGGAATCGGAAACCAAAATCGATGTGATACAATCCTCGCACAGGAAATATTCCTAAGAAGTAAGAACACCCAAATCCTCTGTAATTTCTACCGTCATTCTTGATGCCAGACGACACGCCCCTCGCCCTATCTCCCTTCCGCGAGGAGGAGGAGGACGAGGACAGGTCGAAGAAGAGCGGAAGCGGACGCGGAGGAGAACAGGAGCACGAGCGCGACGGCGTGCTCGCTCTGGGCTGATATACGAGTGCGCTGCGCCCGCTGCGGCGCGCTGTGCAGAGAAGGGCGTTTGGGTTTGGTACACGCGGGAGATGAATGCGGCGCTGTGTTTCTTTACACCGCCCGGCTGCGCATAAAACTGTGTAGATGAATGCGGCGCTATGTTTCTTTACACCGCCCGGCTGCACACAAAACTCACAGTTTTATGCGCAGCCCACATCCCAATAAAAATTGATGGGTGTGTTGATGGATAATAATGCATTCAGACTAGTCATGTGTAGATAAAGTCAAGATCTACTACTACATAAATTTTCAAGGCAAAATTAGTATGATTTTGGGCTACAAAAAAATGATAAATCTAGCAGACTTTGGAATTTTTTTTAGACCATAATGTTGTTAAGTTCCATATCTGTGTATTTGTCTTTTTTGCCTAACTCAAAATATAACAAATTTTTCATTAAATTTTGCACAGTTGTAAATCTCAATATTATCTACACATAGGAATATTTTTGAAATTTTTGATACAAAAAACGCAGATTCAAATTTTTTTTTTTTGGAGCTTCCATTTGAAGTGTCCGCAGAATTTAGTGGTTCCAATTGTATAATGCGCTTAACACTGCTCATTGTGGGAGACCGAGGGTAGTTTATGTGTTAGTATGCATGTCACATAGGTAAATAAAATGTGTCAACTAAAAAGGAGAGGGACAAATGAAGTAATATGTTACCATCACATAATGCTTCCCAATAAAAAAATAGCTCTCAAAGTAATAAATAAAGTATCACTGACATTACCCACCATGAAAGTAATAATATGGACTATTAGCAATGTAGTCTAATTTAATCCTCAATATAACCAGCCTAAGAGCTCAACAATCCTCGCAATTGGAATAGACATGGATATAAATTGTTGGTCAACCTTGTATTTTGAAATATACCGGGAATCTATTTCAATATATCGCCAACTTAAGATTGCACTAAATATAATATTACTGCTACCCGATTTTGATAATATCTACATTTGTAAATAAATGAATTTTAAAAAACCTGCGGCAAATAATTTCTAAATTTGACAAGTAATATTATTTGGTGACTCAAAAAATTGTTAGATTTATCATGAAAAATGTCCTCGTAATATAAATTTCTATAATTTTACAATCACACATGCTTAAAACCCTAATAGTCATGACTCATTTAAATCCATGTCAAAAAATGTCATCTATATACTAGATAGCGTATTTGTATATAAGTACAAACTGCACAAACGGCTAATAACACATATGGTGCAACGGGCACTAGTCGCCATGTTCAACATGATAGTCGTTGAAAAACTATATAATCGTGGTAGGTAGGCTTCCAACTACCTCCACATATAAATACATACAAGACGCACGGATCAATGGTTTAACTTTGAAAACGATTACTCTAATTATATATGGATTGGCGATAGAATTCTAATATGTGTCAAGCCTGACATATTTTCTTCCCGTCATAAAAAATATATAGAGTCGGCGCTTCCTACATGGAGTAGCGGTGTTCAAATTCCAATTTTTTTAATACTCACAAGTGCATATGGCTCGAAAATACGTCAGTTTAGTAGGTTATTCTTTTTTTTTAAATGGTCTACCGATTTATTAATAATCATCGTATCAGCATAAAGATCTTTTTTTTTGAATGTCAAGCCTGCGTATATTCATCGGAAGAGAACGTACAGAATACGATACACAGGCAAGAACTGCCAGAGGAAAAAATCCAGCACAACACCGCAAAACGCCGAACCACCACGGCAGCCATCGCTGCTGTCCACCACCGACATCACCGGCGAAGGAAAAGCAGCAACGCCGCAAACCACACTGGAGGAAGGAGCACCTCTACGCTTGTAGAATCCGCATGAGCCGCCCGCCGTCAGACGCCGGAACTTGAAACGATGAACGAACCTCGGCCAAGATGCTCCGCCCTCCAGCTCCAACGCGCCATCTCCCTGCACTGGATCCACCTCCGACCGATGAAGCTCCTGTACAAGCAGCCACAGCAACCGACGAGCACCACCGGAACCAGGCCGCACCACCTCCAGTTCCTCCACGGCAGGGCCAGAGCCCACACTGCCAAGACGGAGAGAAGAACAGAGGACAAAAGCTCGACGCGCAGAACGCCATCTCCGCAACAGCGAGCACGCAGAGAGCACCAAACCTCGCCGGATCGACAGATCCGCAAGAACCAAACTCCAGCAGCCCGCCGACTCCGCCAGAGGCCTCGTCGGGGAGGGGATCGGGCGCCAGAACCATTATTCCACGATGACGTCGCCGCCACCACCTCGCCAGCGCCACCGGAGACCGCTACTCTACTCTGTACACACCTCAGGCACGGATCCGGGGTCCCCCCACTCTCCCGCCACCGCAACGGCGGCCGGAGAGGGAGGGGACCGGCAGATCGGCCGTCGGCGGAAGGATGAGCAGAGTGAAGCTCCCTTTTCGCCTCTCTCGCACAGTACCCGGGAAGGAAACGGGGAGGGGAAAGTGAGACTACGAGTTATTAGCATAAAGATCTATCATCGCTGCTGTCCACATGGAGCTTTACGTCGAAAGACGGGGGATATTTAGTTTTAAATAATCAACATCATTTTATAGAAAACACGAAAGCTCAAGTACGGAGATAAAATTGTTGATTATGTGTCACACGGATAAAGATAGCCATTATCCATTGTTGACTGTTCATCACATGAATTAAGATGACCATTAGATCATCTCTAGCGGATCACTTATATCGCGAAAGCACTTATAATAACTGTTCTTTAAAAAAATGGGGTTAAAACCTTATAATAACATCGTCGTCTCCTTGTGTCTCGATTATTTCTACACCCGAACTTTTTTACTTATGCACTTACTTGGTAATAGCCATCGAGGTCGAGGTTATATATCTTATTATCACCTATCTTGTTTAGCATAAGACGACCGATGCACATAGTTAAGCCTAGTGGTTTTAAGTAATGTGCTTGGTAAATAAAATGCTACTTTTAGTCTGCATTATTCAAGTCTAAACCGTTATTATTTTAATTCGCCTATTCACCCCCTGCCTTAGACGCTATATCCGGGATCTTTCAATATTTATTCCCCATTCAACATTTGTGAAGACCATCGAACATCCCAAGCCAAAAAAGTAATATGTTTTTGTGGCAACTCAAGAAGCATGCCGAAAGGATATTGAGAGGGCTTTTGGTGTGTTGCAAACTCGGTTTGCCATTGTCGAGGTCTTGCCTGAGATAAGAAATCCCTCTCCAATATCATGAAGGCACGTGTAATTCCACACAACATGATCATCGAGGATGAGACAGGTTTAAACTTGGAGCTTTTTTATGATGTGGGCAGCCGTCTGAAGCTTAGGAGAAACCCGGATAATATCCAAGCATTTTTTGAGACTTACCGACAGATTGAGCCCAAGGGCACACACACCCAACTACGAGATGATATCATTTAGCATAAGTTTCAGTTGCATGAGAGATGGTCTTCCGATATATTTGATTTTTTCATGTGTGATATGAACTATTCTCACAGTTCCAGACCATTTGTTATTTGTTTGATTATTTGAATTCGAACTATTGTTGTAATATGGATTATTGTTGTAGTGTGTATGATGTTAAAACTTTAATAAATTTGAGTTATGTTCTTGTTATATTAAGTTTTTCTTGTTCAAAATCACAAATGTAGACTAAAGCCTTAAACATGTTTTGCGGTACCGTACAAGCAGCGGTGGAATAACAGATCCCACAAACGTACCATAAAACTGAAACCCGTGCAATCTGTAAGAGAATCTCTAGAAGATCCGGATAATCTCGCCCTGGAAAACAAGTTTCCAGTTCCCCCGAAACTAATTTTCCAGTTTGCAAATCGATTAGGCAGAACAGGTACCAGAAATTTGTACTGGAAATTCAAACAAACAAGTTCGTGCAAGATTTCGACCAATTCATCATAGGTTCACACTGGGTTATTTTTACATAGAATAGAACTAACAATCTTAAATAAAACTTGATAATAGATCCGGTGGTCTTCTTCTTCACAGGCCGCCTGATCACTCGAAGTCGAGGTACTTCATAGTCGTTGACCTGCGCAGTGCCCACGCAAACTCGTGCTTCTCCACCGTGGCTTCGAGGCGGGCCAGAGCACCGGAAGCGCCTTCCTCCACCGCTTTTGTAGCGGCAGTTAGCTCCTCGTCGGCTTGGTCGGTCCGCTTGAAAGTCAGCATCACGTGCTCAAAGAGCATGTCGAAGGTGGACGACCCGGTTCACTCGTGGCCCACGGAGACCTCCTCCTCCAGCTTCTCGTCCGGCACCGCGCGGAAGCTACGACCTTCCACGCCGTGCGAGCGGGGCGCAACGACACTTTCTCCTCGTAGATGTTGCGACGAGGGAGCATATTGGTTCACCTGCGCCCTCGAAGGTGGTTACGTTTGCTCGCTCCCTCCGAGGAACGGCGGCGACGCTCCTGATCCTCCTCGCCCGGAGGCCGCACGGCCTCAGCCGTGCCCGCCACTGCCACGCATGTGATGACTGTTGGGAACCCCAAGTGGGTAGTATGATGTATTGCAGCAGCAAATGTTTCCTCAGTGAAGAACCAAGGTTTATGGAATTAGTAGGAAAGCAAAACTTCGCGAAGTTTAAAGTGGACCTACGCACAGAACACAAAACTATTTGTCTCCAATGTCGTGGATTTGTCACGTCAGATGTCATGGATGACTTCGTAGGTGTGAGATTGCGCGAGTCAATCGTCTCCAAGCTTAAGATCGCAGAACACGGGGAAGACACAGATTTACCCAGGTTCGGCCCTCAATGTGAGGTAAAGACCTACTTCCTGCCTACCCTAAATTGGTATTGACATGAGTATAAGGTGTTACAATGGTGCGATTCGCTAGATCGAATCGTCTATGACTTGAAGTCTAAGAGCCTGGGGTTTCTCGTCCCGCGAGCCCTCTTTATATAAGCAGAGGCTTGCGGGTTACAAGGAAAACTTCCCCCACAAGGAATGTCTGAGCCGGAGCCTACTCGGAGACTAATAACTTTCGTGTATTCCAAGATATCCCTTCTACGGTCTTCTAGATTCTTCTCCTTGTGGCGATATGCTCTTGGGCTTGCTTTCTTCGTGCAAGCCCATATACAATGCGGTCGTAGGCCCGCAATAAGTCGCGCAACCTTCATGGGTCACGGGTTAATCCTTAAAGTATTCCCCCGACATTAGCCCCCAAGTTTAGCTTGGACTTCAAACGAAGGCTTCTCTGTCTTGACAGATGGTTGAATCGCATGTATGAATGTCCTGGCTGAACTCCACATCGCGCGTCATTACTGCGACTTATGGTCATTGACTTGGGATGACGTCGGGGCGCGACTCACGAATTCGATCGCGCCCCTTGGTTTCCGGATCTGGATCCTTTCTGTTTCTGGGCCATTTAATCCAGCCCATCAGTCCCTTTTGCGCTCTTGCTTCCTTGAGCTTCTTCGGGACTTAGGTCACAACTTTCCTTATTCCCTTCCGCCGCCTTCGCTTCCGCCTTTCGTGCTCGCAATCTCCAAGCTAAGATATTCATTGATTCAGAGAAAATGCCTCGGCGTAGCTGCAACTAGGAAGGCTCATGGATCGACGAGAATTTCCTGGAGTCTCTGGCCGCCCGCGGTCTTCTGCCTCCTAAGGCCCAATGCGAGTGGCGCGCCCCTGGCGAGGAGGTAATTCCTGACCCGCAACCAGGAGAGATAGGCCGTTGCCGTGGAGCGACGTCAACCTTCCGAGCGGTTGGCACCTTAGCCGCCGCCGCATCCCGGTGTCGCCCGTCCCTCGCTCCGGCAGGGGCGCACCGAGGAGATCATGCGCCGGCGGTCATTCCTGCCCGCCGACCTCGAGGTGTCTTGAGGGGCGTTGCAGATTGGGCACCCGCTCTCTGCCGCAGTCAGGATGTTCTTCCGGAACACATGTACGGAAGTAGCAGGAGTATCAATGAAAAAGACCAAGGGGAGAGACGGTCAAGGAGGCATTCATGACCTTGGTCTCTTCCGCTTCTTCACCCCAAATCAACGCTCACACACTCTCCCTCTCTTCCTCTCTCTCTCTCTCACTTGCCGCCAGCCATGGCTGGATGAGATTCTCTCGGATGAGATTCTCTCGGATAATCCCAAATCACCTCGCGTGCATCGCACCATCGGACTCCGAGCTTTCCATTGATCCAACTCTCGTCGCGACATGCATTCAGCTCGTCCGATCTCCAGTCCAGGGTCACTCCTAGCACGCGGGAGTGAGGAGAATATCCCCGCCGGCGGCTCCATGAGCGGTAGCTCCGGGGCGGCTTCGCCGGCCGGCCCCTCCGGGGATGGCGGGAGCAGCGACTGGCGGCACATTTATGAGCGGGTTGAGACCATTCTGCCGCGAGTCGAGGTGCTCGCCGCCGACCGCGCGCGGCTGGAGGCGCTCAACCGGACCCAGCGCGACTTGTCGGCAGCAAGCGAGAACAGCCTCCATGCCCGCCTCCTCCAGGTGACCCTCCACTGAACCGCGAATTCCTGTTAGGGCTTTGATTTATTGGGGTTTTTTCGTGCCTAATGCTTTGTAGGCGGAGGCGAGCAGGACGAGGTGGAAGACGGCCTACATCGAGCTGCCTCTCTTGGCTAATCCCAAGATCATCGGTAAGGAATATACACGTCCTGGCCCTTTTTTCTTGGTGCTAATTTGAGATCCCTGGCGATCTTTTTGCCCAAAAAATTGATATGATTTTGGATAAAGCGGTGGAAAACTTATCATGTACTGTACCATCATTTTTGGCTCGATCACTCTGGGAGGTGTCTATCTTGTTTTATGCCCTCCTAAGTGACGAATTTATTGAGCATTCGGGTATATATTTTACTTTTGAACCAAGCACATGATCTCTATGAACTTTTGTTGCCCGTGTGCTCACTGCAGAACTCAAAGAGAATGACTTGGAGGATTCCAGGAACTGCCATGCTCTTTTTGACGTGGATAACTCAGGACCAAAGGTGCATTAACATCACTTGCATAGCTCAAAAGCATTCAGTCCAGCTTGTGTATGTATTGGATTTTCTTAGTCTGTTGTTCTGCATCCATTCATTCCTGTTTTCCAATAATGCTAGATGCAGCTAAAGGAGGCTACAAGACATGTCGAGCTTAGTGAAAACAATGTGGATTATGAGGACATTGCAAGAGATTTAAGAGCAGAGCTAAGAGAATTAAAGCAAGCTTATGAGACTCTAAGCTCAAAGAAGGATAAGGAAGCTGCTGAAGCAGCACAAAAGCTTCAGCATAACATAGAGGAGCTGCAAGTGGCAGCCGGAAAGAAGGATGATGAGATCAACAGACTGAGAGCAGAAGCTTTTGATGCAGAAAAAAAGGTACTGATTCATTGTTGAGGGTAGGCTACTGGAAAGCCTTTTGGTAACTAGTGCATGTGCGTTGTTTAATCTTTTAGTACATGGTTTGCTTTTGCCCTGATTAACCTGCATGCAGCAAATGCAGTGGGCTACTTCGTGTTGGCTTAGTCCATAAGCTCTTGTACATTCATTGCTATTACTTTCCTGCTCTCGTCATATTTAGCTGGATCTCATTCAATTTTTTGTTCCATTTAGCATTTAGCATTGAAGGCACATGTTGCTTTTCTACTATTCTCTTTCTTTGTGTGTGCAGATTCGACATGAATTCTTTTTTCTTCCTTTCATCGTTCAAGGCATGCAGCGCCACATTGATGTGATGTCTACTGTATCTTACATGGTTTACTAAATCTTAACAACTCCTCTTAACTGCACGCTTTGATGTTTACTTCATTTTAGATGCTTACTGTATTATGTAAACTGCACCTTTTGATGTTCACTGCATTTCCTATACTGCATTTTTTAAGGTTTACTGCATTCTATCAACTGCACTCAGTGTTGTTTACTGCATTCTGTCAACTGTACTCGTTGATGTTTACTGCATCCCGTCAACTGCACTCTTTGAAGTTTACTGCATTCTCTATGCTGCACCCTCTGATCTTTACTGCATGCGGTCAACTGCACTCTCGGATGTTTACTGCACTTTTTATGTTTATTGCATTCTATTTACTGCACCTTTTATCTGAAAATCTTCCTGCTCCTGTTTGGATTTTGTGTGGAACCAGTTGAGGGAAGTGGAAAAGCACAACACTGTCCTACTTAACATAAAAGAAGTGGAAGCAGCACAAGCTACTGAAGCAACACACAAGCTTCAGAATAATGTAGAGGAGCTCCAAGTGGCAGCCAGAGATAAGGATGATGAGATTCGCATATTGCAGGCAGAAGCACTTGATTCCAAAAATAAGTTACTGGTAGCTGAGGGTAAGCTAGATGAAATCCAGAAACGCAAGGATGGGAAACTCGAGTCTCTTAAGCGCAAGCGTACTAGCATTTCATTCCTTAAGTATATGGACGCCTCCTTACCAAATGCAAGCGTAAGCATTTCATTCCTCAAGTATATGGACGGCTCATATGGAACTGGTTTTCTGTGTGTTATTTGTTTAGTGATCGCCATATATTGCCATCCATACATATATACTCAATAAAGAATGTTCTGTTTATCAAGTAAACCTGCTAATATCTTGAAGATCTAGTTGATTTTGTTTCTGTTCTAGTATCATCTTTTCTTGATGATTTAAGTCTTTGTGGCCCTTACGCCCTATTTAGAGTTTCTCTTGCATGACACATTGATCTATGTTGTTCAACGGTGTGGACGTTGTTGACACAAACACTGATGCATTACGTTTCACATGAAAGTTATAGTATTCTCATCTTCTATGGTTATATCACCTGAATATCTTTTTGTTCCTGTTCAGTCCCTAACATAGACTTTCACTTTTTTCTGTACATTGATTGATATTAAATATTATAAAGCATTGAAATATTTCTACATTAAAGGAACGTAGCAAGACTTTGTGCACAAACAAGGATAAGGCTAATGAGGAAGGCATCCAGAAACTCAGAGATGAGCAACTCGAGACTCGTAAGCGAAAGCTTGCCTCCTTACCAAGTGAAAGCGTAAGCATCTCATTCCCCAACTATATGGATGGCTCATACGAAACTTGTTTTCTTTGTCTGTTATTTTGTTAGTAATGACCATATCTTTCCATCCATACATAAATGGTCAATGGAGAATGTTGTGTTTATCAAGTAAACCTGCTAATCTCTTAAAGATCTACTTGATTTTGTTTTATTCTAGTTACATCTTTTCTAGATTCGTGTAGATCTAAGTCTGCATGTCCCTTATGTCCTTTGGTAGGGTTTGTTTTGCACAATGACCTGATCTATGTTGTTCAACGGAGTGGATCTGACTTTGTTGACACAAACTCTATGCATTACCTTTCACATGAAAGTTGTAGTTTTCACCGCTTTTACGGTTATATCACCTGAAATCATTTTATTCCTGTTTAGTACGTAAATAGACATTCACTTGTTTTTTTCCAGTGATGACATTAAATTATAAAGTATTGACATATTTTTGTACCCAGTGGCAAAATTATAGGACAATATTCTAAATTGCACTAATTGTTGCTAGGTTCCAACATATTTAAAATCAGAATGCATCTGGTGATCTCCAATCTCTAGGAGAGTCATGTATCTAACCACAACCATTATAGTATTACTCTTTCTTTAAGTTACTTTAAGATTCATAATTTTTTTTAGTTCCTATGTACCGAAGCACTCCTCATCCTTATTTATTATAGAGTAAAAAAATCTACAGAGCTGGCCTTATATGATATTTTGTAAACAATTATGACTTCCGGTGGCTTTAAGGGAAGTCTTTTGTCTACAACTGGCTGACATTTGTTGCTCTCATACAAACAGATCCAGATTGTCGTCACGATCGACCTTGGGGAGACAATCACTCTAAAGGTCAAGACTTCAGATACATTTGACAGTGTCAAGGCTAAGATCCAGGACAAGGTGGTGGGCCTGCCTTCATGCGATAAATTCCTCTGTTCTGACGGCAAAGTGCTAAAGGATTGCTGTACGTTGGCTGAGTGCAACATCGGAAGCAATTCTACTATTAGCGTCATCCCACTGAGAAATTATATCCATATTCATACGATGTCAAGCCCAGGCAAAGTTATGACTCTCATGGTTGAGAGCTCAGATACCATTGCCGATGTCAAGGCAAAGGTTCAAGCTAAGGAAGGCATACCCCTATCCAGTCAGGACCTCTCATTTCGTAACATGCTGCTGGAAGACAGCCGCACCTTGGCTGACTTCATCCCCTGTACGGGTTCATGCCTCAATCTGCACGTTCGTCCTCCCGTCACTCATCAGTGAGGGGGTCATCGGAAGAGAACCGATGTCTCTGCCGTGTGACTGAAATCTTCTCTACTCCTTTAGTCCATACTAGCTTGCTCGGTGGTGTGTTTCACCCAGTGAAACAGTCGCTGTGGAGCTCGTGCCCGCCTGATAGGTGTGTTATTTGGAAGCAATTTTTGCTAGTAGTAGCAGGAGCAGCACTTCAGTTGTAAATGGTAGGTTAAAGTTGGATAACCGTTCCTTTTCTTTGTTGTTTCCAGTTTGGCTGATGGGCACTGGTTGTTAGGCAGCCGGCCGGGCAAGTATGATTTTCTTTCGTGCTGCTGCTTTGTGCATGCATCGATCTGTTTTGCCGTTGGCGCGTGACATGGTGTCTGGTTACACAACACATTCCATACATATACCTCATGCCGAGAAAAACACGCGTAGTGTATCTGTTGAATGAGTTGAGGTGGGCTGCTACTAATACGCTTAAAGGTCGAGAGAAGGGACCATGCCAGTCACTTCCATCTCACAGCATCCAACCCGGCTTTCTTACGTGTGAAAACCAGATCATCTCTCAGTGCATCATTTCCTCCTCCAGTATGTATTTTGCCTCTGCCGAAACCGTAAGCTCAAGTCTCTATCCTCCGATTTCGTTGTTCAGCACAACCGATCAACGAGCAGCAATTGTTTACCAGGTACCACAAGTTTTATACACGATGCTTCTGAAGCACACTTGCAGTGTAATCCTAACTTGTGGAGTACAGCAAATTTCATATTTTGTACAACTAGTTGTCAACAGGTAAACCATGCCACATATCCTGCAGAAACATACTTCGATTCTTCCATGCCTGAGATCTTGACAAAAAAAAAAAAACAAATCTACTACACCAGCAGAATGGTATGGTTAAAGCAGAATCAGAAGCCAAGCTCTCAAACCACAGAGGCTATATAGACATGAGGAAAAAAAAACTTGGATGAAAATATGCTTCAATCATTCCATGCCCGAGATCCTAACCAAAAAAATAATTCATAGCAAGATAAAGCGCTCACACGATATTTTGGGCAGTTCGAAGTCTTAACAGCATTTCCAGAATTTACAAACCCAGAGCAGATTGGCAGCAACAATCTACTACACCAGCAGAATGGTATCAATAACACATAACCAGAAGCCAAGCTCTTAAACTTGACAGGCTACAGAGAAATGAGAAACTAGTAGGTTTGTAGGTGTGAAGGTAAAGACACACAACAAGATAGGTTTGCACTTACTAAGGTCTTGCAAATTAAAGATGGCGGTAAAAAGGTAGTGATGCATTCATCAGGACCTACCAGAGTCGCTAGAAAGCTGCAGTCAAACTTAACTCATCATATCCTTCCTTCATCTTTAGGACAACTTCTCTCTACAGGTTTTACAGACCAGCCATACTGGGTAAGCTGACTGGTCGCTCGACAATCTCAAGCATCCTCTCGAGAAAGTGCACCGCCTCCTCCTGGGAGATTTCTTCCCCACCATACACCCTATTTAGCACGCCCTCATTAACAGCTTTGATCTTGTTGTAGCAGTTCATGTACTCAGCCATGTGCAGATTATTAACCTCTTCAGATTCACCAACCGTAGTACTTGGCTTCTCTTGCATGTCCTCGGCCTCGGCCATATTCTTGATGCGTAATTGTTCGTATTCGGCTATGATAGCTTTCATTGCATCACCAAATGATTTATACTTCTCTGAAGGCAAATTAGCAAGGCACCCACCATGGTATCCATCAGACTCAGGCAGGGTATCTTCAGACTCAGACTTGGAGTTGGAGTAGTAAGGTGCAGCTGTGTTTCCTAGCTGGAAATTGTAGACCAAAAATTGTTAGGATAAATACATGAAACTGAGGAAATATTATTTGATAATGTCCAGAATAGCAAAATGGAAGCACAGACTGTTCAGTCTGACAATAATAATTCAGAGAAATGAAGATTAGTATAATTTCTGTCAAGCTTCGATCACAAAGATTCTACACACCATTATTTGTTAAGAATCTACAACAAGGGCACAAGATCCCACAATCATATTGCGATCAAACTTCGCTTGCAACTGTTAACATGGGCGGACATTGGCTATGTATGAGACACTCACTAATCCTATTAGCAGGAGAAAAGTAGTGGAAAGAGATGATGAAGTCCTTGCTCTTCAATACGTACTCACATGAGGACTCCCAAGTTTCGACAATAATCTCTGGTCTCTTTTCTGAAGAGATTGATAACAGGGCTAGGCTCATCATAGGACTTCTTCTATTGGCTAGCAGCTTTACCAGGAGAACCAGTGTGGCAAAACTACATATGGTGGATGAATCTCTTCACTATCACCACTCACTACTTCACTAGTGACTAGAACATGCAAAATATCATGTCGCTGAGGAACACTACAGTACAATGTCCGAGCATACAATTCAAGATCATTGGCATCTGAACTCTGAAGCATGTTAACGTTAGTCGAAATTGCTTAAAGCAAGTTGATGATGAATGTATAACTGGTGCAAAAGGCTTGCTCAGGCCACGGCATAATCGTCTTCTAAAGCCTGCACTTGAGGAGGCTACAAGCACATACAGAATTATCTGAAATGTCACACCGTAAAATTTACCACTTTCAAGATATCTGTAGTGTTTCTTAAGCACGAAAAACACCGTAATACACTGTTCCATCGATTAACTAACGATTTCATCACTTTTACGCCATTCATCCCACAGCACGGCGTGCCACATTGCAAGATTTGCACACAATTGTAGTGGGTGTAGCTAGTGTGGAAAGCTTATCGCCACAACTGATCTGACCTGACCAAACAACAGTAAAATGAACCCTTTTCGCATCAAGCCCTAAATAAATCGAAAGCTACTGCAAAAACATCAACAAGCCTGACACCCCAAATCACAAAAGGACCTCAATTTCCCGAATAGAACGAGCATAACTGCCTTGGATACAATATAAGAAAATAAAGGCAGTAGCGGAAACCCTAGATCAGTCTCGAGCCCGCCATGTGACCAGATCATCTCACGAATAAAAAGAGCAGATTCGAGAGATTGGGGAGATGTGATGGATAGAACGGGGTCGGGGAACGCGGTCTCGCGGCCGTCGAGGTCGAGCGGGCGAGGATCCTTGTCGCCCTCCGCCGGCTCCGGCGGGTACTCCATGTCTTCTCCGCGGCGAGGGGAGGGAGCCGATGGTAGCGACGGCGAGGGAGTGCGACGGTTTCTCTCTGGCTTCACTAGGCTGGTGCTAGCGAACCCTGAACACGAACCGAGCAGAGATTCGCATCACTTGAATTTTATGTTGAATGCGACATCGTGCGCAACGTTTTTCCCTATGGTATTTCAAAGTTTTGGAAAAATATTACAAAATATGGAAAGGCATGCTCCATGAGCAATCACAACAAACAATAAAAAAATGTTGCAACATTTCGAACGCACGAGCATGTAGCACACTCGGAGACTCGGGGTCGAAAACTTGCACTCCAACTAGAGGCGGACCCAGGCAAGATTTTGAGAGGGGGCACACAAGGTAACTGGGTGCATTTCTTGTACAACCTCACGTATTTGAAATGTTGTCTTAAAAAAAGAACAAATTCTATTATTAAAGTTTCAATTTTTTAGTGGGTCATGCCTCGACAGGTCACAAGCCTCTACTTGGGTCCGCCCCTAACTCCAACCCAAATATCTACCTATAGCGGTCAGACAAGAGGAGTAACTCTTGAGTTTCCTGTAGCCTAAGATTTTGGGAACTATGCCCTTGGCACTTTTTAGTTTCCTGATGCCAAAGGATCTTATGGGGTTTTCCATGATTTATGGCAAGGCAATTGAGTACTAACCTCTTATTAAGTGTATCAAATTTCTAGTTGGATATGTCACAAAGTAGACCCTAAACAAATGAGAAGATGTTTACCATAAGTTATAATTTTACACTAAAAACACACATTTTAGGGGTTTTAGCATAAAAAGAGGGTCGTGAGAAAAAACCTAAATGTTAGGAGGCCCAGGGTCCATGTTGGTCCCCTGTCTTCGCCACCTAGTCGTAAGTATACCATCCTATCAAAATAAGTACTTGGCAAAGCTGATGGAAAAGAATCATTGCAAACAAAAATGAAATATTTTCACCCAAAAGTCGATTAGAAACCTCACAATCTACATAAATCTTCTTTTTTGAAACTATATGACAAAATGTCTCGATACCTCTAAACCAATGAGATTGACATTTGGTCCTCCAAATTTACACTCAAAACCAATATTTTCTCGTGCAATTGGCACTGGATTGCCTACCTTCTAATGGAGAGATTTGCAAGTCGCACGACCCTTCCGATGGCCTTTGTTGTTTGTGGCCTTATTGTGAACGCATATCTACTAGAATAATCCACTTTGCGCAAGTCAAGTGTATTTTAGAGAGTTTTGTGGGTGAGCTGTGTCGTTTACTTTATACTCCCTATGTTTCGAATTGTAAAATGCTTTGGATATTTCAACATGGACTATATGCGGACTGAAATGAGTGATCAAACATAGCAAAACATGTCTATATATATGTTATTCAAAAAAATGAAACATCTAATAATTAGGAATGAATGTAGTACTTTGTTCGTAGCATAGAGTCACACTCTCTGAATATTCGAAACAAACTCATACTAGAGTTCAAATTTCTACTTCCTAATTGTTGCATGTATGCGGTTATGGGCGTATGGTCGAGGGTGAACGCCCTTGAACTTTAAACTATAATCGTGTGTTTTATGGGTCTAAAACTAGTGTTACATCCATGTACCGCGTAAAAAAACCTTTGCAAAACAGTGGTGCTCTATTTCCGCGTCAAAAGCCTTTCCACGACAGTGGTGCTCTACCGCAAAAATCCATTGCATGTAACATAATGTTGAATGCAGCATCGTGCGCAACATTTTTTCCTATGGTCTTCAAAAGTTGTGGAAAATGTTGCCCCAAAAAAAGTTTATGGAAAATGTTACAAAATTTCGAACCCACACATGTAGCAATAAAAACAACGGTCATGATAAATCCCCATTTGAGAGAGCGAAAGAAGTGAGGAGGATGAAGAAAATGCATCAGCAAGTATGCCAAGAAGAAGGATGAAGAACTCGATCAAGTCAAGAAACGAATGCGATGAGATCCAAAAGTGCCCAAGAACAATCTACTGCTAGAGCCGAGGGAGAGATGAAGTTGATGTGGAAACTGTGGACAACGAGCAAGATCATACTCAATAACATCAAGATGAGACTCCAAAGACTACTCTAGTAATGAAGACACCTCTAGTTTAGGAAGCTCAAGTGGGCACACAAATGAAGAGCCTCTTCTACCTGCACATTCGGTGTCAAGGGCATCCACTCCAACCTAGATCTTTACAAAGTGGGAATCAAACAAGAGGAGCTACCTGCCTAACTCTAGGATATCTCGCTGGAGTTTGTGCCTTGACGAGGACCAAATTATATCTTTTTCTAATATCTCTTAGCTAAATTCACGTGGAGCTCATGGCTATTCTAGTTGTTGAGTTGCAACTAGAATCCAAGTAACTTTGCACAACTCATGGCTATTCTAGAGGGTTTTGTGCATTAGCCGTGGTGCTTACTTTAGACTTTGTTCGTATCCTAGAGTCAGGGTCTCTGAATAATCGAAACAAATCAAAGTGAAGCTTTTTTATGGTAGAGTTCAAATTTCCTAACCATCCTAAAACTCTAGCAGTCTTACAATTATGGGACAAGCCGCGGGACAGGAGTGCGGTTGAGCGGGTGATCTTCGAGCTAAACGGCCTACGCGCTGCAACAACGCCACCTAGATCAACTTCCTAATAGCGTCTGAATCCGGGCGTGTCATTGGGGGTGACCGCCCTTGAACTTTGAACTATCATCATGATTTCGATGGGTTTATATCAATTTAAGATCGAGCGCCATGCGCTTTCTTGGGTCAAAAAGTAGTGCTACGGCCAATTTCCGCGTGAAAATTGAAAAACCTCTCCAAAACAGTGGTACTCTGTTTTGGCTCGTCTTGTTCAAAAACAGGGGAGGGTACTCTGTTCTTCCGCGTTCAATCAGAAATGATCTTTGTCTTCAAATTCTTTGTTAGCGCCAGCCTCTCCTCTTAATTTGCTTTGCCAGTGTACCTGCTGTACGTGGACTGAGAGGGCCGCCGGCACCCCCTTGCCGTCCGAAACCCTAGCGGCCGGCGAGCCTCCGGTGCCTGCCACCTTCTACACCCTCCGGCCCGCGCCTCCACCTCTCTCTCTCATATGAGGTGGCTACCCCGGCTGCTCTCCCACGCCGTCGCGGCCGGGAGGATCCCGGCAACCAGCCACGGGTTCGCGAGCGGCGGTCGTGGCCGCGGCGGTGCCCCGGGCCTTGGCGCGGGCGCCGATGCCGTGGTCCGACCCGAGGAGCCGAAGAAGCGGCCGGATGCGGCTGCCAAGAGGCCGAGGAGACCGGCGGTTGCCGAGGCCGTGGTCCAGTCCGAGGAGCCGAAGAAGCGGCCGAATGCTGCGGCCAAGAGGCCGACGGTTGACGAGCCTGTGGTCCGGTCCGAGCAGCCGAAGAAGCGGCGGGATGCTGCTGGTGCTGCCAAGAGGTCCAGGAGGAGGCGCGGTGGCGAGGTCTCGCTGATTGGCGGTTTCGCCAACGCCGCGCGCTCGTTCGTGGCGGCGCTGCGAGGGCGGATGGCGAGGGCCACGGCCGGCAAGGAAGACGCGCAGTCGACGAGCTGCTGGCATGGAGAAGAACTGGACCTCGCGCGCGTACAGGCAAGCGGCTTCTCTGTCTGATTGCAACTAGTCCAACAAAGACAGTACTTGATGAATGACCAAATCAATTTTTAAAATTTGAACCTTTTTACTGGAAATGGTGATAAAATCAGTAATTGGATAGGGCTCAAGAGGGTAAAATGTACAACCTTTTGGTGGGGAAAAAATATCCAATCCTACTTGATGTTAATTTGGTATTGTGCCCAAACTTGTACATTTTGTCAGCTGTTGGATTGGAATAATCGAGATTGCTTCTCTATGTGCATGCATTTCTAGGCCAAACTGAAGCCTCTACTCTCAAGGGAGGATCTGATCAAGTGATCATCACCAGGCGTCTAGAATGGGCAAATGTCATCTTTGGGTTCCAGCAGGTGATAGTATTATTTGTAGCATGTTTGGCATTGGGACCACATGCATAACATAACCCTAGAGAATCCCCCAACCTCTGCTTTATGTATTCTTCTTCTCTCACTCAACTTACAATCCTTATTGTCATTTCAACTTTCAGGAGACTAGATATATCATAAAGGATCCACGCACTCCTCGCAGAAAAACTGCAAGTGTCTATTTCAGACTGCATTAAGTTTCACTCCAGTATTATCTTTTACTCTTTTCGCTTCGTTTTCTAAGTCGTAACCATTGGCTTGTCTGTTCTTTCAATGCCAGCCTGTGGGTTTGATTAGGGAGAAAAGCAACTTCATCCTTAGACAGGTACGTTTTTGTGTGTGTTCAGTGGGGCCTAAATAATTTTGTGTTGCATCATAATAATTTAGAAATTTTGGTTCGGAGACCAGGAATTTGGTAGTCACGTGATATCTTTTAAGTTTAATATATATCATGTACTGCTCCAAATACCAAATTAGTTGTGTCATACTTCTTTTTACTTCTCAGATATATTTACTCTGTTGTGCTCAAACGTATGACGCAATATATTTTACTCGTTCCTATACTTCCTGCATTATTTTGCTCCATATAAAGTATCAATCATGGTATCATGTGGGTCATATGTTTCATCGATTCATTAGAGCATCATTACTTATATTTTGTTTGGTTGGAGAGGGGTGTCGACGGGGAATGTTTAAGTTTTGTGCTAACTTGGTTGCGCTCCCATTTCTAATCTTCCAGTATGCAAATATGTTACCATTTTGAGTTCTTATTGAGATTCTGTGGAAGGCTATTTTTTTTGTGTACTCTGCTTTTGCTTCAGCCTGAATTGAAATTTATTCGATAGAAAAATGATTTGTTATCAGTAGATATTAAAATGTATGATGTGTTATATCCATCTTCTAGAAACTCTGGTATATCATAAAGATAGAGAATCTAATCTACTCCCACCAGTACTAGAAAACTTCATGTCAAAAGTTTTTAGGTTGAATCCATGATTTTTTTTTACCATGAGTTAGCAATTTGGCCACAATTGCCCATGTATCTAGTTCTTGCATGTATGGAAGCGGACAGTTTGTGATGCGTGCCAGCAAAAGTTGTGGCGACTTAAAACATTCTGGCGAGCAAACATGAACAAATAACTATGCATAGACCATAGTCATGAAATTAGTAGTATTATTTCGCAAGGAAAAGAATATGAAACCTCATGACCAATGTTTGTAAGATGAAGGGAGAAAAAAAGAGAGTAAAAATACAAACACAAGCACTTGATCCATTTACGCATTTAGTTAGAGATAAGTCTCTCGCTTTCTCTTAATACAAAATGGTGACATGCAATTTGGTGCATGTTCCGAAACATAATTAGAGAGAAGTCCTAGTACTGCAGCGCTAGGGGCCATTGGTGTTTGTGTTAACTCTGATGAATTTTGGTTAATATGTGCAGAGTGGTAAACAAACCCCCTTATTAACCTAATGTTTGCATCTGAAATCATGTTCAGAACGTCTTTCAAAACTGGAGTGGATGGAGTAGTTGGTCATATATCCGTGATAGTAGAATATCCTATGCTGTATATTCATATTTTTCTTAATGTTCTCTTTGTGGTGCACTTGTCGATCGAGTCTGCCTTCTTCATTTTATATCGAGTCTGTATCTTGGTTCAGATATAACTTCCAATTATGATGCTAAAAGTTACATACGGTGTTTTATGACAGCGAGTATAACTGTATAAAAAAGAGTCCTGTGTTGTATCTTCTCCTTTTCTTGAGTGGGGATGCATTTTATTTCCGAGAAAACCAAAAAGCCTTTGCGTTTCATTTCATTGAAAAGGAGAGAGTTCATCTTTGGTTATCTTTGGTGTTTATTTATTCATTGTTCTCTTGAGGAAATGACTGCCTTATACCATATATTTTTTGCTGATGTTTCAGCTACTTAGGTCGAGGCGGCCCTTCGTTGCAGAATTTACTGATCACAAGGGTAAAGAGATATTCACGGTACGATCTCAGTAGCCCATTGCTCTATTAAGTTGTGAATACACTCAATTATACTATTGGATTGAGTTGAAAGAAAATTTGTTTTAGGTTCGCCGGCCTTTTCGGTGGATCAATAGCTCCATTTATGCTGAAGTGGATGGCAAGGTACAAATACATTTTTGACTTTACTTGTTTTGAGGTATCTTCATGGAACAGTATCCTCATATCGTATGAATATACAGGAATGATTCTGATTAAATATTATGACTTCTTTTTGGCCAGGAGATAGGTGTAGTCCACAGCCGTTGGCATCTTTGGCGTAGAATTTATGACTTGTACTTAGGGTAATGTGGTCTGCTTCCCCTATCTCTTTGACCTAGTAAACTATTTTGGTTTTTGGTAGCCGTCAGTCTTGCTATACAGCTTGAGATTTTAATTTGCCGGCACTTTTGTTCATCAGGAATAGGCAATTCGCTGTGGTGGAGAATCCTGGATTTTGGGACTGGACCTTTACCCTGCTTGATGAGAATGACAATGTAGTAGCCAAGATCGATCGCGAGGCGAGAGGAATTGGTTTGGAGGTAGTGTCCATTTGAGCCAGGGGGGGTGCATCAAAATTATATGATTCTTCTTTAGGATGAATCCACTTTGGTTGGCTACTTTTGTGAGGGCGTGATTTTTCATTCCATGTCTTTTGAGAGTTCATCTTTTGTTTGCCATTGATGTAGAAGGAATGGGATTGCCAGTACTAATGAGCATAACTTCAGTTTTATGCTTACACCGCAGGTCTTCACGGAGGCTCACCAGTATGCAATTAAGTTTGGTGTTGTTGGAGAAAGCTATAGTTTTCTTACCGAAGACGTAAGTGTTCCATGTGACGAGAGTTTAGAAGCTTCTTCATGAATGTATTTGTGCCTTTGTGAAATTACATAGCCATCTTTAAACTGAAACTTGAATTTCATTGGTTCTTCCAGATGGATAAAATTCATACTATTCTCCCTCTGGCTTTACCTGAAAGGGCTGTGGCTCTTGCTCTCGCAGTGTCTCTAGACCGTGATTACTACTCCTCTAGAAAATTGGGCTGGTACGTATGTATACACTCCCTAGTGCCAAAAATGTTCGTTCCACAGAGAGTTAATATGTAATTTTAGTGTTTATCGCCTGCGGCTGCTAACTGAAGTGCCTGTTTGTTTGTTTCAGGGGAATTCGTGCCATCCTCGGCGCATGATGATAGTCGAATTTCCCATTGCTCCACTACTGATTTCTGAACAAGCACATTTCCCATATTGAGGTCATTGCAAAAAGCATGAAATGTTCCATTCTTATTTTTTGCGCCTAACCATATTTAGTTGTTCGCTTCATGTGAAACTCTCAAGCAGAGTTATGTGAGAAGTTTACTCTTGCATGTAAAGTTTGAGGCAGGCTGGGGAACGAATACTCGAGAGCCGAGAGCAGCGACAGGCCCAGGCACAACTTACAGTCTAGTTAGTCTTTAGAAACTTGGACCATTTGACAGTTTGGCACGGCTTCTGATTTTCTGAAGGCGACATCAACCGCTTCAGAAGTGCAGTGGCAGGCCTGCTTCTATTCGAGATTGAAGCTGTTGTGGATGCACTTGTCCGAAAAGCCAGGATTCTCGCTAGTCGCTACATCCGTCGCTGTTGCATAAGCACCATGTTAGTTCTGTCAATGTTAAGCTTTTCAGTGTAGGAAATAAACGTGTTTGTGTCACCTGTGATCATGCACGAGTAGGCGACGGCATGGCTCGCTACGTCTAAGCACCGCAAGTGTGTACTACATCGAATTTTGCTTTTACCGGTCATTGCAAAAGCATAAAAAAGTTATATCCTTCTTTTTTTGTGCGTAGCCATAGTTAGTTGTGGGGTTCCATATGTAATTATAAAGCAGAGGTTACTTGAGAGGTTTACTCTTGCATCCAAGAACCTGGCCGGCTTTACACTTGTTTCCTACCCCGCCGTTCAGGCGATGCCGTGTCCCCTGTGTGTGCGTGCTCGTAGATTGTTAAGGAACGAATTAATACTCTAGAGAGTTGACAGACCGGCCGGGGAACAAGTTTCAGTTAGTTTAAGAGAGAGACAATGTCAAGTCTGAGCAAAGTTTCGACTTGGGAAGGGCATTGGCAAGCCTGTGACACTGCTTTCTGTTTGGAAGAGAAGCTGTTGCATAAGCACCGCAACTCCGCAAGTACTACACGATCAGTTTCTTTAAACTGCTTTATAGTCGGTCTTTGATCATTTGAGGTATGGAGACTGCATACTCCTTATCTCAATGAGGCTTTGAGTGATTGGGGTCATACGAGTCAACGTAGAAATAATCGTTGTGGCCTACGGAACGGATGAGTGAACAAGAACAAGACATAAGCGAGTGTGCCCGAGTTGTGGCATGCTGATACATATGGTTTTTTCAAAAAACAAAATACACCTAATAAATGTAATACTATACCTAGCTAAATGCCAGATGGTAAAATTGTACAGTGTGCAAGCTTTGTGCACAAAAATCGATGAGACGACTATAAGTTTTCTTTGTCGCTTGTTGGTGTAGCCAGTGAAGCAATAAGAATTTGTGTACAAAGTTAGAAACCCATCTTTTTTATCCATATAAAACTTGGAGTCACAAAGAACTGGACGAGCGGGAACTTGCAAGATGGTTAGGAGGGTGTTTGTACTCCAGCCTAGCAGAGTTCAAACTTCATGTTTGACGCTAGTGTTTCTCATTTAAGCCGGAATATTCTTTAGTGGGAGGTGACGTTCCCGTCGACAGCGAGACGTCCGTGGTGACTTCGTCAATCTCAAGACTCGACCTGCCGACTCGGTCTCTCGGAGGTGCTCATAGGGTAGGGTGTGCGTGTGTTCATAGGGGTGAGTATGTATGCGTGTATATGAGCGTCTGCGTTGTACTGTGTTTCGGAAAAAAAAAACTTGGACGAGCCATTCCATGTAGAAAGGGAAAAAAACTGAAAAAAAAGGAGAGTCAAGGAAAGCATTGACCTCCACGGCTCACTTCTCCATCGAAACGAGTGTGCGAAGCAGCCACGCGGCCTCCATTTTCTGTCCTTAATCTCCGGTTCGATTCCATGAGCAGCAGCGACGGCGGCGGTTCCGGGCCGGACTCGCCGGCGGAACCCTCCCGGGAGGGCCGGAGCGCCGAGTGGCGGCGTGCCTACGACCGGGTCGAGGCGTTGCTGCCGCAGGTCCATGAGCTCGCCGCCGACCGCGCGCGCCTGGAGCCTGGAGGCGCTCAACAGGATACGCCACGAGTTATCCGAAGCCCGCGAGAACGCCCTCCATGCCCGCCTCCTCCAGGTGATTCGCTGAACCGCGAGTTCCTTCTAGGGTTTTCTCGGCTTCTTCGCGTCTCATGTTTCGGGCGGGCGGCAGGCGGAGTCGAGCAGGAGGTGGATGGCGGCCTACACGGAGCTGCCTCCCGGTGGTAATCCCAAGCTCACAGGTAAGCCAATTACCAAGATTTCTCTGTTCACGTGGCTTATCTTGGATAATTGGGGATGCTTTCTTCTGAAACGAAGCTCCTAATCTATTATCCTCAATGCAGAACTCCAAGATAATGACTTTAAGGATTCCAGAACGTGCGGAGCTCTTTTTAACGCCTGTAACTCCGAACACGAGGTACTCACCAAAACATCAGTTTTCAGTCCAGCTTGTGCGTCAGTGCGTGCCATTGATTTTCTTAATCATTGTTGTGCACCATGCTTGTTCTGTTATAAATGCTAGATACAACAGAAAGAAGCCAGGAATTGCATAGAGCTTTGTCAAGCCAACGAGGATGATGTGGATATTGCAAGAGACTTAAGAGAAGAGCTAAGAAAATTGAAGCAAGCCTATGAGAGCCTGGGTTCAAAAAAGGATATGGAAGTTTCTGTGTTACTTGCAGAGAAGGATTTTCTGTTGAACCTATTGACGACACATGGACAAGGACAATGCGGTACTCCTTCGGATAAAAGAAGTGGAGGCAGCACAAGCTGATGAAGTAGCACAGAAGCTTCAGCAGAATGTAGAGGAACTGCGAGTGGCAGCCCGAAATAAGGATGATGAGATTGGCAGATTGCGAGCAGAAACTGTTGATGCAAAAAATAGGAACTGATTCTTGAGGGTAGGCTGTTGGAGATGCATTCCTCGGCTAAGGAGAAAAATGATAATATCCGAAAACTCAAAGATGGGCAACCTGAGAGCTTGAAGCGCAGATGTGCCTCTTCTATATTAAATGTAAGCATTTCATTCAAAGTATATGGCCAACTCATACTAAACCCTGTTTTATTTCCCTAAGTTTCTTTTTAGGGTGTGATCATGTGCTTTACTGACGTGCCTAGGTGAATTATCTAGTTTTCCTTTCCTGATCAAGAATCAGTATAAGCATCATGATTGTCTATATGCTGCACACACAAGTCCTGTGTTACTCGAAATACAAACCTAAAGCTAGGCATTATGTTTGCTTTCGATGATATCTGATATCTATATAGACAATCTGCTTATGGGAGTGCTAATAGACCAGAGTTTGTTTCGTAACAGGAGACTATTCAAGAGGTAGAGGGATACCAATGTGATGCATAAACAACCTTACCAGCGCCACAAGTCCACAGTGAGTCTCCCTATTCTCACCTGTTTTACTCCCCGCTCCATCTTTGCTCTGTTCATACTAGATCAAACATTCGCATTACTGATCTCGTCAAGACCTAGTCGTTTTTGCTGGTTAATTAGCTGTTAAACAATTTTGTAGTGTCACATTTTCTTGAAATCAAGCAAGTCTAAGTGTTCCTTTTCCCTATATGATACTCTAGGATTTTTTTTCTATTTTTCATCCAACTGATCCAACATTGTTGAATCACAAATTGATGAATTGATCTTGTCCATGAAAATTGTGGTTGTGACCAGCCTTTATTATTATAGCATCTGAAAATCTTCCAGCTCTTGTAGTCTTTTTCAGGACTTAACATTGCCCGTATTTGTTTCTTGCCAGCAACTCATCTAATTTACAAGTTGTCGACACTTTTCTGGCCAAGATGAAGTTATGGGACAATATTTCAATCACAATGTATCCGTTGGTTCCCAATCTCTTGTAGAGTCCACCACACGTATCACGGGAGATCTAAAACGTATTTATTAGTCCCGGTATATAGCCAACTCGTAGTAAACCGTGTTTTCTTTTCTGTAGTGTAAGTCTAGTTTACGTGTCTTGTCATACATACATATATAGTCAATAGACAATGTCGTGCTTATAAGTAAACTCCTTGATCAATTGTAACAATAATTAAATGCTTTCCTCACCTTAACCTTAACTAAGCCTTTTGTCCCAAACAAGTTGGGGTAGGCTAGATATGAAACCCTTTCACGAGGACTTCCCGGAGGTCACCCGTCGTAGTACTACTCTCGCCCAAATGGATTTCATACCCATGGGACTGGCTTGTTTTTACGTTGAGTCGTTGACTCGCCAAGCCTATCACATCCCTTAGTATGAAACCCTTTCACGAGGACTTCACAGAGGTCACCCAGCCTAGTACTACTCTCGCCCAAATGAGTTCCATACCCATGGGACTGGCTAGTTTTTACGGCTCGCCAAGCCTATCACAACCCTCCTCCTTGGCTTGGGACGGCTATGCCTAGAAGACACAGGCGGAGTTAATAATTAAATGCTTTCACTGCTCAAATTTTCATTGATCACCTCATGACGCGTGATAATATGATTTTACTGACATGCATGGGTAAATAGTCTAGTTTTATTTATCAATCAAGAATTATATTTCCCTGTTTGCGGCTGTTTTTTTTTTTTCTCAGAAGGTCTTATTAACCTGATTCTTGATGGACTGCGCACATGAGTCATGTGTTACTGGAAAAAGGACCAATAATAATTTTAGGAACTAGGCTTGCTTTCTCTGCTATCAATATAGGACCATCTGCTTCCGAGGAGTGCTAATGGACCAGAGTTTGTTTTGTAACAGGAGACCAGTCAAAAGCGTAAGAAGGATTCCAGTGAGATACATAAACAACCTAACAAGCGACTCAAGTCCACAGTGAGTCTCCCTAGGCTCACCTTCTCCACTCCATCTTTGCTCGGCCATACCAAATCCACTGTTCTCGTTAATAATCTCCTCAACCTCCAGTCGATTTTGCTGGTTAATTTACTGTTAAAAAAATTGTAGCGCCGCCATCCTTATAAGAATTTTGAGTAGATGTAGGTATTGATGTGCTATTCTAGGGTTTCTTTTTTACAATCTGGTTTATGTTTTTCGTCCAAATGGATCCAGCTTTGTTGACACACTCACCCACGTGCTAACCTTCTACATAAAAATATAGTTATGATCAGATTAACATTCTACTATTATATGACCTGAAAACTTCCTGCCACGTTTTCTGTACTTAACACTGCCCTATACTTGTTTTGCCCAGTGACTTATCAAATTTACAAATGATTGAACCTTTACTGGCCAATGGATTTCTAGGACGGTATTTGAAATGATAATATATTGCTGTTGGTTCTTGTTTGTTCCAAGATATTCTACTTTATAATATAATTGTCGGTCTCCAATCTCTAGTAAAGTCCGCCATACATATCCATGACCATGACATGGGTGATCTTTAGAATATACGTGGTAGTGATTAAATTCGTGTATTTACCATCCATAGATTAATTAAAGGGGTGGCGTATAATATATGTGTCTGATCTCATAAGACTTATGAGATCTTAGGGTTAGTCACATTGAAAATATATTTAAAGTATACTATCAAGTTTCGTTCCTATCTAAAGAGAAAAAGAACTGGATCTGTAGGATTCTTGAGTAGTATTACTGATATGTCTTCCTCCAGTGTATCTATCAAATTTGTGTTAGATAGTTGATTTTCTCAAAATTATTGCTAAAATCTATGAAACACTCAGAGCATGACACAAAGATAGTCCTAATGTTTATATTACGTTCTTCCGCCATGGGTAGTACTGTATACTTCATATTCGTTCTTATCTGACCAAGATGTCTTATCCCGTGCAAGTGCAACACTATCTGTTGTCCTCATAGAACATGTTGATCTGTTCTGGGCTTGTGGCTAACGTGTAGATTTATGTTCTTCATAGTTGCAACTGTTACTGCTCTTTACATTTTCTGTTTGGTGGCCATATCAAAAGCCTGTTGTCTAAAATGCAGAAGTTTGGTATGCTCGTTTTAACTGATGCAGACCTTGGTCAAGTGGAGGCGCATCTTCGACCGGGTCGAAGCGCAGGTGGAGGTGCTCGCCACCATCATGCACGACTGGAGGCGCTCAATGGAATCCTGCATGAGTTCTGGGACGCCCGCGACAAGATCAACCAGGCCCGCCTCCACCAGGTGATTCATCAGACTGCCCTCTTAGTGTTTCTCTTGGGCTTCTCGCGCCTGATGTTGGCTTGTGTTCTTCTCCTGAAAGGCGGAGTTGAGCAGGTGCAGGTGGGAGGCAGCCTACAAGGAACTGCTTCCTGGGGATAATCTGAAGCTCACCGGTCAGAAGATACTACCCGTCATCCGCTTCTATCTAAGGATATTTCGTCCAAAATTTAGCGTTTTGTTGTGCCTACTTTTGAATGATTTAGGTTGTTTGAGGAGTTGAGGTGTGCAAGTTGTCACATTGTTACCTTGTCTGTGTCAGTTTTGTTGGCATACGGCGCTGCCATGGTCTGTGTCAGTTTTGCTACCAAGTACCTTCAGCTCTGAGTCTCTTGTTCATGTGGCTACCATGGCTGCGTCGTATGCCATCTTTCAGATGAAGATAACTTTTAGAACGAAGCACCTAATTTTGCTACTGATGGCATTGCTTTCTGTGTTCCATGTAGAACTCCTAGAGTGTGACTTGGAGGATTCAAGATTGTGCGAAGACCTTTTTGACATTGAAAACTCAGAGCTGAAGGTACTTGGTTCAGAAGCATTCAGTCGAGCTTGTGCATGTCATTGATTTTCTTGATCATTATTTTGTATCTGTGCTCATATTTTTGTAATGTTTAGATACAACTGAAGGAAGTTAGAAGTTGTGTAGAGCTTAACACAAACACTGCAGGAGATTTAAGAGCAGAGCTAAGAACTTTAAAGCAAGCTTATGAGACCCTGTGCTCAAACAAGGATAGCGGAGTTTTTACATTACTTGCTGAAAAAGAATCTTTGTCAAGCCGCCAACTGGCAAAGCCATCACCCTGTCCTGCTGATGTTCGGTGCGCTGCTCCAAATTCAAATCTTTGTCAAGCAGCCAACTGGCAAAGCCATCACTCTCGAGGTCGAGAGTGAAGATACAGTCGATACTGTTAAGGCTAAGATTCAGGACCAAGAGGGCATCCCTCAAGATGAGCAGAAGCTTATCTTTTCCAAGAAGCATCTTGAGGACGGCTGCACACTGAGGGAATACAATATCCAGAAGAACCCACTGTTCACCTTGTTCTCGGGATGCATATCTTTGTCAACACCATCGCTGGCAACATCATAACTCTGGAGGTGGAGATCTCAGAAACCATCTACAGTGTCCAGGCGAAGATTTTCAATGAGACGAGTATTCTCCCAGACGAGCAGCTCCTGATTTTTGCTGGCAAGCAGCTGGAGGAAGGCCGCACCTTGGCTGATTACGATGTGCAAGATGGTTCCATCCTTCATCTTGTGATGTGCCTGAGGAATCGTCGGAGTGATACGGTGTGTATCAGTGTCAGGACGATGACCGGCCGAATCGTCATCAAACGTGAGGTCATGTGTTCACAGACCATCGACTATATCAAGGCGATGATGCACATTGAGTTTGGCATACCCCTGGACCAGCAACTACTCTCCTTCCGCGGTGAGCTGCTGCTGGACAACGGCCGCACCCTGGCGGACCATGGCATCTTGAAATCTTCGCCCTTCGTCTGCAGCTCCTTGCTCCTGGTGGTCCGTAAGATGCATCCTGCTGCAGCCTTCTTTTCGGTGTGGCTGGAACCGTTCACAGAATCACAACCCGTACCGTTCCTCCAGCCTCTGTGGTATCTGTCACTCGGTTAATGAGATTTGCTCTGTGAAGTGCTGCATTATGCTGATATTAGTAGGATCAGAGCTAGAGGTTGAACTTGAAGAGCTAGTTTAGGATGACGCCTATGTTGGCCTAACATGCATTTTGCTTCGTTTGAGTTGGATATATACACCGTTGATGGCAATCTTTTGCTCTGACCTCAAGGGAGAGGAATTTGAGCTACTTGTCTGTTTTTCTGGACTTTGGAGACGATAATCTCAGGGGAGACATTTTCATTGGATCAAAACAAATTAGATCAGAAGAAAGCACACCATGTCTTTGTATCCATTAATTAAGCACAACGGTTATCCTAAGACATGTACCCGAGTTATACCAAGAATCGTGATTATACAACTGATAATTTGTTTCCCTAGCTAAGAACAAATATCTGCACACACCCAATAAACGAATTAGAACTGCCCGACACCCAATCAACAGCTCAAATCTGACCAATGAGCAATATGCTCCTGAGCCGGTGGATGTATGGTGGATGTATGCCTTGTCCTGCAGGACCCAATCACCAGCTGAAATCTGACCAATGAGCAGTATGCATGGGCAGCTCGTGAGCTGGTGGATGACCAATGAGTAATATGCAACTTGTTGGCAGTTCCGGCCAGTAAAGGTATAGCCACATATGCAATATGCATGAGGCCTTGGTTGCTAATCACTGTCGCGTCATAGCCTCGTTGTGTTTCGAGTGGCCACAATTCGTCCTTGACTGCCATTAAAATTCATGGTGGACGCCGCCGGACAAGGTTGTCATCGAGCTATGTATATGTCCTTTTAATGGGTTCGGAGATTTCTTACTCCAGTGATCTTTTTATTTAAAAAATAAAAAAAATTGTGTATAAGTTTTGATTTTTTCTAAAAACATCCTGCTTGTTGTCAATGATGTACCCTATAAACGTGCAAAATTTTAGTTTGAAATAATTTATATTCTAAGCTACACAAAAAATAATAAAGTGTGGATTTAAGTATACACACTTTCAAATATCCAAAAGATATAAGATTTTGTCATTTTCGTGTAGCCCCTAATAGAAAGAATCTTGCATTGTGACTTTTCATGTTTGTAGTTGTAGGACATTGATTACACCAAAAAAATTACTTTACAATTTTGTAAAACTTCTAAAATATAAATTTAGTTTTTTAAATGTAGGGATCTTGATCTCGGGAGTGAAAATGATTTTCTGCTTTTAATGGCCATACATGTATGCTACTCACACGGTCTTTGTGCTGGCCAAAAAAATTCAATGAAGTGGTGAATAAATGTCAATAATGCGTCCGACCAGGTTACAGCCATCAATCTATCAGCTGTCGGTGACAGTGCTTATCTGCTCAACAACCGATCTAGGAGAGAATATCTCGTGCTACCATCTATTTAGGTGCTCCCTGTGCTACCCTTAACAAAATCAATTTTATATGTTTCAAAAAATTCTGTGAAAAAGTGTGAGTGTTCACAATGTATGTGTCTACAACCTCAAAATTTCAGATCCAAATTCAAAAGGAAAATTGAGAAACAAAAAAGACAAATCTAGCATGAATAGTGTCATTTTTTTGCTTTCTATCCTTCTGTGAAACTATTCATTCTGGATTTATCATTTTTGTTTCTCAATGGTCATTTTGATTTTATACCTGAACTTTTTGGAGTTTGTAGACATATATCTTGTGAACATATACACTTTTTCATAGAATTTTTTAAAATACTTAAAATTGTTTTTCTTAACAGTAGCACGGGAAACACCTATGTGTGGTAGCACTAAGTACTTTCTCCTAGATCTAGATCTAGGACTACAGCTACTCTTTTCCCGATCAGATGCGTCATGCATGGTCGACTATACCCTCTACTAGGCTAGTAAATGATTGAGTGATGCTACACGTACGACGATTTGTGTCCGATTTCCATACGACGCGCAGTCCCGCATGCATCTCTCATGCATCGATGGCTTTGCTGGTCACAGCGCAAGAGTAATTAAGTGAATAGGATTAGGCCACGTCCAGTCGTACAAAAATCGTACCAAAAGCATCGTACGCAAAGCAGTTCCATAAATGATTCTCGCTTTGAATAGAAAAAAAGGTTTACTGTGTTTCATGCCCGCTTATTCGTGTTTCTATGGTTCGAATAGAAAAGAAGGTGAAAGATACTAATCGGTCAAAAAGGATGTTATTCCCATGGAAATCGGCTCATAGGTGTAGATGAACCCACCCAAAAATGACATTTCAAAATGTAAAAAAAATTAAAAAATTCACATGTACACCCAGATATTCTATGTTCACACAAAAATATTTGCTAACAAATGTCATTTTTGTAGACTGTACAAAGGACAAATTTGAGTGCTACAAAATGAATTTAAACGAAACACTTATTTGCCTTTTTACCCATACCACAAAAATGAATTTTTTCGACGAAGTTTTGTGTGTGGATATGGAATGTCCGGATGTACACCCAACCTTTTTATTTTGAATTTTTTGAAATTTAAAAATTATTAAAAATTATTTTTTATAATGGGTACATCTACACCAACCAGTCAAAACAAGTGTCCGTTACTCCCTTCGCTTTCAAATAAGTGGACATATCTAAATTTTAATAAAGATTATGTGCTGGAGTAGAAAAATGTATTGGAATGGTGCAAGCCACCATCTGGGAAAATATCTAGTGATCCCATGCCTTAAATGATACCATGATACTAATCTCCAAAATTTAAATTTACATGTCAAAAAATTCTGAAACTAATGGTGGATGTTCATAAGATGTGTGCTTACATTTCCTAAAATTTTCAGAACCAAACTAAACATATACACAGAGAAACAAAAAAGACAAACTGCTATGTGAATAGTGTCATTTTGTCTTTTGACACTATTCATGCTGGATTTGTCTTTTTTATTTCTATGCGTATATATTGAATTTGGTTCTGCAAATTCTAGGAATGGTAAACACACGACTTGTGAACATCCAAAAAAAAATCAGATTTTCTTGAAACTTCAAATTTTGAATTTTGAGAAGTGTTATCATGGTATCATATGAGGGGTGGGATCAGTGGATATGCAATCGCTACCCTCTCTCTCCTCTTTAGTTCCCCCACCTCCAATAAGCTAAGTGCATGTAGAAAATAAGAAAACCATATATTGAAATGTTTTGGGTTTGATTCATGTGTGATGAGAGAGAAGTATTTTTCTTACTTCACAGTGCATTGAAAAGACAGTCATACACTCTTTTATGGACAAAATTTAAATTTTAAACGTCCACTTATTTAAGGACAAAGGGAGTATGTTGTTTCTCATGGATACATAAATCTATTTATTCTTGAAAAAAAATAACAAAACACCGATATCTACATGTACAAGTAAACACACATTATGTGTGAAGAATTTGACAAGAGATGCAGAGTCCCAAGTATGGCCATAGTCACGAGTGGAAATTTCTAACTCACGAGTTTCAATGGTCCCTCTGTTTAAAAATATTCTAGTAAACCGAAATTTCAGTAAACCGAAATTTTAGAAAACCCGAGAAACCGAACCGATTGGTTCGATCTAACTGACTGCCCACCCCTAGTTATATCGATCTTGAGCAGTAGCGCGGGATTTCGGCTAACATGCAGAGCCCTTGTAGTTAACTGAACCATCTTGAAATTGTCTTGAATTGACCGGCCCTTAACAAAGGCTGATTGGTTAATCACGACCAAATCAGACAGCCGTGGTGCTAATCGCATCGCCAAGAGCTTGGAGAAGAGTTTCCCAAAGCTGTGTGTTAAGCTAATCGGCCGGAAATCCTTTACTTCAGTCGATCCTTCTTTTTTAGGCAGTAGCACGATCAGGGCATCGTTCAGCTTCCGCATCCCTCTAGGCCTCAAGTGGTACAGCTGCTGGACTGCTAGGAGGATGTCGTATGTTTTGCCAAATCTGGCCGTTTTCACGAACTAATCATGAAACTGGCCGCTCCTGAAAACTATTTCCAAATCTGGCCGCTCGGGTCGGCGCCACGTTACATGGAGCCGAACTTGTGTATGTCGGTGCCATTCTGTCCTGGAGCCGAACTTCGTTGCTTGACCCGGGCAAAATCCGACATGGCAAGGTCGGCTCCACGTAACGTGGAGCCGACCTACGCGTTCTCTGAATTTCATTTCAAGCCCAGCAACAAAGTTCGGCTCCAAGACAGAATGGCGCCGACATACACAAGTTCGGCTCCACGTAACGTGGTGCCGACCCGAGGGCCCATATTTGGAAATAGTTTTCAGGAGCGGCCAGTTCCGTGATTAGTTCGTGAAAACAGCTAGATTTGGCAAAAAATACGAGGATGTCATCCTTGATAATGGGCCATGCCGTCTGAAAGAATCGGCCTGAGAAGCCGCCTTGTCAGCCGGCAAATCTTTTACAGCAGCCCAAACTTCGTCCATCGTGAACGGCAGCTCCAGCCTCTGCAGATCCAGCGTAGTCAAACCAAGGAACTGCAGCTGGAAATCCGAACCAATCAGCTCATTGTAGAAACCGAACAACATCGCTTCTTTATCCTCATGCCTAACTGCGGTCGTGCCATCACGAGCCAGCACCACAATGTGATTGTTGCGGTGATGCAACCATGATCTCATGTGGAAATACCGCGTGTTCGCGTCTCCCTCGGCCAGCCAGAGTACTCTCGATCGGTGCCGCACCATGGTGCGCTCTAGGGAGACAAGCCCGAGCATCTTCATCTTAAGCTCACCGCGGAAGGCGTGCTCATGGTCCGCAAGGCGTCGAGTCTCCTGTGCAACATCGAGGCGGAAGATAATTTCCTTGGCGAGCAGCAGCTGCCGCTTCACACTGCCGACCCGACGATCGCCCCAGGATTGCAGTGCCTTGGCCGTGCATGACAGCATAACTCGCAGGCGAGACAGCGGGTCCAGATTGGCGGGCGCCACCCATGCCACGGAAATGGTCTCAAGATAGCCATCAAATTTCGGCCAGATGGGCTCAAATCGAAACCGAAAGCACCTTGGGGACTGGAAATCTGTGTGCATGAGGATCGGGCAGTGATCGGACGCGAGGGATGACCCGGCGCGCAGCAAGGAGTTTGGGTAGCGCTCTTCCCAGTCAGCAGAATAAAACCATCTGTCCAGCCGCACCATGGTTGGCTCCCGACGCTCGTTGCTCCAAGTATAGCGGCGCCCATGCAGATTCATCTCCGAGAGCTCAAGATCATCAAGGAAACGGCGGAATCGAGCCATCCAGCGTCGGTCCAAGTTTGCGTTGCTCTTTGCCGCAGCCTGGTAGATCATGTTGAAGTCACCTGTAACTGCCCACGGCCCAGGGTGCGATGCACGGAAGTCACGTAGCTCTTGAAAGAAGAGCATCCGCTCGGGCGTCGAGAACGGCCCAGGGTGCGATGCACGGAAGTCACGTAGCTCTTGAAAGAAGAGCATCCGCTCGGGCGTCGAGAACGACCCATAGACCACCGTCAGCCACCAAGGTGGCTCGGGATCAGACCTCTGCTTGATGCAAACCGAGAGGGCGAACGTATGGAACACGACCCCAGTAACCTCCCACGGGTGCCGTTGGCCGGCAAGAAGAAGTAGTCAAATCCAGGCCCTAGCATTTGCAAGATGAGCAGATTGTCTATTACAGCTAATTTCGTCTCTTGGACGCAGAGCAAGGACACATGCTCATCACGTAATGTGTCACGCAACAAATCCCGCCTGGCAACGGAATTCAACCCCCGCACACATTCTCGTTTGGTGTAGCCATGGATCGATACACAAGAAAAACAACCGAGAAGTGTAGCGGCATCCTAGCTCGCCGCCTGCAGCTGCGCACCGAGCCATCACGGGAGAACAGCTCGCTCGCGGAGCGCCTGCAGCCTATGCTCAAGGATCTCGCCAGGCCTTGTACCGATCAAGCGCGTTGCCGTCGATCTCTTCCGGCGCGTCAGCAAGGCCCAGCTGGCAAATGACCGTCCGTTGCGCCCAGGACAGCGTGTCAGGCACCTCCTTGGCACATAACTTGGCGGTGCGGCACGGAATCAGCGGTAGAGGCGTCGGCTAGGTTGGCGCTTTGAGCAGCGACGACGGTAGGGCCTGGCCACAGGCTTGCAGGAACAGGTCCGTGGGCCGCGCACTCGACGTACGTTGGCGTTAGGGGAACCTCCAACCATTCCTCCGCTGTGGCACCTGAACGAGTGCCAACGGCAGCCGGGCGAAACACGGGGGACAACCCATCAGAGAGTTCGCAATCATCTCCCAACAAACCGAGGCTAGACACAGGACCAGTAGCCTCCCCGTCCACCAAAGGTGTGGGCGAGCCAATCTCAGCGTCTGCATGCATGCACAGCCGGGGGGTCCAATCCAATGGCGTCTCAGGGACAGACGAGGGGGTGGGCGACACAAGAGGATCTGGCGCCCTTGGCAGGACCAACAGACACCAAAGTGTCGTACGTGCACCTCCACTCCCATGCTAACCGACGCGGAGCAGGAGGCATCCGAGGCGGCAGCAGCAGCTCCAGAAACAGCTTTGGCAGCCGAGCAGACATGGAATCTTAGACAAGTAAATCACGGTCCAGAGACACTGCAAGAGCAAGAGCCACAGCCCTTTCAGCACGGGAGAGAAGTATGAAGTTTACCCATCTGGAAGCACAGGTGAAATTTGTTTAAGATCAGCTTAATGAGTTGTTAAGGTGCGCATGCAAACACAAGCACAAATGCATTCAGGCAGAAACTTCAGAACTCTTGTCACATGGGAACACATACATCTTGAGGTAGACTAAACCCATAGCTTTCTGCGACAATACCAAGCTGAATCGCTTATTACAGGTTAATTAGCGTCCGTACGTGAGGACCTGCGGTGTGTAAGCATAAAACCAAAGTTATGTCAATCAGTACTGGTAATCCTATTCTTTCTACACCAAAGGCAAACAAAAGATGAACTCTAGAAAGACATGGAATGATAAATCATGCCCTCACAAAGTCCTAAAGAGTAATCATATCATTTTGATGCATCTACCCTCGCTCAAAAGGACACTACATGTGGCTGTAATTACTTGCTCCGGCAAGGGGTGTCACTGTTGAGGCATCTTCATCAGAAGTTGTCAATGATTTGTTGTTGTTTAATGATTATGCGTACGCCTCTGTTCTGCGAGCACCTAGGCTAGCATGTCACGGAAGGGGTAGAACAAAAGTTTTGGGTAGCTTAGCTCTTTTAATTAATCCACTAGCAGATGATACTGTTATGAGATTTGAGATCTTGTACAACTGTATTGCCTCTCGGCTAATATCCACATCCGCAACTCCGACACCAACGACGACGACTTCAAGATTACTACGGTCTACGGTCCAACCGCTTCGAATCGGAAAGACGCTTTCTTTGCCGAGTTAGTTGCTCAAAAGCCCCCGGATGGTGTCCGTTGGTTGGTTCTTGGTGACTTCAACCAAATCCATCGGGCTCGTGACAAGAATAACCGCAACATTAACCGTAGTCGCATCAACCGCTTTCGTGCAACTTTACAAACTTGTGAGCTTCAAGAGATACATCTCCAAAATCGTCATTTCACGTGGAGTAACGGGAGAAGAAACCCCACCTTGTGCAAGCTTGACGCCTTTTTTTGCAACCCCGAGTGGAACCTACGCTTCGACACCCACATTTTGCATGCCCTATCCTCCTCGCTTTCGGATCATTGCCCCCTCCTCCTCGCCGATGATAACGGCCCGCGACGTCCACGAACGTTCAAATTTGAGAACTTTTGGACAAGGGTTCCCAGATTTAAAGACGTCGTGGTGGCCGCTTGGAATGAGCCTACCACCCACACCGAGCCTTGCCATGTCCTCTTCCATAAGCTCCAACTCACGGGAAAGAGATTAAAAGCTTGGAGTCGGGCCCTCTTCTCAAACTCCAAGGTGCTCTTGCACGCTGCGCTCCTCGTCATCCTTCAACTTGAAATCGCTCAAGAGAATAGGCCCCTTTCCAATGAGGAGTTCAAGCTCCTAAAGTGTCTCAAAAAGAAAGTCATTGCCTTATCCGTGATTGAGAGAGCAAGGAAAAAACAATGTGCCCGCATCAACAATCTCAAAGAGGGAGACGCCAACACGAAATTCTTCCACATAAGAGTAAACGCTAGAAGAAGAAAAAGCCACATCCACCGTCTCAAGCACAACCATGGGTGGATCACCGACCACAATGCCAAGGAGGAATTCGTCCACAACCATTTCAAGGCGGCCATCGGAAAGGGAAACCCCCGCTCTAGGGACTTCAATTGGGAAAGTCTACAATTTCAAGAACCGGATTTGACCGCCCTAGGTGATCCCTTCTCCGAGGAAGAGGTGAAGATGGCCATTGACCAAATGCCAAGTGACAAGGCGCCCGGTCCGGACGGGTTCACGGGAGCTTTCTTTAAGTCATGTTGGACAATTATCAAGACCGATGTCATGCGGGCTATCCACCTCTTTGGGAACCTCCAAGTCGCTAACCTTCATTGGCTCAACTCCGCAAACATTGTTCTTCTTCCAAAGAAAGAGGGGGCGGAGGACATCGGTGACTTTAGCCCTATTAGTCTCATCCACGCCATCGCAAAGATAATCACCAAGGTGCTTGCCATACGTCTTGGTCCTCTCATGAACGACCTCGTGTCCAACGCACAAAGTGCCTTCATCAAGAAAAGGAGCATACACGACAACTTCCTTTATGTCAAGAACCTAGCAAAACGCCTCCACAAGAGCAAGACTTCGGCTCTACTCTTCAAGCTCGACATCCGAAAAGCGTTTGATTCAATAAGTTGGGAGTACATCCTTGACCTCCTCCAAAGACGAGGTTTTCCAAGCCGGTTTCGCGATTGGATTGCGGCGTTGCTCTCTACCTCATCATCTAGGGTGCTACTTAATGGTGTGGCCGGCCTACCTATCTTGCATGGGCGTGGCCTCCGACAAGGCGACCCCCTCTCTCCACTACTTTTCGTCCTTGCCATCGACCCGCTCACACAAATCCTTGATATTGCCACTAACAATGGACTTCTTCACAAGATCCGGGGAAGGGGCGCCATGTTGAGAACCTCCCTCTACGCCGATGATGCGGCAATTTTTGTGGCGCCTATTCGCGAGGACATCATAAATCTTGCCAACATTCTTCATGACTTTGGAGAGGTCACCGGTCTATGTACAAATTTCCAAAAAAGTTTGGTGGTGCCAATTAGATGCCACAACGTCAACCTTGATGCCATTCTCGACGGCCTTCTGGTTGTGCGCTCCAACTTCCCTTTGCGGTACCTTGGGCTCCCACTTTCGATTTGGAGGTTACGGAGGGTCGATTTCCAACACCTTGAGGATAAGGTCGCCGGCAAAGTTCCTACTTGGAATGGAGACTTCATCACCATGGCCGGCCGCACCGAACTTGTGAAATCGGTGCTTGCCTCTCAAGCGATTTATTACTTGACGCCTCTTGTCATACCTCCGGGATCCACCACCTTCATCAACAACATAGAAAGGGCCTTCCTTTGGGCCGGTAAAGACAAGACCACCGGTAGCAAGTGCAAAGTGAGTTGGGTGAAAGTTTGTCGGCCTAAGGAGTTGGGGGGCCTCGGCGTCCTCAACACCGATAAGTTCGCAAGGGCGCTACGATTACGTTGGCCTTGGCTTGAGTGGAAAGACAAAGACAAAATTTGGAGAGGCCTTGGCAACCCGTGCTCCAAGGTTGATATGGACCTCTTCTACGCCGCCACTTCTATCACCGTGGGAGATGGCGCTTTGACATCATTTTGGGAGGCGCCATGGCTAAATGGATTGAAACCGAAGAATATTGCACCCCTTATTTTTTAGGCCTCTAGATCGAAAAAATGGTGCATCAAGAAAGCTTTGGCCAACAACTTGTGGATCGAGAAGATCAAGATGGATGAGAACTTCACTTTTGATCATGTTGCCCAATTTGTGGACCTTTGGGTGCTCCTAAACAACATCAACCTTGCGGAGGATAGAGAAGATGGAATCAAGTGGAATCTTACTTCCAACGGTCAATACTCGGCGGCGTCGGCTTACAAGGCACAATTTTTTGGAACAACTTCCACCAATATGCTACGGATTGTGTGGAAACCTTGGGCCCCTCCGAAAGTCAAAACATTCGCTTGGCTTGCCCTCCAAAATAGGCTATGGACCTCGGAACGGTTGGAGAAGAGGGGGTGGCCGAATGGTGGTTTGTGCCCTCTATGTAAGAGATCAACGGAATCTATCAAGCACCTTCTTGTTGATTGCCGATACACCATGCGCTTATGGAGCTTGATCAAGCATTGGCTGCACCTCCATGCCCTTGACTCCCAAGATTGGCACTCTCTCACCCTTGAGGAATGGTGGATGAAGATGTCGGACAACTCTACTCCCAATAGGAAGGCCATGGCGTCTCTTGTCTTGCTCACCTCCTCGGAAATTTGGAACGAGCGTAATGCACGGGTGTTTCGCAACAAGTTTGCACCGCCGTCGGTACTTTTGGAGATCATTAAGCGGGAGGCCTTTCTTTGGGCTACCGCAGGTGCGAAATGTTTGAGTATTTTGTTGCCGCGAGAGTAGAGGCTTATGTAAACTCCGAACTTTTTAAATTCTTGTAACACTCTTCTTAATTAATAGATGGGGCAAAGCTTTTGCCCCCCTTTCTAAAAAAGATTGGAGAAGTTTAAGTACACAGCAATGAGTGGATTTTCAGAGCCCGAGCTACATGGATCTCGGATTTGAAATTTAAAAAATAACAGGAGCCATGTAGCTGGGCCTCCAAACTAGGTTTTCGGCACGTTGTGCATGGATATAGATTGAGCTGTATGACTCGGCTGTGCAGTCAGTCCTTCCTGCGCGCTTGTACCCTCCCATGTGGGATCCTCTTCCTTTTAATCTTGATCTCCAAACCATGCAGTGCTTGCTGGTGGTGAGCAGTTAAGTTGGTCTGGCAGTGTGGCAGTGTGTACTACAGTAGCAGGTAGCAGAGTGAGTAATAGGGCTGTCATAGTGTCGAAAAGTCCCAGTATAGCCCGGTTACATGTAGCCTGTTTTTTCTCAAATTTCAAAACATAATTTAAAGTTTCAAAAAAATCTAAAACTTTTTCTAGACAATGAAAATGATGTATTCTTCTAACGTGCAAAATCTCAATTTGAAAAACTTTTTATTTTGAGCTACGCAAAAAGATAAATCTGACAAATTTTGGAGATTCAGATTAGTGACTGTTCACTACTTAAGACATTCACTTTTGTCATTTTTACACAGGATAGAATACAATGTATTTTAAGTTCGAATTTTGCATATTGATAAAATACATCATTGTCTACATCTAAAAAAAATCCGAATTTTTTGGAACTTTAAATATTACTTTCAAACTTTTTTTTAAAGGCTACATGTAGCCTGGGCTACAAAACACCACACTCAGTGTCGAGTGTCTATTATCGTACAACTCCGCTAGTGAGTCAAAGATGTACCTCTCTTGGGTTTGATTTGTGAAAAGGATTTCGGTAACAACAGTTCAGTACGGACGTAATATGATAAGAGTGCCCAGCTGCTCTATACTTCTGCGAGGGTGAGAAACAATGGCTCGGGTGGGAAGTGGTGGGTCGGGTGATGATGCGCCAGAATAAATTCCTGGAAATAGGCTTTCGTCTCGCTATATTAATATAGTAACCAACCGATACAACTTCAAGGACATTGCTAGGGCAAACAGCACAGATACACCCAAAAAGAACAAAGAAGAGAAAACAAGGCCGATAACGGCGGCTCGATGAAAACAGAGATGACTCACAACCGCTGCGTCCTCCGGAGAATTTCCACCACGCTCCTAGCAATTCAAAGCGCCTCGTACCAAACAGTACCTCTAAGAAGGGAGCGACGACGACGACGCTGTCCGAACGGTACTTAGGGTTACCCTCGGTGTGTCCTAAAGTTTCCTCCGGTATGCTGAAGGGAGGGAAAGAGGAACCCGACGCCCTTCAGGAAGGATGGCGACACCCGCAGGCGTCACCACGTCAGTGCCGAGCCGACAAGGATTTCTCCCGTCCTCCAAAAAAACACACCCCCAGACTCTCCATAAGTCCATATAGCTCCGCCTATCTTACCGCCCACTAGCGCACGCCACCACGATCTTGCAGTCAGCACCGTCATCTCGCCGTGGTCCATATCGCAAGGCCAGAGGGACAAAGTGTAAGGAAACCGGCGAGGGTCGACGACACAGTAGCACGCGGGAGGGATCTGCCTCCACCGCCGGAAGGCAGTAGCCGACCGGATGCAGCAGAGCAAACCAGGTCCGCACTGGCCCAGCCGGGCCCGTAAAGCCCCGCCGCCGCACTGCAGCAAGGCGCCACCGTTACCGTCGTCCCAGTCTAAGACCACCCGGAGAGCCGCCACCACGCCGGAGGCAGCCCGCCCAAACCCAGATGGGGCCCAGCGGGCCCAGATCTGGGCCGGGAATGCGGGCGCCGCCCCAGCTACCACGGCTCCCAGCCGCCAAAGGGCAGCTCCAACGCGCCATGGCACCACCCGCGCCACCGCCGGGTCTCCCCGCCGCCAGGTCGGGCCGCCACCACCTGAGGAGCACCACCCACCACCAAGCCGTCCCCGTGCAGGCCCGTGGAGAGAGGGGAGAGTCCTGAGGCCGCCGCCGCCGGCGCCGGCGCCGCCCGGGGCTAGCCCAGCGCTGCACACCGACGGCGGCGGAGATGAGGAGAGAGGGAGGTTCGGGAGCGGAGGGGCCGGAGGCGCGGCCGGTCGCCCGCGCGGGGGGCGGCGGCCGGTCGGCGAGAGCTTCTTTCGTGTTTCGGCCCTTGAGAATAAATTCCGGCGAGGCGTCAAATTAAAGACCAAACCACCACATCGGTAGTGGCCTAGGAAATGAGAGGCTGAGCGGCGTCATTTAAACCGACGTGAGTGGCATGAAAATGACAAGATGGTCCCGCTATTTTGTGTTTACACAAGTTTTACTACAGATCTCATTTCTTTGAGTCCATTCATAAATAAAGTGTGAAAAAATTACCACTGCAAGATGGGGAGCAGTTAAATTCCGGTGAAAGATCAATTGTGCCTCTAATTTCATACCAATCTGCCTCAAGTCCAACCGTTAGCTATATTATTTTCCCATTTTCTCTCTCGAGCGAACCCATGTGCGTCGCCCACTGGCATGGAGAACATTACACAATTCACACTGCACAATTCTGCTCCACTCAACTATAGTCATCCTGAAGAAACCTGAAGAGCAGCATTTCACATTCCATTATTGCACAAGACTACCATTTTTTCAAACAAATTATGGTTGCTCCTGGACTTTGAAATGCAAATCTATTTCCTTCAACAAGGCATTACAAACATGTTCGTTTTCCGTTCAAAAAAGAATTGCACTGCAACTTCATTCGGCCATTCTTAACAACATCTATACTATTTCTACAAACACCATTGGGCGGGCAATGCAACCGTTTGGCACCTTGTATATGTTACTATAGTTGGGATACAACTATTTTTTCAGAGCAACCGCCGTTGGATTTATCATGGCCATCTGCTATCGTACCAAAGGTAAAACTTCTATTACTACGCCCTTTATATGGGATAGGGACCCATATAGGAGATGCTAGCCCTATAAATGGAGGCCCAAGTTAAATGGTTGGGCAGCACAAACAACCATCACTCTTCTTCATACGCTCTCTGATACATGATACAAGGTCCCGGCGATCCTAGCCACGCTCCGCCCTCTTCCCTGCGGTGTAGGTAATATATCAATTCTCTCTACATCACTCTCATGATCTCATCATCTTTTTTTCTTTTCAAATTTGTGCCTTCTCGGTCCATGCATATGTTACTATATGTGTGTTATTCTCCATTACTGGAGCTTTACTAACTCCTAGTCATGAATAAACAGGGAATCTTTATGTACTTACTAAATTGAGTTCGTACGTCTCCACCTCATCATTCCTTATACAAGAAAAAATAGCTAGAATTCTCACCTTAACTAGACCTAAAAAAAGAGCTAGATATTCCACCCAAAAAAAAAAAATATCCAAACATCGATTGATGGGCGTACCCAAAGGGAATGGAGCCAAATCCACCTCTAACCCAGTCCACACCGCAAGGAACTAATCTAATCACCCAATGTCCAGACCAATTCTGTTTCCCGTTAATCCAAACCGAATGATTATTCCACCCACACCCGCACCACTCCACATGTAGAACTCGGTCCTAACCCGCGGTTCAGCCCGTGGATTCCAGGCGCTGGCCTATTGGCTGTTTTGACGTGTTCGGCTGATCCCTGAGAAGTGAGGAGGCAGAGTCGCGTCAGCTAGGCGGCGCCGGCCAGTCGACGGTGGTGCGGGGGCGGTCGAGAGGCGACCAGGCAGGGCGCCGGCGGGCCAGCGGGCGCAGCAGCCCAGCCGAGCAAGCCACGACAGAGAAGAACGGCGGGGAAAATAAGAAAGACTTTGTAATTGACTGGAATTTTGTATTCAGTTTTTATCCAGTTGTGGGCTGTGGAAAATAAGAAGAAAAGGAAAAAATTGACTGGAATTTTTTATTCAGTTTATTTGGTACTTCAGTTTTTCCATATATACATATGATGCAAGATTTTATCTAGTTAGCCCTTTCCATGAAATTTTGTTAGCCCCATTTTAAATGTATGGTATGGGTGAACTAATACTAAGCTGTGACTGCTATTTAGGTGCAGGTCGATTAAGCGATGCGAGGAGCTGCGCTCCTGATTTGGGTCTTGTGCCTTGTGGCAGCAAGGGCTTCACCCTTGGGACGAACATCTGCAGACGACAAGGATACATTACTGGATCATGAGTATACGTACCCGGTAGTGAGTCTAGACTTACAGGATGAGCTGACTCTTGACAAGTACACAAACTTCATTGTTGCCATTCGTGATAGATTGCGTAACCCCGCAGACGTTAGGTTCCCCGTACCAGTGTTGCCTAGCCGCACCAACGTACAAATATCAGAACGCTTCGTTCTGGTCGACCTGTCCAACTCGGCTAGGGAAACTGTTACGCTGGCACTGGATGTCATCGATGCTCACGTGGTCGGTTATCGCGCAGGCCGTTATGCCGTTTTCCTAAGGCCTGACAACCATGAAATAGATGCTGCAACTAGTCATCTGTTCAGGGAGGTCACAGCAAGGCGTGCACTTCGCTTTGCTGGGAGCTACACTCATCTTGAAGCTATTCAACAAGGGGTGAATAGATTCACCGTTGATCTGGGAGCCGATGCTTTGAACAAGGCGGTGTCGGCGATGTATCATTATGCACAACGTCCAAACGACCGCCTAGGTTCCTTGGCTAGTGCATTTCTTGTTACCATCCAGATGGTTTCAGAAGCAGCACGATTCCGGTACATTGAGGATGAAGTGTGGATAAGAATTCGGGAGCATAGAAATTATCCTGCAGATGTATTTCAGATTGGTCTTGAGAATAACTGGAGTCGTCTGTCCTATGAAATCCAGAATTCATATCAAGGCATATTCATCCATCAGGTTGAAATTCAAACATTAGACGGACCATTTCATGTGGACGATATGTTGCTGGCGATGCGACTAATAGGTCTCATACTCTTCACATGCAATCCACGGCGGCCACAGGGGTCACTGCACCTCTCTCCTCTTATATCATCAAAATCTGCAGCTATTTGCCATGAGGACCAAGAGCCAACCGTGCAGATCGCAGGACCGGGCGAACTATGCGCCGACGTCAGGGACCATAAGTACAACGACGGGAACCCGATTCAGCTCTATCCCTGCAGGTCCATCCCGTAGCCCTAAGTTAATTAAGTATTGCTGAGTCTGTGCATGCTAACTTGCTCCCGCATGTTCTCCTGCAGGTCATCCGACAATGTGAATCAGCTCTGGACCTTTAAAAGGGATGGCACTATTCGATCCAACGGCAAGTGTCTGGGGTCGTCCGGCCACACACCCGGGGACTACATCGTGATTCATGACTGCCGCTATGCATCTAATGATAAATTCAAGTGGGACGTCTGGGACAATGGAACCATCGTATCACGATCTGGTCTAGTTTTGGCCGCAAGGTCATTGGAAAGTGGAACATTACTGACAGCAGAGGTCGACACCTACACCATTGGTCAATCATGGCTTCCTGGCAACTTCACCGAGCCTCTGGTGACACCCATCGTTGGGATTTCCTCCGGTCTTTGTTTCGGAACTGACCTCTTGCTGGAGACGTGCGTCCCTCGCAAGGCAGATCAAGCATGGGCTCTTTATCGAGATGGTTCAATAAGACCTAATCAGAGAAGACTCGACAGCTGCCTAACACTGCATACGGAAGCATCATCATCACCATCTCTGAAGATTGCCATGTGTGAAGCTGCATCCTCTCTCCAGCGATGGGTGTATCCAAATGATGGAGCCATTATGAATCTGAAAACTAAACTTGTGATGGACATTACACCTGGGTCTATTCCATCCATCATCATGGCTTATCACACTGGAGACCTTAGCCAGATATGGCGGCTTTAATCAATCCTGCTTCTTTGATCAACCACGTGGTGAACCTACTTAGCTACTTCCAGAGTGTGCATGTCCTCACCTACGTTATGCATGCATGCGTATACGTGATATTACTTAAATAAGGAAGTTTAAATAAGGACACCTTAGTTATTACGCATTTAATGGAGAAAGGGCATGGCGAACTCGTTGTCGATGCATGCCCAGTGTTGTTGATGTGAGTGTGCGTATTGCCACTTTTAATGTGTGTACACTGTATGTACGTGCTTGCTCTCCAGTATGTATTAGTTACTTTAGTTGTTAATGTGAGGGTGCTTGTCACTTTTTTATCTATGTGCTTGCCAAGTACTCCCTCCGTTCCTAAATATAAGATGTTTTAGGTTTTGTCCACATTCACATGTACACAAGTGTATCTAGACACATTTCATGTGTATGTTCACTCACTTTAGTGTGTATGTGGACAACATATACAACACCTAAAACATCTTATATTTAGGAACGGAGGGAGTACTGTATTATGTGAGATGACCTGAGAGTGCTTGCGACTTCTTTACAATCATTTTTTACATTAGATTATAATGTAGGTTCAATAGCAACCGCAAACTGGTCTAGTCATAGAGCGTTATCATCATTTGTAGCTGCAATACAGAATTATGAAAGTTTCCAGCAACAAATTTATAGGCAGATGAGAGAGCATCACACAGTTCGTACCATCCTACAGTCTAGATTAAACGTTGTCACTATCGGGATAGTAACCAGAAGCATTTCTTATTAGCGCTATCCAATCGTAGGAATATCGTAGTATCACGATATTATGAGATTTTTATAACATATATATTAAAATTTAAAATAAATTGTGTATATTGTATAACTAAATAGATCATTCCACTACATATTTCTCTAACATTCATGCTATCCACCTCAGCAACCTGCCACATCAGCAACCTATCCCCCTCAGCCACCCATCACATCAGCTATTATCGTTTCATTTTTCTTTTGCCATTATATTACTGCCTTTAGTTGTTGTTTGGTTTCCGTTCGTACTTGCGGACTAGAGCACATCAGCCACTCTGTCCATTTAATTAAAGCTCATAATTTAAGCCCACCTGCGACCCATAACTACAGCCTCATTGATGCGGAAAAATCCTAATATAGCAAGGATCATACGCTCCGGCTGGCTGGACCAACCTGTTCGACTGACACCTAGCAAAACAAATCTCAAAGCAGTCTGGCCCACTTGACCTTCGGTTTTCGTTGCGAAATCCCTAATCTCAGCCCCCTTTTCTGTTGTCACACGCCTCTTGGCTCTTCTCGGCGCTAGTAGGAAAAGGCTTAGTGTAGTCATGCTACTTGTGGCGATCTTTTTTTTTTCATGCGCCACAGGTATATGCAGTGGCGTGTCAAATTTGGGTGCGCCACTGTTTTTTTTTTTTTAATAATACATTTTTTAAATCAAATTCGGAAAATATTACGCAAATCCACGGAATGGCAAAAATAATACGGCCTCGGCCTGGGCTAAGCCGAAAGGATCCTGTCGGCCTGGGCTGGGCCGATTAGCCCTTATCGGCCTTGGCTAAGCCGACCAGGTGGGAGGGCGGGCCACTGGCCACGAGTCGGCCACGTCAAAGCCGAAAGGCCTGTCGGCTTAGGCGAGGACGATTAGTCCCAGGACAAAGCGGCACGGGCTTTCTTCTTCCTCCTCGCGTCCTCTCTCTCTGTTCTTCTCCAAAACGAAAAGCTCCGGCGATTTTTTTCCTCCCAGCGTGATTTGTCCAACCAGCCATCAAATCTGTAGCCTAGAGATGTTAGAGAGTTAAGGCAACTCGGATCTACAAATGGGTTAGGTTTTGGTGTGATTTCGTGGTGTTTGGTTGGAGCAATGGTGGAGTTTCGGTGGAGGTTCGTGGGCTGAGCAAGGCGTGGTGGTGGTGCTGCGTGGTGGTGGCTGCTCCGGCCGTGGTGGTGGTGGTGGCGGTGGTACTCCGTTGAATCGGCACGCTTCAAGGGTATGATTTTTTTGGCTAATTAGGGTTTACAGTAATTACGCATGCATTATTGTTAAATATATAGTTGTTCCGGTAGTAATAATTAAGTATATAGTTGTTCCGGTTATAACAGTAATTTGGTGTCACATTTTTAGGTTGTCGAGATGAGTAATTTAGTGAAATGTTTGTTTTACTACGGTCCTGGCACAGTTGTAGTAAATGAGTTGGGAGCTGATTTGGGTCAGTTTCGATGGTCAGAGTTGGAACTGAGCGACCCACAAACATGGTCAATAAGTCAGCTGAAAGATTGGTTGGCAGCATGTTTAGGGCTTAATCCTGAAACAGACACCGTCGGTGTGCATGCACTGTGGACGAAGTCAAGGTCACCGGTGTTTTTTTATTTGAGGCCGATAGATCGGACCTCTCAGATGGTGCGATGGTTGCAAGGCTGCGAAAGCAGGGGATGTACCCCTATCGCGTTACTGATACCTGTCGCGAAGGAGGTGATTCCGCCTGAAGGCGAGGGAGGTCACGATCCTGGACAGAGTAGTCAGGAGATGCATTTATCTGGTCATGATTATAATCAGGAAGATGTTGGAGGTGGTGGTTATGAATCTGGCCAAAACAGTGAGGCAGAAGTAGCAGATGATGAGGGTGTTGAGGCAGATGCCGATGAGGAATTCCAACAAATGATGGAAGAGGAAGATGAAGATGGTGATAGTGCTTATGGTGATGATTCCGACGAGTCGGATGACGAACATGTCGTGCCCAATCCTGCGTCATGGAGTCATGACTTCACTTCGTCAATGACAGTGAACGATGGTCATGATTCTGCCTGGGAATACCATCAGAACCAGGTTGCTGTGGGTGCTCTATATCCCGACAAGCAACATTTGCAAGACGCAATCATTAAGTGGGCAATGTCGACATGCAAGACATTCAGAACCAAGGTGTCAAGTAAAAAATATCTGACAATGGAATGTGAGGTTGCAGGCTGTCCTGGAAGGGTGCACGGTTATCGTCCTCAGTTCGCCATAAACTGGAAAGTGAGCGACGTAGTACAGCACACATGTAGAATTGACTGTATTCCTCAAGATCATCGTAACATTTCGTCGACGCTTATAGCTCGGTTGCTGTACTCAGAAATAGTACAGGGCAAAGCTATGGAAGCGAAGGCTATTCAGCATAAGGTGTTCACCAGGTTCAAGTACAAAATATCTTATGGCAAAGCTTGGAGGGCTAAGCAGATGGCACTTGAGAACAGATTCGGATCGTTTCTAGACTCATATGACTCAGTTGTTCGGCTCCTCCACACATTGCAGGCCCGTAATCCAGGCACATATGTTGACATCAAACACTTTTGGATGGCAGAGTTTCCAAACGTAAAGGTGTTGCATCGTGTGTTCTTCTCTTTCGGTGTATGCATAGAAGCTTTCACTCACTGTCGACCAGTGATCTGTGTTGATGGTACTTTTCTTACTGGCAAGTATAGGGGACAGATCTTGACCGCCATTGGTCAGGACGGCAACAATCAGATCGTGCCACTTGCATTTGCTTTTGTGGAGAGCGAGAACACTGAAAGTTGGACTTGGTTCTTCAGGCAGCTTAAAATAGCAGTAGTGAAAGATAAGCCGAACGTGTGCATCCTTCATGACCGCCATGCTGGTATACTGAACGCCGTGAAGGCACTCACAAACCCTGTGGCTGCGGAAGAAACGCCATGGCTAGACCTGCAGAGTCGTTGGTGCATGCGCCATTTGGGGGCCAATTTTTTCTCACAGTTCCGAGATAAGGCTTTGATGAATCTATTCAAAAAACTATGCAAGCAGAACCAATTCTGGAAATACACTTTCATACGTGGTAAGCTTGATGAGTTTACTAACCGGCATGTTAGGCAGAGGAGAGCTGCACGAAATGTTGCAGTAGCAGCACATGTGCAACTTGTGGCGCAACAGCTAGCAACCGGACCTCCACCCGCTGAGGATGTACCTGTTGGGCTTTGTGACTTGCCAGGATTTGATCCGCCTGGTGTTAGGAGAAAGACTGGGAGGTTGATTAAAAACTTTCAGCAGTGGATAGAGCACGAGCCTCTTGAGAGGTGGTCTTTGCTGCACGACACTTATGGAGCCAGGTACGGTGTTATGACTACCAACCTGGCTGAAACTTACAACTTTGTTCTGAGAGGAAATAGGGCCTTGCCACTTACAGCCATTGTGGAGGGTATTTTTGAGGGCACAGTCAAGTATTTCAGAGAAAGACGCCAGAAAGCTCACTTGCATATCGTAAACAACCCGAACACACCTTACTGTGAGAAGATTATGGAGTACATGGATAGGAAGATGGCAAAAGCTCGGAATCACACTGTGCAGGCCATAGGAAATCAAGAAAGGAGGTTCGAGGTACGCTTACCTTATGACAAGTTTGGTTGCGGAAATCAGCTCAGAACGCATGAGGTGAGAATTGGAAATGAAGCCCGACCAACATGTGAGTGCACATGCAATAAACCAAAATTGCTTCATCTGCCCTGCTCCCATGTATTGGCTGCTTGTGGGCAACTCGGGCTGTCAGCCATCTCGTTCGTATCACCATATTTTTTGAACGAGTATGTTCTTAATACCTGGACTGGTGAAATGGTGGGATTTCGAGCTGTGGGTAATTTTAACACGGTTGACCCTACTGAAAGGCAGTACATCCCCGACCCAAGGCTACTGCGTCCTGGTAGAGGTAGACGACCGTGCAAGCGTATCCGAAATGGTATGGATGAATCTGAAGCCGGAGGCCCGACAATACAATGTTTTCTGTGCAGTGATTTTGGTCACAGGGCACTGCTTGTACAAAATTCCCACTACGGATGCTGCTCCGGCATCTAGAGCAGCTGCTCCACGTGGGCGAGGCAGCCGAGGACCAAGAGGAAGAGGAAGAAACTAGGATATGTTTTAAATTTAGAATATGCTTTTATCTGTATTAAGTGTGGATCAGTGTTTTAAATTTGGACTATGTTTTTGTCTGTAATAAGTGTGGATCAATGTTTTAAATTTGGACTATGTTTTATCTGTAATAAGTGTGGATCAATGTTTTAAATTTGGACTATGTTTTATCTGTAATAAGTGTGGATCAATGTTTTAAATTTGGACTATGTTTTATCTGTAATTAGTCTGGATCAATGTTTTAAATTTATACTTTGGTTTTATCTGTAATTAGTCTGCAACTATGTTTTAAATTTAGACTTTGCTTTCATCTGTAATTAGTCTGCATCAATGTTTTAAATTTAGACTTTTCTTTTATCTGCGCTAAGTTCATAATTTGTATTGCAGAAATGGAACAAGTATACTTGATCAGTCCGGATGTGGATCATAACCATCGCGCAAGATATTACAGGAGCGTAGCCTCGAGCCTCTAGTGACTCGCGGACCGAGGGAAAATTGGATGATACACCCTGCTTGGCTGGAGAGGTACGTGTTTAATGTACTTGTCGTTTCATATATTATCTGTATTAATTTACTTGTCCGCTTCATGTTTAATGTACTTATCCGTGTCATATATTATTTGTATTAATTTACTTATCCGCTTCATGTTTAATGTACTTCTGCGTGTCATATATTAACTGTATTAATTTACTTGTCCGCTTCATGTTTAATGTACTTGTCCGTGTTTAATTTATATTTGTTTTCTGAACATGCAGGTTGAAGTGGGCTGGGCTTTTACCTTTCGCATGTCTAGTTGAGGCCACTTGTGACTCTCCACGCATGCGGATAGACCACTGTCTTCTCACATGCTTAATGGACAGATGGAGGCCCGAGACCCACACGTTTCACTTTCGATGGGGTGAGCTGGCTCCTACTCTCCAGGATGTATCTTTCTTTCTCGGACTGTCGTTGGCGGGTCAGCCCATAGGGCCGTTGCAAGCCCCAGAAAATTGGGAGCACGAGATGTCACTTCGTTTTCAGGGTATAAACCCCCATGCTGGAGTGTTTATGTCAGAGCATCACGGACCAAAGCTTGAATGGTTGCTGGATTTTCAGGTTTGTTCTATTTTCGCACATTTTTATTTACAGAATTGTTTCCAGATTATCGGCTAATACAATTTCTTTTTTAATGTACAGATACAGAAGTTTCCTAGATTTCCTGACATGCCACTGAATGCTACACAAATCACTAGAAGCCTGGAAGCATATATCTTGTGGCTACTCGGAAAGGTGATGTTTACCGAGGACCATGTCACCACTATTAGCGCGAGGTACATCCCTATTGCTTTCGAGATTACGAGTGCTACAGAGCAAGCTCATATCACACAGAGGAGTTGGGGATCTGCTGTATTAGCGGCTACTTACCGAGCTATGTGCAATGGGTGCCAGCTACTGTCGAGTTCAGCATCCATACTTGGATGTCCTTTGTTGTTGCAGCTTTGGTCATGGGAGAGTTTCCCAATTGGACGACCAGACGTGCGTGCTGGCGAGGCTTACCCAGTGGGTGCGTTTTTTGATGCTGATCACATAGACATGCCTACTTTTGGTTTTCTCTGGACACGTCGTTAGGTATGTCTAATCTAGATATTTATCACAATTGTTACATTTTTATTTGACTTGGGCTAACTTTTGTTTCGTGTAGAGACGCTTTGCTCATGCTAACATGAAGAACTGCTACTCGGCATTCACCGAGCAGTTCGACTTTCTGAGATCGGATGCGGTAATATGGGAGCCGTACACGATGAACAAAAGGAGGCTAAATACCCGGGTGGTATCTCTCACCTCTGCACGAGAGATCGCGCATACTGGATGACAAAATTAAAGATTATCTTTGATATCTATGTGGAGGAGATGGCCCAGCAGCGGGTTATGAGGCAATTTGGTCTACGACAGCTGGCACTTCCTCTGTCAACAGAGGAACACGTCCCACCCATCATCCACAGGTGTGTTTAACTACACAATGTTTATTTATCGAAAACTCAATACATGTATGCATTACTAAATTGTCTAACACTGAGTACAACTGTAGGCTCACAGGAAAGGGAACTAATAGAGTTGCGCTAGCGTGGATGCGGAGGGTTGGTGCCTACGTTGCAGAGTGGGATACTGCGACGACACGAGTCTGGCAGGAGAATCTCGGGTTTGATATTGAACTATTCAATTCCTATTTGCAAATTTACATGATCTCGACCCGGTTACGCATTACGTATCACGAGCACCCCGAGCTTACACAGACTCCCACTACGTGGGATATGTATCCGAGCCGGTCTACTGCAGGCTCCAGACAGTACGCGGTAAGAGAGTAGTTCATTCTTACAAACTTTGCAAAAATTATGTACAACTTACTGATAACCATGCAAATTACATGCTGAATTGACATACCAGCTACAGACGGATGTGTCCGCTTACGGTCGTTCCCTATCGTCCGGCCCTCTATTGGACCGCCCGCATCATCAGTCCTGGGTGCAGCGCTTAGAGGACAGGTTGCGAGGTATCTACCAGGCTATCACGTGCACACGTACGTCGGACGTCGATCACAACGCCCACCGCGTCATCCCCCGCAACAGCAGCAGCCACAGCCGCAGGTCACGCCCCAGGATCGACACAGCCCGCGACCTCGTATGACGTCGCACCTGTCGCCCAGGGCACCCTCTCCTGACCAGGCTGGAGGCTCGTCTTGGTATCAGCAGTTCAGTCCCACGACGGGCTACCAGCTTCGGCCACCTCCCCAGCCAGAGGGTAAATACCTTGTAAATTTTTATTCACCACGCTTAATGCTACGTAGTTGTTTATTACAGTTTTATTGCATCCAGGAGCCTACGGATATCGTCCGTCTATGTTCGCTCAGCAGTCGTCTGGATCCGCATGGGAGAGTGAGCAGGAAAGTGGGAGCATCCCTGAAACTCACACACAGCTGGACTATTGGATGGGTATGTACAACACTCCTCCACCACATCCCACACAGGAGACACAACAGGACCACGACGAGTCCCTGATTCCTACACGTGATGTTGGGCCACCGCACAGGTTTGGATGGACGACGCCTAACCCACCACCTCCGCGTCATGCCAGACGCCGTGGCTGACACTTCACTCTATTCGTTGAGACTTGTCTATCTATCTATGTACCAGACTTATTTATATCTATGTTGGGACTTGTCTATCTATCTATGTACCAGACTTATTTATATCTATGTTCGGGCTTGTCTAACTTTCTATGTACTAGACTTATTAGTGGTGATGATGGCTGACTATTTTTCGCATTGATATTAAACAAACCTTGCAAATTACATTGACAACAAAAATTTAAGATACAATATGCAAATCAAGATACATCGGTACTACCAACACTACACAAAGTCATCTCCCGTCGATGCAGCCTACTGCGTCAGCCGGTGCAGCACCCTTTTCCTCCCGCCCTTTTTTCTCCCGCCCTTTTTTCCCGCCCTTTTTTCCCGCCATTTTGTTCCCGCCCTTTTTCCTGCCATTTTGTTCCCGCCCTTTTCCTCCCGCCCTTTTTTCCCGCACTGGCCTATCTCCCGCCAAATCTTCTCATCACGGCCTATAAAAACCACTGCGCACTAAGGTTGGTGAGCATTGTAGTCCACTCACTCGAACATGTCGATATTTCCTTCAGATGGTAGTTTCCCGGCAGGAATGTCGGCACTCCTTTTGAGGTTCACGGCCGAGTTCAAGGTAGACAATAAGGAGATCCCATTCGAGGATATTGTTAGTCATCCACCTTACCTCCGTGAGCTATCAGCAAAGCTAGCTAGGCATGGGTGGCCATGGAGGAATTACAAGGAAATAGAAAAAGAACTCATGAGGCTGCATGCTAGGTGGCAGAAGAAGAAGCTAACATATCCCACTGAAGCATATATGTTGGATGCTCTTAGTAAACCGATGTTATGGGTCGAGGAGAGCGAGGACGAAGATGATATATTCATGCCCACTGAAGCGAGCAAGAGAGCTGTAGCAGCGACGAAGGCGGCGTCGAAGGGCAAGGCGTTGTCGAAACGCAAGGCTGAAGCATCGTCGAAGGGGAAGAGTGCTGCGTCGTTGAAGGATAAGGGTGTTGCGTCATCGGAACGCAAGAGTGATGCGGGAGGCTACGTCGATGGTAGATGACTTTTCTTTCTCAATTTATGTTGTGTTGTCGCTACTCCCACTTTTCTTGTTGTATGTGTAAGTTGCAATGTTTGTTTAATGAATGAAAAAATGTATTAGATAAAAAAAAAATAGCGGGAACGAATTTGGCGGGAGAAACTGGCGGGAATAAATTTGGCAGGAGAAACGGGAGGGAGAGAAGAAGGCGGGAAAAATAAGGCGGGAACGGGTGTCGCCGGGAAGGGTTGGCGCGAAAAATCCAGAGAAATACGGATACATGCAGCAGTCGGCTGGGCCAAGGCCGATAGGACCTAGTCAGCCCAGCCGTGGCCGACAGGGCCTAATTGGCTTAGCCCAGGCCGATATGATCCTCTGACACGCGCAGGCGTCGGCCGACAACCTAATCGGCCCAGCCCAGGCCGACAGGGCCCTTTCGGCTTAGCCCAGGCCGAGGCCGTATTATTTTTGCCATTTCGTGGATTTGCGTAATATTTTTTGAATTTGATTAAAAAAATGTATTATTAAAAAAAATTAGCCCACTGTTTGGCGTGTATCAGTGGCGCGTAGATAAGTACTGCACGTCACTGGTACATGGGGCCATGAGACCGCGCAGGCGGAAAGTCTCAGTGCCACGTGGTTTTCGCGACGTGCCACTAGTGATTTTGCATCGATGGCGCGCCCACCTGGCACGCCACAGGAAGGTGTCGAGTAGTGGTGCGCGCGTTCAATTCTAATAGACGCCCCTACCACAGGAACGTGTCTTTAATAAAGCTTACTCGGGCCATGGAGAGGGGAGAGACCGAGGAGGTGCCCTTCCACTTCTCATAAAATCCCCTCTCACCGGTGAGGAGTTCATCTCTTCCTCCAACGCCACATCTTCTCCCTCCTCTACCAAATCTGAAGGAGCGGCACTCCTCAATGTTTTTCTCTCTACCACTTCCACCACTTGAGCATGGCGAGGGCCCCCAACGGCATCCGAAGGGGGTGCGGGCGGCCGCCGTTGTGCAAATCAGCTGACGCAGCAGAGGAGTTTCCAGGCAAACGCGGGCGCGGGCGGCCTCAGTTGCTCAAACCAGCCAAAGTGGTGGGGGAGGCTTCAGGCAGTCGCGTTCACGCAATCGGACGGCCGCCCTTGCCCAAAGCGTCTTCATCGCCTTCACCACCTTCATCGCCTTCAACCTCGGGAGGCTCACTAAGCGGGTTGTACGGCTTCGAGTTCCTAGTGCATTTGCACCCGGCCGAACGGGGGAGCCGACTGATGCTTGCGGACAGGTTTGCGCAGGAACTTGAAGACCAGAAGCGCCACGGCCGCAGTTTCGCGTTGATAATGACGGGCTGTCCCAACATTACCGTCGTGGTGGACGTGCCCTCCGACGGCGAGGGCCAGGTGTTCCTCGCGCACCTAGAGCGTGTTCACCCGTTTGCACACCAGCTACGGACGAGGAAACTTCGTCCTCTTAAAGCTCAAAGAGGGTGTTAGACGTGTACGTGTAGGACACGTCTACCCAGCCGAAATCACGAAGGATTAGATCTGTTTAATTTATTTCCATAATTGTAATCTCTTTACTTGGCAGCCAAGCCACCTCGTTGTACTATATAATCCCATCAAGGGATCAAATCAATCTAAGCGCAACAATTGCAATTGTCTTCATGGTATCAGATTAGGTTTTGATCCTCTCTCCCCATGGGGCCGCCACCACCTACCGCCGCCGAAATCGCTGCTGAGGCCGCTGCCAAAGCAGCCCTCTGGGCGCTCGCGGCTGCACTCCCAAGCATCCGCGCCGCCGTTCCGGTCACCCTCGAGCTCTCCACCTCCAACTTCCTCCAATGGCGAGGCATGTTCTCTGACGCCGTCGAGAAATATGCCCTCGAAGACCATCTAGATGAGAAGGCGTACCCCACCGATCCCACACCACAGTGGAGTCGGAACAATGCCATCGTTCGATCGTGGCTCAACAACACCGTCACGCCCGAGCTCCTCACCATGATAGTCGACACCACCGCGCCACTTCCTGCTCATGCCTTGTGGACGCATCTCTCCAACATCTACCACGACAACGCCGAGACCCGCTCCTCCTACCTCGACCAAGATTTCCACGGTCTCCAACAGGGGTCCATGACCGTGGTTGATTACTGTCGCAAGCAGAAGATACTCGCCGACGAGCTCAACGCTTTGGGCACGACCATGACCGACAAGCGTCTCGTGCAGAACACACTTCGTGGTCTCGGATTTGGGCTTGCCTACATGCGCACCCTGACCCTCAAGCAGCGCCCACTGCCGTCGTTCCTCGATGTGTGCTCGTCTCTTCTGCTCGAGGAACTCACGCTGAAGCAGTCCGAGTCATCGTCCTCTGCTCCGACCGCCTTCGTCGCTCGAGGCGTCTCCACGCCTCCAACACCGCGCGGTCCAACAGAAACCGTGCCGCCTTCGCGCAGCCCCTACCCATGCCGCAACTTCCAGCAGCGAGGCAGTTGCCAATATGGTGCGCGATGCCACTTCCTCCACTCCGGACCTCCTCAGCAGCGAGGCGGAAACTCCAACACATCCGGGAAGGCCTCAGAGGCGTCGTGGCCATCCATGCAAAACCCTTGGCCAGGGTCTATCCAGATGTGGCCAGGTCTGCCCTCGCGCCCGCCGCCTCGAGGCCCGCCTCCGGCTCACCATGACATGATGTTGCCTCTGCCCTCGTGGGCCTACAGTCCTCCCTCGTCCATGCCATGTCCACCAGGTGTGCCTCCGCCACCCATGCCTTGGATGCAAGGAGCACCGCCGTCCGCTCCGATGCCTGCACCGACATATGCTGCGCCGCCACCGTCTTTCGACCAATGACAACTCATGCAGGCTTTCAACACCATGTCCCTCACACCACCATCTCCGAATGAGTGGATGATGGATTATGGCGCCTCCGCCCACATGACCGGCAATCAGGGTAACCTTTCACATATCCTCCCTTCTAGCTCTCCTTACCCACATGTCATCGTAGGCAACGGTCATGCCCTTCCTATAACTCGCACTAGCCACACCACCCTTTCTACTCCTAATCACTCATTTTCTCTTAATAATGTCCTAGTAACACCTAACCTTGTAAAAAATCTTATTTCCGTCAGTAAGTTCACCACTGATAATCTTATCTCTGTCGAGTTTGATCCTTTTGGTCTCTGTGAAGGACCTCTGCACCAAGACGAGATCGTCAGATGCAATAGTTCTGGCGACCTCTATCCCTTCTGGTGGCTGTCTTTCGCTGCGCACGCCCTCTCCACCACCACGTCATCATCAACATTGTGGCATCGTCGCCTAGGCCACCACAATCAAGCTTTGTCGCACCTAGCAAGTGTTTTTTCTTTTCCTTGTAATAAAAATGCTACCGATGATCACCTGTGTCATGCTTGTCAATTAGGAAAACATGTTCGTCTACCTTTTGATGCATCTCTACTCAAACTATTCGTCCTTTTCAGCTTATCCACTGTGATATGGACTTCACCCTTCCTAGTGTGTCTGGTTATAAATATACTTAGTTGTCCTAGATGATTTCACCCATTACCTTTGGACTTTTCCTTTGCGTGCAAAATCTGACACATTCTCTACACTCAAACACTTCTTGCCTACGTCTCTACCCAATTTAACACAACTATCCAATCTGTCCAGTGTGACAATGGTCGTGAATTTGACAATAAAACTGCTCACCTTTTTTCCTATCCCTCAGCGCCACTCTTCGCATGTCTTGCCCATACACCTCTTCCCAAAATGGTAAAGCCGAACGTGTCATTCGTCGACTAATAACATGGTGCGTTCCCTTCTTTTCCAAGCTAGCATGCACCAACCTACTGGGTTGAACCTTCACACTGCCACGTTCCTGTTCAACCTTCACCCTACCAAAACCCTCCAACACCGTACACCTTACGAAGCTCTCGTGGCCTCCCTCTACCCTTGAGCACCTACGGGTTTTCGGTTGCCTTTGCTATCCTAACCTATCCGCTACAGCACACACAAACTAGCTCCTCGCACAACCGTGTGTTTTTTCGGGTACCCCTCTAACCATCGCGGCTATCGTTGCCTTGACCTGCGACACATAAAATAATAATCTCTCGCCATGTCGTCTTTGACGAAAACACCTTCCCTTTCGCCCAACAATCACTACACCCCCTACTGCAACCGATCTCTCCTTTCTTGATGATCATCCTATATTCTGCCATCCCAAATTACCCCACTTGCACACATGCCGCAAACACCTATTCCCCCGAGCCAAACATGCCGCCGACACCTAACCCCATACTCCTCCTCTCACACCCACCTACTCCTCCAACTCCGCCAGTGATTTTAGCTCCTGTCGGTCCTCCACTCGCCGACAATACTCACACCATGTTTACTCATGGAAAACATGGCATGTCTAAACCTGTTGACCGTCTTAATCTTTTGGTTGATGTTCTTGGTCCGTTACCCAAGAGCTACCGGGGCGCTCTCAAGGACCCTCATTGGCACTCCGCTATGATGAACGAATTCAGTGCACTGTAGACTAATCGGACATGGGATCTTGTTCCTCCTCCGCCTGGCGCCAATGTCGTAACTGGCAAGTGGATTTTTGGCACAAGCTTAAGCCGGATGGGTCCTTGGATCGATACAAAGCCCGCTGGGTCCTCTGGCTTCACCCAGCGTGCAGGCGTTGATTATGGAGAAAATTTCAGCCTGGTTGTTTAACCGGCCACCGTTCGCACTGTCCTCTCACTTGCCGTCGCGCAAGATTGGCCAGTTCATCAGCTCGACATCAACAATGCTTTTCTACATGGTACTATTGCCGATATGGTCTACTGTGCACAGCCGTCGGGGTTTGTCGATGTCTCCCAGCCCGACCATATTTGCTGGCTCAATAATCTCTCTATGGGCTTAAACAGGCGTCGCGTGCCTGGTACAGCCGCTTTACCGGCCACCTGTTGCGCCTCGGTTTTGTCAGCTCCCGCGTGGATCCCTCGCTCTTCATCTACAACAGCAACACTGAGATTGTTTACCTGCTGTTGTATGTCGATGATATAGTTCTCACAGCTTCATCTGCGTAGCTTCTTCGAAGAACCATCACGGCTCTCGAGCGTGAGTTCTCCCTCAAGGAACTTGGTACATTGGATTATTTTCTCGGAGTTGCTGTTACACGGTCCTCGGATGGCATGGTCCTCTCCCAGCGGCAGTACATCATCGACATCCTTGATCATGCAGGAATGAGTGAGTGCAATCCATGCTCCACTCCCGTAGATACACAGTCCAAGCTCTCAGTTGCTGGCGCCATCGTTGCTGATCCGTCTGCCTATCGGAGGCTAGTGGGTGCTCTCCCGTACTTGTCTTTCACAAGACCAGACATCGCCTATGCCATGCAACGTGGTCTACTTGTACATGCACGACCCACGGGAACTGCATCTCAATGCGGTCAAGCGGATTCTCCGGTATCTTCACGGCACCGTCGACCATGGAATTCAGATATACCGCTCGTCGCCGGCATCACTCACTGCATACAGGGATGCTGACTGGGCTGGTTGCCCCGATACTCGCAAGTCCACTTCCGGTTATGGCGTTTTCCTTGGTGATAATCTGGTTTCTTGGTCATCCAAACGCCAGCAAACTATCTCCTGCTCGAGTGCGGAGGCTGAATACATGGGTGTTGCCAATGTTGTTGCTGAAGCATGCTGGTTACGCCAGCTCCTGTCCGAGCTCCATCGACCTCTTCAGCGCACTACGGTGGTTAACTGCGACAACATCTCTGCCGTCTACCTTTCGACAAATCCGGTTCAGCATCAGCGCACCAAGCATGTGGAGACTGACCTACATTTTGTTCGTGAGGGGGTTGCTTTTGGAGATGTCCGTGTTCTCCATGTTCCGACATCTTCCCAGTATGCTGATATCTTCACTGCCAAGGGGTTGCCGTCCACTGTGTTCACCGAGTTCCGTTCCAGCCTGAACGTCCACGTTGCTCCGGCTCCGACTGCGGGGGGTGTTAGACGTGTACGTGTAGGACACGACTACCTAGCCGAAATCAAGGAGGATTAGATCTGTTTAATTTATTTCCATAATTGTAATCTCTTTACTTGGCAGCCAAGCCACCTCCTTGTACTATATAATCCCATCAAGGGATCAAATCAATCTAAGCGCAACAATTGCAATTGCCTTCAGAGGGAGGCATGCTCTTCCTCAAGGTATTTGACGGCACCATGTGCCGCAAGCCCCGCTGCGATGGAAGTAGCTAGGAGGTCCAGCAAAGTGGCACCCAAGTTCTAGATCTAGCCACTGGGATTAGACTTGTTATATATAGGGTGCCCTCTTATGTAGGCCAATTCATGTATTTCATATTCAATTTGAATCTCTTTTGTCTTCATAGTTGAATGAATAAAAATTTAAGTTTAAGAACATTAGAGTCGAATAAATATGAGTTCAAAATATTAAGTTTGACTAAAATCGAGTTTCCCAGCGGCGCGTTCAGCGGTGGCATGTGCTAGCGCACGCCAGTGCTAAGATTACCAGTGGTGTGTTTTACACGAACACCAATAGAGCGAACCTTAACAGTGGCATGCGTCCAACGCGTCACTAGTAACTATTAGCAGTGACGCAAAACCAGTGGCGTGTAAAAAACGCGCCGCAATGGGCGAAATTGGCTTGCCGCTAATACGTTTTTTCGTACAAGTGATGCTGCTGGCATTACCCTCATCGCTAGTTGTGGCGTACGTCTTGACCGGAGTGGCTCCTAGGCCCTAGCAAATCAAGGTCCAGTCCCGTCGACTAGTAGTTTGTTCATAGGTCCATACTCCATAGCCAGCATGGCAAGAACATAGTGCGGCTAATTGGTGGTGCCTTGAGCAACTGCGTCGAGGATGACGGCCCTGGCAGGAGCGCCGGTGGTTACACACGCGTTTAAGCATACTTGATATGATCATGTCTCGAACCAAAATATAGAAGTGTACTCCAAATCCACACAAAAAAAACAGGAGATACCACATGAGTTAGGTGATTAAGCTCACTACCACTAACCTAGATCTAAATTGCTCATACAACAATAATTTCTAGCTCCTGCATGATTTGAATAATAAAATAAAATCGGTTGGCGCCAAAATCCAGTGCAGAATGTTCCGAACCATTTAAAGAAGGCATCATCCTCGTCTATCATAGCTACACTTGAAGGTGGAGAGAAGGGACCATGCCACGGTCACCTGCATCTCACAGGAGCCAACCTTGAGCAGCCCTGGCTTCTACCCGCTCTCTCGGGCGTAAAAGTTAGACCATGTCTCCACACATCATTCTCCCTGTTGATGCGCACTGCTTGTGCCGAAATCTTAAGCTTTGGCTTCATAGCCTTTGCCATCTCGGATCGACGAAGATCTACACAGACGATGCGGCGCGAGAGCTTGACCACATTGCTATTGCTACGACGACCGTCCATCCGGAGTTCACTACCAACGCAAGCAACGTGACTTTCATGTGGTCCAAGCTGGCGGTGGTGGCCGTGAAAGCTCCTCGAAAACCACGCGGCCAATCCCCACGGATGACCGCCACGCTGATCGTCGCCTCCACAGAGTCGACGATGTGAGCGAAGGCTAGCTTGAGCGTGCTGAGCTTGCTGGTGGTCCCTTCACGGTACATCATGTACGATCCAGATGGGCCTTGGTTTCTGTAAGCGAGTGCAAGAGAGCTCAAATCTCTGTCCTCGGATGTGACGGCGCCTTTCACCTTCAGATCGGCCTCGACGTAGGCAGGAATGCAGGATCAACGGAGAGCAAGACAGCCCGAGTGGGTCCTGTTAGCGCTAGGTACGGATCCTCCTGGGTGATCCTCTGGGGTTGTCTCTCTCGCGATGGAAGATGTGTTGCGGTTGTGATCCACCACGTCGCGGGCGGCGACCATGCCGTACACGTCCAGTGGCCACTTTAGGCCCCCTGTGATTGACTGCACTTTGACTGAGAAGATTTGCAGAGTATCTCGCTCGTGGACGAAGTTGTCGCCGTGGCTACACTACGGAACCGTCAAAACGCCGATGGCCAAATGTCGGGACCGTCGGCGTACAGCACGGGTTAGGGCAGACGACGAACAGGCCGTCGGCGTACGAAGCGCCGTCGGCGTAGAATTACGTCCCCGACGGCTGCCGTCGGCGTTCTAAATCCCGTCGGCGTACAAAGGGCGGCATAACGGAACCGTCCAGCGTCGTTGATACGCCGACGGTAGTGCCGTCGGCGTACACGCGATAAAAACACCGACGGCTGCCGTCGGCGTTTAGTAGTTTTATTTATTTATTTTCGTATATAATATTCATTTCTTTATTTCTCTATATAATATTTAATGTAGTTATAATTTATATATATATTGGACCTATAATTGCCCTCCCAATTTCAGTATCCCACCCTCGTAAAATAACGGTTTGAGTTTTCCGGAACCCAACCCTACAACATATACATGTAAAACAAATAAAAACTTTTCCTGACTATCTAGAGAGAAAGTGAAGCCGGTGATGTCGGTCACACCTAGGAGTAGATTCTTGCACATTTACAACACACAACACACTTTTATACATATGGTATGTCACAAGCTAGGTTTGGGTGGGGTTCCGACGCTCCGGGGCCCTGCTTCGGTGAAACCCTGAATCCGCTGGAAAAACCCTAACGTTTCCGTCTACCCCCATAGATGTGCGTCGAAACGGGGTAGCCCAGTGGACTTTTTTGTTTGGTTGTGTTATGTTAGGCCATAGGAACATGAGAAACCAAAGTCTACCCCAAATCGACACACGATTCCATCCGGTTCGCCCGAAAGAGGAGTTTTCACCTCTAAGTGCAGAAACTCACTAGAGAGAAAGTGAAGCCGGTGATGTCGGTCACACCTAGGAGCATCATCAGAACAGTCGGCCTAATGCAAAGACTATAAATACCGGGGTCTTCACCAAAGGAGCCGGTAATTATGATTACTACGGAAGGTTACAGAACGTATATGAGCTGACGTTCAATAACATAAACATAGAACTCAAGCTTGTTGTGTTCAAATGCCACTGGTTCGACCCTGAGCATGGAACCAAAAGTACCCCTTCCATTGGGTTAGTTGAAGTTAAGCCTTCAACCACCTACAATGGATCTGATGTCTTTGTTGTGGCTCACCAAGCCTTTCAAGTTTATTATTTGCCCTACCCATGCAAGAAAGAGGGACTCATTGGTTGGGAAGTCGTGTTCCATGTATCGCCACGTGGTAAGCTACCCATGCCCTCCGAAGACGATTACAACAACATTGACCCTAAAACATACGAAGGGATTTTCTATCAAGAGGAACAAACCTTTGGGGACTTTGGCATACAAGGTCTTGAGAACCGCGAGGACAATGCACAAACAGGTGGTGACGTAGTGGTGAATCTAAAGGATATAGATATGCTCAACAAGTTACAGAGTGATAGTGATGACGATGATGAGCCTCCAGCGTGCGAGGAGGTTCCAATATACAACACTCGTGATAGTGATGTTGATAGTGATGATGACAACCCAGGACTTAACTATGAGAGTGATGATTAGGGGTGAGGGTCTTTTATGTCCTTTTGCGTACTATTTACTTTTCAACATGCTTAGTCTTTCAACATGCTTCTTCTTAATTGCATTACGTACGTCTTTATTCTTATTTACTACATTTTTCAACATGCTTAAAAGTTTATCCTTTCTCAATGCAGGTGATTGACCAAGATGAGCCAAGGCAAGGAATCATCGGCCTCGGGCTCTCGGGAGGTGTAGGATGTGTTCGGGTGTAGCGTGTGTGAATTCGAACTTGTTTGGAGTTTGTATGAATGTTTGGATGAATTTGAATCATGTTTGTGGCATTTGGATATGTATGAGATGTTTTATTTGATGTTTCTGTGATGTTTTATAATTTGTGCAATTTTAATTGTATTTAAAATACGCCAGAAACCAGCAGCAAATAATTTCAGAAACTGAAAATATGGTCAAATATACGCCGACGGCATTGCCGTCGGCGTAGTATGCTGCGGGGACGCACAGGGTGGCGCCACGTCGACGATGGAGGACCATATGGTCATCCCTACGCCGACGGCATTACCGTCGGCGTAAGACTCCTCCCAGAAGCACCAGAGCATCACACGTGGCAGAATAGGCCGACGGCACTGCCGTCGGCGTAAGACTCCTCCCAGAAGCACCAGAGCAGCACACGTGGCAGCATAGGCCGACGGCACTGCCGTCGGCGTGTAGGTGGAGCAGACGGAGACGTTCGACGGCCGTTTTGTGGGTCCCACAACGTCTTCGCCGACGGCGACGGATACGCCGACGGCTATTTACATACGCCGACGCCATTACGCCGACGGCCGCCGTTGGCGTAATACTACACCGACGGCAATCGTGGCTACGCCAACGGCGGACCGCCGTCGGCGTTTTGACGGTTTCCCGTAGTGCTACCGTCGGTGAAACACATGGGAGGGATAGACGCTGCAACAAAAGATAACATTGTATGCATCGGCGGACCCAGCGCCCCTACTCCCCGGCGCTCGCCCGGGCTTCCGGCCGATGCGTAGAGTAATTGTATGGTATTTGTACAGTATATTGTCTAAAAAAATCATTTTATACCTTCAAATGCACTGTTTGCCCGGGCTTTGAGTTTGCCCTGGGTCCGCCACTGATTGTATGTATAGTTAGCATGCAGTAGGAGAGAATAATTAAAAATCGCTGCAGAGAATGAAAGTCCTAGTAAAGGTAGCAATGCTGGCTTACTCGTGTCTTCGTAGGAGCCGCATTCGCCGGCGAACATGCCGTTCCAGAAAACCTGGTAGAGATGGGCTTCGTAGGCGTTCACGTCGGTGCGGGACTCCTCGGGTTCAGCTTCCATCTCCTTCCGCCTCCTCTCTAGATGTGCTGCCAGCGCCTCCTCGCCACACCTCTCCGCCGCCGCGGCTGGGGCACGGTCGACGCCGGCGCTGAGGTCACCATGATTGGCGCTGAGGCATTTTTCCTCGTCGCAGCCGCGCTAGATGGATCGAGATGGATCAGCCAGACAGCTACGGAGCTACCGCGTGCACAATCAAACTAGGCTGCCTCGATCCTCGATCACAAGGCCTGCGTTGGATATATATAGCGAGTCCGTGATCACCTAATCAGAGTCGGCCTCGCAGCCAGCGTCCGAAACGACCACAAGGCCTGCGTGCAGCTACTAAAAAAAAAGGTATTCAAAATTATTATATTGATTGACTAGGCGTATTTCTCTTTTGGACAACGATACTATCAGCATGCCGCAGCTCGGGCCCACTCGGCCACGTCTTGGCCTCGTTCGCTCATCCGCAGGCCGCAAGAACAGCCGCTTGCCACCAAGATATTTTGGATCTCCTCGCATCGGGCTGCCATCTTGGCACTGAGAGGTGAGCAATCTCGGATCTCCAAGAATTTTGTGTACTTCGTCAGCATCTCCCCCATCAATAGCCTCATTTTCTACCCCCTTCGTCCCAAAATAATTGTCTCAAGTTTGCTAAAAATGGATGTATCTAGACATGAAACATGTCTAGATACATCCACTTTTTGACAAATATGAGACAGTTATTTTGGGACGGAGGGAGTATTAGTTTTTTGCACCTCATTGAGATTGAGCTAATGAGTTATAATCTTTATGCTGCCTCAAATGATCAAAGACTGTCTGTAGAAGTAGCTTAAGTAAACTGATAATGTTTTTTTTAAGCGGTCACCCCGGGGGGAGTCCCCACCTGAATTTTATTGCATAAAAAACGAGTCTTTTTAAGGTTACATCTTAAGCGAAAGAGATTACAGTCGAGAGGTGGTCTCTCCATCTTAGAATGGAGGCTAGCTTTAATGTAGTACTTGCAGTGCTTGTTATGCAGCAGCGATGGTGGATGTCAGGAGAATCCTGCCTTCTTGGACCAGTGAATCGACAACAGCTTCCCTCCCAAACAGAAACAGTCTTTGCCACTGCCCTTCTCACAGGTTTGAAATTTAGAAGCTCCGTCTAAAGATCAAATGGTCCAAGTTTCTACAGATGACCAAAATAGTACCTGAAGAACTCGCACTGATCTACCCAGAAACCCATTGAGATGAAAGCTTGTTGTATCAACAGCCCTCGTTCCAAACCGAAACTGTGTTAACTGAAACTTCTGCCTTGGCATGTCACCCTCTTGGTTCCTGGCCACGTTAATGCCACCCTTTGCTGTCCTCCTGGAGCTCTCCAGCCTTAAACGCGCACTTAAACAACGAACTGTATCCAACAAAATAGATCAAACATATACAAGCAACACCGACCGACATTTTGGTGCTGGCATTTCAGTGTGAAAAAAATATTCATCGTGGTTTTAGATGAAAAGTTTTATTTTAGGGCGAATATGAGAGGGAAGAGAGCACAAGACACTGCTGAATCCTAAAGGATTTATCGTTCGATTCCTCTTGACAACAGAAAACGAGCCTTGGGGTTCATGGTTTTACGCTATACAAAACACAATCCATTACTCAAGTAGAGCAGGCGTCGACTATGACTGAGAGTCATTGTGGCGGTAGAAGCTTGCATCCGCATGGATGACGAGTAGACTGCACACCCACACACACACTTTGTGCAGTAAAGATCTTAACCCCCGAGCTATATCCCACTACTGAAACTTCAATCTTTGTATCCACTGAACAGTGGGGTAGAAAAAAAGTGTCAAGCCAGCGGGCAGGTTCTTGGATACAAGAGTAAACTTCTCAAGTAACCTCTACCTTAGAATTCCATATGGAGCCGACAACTAACTATGGTTAGGCACAAAAAAGGAAGGGTATAACTTTTCATGCTTTTTCAGAAATCAATAGCGGGGCAATGGGAAATTTGATTTTCATCATGAACCGAGGATGGCACAAACTCCCCTGAAACAAACAAACAGGCACTTCGGTTAGCAGTCGGAGGGGATAAACACTTCAACTACACATTAACACACCCTAGAACGTAACTTGACTGAACGATTTTCGAACTAGGGAGTGTATACATACCAGACGGTCTTAGAGACATAATCACGGTCCAGAGACACTGCGAGAGCATGAGCCACAGCCCTTTCAGGTAAAGCCAGCGGGAGGAATGTATGGATTTTATCCATCTGGAAGCACCAATGGAATTTGAGTTCCAATTTTAAGGTCAGCTTAATGAGCAGTTAAGGTGGGCATGTAATGTAACACTGGCACAAATACATTCATGCGAAAGCTTCTAAACTCTTGTCACATGGGAACTTACATCTTGCACACTAAAGCTTTGTCCGACAACACCAAACTGAATTGCATACTGGTTCCGTGAAGACCTGCGGTGCAAGCATAAAAGAAAAGAATGCTCATCAGTACTGCCAATCCCATTCTTTCTACATCAATAACGAATAAAAGATGAACTCTGGAAAGACATGGAATGAAAAATCATGCCATCACAAAGTCGCCAGCCAAAGTTGACTCATCCAAAGGCAGAATCATGTAATTTTGATGCATCTCCCCTCGCTCAAAAATACATTACCTCCAAACCAATTCCTCTCGCCTTGCGAACAATCTTGGCTACTACATTGTCATTCTCATCAACCAGGGTAAAGGTCAGTTCCAGAATCCAGGATTCTCTACCACAACAAATTGCTTATTCCTGATGACCAGAAGTGCCGGCAAATTAAACTGTCAGGCAGTAAAGCAAGACTGACGGCTACCAAAAACCAAAATAATTGACTAAGCCAAAGATAAGAGAAGAAGAATACGTTACCCTAAGTACAAGTCATAAATGTTACGAGGTGAGCAACTTACTCGTATTCCAGGGGGCCAAAGGCCTTATATACACACGTCAACAGTAAACGTCTACAGTAAACTAGATTACATGTCTAACACCCCCCCTCAAACTCATGGTGGATCAACAACACTGAGTTTGGAGAGAAAAAACCCATGCTGCGCTCGAGTCTGTGCCTTCGTGAAGAAATCCGCTAGCTGTAACTCGGAGGGCACATAGTGAAGAGCAAGAATCTGATCCTGCACAGCAGCACGCACAAAGGAGGCATCCACGCCGATGTGCTTGGTGAGCTCATGCTTCACCGGGTCACGCGCAATGCTGATGGCACCTGTACTGTCTGACAATAGAGAAGTCGGTGCAGCAGCAGAAACACCAAAGTCTGCTAGCAACCATCGCAACCAGGTCACCTCAGCCGTCAACATAGCCATCGCTCGCAACTCAGCCTCTGCACTGGAGCGGGAAACTGCCTTCTGTTTCTTCGTCTTCCAGGCAATGAGAGATCCTCCAAGAAAAACACAATAGGCAGACACGAGCGGCGATCAGAAGGATCACTGGCCCACGTAGCATCAGAGTAGGCCTGGAGCTGGAGAGAGCTGGAGCGAGGAAAGAAAAGGCGGCGGAGATCGTGCCACGAAGATATCGTAGAACACGGAGAAGGTGACTATAGTGGACAGAACTGGGAGCAGATACGAACTGACTCAGAATGTGGACAGGATATGATATGTCTGGACGAGTGACAGCCAGATAGACAAGACTCCCAACAAGATGGCGATAGCGTGTCGGGTCTGTGAGGGGATCACCATCGGTAGCACGAAGCTGAACATTGAGCTCCATAGGAGTCTCAGCAGTGCACTCATCACCAAGAGCGGCGCGAGCAAGAAGATCCTGAATATATTTTTCTTGGGAGATGTAGAAGCCATCAGAAGTCGAAGAAACCTCAATCCCAAGAAAATAGCGAAGAGGACCAAGATCTGACATCAGGAACTGCTCACGGAGGCGGGCCTTAACAAAGGCAATGTACTCAGAGTCATCGCCAGTAATGATCATGTCATCAACATATAAGAGGAGGAGCGTCCGACCACGAGGTGAGGTGTGGACAAACAGCGCAGGGTCATGGTCGCTAGGCACAAAACCAGCGGCAGTCACCACAGAAGCGAAACGCTCAAACCAGGCGCGAGGGGCTTGTTTAAGGCCATAGAGAGAGCGCCGAAGACGGCAAACCATACCATCAGGAACAGAGTACCCCGGTGGTGGCTGCATATAAACCTCCTCCCGCAACTCACCATTGAGAAAGGCATTCTGGACGTCAAGCTGAGACACAGACCAATGACGAACAGAAGCCACAGCGAGAAGAGTGCGAACAGTGGTCATGTGGGCAACAGGAGCGAATGTCTCATCATAATCACGTCCCTGCTCCTGCTGAAAGCCACGAGCCACAAGACGAGCTTTGTAACGCTCAAGAGAACCATCGGAGCGAGTCTTGATCTTATAGACCCACTTGCAAGTGATGGGCGAACACCGGGAGGAGGAGAAACAAGATCCCATGTGCCAGTGCGCTCAAGTGCAGCAATCTCCTCAGCCATCGCAAGCTGCCATTCAGACTGAGCCATGGCATCCCGATAGGAAGTGGGCTCAACAGCAGCAGAAAGACTGTACTGGGAAGGAGAATAGCGATCAGGAGACCGTAATGAGGTCCGAGAACGAAGGTTATGAGCCGGTGTACACGGGGAAGGAGGCGCACCGGAAGTGGAGGGCACGTCAGAAGGATCATCCACAGCACGAGGGCGACGAGTGTAGTGGAGAGGAAAAGGAGAGAGGGGACGATGTAGCGGGAGGAAGGTGGAGAGGTGGATGACGAGGAAGGAGAGGAGGAAGGTGGGGAGGGTGGCGTCGGTGGTGTATCAGGAAGAGTGGGACCATCGGAGGAGGAGGTGGAGGAGGAGGAACATGAGGCACAGAGGGAGAGGTGTCGGGAAGGATAAGGAAGGAGATATCCTCAACCGAAAAGGTCGAGGCAGTAGGACGCGGATAGTACGAACGAGACTCATCAAACGTCACATCACGGGAAATACGTAGCCGACGACTAACAGGATCCCAACATCGATAGCCCTTGTGCTCATCACTGTAGCCAAGAAAAACACACTCCACCGACTGAGCGGTCAATTTGGTGCGTTCGCGGGAGCAAGGAGAACATAGCACACACACCCAAACATGCGAAGAGCAGAGTAGTCAGGAGAACGACCAGAGAGACGCTCCATAGGAATACCACCCTGCAAAGCAGCCGAAGGCTGGATATTGATGAGTAGGTGGATGCGGAGACAGCCTCAGCCCAAAAGTGGGGTGGAAGAGAGGCGGCGATCATCATCGCACGAGCCGTCTCAAGAAGGTGACGATGCTTGCGCTCAGCAACGCCATTCTGAGCGTGAGCACCAGGACAAGAGAACTGGGCGAGAGTACCCTGTTCGGCAAGAAAACCACGCAACATCTGGGAGATATACTCACCAGCCGAGTCAGCACGAAAGACACGAATGGGCGTGGAAAACTGGGTGTGTACCATGGCAGCAAATCGCTTGTATATAGGGAGAACCTCGCTGCGAGATTTCATAAAATAGAGCCAAGTGTAGCGAGAGAAGTCATCAATAAATAGAACATAGTAGCGATGACCACCTTTCGAATCGAAGGGAGCAGGACCCCATACATCAGAATGAACTAAGTCGAAAGGACGCTGAGAGACTGACTCACTCGTAGGATAAGGTAATTGAGTCTGTTTGCCAAGTCTACAACCATTACAATGTAAAGATACATCGCCAGAGACAGCCCTAAGACACCTTGATGCACTAGCGAGGACAAGCGAGAGCCACATATATGACCAAGTCGATGATGCCACTGTTGGAAGGACGCAGAGGAGGAGGCAGCAAGAGCATGCGAGCTGGCGGGTGTGGTGGCAGCGGAAGGAACACAAAGCCAGTCAACCTCCCAAAGGCCCTGAGCCTCACGGCGCCGAGGGCCAGCTCCAACTAGAACCTGGGTGCGACGATCCTGAACAGAACAAGAGTCGGTATCAAGAATGACACGACAGCCAGAATCAGTAAGTTGAGCAGCGGAAAAAGATTCATGGTAAGACGGGAACATGAGAAACACTAGGAACAGAAAAAGATGGAGTAGAGAGAATGCCACGACTAGCAACAGGAAGAGGTGTGCCATCGGCAGTAAGAACATTGACAGGCGAATCAAGAGGGCGAAGAGAAGACAGAGCGGAAGCATCAGAAGACATGTGAAATGAAGCTCCAGAATCCAGAACCCACGGAGATGTACCTGACTGTGTAGGCGGCGGTGGCGGAGTAGCAGTAGTGGAAGCAGTCAGCGAGGCAACGGTGCCCGTCGAAGAAGAGCCAGAGGAAGCCAGCATACGCTTGAGCTGGGCAATATCCTGGGCAGTGAAGGACTGTGCAGACGGAGGCGCACGAACCGCAGGAGAGGAGCGACCCATGTCACGCTGCTTCTTGAAACAATCAGACTCTGGGTGGCCCGGCTTCTTGCAGTAGTCGCAGAACATGTGAGAGCGCCGACCCCCCCCCCTGCAGAGGGCCGCCCCCCACCCCCCGTGAAGGAGTGGGTAGCAGCGGTGGAACGACGACACCGGAGCACGGGCAGCAAGCACAGTGGGAACCACAAGCAGTCCAGCAGAACGGAGTCGAGTCTCCTCAGCGCGAAGCTCTGCAAGTACCTCTGAGATGGGAACACGTCGACCACGGGCAAGCAAGTGTGCACGCCGAGGCTCAAACTCGGAACGCAGGCGAGACAAGAACTCATGGACACGCTGAAACTCCAAGTCTGACCTCACTGTCTGACAGCATCGACAAGTACCGCAAACAACAGTCCTCAGAGAGTCAAGCTGACGCCAGATGGCAGAGCACTGTGTGTAGAACTCATCAACAGTAGAGTCACCCTGCTGAAGATCATGCTCCTGACGCACCACAGACAGGTAGAGAGCATCACCAGAGGGCTGATAGCGCTGACAAAGATAAGTCCACATCGCAGCAGTAGTGCCCAATCCCATAAACTCAGAAGCAAACTGAGGTAGAACACTAGCAGTGAGGACAGCAGCAGCACGAGCATCATCATTGCACCACTGAGTGTAAACAGACAGAGCATCCCGATAAATAGAGAGAGACTCCGAGTAATTCGATACCTGCTGGTCATAGGCTTCAACTGCAAGATCATCAGCATCCTTGGCGGCAGCACGATCAGCCTCAGAAGCATCAGCGGCAAGAGCAGGTGGCACCGGTGGAGTAGGAGCCACAGGAGCAACGGGGCACGGCGGACAGGAGACCTCGCCAGAGAGAACGCCCCACAACAGGAGGCCGCGCATGTGGATGCGCATAAAGCCCACAAACTCGGCGTAGTTGGTGCCATCAAAGATCACAGAGCACCGAGGAACAGCAACATAGCCCGAAGAGGACATCGCGGGCTCTCTGTTTTTTTTTTTTTTTTTTTTTTTTTTTTTTTACAAAGTCAACTACTGGAGAGAGAATATAGATCGAGCCACACAATAGCCAGCCCGAGCTCACCTGCTCGATGCGGCGCTCGGCAGGAGCGGCCCCGAGCTCACCTGCTCGAAGGAGAGGCCGGGGAGCTCGGCGGGCGGCTCACCTGCTCGGAGAGGCCGGGGAGCTCGGCGGGCGGCCGGCCGGAGGGCGGCGGCCGCGACGGACAGGGGCGGCGGCGGCCGCAACAGGCAAGGGCAGCAGCGGCTGCAGGCCGCGACGACGAGGAGCAGCGGCGACGGCCGGCCGGAGGAGCGGCGACGGCGCTGGGGAGCGGCCGGCGACGGAGATAGCCGGTAGAGCGGCGACGGCGATGGGGAGCGGCCGGCGACGGAGATGGCCGGTGCAGCAGACCACGGGGCAAAGATGCCCGGGTCGAGGACGGCAGGCCACGGGGGCGGCCGGTGCAGCGGCAGGCAGAGGGGGCGGCGGTGCAGCAGGCCGGAGACGACGACGACGACGGCGGCGGCACGGAGTTGCTCTACGTGCGGAAGCAGGAGAGAGGAGAGCAGAGCCGTAGCTCTGATACCATGTTACGAGGTGAGCAACTTACTCGTATTCCAGGGGGCCAAAGGCCTTATATACACACGTCAACAGTAAACGTCTACAGTAAACTAGATTACATGTCTAACAATAAATTCTACGCCAAAGATGCCAACTGCTGTGGACTACACCTATCTCCTGGCCAAAAAGAAATCATAATATATATTCAGAATCATTCATGTACCATATGTATGAGTTACTATTCCATCAAGGTATGTATATACAATTGAAGTAAAAAAAGTATCTTTGTACCTTGCCATCCACTTCTGCATAAATGGAGCTGTTGATCCACCGAAAAGGCCGGCGAACCTAGATCCATTTTTCAAAATTAATCCAATAGTACAACTGAGTGTTTTCACAACGGAACACGCAATGGCATACTGAGATCATACCGTGAATATTTCTTTACCCTTGTGATCAGTAAATTGCGCAACGAATGGCCGTCTCGACCTAAGTAGCTGAAACATCAGCAAAATGTATCTGGTATAACTCGTCATTTCCATCAAGATAACAATGAATAAATAAACAGCAAACATAATAATATGTATCCCCACTCAAGAAAAGACAAGATACAACACGGGAATCTTTCTTGTACTTGCTGTCATAAAACACCGTATGTAACCAACTTTTAGCATCATAACTGGAAGTTATACCTCAAACAAGACACATAACAAAAGAAATTTTGATTTGATATAAAATGAATAAGGCAGACTCGGTCGGTGCACCACAAAGCTAAAAAAAACATTAAGAAATAATATGAACATGTAGAAGATGATATTTTACTATCATGGATATACAACCAACTATTCCATCCACTCCAGTTTTGAAAAACTTGACATTTTGAACATGAGTTCAGATACAAACGTGAGGTTAATCAGGGGATTTGTTTACCACTCTGCCCATTTTAACTAAAATTCATCAGAGTTATAACACAAGTCATCAATGGCCCCTAGCTCTGTAGTACTTGGACTACTCATGCACCAAAGTGAATATCATTTTGTATTAAGAGAAAGGGCACCGAAAGCGAAAGACTTATCGCTGTAAATGGCTCAAGTGCTTGTGTTTGTACTTTTACTCTGTTTGCTCTCTTTTTTCTCTACATCTTTCAACCATTACTCATGAGGTTTCATATTCTTTTCATTGTGAAAGAATACTACTAATTTCAGGATTATGTATAGTTTATTTGTTAATGTTTGGCTCACCAGAATGTTTTAAGTCGCCACAACATTTCGCTGGCACAAAGCAAAAACCGTCCACTTGCTCATGTTTGGCACAACTAGTTGCTCGGTCGTTGTGCTACATATAACATATGACTATACATTTGAGAAGTGCTGAAACCAGTCCGTGATCGAGTACTATTAGTGTGCCAAGAGACGCCTGGAGAAGAGGGGAGTGCTGAGACCATTGCTTTAATTTCCATACATGCAAGACCTAGATACACGGGTAATTGTGGCCAAATTGCTAATTCAGGGTAACAAGTTTTCATGGATCTTACCAAAAAACCTTCAACACGAGGATTTCTAGTACTGCTGGGAGTAGATTAGATTCTCTAATCTTTATGCCTACCAGAGTTTCTAGCAGATGGATAGAACACCATGCATATCAAACTCTGCTGATAACAAATCATTTTACTATCGAACAAACTTCCATTCAGGTTGAAGCAGAAACAGAGTACACAATAAATATAGCACTTTCACAGTATCACAATAGCAACTCAATATGATAACATATTAACATACTGGAATATAAAAATGGGAGGGTAACCAAGTTAGAACAAAGTTAAACATTCCCTGCCAGCACCCCTCTTCAACCGAACAAAAAATAAAGTAATGGTGCTCTAATGAATACTTGGAATAGTACATGATATACATTAAACTTAGAAGATACCACGTGACTAAATTCCTGGTCTCTGAACCAATGTTTCTAAATTAGTATGATGCAACACAAATTTAATTAAGACCAACCGAACACACACAAAAACATACCTGCCTAAGGATGAAGTTGCTTTTCTCTCGAATCAAACCCACAGGCTGGCATTGGAAGAACAGACAAGCCAATGGTTACGACCTAGAAGACGAAGCGAAAAGATAATACAGTAATGGAACTTGATGCAGTCTGAAAGAGACAGTTACAGTTTTTCTGTGAGGAGTGCGTGGATCCTTTATCATATTTCTGCTCCCCTGAAGTTGAAATGACAATAGTGTGATTAGTTGACTGAGAGAAGAACAGTGCAGAGAGCAAAATTTGGGGGATTCTCTTGGGCTATGCTATGCAAGTGAAGTGGGTTGAAGATAATAATGTCACCTGCAGGAATCCAAACATGATATTTGCCCATTCTACACGCCTGGTGATGATCAGATTTGCCCTTGAGAGTAGAGGGTTCAGTTTGGCCTAGAAATGCATGCAGATAGCTAGACGATTATTCCAACAGCTATAAATTGTAGACTGTACACATTTCGACAAAATGAGAACAGCTGCAGCACGATGAAGTAGCAAGCATCGAGTAGGATTGGCTACTATTTTCCCCACCAAAAGGTTGTACATTTTACACTCTTGAGCCCTATCCAGTAATTATCGTACAATGGGACGATTTGACAACCATTTTGTTCCAGTAAACGTTCCAAAATTTCACATGCCGGCCGTCCGCCAGGCCCTCGCCAGTAAAAGTTCCAAAATTTGACCGCCATTTTGTTCCAGTTGCAATCAGACATGATTAACAAGATGCAGTCAGACAGAGAATTGCGCTTGCCTGCAGTCGCGTGAGGTCCAGTTCTTCTCCACACCAGCAGCTCGTCGACGGCGCGTCTCTCTTGCCGGCCTTCCGCCAGGTCCTCCTTATCTTTCCCCGCAGAGCTGCCACCTTGGAGTTCACGAACGAGCGCGTGGCGTTCGCGAAACCGCCAATCAGCGAGACCTTGCCACCGCCCTTCGAGACCGCGCGCCTCCTCCTCTGCGTCTTGGCAGCAGCAGCATCCCGCCGCTTCTTCGGCACCTCGGACCGGACGACGGCCTCGTCGCCCGCGGGCCTCCTCGACCTTTTGGCAGCCGCATCCCGCCGCTTCTTCGGCTCCTCGGACCGTAAAACGGCGTCGGCGGCGACCGAGGGCCTCCTCGACCTATTGGCCGCAGCATCCCGCCGCTTCTTCGGCTCCTCGGGTCGGACCACGGCCTCGGCGACAGCGCCCGCGCCCGGGGCGCCGCCGCGGTCACGACCGCCGCTCGCGAACCCGTGGCTGGTCGCCGGGATCCTCCAGGCCGCGGCGGCGTGGGAGAGCAGCCGGGGTAGCCACCTCATAGGAGAGAGAGATGGAGGCGCGGGCCGGAGGGTGTAGAAGGTGGCAGGCGCCGGCCGCTAGGGTTTCGACGGTGGAGTTCCGGCGCGGCGGCCCTCCCTCCCACTCCTCACATACTCAAAGTTTAAGCATTGGCAAAGCAAATTAAGAAGCTGGAGCGGCTAACGAGCACCTGAAGAAGAAAACAGATCATTTCTGATTGAACATTTTGGACCACTAGGTGAAAAAGGCTAACTATACCACTTGAATATTCACCAACTATCATAACTGTTGAATTTGCGAACGATATGATTCATATATTAATAAAACAAAAATTATAATCATGTGTGTGTTTTTTTTTTGTTAATGCATGTCTGAAAATTTCTTGTTAGTACATGAATCCAGAAAAAATTACATAAATCCAAAAATTATTGTTAATGCATTGATATTTATGAAATAATTGATAACTTGTGCACGGGTTAGACGTCCCAGATAGCGGGGGACATCCAACTAGCTATGGAGTTGCATTTTCCCAACACCTGTTTCTGAAAAAGGGCAATCTAAACGGAGCACCCTGTTTTGTTTCGGATCCCGTCACATGAGGCGGACATCAGTTTTTTCTTTTACAGTATACCTATGTATGTTTACGGTATACCCAAATTGGTATTGAAAATAATTGCACCGACGGCCCACATGTCAGTGGTTTTTTTCCCTTTCCCTCAATTTTCGACTTCCTTCTTCTCCTCCTGATTCACAAAAAAATCGTTGGTGCTAGACCAGAAGGGCTGAAGTTCAACGTAACTGATCATAAAGGTATCCTTGATCATAGGTGATAGGTGTGTAACTAAAGTTCATGGGACCAATCTTTTTTTTTTGCCAACTGAAATTCATCCGAACACGAATTACATTATTTGAAAATGTTTGAACTCAAACATCTACGTAACTTTAGCATCCCGCTTCAGGCTCAAGGCATGGAAGCTCGGGAGTCGGAGCTCCGCGGCCATGCTCTAGTGGTGATCGTGCTTCTGACACGGTCGTACATGCCTCTGGGCTCCGGTGGACCTAGGGCAGTGTTGGCTAAGTTCGGAATGAATCAAGTGAAAGTTGAAGTGTATGTTCTGCCATCAAATTTCTTCATAAACGTCTCCAACTCTGACGACGAGCGCATTTGGCTTGCTTCTCGTTCTTTGCAGTACTCTGGTGCCCCATAAGCTTCTCCCATTGGCATCGAGCTTCGGGTTATGATGCTTCAGAGTTTTGTTTCCTATCCAAGCTTAGCTCCAACGACCTCCGTTTGGATGCATCGAGCTTGGTTTCCTATCCAAGCTTAGCTTGGTGAGTAATTTTTCTTCTTGAGATTTTATTGGTGTTGCAAATGGTGTTTCGGCACACTGAAGCGCACACCTTTTTGTTGTGTAGCATGGGTGGCATGTTACAATGGTTTCTAGTCGTATACTTCAAATGGATTTCTCCAATGCTGCAAATACGTTTCTATGATGTTGTATGCGTCGAACATATTTGTTTGATGCGTTGGGTTTATTTTTTTGTTGCGGGGGTTGGTTTTTCTTCTTGAAAAGGGCCACACACTTTTTCCATGCTTTGCTACATCCAAACTAGGAATTATTTCATACGTGGTTTTTGTTGCTACATGCGTGCGTTCCAAATGTTGTACTGTAACAAATTTTCACAAATTTTGAAGACCACGGGAAAAAACGTATCAGCACACCCCTCACTCTGCTCGGTTCGTATCCGGGGGTTTGCATTTGCAACCACCTGCGCAGTGAAGCCAGAAACCCTCGCACAGTCGCACTCCCTCGCCTTCGCCGCCGCCATCGTCTCCTTCCCCTCGCCGTCGGAGAAGACATGGAGTACCCGCCGGAGCCAGCGGAGGACGACAAGGACCCTCGCCCGCTCGACCTCGAAGGACGCGAGATCGCGCTCCGCAGCCCCATGTGCGTGCCCCGACCCCGTTCTATCCATCCCATCTCCCCGATCTGTGGCTCTGCTCTTTTTATCCGTGAGATGATCTGGTCACAGAGAGGGCTCGAGATTGATCTTTGGTTTCCTCTACTGCTTTTTAGATTATATATTCAAGGCAGTAGTGCTCGTTCTATTTGGGGGATTGGAACCCTTTCGTGAACTTTGTGTGTCAGACGTTGATTTTTCAGCAGTTCTCTGCTGGATAGATGTCGATTTTGCTATAACATGCTGCCTACGGTAAAAAAAAATGTTACTGTTGTCTTATTGTCTGGTTAGGTCAGATCAGTTGTGGCGATATGAGTTCCACACTAGAACTTCTGTGAAATTCTGATAATGTGGCGCGTGTTGTGTGATGAAGTGGAGTAGAAGTGATGAAAATCTGTAGGTATCCAATGGGGGAGTGCGTCACGGTGTTTTTTGTGCTCAAGGAAAACTGCAGATATCCTATGAGTTCCACACCCTGCAATGTGGCACGCTGTGTTGCGGGATGAATGTCGTAGAAGTGATCAAATCTCTATTTATTCAACGATTGAAGAGTCTAGCACGTTGTTTAATGTGCACAAGGAAAAGTGCAGATATCATATGAGTTCGACACTAGCTACACCCACTTGAACTTGTTTGGAAATGTTGCAATGTGGCACGAGGTGTTATGGGATGAATGGATTACAAGTGACGAAGTGTTCAGTTAATCAATGGAAGAGTGCAAAGGGTGCTTTTGTGCATAACGAAAGCTGCAGGTGTCCTAAATTGGATAAGTTTAGGGCGTGACAACATCATTCTGTATGTCCTTGGTAGCCTACCCAAGGGCAGGCTTTAGAAGAGGATTATGCTGTGGCCTAAGCAGCGAGCCTTTAGCATTAGTTATACATATCAATAATGACTTTGCTTTAACCATCTTTGACAATGTTGGTCATAATGCGTAAGAGTTAAGACATGCTTCAGATGCCAATTCCATTGTACTGTAAATACTCCTCACAGACATGATATTTTGCATGGCCTAGTCACTAGCGAGTACTGCTCCACTGGTTCGCCTAGTAGAGTTGCTGGGCTCAATTACATATGAAGAGAATAATCCTGGACTATGAAAGCTGCCATTGTGTGGTAGAAATTATAGCTCTTCATTTCTCTGAATTAATATTGTCAGACTGTCGCTCTACTAGGAATAGTCTTTGCTTTCAATTTGCTATTGTGGACCTTATTGAATAATATTTCCTCAATCTTGTATATTTATCCTAACAATCTTTGGTCCACATTTTTCAGCTGGGAAACACAGCTGCACCTCACCAGTACTCCAAGACTGAGTCTGAAGATACCCTGCCTGAGTCTGATGGATACCACGATGTGTTTGGTGATGCAATCGAAGCTATCAAGGCCGAATACGAACAATTACGCATCAACAATATGGCGGAGGCTGAGGATATACAAGAGAAGCTAAGGACTACGGTTGGTGAATCAGAAGAGGTTAATATTCTGCACATGGCTGAGTACATAAACTGCTACAACAAGATCAAAGCTCTTAATGATGAGTCTGCTAGGCGGCGAGCGGTAATGTGTGCTGAACTTAAGTGCATGCTAAATAGGGTGTATGGAGGGGAAGAAGTCTCCCAGGAGGAACAGATACGCTGTCTCGAGAAGGTATTTGAGATGTTGCAGAAACCATTCAGCTTACCCGGTATGGCTGGTCACTAATACTTGTAGAGAAAAGAAGTTATCCGAAAGATGAAGGAAGGAGAGCTATGATGACTCAAGTTTGACTGCAGCTTGCTAGCAACTCTGTTAGCTACTGATGAATGCATTACTGCCTTTTTAGCTATGTCTTCAATTCAGCCTCAGTTTGCAAGATACCTGTTAGAGCAAACCTATATTGCTTGCGGTTTCCTGGAACAATGATGCCTTTTTTTTAGGGAAGGAACAATGATGTCTTTATCTGTGTTCTTCGCTTCTTATATCTTTGTAGCCTGTTAAGGATGTGAACTTACCTTCTGATTTTGTGTTAACGACACTGGTATCTCAAAATTGATCTGTGACAGGGATCTTATGATGTAGTAGTAGATTGCTAGCACCTGGTTTATTCTGCTCTGGGTTTGCAGTTTTCTATAATGTTAAAAGGAAGGCTCTGAAATGCCGAAAACGAGCTTAGTCTTTTTTTTTTTTTTGCATCAGGATCTCGAAATGGGCAACTGGCAGCCTACTTTTACTTAAAATTGTGGCTGCAGGCTGCACCTATATGAATTCTGATGGAGTTTATAGGGTTAACATTATCTCTCTCTTAAACTGAAACTTCTGCCCCGGCAGTGGCAGAGACAATGTTAAGTCTGATCGACAGTTACAGTCTGGAAGGAAAGCTATCGGTTCAAAAGGCTTTCGTCTCAATAGCATTTTTTTTTTGAGGAAGAATCTCAATAGAATCTCCTCATGATTCTCGCTCCATCGCTGTTGCATAAGCACCGCAAGTACTAAACGTTTATTTAATCTAGTAACAGAGTTCTGCAACGCCTCCTCCCTCCTCTGCCTGCCGGCGATCCAACGTCTTCTCTTCTAGATCCCTCTCCAGCCTGCCCTATGCATCCGGTAAGCTATTTCTCCAACTTGGGTCATCGCCCTGGTACTGCTTGTTCGAACTTGTACGGTTTTTCTAGGATTTACTCGACAATTTCGGTTCCGGATTCTACCTTAAAAGTTCTTAACTTTGTTTTCCGGGTGCGGCCAGGCGTTCAATTAGGAAGGATTCCGTGTTCGTCCCTCGCTCGGCCTATCTATCTTCTGTCTATATAGATGGATCCCATCGACGACCTGCAACTGGGGATCGATGGGGTCCTGGTTCTCTTCCCCTGACGAATTCCGTCCGATCTTGAAACCATCTGATTTCGCCGCCGCAATTGAACGCGCGAAACGCCTAGCTGCGATCCCGCCCCCGCGCACACCAGAGTACACTCCTTGCTTCTTTATTTGTAAATTCCCCAGTTAACGGAATACATATTTCTTCTTCTTAACTGTCAAGGGATTGGATGATCCATCCTGTTTGTTTGTTTGTCTTGATGACAGAGAGATCGACGCCTACTATACTTGTATGCTTGCCAACAAAGCCCTCCACCACTACAACTCAACTCACCAGGTCACTACTTGCTCACAAGCTGATCTCAATTCTCAATATCCTCCTGCATATGCATCCATCTACAGTACTTATTTATCCTGCGTATTTACTTATAATTGTTCACGGGATGTGCAGGGTGCCAAGTTCCAATGTCTTGATGAGCCGGTGGCCGATATCAAGTCCTCCTACGTCGGTTTTAGGAGGGATATAGGAGAAGCAAACATGATACGGCCGAAGCCAGAAGAAAAAGCCATACAGGTCAGGGCCCACTAAAAAGTATACCCGCGAGGATCCAGATCATCCTAGTCCTACGTCGGTTTTAGGAGGGATCTCTGGTACCACGTCGGCTTTTCAGCCAGCCGCAAAGACGACAAGGCTCAGAGATTCTTTTCCGAGCTACGCTTCGACCCATGTTCTGACACCACGACGGTCGAGACATGCACCGTCTTAGGTAATTGGTGCTTCTGTTAACATTCCGACCACACTTTGCTTCGTAGCTAATTCTCTGTCTATTCTCTCTCTACAGAAGAACCTTTGTGCCGCTTTAGAAGCATCTGTGCATTTTGTCCAGAGGAATCCAAGATTTTGCACCCAAGCGACGCTCATTTTCGGTGTGGGAAGGAAGGGCATGAAAACGAGTTCTTCCGCGAAAGGTGTGCGTGGGATGGCGAGAGGTGTGCGTGGGATGGGCATGAAAACGTATTCTTTAGCCAAAGTGATATGCTAGGGATACCCTTCTCGTTAGGAGGAGCCTTTCCTCGCTATAGATTGGTGGATCAACCATGATTTATGTCTTCTCCTAAATTTGTATCCGTGTTTATATAAAGTATTTCAATAAAAAAGAGTACCATAATTGACAAGCATGGGTGGACCTAGAGCATACAACCGATACACTATTTCAATTGCACACAATGATCTGAATTCCAATATCGCCAGAGTTCAGTTGCAATGGTCCCTATTTGAGCTTGCATCCAGCCACCAGTTTTGTGTTCTCTCAGAAAATAAAACCTCACAAAACAGTTCAAAGTTCAATTTCTAGATGATGAAGGTTGTAAACATGTTAACATGGAACTTGATTAGCGTGTAGGTGACGAGCCGGTCTCTGTTGGAGACTCAGACGAGCCGTGCTCTAGTCTGGACTTGACTCTGCTCATGAACCTATCGAGACCGGCTCTCTTGCATGCGTTTTCATGTTCTTCAAGTTATCTCCAGTCAAACTTAAGCCTAACTGAGTTTTATAGGACCAAACTGAATCCTGGGAGCTAGGAGAATGAAGATTAAATTGTATCTTGGAAGTGAGTATTGTAGTCTTTATTGCAACTTGGACAAAAATTCTCTTCTAGATTATTATGTTTGTAATTTTTATTTTTGAACATTATATTATGTTTGTAAATAACCGAGATGAGAAATGGAGTGAGGAGTCAGGACTTGCTTATTTGTAATAAATTATCTGTCCAACATATCTTCATGTAGCCATCTATGCAGATGGTGTCCCCATAGAGTTGCAACAGTTGTGCTCAGATCTATGATTGCTGGTAGCAATGGTTCAGGAAATATATTTTTATTTTGACAAGCTAGCCGAGGTGTGCTCAGATCTTATTGTGGATCCTTACTTCTGGCTAATATGTGTGATAATCCAAGTACTTAATCATTATTTTGTTGGAGCCTTTTTGTAATACCTTAATTTATCTTCTGTGCTGTTAAAGTTTCCAATGTAAGCACTAGTTTCGCAACTGTGGCACATTATTTTTATGCTGCTCCTGGGTATTCCATGTACAATGTGTTAAATTTTTCTTCTTTCAGTTTATCAGCAAAGCACAATTTTCAAGAATTTGACTTGTTTTCACTTTTCACTCTGTAATTCACAGCATGCTTTGGGAGAAAATGCTGACAGAAAAGATGGTTGTGATGGTGTAACTAATGGCTTGTGTATATTTAATTATTTATGAAACATACGATGGCCAAACTGATTCTTGTTTTTGTTATTCAGCAACTGAACCTGAACCAACGCAACACAACACACACAGCTAGCAGCTCTGAATCTTTCCAGTACGCAAACAGCAGGAAATTTAAGACCAAATCACTACAGCATGCACAACACAACCAATTGAGTGACTCTATTTCCTTGTGTCCGAAAGAAAATGTTTCATGTAGATTATCGTCTCCAAAGTCCAAAAGAAACTCTTGTCTCCCTTGACCTCGAAGCAAAAGATTGCAACAATGGAACTAGAAGCAATGCTAGAGATAAACTGCACGACTCGTAGGTCTATGAGTGAGTGAGTGACTAACTGAATGAATGGATGTTGTTACCATTCACTTTACACCCCAAACCAGCGCAAATGATACCCAGAAATGCTAAACCAGCTCTTCAGGTTCAACCTCTATACCTCAATCTGCTGTTACTAATATTCAGCACTTGACTGCTACGCAAAACAGAGCCAATCTTATTAACCGAGTGGAGGAATGACGCAGCCGGTAACGATTCCATCCTATGCAACTCCATCCTTGCAAGCTTACATGGCAACACGAAGCTTCAGATTTGTGCTGGCACTTGTCAGCCTTCTTCTCTTGGGAGTAGAGTTCACTGTGTCTGCCATGTCCGGACACCTCCAATTGCCGTGACTGATGACACCAAGTCACCACCAAGCAACCGCAGACGTTACTTCTTCTCCTCGACTTCTTGCAAACCCCCGAATAGGAACCGAGCAGATTTTCGCATCGAGAGAAAAATACCATTTTTTTTAAGGAAAACAAGAGGGCTTCTAACTCCGCCTATGTTGTCTCAGCATAGCCGGTCCCAAGCCCGGATAAAGGAGGAGGGTTGTGATAGTCTTGGCAAGCCAACGGAAAAAAACCCAGCCACTCTTATGGAGATGAAACCCAAAAGAACCTCGTTGGGGCGTAACCCTCTTAGCGACGCGCCATATCGGAACCCGGGTGTGGTGTCAAATGGGCAAGGGCCGGGCCGCCACCCCCTTGGTGGCGCGCCGTATCTTGATCTGGATACGGTGATAAGTGAGCAAGGATCGGGTCGTCGCATCCTTAGTGGCGCGCTGCATCGACGCCCGGGTGTAGTGAAAAATGAGCAAGGGTCTTCGCATTTGACTCGACGAGTGCGGAGGGTAAGGAAGTTAGCCGAGCCTAGGAGGATCCGCTTAGGTAGCTGGAACGTAGGGTCCCTGACGGGCAAGTTACGGGAGTTAGTTGATACGGCGATAAGGAGGCGTGTTGATGTCCTATGCGTCCAAGAGACCAAATGGAAGGGACAGAAGGCGAAGGAGGTGGAGGATACCGGCTTTAAGCTGTGGTACACGGGGACAACCTCAAACAAAAATGGGGTAGGCATCTTGATCAACAAGAGCCTCAAGGATGGAGTAGTGGACGTCAAGAGGCAAGGAGACCGGATTATCCTAGTCAAGCTGGTTGTTGGGGACTTAGTTCTCAATGTTATCAGCGCGTATGCCCCGCAAGTAGGCCACAACGAGAGCACCAAGAGAGAGTTCTGGGAAGGTCTCGAGGACTTGGTTAGGAGAGTACCTACTGGTGAGAAGCTCTTCATAGGAGGAGACCTCAATGGCCATGTGGGTACATCTAACACAGGTTTTGAAGGGGTGCATGGGGGCTTTGGCTATGGCATCAGGAACCAAGAAGGGGAGGATGTCTTAAGCTTCGCCCTAGCCTACGACATGGTCGTAGCTAACACCCTCTTTAGAAAGAGAGAATCCCACCTAGTGACTTTCAGTAGTGGCCAACACTCTAGCCAGATTGATTTTGTCCTCTCTCGAAGAGAAGATAGACGCGCTTGCCTTGATTGTAAGGCGATACCTGGAGAGAGTGTTGTCCATCAACATAAGCTGGTGGTGGCTGACTTCCGTTTTTGGATTCGTGTCCAGCGGGATAAGCGCCCAAAAGTTGCTAGAACAAAGTGGTGGAAGTTAAAGGGAGAGGCAGCTCAAGCTTTTAAGGAGAGGGTTTTTAAGGAGGGCCCTTGGGAGGAAGGAGGCGATGCAAACAGTATGTGGATGAGGATGGCGACTTGCATTCGGAAGATTGCATCAGAGGAGTTTGGGGTGACCAGGGGAAGTAGAAGGGATGCTAAGGATACCTGGTGGTGGAACGTTGAGGTCCAGAAGGCTATTAAGGAGAAGAAGGACTGTTTCAGACGCCTATACCTGGACAGGAGCGCAACCAACATGGAGATATACAAGGGGGCAAAGAAGGCCGCAAAGCGAGCGGTGAGCGAGGCAAGGGGTCGGGCGTATGAGGACCTCTACCAGCGTCTAAACACGAAGGAAGGCGAAAGAGACATCTATAAGATGGCGAAGACGAGAGAAAGGAAGACGAGGGATGTCAACCAAGTCAAATGCATAAAGGACGGAGCGGATCAACTCCTCGTGAAGGACGAAGAGATCAAGCGTAGATGGCGAGAGTACTTCGACGACCTGTTCAATGGAGAGAATGAGAGCTCTACCATTGAGCTAGACGATTCCTCCGATGATACCAGCCGACGCTTTGTGCGGCGTATCCAGGAGGCTGAGGTTAGGGAGACTTTGAAGAGGATGAAAGGAGGCAAGGCAATGGGCCCTGATGGTATCCCCATCGAGGTGTGGAGAGGCCTTGGAGACATAGCGATAGTATGGCTAACTAAACTTTTCAACCTCATTTTTCGGTCAAACAAGATGCCCGAAGAATGGAGGCGGAGTACATTAGTGCCAATCTTCAAGAACAAGGGGGATGTTCAAAGTTGCACTAATTACCGTGGAATCAAGTTGATGAGCCATACAATGAAGCTATGGGAGAGAGTCATTGAGCACCGTTTAAGAAGATTGACAAGCGTGACCAAAAATCAATTTGGTTTCATGCCTGGGAGGTCTACCATGGAAGCCATCTTCTTGGTACGACAACTTATGGAGAGATACAGGGAGAAGAAGAAGGATCTTCATATGGTGTTCATTGACTTGGAGAAGGCGTATGATAAGATACCACGGAATGTCATGTGGTGGGCCTTGGAGAAACACAAAGTCCCAACAAAGTACATTACCCTCATTAAGGATATGTATGATAATGTTGTGACAAGTGTTCGAACAAGTGATGGCGACACCGATGACTTTCCAATTAAAATAGGACTGCACCAGGGGTCAGCTTTGAGCCCTTATCTCTTTACTTTGGTGATGGATGAGGTCACAGGGGATATACAAGGAGATATCCCATGGTGTATGCTCTTTGCGGATGATGTGGTGCTAATTGACGATAGTCGGGCGGGGGTTAATAGAAAGTTAGAGCTGTGGAGGCGGACTCTAGAATCGAAAGGTTTTAGGCTTAGTAGAACCAAAACTGAGTACATGAGGTGCAGTTTCAGTACTACTAGGCACGAGGAGGAAGAGGTTAGGCTTGATGGACAGGTGGTACCTGAGAAAGACACCTTCCGATATTTGGGGTCTATGCTCCAGAAGGATGGTGATATCGATGAAGATGTGAGTCATCGAATCAAAGCTGGTTGGATGAAGTGGCGCCAAGCTTCTGGCGTCCTCTGTGATAGGAAAGTGCCACAAAAGCTAAAAGGCAAGTTCTATAGGACGGCGATTCGACCTGCGATGTTGTATGGCGCAGAATGTTGGCCGACCAAGAGACGACATATCCAACAGTTAGGTGTAGCGGAGATGCGCATGTTGAGATGGATATGTGGCCACACAAGAAAGGACCGGGTTAGGAATGATGATATACGTGAGAGAGTTGGGGTAGCACCAATTGAAGAGAAGGTTGTCCAACACCGTCTAAGATGGTTTGGTCATATAGAACGTAGGCCTCCGGAAGCGCCATTGCATACCGGACGGATAAAGCGGGATGAGAATGTTAAGAGGGGTCGTGGTAGGCCAAACTTGACATGGGAGGAGTCTGTTAAGAGAGATCTGAAGGATTGGAATATCACCAAAGAACTAGCCATGGATAGGGCTGCGTGGAAGTTAGCTATCCATGTGCCAGAACCATGACCTGGTTTCGAGATCTTATGGGTTTCAACTCTAGCCTACCCCAACTTGTTTGGGAAAAAAGGCTTTGTTGTTGTTGTTGTTGTAAAACAAGAGGGCTTCTTCCGGCTCCAATTTGAGTGAATAATGCGTTTTCATATCCTACAAGCGGGTAAAATTTTAATGCAAAATATTTTACCATTTGAGCTACAAATATAGAGTATAGTGAACAATGTATAGTTTCAAATCTCCAACTTTTGTTATTTTTGTGTAGCCCATAATAATAAGAAAAAACGCATTGTGATTTCTCAAGTTTATGGTATTACATCATTGAACACATGTGGATTTTTTTTCCAGTTTTTTTGAAACTTTTAAATATATTTTTTGAATTTTAGAAAATAGGGGAAGCGCTAAAACTCGGGAGACAAAATGACTTTCGGGCCAAATAGGCAAATATAAAAAGTTCAGTTTTTTCAACAAAAAAAAAAGGAGTAGCCTATTCCAGTTGATTCCTTCCACATTAGTATCACGTCCATCTTCACCACAAGTGCACCACAAAGCGTATCAAACGTGTTGTGAGCGTCGTAGTGCCCTCGCCGGGGTCAACCATTTCCCACGGATCACGCTTCTCAAGCCTTGAAGTATAATGTGGAGATGGGGCAGAAGACACCGAGGAGGGAGTTGCTGACGGCCATGTGGCAGTCCAAGTTGCCCTTGCGGCCATTGATATCCTGACCCTGGAATCAGTGAATGGTGCTTCGACGGAAACGGAGGACGGCTGTAGAGCGATGCGGTTTTCCCGGCCCCATCGTCTAGGTTCTGGGAGCATCGGTCCATGTCAGGTAAGGTTTCCGATGATTCAGTCGGGTCTGCCTGAAGGGAGCAGACATGATTGGAGTCATCGAGGTCTTCTTCACCGAGGGATCTGGGCAGGCCATGCTCGGCATCTCCTCCTAGGGAGGCGAGGCCATGATGGCATGGTGCTCGGGTTGGTTGGCGCCGCCCCTCCCACGGCCGAAGGTCACACACACTGGCAGTGTTGGTTGGGGCAGCTTCTCCCGCTTGGGTTGGTCGGGACTGCAGCTGTGACGCCGACGGAGAGTGGACCGGCATCAGCTGGTCGTGTTGATCCGATCGAAATCCGTGAGCCCGACATTCACGCAGAGAAAGCGGTTTCAGACCGCTGTCTGGCGTGACTGCCCTGTGTTGAATTCTCCCTCCGTTTTTAATACTCCTTCCGTTCAAAAATAAGTGTCTCAAGTTTGCCTAAAAGTGGATATATCTAGACATGAAACCCATGTCTAGATACATCCACTTTTAGGCAAACTTGAGACACTTATTTTTGGACGGAGGGAGTATAAGATGTTTTAGCATTTGTCCACATACACATGTACACAAATGTATGTAGACATGTATTAGTGTGCATGTTCACTCACTTTAGTACGTATCTAGACAACATGTACAACACCTAAAACATCTTATATTAAAAAACAGAGGGAGTATGTGTCATTTTTTTAGATAAAAGGAGATTTTATTACTTAAAAGGTTTAAGTATTACACCCAACCTCTGCATAACTAAGATGCACACAGCCGCAACAAGTTTGAATGTACTATAACTTAGAAGGCGAATTACATATCATCATGAGAAATTGTAAGTACGCCTAAGCGGGTGGAGGGCCAAGACGCAAATTATGCTGCCATCCATGTTGGGATAAAAAGTCTCTCGCCGTATTCTCCAGTCTTGTACACACCTCCATAAACAGGTCTCGATGCACCACACGTTGCAACTGAAACCACGAACGGAGCGTAGCTGTAGTTCTGTAGATTACCTGTATAAGAGAGCTATTTTTACCATTAAAAACCTTGTCATTTCTACAAAGCCATAGCGACCATATAACGGCAAGCGCTGCCACCCTAATAAGTTGTTTAAACCTATTATCCACCACATTTAGCCAACTGTCAAAAATATTGGCAATGCTTGTAGGGGGTAAATAGTAGAACTTATCTGGATGATTGACCATATAGAACTAGCAAATTGGCACTCGAAAAATAAGTGTTTTATAGTCTCGTCTTTGTGACAGAAGACACACTGTTTACTCCCATGCCAGTTGCGTTTAGCAAGGTTGTCTTTACTAAGAATAACCCCTCGACGAAGATACCAAGCAAAAACTTTGTTTTTAAGTGGGATTTTCATCTTCCAGATTTTCTTATTATTATCTACCGGCATATCTGGTTGGATTAAGGCTTTATACATGGAGTCCACAGAGAATTTACCATTGGTTTGTAAATTCCACCGAAACACATCGTGGCCCTGTGTCAAATTGACGTTAGCTAGGCACAGTAGCAGTTCTTGCCAAGCGGCCAGCCTAGGTCCAATGCGGTCTCTTCTGAACGTCACATGTGGAGGATTTTCCTCCATCACTTGAGCGAGCGTATCGCTTTTGTGGCGTCCAAGGACTATACTGTATAAAGCCGGATATTGTTCTCGGAGTGAGGTAGTTCCAAGCCACCTATCCTCCCAAAACCTTATCTCTGAACCATCTTTAATGGAGAATTTGCCATAGGGGAAGAAGAATTTCTTCGTCGCCATTAGGCCGGCCCAAAAGTGTGAATCACCAGGTTTCCAAACAACCTGTGATACCGCATTTGAGCCTACATACTTTCTCCTGAGAAGAGTTTGCCATATCCCGTCCTCGGTTAGAAGCTTAAACAACCATTTACTGAGCAGGGCCCTATTCTTGACCTCGAGGTCTTGAATTCCAAGACCACCGTGATCCTTAGGGCGGCACACTACATCCCATTTGGTTAGCCGATATTTCTTTTTTATTATCCCCTTGCCAAAAAAATCTAGATCGAAAGTAATCCAATCGATGCAAGACTCCTTTGGGTATTTGGAAAAAAGATATCATATACAGTACCATATTTGTTAGTACTGAATTTATGAGCACCAATCTTCCACCTAGGGATAATAGCTTTCCTTTCCAGCTACTCAACCTTTTTTGTAGTCGTTCCTCTACATGTTTCCACTGAGCAATTGTAAGCCTCTTGAAATGAATCGGGATGCCTAGATAGCTTATTGGAAATTGGCCTATCCCGCAGCCGAATAACTCGGCATATTGGGAAGCCTCATCCTGAGCGTCGCCAAAACAAAACAATTCACTTTTATGGAAATTAATCTTTAGACCGAAAAGTTGCTCGAACGCTGATAATATCAATTTCAGGTTCTTTGATTTTTCCATGTCATGTTCCATAAATAGAATCGTATCGTCGGCGTATTGAAGTATGGAAAGTCCACCATCAACAAGATGTGGAACCACACCTTCAATTTGCCCATCCACTTTTGCGCGTTCAATGATTATGGCTAGCATATCAGCAACTATATTAAATAATACAGGTGATAATGGGTCGCCTTGTCGTAATCCCTTTTTCGTTTGAAAGTATCTACCAACGTCATCATTGACTGATGGCAACACTTCCTCCGGAAACGAAATTATGAACCATAGCACACCACTCATCAAAAAAACCTTTCATTTTGAGTGTTTGTTGTAGGAATGACCACTTGACTTTATCATAAGCTTTTTCGAAGTCGATCTTTAGGATGACTCCGTTTAGCTTCTTCCGATGCATCTCATGAACAGTCTCATGCAAGATTACTACCCATCAAGGATATTGCGACCTTGCATAAAAGCCGTTTGAGTAGGTTTCACAACATGATTAGCGACCGAATTTAGCCTAATAGTAGCGGTTTTAGTGAAAATTTTGAAGCTAACGTTTAGAAGACAGATAGGTCTATATTGTTGGATCCTTTCTGCTTCATTAACCTTTGGCAACAAAATTATCTCCCGAAATTTAGGCGAAATAGTTCGAGTTGTCCAGCATGTAATGCATGAAACATCTCTAACAGTTCCGACTTGATTATATCCCAGAAAGTTTGATAAAACTCTGCTGGAAAACCATCCGGACCCGGTGCTTTGTTGTCTTCCATTTGGAAAACCGCATTCTTTACCTCCAACTCAGAATAAGGGGATGTAAGGTGGGCATTTTCCTGATCGGAAACTTGTACAATGTCTTCCGTTCGGGATTCATCCAGAGAGAAATTATCATCCTTTGGTTCTCCAAACAGATTTTTATAATACTTCGTGATGTAAGCTTTGAGTTCCTCATGGCCTTCAATCATACCCTCATCTTGGTTAAGAGAATAAATGAGTTTCTTCCTATGTCTGCCATTAGCAAGACTATGAAAGTATCTCGTATTCGAATCTCCCTCCAGAATGAATTGGGCTTTTGATCGTTGGTACCATTTAAGTTCCTCCTCACGAAGCAGACTTGCCATCTCCGCATTAGATCGATTTTCAATTCAATCTCGTGTGTTGACAGCGGTCGAATTTCAGCAAAAGCTTCCAAGTCATCTATAATAGATGACAAACGGAGCTTCTCCTTTTTTAACTGCCCTACCATATGTCTGGCCCAACCACAAAGGTGTTTGCACAAAGCGCGAATTTTATTGTTCCACCTTTGTATAGGGTTGACACCAGGTACCGGCCTTTCCCACACCATTTTAACCATATGGGAAAAGCCTTCCCTATGTAACCATCCAAGTTCGAATTTGAACTGACGTTTACAATGTGGGTTGGGTGATCCCGTGGTTAAAAGTATGGGAGCATGATCCGACAGTTCCTCGATACGTTCTAGGGCCCGTACTGAGACTAGTGGGTATTTAACTTCCCAATCCGAGTCCATCAATACACGGTCTAGTTTTTCGTATGTCGGTTCCGGGAGGCTGTTACCACGTGGCAGATCCGGAGGCTTACTACTAGGCGTCAGAAAAGAAACCATGGATGTGTTGGCTAGTTCGGAAGGGGGCTTTCATATAAAGTTCCACATCCGCAACAAAGCCGACAATTTCACATGGATTCTGGGAAGGGTAGTATGTGTCATGGCAACGGACTTACGCTGAGGTCCTCTAGCCACGGATATATCCTATAAGTGTGCAGAATCTTAATCCGAAATACGTTGTATTATTCGATACACAAAAAAAGACAAAATTATCTGGTGAGTGAACAACACACACCAAAATCTTGTCAGAATTTGTCCTTTTTATATAGCCCAAAATATAAAGAATTTCGGAACGAAACTTTGCACAGTTGTATGATATGGTATAAGCTATATCCAGATTTATTTTTAAAAAAAATCTGAAACTTTAAAATACTGTTTTGAAAATTTTAAAATATAGAGCTACATGTTTTTTTGACTTGATATAGGGCTACATGTAGCCCGGGCTAGAAATGCTTTTTTCGCCTGGAGGAGCCTCCTGTTTCCTTTTAAAAAAAATGTTTTTTCTTACTCGATTAGAATAATTTCTCGGTTCGTATTCAGGGGTTTGTAAGAAGTCGAGGAGAAACCCTCGCCGTCGCCGTTGCCATCGCCTGCTCCCCCGTCTCGCCGCCGGAGAAGACATGGGGTACCAGCCGGAGCCAGCAGAGGAAGATAAGAACCCACGCCTGCTCGACCTCGACGTCTGTGAGACCGCGCCCCGCAGTCCCCATGTGCGTGTCCCGACCCTGTTCCATCCATCTCATGTTCTCGATCTTTTGGATCTGTGTCGCTGCTCTTTTATCCGCGATCTGGTCACAAGGCGGGCTCAAGATTTTTCTAGGGTTTCGGCCGTTGCTTTCCTTTTTCTCCTCTTCTATGCAGACAGGGTCGTTATATTCGTGAAATTGAAGCCCTTTTATGATTTAGTGTGTCAGGCTTCTTGATGTTCTTGCTGCTTTTCTGTCGATTTTGCTAGGGCTTGATGCGTTTGCTAAAAAGGGTTCACATTATTGTTGTGTGGTGAGGTCAGATCAGTTGTGGCGATAAGAGTTCCACACTAGCTACACCAACTATTACTTGTGTGAAAATCTAGCAGCGGTGTTTTGGGATGAATGGAGTAGCAGTAATGAAATCTGTTATTAAACTGTGCAAGAGTGTATTCTGGTGTTTTTTGTGCTTAAGGAAGACTACTGATATCCTGGAAGTAATAAGTTTAGTGCATGGCATTTCAGATCATTCTGTAATGCTTCCACCCTACCCGAGTGCAGACTTTCGAAGACGATTATGCCGTGGCATGAACAAGCTTTTAAGCACCAGTCGTACATTCATCATCACCCTGGTTTAAGCATCTTCGAGTAACGTCATGGTTATAATGCATAAAAGAATATGCTTCACATGCCTATGATCTTTACATGTGTTGTTGTGTCTCTCAGAGACATGGTATTTTGCCTATCCTAGTCACTAGTGAGTGGTGAACTGCTGGATGCAGTGATTCGTCCACCACTGGTAGCAAGTTATGCTACATTTGTTCACCTGGTAGAACTGCTGGTTTCTGTATTCCTTAAACCTAACTTTAATTGTCAAAGGATCTCAAATTGGTCAATTTAACATTGAGGTTCAATTACATACGAAGAGAATGGACTATGAAAGCTGCCCTTGGGTTTGTAGTACCAGTTCTTTCCACCAGGCGGTAAGCCAAGTACTGAACCCATAGCCAATAGCAAGAATTGATTCTACCAGTCAAGATGAAGAGCAAGGACTTGATCTTTCTTTCCTCTACATGGTTACTGCCAATAGGGATTAGTGAGTGCCTCATACGTAGCAAATGTCCACCCATGTTAACAGTTGCAATTGAACTTTGATTGTGTTATCTTTTGCCTTTGTTGTAGATGCTTAAAAAAGAAAAAAAGTGTGTTTGGATCTCTGTGAATGAAGCTCAACCGAAATTGTACCTTCTTTGAACCCAGCCAATGAATTGCATAGCTAATGTTTATTTCTCTGAATTATTATTGTCAGGCTGTCACTCTAGTAGGAACAGTCTGTGCTTTCATTTTTGCTATTGTTGAACTATCAATTCCGTATGTTCATGCTAAAATTCTTGTGTCTACATCTTTCAGCTGGGAAACACGTTTGCACCTTACCAGTACTCCAACTCCAATTCAGAGTCTGAAGATACCCTGCCCGAGTCTAATGGATGCAACGATGTGCGCCTTGATAATTTGCCACCACAGCAGTACAATTCAGTTGGTGAGGCAATTGGCGCCATCAAGGTTGAATATGAACAATTACGTATCAAAAATATGGCCGAGGCAATTCTACCCTATTATATCCTTGCTACTGGCGTGGAGAAGGGAAAGAGGAGGATGGCATGGTTGTCTTGGGACAAGCTTATGCTACCGAAAATGAAGGGAGGCATGGGGTTCAGAGATATGCGAGCTTTCAATCAAGCCTTGTTAGCTAAGCAGGCATGGCGGCTCATCGAGCGGCCAGACAGTCTATGTGCGAGATTATTGAAGGCGAAGTACTTCCCCAATGGCAATATAGTGGATACAGTGTTTACTGCCAACTCTTCGGCAGTCTGGAGAGGTGTTGAATATGGTCTTGAGCTGGTTAAACAGGGCCTGATTTGGAGAGTGGGTAACGGTGAATCCATCCGTACTTGGCGTGACCCCTGGATCCCTCGGGGGCCATCTTTCCGCCCCATCACTCCAAAGAGAGACTGTAGACTGAACAGAGTTTCAGACTTCCTTGATGACGATGGTTCATGGAATGTGCAACTTGTCCATAAGCACTTTTGGCCGGTGGACGCTGAGGTTATTTTGAAGATCCGAACGTCACCGCGTCTACAGGAGGACTTTATCGCCTGGCAACCTGATCCGAAGGGTTGCTTCAGTGTGCGTAGTGCCTACAGGGTTGCTACGGCACAACATGATGTTTCCTTCGTACCTTGTGCAACCAGTTCGCGGCCGTCCGGCGACCGGCCAGCATGGAAGCTCATTTGGAATGCATCAGTTCCTCAAAAAATGAAGATCGTAGCTTGGAAGGCTGTGGTTGGTGCACTAGCAACATCCCAGAATAAGCGTACTCGACATTTGAGTAAGATCGCGACTTGTACGCTCTGTGGCAAGGCTGAGGAAGACTCGTACCATGCACTAGTAACATGCGACAATGCTGCCCACCTCTGGGATTGTTTGGGCGAGGAATGGATTATACCTGCCAAGGAGGAGATTGTGTACACAGGTGACGAATGGCTACTTCACCTGCTGTCACTTCATGATACAGATACAAGAGACAAGATCATTATGCTGATATGGCGTATATGGAGCATACGTACAGACATTGTGCACGGAAAGGCCGCGCCTCCAGTCCAGGCCTCCCGTATGTTTTTAACGAGTTATATGCAGTCGCTCCAGATTATTAAAAGGAAGACCACGGAGGAGATAATCAAAGGAAAATTTCCGTTGGGTAGTGTTCAGGTCCCAAAGGTGTCTTCTGCTAAGGATCAAGAACAGCCATGGCCTCCACCTCCGGCGAACTGGGTTGCTCTTTCGGTTGATGGATCCTACTCTGAAGCAGATGGCAAGGCTGGAGCGGGCATGGTGCTCAGAAGTTCGGACGGTAATATCATTTTTGCCTCATGTCGTCATCTATTTCATTGTTCTGAGGCGCTGGAAGCTGAGATCCATGCTATGATGGATGGCATGAGCATGGCCTTGCAATGGACAACTCTGCCGGTAGTTGTTCAGTCAGATTCAGTGCTAGCATTGTCGGCAATGATGGACTCGTCGCTGTCTAAATCGCCGTATGGACACCTGGTGGGAGAGATTAAAAAGCTTATGGAGGATAGGGAGTTTGTCCCAACTAAAATAGCACGTTCCCAAAATAGGGTTGCGGATTGTCTCGCTAATTATGGCCGTACGGAGCGTAGTACAGCTTGCTGGCTGCACCAGGCCCCCCCGTTCTTAGTTCCTCATGTATTAGCAGACTGTAATCCTTTTGATTCTGAATAAAACTCTCTTTTACCCCGCAAAAAAAAAAAAACGTATAAATACTTGCATTGTTGAATTATAACATTGAAGGGGTAATGGTTTTAATCCGTTCCTGCACAGATATGCCACTTCGTTTCCATATATTTTTATTTCCTGTCTGAGTCTGTTTTCAAGCATAGAGAGGAAACTAACTTTCATTAATATACTCTAATATCAGTGTTTTGTTTCCTAGACCATCAAGGAAAAGTTGGTCATATGCCAAAGGTAGTGTAGAGCAAGGTGACGAGTAGGAACCAAGGAAAAAAATAGCGTGCTATCAAAAATAGCGTGGCCCTCCTCCAGAAGCTATACAAGATATAGCGTGATATAGCGAAGTTACATATAAAATAGCGTGATGAAAAAGTTGTAAAAAATAGCCCAAATATTAACGATTTCAGCACTAATTTTTTTTCCAGAAACAATACATGCATAACCAGCTAACCATATTCAAATGTCAAGGCCAAATCCATGGCACGAATACAAATATGAGGCTTAAAACCATGAAAAAGTAATAAACTAAAAGATAAATATTTTAAACTTTAATCAGAATCATTGACATCATCTTCAGAATAACTAGAAGAACTACCAGATTGCCCGCCATCATCATCACCTAACGTTATTTCCAGACTTTTTGTTAGCGTAGCTATAACGTTACCACGTTTAGTGTGGTTTTGAGCGTATAAGACGAAAATAGCGCAGTAGCGTCAACTTTAGGCTAAATATAGCGTAGACTCTCCAAATACGCTATATCGTGCTATTAACCGGGAAATAGCGTGCTATTTTTTTCATTGGTAGGAACACTTTGTTTTACCGCACAATGTAGATGGAGAAGAGAGAAGACACACCTAACATAGTGAAGGAAAACATAGGAAATGTTGGCCGGTGATCGCCACAGAGGGTATGACATCTGAAAAATAGAAACCTCAAAGATGCACAATCTGCATTGCAATCACAGGGTCCCGATGGAACCAATTGTAATGGTGTAATTAATCTTTATGGACTGTGTGATTTCTGTTATGTTGGTCATTTCACTTTAGGAATATGCCACGTGTGGGAAGATAAAAACTTGAATGAACCGTAGCAAGGCACGGACATTCAGCTAGTCTTTTAGATAGGAGAGAAGAGAAACCATTTATTCTAGGAAGAAAAAAGATCGAAGCAAATAAAATCAAAATTTATTCCGGGTAGAATATATTCTATTAGCAAACCCGTGATCCTCAAATTAATGCTGCGTCTGGATGTAGAAAAACTTACCCAGAATTGAAATGGACTGGAAATTCCAAATCCAAGATGGAAAGAAAATAGTTTGGATTGCCCCCGGTGTCGCCCCAGAAGACCGACATGGGGAGGCACGGGGAAAAATATTCTCCCAAGCACACGAGTTATCCACCAGAAGCGTACATGGTACCTGGTAGCAAGTGCTTAATCAACTTGGTCAAATTTTTTGCCCATTTTTACACAATCTAGTCCTGGTCATACATATTTTTCGTTTCACCATATGTACATGATTCAAAAGATTTTGTTGGCACCATACCTTACCTGAGATTTGGAGCATTTATTCGTAATTAAAAAGATAGAGGAAAACCATCTAGAAAACCATTTATTTTAGGAAACCATTTATTCTAGGAAGAAAAAAGATGGAAGCAAATAAAATCAAAATTTATTGCGGGCAGAATATATTCTAGCAAACCAGTGATCCTCAAATCTAGGAAACTATACGAAAATAATTAGGAGTTCGGTGTTTTTAAATAAAATTCCATAATATTGTGTTTGGATGTAGAAAAAACTGGCTCGGAATTGAAATGCACCAGAAATTTCAAATCCAAGATGGATAGGAAATGAGATCAAATTCAAATTATGTTGTGCATGGTATTTGCCATTGGAATCAAAGGACTGCAACCAATTCCAATTCCTGTTTGGATGTACACCATATAATTGGAAGTTTTGTTTAGTTTGGGCAATAGTTTTAGTATATTTGAATGTTTATATATAACTTTTTACATATAATAACAACTCTTGCATCAGATGAATTAACAGGAAAAATAAGATGCCAGAGAAGAGCCCATCTTGGGGAGGGAGAGAGAGAGAGGCCGACTTCCCCACTCCCACCATCGTTGCCTCCCGCCGCCAGTCGATCTAGGCTTAGGACCGACCCACGGGAGGGGACGGACAGGCGTCTGTCTGTCGGGATTCGGAGGAGGACAGGGAGAAGGAGAGGATGGGGGAAGGGAGGAGGGTGAGACGGACGAGGAGAAGCATACTGTTGTCGCGTCCTGGAAAAATGGACACCAGGAGTGCTGCGCACTCCCTTTAGAGATTCGGCGAGGGGGCGCAACAGGAACCAAACTCTCTCCAGAGATATCCACCTCGGTGCGAGAGGATACACGGGGGACCACGATAAGATCTAACACACATGATCGGTGAGCATCTGCAACAGTAACATTTGGGGCGACGCAATGGGAAAAGGTGACAGTGAAAGCAGACCTAACTGGGACCAGGAGTAAAATCAAAGGGCGGTGGGAGTCCCCTGATGGGGGCACCACCTTAGTGATGGAGCGATACAACGGGATCAATGCTTGGAACCCCACCAAGAGGGGGAGGGCCACTTGGGTGCTGCCTAGGATATGAATGACAGGTCCAACACGTTCAGGGGGTGTTGCGTAAGAGAGAACACCGTGGAGCAGCTTCAACAGAAGGTAGACGTTCTCCAAGCCAAGATCAACAACACCAAGATCTCCCTCGGAGCGGAAGCAGCACACATAGTCCCAAGCCACTTGACAATCTCCGCCAGAACATGATTCGTCGGGACGCCAAATCAAGGCATGACGCGTCCTATTCATCTGTGCTAACATTGTACCCCTTTGAGGAGGGGAAGAGGCAAAGGAAGTCGGCGCAGACAACACAACAATAGCAAGGGTCACACGCCCTCCAATGGGACTCAGGGATAGCCCCCAGGGATCCGCCTAGCAACCTTGACATAAAAAAGAAGTCCAAAGCACTGGAACACAACTTTGTGTTTCAGAGAGGAAATCTAAGATAATCTGGGGAAAGCTGGAGACGGGGCTCCCAAGGATTGCACGTGCGCAGAGGGGAGGATGGGTCCACTCTTATGTGGACGAACATGCTCTTGTGATAGTTGATGTGTAGGCAGGTAGGGAGCGGAACAATATGCAGTACCACACGCAACTCGGCTTATTCACGAAACATGACGCGCACAAGTCATTTTTCTCACACATTAGTAAGCGGTACTCCCTTCGTCCAAAAATAAGTGTCTCAAATTTGCTCAAAAGTGGATATATCTAGACATGTTTCATGTATAGATACATGCACTTTTTGCCAAACTTGAGACACTTATTTTTGGACGGAGGTAGTATAACACTTGTATATAAGTAAGTCCAACTCTCGATCAACTAGCAAATCGGAACTAAAATTTAGTCCCACATCTTTCCATGCAGCAATGTGCGGCCTTTGAGATTTTTCACTAGAGATTATTGAGCTAAAATATTTGGGCTAGGCCCAAACAATAATTCCAACCATAACTTATACTAGTTGATCCAAAAACAATAAACAATGGGTGGTGGATGGAACAGCTGTACCTGTACACATGCTACATGAAAAGGCAGCGCCCTTTCATGTTGCTCGACTGTGCTCGAGGAGGAAGTTGGATAGGATTCGGTGCATCGCGATCGCATGGCCAACGAAGCCGGCCGGTCATGTAATAACATGGCGGAGTTGACTACAACTGGCTAGCCCCGGATCAAGGTTAAAAAAAAAGCATGATGAGATGTCACTCACACGCCCTGCCCTTATATAGTCTGCAGAGCTCGATCGATCATCGCACAGCGCGCCGCGCACAGACCACAGAGTAGTATGTATGTATAGCACAACGTCGATGGCTTCTCCACACGACGACGAGCAAGAATTCGCCAAGATGGCGGAGCTGGTGCCGACGCTCCCGCTGGAGACGCGGTGCACGCCGCTCCCGCTGCGGCAGCACGGCGGGTTCTGGCTGACGGAGAGGGTGCTGCTCCGCGGCTTCCCGGCAGTGCACGCCCGGTTCAAACCGAGGCCCACCGACGTGCTCCTCGCCAGCTACCCCAAGTCCGGCACCACGTGGCTCAAGGCCCTCGCCTTCGCCACCGCGCACCGCGCCGCTCACCCGCCGTCCGCCGACGACCACCCGCTCCGCCGCCACAGCCCACACGACTGCGTCCCGTTCCTCGAGATCTTCGCGCCCACCGACGACGTCGCCGCCGTGGCGGCCAGGCTCGAGGCGCTCCATCCCCGCGCGTGCTCGCGACGCACCTGCCCTTCTCCCTCCTCCCCAAGCGCCTCCTCGCTTCCGGCGCCCGGACCGTGTACGTCTGCCGGGACCCCAAGGACGCGCTCATCTCCTCCTGGCACTTCATCAGGAAGGCGTGGCCGGACGCGGAGTCCCTCCCGCTCCAGGAGGCCCTGGAGCTCTTCTGCGCGGGACGCTGCCTCTGCGGCCCGCAGTGGCGACACGTCGTCGAGTACTGGGAGGCGAGCCGCCGCAACAGCACGGGTGGCGGAGAGGTGTTGTTCCTCAGGTACGAGGAGATGCTCCGCGACCACGTGGGGAGCCTCAAGACGATGGCAGAGTTCATGGGGTGCGCCTTCTCCGGGGAGGAGGAGGAGCAAGGGGTGGTGGAAGCGATCGCGGAGCTGTGCAGCCTGGAGAGGCTCAAGAACGTGGAGGCGAACAGGACCGGGCTGACGAGGCTGGGCGTCAATGGTGGACAAGGTTGTGGACGATGCGCTCAGAGGGTCTGGGTTTAGCTTCGCTGCTGGCGACTCAACTCCGGCGAGCCACTGACATGATGTCCGGCGGCAGTGCAACTGCATACGCCTTAGCCTGATCAATGTCTCATCTTCTGATGCACAAATAGCGTTGTCAGCAGGAGCATGGAAGTCAAAGTGTCAGCACGTGCATACACGTTATGTATAAAATTGTACAAGTCATTGTTCCTTCAGAAAAAAATAAACAGACAACTTGTGTTATTATTTTCTTGCCTCAAACCGACAAGTTGCTTTCCTCTTGTGGAGAAAGGACTTGGAAATTTACTTTGGAATTGAGAAATTATTATAGCTATAGACCTGGATGCTTGGTCCTTGCATGAACTTTGTGCTATCATGCAAGGTATAAGTTCATCCTGAAACATTGAGCACTGGAGCACAAAAAAGTATTGAAACCTTGCTTAGTACTCATATATCTTGAGTCAGCGTAATATAATACAATTTCATAATGGCAGGACGTTACACACAATTTCAACCAAAGGCATTGCCTAGGTTCGAAAAAAAAATCAAACTCCATGGGAAATAAGTTGCGGTACCTAACCCTGTGCACTCCCGGTTTAAGACGGTTTCTGCAGTTTCCTTAAACTGGACCGTTTGCCACGGTTTGAACGGTTTGAGCTGGTTCAAACTGTTTAGATAGAAAGTGAGCTGACGGTGCGGTCTGGGCTGGTTACACGGTGTGAATGGTTTCGCACCAATGCCTCGGACGCCTGCAGTTTTGCGCTCCTCGCGCCGCGGGGTCGGGTGGCCGGGATGCTGGACGTCAGCAGCTTCCATATGCCTCCACGGACGACGCCCAGATGGCCACCGCGTTCCAGACCACGACGCCGACGGCGAAGGAGAAGGCGCCGGTGGCCTCGCCGCCCGTGGCGATCTTGAGGAGTAGGCAAGCGGTGACGGAGCCGAGGAGCTGCGCGGCCCAATATACGACGGCCTTGAGAAGAGGCTGATGTTGCCAGCCACGAAGGCTCCCACGGAGACGGCCAGCGCGTGCGCCAGCGCTGCATGAGCCGGCCAAGACGAAGATGAGCATGGAGATGAACTCGGCGACGCCGACGCAGAAGGTGTCCTTGTCCTTGACGCTGACCTCCAGCAGGCTGGACTGCAGGTGTGCGCCGGAGCAGGCGAAGGTCTGGCGCCGCACCGGGTTGGCGTTCATCGCGCGACATGACCATGTTCTGTCCCGGCGGCGCGCACCCGGCGCCGCCATGGCGTGCAGCGTGGCACGGTGAGGCTCTGAAGAGGGCACGGCCCGGAAGACGTGTGACTGCTCGTGGTTGCTCCTCTTTCCCGGCGACTCGGCCGCCGGAGCCTCGGATGGGGCGGCGGCGCCGCCGCCGAAGGCGTTCCAGACAATCCCCTCAAGGTCCATGTTCGCGGCGGCGGGCTCGGCACGCTGCTGCTGGTCTTCATCTTGGAGCACGGAGACCTCCACGGGATGCCAGACGCGACGCCGCCCGGCCACCCGTCCGGCGTTGAAGGAGGCCGCGCTGTCCTTCGGGACAGGGCCGACGCGTCCGCGATCTGGGGATTTGTTTTGCTCGATGCGGGGAACGATGCCGGTTTCGACGGTTTCAGTTGGTTCCATTCGGTCTCAACCTAGGGATGGCAATGGGTCTGCTCCCTACCGGGGAGTGCCTTCTCATCCCCATCCCCATTTAACAATCGGGGAGACTTTCTCCCCATCCCCATCCCCATCGGGATCGGGGCGGGATCGGGTTCCCCACTAAGAGACTAATTTCAAATAAATTTGTCTCAATTTTATAAACTAACACTTTTGACACCGGAAAATACACAACTTGTGTAACAGGTATGCGGTAAAAATGACAAAGATTAGATAATATGTTAAATATTATTAAAACGCACTATGTTAGACACAATATTACAATGTATTTCATATAAAAACATATAAATTTATATATCTACGAGTAGATAACGGGTATAGCGGGGAACGGGGATGGGGAGAGCTTTTAATCCCCATCCCCATTTTAGATGGCGGGGATCAAAGTTCCCCATACGCGTCCCCTAATAGATGAATTCCCCACGGGTTTTCGAGGAACGGGGCCCCATTGCCATCCCTATCTCAACCCAGGACGAGTCTTTCCTATCCTGGTCTGAACCTTTAAACCATTTTAACCCGGCAGAAACCATTAATACGGTGTGGTGCGGTGCGGTGTGACGGTTTTACCAGTTTCGAACCAGACTGTGCCCGGGCTTAGCGGTACCATCTCCGGACGAAGGTCTGTCTGGCTTGCGGGCCGCCCGCAGCGGCGTCCGTGGACGTGGTGTTCCTCCGTGGAGGTGCCGTCGTGGAGTTTTCTGACAGCCACAATCCTTGGGTCATGTTCTTCGGGTCAAAGCCCTGGTGCTGGGTCGGGTGGCTGTCTCCACATCAACTCCAGCGAGCCACTGACAGGACGTCCGGCGGCACTGCAAATGGATACGCCATAGGCTGATCAATGTCTCATCTTCTGATGTACAAATAGCCTTGTCAGCACGAGCATGGAAGGTAAAGTGTCTCCTACATATATATCATTCTGATTTCCATAGCTTCAATCATATAGTAATCAAGCACGAGCATGCACGTTATGTATAAAATTGTACAAGTCGTTGTTTCTTCAGAAAAAAATAAACATACAACTTGTCTTTATTTATTTTCTTCTAGGTGGAACAACCACAACTCATAGTCAATCATATGAATTGAGTTGTTGCATGATTTCTAGCTTTGCAATACTCTGAAATTAAAGAGATGGTATGGAAGTTATTTTCCCTATAACATGAAAGGAAGTGTTATCAAGCTTCAAATAATATGTAAAAACCGAGTGCACTGAGGCAAAAACGATTCAATGATTCAACTATAAAACATTATGATCAATCTTGGTCCTTGCCTCAGTCCGACAAGTTGCTGAAGTCCGACAATCTTGATCAATCGAGGCAAAACCGGGACCCGGAGCTGCCACAAGGATTTACGGTGGCAGGCCGGCATGGCCGCATGGGTAGATTAGAAGCTGAAGTAAGTTTGCACGTAACTCAAGTTGTAATTTAACCAATCCGGCAAAGCCAACCTGGACACGAGCTACTACGTACTGTATTACTGTACGTACTACTGCAGTACTGGTGACACTTTAGTTGCTGTGTCTTCTCCCGCAAAAAATAAATAAATAGTTGCTGTGTCTTCTTGCAGGGCGAGCGACGCCCTGCCCTTATAGTGAGCTCAGTGGCGCGTAGAACCGCAAAGTGCACAGCGCATGAACTCAGACCAGTGCAGGAGCATACTACTATACTTATACAGTACTAGTGTATATGGCTAGCACGACGACGATGTCTTCTCCACGCGAGGCGCGGTGCCCGCCGTTCCCGCTGCGGCAGCTCGGCGGCTTCTGACTGCCCGAGCGGGTGCTTATCCGCGGCATCCCGGCGGTGCACGCCCGGTTCGCGCCGAGGCCCACCGACGTGCTCCTCGCCAGCTACCCCAAGTCCGGCACCACGTGGCTCAAGGCCCTCGCCTTCGCCACCGCGCATCGCGTCGTGCACCCGCCGGACGCCGACGACCACCCGCTCCGCCGCCGCAACCCGCACGACTGCGTCCCGTTCCTCGAGATCGGCTTCGCGCTCGCTCATGGGGTGCGCCTTCTCTCGGGAGGAGGAGGAGCCGGGGGTGGTGGGGCCATCGTGGAGCTGTGCAGCCTGGATAAGCTCAAGAACGTGGAGGCGAACAGGAACAGGTGGACGGGGTCAGGCGTCAAGGGCGGCGCTTTCTTCCGGAAGGGGGTGGCCGGGGATTGGAGCAGCCACATGACGCCGGAGATGGGGAAGATGGTGGACGAGGTTGTTGAAGACGCACTCAGAGGATCCGGGTTTAGCTTCGCAGCCACCGACTCAACTCCGGCGAGCCACTGATGTCAAGCGGTACTGCAACTGCAAACGCCTTGTGCCTAATCAATGTCTCATCTTCTGATGCACAAATAGCATTGTCAGCAGGAGCATCGAAGGCAGAGTGTCTTCTACATATCATTCTGGTTTCCATAATCAGATGGCAATAAACATATGGTCAGCCAGTATAAGAGTTGACCAAAATACAAATGTGTGAGCATTCATCACTCTTGTTTTCTAGAACACGACGTCCTCTTATTCATGTCTTGGTTGCCTTCTGTCTTATCAGTTTCGACAACTTTCATGGGATAAATGAGGAGGTATGCAGTGGCAACAATGGCCACAAAACGTAAAACAAGATATACAACAAGCTCTTCTCCTCCCACAAAGGAAACATAACACAGATACAACATATTAGTCTCGGCTGCCTGATTCGCATTGAGGCTGAAGCCCTTGAAAACTGCTGCAGTTCTTGGTTGCCCTGGGAACATCTCAAAACCATAAATCATGAAGAGCCCCGGTACTCACTCGCGGGCGCGTACGCACCGTTGCACTTCTGTGTGCGCTGAAAGCTTAATACAAAACCGCCAAGGGCTAGTCCGGGCTGGTCTCTTTTTTTTTTGAAGAGCCCCAGCTTGAGGTCACAAAATCAGTACAGCTACTTCAGTGTGAACTTCTAACTGTGTGGTGCTCGAAAATAAATCACTTCTTCAGCAACCTCAATACATCGCCAATGAGATGCAGGGAGCCAGTAACCAGGACCTACGCCAGTGCATCAGACAAAGATATCAGCGTGAAAATAGCTTATAAACATCACAAGGACAAGAAACATGTCTTCTAATCATGTAAAAGAGAACTAAATAAATGTGATGCCATGTCAAAAGGATAGAAAAGCTTGGACCTGGTAAGAAGTAGATGGTTCTTCTCGGGCATTTTTCCTTAGCCACTCAATTGCTAGTGGAAGTGATTCAAAGACTAAGCTAGTCTCGCTGGAATCCGTGCTATTCAAACCTGAATCATTAAATACATATCACCTTCAGCCCAAGCATGCTTTGTTTCAACAAGAAAACACCACCGTGGTATTAAAGCAGCATAAATAATGGCTAAATCCTATAATGTCAAAAAAAAAAGGCTAAATCCTAAAAGCTTCAGAATAACCTTCATCACCATGGAGTAATTTCTCCCACACTGTTTGGAGCGATAGTTGCCATGACAAATCAATTTCCTCAGGCTCTGCAGGTGCTGATGTATTAGAACCAAGCTTGTTGTATTGTGATTGGTTTGGCACAAATAGGGCCAGATCAAAGTGTAACCCTGAAAAAAGGAAATAGCAAGAAACAATCACTTTAACAGGTTTGCACATAACTCTAGTTGTTAGTAAATTTAGCCAAACCAGTAAAACACAATATCATGCAGGAACTTTAAGCAAATGAATGCGCATGGATGTTTTCCATGACAAGAGTTTTAGCTTACCATTTTGAGTTGAAGTATCCAAAAGATGTGGAAGCAATCTCATAGGATCTCTCACGGACATGCAATTGAATAGAAGAATCTGCAATGCGTCCCAAAAGAAAATACCGTGTAAGGGGGGAGCCTAAGATGGAACATGGAAAAGCAAGCCCTCTCAAGCATCATAACTAGCCAGGCTGTGAGACATACCTTGCGGATTTGCCACAAGTTGAGACTGCTCCATGGAAGATGGTACTCTTCTATCCTCGGTGACATTGGAAAACCACTTAGCACATATTTCCATACTTTCAGGACTGTGCGCCCCATCCAAATAGAACACCAAAGAACAATCTGGGTCCTTTTCAGAATTTACTTGTGAATCTGGAACAATTTGTGCTCGGCCTTGCAAAGAAGCGCTTGACAGTCCTTTAATGAACTCATCTGGTAAGGGATCCTGAATTCGATAATAGATGAACAAATGATCGTACCATCTTTTTCGGGAAAAGGTAAGTTTACTAACAAGACTTTACGTCGATTAACAAGACTTACAGTATGGTTGAGTGGAATTCTGTCCACTTGACCCTGCTTCTCAAGCCATGTACTAGCTAGTGCAACTGCAAGGCCAGCATTTATATACTGGTGCTCACCTTGCAGTCCAAGATATTGATCTTTTAACTGACACGGCTTCAAAGGATCAGCGACTTGGAGTGAAATCTTCAGAAAACACATTATTATTTCAAAAACTTCATTCAGGAGTATTGTGGATACAAATATTACAGCAAACAGGGAGCAGTGGCAACCAAAAAGGAAATACAGATTATATAAGAAAACATACACCCAATTCCGAAGCTCTTCGTTTCAGAGAAACCATTGCCTCTTCTGTTTGTGGAGCAGTATAGGCTGGAACTCCTTTCTGTTAATATCAGAAGTCACAAGGAAACTAAACATGATGAGAAATTTGGCCACAGAATAAGAAGACAATTTAACTCTGTGTTATGTTGGAGCACAACTGCTTGAGGAAAGTAGTTAACGATAAAACCTTGAAAATTCCAGCCTTCTCCCCAGCAATTTCCCCAAGTGTATTTCCTGATCACAGGCCAAACAACAAATATTAGCAGCATGAAACTGATTTTCCTAATAAACAAGGTACTACAATTTCCAATTCCATGACTAACCAAGAATTTCCATATGATCATATCCAAGAGAAGATATTCCACAGACTACAGGTGCTTTAACCTGCAGAAATATAAATGCATACAACAATCATGCTCTTCAGTTTTTTTTTTTGCAGTTCAAAATTAATCTGACCAAGCACAGAAAGATTCAGAATAAAACAGAAGCTTAATGAGTGCTGAATACTATACAAGGAGCAGGAATATAGCTCGATATAAGTGAATCTTATCTATCCTGCAGTTCCAGTCAAGAAAATCTCTCCTGTACTGCTAGTACAGTTTGTGCCGCGACCCAGCATCACTTTTTCATAGAAATCAAAGAGGGTTGGAAACTTAGCAAGTTAGCATGCAGGCTAGGACGAACAAGGTCTTAAAGACTGAAATGGAATAGTCCAAGACTATTCTTTTTTTACCACGTGGCATATGGGGTGAGCAACCTGAATTTGATAAAACAATTGGGCTTGTTGAATCGTGCAAGCCTATTCTTTACACAAAATGAACACATTACTGGAAAAGAGCATCACTTACCACATTAGTTGCGTCAAACTTCCCTCCAAGACCAACCTCAAGAAGAGCAACATCTACCTGTTTGAGCCAAGAAAAGGAGGGATTCCATACATAAATGTTCTTAGAAATGCATACATAGAGTCGGTAATTTAGAAACTCAAAATGGAAGTCATAGATCATGCTACAATGTTATACAAGTAAAAATTAGTGCAGAGAATATTGTATGGTTCAATCCTACATGGATAGATAGATGTAATGACTGAAAACAACTACAGAGTAGTAGGGAAAGAGTATGGGCTGTCTATTTTACCTGCTCAGCAGAAAATATCTTGAACGCTAGCAAAGCGATGAACCTGAAATAGGGTGGCATGGGAATATCGTCATCAGTCTTCTCCTGAATATAAACCCATTTGCCTCATCATCCATCAGTTTGCATAATGAAAGCAGCATGAAGAGACCAGATAGTTGTGTTTCATTGCTGCTCTATGCATCCAGCAAAGAGTTGCACCATCGGATGAAAAACAACAAAGTTGGACATGTACCTTCAGTTTATTCCAGCACCACCAGAAGTACTTCAAAAACTTCTCTTCAGAAATATCCACCCTGGTTCCATCACAAGTTAGTGGTCAGGTTAGCATGTGCATAATTCCTAAGCATATGGATAAGCTTAAAATGCAGTTGCATGCAAAAAATTACTCTGAAATATATATTTACGAGGAGCTATACTTATAACTCATCACCACCAGAAGAAAACATAAGAGCAAGAATAATGGTCGAAGAGAATACCCGTCCAGCCGGAACCGCTCCCGGACATCCATCAAATGCGGTGAGGTGAACAGCCCAGTGCGGAAACCGCAATTTCTCAGGATTGACTCTGTGAACGTGCATGTCGAACCCTACACAAATGATTCATGTTGTTGTCACATAATACATCATAATGATCTCAGGATTGACTTCATTAATCACAGTGATGTGTGCGATTTCTGCAAATTTCATCTTCCAGGATAGCTATGTAATTGGTCAAGTTGCATATCAGTGCCAAAAGACACTGAAAACTATTACATCTCAGAGCCAAATAGCATTCAACTGTTACTACATCTCAGCGCCAAATATCACTAAACTATTGATTTGAGTAAAACTTGGTGCTGCACACCAGTTAGATTTCAGCGTGAAACCTGCCCCATTACTGATGAAGTTTCGATTAATAACAGCAGAAAGGAATCACACCGCATCGGTTATTCTGAATTTGTAATTGGAGTTACATAGCTAGTGATTTTACCTTTCCTTTGGTTCCTGCGACATGGATCACCTTCATCCGCGCGATCGGCTCCTCCAGCTCCAGAATCTGCACAGCACCGTCACAACCAAATCCACCCGAATCAAACAACACATCCCATCATGATTCACACGGGGGTTAGCGGGACATGGGAAGCAGGGGAGGAGGAACCGGACCTGGATGTAGCGCTCCATGAGGTCCCACTGGTTGCCTCTGTTACCGGTGTGCGCCCGCACCTTCTGCGAGATGAGCGACGAGAGCCGCCCCAGCACCTCCTCGTACTCCGTACCTGCCTGCTGCGCGGCGGCGGCGGCGTTGGTGGTGGAGGACGCCATGGCGCGAGGGAAGAGGCGGCGGGAAGATGAAGAGGAGGAGGAGGGCGACGAGCGGATGAGGAGGCGGCGGAGGTGGGCGGCGAAGACGAGAGGGGGGTGAGGCATGGGCGGCGCGCGGCCGGGGCGTGCGCGGCTGCCGCTTCTACTTGTAGTGGTGGGAGGGTAGGTGGTGGTGGTGGTGGTGCCGGCGTGGTGGGCTCCGCCGCAACGCTGCATCATTCACTGGTCGTCAGAGTTTGTCTGTCATCGTGGACTCTCTTAACTCGCTGACGAGTGGGCCCACGTTTACTCCTTGGTTTACCGTATGTGGAGATCGCCTTCGACTGGACAAGGCGTATTCATTGGCTATTTCTGAAGTAGGCGTTCGCGACTGTTGCCGGCGGCGGCGGCGGGGGAGGAGCATGAGGCGGAATCGGCGACTTCACCGTTCCCCGAATGGAGACACGGCGGCGAGGAGTGGACGGCACGTATCGAACCCGTCTGCCCGAGGTATGTGCTCTGATGAATCTCTGTTACGACGCCGGTGGCTATCAGAGGCGTGATTAAACGCAGACGCAGAGTGCTCCGTCAGTCGGTCAGTCGGTCGAAATGTGGAAGCTCGTGCATTGTTTCTGTTGCCGATTACTCGTCATTGTGCTGGTAGGCTGAACAATGTGTTGCTGTCTGCTAGTGATAAACTGATAATGAGTTTGTGAGCAGTGGATCCATGGATGGTGGCTAGTGTAGTCGCGCGTTCAGTTACGAATTCGATTGCATTCTACCAAGAATCCATTAGAGAATAAGCTTGCTGGATGAATGTGGCTGACGTTCTGCATCTTCATGATGTTTGTCGTCGTTTGATCGATTGCCCTGTTGTTCTTCCATGTTGAAATTGTCAATGTTGGTGAACACCATTCAGGTCTTATAAATGATCAACTGCTGATAATGCTTGTTTACTCCATCTAATAGCCAGTTTTTTTTTTTTTTTTGAACAACATCTAATAGCCAGATGTTGTACCCTGACATTTGCTGCAATGAGTTTGTGTTAAATACTCGTATGTAGAATTCCAGAAACAAGGGGCCATGAATTGATATATTTCTGTTTCTGAACTGTGAGCTTTTGACCCTGTGGGAATATTTATGGATTTGCAAGGGAAGTGTCCTTGTCACTTCGGCAGTGATGTATTTGAAAGATCAGCATTTGAAAAGTTAATCCATAGAAAATGTCATTTGAAGAAACTTATTCAGTGATATAATTAAGTAGTATGAACCTTGTTTTACACCTAAAGTTTGTTGGAGCATCTTTGGGAGCCGTGGCCGGTCACGTCCGCTCTTCAACTTCATATAAGTGTATAGTATGAAATATCTTGACACTATAATAATTATGCTTAATGCTATTGTTGTATCCATCTAATAGGCCGGTCCTTGTATTTCTGAAGTCTTATATATTGTTTGGCATTTTCCTAGGCAGACAATTATTCAGACACTGGACCTGGCCGCCCATGAGAGCTGATTTGACTCGATAGGCTGCTTCTTGTAGCCATGATTTTTCTTGTATTGTCATTATTTTCTCTGCAAAAAATTAAGTTCTCCTACTTATCTACCTTATTTGTTATCTAATTCTATTTCCTTGCTTGTAGGTGTAAGAATGAGCGAGAAGCGAGAATCAGCAACAGATATAAAACACACCATACTATGTGGTGTCAATGATCTCAGCTTAGAAGAAACATTTTTCTCTGTTGACACGGCATTGGAATGATTACCACTACAGATATATTTTCATCAAGTATGTATGCGCTGGACTTTTATAGCTTCTTCTGTATTCCTAATGAATGTTCATCTTTTGCAATGAGCCTCTGAAACATTGCCTTTCCCAGGTTTCCTTGCTTCTATACTATTAGAAATCTCTTGTGCTACGTTTCAACTTTCAACAAATAAATGGACAGACAAAACAGTATTTTTCAAATGCATATTAACAAATGCTTTAACAACAAAACTTACATACAAAGAATAAACATATCAATCCATCAGAGCTGCACTCCTATTCTTATACACAATTACTTTACAAATTTGACCAAATAAGAACGAACAACAAAACACACACCAATGGAATGGTTTCCGCTGCAGATATTTTGCTCATCAAATATCTTCTGGAATATTTGGGAGCATTGAAATTCTTTGGTTTTCAACTCGGTGAATGAAGACCTGACGCTGGCATTATTCTGACACAGGACTGGTCAGTGGTCACCAATGGGAGCCTATTTGAATTGATTGGCTGCTTCTTGTGGTCATGGTTTTCTATATTTTTTATCTTCTCTGGGAAAATATCAAGTCGTCCTTTACTTATCTACCTGATTTCTTATCTGCTTCTTTTTTTTTTTTTGTAGGTGTAAGAATGAGCGAGTATCTGCATCAAATATACTACTCACCAGACTCCGTGGTTTCGACAATCTCAGCTTAGAAGAAACATTTTTCCTTGTTGAGCTACAGATTTTTTTCTTTCATCAAGTATGTATGCGCTGCACTTTTGTCTGTATTCCTAACGAATGTTCATCTGTAGTAGTGCACCTCTGAAATATTTCCTTTGCTCCCAGTTTTCCTTGCTTCTGTACTACTTCCTCTGTCCCAATATATAAAACGTCTTGGTAGGCTAAAATAGCCTACCAAACCGTCTTATAATTTGGGACGGAGGTATTACTAGAAATATCTTGTGCTTCCTTTCATCAAAGAAATGTGACGAACATAACTGTATTTCTTAATTGCTTATTAACAAATGCTTGAACGAATAAAACTTACATAGAAAGAATAAATATATCAATCCATCAGACCTGCACTCCTATGCTTATACACAGTTACTTTACAAATTTAACCAAAAAACAAACCTTCCAACAAGAAAACGCACACCAATGGCCTTCAACGTACATGTACACACCACTAACAAGTCATGCATGAAGTATGTAAGTCCCAGACTAGCGGTAACAGTCCAACATATGTACCCTCTGCAGAGAGTGTCGATGACTTTTTCGATTCACAGTTATCATGCTTTCAGGAGCCCAAAGAGCTTCGTTGGAGCCTCGCTCTTTGCACGGTATTTGGCAGCCATCTCCTCGGCCAGGACTATTTCCTCCCCTCGCTTCGCCTCCGCCATTGCTCTCTTCTCCTCCGCGGACTTGTGGAGCGCCGCGAGCTTGTTCTTCAGCTTCTCTTTATACGCTGCTTTCTTCTTTTCCAGTTGCTCCTGCCATGATTAAGTAACTGTTAATGAACTGTAAGATTTGCTCCAAATTACACATAGATAGGAACTTGTCACCCTGTTTGACTACCTCCATCTTTTTCAGTCCGGCTTCCAACTCTGCTTCCTTGGCGTGCTCCCATGACGTGATGAAAGACAGATTCTTGGCGGCCCTGATATTGTTTCAACAAAACAAGAAGAGGTGAAGAAGTTAGTTGCAGATAGTACAGGATTTTGGTACGTATGGAACATCAGTTCTTGTAGCAGATATGGAAGGTACGCATTGAGTGCATCATAAGATAACTCTCCATCAAATCTGGGAAAAGATGTGCCATCTCAAATCATAATGTACTAATAGTACTGGCTATTCTTGTTACTTTTAAGCAACAACCAGTTTGGGCCATGATTAATCACCTGTTCTCAGCTCTCGCTTTCTCGCTCTCCTCCCAGGCGTTGATCAGCGTCAGTCTCTTCTCGGACATAATTTTGGTCAGGTAAGCATCTGAGGAACAAGGAAATCAAAGGATGTGCACGTTAGCGTGAGCTGGGAACTTGTTTTGCAGAGTAAAAGTTTAGCTTATTTTTCTTTGATTAATACCTCTTTCAGATGAACCTCTTGTACCTTCTTCATCTGGGGAAATAAAAAGAGAGATGTCAAATTTTCTGCAAATTCTTTCGGTTGTTTGCATATGATAGTTTGGAGTGCCTAGTGAAGAACTTTTGTGACTATTTAGGCTGCTATTATCACGGTGATTAATTAAAAATAGAAAGAACAAAAGAGTATATTTTGCACCAAAAATTTTCCCTTTGGAGGAGTCTTATTGTTTACTGCTGCAAACAGTGTGAGAGGAAAGGGAAAGTTGTCTTGGGAATTTTTGTACAGAAATGGTTGAAGTAGAAAATGTTCTCTTATGGCTTATCTCATAATTTAACAGAATTAATCAAGGGGCCAGGCAAGAACAAGATAGATTGCAAGGCAAACGTATATGGCAAGACCGCAAGAGGCAACTAGCAAAGCTAGTATGACCATGAGCAGACGGGGGTTCATCAGCTGGGAGCTCATGACACAAATAAGCAGAACCACGTACGTACGTACCCTTGACAACGGGGACGATGGCCTTGGAGTCGTCGGCCACTGGCACGATGGCCTTCTCCTCGGCGATGTCCTTGGTCGCCGCATCCACCTCCACCTTCTTTGCCTCCTCAGCCGCCATCTTCTCGATCTCAGTTGGAGAAGAAGGCCTGGCTCACAGAGGAAGGTAGACAGACGACGGGCACAACAGCTTGGTATGCTCTCTGCAGCTGATCGGTCGACTATATATGTGGTTAGACCGTGAGAGAAAGGTAGAGAGAGGGTAGCTAGTGTTAATTATATCATAATCAAGGTACGTGTTTGATTAATTAGCAAAAGAGATGGCGAGAGAGAGGCTACACAATCAAGTGATGGACCAGATGTTCCAGGCAGGCTGTGAGCTGGGTGTTGGTGGTGGGTGCACCAAGCAATGTTCATCGCCGTACTGCTATTTCTGAGTTACTACTTCTCCACTCCAAGTGGCGTGCGCTGGAGAAGAAAGATTAAGGCAGAATCAAGCAAGCTAGTTATTAGAGTCGATCTGGGTAAGCACTAGTAGCATTGCTATTTGGCATTTGGTGCCGGGTGCATGTCGATGGCGTCACGGCAACTGAACTCGATCGACCCGGTGACAAGCGGCGACCAACCAACAAGACAACCATCGTCGAGGTGGGGATGGGGCCGGCCAAGCTAGCAAGGTGTTCCAGGTTGCCATATGGCCCGCGCCCACAGTACTTCATACTGCTCCACCATTGTAACGATAATATATATTCTATAATTAAAGTGCATCATTGGTGAAAACTTTCTCATCAGGTTGCTGTGAGAATCTTCGATCGATGATTAGTGTAGGATATTTAGCTAGGTAGGTAGTGATAGACTGCTAGTTGCAACTAACTAATCACTAACAATATCTGTCTACACACTTTTCTCCCTGTAGTAGTCTATCTAGCTAGTTGGAAACTTGGAATTAATTAACAAAAAGATGCCTAATTAGCTAGTGCGTGCCCCCCTGGATGGATCATTAGCTGTTCTTCCTGCCTTTTCTCTTCTCTTTTCTCAAAAGCAAATGATTGCCGTATCCTCTAAACAAATTTGACCCAAAATATTAAGATATGTACGACACGAAGCTATGGCATCATTTATTCTTCGTATCGATCGACGTCGATCTCTACGACTGATTAGTTTCGGTGTGCGTGATTGTGGAGAGAATCTCAGCTATAAACCGGCCGGTATGCAGCTGGAACTCCAGCCAGTTTAATTCGAAATCAAGCAATGTACGTAGCTGATCAGCATCAGCTTAGTTAGCTTGTGCATGCGTGGGTGGCCGGCGACAGCGACGCTCGACGGCGGCGACAGCGAATCGGAGCTGTACGTGATCGAACGGCTCTCTCCGCAACTTTTATGGTGTGGTGGTGCATACTAGCTGTTGGTTGGCAACTACACCCTACAGGACGTATAACTGGGTGGCGCATCATTCCTCGGAACTGTTCAATTAGGAGCTCTGTCGACTCTGCTTTAATTGATTAATACACTCCGAGCTCAACTTACAGATGTTGTTTCAGGAAGAGGAGAGCTTTGCTGCAGCTGATTGTGTTTGGAAGTGCCGTGCGCCTTTGAAGTCCAAGATCTTGACGTGGCTGGCCCTAAAGAACAGGATTTGGACTTACGATTCTGACATGCTTCACAGCTGCTGCCGGATCCGTGCCATCTCTGCTCTCTGGACAATGTGTGTAGGCTAGACAGGTTTGGCACATCTGTCGTCAAGTGATGCAGTTTCCGTTCAACATTCTGAATCAGATGCATATGCTGGAAAAAAATTGCATTTGGGAGAGAACCTCGCTGGACAAGAAGACCAGGAAACGTTTGGACGCTTGGATCATTTTGATCAGCTGGGATCTCTGGAAGTAACGAAATTTCAGGGTTTTTTTTTGAAATGGAGATACAGCCCCAGCCCCTGCATCGAGTGATATACACAGCTGAGCCAACAATGTAATGACATGAAGCAATGGAGCAGAGCTGAAGTGGGTAACGCTAACATTGTGTGAGATACCGCTAGGCTAGTGTGTTGAAGGGTGTTTAGCTATTCCATGGTTTGGCTTAACTCTTGTACTTATACTCTATCTTCTACTCACTCCATTCCTAAATACAAGATGTTGTAGCATTTTCCCGATTCATTTGTATCAACATGTATCTAGACACGTTTTATTGTGTATATACGCTCATTTTAGACGCCATGTAGTGTCAACAAAGTTGTTATTCTTTCAGTGACAAGCGACATACCCATCGATAGCAAGGCGTATATCTGAATCCGCAATGTTCACACTGTGAGACTCAAGTCTTCTTGAAGCATTGTGCGTTGGTGTTTCCGTGGGACATAGATCTTTGGAACATGGTGGCGTGTAAGGAATATGTTCAAGCCTAAAAGACGCTTTGTGATCCAAAGCTAATATAAAGAACTACTATGTATGGAGTCAGTTCATGCAAAATACATCATGAAATACTACAAGACATTGCGCCAGGAGGCATGTGCCACTTATTGTTGTTCACTTGTCCACGTGTTTACCAAAGTGCTCACTTCGTATTCAATAAATGAGTATATTTATTGTTGTTTCAAAACTACACGTTTAATTTTTATGTAGTGATTTCCGCCAAGGTTCAATTCTTAGAAAAAGACAAAATATTGAATCTTGAGAATTTAATACACAAAAGTCTATTGAACATCTAAATTTTATCTTCTTGTTTTATTGGTTCCTCAATAATGGAGTACTGTTATCTCAAAAAATATTGGGTAAAAATATATTTTAATCCACAATTTTTGTGGATAACTAGTGAAATTCAAATTCTTAAAACGCATTACATGTTGGTTCCAAATCAGAATAAATAAACGGGACAGAAGAATGATTGGTTTTTCTACTACCAATTTCTTTGCCAATTGCTCCATTATTTCCAAATATTTGTGTTTTCCGGGACATTAAATTTTCCCTCTTACAAAATATAGAAAATATATTGAATATGCAATAATTGGGATGTATACTTTGAAGTTTTAAAATGCCCCGTTAAATAAAACATAATGACTACATTTTGAAATCTTTTTGTTTTATAATGTTGGTGAATTAATGAGTATCTAAAATACAATGAAATCTAAGGAATAAATAAAAGAAATTATAAATACTAAAATTATTTTAGTGCTCGTTTAAAATGAGTTTTTAATTAACAGAGAAAAATAATTGAATATTTATTTTTCCTTTATCGGCCAAATCCTTCATTATGCTTAAATATTTGATTTTCTAAATTCTAAAATTGCATTCCATAATCTCCTTATTAATTTCCAATTCCTCCATTATTTTTTCAAATGTTTTGTTTTCTAAGACATAAATTTTCCGTCTAATATTTAAAATATACTAAATATGCAATAATGGGGATTTATAGTATTAAGTATCAAAATGCTCGACTAGATAAAACACATGGATTATATTTTGAAAATCATTTAGTTTCATTATGTTTGCGTAATATTTAATATTTAAATACCATAAAATATTTGGAATAAGTAATAGAAAATATAATAATTAAAATATTCCTATGCTAGTTCAAAATGAAAATTTATTATTGAGAGAGAAGATCTGATTGAATGTTTCTTATTCCCCTTTATTTGCTTCCGTTAACTGAACTATTTTAATTTCTATAGACATTAATATTCGTCGAATATATGAAATATGCTAAATATTGAATACTGAAAATGGGATTCATATTTTTGAAGTCTTGAATTTTTATTCAATAACCATGGTATTAATTGTGGAAAACCATAAAAAATTAATGGTGCAACTTTGACATTTATAATTTCTGAAAAAATCTTGGGCCCATTCTTACTATCTGTCTAAATGTTATGGCTAAGTTTTGGATTCTGCGGGATGCAAAATTGCATGGCTTTAAAAGCTTACTTTCGGCATTTTAATATTAACTGAAGGGTTATTTGTGATTTATCAATTAATGGAACCATGGGTTCCAGTTACAAAACCAAACATATGGAAATACTAGCTCGAAAAGAAAACATATGGAAATACCATGGTTTCCTGGGACACCAACATGACGTGGTTTCCCTCGACGGCAATGGGAACACCACCTATGCTTTGTGTTTTCATCGTCATTAAATTTTCGGTCTAACAAATATGTAAAATATAATAAATATGCAATAATGGGGATTTACAGTTTTAAGTCCTAAAATGCTCGGATAAATAAAACATAGGGATTACATTTTGAAAATCTTTAGTTTCATTATGTTTGCGTAAAATTTAGTATTTAAATACCTTGAAATCCTTGGAATAAGAAAAAGAAATTCGAAATACTTTCAATATTCCAGTACGAGTTCAAAATGAAAATTAATTATTTAGAGAGAAGGAATGATTGAATGATTCATCTCCCCCCTTTATTTGTTACATTAACTTATCTATTTTAATTTTCAAAGACATTACTATTCCCCTCTAGCGATTATATAGATAATATGCTAAATATTGGATTCTAAAAATGTGATTACTTTTTTCTGAATTCTTGATATTTTTTATTCATAAACATGGTTATTAATTCTTGAAAAGCATTAAAAATATTTATGTAATTTTAAATTGATAATTTATGAAAAAAGTTATGAGTGTGCTGTTGCTGGCCATTTGAATGTTATGGCTAAGTTTTGGATTGTGGGGAGGCAAAATTGCTAGGCTAAGGCTTACTTTTGGCTTTTCAGCGTTAATAGAAGGGCTATTTGTGATTTATCGGTTAATGAGGTTCTAGTTCAAAAGAAAACATATAGAAATATCATATCAGTTGAGATGACAACCTAGTCCTACATCCCACATGTCTCGAAACATTAGTATTCCCCCGGTATATCTCACGTCTGATTTTCACCGACAATTAATATGAATCGGATGGATTAGGTGAGTCATCATGATGTAGGGGCATGCGATCAGGTTCGCCGCTAGTACTGTCCCTACTCCCTACTCCCTACTCAATTTTTTTTCACCTATGAACCTTCACTTAGCAGCGAATTGGGCCCTCGTTTTTCTTATCCTACACGAACATGAAATCAAGCAACAACTCTTCGGGGCGTCGGCCCAACAGAAATGAGCGTAAGCCAACACCCGAATAAGAAATGCACACGCCTAGTTGAATGCCCGTGTGTTGCCATGGGCCTTTAAATTTTTTATGGTCACATAATTTGCAGATGAAAACATAAAATGCACCTGTATAAGAAAAAGATAGACACACAACATTAAAAAAACAAATGTGTTTGTAACCATTACATTTTTTTAAACGCCACTGTCAGACGTGACGTAATAATCATCAAAAAAGCTGCTCAAATTTGGTCGAACAACTTGTACTGCTAAGTAATTCCTTTTAGACTATGTTCTGCTAAGCAATCCGTTCTATTTCATTTTTTGAATTATTGTTCATGTCATTTCCCTTGTCCTTGATTTTAGGATCTTGATATAGCTCTTCGTGGATCTTGACGTAATTGCGTGTGTGGGTTTAAGATAGGATCGTGAGTTCTACCCGCTTTGTCGGTCTCCACATTTTTTTGGTCACATGTTCCGACGTTGGCTCCTCGTATCGGTATTGCGCGTATGATCGTCGGCGCCTCCCGTGCTCGCCTATGTCCGTGCCATCCACCACCAGACTGTAGCGTCAGCTCCGCACCTTCGACTCCGGCTCTGCTCGTTGGCCCTTCCAGCAGCACCACCGTCTCGGGCGGTTGGTCTGGACCGTCCCCTGCCCAGGCTGAGGCTGCCTTGCTTCTTCATCATCGGCCTCCGCTAAGCGGTTTTGCTTCTTTGACGCGTGTTTGGTTGGTACACACCTGCCACTCCACGCAGCTGGCGAAGCCCACGGAAGCTGAGATATATGTGATTATTGACTTGCTCACTATGACAACGGAGCGCCTTGTAGATGAGCACGGATGCATCAACTTTATTCTTAGAAAACAGTTCATTTTAATGCTGTAAATAGTAAATCCCAGTTTCTTAAGTTATCTCAGATATCTTTTGCAGATCCCCGCGTGAATCTGGCTGAAAAGCTTACAGCAAGAGTCGATCGGTGCAAATGGTTTTTGTTCGTCTCTGTTGTGTCATCACATCAGCGTCACAAGTTTGAGAAACTGTAGGAGAGATGCATTTTGAAGACTACGAAACTGGATTCGTCGACGTGCTACTGTCTACTACTGACAAACAAACAGGTATTGTACTACTCCCTCCGTTCGGAAAAGGATGTCACAAAAATGGTGTACCATTTTTGTGACATCCTTTTCCGAACGGAGAGAGTAGATTGCAACAAACCTGTAGGGCAGGCAGAGGCGAGCTGCCCGGCCGGTAGATCATCTTCTTATTATTCATGTCCATAATATAGGACAGCAGCAGCGCATTACATCGATCACACGACCGCAAGTACGCACGCACGCACTCAGCTACGTAAATACCCTAGCTATTCTCATGGCGGAGGAGCTAGCTAGCTAGATTATGTTGTGCTAGGGATCGATGGCGCGCCTAGCAGTGCGGGACGGGGATGTTGCAGGAGGCGAGTGTCTGGCGGGCGTAGGGGCTGGTGATGTATTGGCGCAAGGCGGGGTCCTTGGCGTACTGGCAGAAGCACCCCTGCTGCGCGCTCAGGTTGGCGCAGCATCCCGGCGTCGGCTTCGCTCCGCCAGTGATCGCAGAGGCGCACACGACCAGCTGCGACGCCTGGCACGCCGCGCGCGCCCCTCCCGGCGCCGCCGCCAGCACCACCAGCGCCAGCATCAGAGCCGCCACCACCGCCTCCTTCCTCATCATCGCCATGGCCGTCGTCGGTGATCTGGTCTTCTCTCGCTCTCGCTTATGTGGAGTGTGTGACGATGCTGCACTGGACACTGGCGGTGAGCTCAGATCACCTCGGTACGTGCCTATTTATAGCCGGCCGTGCTCCGCTCCGAGCTCGCCCTGCTCCGTGCAGCCAGAACCCAGAAGGCCGCCGACGCGGCAGGTGGGTGATTAACGCACGTCCCGCTAATACGGGGGCGGCATGCAGTCGAGGACAGACTGTGTACGAGGTCGCTGCCAACATAATTTCATGGCGTCCTGCTTGCTTTCATCTCCACCGCACATGCCGCGAGACGCCAAAAAACATCTGAACACACTAGTGCAGATTTAATGTGCTGCATGTAAAGTTGCAAAAAAAAATCGAAACGATTGCGCGGTTGATGAACGCACTGGCGGTGCTGCATTCAAAACCAGTGAATAGATGTCAGCTGGGTAGGTCGTCGATGTTGGTTGCCCGCTGGCTGCTTGGACGGTAGCCAAAACTAGACGAAGGCATTGAAGCAACGATCCAAAATGCGCGCGTCTCTCGCTTGTCGCCGCCTGTTGTTTCCACCTGGACCTGACGTGATCATGCGCGGGTACTGTACTATCACGACGATCGACCACTTGCACTCCCGTGTTGCCGTTGTCAGCAGAAATTTGGGCCTGGGTGTACGGGCCTGCAACCATGCGATTTACAGCCGTCTTCGTAGTCCAGACTCCAGAGCTGGTTTCGGACAAGCCCATGGGCAACAAACAGCCCAATACGTTTTTTTTGCAGGGACACACCCGAAACTAGGGGGGGGGGGGGGGGGGGGGGTTCATCTCTCGTTGCCACAAACTTTTCTTTTCCATCCAAGAGGAGGAATGACCACAATTTGTTTTTCAAATAGGCTAAAGACCATATATTAAAGTCAGCCAGCCCTTATAGGACCATCTTAAAAGTAATTACATATAGGTCCCTAGATACTTAGTGCACTCACTCAATGTTGCATCTGGACCTCCGGACTACGTCGGAGCCAGAAAAACATTGTTTACGCGGCAGCTGGGAAGTCGCCGATCGGAGCCGGGAGACGCCAGTGACAGTAATCTGACAAATATGTGACAAAGAGGTTGTCGTATCGAAGAAAAAATGACGAAAACGGTTGTACAACCATCCCACATTCGGTCACATGGATTGTCCAGACCGCGATGAAGCCGAACCTTGCCGGTTGGAGAAGAAATCATCTGTCCGACACACGAAAACCACCTGCAATACGCGAAGACAAAACCGGATCAACCACTCCCGAAAAGAAGCAACTAGACGATTCCCCACACTCGTCAAAGCCACCGAGGAAGAGACCGCAAGTGACAAACTAGACCAAGAGTTTGGGTAACTTTATTTTTATTCTGCACATCACATGCCGTCATCGCCACCATAGCGCCACCTACGGGAAGCCAAAACCACAACACATATCCAAGGTCTCATCCTCCTCCTCCCGCCACCAAACAGGCGAAGGAGGGGAGGACCCGTGGCTTTGAGGTCTAGGATTGGCTGGGTCGTGGCTACTTTTTTGAACCCAGTGGAGGAGCAGCTCCACGGTTTTTAAATAGAGGAGTGAGACACCAGGAATTCGCCTAGACTGGGAATCGAACCTTGGTGGGCTGGCTGCACCACCACAGCCTTAACCACCCGGCTACCACCCGACTACTTATTTTTTTCCAGAAGAGAGGTAACTAACAGATGAAGGCAACGAATGGAAGCAAAGCGGGATATGCTTCAACCTGTGGCAACTTGAAGTTAGGGCAAAAGGTCACACTGCTTCCGTTTTGTCACGCCATTGCACAGACTGACGATCTTCCGCATGCATGCAGTCCCACCAGAAGGCAGATAACCAGTCCCTCTCACAGGCCAGCTCAGGTTTGCGGGTACTGCTAAAAATTAAGGCCATCCTAGTTCAAAATGCATGCATGTACTATTGCCTGAGTAGGTTCCATGTCATCAATCAGAAAAGCCGGAGGCTTATTTGATTTGGTTTCTGTAGCGCACTGTTAATACTTGTACAGTACGCAATTTCAAAGTGGAGACTAGCCAGCGCCCCATAGCCTCATATGTCAAGACTTCTTTGTTGCCGTGTTTGCGTGAAGATGTTGAGTTTTTCCTTCTTTTCCTACCACTATTGTCGCTTTCACTTCTTGTCCTCCTTCTTGTCATCTTTCTTCTCTGCCGGCTTCTTCTCGTCCTTCTTGGCATCCTTCTTCTCCTCGCCTTTCTTCTCCGCCGGCTTCTTCTCCTCCTTGGCGGGACCAACCGAGACGATGTCGATCTTGCCGAGCTTCTTCAGCTTCTTGGCGATGGCCACGGTGTCCATGTCGCCGATGATGGTCATCTTGTTGTCCTTGAGGTCCGCGGCTATCGAGTCGATACCTACAACCACGAGTAGGAAGAAAAAACACGCTCAATTATTGATTGATTGGATCTGAACTATGCTTAGAATGGTATACAAGACTCGATCTGCCCAGTTTATGACATGACTTATGCAGACTTTCTTCTGCTTGTGAAACATTTCTAAGTTTTTGAGCCGAGCAGGGGCTGTACCTGTACCTGGGAGTTCGTTGTGTACTTCACAAGAGCCAAATCAACAAGTAACTGAGCGATTTATGCACGGAGTGGGATGGTTGCGCTTACCGTAGATGTCAGCGACGGCCTCCATGGCCTTCTGCTTGGTCTTGTCGTCGGTCATGGTGGGAACCCTCAGCACCACCTTGATCTGCAACGCAACCAACTAGTGAACAAACACTTCCTCGAGATTTCCTTTCGGCTGAGTTCTCCCAAAGACGCTTAGATTTCACCGACGACGACAGAGACGACGCGGCGACGCCGTCGATGGATACATGTAAAAACAAACTGAAGGAGAAATCACCGTCAGAATCGCACGCGTACATACCTGGGCCATCTGAATGAAGTCTTGAATGGATGAAGCCGGCTAAGAAGAATCAGGGAGACGGAAACCTTTTCCTAAACAGGAACACGGGGACAATGGAAACTTGTGAAGAGTATTTTGACAAGATGAGGCACTTATATATAGAGGCTGAGGTGAAGACGAACTGTCCACTTCATCTGACGCTCTGAATCTGGTTAGCATCATAGCAGGATGCCAAAACCCAAAACCGCCTAGGTGTTTCTACACGGAGACCGTACGTCCAGTCTGGAATCATTCGAGTTACAGGAGCACGGGCACATGTTTTGTTTTGTTTTTCGTCGCAATCGTACATAATCAGCTTATAATAATTAATCATCTCTTGACATTACGGTATGTGACAAACACGTCGGAATCGGAGAATTTCCTTTTTTTTTAGAAAAGGGGGTGCGGATCACCGGCCTCTGCGTCAAAATGATGCACATAGCCGCAATCGGAGAATTTGCTAGCGTCATCTTGCTCGTCGTCGTGTTACCCGGCCTAGGTCAACATCGGCGGCTCGCTGATCACATCAGACGTTGATCTAGTGCCAAAATGACTAACCCTACGAGGTAGCGTGGGTTCATTTTCCATGGAAGGGAATACAAATCAGGGGAGTCTAATATCAGGTACGTATATTCTCTGTTTTTTTTGTCTGAACACACCCTGTTGCTTATGCGGGGCTGTGTGACTGTGTCTCTCTTACTTTTGATGCTCTGTTCAATAGCATGGTTTTCTCCTCTTTTTCCGAAATGGGGAGCTCCTCTGCATCGATTGATGCGTGCAGCCTTTGTTACTTTATTAAGGTTCAATAAAGACTTTTTCGAAATGGTTGTCTCATTATTAGTGGTAAGATAAGAATTCAGTCTCAGCCGTCTACCGATCAAGTTGGTATGGGAACTTATTTGACGAGTTCAAATAGTAGGCGCCGCGGTATATTTACTTTTTTATAATTACACAATGTTTCACGTGTAAACATAAAATGCACATAAGTATTTAAAAGTTTAAATATGTTTGTAAGAATTAGGTTTGAAAGACATCACTGGTGCGAGGTATATAATGGTCATCAAGTAACCTGCTCAAATTTGGTCCAGTGAGGTCAAGTGATAAGAACTTTCTTATAGACTATATTCCGCATGGTTGTTACTAATTACTCAGGTCTCTTTCGCTTGTTCCAATTGTTGGTACAACTCAGCATTAGAAAATACTGGTTTCGGTAGGACACGCCAACGGTCATGATTGTCTGCCCTTGCGCCTTCTTGGTCGTCATGGCAAAGCTTAGCCCGATCAGGAATTTATTTCCCCTAAATCTGAACATGAGCATGTCATCATACAAGGGACAAAGAGGTACCCGAGAAAAACCATCCTCTAGCCAGCATGCTATCCCACCATGATCTGCATGTGGATGGTGTTCCTCTGAACCCACGTACCACAAGCCTTGTGTCTTTACACGATCCGTTAGCATGGTCAATGTTTCTCACCAGTATATCGAGGCAATATTTTTCTTCTATTTTAGTGCGGTTGTGTTTTTGTCAATTAATTTTATAAAACATTTATATCGAAATCAATATATTCATTATGTTGTAATAATTTGTTCGACGACGCGTCTATGTCTTAGTCTTAACTAGTTTGAGAAAATATATTTCTTTCATATACATTTTAAATAATAATGGGCATGCTGCAATATTTTTTCAATTAAGTGCAAAATAAAGTATATCCGTTATCAAAGTTCAAAAGCCAGTTGAATCTTGCTTGGATCAATTCCTTTTCGGCACCAAAATAGTGATAAGAATTATCGTTTGACTAAGAATTGGAAAAATAAATGCTTGTATCAAAAAATCTTGAGGCAATTTCATTGACGAAATCATGAAGTTGCATAGTTGAGCCAGAAACAAGTTGTATAGTTTATGGAAATTCACCAGATCTTAGAGGCACAAACTTTTGAGTTTTGACACATGATACTACATAGTATTCATCCTGTCTCTTTTTAATATATGGTACGCCATAGTTTTTTGTTTCGGAAATAAGACTCCTTGGTTCTGCCTGTCTCTTTTTTCTTTAACATACGGCTGTCATTACATACAATAACTATTTACAACCCAGCCGATACAGCACATATTATGAATACAACAGAGTAGAAACTACTGGTGCCTAACTGCACTGGCAAAAGATAAGCTGATGAAAGAGCTGACAGCCTCACACTCACACCCATGCTTAGGATCGTTAGAACAGGAAAAACAGATCAACACCTTTTTTTTTTTTGCTTTGATGGAGTGCTGGAGGCCAGCCTGCTAGGACCACCCAATCTTTAGCGGCCCAGTTAGTAACCCAGCAGGGCGGGAAATTACAAACACAAATATCCGCAGCCCAACTTGGCCTTCACCTTCCGTCCTTCCCACGCTTCTTCAAATTTCTGTTAATGCCCGGCAGCACAACCACTCCGCAGAGTATATTCGGTAGATGTTCGTCGAATTCATATATGGTATGAGAATGATGAGGTCAAGGAGTAGGGGACCCGGGTTAAAGTAGCAGCAGGCTGCTGCTGGAGCTTGTGGATGTCCTTGACGATGTCGAACACTGCTTCCGGCTGCGCTAGCTTCAGCGCGTCGCGGGAGTATCTCTTGAGCTCGGCGGTTTCTGTGGTGAACCATCGAGCTACCTGTCTTGCAGCTTCCCCTGGGTCCTTGGAGAACACACCGGCGCCGTTGTCAACGACGTAAGGCACGTTCCCGACTTCCTGAAGAATCAAAGGAAGGGCAGATATTCAGTTTCGTTTTCCGTACATTCAGCAATTCACAGTTGGAGAAAGTGGGGAGTATTTGGGGGGTATTCGCTAGCTAGTCAGTGACAATAGCAAGAAGCAGTCGCCCTCAGATGACCTACCTAGTAGCGAAGTAATCAACACTAATATTTTTTTTTGAGATTATCAACACTAATAATTGGTTGAGCTAGTTAGGATAATCATCTTTTAATTAATTTTGGGGGGGGGGGGGGGGGGGGTCTTTTATAAGGGGATAATTCCAGATAATGGCGTAAGCATATATAGACCTGTCCAGGGATGAAGTCATTGAGAATAATTGGAAGTCCTCTCATCAAGGCCTCTGCAATTGTACCAGGACCAGCCTGTATAAAGGCCACAAATTGAAATCCGTCATTCCAATTCCAGTTCAAGTAATCAACGGTCAAAAGAAATAGTTTTATTTTATTTTGTTTTATTTTGTTACAAAAAAAGAAATGCTTTTCTGGCAGACCTTAGTGATGATGCAATCGCAAGCGCCCATCCACTTCTCCATCTGCTTTTCGAAGCCCCTGATCTGAAGACAAGACACTCATAAGGTCAGTTAGACAGCATCCATCTGAGATGCGCATCTCACTAGGCATTATCCTCTCTAGATTCGGCATATGCAAAAATGGTACCTTCACAGGGACCTTCCATGTCCGGCACTGTAGGGTGGACCGTAGCGCCTGGTTCCTGCCGCATATGACCACGATCTGCCCGACCGGCCGGCGTCTCCGGTGATCGTAAAGCTCTTCGCCGAGGGCCCTGGCTGTCTCCTCCACTGGACCCATCCCCTCGCCACCTCCCATCAGCAAAACGGCAGGTAGTTCAGGGTGCATGTCAAGTTCTTCCCTCAGCTCGTCCTGTCAACCAAGCAGAGTTCAGCTAATGGTCCAGGCAATGCAAAGCTCAAGATGCGATCGACCTTGTGGAGCACGGCGCGGCAGAAGGATGGCCTGATGGGCAGCCCGTAGACACGTATCTGGGATGGCTCCAGCCCTCGGATGAGTGCCCTCTTGGCCACCTCCGTCGAGGGGCAGTAGCACCTTGTCACGCCGTGGTGGAACCATGTCGGGTGGCAGGTGTTCAGGTCGGTGATGACGGTGAAGAACGGGACCTTGGGCTGCAGGCTCTGCCACTTGAGCACCCACAGTGGGATGTGCTGCATGAGCGGGTGCACGCTGATGATCACGTCCGGCTTGTACTTCATGATCCCGGCCACCACCTCACTGAAATCCAAACATTTGCCTTTAATTCCTGTCGTCACACTAGCAGCAAGCACGCACAATATGGTCCTCGTGCATTGTCGCCGTCGAAAATGGGTGTGCTGGATTGGCTTGGAGTACGTACTTGGCGTAGAAGTAGGCGAGGGCGGCGAGGTACATGCCGTGAACCCAGCGAGGGGAGGTGCCATGGAAGGCCACCTTCCATAGCCGGACATGGCGGATCATGAACCTGTACGACCGCTCCATGTCGTTCAGCGGCCAGCCGCCGTACTCTTTCCCCAAATCCCTGACGAACACCTTCGCTAACCAAGAAAATCAGATTTTCTTTGCAGACCATCATTAAAATCACGAAACACGGGCCGCGCGGGAGAGTGTCGGACCTGGTAGGCGTCGCCGTGCTCGAGACGGAAGGCGTCGCGGAGAGCCTCGGCGGAGGCGCGGTGGCCGCCGCCGGTGTCGCTCATCAGGATGAGCACGTTCCTCGCCTTTCTGCTGGCTTCAGAGGCGGGGAGGGATACGCTCCCAGTGGCCTCGGAGAGCGCGACGCCGAGGCCGTCACTCGGAATCCCGTCGTAGAAGGCGCAGCGGAGGCCGAGCACAGCATCGCGTACAGAGCGCCGGTGACTAACGACCGAGATCACCATGGCGTATTTGCTCCTCGTGTATGGCGCTGGAAAGCTTTGGGCTTTGCCGTAGAGAGAGAGAGAGAGCGGGACGGCGGGACTGATTGGGAATGCGCGGCGAGAAGGTGGCGAGGCCGCGGCATCTTGTGGATTTATTTCACGCGCACGGCATATCCGCTTCTCGATACCACTCCGTCACAGTGCGGATTTATCTCAAGTTTCACGAATGTGTAAGTGTGTGCGTGTAAAAGAGATGAGCTTCCCCTACGACAAGGATTTTTTTCGAATCGATCTGGCCCCTCTCTCTCTATCGCACTAATTCAATAACTTGTCCCACGTACAACTACTAGGAAGTCTCCTCGCGCGGAGTTGATTTATCCTCCCTCCGTTCCTTTTACAAGGTGCATTGGTTTTTTTGAAAAATCAAATGGGATGCACTTTGACCAAAATTTTAGAAAAAAATTAGCATTTAATTAATATCATTATTTTCATCATGCAATGTATTTTAATATTTTGTTTTCTCAATATTTCAAACATTGATAGTTTTGTTTCTAAAATCTTGGGCAAAGATAGTCAAGTTTGACTTTTAAACTAAAACACTTTTAGAATAAAAAACTGAGGGAGTACCTTGTTTTCGATATATTTATCTTCGACTTATACTAATTCATTTTACAGCAAAACTTGTTCAATAACTTGTGTACCAAACTATATCTACTAAATCTTAAATTTCTCTAGACTTGTGTGAGCACTGAGCAGGATGACTTATTCACATGCTATAACATTTGTTTGAAGTAGCTTATGGTGTTTGCAAAGAGGTTAGATATTTTAGTGAATGGTGGTCAATCCATGGTTAATTGCTAGCCTAAAATAGATTACGATGTTTCAAAAAATGGTTCGTTGTTTTTACAGAGCGATGATCGATCCATAATCCAATTGTGCCTTTTGTATAGATCGTAAATTCATTAACAAAGTATCATAGATCTATTATCAGGGTATTGTACAAGAATGTGCACATTTGTAAAAACATTACACATAAATAACTAATATATCTGCACGTAGCAATAGAGTGCAACCCCAACATGAATACTACCAAAATATTCGATTACCATCTAAAATGACAAAATGATTTTACAACATGTGCATCTTTTTTTGGAAATAATAACGTGTGGTTTCCATTTCTGTACTAGAGTAGTCTCATGAAATTCTTGTTTTTTTAGAGAGTATGCCAACGGCATACCTTATCTTTTGGGTGGCTGATGACACTTGCACGACGGCACAATGTCTCGTTGCATGGGACAAAGTTTATGTCTCTAAGAAAGCAGAAAGTTTGGGTGTTAAAACCTTAGAATTGCACAATGTGTGTTTTCGATGAAGTTTGCAAAAGAAAATCACTCTACAAACCTACCTTGGAGAGACCGGCTCCTCCATCACTCCCCTTTCCACTACACCAAGCCCCAAACACCTTCTACCTAGCCATTATTATCAAGAAGGTGTGAAGTTGAAAATATTTGGGACTCGCGCAATGCTCACCCTATAGGCAGAATATTTTTGTTAACAACTTTTACCTAGCAGCAACGTGAGACAAATCATGTGCATGCACCTGCGAGGTATAACGACCACGTACTTGATTGATCGACCTGAGCAGTAACCTGAAAGTCCACGTATGGGTGTCTGTGTGGATGCGAAGCGATTCATTCCTCGTGTCACTAACTGAAAATTTTGCAATGCTATAGTGAAATTATTGCCATTTTATCCGACTATTTTGGAATGGTTAAATGAAGACAATTATGTCAGAAGAATCGAAACAAAGTACCTAATGGGATTTCTTAGTTATAACGAGCAGACATGCATGTCGTCATGTCGAAGCAATTCTTGGTATCTTGCCACGCGATTGGCCTCCGTACCGTCCGAGCGGCTAGTCGGTCACACATATGCTCAGATGGAAAGTGATGAGGTGACACTCGATGCATCACACGGTGAACCCTGCCACGCTAAGCTCGTCAATCGTGATCAGTACCTTTGCCAAAGAAACAAAATAGTGTTTTACTAGATGACCTTGAGCACCCATGTTGTAATATTTTGTTTATCGACGCGTCTTTGTCCTAGTCTTAACTAATTCTTAGAAGATTATATCCATTCATGTAGATTTTAAATAAAATTTGCATGTTGTTGCAATAATATTTTCAACTAAGTGAAAAAGAAAGTATATCCGTTCTCAAAGTTCAAAAACCTACGGAAGCTTTCTTGGGTTTCCGCTTTTCGGCTCTGAAAGAGTGATAAAAATTGTAGTATAAGTTAGAATTGACAAAATTGTTTTTATGTCAAAGAAATTTGAGACAATTTCATCGACGGAATCATAAAGTTGTTACGTAGAGCCAAAGTCAACTTGTACGGTTTATTGAAATTCACCTGATCTTACATGCACAAAACTTTGACACATGATACTGCATAGTATCCATCATTTCCCTAGCATTGTCAAGAAATCGGACAACAACAATAAATATCTTGGCAATAGCTTTCATAAGGGTTGAAATTCTTCGATTTACAATAAAGCTGGCACAGACTTCTTGCGGGTGGCAATGGTTTTGGGGGAGCACATGCGGGAAAAGGTCTACAGACATCGTCCACCATATCATTTGTACCTACCCACAATGAAGTATAACATCCCTGTTTGTATTAGCATATGTAGTATAAACTGCATGAGTTTATTCAAGATTGTCTAAAGAACCGAGGTGTGTGTATATCATGTAAAATAGAACTGATAAAAAAAATGATTGTACCTTTGTTTCTCCCGGTTGCATGGCACGATAATAAAGTGGTAGAAATCATCAGAAGAACGACCAAGCATAGAACACTTGTTTTGTTCTTGATAAGTTCCATGAGGAGAGATTTATTATTTCCTTTTCCTCATATAACTCTATATTCTTTATGCTTGGTATTTCTCAACCTACGACCTTACGGTGGTTATATATGGAGGCACAATCAAATCTTGACGAATCTTTCCTATGTATCATACAAATAAGTTTATTGTTGAATACATTTATTTGGTATATATAAATTTAATTATTGTCATCAAAGAATATCCTTAAGACGTCTTGAAGCATATCTTTAGGAATTGCTTGTTATTAATTGGACCTGGTCAGCATATCTTCAGAGGATACACAATAATTTCACTCCTTAGAGGAAACAAACTGAAATATATAGTTTATAGAAAACATTGTGTGATCTACATTGTTATATGTTGTAGCTCGTACTTTTAACCATTTCAACGTAATTTCCACAATCACATCAAATTTGCATCAAGAAATAGGGGTCCGTGTAGACATTTAATTGGGTTGTTGTGATTTCCTAGTGAGAAAGTTCTAGACTTCACTTCATGTTGATAATATAACTTCATGAACGATTCAAAAAAAATGTTTTAAAAAGGTACGGCATGTAAACTTAATTGACTTGAGAAGGTTCTTCCAACTATGAAACGGCATTCTTCGGTTGCAAACAAATCACAGTTGAGTTGATTGCTGAAGATCTAAGTGCGTGGGAGACACCAAAACACATAAGTGTATTTGCTACCCGAAGTTGGCTATACAAGTTCAGCATATAGACAATTTTTTTAATTTTTGGTTCCTCTTGAGACTACCAAAAAACTTCGCTCGGGCAATCATTGAAGTCATAAAGTAGATATTCCTTTTCCACTTCAAGAAAAAATGTTCACAGTTTGTGGAGCCTTGGTCGTGGTTGTGAAACCAGACCAAAGTCAAGACTTCTTGTGTCACTTACTCTCTCCAGAGTGTAATCCAAACTCTTGACTAGCCACAGTGTGCATCCTGGGTGGGGGCAATGGAAGGTTTGAGGGCGTGCCTTCGCAACGACGTCTGCACTTTCCTCCGTCTCATCATCCCGCGGGAGGCCATGGGTTCTCTAACTGGCAGAGGGAAGGGAACCATCCAGGACCCGCACCATTTCTGGGCCACCGTGAGGGACAACAATATATCCGCAATTTCACGGTTCAGCTCATGGACATCCTGTGGATGGCACCTCCCGGTGTCCTTTACAGAACTTTTTCGGGAATGTTAGAGCACCTGATTTTAGATTTGGTTAACAACTTTGCGTTGGGACGAGAGGATGTGAGGGTGTGGCTAGACTTAATAAGTTCGGTCTCTTGACGCTTATTCCTAATGTTTTAGGGGCGGACAATGCTAGAAAATATAGGCCAATAGCACTTACTAAACGTTATCTTTAAATTGATCGCCAAAGCTTAAGCGTATGCAAGTATCTCTCCGGACGTCGCGCATGAACCCCTGTTCTTTTGAAGTAAATTCTAGTGGGGAGCCAAAGAAAGAATCATTGATTTGACGACCGCCCTTTGGGTAGAGATGAATGTAATTAAGTTTTACCGTGATTATTGGCTTTGGCTTCAAATGCTAATTCCAGTTAATTATTTGTGTACTCCATCCGTTTGGTTTATAAGTCTCCTCGAATTTTGAGCCAAACATTGTCCATGATTTTAAGAAAATAGAATATAAGTTATATGAAACACAAAACGTATTGTTAGACTATATTCGAAAGGAAGTTTCCAGTGTATATGGTTTGTGGCATATAGCTCGTACATAATTTATATAAATATGGTTAAAGTTTGACTCAAAACTCTAGGGATTTGTACACCCAAACAGAGGGAGTGTAGAACGTATCACACACTCCAAGTTTCATTGCGTCGTATATTGGTCTTAATCTTGTTAACAACTTTTACCTGGCAGGTTAAATTCGTTCATATATATTTCGAACAATATTTGGCATGTTACAACCATGAGTTAGTTTCGAGATCTTGTGGTTTTCACCTCTAGCCTACCCCAACTTGCTTAGGAATGAAAGACTTTATTGGTATTGTTGTTATTGGCATGTTACAGTAATTTTTTCAACTAAGTGCAAAAGAAAGTATATATGTTCTCAAAGTTCATAAACCTATAGAAACTTGTTTGGATCTACGTTTTTCGGCCCCGGAAGAGTGATAAGAAATTATCATATGATCACTGAGAATTGACGAAACTGTTTTATGCCAAAGAAACTTGAGGCAATTTCATCCACAAAATCATGAACTCGCATTGTCGAGCCAGAGACAACATGTATAGTTTATTGAAATTCACTTGATCTTACATGCACAAAACTTTTGAAACATGATAATACATAGTATCCATCATTTTCCTGGCATTTTCAAAAAGAGCAACAACAATAAATATCTTCGCAATAGCCACTATTAGGGTCAAAATTCTTCATTTGACAATAAATCTTGCACAGACTAGTTGCGGGTGGCGTTGGTTTTGGGGGATCACATGCGGCAAAAGGTCTACAAACATCGTCAATATTATCATCGGTACCTACACACAATGAAGTATAGCATCCCCGTTAGTATAGTATATGTAGTATAAAATGCATGAGTTACTCGAGACTGTCTGAATAACCAAGGTGTGTGTGTATATTGTGTAAAATGGAACTAGTATAAAAAAATGATTGCACCTTTGTTTCTCCTAGTCGGATCACATGACAATAAAGTTATATGAAACACAAAACATATTGTTAGACTGTATTCAAAAGGAAGTTTCGAGTGTATATGGTTTGTGGCATATAGCTCGTACATAATTAGTAGAAATATGGTTAAAGTTTGACTCAAAACTCTAGGGATTTGTACACCCAAACAGAGGGAGTGTAGAACGTATCACACACTCCAAGTCTCATTGCGTCGTATATTGGTCTTAATCTTGTTAACAACTTTTACCTGGCAGGTTAAATTTGTTCATATATATTTGAACAATATTTGGCATGTTACAACCATGAGTTAGTTTCAACATCTTGTGGGTTTCACCTCTAGCCTACCCCAACTTGCTTAGGAATGAAAGACTTTGTTGTTATTGTTGTTGTTGTTGGCATGTTATAGTAATTTTTTAAACTAAGTGCAAAAGAAAGTATATATGTTCTCAACGTTCAGAAACCTATAGAAACTTGTTTGGATCTACACTTTTCGGCCCCGGAAGAGTGATAAGAAATTATCATATGATCACTGAGAATTGACGAAACTGTTTTATGCCAAAGAAACTTGAGGCAATTTCATCGGCGAAATCATGAACCTGTATAGTCGAGCCAGAGACAACATGTATAGTTTATTGAAATTCACTTGATCTTACATGCACAAAACTTTTGAAACATGATAATATATAGTATCCATCATTTCCTGGCATTTTCAAAAAGAGCAACAACAATAAATATCTTCGCAATAGCCACTATTAGGGTCAAAATTCTTCATTTGACAATAAATCTTGCACAGACTAGTTGCGGGTGGCGTTGGTTTTGGGGGATCACATGCGGCAAAAGGTCTACAAACATCATCAATATTATCATCGGTACCTACACACAATGAAGTATAGCGTCCCCGTTAGTATAGTATATGTAGTATAAAATGCATGAGTTACTCGAGACTATATGAATAACCAAGGTGCGTGTGTATATTGTGTGAAATTGAACTAGTATAAAAAAATGATTGCACCTTTGTTTCTCCAGTTGCATCACATGACAATAAAGTGGTCGACGTCATCAGAAGAACGGCCAAGAATAGAACACTTGTGTTTTTCTTGATAAGTTCCATGAGGAGAGGTTTCCTATTACCTCTTTCGCATATAGCTCTATATTCTTCCTGCTTGATATTTCTCCTACGACCTTACTGTGATATATTTATAGAGGCATGGTCAAATCTTTAAGGATCTTTCCTGTATAAGAAAATATTAGAGGATCCGTTCTTGCTATTATATTATTTTTCATGTTAATGTTTTCATTCTTCGTTTTTATGTAATTAGGTGATGTCGACGGATATTATTATAATATTTTGAGATATATCAGAAAATTAATTTTGCGGACTTCATGTATAAAGGAATATTTTGTATACAATGTGCTCTTAATTGGCTCCCAGATTTCTTTATTTGAAATATTAGTTCTGTGGAATACCATATCTCTTATTAAATTGGGTATCGTACATATAAGATTATTATTGAATGCATGTATTTGGTATATATAAATTTAATCACTCTCATTAAAGAATATCCTTACAACATCTTGAAACATATCTTTAGGATTTGCTTGTAATTAAACTAGACATGGTCAACATATCTTCGGAGAATAATACACAATAATTTCACTCCTTAGAGAAAACAAATTGAAATACTCCCTCTATTCCGGTTTATAGGATGTATTCCCAAAACCAGATTTTACCAAGAATAAGCAACAATTAGCATTAATTAAGAGGAGTTAATGTTGGGTTTTGGCCTTTCCCAAGAACAATATGAAAACCGATTGGGTTTGGCCTTTCCCTAATTAATGTTGGCATTAAATATGAGAGTGCTAATTGGGTGAAACATTGGAGAGATAGATTTTGCATGCCCAATCCTCATTCACCTAGGTCCCAGAGATTTGTCAAATGCATCCTATAAACCGGAATGGAGGGAGTAGATAGTTTATAGCACGATCTACATCGATATATATTATATCTCTTAGTTGTAACCGTTTCGATGCAATTTTCACTATCACATCGAATTTGCATCCAGAAATAGAAATCTACGTAACTGTTTTATTGGGTTGTTGTGGTTTCCTGTTGAGAAAACTGTGGGCTTAGCTTCATGAAAGATTCAAACAGAAATGTTAAAAAAAAGTATGGCGTGTAAACTTAATTGACTTGAGCAGGTTCCTCCAACCGTGAAACGAATCAAATGACATTCTTCGGTAGCAAACGAATCACAATTAAGTTGATTCCTGAAGAGCTAGGCGCCCGGGTTACGCCATCTCACGAAAATTGTTTTCCTATCAGAAGCTGGGCACACAAGTTCATCACGTAGACAATAGTTAGTTTCTTGGTTCGTCTACTTCAGGCAACACCAAAAAATTCCCCTCGGGCAATGGTTGAAGTCATAGGGTAGAGGAATTCTCCACCTTTCCCCTTTATCTCCTTTGACACCTCCGCGACAGAAGACAGCGTGATGATCCAGAAATCGCCCAGAAACAAAAACATATAATGCACACATATCAAAAACAGTGGTGGGTTCGTGGATGAATCCGCATAACTACACCTCACATCATGCCACACCGTGCATACCTATGTGTTCTTCGGTCGGTTGTCATCTTCGACCACCACAAATCAAACAGTGGTGGGTCACAAATGTCTCTCTTCCGGCGCCAGAGCTCTGTTCTTCGGCCGGTTGTCATCTTCGACCACCACAAATCATCCTTGTGCTGCCCGGGTGTGGCACTGCCTGCTGCCTATGTCAGCACGTTGTCCAAAGTGTACCCAACCCTGGCCAAATCCAACCCCTATCTTGCTTCGTTCGTCTACTACGATCACCTGTTGTTTTTGGGTTTGCGCCGCCTCAAGAGAGACAACAAGTTGGGCGAGAGAGAGAAAAATTATTGCTAGTTAACATGCCGTGATATTTGCGCCGCCTCAAGAGATAGTACATGACTAGAGATTCCACCAGGAACCACTCGGTCCGGCAATTACGAGGTATTGTATGGTTCGTTCCACTCTCTAAGCAAACCAGGAGCGGTTCTACCACCCTCTAGCCTAGACGGTCGTCCGGGCTTATAATACTGACGACGTGGCACCTTGCTTTACATGATTTTGTATAGCAATTTATCTGAAGAAATAGCGTCCTACTCACGGTTGTCCAAGCTTCTAAAGGGTTTTGACGCTAAGCTACTAACAAAATTCCGCCCAAATGAAGGAATCAAGCTAAACATTATAATTTACAGCACTATTTTCGATTAAAAGATTATTTTATCCTCTTGAAAAATGCAATCCACGGTTTTGTAGTATGACCCAAATCTCAACTTTTTTTTGAGGGAAAACCATGGCACTTTATTGAACAAGAATATTGTTTGGGATACAAAGGCTCTAATGTAGTATGACCCAAATCTCAACTTTTTTTTGAGGGAAAACCATGGCACTTTATTGAACAAGAATATTTTTTTTGATTTTGTTTTGGTTGCTCACCACATATGCCATGTGGTTTATTGAACAAGAATATTGTAGTCAGACCTGACGTCCAAATCTCAACTTTTGTTTTGAGGGGTGTCCAAATCTTAGGGGCTGCCATGTGGGCCATATCATTGTCTTTTTTTTTTGTTTTTTTGATGGCGGGCCATATCATTGTCTGATATAACTCGGCCATGCCCATGCGAAGCCAGCTCCGAAAGCCCAATGTCGTTTGGGCCCAAACTAAGCTTAAACTGCCAAAAAACCAAAAACCCTACTCTGCTCCACCCACTCCTCCTCCATGGCCGCCGGCGACCGCCACCTGCGGCTGGGCTCCTACCTCGGCGACGTCTCCGCGCTCTCCTTCCTCCCCTCCTCGCCGCGCCCCCTCCTCCTCGCCGGTACCTCCCCTCCCTTCCATCACTCTCCCCCGCTCTGCACTGCATACATCTCCCCGCTCGCGCTCACCTACGCCGCGCGTTCATACAGGGACCGGGTCGGAGCTGCTCGTCTACGATGTGGACGCCGCCAGGCTCGTCGCCTCCTTCCAGGTGTTCGACGGCGTGCGCGTCCACGGCATCCAGCCCCGCGGCTGGACCCCCAATCGCTCCAGCGTTTCGTCCCCCGCCGACGGGCTCACCGTTGCCGTGTTCGGGGAGAGGAGGGTGAAGCTCCTAAGGCTCCGCGTGGACGCGGATGATGACGGCGGAGTGGTCAGCGTGAGGTTGGAGCTGGAGCAGAGGCTACCCGGGTTCGATCACTGGGTGCTCGACGTTTGCTTCCTGGAGGTATAAACACACGCTCGGTCGAGCTGCCTGGTCCTTGCATTCACGCTTGGTGGGAAGCTTCGTTTTCGTCTGAACTATCATGCTTGTTCTTCCCGTCTGTGGGGTGCAGGTGGATGGGCTGCTTGCGATCGGTTTGGGTGACAATTCGGTGGCATTGTGGGATTTGACACAGCGTGTGTTTGTTACCCGAGTGAATTCTCCAGGTTTGATGAGCATCGTGCCGTTCCCTTGCCCCAAAATTCCAAATTATCTCATCCGCGCTGAAATTTGTGTTGATGCTTAACTTCTGGTGTCCTTGTTTGATGCAGAGAAGTGCCTTTTGTATTCAATGAGAATGTGGGGGACTCTGTTGAATCCCTCCTCGTGGCATCTGGGACCATTTTAAACGAGGTGAGCCTTCCAGGCTCTTGACCTCTAGTACAACGAAAATTTGAGACAGAGTATGTGTAAGCATTATTTGTATTCCATCGTATCTGTTTCTCAGATTCTTGTTTGGAGATTGGTACCCGAAGCCTGAGTTCCAACTTATTATGCTCGGACGAGGTGGACGCTCCTGGTGTAGAGAACCGTGGAAATGTACATTTTCGTGATAAGAAATACATGGCAGTTCATATTGGAAGGCTCAAGGAACATGAAGGTTCAATATTTCGAATAGCTTGGTCCGCCGATGGATCGAAGTTCATGTCTGTCTCCGATGATCGCAGGTTTGGATCATTCTGGGGTTCCCTTATCTGCATTATCGGTGTCATATTTCCTTTACTGAAGTATCTTGCTTCTGGAACTTTATTGCTTCATATGCCCGTCGTTTGTACTATTGGTCTCATGTGCTTCGCTCCATTGTTCTGGCAGCGCTCGCATGTGGATGCTAAGTTGCCAGCTACAGAACTTTACGAATCAAGCAGCCACTGATAATGTGGACATTATACCAAAACTGACACTTTTTGGACACAGTGCTAGAATTTGGGATTGTTGCATATCTGATTCTGTATGTTTTCCTTTTACTCAGAACTCTATTGTTGACACATATCATATTTTTCCGCGATAAAAGTATAAAGTAATTATCTAGCTTACTGTTTTCAACTGAACTTGCCTTTTAGATAGTTATAACTGCCGGTGAGGATTGTACTTGCTGCATTTGGGGCATGGATGGAAAGCTAATCAAAACGTTCAAAGAACACATGTAAGTTGGGCAGATCCACTTAGTTAAAGTGTAAGTCGAGCAGATTAAATATGTTTTGACTTGCAAGAAGTGCTTCCCTTGTAAAACTTAATTTGATGTACTGCCTCTACTGCTGTAGTGGCCGAGGATTATGGCGATGTTTATATGATCCAAGCTCTTTAGTTCTGATCACTGCTGGATTTGATTCAGCAATCAAAGTGCACCACCTATGTAACTCCTCTTTTCATGACATAGTGGAAAAAAACGTGGACCAGATGGTCTGGATTCTGAGTTATTTGAAATATCTTCTCCTACAGTGTCAGGACAGTATGGTCCCCTGGATAGGTATGTTGTGCTTCTGTGGTGTATCATAATCGACTAGCTATCTTGTATGATAATCTAGAAGTTATCTCTTATCTTTCATGGTGTGACAGTGTACGATTATTCATTTTGTTTATCACAGCAAAAGCGAATATGTCCGGTGCCTACACTTTGTGCAAGAAAATGTTCTCTATGTTGCCACAAACAATGGATATCTGCATCAGCTGAGTTCTCCGATACAAATGATGTAAGATGGACCAAGGTTATTCAGGTCACTGAGAAAGCACCAATTATATGCGTGGATGTCATGACAGTGTACTCAGATTCCTTGGATAAGGAGGATATTGTTGCCCTTGGAGACGGTCGCGGAAATGTTACTATTGTCCGTTTACCAAGTGACAATCTTGAACCTAAACTAGATTTATCTTTTACCTGGTCAGCTGAAAAGGATAGGCAACTACTAGGACTATATTGGTGCAAGTCACTTGAATGTAGGTTCGTGGATTATTTCTTACTTAATATTTGGTTAGAAGGTAATTATTGGTCTCAACAGTTTCTCTTTTTTTTACCTCGCAGCCACATTTTCACGGCTGATCCTAGAGGCGTTCTTAAGTTATGGAACATAAGGAATGCCCTTTTCTCAAATGCACATGCTATCACTGCAACTCAAGACGTTTCACTTGTAGCAGTGTTTGAATCTCCCTTTGGGGCTCGAATTATGTGTTTAGATGTATCACTTCACGATGAGGTAACTCTTTTAAGCTTGTTGCATTTCTGACTGATATAAAAACTTATGGAAAATTAGCTTTTTAATAATTATGACTAGGAGCACTGATTATTGCGATATAATGCCAATATTTGACGTTTTAGGCCTTTAGCTATCTGAAGAAGAGAATGTTACAGTCATGCTGCCAGTAATAATGTTTGTTATCTGTTATATAGAAGAACCACATGTGCATGTTTTACATGGAACTTAACTCTTATTTTCCATGCAGATCCTTATAGCAGGTGATAAAAAGGGTAACATCGCTGCCTTTCCTTTTCATAAAACATTGGCTGCACATGATAGCAGTGTGGTACAACAGAAGATACCTTTGTGTGACCGTTTTAAAGGAGCTCATGGCATTTCTAGTGTCACAAGTGTTCATATAACTACCTCAACTTCTGATCATGTTGAAATCCACACTGTATGTCCAGATTGTTTCGTTGTTCCTTTTATTGAAGTCATGAGCTTGGCCTGACATACACTCTCTCTGCTGCATTTTATAGACTGGGGGAGACGGCTGTATTTGCTTCTTCAAGTATGGGAGAGATGTGAAAAACATTGAATTTGTTGGAATGAGACAACTGAAAGAATTAGGCACCATTCAATCCATCTACGCTAATCATGCCTCTGATAATCAGTTGGTCGGTACCTATGCAATAGGTTTCACCTCTGCAGACTTCGTCATTTGGGACCTTGGAAATGATGCAAAGGTAACTCATCTGAATAAACCTGTACGTTGGAAGTTTGAATCTGGAAATGGTTGGGCTAATCTGTTAAATTTTGAAAAACAATTGCTCTATAGATGGTTCAAATATCCTGTGGAGGATGGCGGCGCCCTTATTCTTATTATCTTGGGGCAGTCCCCGAGTATCAAAACTGTTTTGCATTCGTAAAGGTTTGTTGCCCTTGCTTTAACAATGTTTTATGAAAGTGTTTTCTTAACTGGTGTTCGATCCAAAGTTTACACATAACATGTGAATTGACTTCCTGGCAGGACCATAGTATCCATGTTCGCAGACACTGGGCACCAGCTCAAGATAAGAAGTTGCTTCCTCAAGTTCTTCATACACAGTTCCATGGAAGAGAGGTGCATTCTCTGTGCTTCATAGATCCAGCAAGCTATTCACATCCTGAGAAGAGCACAGATTTGTGGATTGCGACGGGGTGTGAAGATGGAACCGTGCGACTTACAGGGTAATCGATTTATAATTGATAAACAACAAACAAATTTTAATGGAATACATACATCTTTCTATTCACCAGGTTTTGCAATGTCTACAAAATATGCCTGTTCATTTCAGGTTCTTTTATGAACGATATGATATATTTGTTCATGTTTTACTACAGGTACTCGGCTAGTAATGCTGGAAGATGGTGTTCATCCAAGATGCTGGGGGAGCATGTTGGTGGGTCAGCTGTGAGAGATACGTGCTTCGTCGCAAAGACTTACACATTAATAGATAAATCGTGCAACTCTAGTGGAAGTTCTGACAACATTTTGGTTGAAAATAAGGACACCACTTTCCTATTGATATCTGTTGGATCGAAGCAAGTTCTGACGACTTGGGTTCTGCAACCTAGAATCGCGGAGAACAGACAGAGGTATTCAGATGGTCTAGATTTAGACACCAAGCAAAGCTCGGAGTGCTCAGATAATGATGATTCAGCCGTTACATTTCAGTGGCTATCTACCCACATGCCACCAAAACTTGCCACCAATAGGCTGAAAGCTGGTAATGTAAAACAAAACTTGGAGGAAGGCAAGGAAAGAAATTCCTCTGTGCAACCCAATCTGGCTATTATGGATCAGATGGAAAATGATTGGCGTTACCTTTCTGTTACAGCGTTTCTTTTGAAACATCCAGCTACCAAGTAAGATTTGACACTGCTCTTATGTATTGCTGGCAAATACTCCCTCTGTACCATAATATAAGACATCTTATATTATGGTAGGAGTATATAGGGTCTAGGGTACTCTCTGTTTCAGCTCTTGCAAGAAATGAGGGTAATCGAAACTTTTCGTTTTGTGTCAGGTTGACAGTATGTTTTGCTGTGGTTGCTTGCTCTGATGCAACAGTTGTTGTCCGTGCTCTTCTTCTGCCTTCTCGGTTATGGTAAGCAACATGAAATTGCTGACTGGACTTCCTACCTGTACTACTTCTTTTGGCGGTTTCAGTTACCTGTTCCTTTTCATTGTGTACAGGTTTGATGTTGCCTTGTTGGTTCCACAGGCATCACCTGTTCTCGTGCTACGACACATTGTCGTTACCGCTAGTGCCTGCTCTGAAGGTCAGTCCTACTTTTTTCCTTTTTATTCTGATCATTTTGTTAAGCGTAACGAAATCCACACATTGGCTTTCAGATGATGGTGGAGATAGATACATCATTGTGAGCGGATCTACAGATGGTAGCATTACTTTGTGGGACATAACAGACACCATTCACGGCTTTATGCAACTTGTATCTGAGACTCAGCCACACATGGTTATTGATTGCCAAAAGCGGCCCAAGACAGGAAGAGGGAGTCAAGGTGGTCGTCGTCGGTGGCGATCACTGGCAAACAATTCTGTGAAACAGGGCAGCGAACAGGCCTTGCACCCTAGTGAGAACAATCTGAATACCTCATGTGCAACGGCTGAAAGTTCACGTGAAACTTCCGGAGCAGAAGAAAATGAGGCTATGAACACTGAGAACACGACTTCAAGTACCCAGTCATGTGATATACCTGAAGTGCAGCCAATGCAGACATTCTCTGGTGTTCACCAGTCAGGCGTCAACTGCCTCCATGTTTCAGAGATGAGACTAGCATGCTCTACGACTGGCATGTTGTCTTACTACATCATAAGTGGCGGCGATGATCAGGCGGTCCAGTGTTTTGTTTTTACCCTAGGATCCCTGCCACAGAGCTGCTCAGCGAACACGACAAACCTAAACTCACCTGCCAACGACGCGCTTAAAATACTTTGGCAACACATGGTTCCATCGGCTCACGGTTCAGCAGTTAAAGGTTTGTCTATCATTTGTTTATGTCACTGCTCAGTTCAATATTCAGTCTCACTGTTTCTCAGCTGTTCTTGTAAAGTGATACAAGCATTTACATATTTCTATCTTAGGTATCTGGACGGATGGTATCTGGGCGTTCTCTACTGGCCTTGACCAGAGAATCAGATGCTGGAAGATGGATCCATCCGGGAAATTCACGGAGAATTCCCACGTCATCATCAGCGTGCCTGAGCCAGAAACTCTAGATGTTTTCCATGACAGGTGAGAACTTCAGAGTGTGTGTTTGATATTTATCGAGGGAGTTTGTGTGTGCTAGTTCTCTGTAGTCCCATCTTTTATGCTTTCTCACGGTGGTTGTTGTTTTCTTGCCAGTGGGAGGGGGAAATACCACATCGCCGTCGCAGGAAGAGGGATGCAGATGGTCGAATTCTCACCGCCGGAAGACGACTCGACAAAGATCCCATGAATATAGCCTAGGGAGTGTGTTGTGGATTTCTTTGGCGGGTGAGTCATGCCGGGGTTTGAGATGGTCTGTAATTCTTCTGCGAAGAACTGTAATTCATTCTGTGAGATTAGATGGATTCAGATACAGTCAGTCCGCAACAAGGAATTTATTCTGTTGTAAAATCTTGAGCGCCCAGCCTGCCTGCTAAGGTGTGCATGAATGAAATGAAAGTGATAGAATCCGTCACGCACATGCACATGCTCTGCGTGTCTAAACATGCATGTTGCGAAATCTTCCATCAATTGTGATAACAGAGCCAGTAGCAGTAGGCAAGATATGGTAGAGTGGCCGTGCTCAGAACATGGGCAGTCGAACCTAGCTTAGCTACACTAGTAGTAGTAGTAACTCGACGCTGCCGAACCCTGCACCATAGCGTGGCTGCTGGCAGTGTCACTCTTGCTTGCTAGTTCCGGCTCTCAATCCCCGGCCAAACTCTACCGGCAACATAGATCACAATCTTAATTACCAGCAGCGTCCACCGGTCACCGGTTGGTCGGAGTCGCTGTTTAAACTGAAACCCGACCGAGAGTCCGAGATGGCATGCTGGTTCCCCCTCCCACAAATAGCGAAGCCACCGCCGCACCCAACCATCTCGCAGCATCCACCACTGACTGAGTATACCCGCCATGAGCCTCCTGCTCACCGTGGCGGTGCTCCTCTGTGCCACCGCAACGACCCAGGGGAAGCCGCGAGAGCCTAGCACCAGGTTCATCTCGTACGCGCCCTCAGGCCCAAGCCCCGAGTGCCTGCGAGACAAGGTTCCCCCTTTCTGCCGTGGCAAGTCGGCCATAACCGCGAGGCGCTCCCCAGGTAAGCCATCCACCAAGCTCTCTTTCCCGCGCAGAGTGGTGATTGTGAGTGACTTTGGTGTCATGTTTGATGTTTCCTCTGGCTGGACTCTGAATGAATTATTTGTTTGTCTACCGTGGTGTGCAGGTGACCCTGCACCGGTCGTGAGGAGGACCCCGTCGGCTCCGACGGAACTTGAAGCCAAGGCGGCGGCGGCCGGAGAAGCCCATGCTCCTGCTGCTGGGCCGCTGTGCTTTCTGTACAGTAACGGGAAACGTCTGTGCGTGCCTACCGAATGAACCAACAATCGCTTCTTCCGTACGTGGCGACTTAGTTATGGTGAGAAAATAAGAAATAAAATCCATGGAAGAAGATGCTAAACTACCGACAACGATTGAGTGTGGGGACGTGGCAATATTCAGTTTATGTGTTTCAGCTCAAAGTCATTTTTTCCATGGGGGCAGAGCTATTACTAATGTTGGCCACGTAACTCGTAAGGATGTTATGCAGGACAAATGCGCTGCAAAGGGAGTAATAAACTAGTGAGTCTCGCGATACGTACTAGTTCAAGTGGTAAACATAATTCAGAACAACATGCCTTACGAGTTACGACGCTCCATGCGCAAAACTAACAGAGTACAAAGATGACATCATAACATGCAATCATGAAGCAACATATACTGATTCTCAAGAATGAAGCAACATACTCTTTTGGAAACATACCATGAAGAGTACCGCCGATCATTCATGCATGCCAAACACACAAGTTGATCAGATGATTATTTTGGAAGAATGTAACCCCAAACTTGAATCGAAACATTCCTAATAACTAAAAATCTAGGATGAAAAAAAAGTAATACTACACATTTGCAAACAAACAAATCACAAAAACACAGAAGATGAAAATAATAATAATGGTCATTGGCTAATTTTGCAGCCGAAACCTAGCTAGCTAGTGTATCCAAAAGTAGATGTGTCAGTCTAAACACATGCAATCATATACAAATATAGTGTGATGTCAAATTTAAAATGATGGAGCCAGCCTACCTTGGCTTTTTATAAGGTTCCACTCGTGAAAATTATAACAAGCCACACTACTAGAAATACTCCGCTAGTAGTGCATATCACCACTAACATGCAGCTGGGACCCGTCAGTTGTGACTCTAATGTACGATATTTTCCGAGAACAAATTACGTGTTGATATCTCATAACAACTAGAAGTTTCTATTGCTAGACCACTACACTCTTCTTAGGGTTCATGTTAGACTCATGCAATGTATAATCATCTTTAGAGATACTTAAATATATTGAAATACATAAACATATATAAACGCTCTATGTTACACCTGATTGAGTGACATAAAACATAAATGAATAGGAATTTTTCGTCTCTTGAATTTTGCATACATACAGACGCAGTTCCGTTCTCTCTGAAGGATAAATGAGTTTAATTAAGAAAAATGTTTCGACGTAATTATTTAAAGTAACATGATTATGAAATATAGTTCTACTTTAGTGTTGTGAGTGATTTGTCTTGTTAAATACAATAATAAGTTTCACTATGATTTGTTGATAATTGTTGGAAATGTTTTTTAAGATTACATGCCATAATTAAAAAATAAAAATGTTTAGTATAAATAGTACGGGGTTAGTGCAAGGAGTGAAAAATGACCTCCTCTCCTTCCCATATTTGTTCACACACTTCCCATATTTGTTCACACACTAGAGGCTGTGGCTACCCTTTGGGCACCAGCTCGGTGATATTTGGTGTCCCATTTAGGAAAAAGAGAAGTCACTCGATTTTCATTTGGACTTTTGTTAAGGACGTGCTCCAGTCAAAAATAATAACTTAGATGGAGCATCTATTAAAGAATTAATATAAGATAATGCTAAGAGATCGGTTAACTTCTTTTGAAGTTTATTTGATAATGAACTTAGTTAAACATATATTTTTATTTTTATTTAACAGTTAGCAGTAGAACAATTTGAGCTTACATCTTTAGCATCACAACAAATGAATGAATGTTTAGGTCAACACTTTAACAATAAAAGCCAGCAGTAGCCTACTCTATTTCATCAACCAACACATCAACACATATGAACCAAACAACAACGCTTCGCTCGGAACATTGAAATGTTCGCACCAGCAGTGGAAAAGGAGTTGGCACTCAGATTGCTCTTTCTCCCAGCACACATGTGGGGCCCCCCAGACTAGCTGTCCGGGAACACCAGTATGCATACATTCACGATCCCATGATCAGTCAGTCGTGAATAACATACTCGAGTTGGCATTTCAGAATACATCATCCATTACAAGAATTTAACAAGTCTTACAACAAATGGTCACATGACCAAGTCTCAAATAGCTGCCGCGTAGGGCAGGAATGATATATAGCACATCGGAAGTCTTGGCAAAACGCGGTAAAGCCCATGTCAACGCCTTAAGAACCTACATGCTGCTGACCGGGAGACGTCCTAGTTCGAATAGTCGTCGATGAAGCCTTCGTCTTCTCCAGCTTCCTCCTCCTGAGGCTCCTCGTAGTAAAGGTCTGGCTAGGACAATAGCCAGGGATGAAAACAATATGAGTACGTTTGAATGTACTCGCAAGCTCTACCCAAAAACAAGCTAATAGGCGCAAGTATGGTTTTTAGGCGTAGGCTATAATTAGGGTTCACTACCCATGGTGTATGGAAGATTCACCATGGTTGCTCAACATCTCTATATCTTTATGGAAAAAGATACTCAAAAGATATTTATAACATCTCTATATCTTTATTGAAAAAGATACTTCAAAAATATATGGTAGTTTATCTCTCGTAGATAACAAGTATCATCGAGGTTTTAATAAAAAACATTTAAAGGAAAGACTTTTCTTTGCAGAACTTCTTGGGACTAAGGCCCCTCCGAAGTTTCTCCCACAACACGGTTCCTCCAAGGTATGATCATTCCCGGTCCACACAGTACTTCCAAGTACTCACTTCCTTTCCAACACACACTCCATTTTTTAAAACATTCGACACAATGCTGGCTACATGGCCTTTCAACTGTCCATGACCGCGGACGCGGTATTCGAATAGTTTTTGACTATGCAGAGTTTGTACACTTTCACCACATCAAATAGCGTCACCGTCGTGGAACACCCACGGATTGTCAGACGACAATACTTAAACGTCGGGACTCTAATCAAGACTTTTCACTATGTCCATGCTAATACAAAGATACCTCTTCGACTAGGTTGATTCTCCTGACACCGTATGACCCATCTTTGGCCTCATACTGCCATGACATGAGACCTAATCGGTGCAACCGCAGTAACTTAATCTACACTTTTGATGCTCCTCTCTCTTAGGCAGCAATTCAGTTCAGGGGCCATATCCACACCCTATAGCAATTGAGTAGCTTCATATTAACACAGACAAGTTTCCGGTCAAGCCCCGTCCCATGTGGGGTAACATGGTTGTATTGTAAGGTTGTCTAGCGAAGACCAGGTTATTGTCGTTTTTAGAAAAACACTTCTCCAAAAACCACATCATCTCCATACCACCGCTTAGGCAAGGTCCCACCTTCCCAAGGTTTGTTTTTTATAAATCACTTTTGTTTTTCCAAAAACAACACAAGGGTGCCCATCCTAAAGTTGTCATCTTTCGTGAACTAGTAGAAGGGTGGTTGGTTAGGATGTCCTACAATTTTTGCTACGGGTCTGGATTATACCAGAATTTTTGGGTGTCTATATAGTAGGTGTATAATAATGCAGTAATATATATATATATATATATATATATATATATCCATAGTAATTGGTAAAACAAAATAGTGAATAAGTTGCAAGCTTTTGAGATGGCTTGCCTTGCTCAGTGGTTTGTCCCTGGTGCTGATGATCAATACAGTCTTCACAAAATCCCTCAGCTTATAAATCCTCCTCGTGATTTTCTAGCGTCGCAAAAATAAAAAGAACACAATCAACATACAGCAAGACATTCCAAAAAACAAACATCAAGCAAGTTTAACAAGCCACAAGCATGAAGCAAGATTAACATCTAACAAACAAGTTTGGTAAACATACACACTTTATTTTCCCACAATTTTGGTTAAAGTAGAGATTAAGCATCTTTTAACATTCACTAGTATCTTGCAGGGCCAAGTATTACTAACAAACTTTAAACAATCAGAGGCTAAAATTATAGTGGAGAGTGGTTATTTAGCTTAAACCAATTTTTAAGACTCCACAAGCATGATTAAGCTATTTAATCAACACTTAACAACACAAGCTTAACTTAATTTTTTTAGCTCAAGCCACTAACAGTACTAACATATTAACAATCAAAAACAAGCATGTAACAATGTTAACACAATAAACAATAAACAAGACAACAATTTTACTAGAGCATCTTAATTCTTTTTAATGTTACTAGAGACAGAAAACAGACTTACACCATTTTAATTCTCCAAGATGTTATGTTCATTCAAAAATCATGCAAAACTGGATTTAGTTCTCTGATAGTATTAGAAACTAACACAATTGGATTTGCTCCAAAATTTGAATTACAGAAATTATTAAAAATGATTAAAGTGCTCTCTGACTACATTAACAAACACAAGTATCTTTTGTTCTAGGAATCCAAAACACATGGGGTAAATTTCTACTGATAGATACTGTCAAGGGCTATCCAAAACAATTTGATTTACAATTTTTAGATTAATAAAACTCAAGTTACAATTAAAACATTGTTTCTGACCAGTGACAGAACATCATTTTTCAAGGACACACAACAATTTATTTTCCACTTCTGCAAGTTACAATGGTTCTAAACTTGTTAGGCTACCACTGTGATTTTTGGTTTGGTCAAATTAGTAGTTTAACAATTCTTTTTCGAATTAAAGCTACAGAGCAAAAACAGCTAATTACAGAAAAGATTAAATCTACAAAAAAACACTAAACGGGCCAGATCTGCTACTGTGCAGAGCCCAGCAGCAGGATTCGGCCCACGCGGCTGCGCGCGCCGGTGAAGTGGTAAGTCACCGTCGATCTGGCGACCGACGGCCAGGATTTGATGCTAGGTGATTCAAGCGTGGTCGTGGATCTGGCAATGGACGCCCAGGGCCATCGTCCTCCTCGCGACAGCTCGCGAGCGAGACGAAACCCTAGAAGGAGCCGCGGCATGGATTCCTCATCTAGGGGTGACGAACGGCGACGACGAGGGTTCGGGAAGGTTGCGGAAGATCGGGGAAAGGCAGGGCTCGCTGCAGAACTCGAACAGCAGCTTCGGTCGATGGCGAACTCGAGCACGTCCTCCACGGGTCCGGGAAGCTCGCGTCGACCTGCGGACACGAGAGAACGAGCGGAGATGTCAACGAGGTGTTCCTCGAGCTAGGCGAGCAGCTAGGCCAAGAATGGTGAAGAAAGGGGCAAGGAATCATCGTCAACCCTTCTTTGCAGAAATCGGAGGCCGACAGCGAGATCACGCCATGTCCGGCTAGCAGAGAGCGAGAGATGGGGAGCGGTCTGTGTGGGGGTGGAGAGGTAGGAGCAGGGGAGTGAAATTGCACCGAGACGCTCGGTGTCTTGCTCTTATCCGAGCGGCAACGGGAGGGAGAGGGTGGTGCAGACCGGCGAGTGGCGTTGCTGCGCGCTCGTTGGCCAGCGTGGGCGATGTCGTTGCTAGTCGCGTGCTCTGCCGCACGGGAGAGGGTGTGATGGCACGGCGGGGTGGAATTGAGGGCGGGACAGGGCGCGTCGAGGCCATTATGGCGCTGCGCGCGCTCGGGTTGGCCACGGTGGATCGTGGTCGATCTCCTCCTCCTCGCGTGCCCAGGTTTTCGGGAGGGGTGCAGGCAACGGTGCGGTGCGGCGTGACAAGGTGAACACGGCCGTGGCCGTGCATGTGCGTGGGTCGGGTGTGTTGTGCACAGTGCACGCCGGCTTGGCATGGCCGTGCATGCCCACTATGCACACCACAAGTGGACACACTGCACTGGTGTGGCTAGGGTAGAAAAGGGGTAGGCCTAGGTAGGTTTTTGGATGAGTTTAAACCACACTTTGAACCAAATTCAAATTTGGCCGAAAGTTGCAGTTTTCAGAAAATTCAGTTTCAGACAGTGAAAATTTCTAAGTCCCTGAATTCTGTTAACAGATAGCCTCATTAACCAGATGGAAAAAAGGCCTTAGGCAATTCCAGTTTGGGTAAAATGATTTTTATAAATCATTACACACCTCAGGCATGTATGGAAAACAAGAAATTAATCCAGAAAATAATTCTAGCTAGGAGAATTAATTGGGGGAAAATGGTATGTTAATACTGTTTTTCTGTCCTGATATTTCATAGCAAATTGGGAGCATGATTTAAATATCATAGGCAATCCAATTATGAAAAATCTTGGCTTTACTATGAAATACTAATATCATACTTAAATACCATGGAAAAATTCAGAATTAAAGAACAAAATTTGTCCAATAATTTAGTCTCCAGAAACAGTATTCAAAGAAAGGGGTTTTTAGAGGTTTTAGTCTAGGGTTTTAGATTTTGGAAATTTTTGCTCAAGTGTTGAGTTGAATTTTGTTTTGATTCACGTTTCAAACAAGCAAACAAGTCACACGTATACCACTATTTAACAAGATCACAAGGTCAAGCAAGAAATAAAACACAAAAACAAACAAGACACCAATTTTTGGAAAAGTTTTTGTTGGTTCCAAATTTTGGTTATTTAGAGGTTTGTTAAGCAAGGCTTACCAAAGATTGGGCTGTGACAACACATATCTACAAGGCAGCACATCAGCGGGGAGTGGAATACAAGATTCTGTTTTGCTAGTGGTTGCGAGGAAGGTGACTTGAAACTCTACTTGCTCTTGCTTCTTTTCGATCGGAGGTTAGCGCGTTGATGGTGGACTTGCCAAGCGACATGGGCTTCAGGACATTCTCTGGGTTGATGGCCTGCCGGATCTTGAACATGGCCCACGCCACCCCGATGGCATGTCGGTGCCGTCGAGCCCTTCGTTTGTTTTTCTCCATACCTAGAGGAGAAGAAGCATGGTGTAAGGGAAGATGCTCAAAATTGTGGTCCAAGGAGGAGCAGAAACATGGCCACATCTACGGCGTCGCAATCTTCCCTGTTGACACTAGTTAAAGATACATAAGTGAAGGCTTTTGGTTCACTCCACCATATATATCGAGGTAAGGTCAACCAGCAAGCAGAGTAAACGATAATCATTTTCACTGAAATTTTATATACATAACAGCGACATCGATCGTCACTTCCATACACTCGGTGCGCAATGTTCTAGAGCTAACCAACGAAGCATTCCTCAAAGCAAGGACATGATGCAGTCTGTGTGGCTCTCTCAAATCCTATTGAAAAATCGTGACTCTCAATGCTAATGTTTCTAGAGACATAACTCAGATTTCCTTTGTAACATATCCAACATTCTAGTCGATCTCACTCTTTATAGTAACAGATGCAAAGACTCAGTTCAAAGTAATAACGCCGACGTTCGTGAAAATCCTGTACTTCTGGCTCGTTTGAAGCAATGTATTCAAGTGGAGAGCCTTTTCCCACCGGTGGTGATTGTTTGAAAAGAAAAAAGAGGTACAGTCCGCAGTCATGAATTCTAATGGAGTAAACTCTTGGGCGACAGAGGCAAAACAAAAATCCGGCCTAGTGCATATAGGATACGATAACATACGTGTCTTTCATCCAGCAGACCCTCAGGATGAAAGGTTTCTCTTCAGAGTGGCGCGCGTTAATTAATTCCTTTGTTTCCGGAGAAAGTGTAGCCATTAAGGTCAATGATGACACTGGCAAATACTTCTAAACGAAAAAAGGCCTCATACAGGGTGACCCGCTTTCGCCAATACTATTTAATATAGTGGCGGATATGTTGGCTATCTTGATTAAACGCGCTAAAACTGAGGGTCACATTGAAGGAGTGATTCCCCATCTTGTCGATGGTGGATTACGGATTCTTCAATATGCCGACGATACAATTCTTTTTATGGAGCATGACATCGAAAAAGATCGTAACCTCAAGTTAATTTTGTCAGCTTTCGAGCAACTTTCGGGTCTTAAGATTAACTTCCATAAAAGTGAATTGTTTTGCTTTGGTGAGGCCTGTGAAAACGCCGCCTTGTATGCTGAGCTTTTTGGCTATGAGCAAGGACAATTTCCTATCAACTATTTGGGTATTCTGATTCATTATCGGAGACTTACAAATGCTGAATGGAAAAAAGGTGGAGGAAAGGTTTCAATTACGTTTAAATAGCTGGAAAGGAAAACTCCTATCTCTGGGTGGAAGATTGGTTCTCATAAACTCGGTACTAACGAATATGGTACTATATATGATCTCATTCTTCCAACTGGCTAAAGGTGTCTTAAAACGATTGGATTATTTCCGATCTAGATTCTTTTGGCAAGGAGATTGTGAGAAGAAAAAATATCGACTGACTAAATAGAGTGTGGTTTGCTACCCTAAAGACCAAGGAGGGCTAGGTGTTCATGACCTTGAGGTCAAGAACAGAGCCTTGCTAGGTAAATGGCTATTTAAATTTCTTTCTGAAGATGGAGTTTGGCAAACCCTCCTTAGGAGAAAATATGTTGGAGATCAAGCTGTCTCTCAGGTTTTTTGGAAACCTGGCGATTCACACTTCTGGGCAGGCCTTATGGCTACAAAGAAGTTCTTTTTTCCACATGGATCTTTCTCAATTAGAGATGGATCGGAAATTCGTTTCTGTGAGGATATTTGGCTAGGCCAATCATCACTCAAAAAACAATACCCGGCTCTATATTCTATTGTACGAAACAAAAGCGACACAATTGCGAAGGTGCTAGGTACTTACCCACCAGATGTTTCGTTCAGAAGAAGTTTAGTTGGAATAAGACAAGCATCTTGGGATGCTTTGCTTGTGCGCTTGGATTCAATCCAACTGACAGAAGGTCCAGATAAATTTCAATGGAATCTTACGAAGAATGGTAAATTCTCGGTTGATTATATGTATAGAGTACTAATCCTACCTGAAGTTCCAGTCGATAGCAAGAACAATAACAAACTTTGGAAGATGAAGATACCACTAAAAACAAAGGTGTTTGCGTGGTATCTACGTCGAGGAGTAATCCTTACCAAAGATAACCTTGCCAAACGCAATTGGCATGGAAGTAAAAAGTGTGTCTTCTGTCAACACGACGAGATCATTACACACTTATTCTTTCAGTGCGAGTTCACCAGATCTATATGGTCAGCCATCCAGATAGGTTCTACCTTACATCCACCAAGTACTGTTGCTAACATTTTTGGCAATTGGTTAAACGAAGTGGATACTAGGTTTAAACTTTTCAGTAGGGTGGACGCGATTGCTATTATTTGGTCGCTATGGCTATGTAGAAATGACAAGGTTTTTAATGCTTCTTTTATGCAGGTTATTTACCGGTGCACAGCGACGCTTCGAGTATGGTCGAACCTGCAGCGTGTGGAGCACCGAGACTTATTTTTGGAGGTGGCGTCGAGACTGGAGGCTGTGGCCAGGGAGTTATTCTCCCGGCATGGGTGGCAACATAGATTTCGAATAGACCTACCAGCATCTTAGGCGGATCTATAATTTCTCATTTTGATATGTAATTCGCCTTTTTGTTTTTTTAGTTTCTGGATACCGCTTTGAGTACTGGTGAACTGTTGGCTGTGTGCATCTTAGCTATGCAGAGACCGGATGTAATGGTTAAACCTTTTAAGTAATAAAAACTCTTTATCTAAAAAAAATAAAGTCTCATATTGCAAAACTTCCCTTCATTGTCAAACCAGAGCCACTAGACTGAACATGGGCAGCCGAACTTTTTTCTTTGGGAACAAGCATGGGCAGACGAACTTTTTTCTTTGGGAGCTCAGTCAGCGATACCCAACCTAGCTAGGATGGATCGGTCACCAGTGTGCTGGCCGGCAGTGGCCAGTTACGGCTTTCGATGGGTCGCTGTTCAAACCGAAACCGATCACATGCAATGTGCGGTGATCGGTTCGTTCGTCTTGAGTGAGCTGCCGTCCGCCCGTCCGTCAGTCCCTACAAATAGAGGCCGGCTTCAGTCGAGTCGACTCACTACGCTCTCTCATCTCACCTCGCCTCACTCTCACATTAAGTCAGCCATGGCGACGGCCGCCCGCTCCTCCCGTCTCCTGCTCGCTGTGGCGCTGCTCCTGTGCGTCGCTGCTGCCACCCTGGTTTCTGCCTCGCGGCAGCCGATCAACAAGTACATCTCCTACTGCGACAAGCTCGCTCGTCCTCTGCCCGCCTACTGCTGCGGTAAAAAGACCGGCGAAAAGTGCCCGGACGCCGGAGGTAAGTAAATACCTAAATCACGCCACGCGTCTAGCTAACTCCTTCCTTCCACTGCCTTTCCTAGTGTGCGAACTGAGACAAAAAAGAAAATGACTTTGCAGATGCGCGGCGGGCTGCTCCGAAAGTTGTCGCCCAGATGGCGGCAGCGGCGGCGGTAGATCATGCCCCTTGATTCGCTTCTCCGGTGAATGCCCGGCCGGGGAGGGAAGGCTCCTTCTCGTTGCAGCTAGAACTAATAATGAGAGTAGCCCGATCGAAGAAATAACGACGCCATGTCAATCACATGCATGGCCACGCTCCCCAGCTGCTAGATCGGCTCTTGATGGTGTTAACGTGCACCATCTATAAACGTGGCCATGTATATATATGTATCTGTGTGCGTGTGCCGTATACTCGTTTCAAGTTCTTGAATTCCAGGTTTCGTTTCCCTTTCCGAATAAATTAAATCAAACGGCCTAAAACTCGACTAAGATCTGTTTAATTCTCTAGCAAAACTGCAAAACAGTATTATAGAAAAAATTGCTTGGAAAATATCCACCCTTTCAAATAGCACCAGAGTTTTTGTACACGTGCTTGGATGTATGTGGTTTGGTAGAGAAGAACCCTAGGATGGGCCATTTAATTAGGTGAGAAGCTTTACCGATAGCCAACTCACAAGCAATGCTTCGTATTGGACGAAGATTTAATACAAAGTTAAACTTTGTAGCTGAATATAGACGCCTCCCCCCCACCCCCCCACCCACACACACACATGGATAAAAGTAAGTACATGATTAAAAAAAGTAAAAGGTTTCGCGAAGAAAATAATCCTATTTGACCACTATACATTGCGAGCATCAGGAAATAGAATAATCGCGAATTCCGGGTAACTGGCCAAGCTGCTAAAGTAGCTACTCAAGCAAACCCTCTCCCAGTGGAAGAACATATAGCTACTATTTATACCGGAACGAGAGGATATCTTGATTCGTTAGAGATTGAACCGCGTTATCGATATGAAATGGATCCAGAGGGACCCCTTGACATAATGGTTCGTGTATATATTTTACAGAAACGTGAAATCAAAGTTGGGGATAAAGTATCATATTGTTTACTTCTATGCGCTGTGATAATGCATCATAGCACGATACCAGTACCAGAGAGATGACAAATGACTCTGAGCTTTACGGAGCTCGTTTATTGAAAATGTTGAAACGACATTTTTACGTTTCAAAAAACCAAAAAAAATCCTAGGTGTAGAAAATGTCAAGATTCTACCGACTTTGCAAAATCTCAATTAAAAACTCATCATATTTTGGCCTAAAAAACAAATTTGTAGATCTGGATCGGATGAAAAGTGTTAGAGACAGAGATAGATAGAGTCCTTGCACCGCAAGGCATGTTGAATAGAATCCTTGCACCGCAAGGCATGTACTCAATCTCTTCCTTTATTTCCTCCACGGTTGTAAACAAACCCTTGTAATCCTGTGCCTATATTAACACGGAACCGAGCCCGAGACAAAGGGTATCGTTAAGCCTAAACCTATTGAGGTATCTTCACATGGTATCAGAGCCTCTCTTCCAAAAAAAACACATCTAGATGAGTTCATCCTCCTCCGCCGCCATGACCAATCCTCTTCCAAGCCAAGGCACGGAGGAGAAGCTCACGAGGGAGAATTTTCTGCTATGGGAGACCCAAGTTCTTGCGGCAGTTCGTGGTGCGCGTCTGATGGGTTTCCTCGACGGAACCAACGCAGCACCAGCGGCAACGATCACCATCGACTCCAGTGACGGCAAGGGCAAGATCGAGACGAGCAATCCCGCCTACGAGGCGTGGGTTGCGACTGACCAGCAGGTGCTTGACTACCTGCTCCACTCTCTCTCAAGGGAGATCATGGTCAGCTGCATCGGGATGAAGACGGCAGCCACCGTCTGGAAGGCGATTAAATCAATGTTCGCCGCAACGTCCCGCACCCGCATCGCCAATCTGCGGGCCAAACTCGCCAACACCAAGAAGGAAGGCAAGACCACAGCGGCGTACTTCGCCCAGGTCAAGGCAATCGCCGACGAGCTCGCAGTTGTGGGCCGTCAGATCGAGGAAGACGAGCTGGTTGAGTACCTGCTCGCGGGGCTGGATGACCCCTACAATCCTCTCTTCGCCGCCATCGGAGCTAACCCTGCCGCAAAGCTCACAGTAAGCGAGCTGTACGCCCAGGTGGCGGCGTACGACAACCATATGGATCCGCTGCTCGGTGGGAACAGCAGCGGACCATCTGCAAACGCTGCCGCGCGTGGACGTGGTGGAGGCGGCCGTGGCTATCGCGGTGGCCGTGGAGCTCCACGAGGACGCGGAGGAGGCGGCCGTGGCTACGGCAACTATGGACGTGGCCGTGATGGAGGCCAAGGACGTCGACAAGTTGGCGGCTATGGCGGCGGCTACAAGGGTGGCAATGGTGACCGCCCGGTGTGCCAGATCTGTCGCAAACCAGGTCATGGCGCATGGAAGTGCTGGCATCGGTATGATGAGGATGAGTTCGAAGAAGAAGAAGAAGAAGAAGAAGAAGAAGAAGAAGAAGAAGAAGAAGAAAGAGGAGCCAATGCTGCCTACGGTGTGGACACAAACTGGTACGGTGACACTGGCGCCACCGACCACATCACCGGCGCGCTTGACAAGCTCACCATGAAGGAAAGATACAACGTCAACGAGAAGATCCACGCCGCCAATGGATCAGGTATGAATATTAGTCACATTGGTCATGCATTTGTTGATTCCCCATCAAAGCAATTACATCTCAATCATGTTCTTCATGTTCCTCAAGCTACAAAAAATCTTGTTTCCATTCATCGTCTTACTAAAGATAACAATGTTTTTGTCGAATTTCATCCTTGGCAATTTTATGTGAAGGACCAGGAAACGAAGAAGGTTCTGCTTAAGGGTAGATGCACTAAAGGTCTCTATCCATTGGTGTCTTCATCAAGCACAAATAAAAAGCAAGTTCTTAGCGTCACCAAGCCTTCAGCTACAAGGTGGCATGATCGTTTAGGCCATCCATCGTCAAAAGTCGTTCAACGAGTACTTAGGGATTTTAATCTTCCTTATTGTCATATGTCTAGCATTGAGTCGATATGTGATTCATGTCAAAGAGCAAAGAGTCATCAACTACCCTACACAAGATCCACTAGCATATCTACTTTTCCTTTAGAACTTGTGTTCTCCGATGTGTGGGGGCCAACACCCACTTCTGTGGGTCGTTATTCTTACTATGTAAGTTTCATTGATGATTTCAGTAAATTTTCATGGATCTATCTTTTGAAAAAAAAATCTGAAGTTTTTCAAATATTTCAGAATTTTCAAAATCTCGTTGAACGCAAATTTGATAGAAAATTTATTGCTATCCAAACCGATTGGGGTGGAGAATATGAGAAACTAAGTCCTTTCTTTCAAAAAATAGGCATATCACATCATGTTTCTTGTCCACACACCCATCAACAAAATGGATCGGCCGAACGAAAACACAGACATATTGTAGAAGTTGGTCTTGTACTTCTTGCAAATGCATCCATGCCATTAAAATTCTAGGATGAAGCCTTCTTAACAGCCACATATCTCATCAACATGCTACCATCCTCTGTCATTGATAGTGAAATACCTATCCAACGTCTTCTCAAAGAAACACCTGACTATTCATCTCTTCGTGTGTTTGGATGTGCATGTTGGCCAAATCTCCGTCCATACAACAAACACAAACTTGCTTTTCGGTCAAAACAATGTGTTTTCCTTGGCTATAGTCCCATGCACAAGGGTGTAAAATGCCTAGACGTGTCAACTGGTCGAGTCTATGTTTCAAGAGATGTGGTATTCGATGAGGGTGTGTTTCCCTTCTCCAAACTTCATCCTAATGCCGGCGCCCTTCTTCGTAGAGAAATCCTTCTCCTACCCGAAGCTCTCCAAAATCCATCGTCCTTAGACTAATGTTCATCCTAGTTGTACTCCTAGTGCGCAGGTACACCAGCAGAAGAAAATTCTACTCAAAACAATGATGAAATGAGTGAAAATGGATCGGAGGAAGAAAATCCACTAGAAGACAGCAGTGCAGAACACGGTGCTGATTCGCCTGTGCAATCAACCTCGGGATCGCCAACGGTCTCAGAAGGATTTGCCTCGGGATCGCCAGCCGAATCTCCTGAAGCCAGCATGTCCGAGGCGCAGCAGCACGGCCACGCGAGCAGCCAATCCACCGGTGCCACGTCGTCGACGTTCTCCCGCACGCAGTCGACAGGCGCGTCGGGTGCACATGGGCCTCTGCGAGGCCAGCCAATCAGAGGGCGCGGAGCAGCATCTGGTGGACCAGGTGGCCCGCGCGGTCGGGCGACCGTCCGTGGCGACGCAACGCTGCAGCAGCAGAGATCCTCTGCTGATCCCGAGGCTGGAGACGGATCCTCTGCGGCAAGAAACTCTACATCAATCTCTGCGTCTACACTGCATCGCACAAGGTCAAAAACAGGAAACAGTAAGCCTAAAAAATTTACAGATGGCACCGTTCGGTATGGATTATTAGCTGCACCTAGTGAACCTGAAAATGTGCATGCAACATTAAAAGATTCAAATTGGAAAAATGCTATGGATGATGAATATGAGGCACTAGTAAAAATAAAACATGGCATCTAGTACCACATAAGCAAGGCATAAATCTCATAGATTGTAAATGGGTGTATAGAATTAAAAGGAAAGCTGATGGTAGTATTGATAGATACAAAGCTAGATTAGTAGCAAAAGGTTTTAAACAACGATATGGCATAGACTATGAAGATAAATTTAGTCCTGTTGTTAAAGCTGCTACTATTAGGCTTGTTTTAGCTATTTCAGTCTCAAGGGGATGGAGTCTAAGACAACTAGATGTGAAGAACGCGTTTCTCCATGGTGTTCTGAAAGAGGAAGTGTACATGAATCAGCCACCAGGGTATGAAAATCAAAATGCACCATATCATGTGTGCAAACTAGATAAATCCTTATATGGTCTCAAGCAAGCACCAAGAGCATGGTTTGCCAAGTTGAGTTCAAAACTTCAAGAGTTGGGATTTTCACCATCCAAAGCTGACACTTCATTGTTCATTTACAACAAGTCAGGTATCATGATATTTGTATTAGTTTATGTTGATGATATCATTGTCACTAGTTCTTCAAGCAAAGCAATCACCGCACTTCTGCAAGATTTAAGCACAGCTTTTGCATTAAAAGATCTGGGTGACTTGCATTATTTCTTGGGAATTGAAGTTAAGAAATGCACTGATGGTATTGTTTTAACACAAGAGAAGTATGCCTCAGCCTTGTTAGCCAAGGCTCGGATGAGGAATGCTAAACCAACTCCAACACCATTGTCAAACTCTGAAAAATTGTCAGCCACTCAGGGAGATGCACTCGGACCAGAGGATGGAACAAGGTACCGAAGTATTGTTGGTGCACTCCAATATCTCACTCTCACTAGGCCGGATATTGCCTTCTCAGTCAACAAGGTATGCCAATTCCTGCATTCACCCACTACTGTTCATTGGACAGCAGTCAAGAGAATTCTGAGGTATATCAAAGGAACCACAAAGATTGGACTAACTTTTCGAAGGTCCAACTCAACTCTAGTAAGTGCATTCTCTGACGCCGATTGGGCTGGATGTGTAGATGACAGAAGATCTACAGGTGGTTTTGTAGTTTATTTTGGACCAAACTTAATCTCATGGAGTGTTAGAAAGCAAGCAACTGTTTCACGGTCCAGCACAGAAGCATAGTACAAGGCCTTAGCAAATGCTACAGCTGAGATTATTTGGGTGGAGTCCTTGTTGAGAGAACTTGGAGTTGACAGAAAGCAAACATCATGCTTATGGTGTGATAACATGGGAGCAACATATCTTTCAGCCAATCCCGTATTTCATGCAAGAACAAAACACATTGAAATAGATTTTCATTTTGTGAGAGAAAGAGTGACTAACAAATTGCTTGAGATCAGATTTATTCCATCACAAGACCAGGTGGCCGACGGCTTCACAAAGGCACTACCAGAAAGACAACTCGAGGAGTTCAAGCACAATCTCAACCTTGGAAGCGGTTGTGATTGAGGAGGGGTGTTAGAGATAGAGATAGATAGAGTCCTTGCACCGCAAGGCATGTACTCAATCTCCTCCTTTATTTCCTCCACGGTTGTAAACAAACCCTTATAATCCTGTGCCTATATTAACACGGAACCGAGCCCGAGACAAAGGGTATCGTTAAGCCTAAACCTATTGAGGTATCTTCACAAAAAAGTGCACATATTCAAAATTTTGAAACTTTGCTAAATTTGTCATATTTATGTATCCTGAACTATAACGAATTTTGCATTGAAATTTTGCAAGGTGGTAAATCTCAACATGCTATATGGTACAAGATACGTTATGGTTGACCGGTCACCACCGACGGCCCGTAGTACATTCGACACTGACATGCAACCGACTAGTCAATCGATATCTTATACCCTCTAGAATTTTCTATATGCTAGACCACCACACTCTTGTTACAGAGCCTCTAAAGTTATTTAAAGATACTGAATACATAAACATGTATAAATGCATTAGTTACAAGTGAGACAAAAAATTATGTAAGTGAATGAATTTGTCGTCTCTTGTATTGTGCTTACATCTAGAAAAAGTTATGTTCTCTCTCAAGAATAAATGAAGTTCGGTTATCTTCGAAGAAAAATAGAGTTCAAGTTAGCAAAATGTTTCGACGTAATTATTTAAAATAACACACTCACATGAGATACTGTTGTAATTTAATGTTGTTGGTTTGTTTTGTTAAATACAATAATAAGTATCACATATGATTTGTTTATAAATGTCCGTAAACATTTTTGAGACTAAAAAATATAACAAGAAATAATAAAAAATAAAAATGTTTAGTATAAATAGTACGGTAACATGAAGAGTGAAAAATGTACCCCCTCTTCCCCACATATGGGTGCAGGAAGCGGCAACACTGGAGGCTTGCTCCTTCACAAGTAGTGCCGCTCCCAGGCCATTGCCAGAATTTCACTGATCGGTACCTTTAAAGCCGAGGGTCACCGACGAGCCAATGTTAATGAAGAATTGCCCAGGCTCGGGGATCCCACGTAACCAGTGCCACATACCTTTTCGCAGAGTATTTGTCATGTTGACGGGATAATGGGAGTCCAATACCCCACAAAGGCAAAACCACATGACCGACTGAGATGCTAGCCAGGCGTCGCCAAGGCCTAGGTTGCCAGTCGGCGCCCTTTTGGCTGACCGCCTTAAAGGATGGCTGGTTGGCAAGAGTCCGCATCTCCGCTCCCGAGTGTTGACATATATCAAGGCCACTTTCGTGCCCCCAACTCCACCAGAAACCAAGGAGGGCCCATTGGAGTAGTCCCATCTCTGGCAATCAGGATAGGAATACAGCTTTGGCCCCTGAAGGTCATCACTCACAAAAAGTGCGATCGTCAGGTTACTCCACGTGTGAACACTCCGGCCGGACATCATCTACAGTAACCTAGCATAGCTGCCAACCCATCATTGCTAGCAACCCACTTGGAACGTTGTTTTGCCATCCCTATAAGGCCGGTAGAAAGCTCCTATGTAAGTTCGACCTCCTCGGCAGGGAGAGGGATCCATCATTCACCACACACACAACCACAAGCACACAAACACATACACCTTCTTCACCGGAGAACATACCATCCACCCAGCCGACCGACATCATCTTGTACCCTGAGTGTTTCACACGTCCGAATACAATCGATTCAAACATGATTTGCTATTTTGCCCCGTGCAAATATGCGTTAGTATACAAAACTAGATCGGAAGTTCTAAGCTAATACTTTATGTTGATCTAACAAGGAAATACAAACTAATATCTGATTGCTATAATTCTTACATTTTTCCGAGATGTTTTTCATGGTTTTGCTGCATATTTATTTGGTACTTGCTCTCATACAAACCCAAACATGTCAAGGTTTGAAATCTTTTATTTTTAATATGAGTTTCAGGAATTACACACTTTAGGAAGGAAATTAAGTCATAATCAGGAGATTGGGAGCAAACAAGCCTTTGCCTAATTGAAGCCAAGCCATCCAATCTCTTGGCGATTTAACAAGCATTGATACGATTGAGAGTAACTGTACCGGCCACCGTACCAAGTGTCGTCGCATTCGTCTCGTTAAAAACCACAACTTTCATGAAGGAGAGGCAAGCAAAACATTCAGAGCATTGTCAAAATAGTTCAGAATCGAGAAGAAATGATCCGGAGGGAAGACCTATCTGCCAGATCTGCTCTTCCGATCAAGTTCTTCAAAATTCATCACTCCAACATCGTAATCCCCCACTAGAGAGAGAGATTCATCCTTGTAAGGCTAGGGGTATATAAACTCTACTTTCGATTGAAGTTGTGATATTGTTTTGGTTGATCTTCCACTATTGTGGAACCTTACGGTAATACCGAGATGAGCCCTATTCATTTTTTTACGTCAATGAGTTTATGATCATTTCTCTCATGTGTGAGTAAATCCCCATATGCATGGAGATGTAGAGCATTGAAGAGATGTGTTTGTGCCTATCCATTTTATATTTGTGAGTTTTCTAATTGTTGTTTGTAGGATTGTTTATCTATGGTTTACTTAATGCCTATTATCTAGGGTCCGGGCAATATGATCCAGTGACTACATACATATGCACTTGTTTTTTTAGTGAATCCGTGAACCCCAAGCGGAAAGGCTGGGATATCAATTTGGAGCAAAGATGACTTGAGGAAAACGGGAAGCTATTAAACGAAAGCGTTAGTCCGGTCTAACAATATTAATTGCTTATGTTGACCATGATTTGTTGTAATAGTAGGATGGACAATAGTATCAAACAAGCACAGCAGGAGGAGTTTGATTATTCAAGGGCGGCTCGCCTACCTATTATCCAATAAGAATAATGTACTCCCTCCGTTTCTAAATATAAGATGTTTTAGCTATCTCACATGTTGACTAGGTGCAAAGCCAAATGAGTGAACATATACACTAAATTATCTCTAAATACATGTAGATATATGTGAATGTGGACAATACCTAAAACATCTTACATTGTGGAACGGAGGGAGTATCTCACATTTCCATCACCATTTGGACACACTTAATGCTACCTTGAACCCGTATTCTCTCCGCGTTTTCTCTCATCATAAGCAGTACACCTCTTTTATTTTCATTATTTACTCTCTTGTTATTTATATTCAGTTTGCAATTCTACTCCATTTTAATATTTAGCCACACCTTTTTCATCATTTACTACTACAAATCCCCAACTCACTCAAGTTTGACAACTTGTATGTAACAGAGACAACCGCAAGAAACACTCGCCAACAATCTCGTGGGACGATATAAATCGGGAGTTTACTTCCACGAAATTGTACGATAATGAACCTGTGCATTTGTAGATATTAATATCTAATTTGAAATCGACCTAAAGATACCGATTAGCAACTAGTTTATGGTGGATCTAAAAGAATTTGTAACTAATAGTTTGTATAAACTAAACAATAATAAGAATTTGTGATACACTTTGTGTCAAAACGTGAATAGCTCGAGCCATGACGCTAAGTTACGAGGCTCTCGGCCTAGTTTTGTATACTAGGCAATGATGAATACCCTTGTCAAAACGTTAATACCGTTGTAGTCTCGCACACCCACAATGATGAATTTTAGTTGTTGACTTCACACTAAAAATACCTTGTTACATAAATCTCACATAAAAAAGTGCATATTTTCTGACTTTTGAGTGAAGCCGCGGGTCCAAGTCCATGGAGACCCAGCTACCAACCATAACCAAAGTTTTTTTTGTTGTTGTACTATTTTGATCGTAAGATTGTAAGATGTCGGCGCGTAAAAGTAGAAACACAATGTCGTTTCTATTGATAGGCCACACGCAATGTCCTTTCTATTGAATCTTAGGAATTTATGGAAATTGTTCGAAAGATTCAAGTAAACAATAAAATTATGTGGAAAACACATTGAAGTAAATCCTTGCAATTTGATTATATAAATTAATATTGTTTCACTAAAAAACAATCCTAAAATTTCCACGCTCTATTCTAGCAGTACGAAAATCCTTTTTGGGGTGGTAAAAGGCTCTCCAAAGTCAACTCCAAATCTGTGTACAGGTCATCCTCCACGAATTTTAAAATTCCAACCCGACCAACAACCAATCCTTGTTTTTTTTCTCAGACTTTTCTCTCGTGCAGGCAGACAGAGGAGAAGGAAACCTTCCAGAAACCAGCGAAAAAGCGCCCAAATCCAGCCAGCCACCGCCGAGAGACAGATCAAACACGCCGGAGCCTCGTCAATCAAAACCCCTCCCCGCCGGTCGCCGATCCCCTCCGGCGCCCCGTGCACAGCCAGGGTTTTGCTCCTCGGCGGCCAGATCTCGCGCGGCGGCACGCAGATCTGGGGGCTCCCCCCCCCCTAGAAGCGTCGGCGGCGGGGGCAGGCGGGGATGGCGCTCTCGGGGATGCGGGGGCTGTCGGTCTTCATCAGCGACATACGCAACTGCCACAACAAGGAGCAGGAGCGCCTCCGCGTCGACAAGGAGCTCGGCAACATCCGCAAACAATTCAAGAACGACAAGGTACGCAGGCCGCCAAGCTCTCCCTCTCCCTCTCACCCATTCCGCGATCTAGGTGCCGCGCATTAGCAGCGCCATTGAAGCCGCGGTTATCCGGCACTCGGCGAGCTGGGTTTGACTCGTCCTAGGCTAGCCCCGAAATGTTTGGTGGACGATTAGCCTCATAGACTAGTCTGGGGTAGGAATTGAGCTGCTGGGGCTGAGCTATGTGAAGCTGAACAGCCTTGGGTTGAGCAGACCACCTGCTAACAGCTACAATTACCATCCTAAACTAGCAGCGGAAGGTTGGTGCCCTTAGGATAATGGGCATGAAAGGGCTACAACAAAGTGCATTATCAGAGTCCGAGCTAATGTTTTGATGTACATTCCAGTCCTGTATGCTGGACTAGCTTGGATCAACTATGCATTCAGATTTGTGAGAATGCCCTGAAACTTGGTTCTACCCTCCTCTGTTATTAGCCACATTTCAATATAGGCAATTGCATAGCTTCCCTTACAAACTGCCACTACTGACAATCATATTTCTAGATAAACGTTAGCAACAACTATATGGGACTACATTTGGCAACAATTTGTGCAGATCCCACGAATGACTATTTGTGTATATTTACTCATCGAAATTTTGGGATTCTTGCATCCTAAAATGGTCAGTAACAGAGGCAGTACAAGATATTACTCCCTCCGATCCAAAATAGTATTTGAATGCTCACACTATAAGTTGCAACGTGGAGCTCCACACCGTGGTGTATCAGTTAAATGTTTCATGACAAAGAGGCATGTTTCATATGAAACTGCTGCAGCAGCAAGCAGCGATCATATGCATGGGTGCATTGCCTTGCATCAAGGTGCTGTTATACATGCTCGTGTATTATGTTAAACTACTCTTAAATTAGACTAAAAAATAATGTTTTTAATTCATGCTTGATTACAGTAGTTGTGGTAGCCACCATTACATAGGTGAGAGTTCACCCAAAATTATGGAAACTAGCCAGATCATATGGCAATTAGCCCCTACTTTCATAGCAGTAAGATCCTTATCCATATATGGACTGACACGTGCATATGTTGTGCATATTACGTGTTTCGTGGAGTCGGCCTAAAATAAAAAATAAAGATCTGCCGTATTTTGATACACCATCTTGCTTTATTTCAGGCCAGTTTGTCTAGACTCTAGAAATGTATGATCTTTATTGCAAGGTGATATTTTTTTTTTTGAACTTTTCCACCATATATATTAGGTCAGCAAGCCCGCCTCATTAAAACCCTGCCAGAAATGCCTCCATAGAGAAGAAGCACCATGTCCAATTCCTTTTTTTTTTTTGCTGTCAAGGAAAAATATTTTATACACACAGAAAGAATGGGGAAGGGATGCACCAAAAGCACGCTATTACTTTTTGTGCGAGTGTTCTCATGTTATCCTTAATAGCACAGCAGTTATATGGACCAGTGTGTAATTATGTTAAACTAGTGAGAATTCTTCAGATAACCATTCCTTTCATGGTACCAAGGGCGTTCCATTTCCCTTGTAGTAATGCTGTTACCCACGCATTGCAACAGTTAGCATCACAGAAGAAAGTCTTACTGAAAGCTCCATGATCTGCCATCTTGCAGGGATTGTCGCCATACGAGAAGAAAAAGTATGTTTGGAAAATGCTTTATATACATATGCTGGGCTATGATGTTGACTTTGGGCATATGGAAACTGTTTCTTTGATATCCGCACCAAAGTATCCCGAGAAACAGGTGAAAGCCACATCTTTGAAATCCTCAATCACCAGTCCTTTAGAATATTGTTTCCTGATTACTACCCTTTGATTGTGCTTCAGGTTGGATACATTGTGACATCTTGCTTACTGAACGAGAACAATGATTTCCTAAGGATGGTCATAAATACAGTACGCAATGACATAATAGGACGAAATGAGACCTACCAGTGCTTAGCATTGACAATGGTATGCCATCCTGTTCCACTCTTTCATTCCGTATCTTCTTTCAGTTTATTTGAACTTATTTTGAACCAATCTGATCTAACTGCTTTTATGAATATGTAATCCAGTAATGCTAATAACTAATAAGCATGCTTTCTAACTACTGTGTACATCATACATTTTCATTTAGGGAGTATCACTCGATACAAGAACAGATCATAGGGAAATTAAGAGGCAAAAACTGCCTCGGAGGAAATGAATCAACCTGAAACACATAGACACAATTTCCCATAATCACATCATTTTTTGTATTTAATGGCCTTTTATTAGTGTACATTACTCATAACTATTGTATAAAGTAGAAACAAATTATACCTGCTGTTGGCTATTTTATATGTTTTTCTTTAACTAAATCTGTTTCAGGTAGGTAATATTGGTGGGAAAGAATTTTCCGAGTCATTGGCCCCTGACGTCCAGAAACTTCTGGTAAGTGAACGAAATTTTGCTCGTCTTTTCCTATCTTCTCATTTGAGTTATTGGACTAATGAAACATCTGACTCATCAGATTTCAAGTAGCTGTCGGCCTGTCGTCAGAAAGAAGGCTGCTCTATGCCTTCTGCGACTCTATAGAAAGAATCCAGATGTTGTGAATATTGATGGCTGGTACTAACATATCGGAACATAAGAATCCAGATGTTGTATTATCCACTCCACACAATGGCTCTAATTACATTTCATATATCAGGTCTGATCGGATGGCACAACTTCTAGATGAGCGTGATCTAGGTGTGCTGACATCTGTCATGAGCCTCTTTGTTTCACTAGTTTCTAATAATGCCGAAGCATATTGGAATTGCCTTCCAAAGTGTGTAAGAATATTGGAGAGGATGGCGAGAAACCAAGATATTCCACAAGAATACACCTACTATGGAATTCCATCTCCTTGGCTTCAGGTGCTTTTCTTTCATTGGCTCATCCAGCTTAGTTAAAGTTAGGCCTCATAAATTTGTATCGAGATCGTTGAACCTATTTGATCGCAATCTAGTGAAATCTTGTTCTCCTTCATTTTTCATTGTGTGCTCATGATTTTTTTCAGCCAGTATCTGATGCCTGATTTAATTCTTAATTGCATACTGATTAATGATATTTGTACTTGTTGTCTACTATTCTTTTTTAATTCAATTTATTCTTAAAATTGAATTATGTCACATGCATCATGTACTTTCTATGCTGGTCGGTTCAAAGAAGTATCTATACCTGTTGTGCATATTGGATGCAATATTCCTGTGCACTCAGGTGTTTTAATTAATTTATTGTTATTTCAGGTTAAGGCAATGCGAGCTCTTCAATACTTCCCCACCATTGAAGATCCTAGTGCAAGACGAGCTTTGTTTGAGGTAGCTCTTTTGACTATTGTACTCCACATATACAAAAAATTAACGAAGTATAATCGTTCTTGTCATTCTGTAGGTGTTACAGCGGATTTTAATGGGCACCGATGTTGTTAAAAACGTCAACAAGAACAATGCCTCACATGCTGTTCTCTTTGAAGCTCTTGCTCTGGTGGGTTTGTACTGTCTGTTTGAAGGCTTCTATTATTTTCCTTTTAGCAACTTGTCATATCATTTCCTGCCTACATCAGATTTTCTTGTCCATAGTTTATCTCGATAGGCTCTTGTGCTTAAGTATGTCTTCCTTCTAAAAATTCATTATGCAATACTTCTCCTAATTACAGGTTATGCATCTTGATGCTGAAAAGGAGATGATGTCACAATGTGTGGCTCTTCTTGGCAAGTTTATTGCTGTCCGGGAGCCAAATATTAGGTATCTTGGTCTGGTAAGTGGCTGTGTATTTTTCGCAGCAGTGGTTTTACTTGATTTTATGCAATGTGTCCCAGTGTTGCATTAGAATCAATCTGTGTAAGTGAGGATTTTGTCATAATGTAACAATATTTCATCCATCTTCACAGGAGAACATGAGTAGGATGCTGCTAGTAACAGATGTACAGGATATAATTAAAAGGCACCAGGCTCAAATCATTACGTCTTTGAAGGATCCAGATATCAGGTATCTGAGGTCCTTCCAACATATTTAATTGCATAGATATTATAATTGGTTAACCTGCAAAAATAATATCTATATAAGGATTTAAAGTCAGTCAGATCACACTTTTAACCTAAGGGTGGTGATATCTTGGTACTTCATACCTTTTTTTTTGTAAGGAAAAAGTAGGAGAGTATCCTACTGCATAACTTCACTCTCCTTTTTGACAGTCAAACTGTTTAAATTTTAATATTTTGCGAATTCTTCTGCAGCTAATTGAATCATTAGTTTTTTTACTCTAGACATAGCTGAGTACCCACTTTGTATTGATAATTGTTATTCGAACACTTTATTTTACATCCTTCCTAGGCGGTACATTAATAGTCTGGTGGACCTAGAGTTTGACTCACCGGAAAAAGTTTCTTCAAACATATCCAAGTACTGTTAGATGTTTCGTACATATTTTCGTACAAGCATTTCCTGAAGACCTGTACCATGCATGACTTAACTGATTTAATCTAAAATCTTACATAACTGATGACAACTACTTGTGCATTTATGACGGTAGCGGTGAAGGCTCAAAGCTAGTATGTTCACTAATAAAGGATGAAATATGGATTTTCATATTGTGGTCATGTCATTAGCAGTTTATATAAATTCAGTCCGTTTTAAAATGTTTTACCTACACTTTTCGTGTGTTCTGTACTTTAGATGTTTTTGTCATCTGTCGTGCAGCATTAGAAGGCGGGCTCTTGATTTGCTATATGGCATGTGTGATGTGACAAATGCGAAGGAAATTGTCGAGGAGTTATTGCAGGTAACTAATGTTGTAATAACTGTCCTACAAATGAAAAATAATGTAAAGACATTGTTGGCTTGTTACAGGTTCCCTTGCTATGGTATTACAAACACTAATTATTACCTTCTTTTTTTCTCAGTATCTTAACACAGCTGAATTTGCAATGCGTGAAGAGCTTGCTCTGAAAGCAGCCATTCTTGCAGAGAAGTTTGCTCCAGATCTTCTTGGTAAAAAAATTATATGACCGGATCTGCTCTTATTTCGCTGATTGTAACTTGAAAGCTGAATTGTCTTGCATATATTCTTTGCATACATGTGTACATTTCATGCACAGCCAGTGGCCTTCAAATCCAATCAAGTAGTTGTTCACCTAAAATGGGTGTAGCCCATGGTTTTACGGTGATACAAACCTGACATTTCTGTATTGTGCTGCTGCATTTTGTAATAACTCGAGAGAAGGACATGCTACTTTATGCTGCTTGCTTCTATCTGTAGTTTCAGGTCCTTCAGAAGTGTTGGCTATATCTAACTTTTATTTCTGTAGGTATGTTGATGTTATACTTCAGTTGATAGACAAAGCTGGAGATTTTGTAAGTGACGATATATGGTATCGAGTGGTACAATTTGTCACCAACAATGAGGATCTGCAGGTTCTTGCATATTTATGATTCCACTTTCGCTGAATCTTCTCGGTATTGTTTGATAGACCTGATGTTCGACTTGTAATTTTGTCAGCCATATGCTGCAGCTAAGGCGAGGGAATACCTTGACAAGCCTGCTTTGCATGAGACAATGGTCAAGGTATTTTTCATCACTTGAATTTGTTGTACTAATACTGTTTTCCCTCTTGTTTTTACCTTGTTTTACTTTACATTGTCCATCTCTCGTACCAATACAGGTCAGTGCTTACCTTCTTGGGGAGTATGGCCACCTTTTGGCTCGAAGACCTGGTTGTAGCCCCAAGGAATTGTTTACCATTATAAATGACAGGCTTCCAACAGTATCGTAAGTTGTAAAGCACCACTTTGATTAACTTCAGTTTCTTTTTCTACCCTGTTGTAAATGTTAATCCCATGATTTTTTCATCAGGACAAGTACTGTTGCTATCATTCTCTCGTCTTACGCCAAGATACTTATGCACACTCAACCTCCTGATGCGGGACTGCAGCAACAAATCCTGGCAATATTTAAAAAGTATCAATTGACTCTTTCTGCTTGATGATATCCCACCTTCTGTTTTTGTAAGGCTTTTTTACCCTTTACTTTATATTTCAGGCACGAGAGCTATATCGATGTCGAAATACAGCAGAGAGCAGTTGAATATTTTGAACTAAACAGAAAGGGTCCTGCTTTTGCTGATGTATTGGCTGAAATGCCAAAATTTCCTGAACGTGAGGTAATTATTATATCCTTTTTACCTGTTACTTGTGTAATGTGAGCGCATTTGCTGATACTCTCTTTCGTTTAATTCATTTTAGTACATCAGGAAAGATCCATTTTAAATATTTAACTATGTATTTGCTTGTCGAATCTAGTCTGCGCTGTTGAAAAAGGCTGAAGATGCTGAAGTTGACACAGCAGAGCAGAGTGCCATAAAACTACGAACTCAGCAGCAATCATCCAGCGCTCTTGTTTTAGCCGATCAACCCCCTGTGAATGGATCAGCACCAGCTGCTAATCAACTCACTCTTGTAAAAATACCGAGTCAAAATATTGCCGAGGTATGATCTTCGTAGTTGTTAAATACATTCGACATTATTCATGAGCTTTATTTAAGTGCATATTTATTGTAGAATTCGGGAGAAATCTAGCTGGGCAGAGGCACTTGGACCTCCACCACTCTCATATATATAGCTTAACTTATGCTTACATCTTCCCTCATACACTAGAACAACCTAGATTCTAGTAGGACACTACTACTATACAAATATAGACTCAACACTCCCTGGAATACTCTAGACTCTACCAGAGTACTACTAGTACACTAACTTAGACTCCAACATTTATGATATTCAGGAAAGCAATGTCAGTTATGAAGAAACTGCGTTAGAAGCCCCCAAAGAAAATGGTGCTCCTGTCGAAGTCGAGAGTAAAGTTGAGATCATCACTGAACTGCTGCTGAGAGTAAAGTCGAGCCTCCTATATATCATCCGCCTTCGCAAGCGGACCTCCTTGCAGACCTGTTGGGTCCTCTTGCAATAGAGGGTCCTCCTGCTGCTGTAGAACAAAACCCTGTTCAAGGATTGGAGGCTAATCAAATGCCGGTAGGTGACCTGGCACTAGCTACCCTTGATGACCAGTCCAACTCTGTTCAGGTACTACAGTACTTTCTCATAACATTATTTTTTTATCTGATGGCTGTCATTCATTTTTATATGGGATTGACGTTGTCTTCTGGTGACCAACTCTGCTTTATACAGCCAATTGTCAATGTTGAGGAGAAGTTTCATGTATTGTGCACGAAAGATAGTGGAGTTCTGTATGAGGATCCTAACATCCAGGTTTGTAGAAGACATTAACGTTTTGCCCCTTCCCTTGATCATTTCTTATCTCTGCTGCCTTAACATTCTTTGTGGTTTTTCACTACTGGGCCCTACCTCTAGATTGGCTTAAAAGCAGAGTGGCGGGCCCATCATGGCCGTCTTATTCTATTCTTGGGGAATAAAAATACTTCACCAATTGTGTCAATGCGGGCTCTGATTTTGCCTCCTAGCCATTTTAAAGTGGAACTCTCGTCAGTTCCTGATACAATTCCTCCTAGAGCACAGGTATGGAACACTGCAGTATAATGCTTTCACATGTTCCATGTTTCCTTTCCTAATTGTATCTTATTTTCATTTTCCCGTGTTCTTTAGGTGCAAATACCAGTTGAGGTTACAAATCTCCGCGCGAGTAGAGATGTCGCTGTTCTTGACTTCTCATATAATCATGGCACTGTACCGGTAATTATTTAATGTCGTCATGTTTTCTCAAGAGTCCAGATATTCCCTTTTTTTCTCACAAGGTAACAATAGTGTCTCTTCTTTGCCTACCCAGGTGAATGCTAAACTTCGACTCCCTGTTGTATTGCATAAATTCTTGCAACCAATAAATCTTTCCCCGGAAGAATTTTTCCCCCAGTGGAAAGCATGGAATGTCCAGCCACTAAAGGTTCAAGAAGTGGTATGTTCTCCTTTGTATTATGAATCACTCCGTAGTGAACTCTAAGTATTAGGTGTTCTCTGCCACGAAGAAACAAAACTCTGATCATCAGCATTACTTGATTAAGTATTAATTGGACCAGTCTTCCTAATCAGATCTTTTTTTTGAACAAACAGGTTAGAGGTGTAAAACCATTGCCTCTTCCTGACATGGCCAATCTTTTCATGGGCCTTCACCTGGCAGTTTCTCCTGGACTTGTATGTCATGCGACATGTCTCACATTTTATTGCTATTTTATTTCGTATTATTGAACTTGTTCATTTTAGGATGCAACCCGAACAACATGGTGGCGTGTGGTACATTCTTTTCGGAAGCAACCCATACCATGCTCTGTCTTGTAAGTATCTTGGTGCTCTATCCATTAAATTCTTGGTTTGGGAATCCTTCTGAGTAATTGTGTTTTGTCGATACAGCTAGTTTGTCTTATAATTGTTTCCTGAGCTGTCATGGCATCATGTCGTCATCTAGACCATATTTTACTTTTTTTTAGACAGACCATATTTTACTAACTCAACCAAACACACTTTGTTGTACCCATTTGTATTTGACTAGCACTATTTGGTTAGATTAAAGTTTACCCAACCCAGTTCATTGCACAAACCAGTGCAGGCCTGGTCATTTTTCAAGATCCAATATACTAGCCAAATAGCAGCCAATAGAAAATTGTAATACAGGCTATCTGATCCCATGATAGGCGAACCAAGCACCATGGCTTTGTGTTTTTCCTAGCCTCACGCTACTGGTGACACGGTGCATCTCTGTGCTATTGTTCGAATCGGTGGCTTTGTAGTTTTCCTATCTCTTATGCTACTGGTGAAGGTGTATCTATCTGCTACTGTGTAGCCTATGCTGCATTATCCTTTGTAGCGGCATAATAGTTTATTCAGTAAACTCTTGCACAGTGGCTTCACTGGTTAACTGAATTCCTAAGAAATTGTCTATTAGCTACACCTGAATATTACTGATACATTGAGTCGTAGTCAGGAGAAATTCTTAGCTAGAGGCCATTTCTCGATGAGGCATTAGTGCACAAAATGGTCTCTGGTACCTGCTAGTCTTTTTTTAGGAAATATACACGTGTTTACCATTTTCCCACGGTAGCTGTGTCATCGTCTGTTACATGTAAAATTTTACACATGTTGTCATAAATTATCATTACGTACAGTTCAAATTCTTGGGTTTCTTACCAGATGGCTGCTACTTTTTTTTGACTATTTCTCAGGTCAGAGTTGAAACAGATCCCCAAGATAGAACTCAACTCCGGCTAACAGTCGCATCAGGAGATCAATATTTGACATTCGAGTATAGCCTGCTCCTTTCACCTCCAAGTAATTTATGACTATGGCTACTACTAGAAAAACAAATGCTGATCTCAGAATTTTTCCGAACAGGTTGAAGGAATACATCAAGGAGCATTTGATCGACCTCCCGAGGACTCGAGCAGCAGCCTCCCCGCCCGCTCCGCAACAACCACAGTTGCCCCCAGCAGCACCCGCAACATATAACGACCCCGGTGCCATGCTAGCGGGGCTGCTATGAAAAGAAACGTTTCGACATCTCGACGTACATTACTACTACAGTTGTTTCATCAGAGGATCTAACATGGCCTCCAAGCATCTTGCTGCCAAGACTTGAGCGTGGTTGAAGATGACGGGGCAGGAAGGGGCTGGCGGGGTTTGCCTCGAGCTTTGGTTCTTCACCGGAAAGCACTGTATTCTTTTGGGCCGTAGCAAGGGCCCCGCATAGTGTGTAATCTTCATTTCTTGTTTCTCAACATGTGTACCATAGTACCTCGCACTGCCTAGGTTCTGGTGGCGAATACAAGTAGTTTTTGTGTGTTTATATGTCAGGTGCTAGGTTTTTCCACCAAGCCGTCCGGTTGTAAAGTTGCCGTGAATGAATTGTGCGCATTGGATTGCTGTTTGTACCAATAAGGGCAGGAGAATGAATAGTCAAAGTAAATTGATAGGTTTTTTGCCAAATGTTGTTTGTCAAAGGAAATCAGTACCTCCTATTGTTTGGAGGAGTGCCGGATAGTGAGTGACTCGTGATGGCCTTGCCTGCATGAATTGTCCGTTCACTGTTGCAGATGAGAGATGGCAAGGGAAGGGCAGGGCTCCGCTGTCGGTTTTGAACTTTGTCCGTCTATTTAAAATGTGTCATTTTGCTGAACTTTGTCCGTATGTTTGTCTGGCATTTTGATTAACTTCTCCGTCAAACTACGATCTACGTTATATATGTTGAGTGATCATTGTTTTATGGGATAGTATGGTTTTGAGGGGTGGGATTTGAGGGCGACGATTCGGTAGGGGTGGACATTTGAGGGTTTGTCAGCCCCCATGTCCATGGTCCTGCTCTAATACGATCCAACATCTCCAAGCAGTAACTAGCATCGCCGTACCGTAGACCCGCTCGTTCGCTCTTGATGGCACACCACGCGATCGATGTCCGGCACACCGTAGCACGGCACTAGCTAGCGAGCCAGCCTGCGGGGATACGAGGCTGGTAGGTTTCGAATTTCGACTCAGACTATTTTCCTTCTTGTCGTGTGCCGGCTGCACACTGCACCGTGCCGATCGAAGCGTACACAGATCGATGGCAGAAACGGCTGTGGAAACACGGCCCGGCCGGATGGGATGCTATGTACGTTTTTTTTTTCTTTCGAAATCTAGCTGCTTCCTGCACCTGTACGATGATCTCCAGCTGATTTTTTCGACACCACTCCACCACCAGATAGCCCACTGTGATCACCATGTGCTATCCCATAATGTGTGCTTTCAGTTCCTGAAAGTGCCTAATACCATAACTTTCATGGATGGTCTTTGCAATGACTCGGAGCCATGTCATCTGGTTTGCTATTGAATGAAACATCTCGAGAAAGTAGCATCTCGACGTGCTCCTCCATATCAAAATATAAGACTATCTAGTTAGGTTGTACACACATGTATGTAGACATGTTTTAGTGCAAGGCACAATACTAGAGTTGTTTCATCCGAGAATCTTGTTGCCATAACTCACCTAGATTATGCTTTCCGATAGGGACATGGCCACGTAGGACTCAGCCTAGGCGAGGTACGAGCTCTGGATCGTGCACCACGGTGTGGCACGGTACAGTGTTGAGAAGATGCGCCGCTTCCATGTCTTCAAGAACAACATGCGCCGCGTCCGCGAGTACCACGAGCGCTATCCTTCGTACAAGATGGCAATGAACAAATTCGCCGACATGACCTGAAAGTCACAAATTTGAACACTATGTTTGTAAGGGGTTGGCGCAAATGTATTTTTTTATGCCGTAGCAAGGGCCCCTGCAATGGCGAAGCTTGCCCAAGTTTGTTGGGGGCAAAATACAGTATATGAAATCTTTGGGGTGGGGGCGGTGGCCCCCCTGACATGCACTAAGCCCTGCCTCTGTGGCCCCGCATCGAGCATAATCGTGTGTGTTGCCATAGTGTGTAATGTTCATTTCTTGTTCCTCATTAATGTAGACTATAGTATTGTACCTCTCATTGCCTAGGGTTTGGTGGTGAATATCAGTTTGTACCTCTAATTGCCTAGGGTTTGGTGATGAATATCAGTGGTTTTTGTTTGTTTATTAAAGTGCTAGGTTTTTTCACCAAGCCGATTGTAAAGTTGCCTTTTCCGATGATGATGCGCATTGCATTTCTGTTTATTTGTATACACACAACAAGTTATGTTTTGTTTGTCAACGTTGTCGTATAGGGGTGTGCAGAAATGACATAAGTGGAAACCGTATCAAATCGGCTGATGTGAGTAGTTCATTTTTTTCACAAATCTGATCCTCACCTTCTGTTTAGTACAAAAAAATGATCTAAGCCCAAACCAGTCAAACCGTAGATTTGCCCCGGCTGTCGTATATCTAATTCGACGATCACAAACCATCAGCGACACCATTTGCCATGTGAGAGGGTACAGAGCGAGATGGAATTGAAAAATGAGCTGATCGCAAAAACGAGAGAATCCACTCCGAATGGAAAGCTATCACCGAAATTTTCGGACCGGCGGATCGCACACAAAATGGAACACAAAATGGAAAGTTGACGCGATCGTGAATCGTCTATACTTTAAAAAAATCCCACTAATTACTGATTCTCTCCACGTGTTTCCGTAAATGACTTCCGTAAGATGCGTCCGTAACTTTAGCATTACCCATGTTATATATGACTAACATGTTGTACTATACAGGAGGCGGAGAAACAGTAGAACCCTAAACCCATTTCAGAAGAAAACCATGGCGAGGCGTGCTCTGGTTGCAGCCATGGCCGCGCTAGTCGTGGCCCTGGTGCTGTCCAAGGCGCCAGAAGCCTTTGCTGCCGTGGAGTTTTCCGACAGGGACATGGCCACCGAGGAGTCGGCCTGGGCGCTGTACGAGCTCTGGATCGCGCACACACGGGTGGCACGGGACAGCGCTGAGAAGACGCGCCGCTTCGACGTCTTCAAGAACAACCTGCGCCGCGTCCGCGAGTTCCACGAGCGCGATCCTTCCTACAAGTTGGCCATGAACAAGTTCGCCGACATGACCGCCGAGGAGGTCAAAACCTCCTACGGGTGCGAGGAACTCCCAGACGAGGGCGGGGAGGACCACCAAGGTGAGTTCGCCATGTCCGCGATCAGCGACGACGACCTCCGACAGCAGTTGACTGGCGCCAGATGGGGTACGACCTCCACCCGGGGGTCGTCACCGACGTCAAGAATCAAGGCCAGGGCTGCAAATGCTGCTGGGCTTTCACCGCCGCCGCGGCGGTGGAGGGCCTGTTCGCGATCAGGAGGAAGATCCTGATGTCCCTGTCGGTGCAGCAGCTTATTGACTGCGACACAATTGACGACGGGTGCGACGGCGGTGTGCCGGCCAAGGCATTCCGGTACCTCACCAGCAATGGCGCGCGGGCTGGTAGAGGACGCAAGCTACCCTTACACGGGCCAGGAGCGTTCCTGCCGAAAGGTCATGGGCCCCTTGGTGAATATCGACGGTTTTATCCGAGTGAAGCCGTACTCGGAGATCGACCTGAGGAAGGCGGTGGCGGCCCAGCCCGTCGCCGTGTCGCTCAACCCAGGGAGTGGGGAGGAACTCAATCGGTACTCCGGCGGCATCTTCAAGGGACCGTGCGGCACGAGTGGTGGCGGGCACGCGATGCCGGTGATAGGCTATGGCACCGAATCCGGTCAGGACTATTGGATCCTCAAAAATTCATGGGGTGAAGGATGGGGAGAGGACGGGTACATGCGGCTGAAGCGTGACGCAAACGAGCTCGGCACAGCTGGGACCTGCGGCATCCTCTTCCGTCCCGTCTACCCCCATATGCGACAATAATGAAAATTTTGCATATGTATTAACGTGTTCGGCTTGATTTTGAAATTGTCCAGAGTTTTATTCGTTGTTTTCACTGCGAAATGATGGGTCTGCTTCCGTAACTTTCCAATTACGAGTACGAGAGTTGAAACAAATGAAAATTCTCAAATCACTACTCTCATTGGGGGGGAGCTAATCATACAGTGTAGATGGTACTTAAGGTAAAAAAGTTAAGCTTAGGGGGACGGTGCTCCCCGACTAGTAGCTCCGCCAATGATTGAGCATAATCGCGTGTGTTGCCATAGCGTGTAATGTTCATTTCTTGTTTCTCGATATGTAAAACTGCCTATGGGTGCAAGGAACTCCCAGACAAAAGCGGGAGGACCAGGGCGGGTTCGCCGTGCCCGCGACCAGCAGCGACGACCTCCCCACGGCAGTCGACTGGCGCCATATGGTGTACGATCTCTGCCCGGTGGCAATGGTGAGTTTCAAAAAATATTCATGTGTGAAACAAAAAGGAATCATTTGATTTTAAATGAAGCCGGAACAAAAAAAATAAAAATAAAAACAAGAAGAAAGCAAAAAAGGGCGTGACCGAACGAAAAGTAGTTTTTGCACCCGAACTCTAGTGCTCCTACCACTTTAAAAAATTCAAAAAATGTATTTAAAAGTTTCAAAAAAATCTAGAAAAAATCATGGATGTTCTTAATGATGTACTCTCTCCGTTTGGAAAAGGATATTTTACATATATCCAAATTCGGATGTATGTGCACACAAAAAACATATCTATATACATCCGAATCTAGACAAATTCAAGACATCCTTTTCCGAACGGAGGGAGTATATGACAAGCATCAAAATCTCAATGTTAAATTCCCTATATTATAGTCTACAGAAAAATGATAAAATAGGGAGATTTGAAACTATGCATTGTTAAGTATAATAAGATCTATAAATTGTCATTTTTATGTATGTCGAAATATAAAGTATTTCGCATTGTTAATTTTCACGTTTATAGTACACATCATCTAGATCATGCATGATTGTTTTCAGATTTTTTGAAACTTTTAAATATATTTTTCAATTTTTTTTAAAGTAGCCGGAGCACTGGACTCGGGTGCAAGAAATCTCTACTCCCGACCGAACTTTTTTGTTTTTAGAATCCAACTTTTTGTTTTTCGAGACAAGGCGCGATCGAACGTGAAGGCTGAAGAAACAGTGAAGCTGTAATTAAATGGGCCGAGCCCACGGACCAGGTGGGTTATGCGTATGGAGTTCCCCATCATTCCCTGAAAAAAAAGTTCCCATTCTCCACTGTGAAGAGAGCCACCGATCTAATCCCCAAACCTTCCCGTTGCGGAGATGAGGAGGTCCACGACTCTCATGGCGGCGGCAGCGCTGCTGCTGCTCGTGTCGCTGTCAGCGGCGTACATGTCGATCGTCTCGTATGGGGAGAGGAGAGGAGGGGAAGACCCGCCAGATGTTCGTGGAGTGGAAGGCCAAGTACAACAAGACCTACAGCTCCATCGGCGAAGAGGAGCTCCGTTACGCGGCTTTCAAGCTAAACCTCCGCTACGTCGACCAGCGCTATGGCCTCAACGGGTTTGGAGACTTCACCGGCGAGGAGCTCCGACAAAGGTTTAAGCGCCCCCCGGTACAAGGACGCCAACGGGGTGCTGCTGGACTCCGTCTAGCGGAGGAAGAAATCTGTTTCCAGTTAAGCATCGTGTTCATTGCATACATACAATTTGCAATTTTGCATCAAGTGGAGGAGATTAACGAAAATAGAGGATTTCAGCTTCAACTAATCCATCCCCCTTATTAACAGAAATTTATGGATTTTTATTTACGAATAGAAAGTAGAGGATGTTTATCTTCTACAGTACTACCTAGCAGGTCAAACAGCAATTGCTGCAGTTTCCAGTGCATCTTTCATTCAAGGACCCCGTTCTGTAGTTGGACGAATAAAGTTAAGCTGAAGAGGAAAAGAGAAATGATCCTAGTATGCTAATGGCTGAAAATCTGGCGGGCACATATGTTGTTTTTCCTCTAATAATAATGGACGATCTCACCAATAATGTGCTGTCATTTGACATGATCCAAGTAGCCTCTTGGAAACACCTTCAAATTACTCTCATGCGAGTGTTTGAAATTCCATTTGCTCTGCATTTTCATCACTGGCATGTTATTTTATTATTACGGAGATTTTCGTATATAATCTCACCCGTTACTTTTTACCAGTTATTAGGTGTTGCCACAGAAGTAGAATAAAGCCTGGAGGTAGCACCACTGTTGGAGAGATGAAGCATACATGGATCTGAATATGGATTATGTTTGCTACATATGTAATAGTATAATAAAATTGAGATGAAAATATGTGCATATCCTATCCAGAAGATGAAATGAGGAAGGAAATGTAATGAGAAGGATTGTTTGCCGTGTGGACGTAGTCGCCCTAGCTCGTGTTGGGCTGGGCCTCGGGAGCAAGCCTGGTGGGTGCTGTTGGGTTCTGGAACAAAGTGAGAAGTTGGCAAAACTGTTCTAAAAACAAATCTACAAGAAAAAATAGTGCCCATGGAGGTAGATGCTGCAGTGTTTTTTAATCGCTTTGGGACCTTGAGCGATGATACACACGAGGGACTCCAGCTGAAAACTGATCATGTATGCTTTCTCACACCAAGGCATACGAATAGGCATACGAATATCAGTAGTTTTTGTGTGTTTATAAGTATATATGAGGTGCTAGGATTTTTTTTTTCTCCACCAAGCTGGCCGGTCGTAAAGTTGCCGTGAATGAATGATGCGCATCGCATTGTTGTTTGTGTTGGGGAATTTTATCGGAAAAAAATGTGGTTGGGTTGTGGAACGAAATATTTAAATGAAATCGATAGGTTCTTGTCCAAGTTTGGTTTGTCAACGTTGGCCGGTTGCATTCATATACTCCTAGTATTTGTTTGGAGAAGTGGCGGATAGCGAGGCCTTTACTTTTTTTTTTTTTGAGAACTGCATATATATATCAGAAAATACAAAGTACACAGTACAATACATATGCCAGTACAGGAACACGCCGGGGAGAAACACGAACCAACGCAACGGCGACGCCTTCACCGTCGTCGGAGAAGACGAAGCCACTCCACCCACTAACCACCACCTGAGAGAACCTCTCGGCTTCGAAGACAAGAGACGTCCGCCGCAGTGCGACGAAACCTAAGCCGTTGAACGAGCATCGCCAGTCCTCTCGCAGAACCAAGCACGAACACCACCAAAACGGAGCGTCGACGCCGGATCCGCCCACCTTCGACCACCACACCCGCGCTGGCCGCGGAACCACCCAAGCTGGAAGTCCTCCGAGCACATACCTCAGCAGCCCTACGCCGACGACGGAGGAGATGGCGGCGCATCGACAGAGGGCCCAAGGACAGGGATCCCCACGCTCGGGGACGACGTCGTCGCCACGCCGCCCACGAAGGGGAACATCCACAGATCCGTCGCCGGCGCCACCAGCACCGTCGAGGAGGAGCCGGATCCAGGGTGAAACAACGACCAAACACGCCGGCGCCGCCCCCACCAAGACGCCAACGCCGGCCACACACCTCCCAACCCTATTTACAACCCGACGACACGGATCCGGGGTTCCCCCACCCCTCCCCCGCCGCAGCGGACGAAGGAGGAGAGGGGAACCACCGGCGGCGACGGGGGGAACTCGACGATCTCCCTCTCACTCGCATCTCTCTACTGTAGAAGGGGGAGGGGGAGGAGATAACTTTACTTGGCTGGAGGATTTGCCCGTTGGAGAGGGATGGATCCGAGCCGTCCAAAACGGTATACACTGTAGACGACATAACTGCACATCTACTCCTGCCTGTACGGAAACCAATATACAGTGACCGACCGATGTCTACATGATGTAGCTGCTGCACCAGTCACGGGACGGGCTGGGCTGGGCTGGTACGTGGTATGCAGCACTGTAGCAGGCAGTGTGTTCACTAGTGTACAGCTCGCTTTGAGTCCGGTGTCGACGTCATCGTGGGGCGCCGGGGACGTCGTGAGGATAAGAAGAAGACAAGATCTGCTCCAGAATTAACACGGGCTGTTGGCTGTTGCGTGTCACCGATGAACGCACAGTACGTGGTCCTCTCCTCGATCTCTCCGTCGCAGCAGGCTAGCGTACCACGCGCCGGGAAACAAGCTTACAACGTCGATCCAAGTAACCGGCTCTTGACGATGGAGATGTCCGGCACACCGCCGTCTCCACAAAATAAAAGCACACAGCGCAGCTCTCTCGTGCCGGTTTACAGTTGACGGGCACGACACGGTTTCGATGAGCCGTCTCCTCCGTCGCACCAACAGTGACCGACCCATGTGTTTTTTTTTGTACAAGGGGAGGGTCAGAAGACCCCGCTGCTGCAATTTAAATTACCACGTGCAGGTACATCTTATAGAAAAGCCCTTTACAAAACTTACCCTGAAAGACCAAATATTCGAAGAAAGGGCCTTCACATTTACAAAAAGCACCCTAGAGCTAAAAGTTAAAAAAGCAAACAAGCCCTTGAGCACCTCTGCCACAGCTCGCCGGCGATCTCCAGGCGCCGACGCCGAGATCATCAGGGCACAATCCACTCGGTCTCCTTCTTCCGACGAGTAGACGCAGCCACCAGCAAGCTAGACATCGCCGGGGACAAACCACTTGGCAGTGTCGAGCCGCCGAGCACTGGCGCTGAGTCAAGAAGGCCTCCGTCGTGGAGGTTGAAGATCGGCCACCATCGTGGCCAAAGATCGCGGCGGCAATAAAATCCACCGCGTGAGAAGCTCCAGGTCGCAGCAGAAGCCGCCCAATCGAAGCAAGAGAAGACCCGCAACTTGTCTTCCACCCTTTGCCACCACGGCCAGCCAGCGGAAGATGTAGCCGCCTGAATCCATGCTCGAGGAAGCGGCAGCAGCGCTTGATGAAGGAGCTGACTCCAGGCATCTCCTGCTTCTGCTTCCACCAAGGAAGCCTGACAGAGACGCAGAGGAATCGCCATCCCACGCCGCGCTCGAACATGAGGATGGACCAGCTCCAACTGACCCAAGGGCCAGAAATCCCCTCCGTCGATCTTGAAGAAGAGCAGAAGCATCCTCTCCTCTCCTCGCCGCCACGGCCGGCCAGAGGAAGAAGATACCACATCATCTTTAGATCTGCAAAGAAGAAGATGCAGCAGTCGATTTTATTGAAGAAGCTTCGGCCATCTTCCACCCTGTAGCAGATCCTCCATGGATCGAAGCTGCAAAGGGGAAGAAAGCCATCTCCAGCGTCGCTGCGAGTCACCAGAGCAGAAGCAAGAAGAAAGAAGAAGAAGAAGAAGAAGAAACAGAGAAGGGCATCCGCCACTAAAAAGCCAAATCTAACCCTAGTATCTACAACCCACGCTGCGCATCCTCTTCCACACTGGCCAGCAACGCCGCCGGAGGGGAAGAAGGAGCGAGCTGGGCGCCGGATCTGGGAGGGAAAGTTGACTCTCAAGGGGTGAAGCGAGTCGTCACAGGGGACAAAACAAGAGACTTCTCAACCAGAGTAACTCTACCTCTTATGACCCATGTGTTCATTTAACTGTTGCAGCTCTCACTGCGATGGAGTTGCATTGTGTACTTGGCTGCTGCATGCTGACCAGCTCAAGGAAAGTTAGGAAGCAGGTAGCGAGACGTCCTGCATCCCGGCCTCCTTGTACTACTGTTCACGAGACGCTGGTTTCGATTCAGACTATTTCCTCCTTGTCGTGTGCCGGCCGGTTGTACATTGCTGCACCGGGTCCAAGCATAATCAGATGGATCCATGGCAGAATGAAACACGCCCGGGCCGGATGCTAGCTAGCCTTAGAGCATCTCCAACAGACGCCCCGGCGCCCTAAATTTTTTTTTGCAGCGCCAAAACACTGTTTTAGCGCGCTGCCCGACACTTTTGCTTTAGCAGCCACGCTAAATGCCGCGCGAAAACTGGATGGTTTAGCAGATGCGCTAAAATGCCGCGCCGCAATCTGCACTCTTTTGCAAGGAACCCAATACGAACATGAGGACGAGCTCGGACGAACAGACGAACACGATTCAATTTACACGAACAGGCGAATACGAACATGATTTGATTCGATTTACTACATCCTAAAATAACTACATCCTAAACCCAAACGCGAGCCAGAGGAACTAGTATTCGATGAACTAGAAATCGGAGTCGGAGGAGAAATCGGAATCGGAGTTGGTGGTCTCCGAAATCTCCTCCTCCAGCGCGAGCCACCTGGGGTCGCCGGCGGGCCAGTTGGCGAGGCCTGCCGCCAGTTCCGCCTCCGCCTGCTCCTTCGCTCGGCGGCGCTCCAGCCGCCAATCGTGGCGCTCTAAACGCCGCTCCGTCCGCTCGGCCGCGCGAGTGTTCCATAACTCCAGTTCGTCGCGCTCTTCGCGCGGGTGCTCCCGGTACCAGTCGGCGACGGCGCGCTGGTTGCGCTCCTCGACCAGGCGGAGCGTCGCGCGGAGGCGGTGGTCGCGGTGGTCTTCGGCGGTGACGAGGCGCGACTCAGGTGCCAGGTTAGCCGCCTCCTGCCCGTCGCGGCAGTCCTGGAAGTTCATCGAGCGGCGCGGGTGGTTGAGCCTCCACGCCGCCGCGTCGTACGCGCGGGCGGCCTCCGTCGCGGTCCCGAACGTCCCGAGGGGGACGCGGCTGTCGCCGGACCGGATCTCGGCGGTGAACGCCCCGTTCGGGCGCTCGCGGACGCCGAGGTAGCCGGATTGGGAGCGACGGCGCGGAGGCATCATGGCGGGGGTGGGGATTCCAAGCGGGCGCGGGAGAGAGAGAGCGGTTGGGAGAGGAGAGAGAGACGCGTGGAGTGAGCGCGCGCTGGCCGCGGGGCGGGGTATTTAACGTGAAACGTAGCGCGTTGGCCAGCGCGTGCTTCCATTTTCCGAGCGCGCGCTTTTTTCCCGCGTCTGCTGGAGCGCGCGAAATGGCCCCGCGCGCAGGAAAAATCGGTTATATGGCGTGCGCGCTCCGTTTCCGGCGTCTGCTGGAGATGCTCTTAGAGCATGTCCTCCAAATTGGTGTCCGGCACCCCCCAATCGAGACCCGATTGGGGGTGCCGAACATGTGTCCGGTCGAATGGAGGGTGCAGCCCACAGCGGCGCACCCCAAAGGTCCAGCCCCCAAACGGCGCTAATTTTGAGCATTACATCAAACACCTTGCGGACGTAGAAACCGTCGCCGGTTCACCTTCGCGTCGCGTCGGAACACGGCGGTTCGTGTGCACGTGCAACCGTCGCCGCGTCGCTTCTGCGCAGTCGACGCGGACAACTCGTCGACGTAGAGCTGCACCGACTCTTGGATGCTGCACGAGGAGGCCGTCGTCTTTTTGCCAGCCTTGGCGGCCGCCTTGCACGTCTTGACTCCCATCGCTCGACGATCAGCGCTGGCGGTCGACAACTTTCTTTCATCACCCTCAGACACATCCTTGCAATGACTCTTCCAACAATGCATCAACTTGTATGGCTTGTTACGATTCGTCACCAAGTCGACGTACATGTAGCCGACATCGTTCAACTGCGCAAACAAACACAAGTCAAATATGTTTGTAAACATGGCCGATTACAACTAAAACGCAAGTGAAGATGATCGGCTTAATTTGTCTTGGTCATTCTTGTCACTCTCCCCTCTATGCATTATTTGCTCATGGCAACCATGCAACTTGCTAGTGAGCGTCGAGATGACGCCCCACCGGCTTTCAACCGATTTGGCATTGAGATTGGGCAACACATCATGAGGTGGATAGGGCCTTCGTTCGGTGTAGTCCTTATGTATGCGTAGCCAATACGCATCCCTCTTTTGGTTGGCGCCGGTCGTGCCGTTCATGCTCACGGTCATCCACGAGTCGCACAACAACACGTCCTCCTTGTCGCTCCAAGTCCGGTCTCTATAACCTGCCTTCCTGCCGCCATCCTCTTCCTATTCGCCTTCCCCTTCTTCGCCCTGGTGTTTGATGGCGTGGAAACACACGTTCGTTGGGAGACCCCAAGAGGAAGGTATGATGTAATGTAGCAGCAGTTTCTCTTGATTACAGAACCAAGGTTGTCAGATCCAGTAGGAATTGGAAGAGCTTCAACACGGTGTCAGTGGCGCCGATTACTGATGTGGACCTGTACACAACACAATCAAAGTACTTTGCCCCAACGAAACAGGAAGGTTATCAATCTCCCCGGCTTGCTGAATACAAAGGATTAAACGTATGGTGTGGAATATGATGATGAACACAAAAGTAACAGCGAGGAAGTAATCGTAGAGCGTGGTGAAAACGGTGTTTGAATCAGTGTGGAATAAAGGACCGGAGTCCACAGTTCACTAGTGGTGTCTCTCCATAAGACAGATAAACAAGCATTCATGTTGGGTAAACAAATTACAGCTGGACAATTGAGAAAGAGACAATGCAATATATGACAAAAACATGTTCACTGTTAGATCTATTGGACATTACAACAATATACATAGACCGCTTACTAGCTGCATCTATGACTAATAATCCACTCACCGGGATAGCTTCCGGGTCTCCCGTGAGTATTAAGTTGCAAGCAATGGATTATAGCATTAATCAAAGTGTGTAATGTAAACAAAGCATATGACAGATCAGCGTACCCATAAGCATAGCAAAGTTATTTTCTCCCTAGTGGCAACATCACATCTACATCGTTAGTTGTTTCCGTCAATCAAGCCTAGGCTTCCAGAGGCATGAACCCACTATCTAGCATAAATACCCCCTCTTGCAGTCACTAGCATCTACTTGGTCAAAACATCTACTAACAACGGAGAGCATGCAGGAACATAGATAAAACATGATATAGATAGATGAACAAACTAGATCATAACTTCACAATTCATCGGATCCCAGCAAACACAACATATAGCATTACATAAAGATGATCTTGATCATGTTAGGCAGCTCACAAGATCTAAACATGATAGCGCAAGAACTACTCATGCATCACTTCGGAGGCAGTCATGGTGATGTAGAGCCCTCCGGTGATGGTTTCCCCTCCGGCAGAGTGCCGGGAAGAACTGCAGAAACCTTCCCGAACCAGGGTTGACGATGACGGCAGTGTCGAAACTTTTCATGGATTTTCGCTCGGGTATTTAGGGTTTCCCGAATAGATGTGATTTATAGGCGAAAGGGGAGAATCGGAGGGCAACCAGGCGGGCTGGTGGCATGGGCCCACCCTTGGCCGCGCCGTGGGCCTGCCTGCCTACCTCAGTTGGCCTCTGGCCTTTTCCTTCAGGCTGCTGCTTCTCCTCGGTCCAGAAATAAATCAGTTAAATCTGCGTTGAATTCCGAGGATATTTTCAGAATAGAATTTCTGAAACATAAAGACAGCAGAAAACAGGAACTGACACTGTGGCATCTTGTTAATATGTTAGTCCCAGAAAATGCATAAAAATGATATAAAGTGTAAGATAAACATGTGGTAATCAATATATAACAGACATGTGACATCAAAATTTATAGATACGTTTTGGACGTATCACCTGGCCGTGGTCGCCATCCCCTTCTTCGCCCTGGCCGAACTGATCAGCGTCGGCGCCGTCGTAGGCACCACCGGCGATCAGCTCAGCCATTGCTTCGTCGCTAGCATCCTACGCCACAAATTAAACGGCGACACATATTGCAATATAAGTGTATGTACACACCAACAATTTGCATCTGGCAGCCGGCAATAAGTGCACATGCCAACAATTTGCATCCGGCGCCGGCAATAAGTGAGCACAACAACAATCCACGGGGCAACACAATAAACGAACAGATCAACAAGATAAATAGCACAGACCTCGCCGAGTGGGTCGGCCGTGTTGGCACCTTCATCATGCCTGAAGAGGTGGCCGCGGGAAGCGGTCGCGTCGCCGCTTTTGGATGTCGTCCGCCACATCTCCGGCGAGTCGGCGAAAAACGGCGCCTCGTTCAGATCGATGGACGTCTCGTCGTGGGAGATGGACTGCCACGAAAGCTGCGACTCATAGTAGGCGTCGTCAAAGTTGGCCGGGGCAGACGACGACTCGCAAAAGACGGCGGCGCTGGATGGGTTAGAGGTACTTTGGCTCATGGCGCTCAACATCTCGGCCGTATATTTTGGCGAGGGCTCATTCGCCACCTTGTCCTTCGTCTTCAGTCGCCCGAGTTGCTGAAGGTGGGAAGCGGCTGTGCGCAGGTCGGCCAGGCTCAGCGGCACCTTGACCACCGGCATCGAAATCTCCTGCGGCTCCCGCTTCATCGCCTTCTTCTTCGGCTGCGACGACGCCGGCGGCTTGCGAACCATCTTCGGTTTCGAGAGGCCTACGGGCTTTGGCGACATGGTGGCGGAAGGCGAAACTGCGACATGTATCATCATGCATCACTGATTTGGCAAAACAAGACACATATACGAAAACAAACAACAAAACAACGCAATGTATATGAAGATGAACAACAAAACATCACAATGTATATGAAATAATAACATCAAATTATACTATAGATTAAAATTACAACAATACGTATGTGATAAATAACCGAGGTGTCGAAAGAAAGTTAACCTGGCGACGAGTTGGGGTACCATCAGTGGACCGGGGTGGCGGCGGTTAGTTTTGAGAAAGAAAAAAATCAGGAAACGACCCTATGTTACCACATGCCCACGTGCCATTTACAAATTTAGTTGGGTATGTGGGTAAGCAGGTATGGGTTTTGCTTTACCACATCCGCACCCGCAAACCCACCGGTACACATTTTTTACCATTTGATTTATGAATTGGTAAAACTTTTTTTTACCAAACCCTTCCTTACCTTAATGGGTAATTTCGCGTTGGGTAAGCGGATAATGGGTACCCATTGCCGTTCTTCCGGGTACGAGTTTTCATTTTACTGCCCATCCCTGCGTTTACTCATGCTCCATGTACTGTTCAGCAGGGATAGGCTGGTTTCGATTCAGAGTTGTACTCCGTACCTCCTTGTCGTGTGCCGGTGGCTGCAACACATTGCTGCACCGTGTCGAAGCATGAGCGATCGATGGCAGAATCGGCTTTGGAAAGACGGCCGGTGCTGGATGCTAGCCGTTTTTTCCGCTCCGGCCGGGCTGGAGACAGCACAAAGCCGGTACGTAGTCACGGTGGGCGTTCGGGTTACCCGAAAATATCGGGTTGGGTAATTCGGGTTTTTAGAAATTCGGGTTCTGAGAAATGATACCCGAAACGGGGCCGAAAAATCAAAAACCCGACATTTTGGGTACCCGACAATTCGGGTTCGAGTTCGGGTTTTCCTGATTTACCAGAATTAGAAATTTAGAGGAGGGGTTGGCGAGGATATACACAAGCGGAGAAGAAAGAGAAAGCGGCGGCCGGCGAGGAACGGACGACGAGCAGCTCCTGGCAGCCTGGCAGGCGACCGGCGACTCTTCCTACCTTGCAGCTTGGAGGAGAAGGAGAACGCGGGCCGCGTCGGCCGCCGTCCGCCGGCGGACTCGAGGCTGCTAGTGCTGGACTGGACCAGGTATGTTCTAGGGCCTTGGTTAGATGATCATCCAAATTTTCTTATGCCAACGCTTGTAACAATGTTTTATTAATAAAGATTGATATTCACTGTCAAAAAAAAAAAAACTAAAACAAAGCAGCCCCGCACGTCTCCCTCACTCAACTAGTAGTAATATCTTTCCCCAATCCCTTTTACGTCGTCGTTCTCCCTGTACACGCACTTAGCGCCTTAGCTAGCTACTCCTCTAGCTTGCCATGCATCTAAGGAAAAGGCATGTAGATAGATAGATAGCTTAAGCTTACCCATGACGCGTCGCGCCGTTGAGGACCGCACTGCGGCACGTCCCGATCCGCGCGTGAACCTCAAACCTACACGTATCCGATCCGTAGTACTCCACTAAACAAAGCTTTTGGTAGCACACGATTAGAGCAGGTGGAGCAGCAGCACGTGTTATTAGTATTACTAGCAAAAATGTTCGTGCGTTGCAACGGTTCTAAAATAATTAAATATGTGCTGAAAATTTTAGAAAACAATTTGATGTAATTTGTAGCACTCAAACATTTCATCTTGTATTTTAATTTGTTATGTAATTTGGTATGCACCGATGTACGTAGCTCTGTCTACGGCACACACCATTTCATGGACTCTGCACTGATGGCATCCTGGATGCCGTCCGGCGTCTGCTTTGCCTGCACTTGCAAGAACCAACCCACCGTGAGTCCGTGATGGTCTATGAAGGAATTTCGAAAGAATTCAAGCCGGAATTTGTACCCAGCAGCACATGATTTTTATATAGCGGCAGGACATAGCAGAAACACACCACCAGGTTGAGAAAGACGTTAGGGAATACGACGATTCCGTGGGGATGATATTGTCTGCTAGGGCCAGCGGCGCATGTACATGAACGTTCTGATTTCCTGCGCTTTGTGTGAAGTCCTCGCCGTTCTCAAGAGTTGTCGCTGCACATCCTCCGGCTGCACAGCTCGCCGTATGCCCCTGGTCTGTCTCGAGCCTAGGGCAGAACTGATCCTTTCCTCTTCTCTGTACTTCTTCATCGCCCGCCACCACAGGGCAAAATCCTGAGTTTGCATCACCGCTATGTTCGCGTGCCCCGATCGACGTAGCTGTGCTCGCCCGTGGAAGACCTGGCGCCTCAGCAGCGGAGACCGATTCTGCTACAGCACCGCGCGTCGCTTGCCGATCATCGCCGAGCTCCTATCCGCCTAGACGGTCTCCTACATCCGTGCGCCGCTCGGCCTGCGAGGACGCCGCCGATCGTCGCCGAGCTGCTTTCCGCCGAGCCCGTCTCCTGCGTCCGCGCGCCGCTCGACCGGCGAGGTGCTTGGCCTGTGAGGACGCCGCCAATTGTCGCCGAGCTCCTATCCGCCGAGCCCGTCTCCGGCGTCCGCGCGCCGCTCGGCTGGCCAGGGTGCGGTACTGCGGTGCGACCTTAGAGTTTCCCTCTGCGCGGAGCCCGTCGATGAAGTCCGCGTCGACGTTGCGTGGCCTCCTGCGACGCTCTTGGGAGGCGTATTTATGGGACTGCTTCGTGCCTAGTGTCCTGCTTCCACCCGGGGTTAGAGTCCAGATCGAGGTTTCGAAAGAGAGGGCCTACGCAGGAAGACGTAATATGCTATGGACGAAAACATAGGAAAAGGGAGGTCTTAATCTGAACAGTTATTTTGACTTATGGGTGACATAGGTGGGTAATTAATTACAACTTTAAAGACAAATCAGATGACCTACCAAACCAAAAGGCGAAAACCTTAATGGTTTTATTATTAGGTAAAGACTGCTGCTGTTGTTCGTCTGAGCTCGTCACGGGACGGCGGAATCTCCTGACCTGACCTGACCGCAGAGGAAGGGAGAGATAAAAACAGTGGAACCTGTCAGTCGAGATATATATGTCAATAGAGAGAGGGGGCTTCCGTAGTTGCATTGAACATTCTTTTTTAGCAAGGTTCCGTCCAAGTTCCAAGCTCAGACCGGGCGGCGGGTCAAAGGATCCGGTGTGGACCGCGACAGTCACTCACGATGCCGGCACGCGATACACGCACCTGCCCGCCTAGACATACCGTCAGTCAGTCGTCTTGATTAACCTCACTTAATAACTGACCCGCAACGGAAACCCGACAAGCCCGAGAGAGGACCAGGACGCGTCACCTCCGCTCCGCTCCTGACCGCAGAGGAAGGGAGAGATAAAAACAGTGGAACCTGTCAGTCGAGATATATATGTCAATAGAGAGAGGGGGCTTCCGTAGTTGCATTGAACATTCTTTTTTAGCAAGGTTCCGTCCAAGTTCCAAGCTCAGACCGGGCGGCGGGTCAAAGGATCCGGTGTGGACCGCGACAGTCACTCACGATGCCGGCACGCGATACACGCACCTGCCCGCCTAGACATACCGTCAGTCAGTCGTCTTGATTAACCTCACTTAATCACTGACCCGCAACGGAAACCCGACAAGCCCGAGAGAGGACCAGGACGCGTCACCTCCGCTCCGCTCCTCTCCTTTGCTTCCCCGCTTTCCCTTCCCTTCCCGGGGCACGGACGCACGCCCACCGTCGGAGGGGGCCCCGCCACCGAGACCAGCCGCGGCCGAAAGACCCTCGCCAAACCACCGAGGCAAATTATTATTCCCATTTCCCCTCTCCCACCTCTCTCTTCTCCCCCTGGTCTTCCTCCCTAGTCTAGTCCATCCCCATACGCGACGCGCCTCCTGCCCTGTAGCTCTAGTAGTAGGAGCAGTAGCACGGGCGGTGGGTGGGTGGACCTTCCGCTTCCGGATTGGGCCGAGCGGGCCGGAGGACCCTGCGCCGATCCATCCGGATGGATGACTCGCAGTTCCTCGGATCGATGATGGGGGACACCGTCCTCGCCCAGCCAGCGCCACCGGCGCCCGCCAAGCCCCCGCCCCCGCCTCCAGCCCCTGTCCAGCAGCCGCTTGAGCCGGTGGGGGTGAAGAAGAAGAGGGGGAGGCCGCCAAGGAACAAAGACGAGGCCACGGCAGTCGTCCCGCCGCGGCAGCAGCGAGGCAGGCCGCCGCGACGGCGGCCAGGAAGAAGGAGGAGGACGAGGACGAGGTGGTCTGCTTCATCTGCTTCGACGGCGGCGACCTCGTCGTCTGCGATCGGAGGTACCTCCTACCTCGTCGTCTCTGCCCTCTGGGTGTGCCAACCGCGTTGAGGAATGGATGTTTTCCAAGCTGACAAGAAACCTGATTTCGCTTCCCTTGCTCTGTGTGTGTGTGTGTGTGTTGCAGGGGATGCCCCAAGGTGTACCATCCGGCCTGCGTCAAGCGGGACGAGGCCTTCTTCCAGGGACGCAGCAAGTGGAACTGCGGTCAGCTCCCGCACCCCGCTGCGACTCAATCCTGCTTCTTGTCTTCTCCATGCTAGCTAGCCAGCTTAATCACGCCATGGCTTTTCTGATGCACATTTCTAAGAAACTTGAGGATTTTCATAGTAATCGCGATGGGAATAATTGAGCATGCCGCTCCCTTGTTTCATCATCTCAGTGTAGAGACTAGGTTAGGGTATCGTAGTGATGACTGATTGATTGATGGATTTTGCTTATTAAAAATTCAGTTACCATACAGATTCTGCGATAGCAAGGTTAAGGAATGCGCACCCGCCCGCTGCATGGGCCGTGTAACTCTTTTAAGTCAACCCTGCCAATTTACCTAGTACACCTCTGGACTGACGTCTTTATTCACATTTTTTCGATTTCAGGCTGGCACATATGCAGCAGCTGTGAAAGTCTGTGCACTACATGTGCTATACTTGTACATTCTCGGTCTGCAAAGTGTGCATCAAACACGGCAAATTCTTCAGTGTCAGGGGCACCAAGGGCTTCTGCGACACCTGCTTTGGGACTATATTGTTGGTAGAGGCAAAAGACGAAGGCGCCCAAGGCGATACAAAGGTATACCGATTACCCTGCGCCAATCTCTAAAATCTCCATTCATTTCACAGTATCTAAAAAGTATTGTCTCTTTTCAATTCTGGTTCCTCCTAATGATGAACAGAGCTTGTCAAACATCTTCCATCACCTGCCTTACTTTTATGGCATGTTTTTATAGGGCCTAATTGAGTTGCACAAGTTTTGTCATCTTTGTCGTTTCATTTCATCTTCTTGCATCACATAAATTGTAACTCTGCACCCCAAATTCTTCCTTAAGGTTTTCCAGCTTTTGTGATCATGTCATGTCACTGTAGGTCGATGTGCACAAGCATAATCACTTGTTGAAATTGACCAACGTACAACGAAACCATCTCAAGTATCTTACTACGCTTCTGAACTACGAAGCACCGATACGGCGAGACGGGCACGGCGATACCGGTATGGCGATACGGGATAACAGCGATACGGCGATATGGCGAGTATATATATATAAATAATAAAATGTAAAATTGCCATGTAATAAAGACGGGAATAATTGAATGCATGAGATGAGATCAAAATACTGCCCCATTTTTGTTTCCTTTGCAAGTCATCAATGACTGAATGATCATCAATTTCCACACTCCGAGAATAACTTGCAAATAGATCAAATGATAGATGATACCATGATAGTGTTAGAATTTGAGAGAAACATAACATGGATGCCCGATAATAAGGATTTCTTGCAAGGTTGAAGGGAACCCCTACAATGTACAAACATATAACAAGTCAACAACTTGCAACAATGCAACACAATTACCAATACAATGAAAAGGAAGCAAAGTTGCATACCTCCCGTGTAGTACATTCTTGCAATAAGAGCATCAGCTTGGTGTTTGGTCTCCATATTAAAACTTTCCTCAATCCCTTGCTGTTTTCCTCCTTTTCCTGCTGCTGCCTTTCTTTTCCTAGATGCTTCACCATCAGCACTAGCAGTGTTGCTTGAACTCCCACCAACTGAAGACTGGCTGCCTGCCATGCCACTGCCAGCAGATGACATGCTGGTTTCTCACTCCCTAGAAAGAAAGCAGAGCAGCACATCAACCACGAATCCACGACCACAAGTCCACAACAGCAAGCAGAGGGAGCGGTAGACAGTAGCACAGCAAGCAGAGCAGAGAAGGTGAAGGGCGGGAGGAGTTTACCTTGTTGCTGGCCAAGGGCGGGGACGGAGACGACTCCAGGCGGCGGAGATGGGCGAATCTGGGCGAGGGCGAGTCGAATCTGGGCGAGGGCGGCGCGATTTCAGGCGGCGGCGGCTGGTGATATCGAGTCCAAGCAGCAGTGGCGGCGCTCGATCCACTCCTGTGAAGTGAAGGAATAGATAGAGAGAGAGGGCGGGGTCGTGGGGTTAGGGTTAGTCATGGGCTTCGACCGTTCTGGGCTCCTCCCGTGTCGCCGACGAGTCGCCGCCGTCCCCGCCGCGTATCGGAGTTATTTTCTTTTTTTTTTTTTCGGGAAAAACTGGACACGCTGGCGACGCGCGTAGCAGGGAGAATCGGAGCGATACGCGTGTCCGATACGTACGGTGCGGCGACACGTTTGATTCTGCCGTATCGGTGCTTCGTAGCTTCTGAATGCAAATATCTTACTCAAAGCAAAAATTACCAATATCAAGCAAGTAGTTTACTGCCAGTGGTCAATGATCTCATGTGCAGCCAACATTATGCTCCGTAGTAAACTATAGCAACCATGACCAAACTGCTAGTTGGTGCCCCTTAACTTTTTGGGTTCACACATTTTTTAGTTGGCTCTTCCTTTTTCATGTGTTTGTTTATTGCAGGTTAGGGTTGATTTTGATGATCGATACAGTTGGGAATACCTGTTCAAGCTATATTGGTTGGATCTGAAAGGGAAGCTTTCATTAACAATGGAAGAACTAACTGCTGCCAAGAGTCGATGGAATGCTCCTATTACTTATGCTAGGAAAGAAAAAGATAAATCATCTGATGACCTATATGATGCTAATTATGATGGTGGTGCTGGTTCTGACTGCTCCTCGAAGAAACGAAGGCGATCTAATTCTTCAAGGAAAAAGGGTCGAAAAAATGGAAAAGGACATTCTATTTGTAGCATTGCTGTAGAAAATGGCGAGATTGGAACTGGAAATGCTGAAAGTCTGCCGAAAAAGTACAAAATGACGGGGTGTTTTTGCCGCTGGATACCAAATGGGCTTCACCAGAGCTACTGGAGTTTGTGGGGCACATGCGAGATGGTGACCAGTCTTTTATTTCCCAGTTCGATGTGCAGGCTCTTTTGCTTGAGTATATAAAAAAGAATGACCTCCGCAACCCTCGGAGGAAAAGTCAAATTATCTGTGATTCTAGACTTCACAGCTTGTTCAGAAAAACACATGTTGCCCATTTTGAGATGTTGAGGCTTTTGGAGATGCACTGTCCTGTAAGTGATGCTTCAACAGTAAATAATGGCAACCATGAGGTCATCAATCCTAATTCAGCTCAGATCGATGCCAGTGGATATGGTGAGATAACAGGCAAACTGTGTCCTGATAGGAAGAAGAGGGTGCATAGAAAGATGGAAACAGAACCACCAAAAAATCTCGAGGATTACGCAGCAATTGATATGCACAACATAAATTTAATTTACCTGCGCCGTAGTTTGATGGAAGATCTTATTGATGACCCGGCATTTTCAGACAAAATTTCTGGTGGTTTTGTGAGGATAAAAATAACCGATGTTGGACAGAAGCAACACATGTATCGCCTGGTGAAAGTTGTTGGTAAGATATTTAACTTCGTAACTTCTACTACCTCTGTCTGGAAATAGATAGCGTTTTAAACTAATAGTATTAGTATATGAAGAAATCTGTAGATCCAAGAGTAAAATAGCATCCTTAAATTTTTCGGAGAAAGCGTTTTGATAATATTTAATATGAAGACTGCTGAGTGCTGACGTCCAAAACGTCTTTCTCTTTATGAATCTATACAGTAATTCAATCGGAAACCTTTTTATTCTTCAGGGACGCATAAGGTTTCAGAAAAATACAGCACGGGAAAGAAAACAACAAATTTTGCACTTGAGATATTAAATTTAAACAAAAAGGAGATCATCACGATGGATACAATCTCAAATCAGGACTTTACAGAGGTTAGATTCCCCCCCTCCCCCTCTCGTGAGTATGTTTAAACATGAATGGTTATGCAACAGTAGTACATGTTTTCAGATTTTTAACACATCTAAGAATGAATATATTCACATAATTGAAATGTGATTACTTTTCCATGTTATCTATTTTTCTGTCTCAGTGAATTATCCATATGTACATGTGTAGGAGGAGTGCAGACGCTTGAGACAGAGCATGAAGTATGATCTAATCAGCCGACTAAGAGTGGTACTGTCTTTTTAGATTAAACACCTGATGAACAACTGATTTCCAAGCCTATCAAGTAAGGGCAGGTCTGATGTGCTGTTTGTTCTGTTTTATCAATTCAGGGAGATATTCAAGAGAAAGCCACGATCTTCCAATCTGTAAGATTTAATGATGTAAGGACAATCTTACTGAAAAGGAAGTCTTGATTAATATTTCATTTCTTCAAAAGTTTCTGATTTATACTACTTCCTACAGCGGTTGGAGAATGAAAAGCAGAGGCTGGGCTATCTTCGGGACCGTGCAAGTGAAACAGGACGCAAAAAAGAATATCCTATTGAGCCTCAAGTTGAATACAAGTTACTAATTTTGCACCCTTATTTTTTCTGGTGATTGTGCTCTTTGTTGGCAGTGATCTATGATGTCTTTGGACTCGGTGTGTTATTCTTAAATCTCAGATCATATATTTACAAATATGACGTAAAAAAATCATGATTTGCAAATATTTTAAGTAAGTTTAAGCGCGAATTACTGATCTGAACATGCATGAATAATCATTTATTGAATGGACTGTGAATTCATGTGAAATATTAGGTGTCCCCCTCCTATTGTTTTTGTTGCTATGCTGTACTCCCTCTGATTCGTTTTAAGTGACGGAGAAAATGTACGTACGAGGCACAACGTCTTAGCTGAACTAGCGACAAATTTTTGGGATCGGAGGGAGTAGCTATTTTCATTTCTCCTAGAAATAGAGTTAGGTGTCTGTTATGGTGTTATGTTCGTTCAGCCTGTTTTTATTCAACACCATGATAACCGAAAGCAACTCTAATTTTCTATTTGGTGAACCTTAACTGTATCATACACTCAGAGAGTATGTGGAAAAGCTACAGCTTCTCAACACTTCGGAGGAAAGAACACGCATAATGAATGAACTTCTACAAGTACATGTTGATTCTCATATGGATCCGGAGTATGATTCTGCTGAAGAAACTGATGATAAAACAACAGGTATTTATGTGCTTGAAATATTAATGTTGTATTTACTTAATTAATAAGTATTAAAATGCAACTAGTCATCTGTCATTTAATGGATAGAGATGAGCTGCTTAAATTCGCAAGGTATGCTGCAGTAGTTATCTATAGCTGTCACAATAATTTAGTCTAATTTTGCATTCAAACATTTTTTCACTGTGGTATTTTCAAGTAACTGGAACATTTCTCTCAGTTGATTTAATGTAGTGTTTAAATTGAGCCAGGGTAACGACTGGACAATACAATCTGATATTTTTATTAACTAAAGTGAATGTTTCATAGCATCTTTTCTTGGTTATGTGCAGTTGAACGGAATGAAAATGGCAAAAGATCAAATGGGGTCTCACCAATCAAAGTGCAAAAATTGCAAAGAAAATGGCTGATGCTATCCGCCATCCCAAAAACCTATCTAAACCGAGTTCAGTATGCAAATTGGGAACAGTAAGAAACTCTAAGAATTTCCATGCAACAGTTGGTATGGATATTCCAAAATCTGTCACCAATGTAAGCAAAACTGAAGCTGCACCCCTTATATCTTCCCCAGTAACACTATCAAGTGACACGGAGCCAGAGAAAGTCTGGCACTACAAGGATCCTTCTGGAAATGTTCAGGGTCCATTTACTCTTTTGCAGCTATCCAAATGGACAGCTTACTTCCCAAGTGATCTGAGAGTATGGTTGATTTTTGAGAGTGAAGAAAGATCATTATTGTTGACAGAAGTGCTTTCAAAGCAACCAAAAGATTTCGGTCAGGCTGCATCAGTTAGAAGTAGTAAAACAACACTGGCAGGCTCTGCACACAACAGAAACAGGTCAAAAGTGGATATGAATAGCACTCTATCGCCAGCTGGTTATAATGTGTCTTCTGTTCCAGAAAGGGGAAGTGCGCACTCTTCAGGTGACAGGTTATCTCTGACAACAAGCTCAGTTCCACCAAAGGATGCTGACACTGATAATTGTCGAAGTCAGCACCATGTCTCGTCTTCTGGGAGTCCACATGAAGAACCAGACTTGCAAGGGAGATGCTCTGCTGAATGGAACAATGGCCACAGCCGGGGTGATCTGTGGAGTCCAAGCACGACACAGGCAAGTTGTAGCGGGCAGAATAGTATAGAATCTCATCATAATCAGCATACCTCACGGTCACAGGTTCAGCATGATTCTAAAAGTAGTTTACAAAATGGATCTGTTAAGGATTTCGATTTGAGGCAGGAATACTCACAGACTGTACCTACTCAACTAACCAGGAGAGATGTCCCCAGCCCTGTACTTGCTTCGAGTCCGTCTGAGTCCAGAACTGCTTCAAGTCAACATGAAAGCTCTTGTTTGAGTTCAACCAATCCGAGCCTTCACGATGAACTTCATTCTTCTATTACTTCTGAAAAGGCTAAGAGTTGTGCTCCTGCAACTTTTGTTCAAGACAGAGGCTCTAGTTCACCGTCGGACATGCTGGCCCACCCTGAAAGAGTTCCAGTGTGCAGTCCACAGCCAGTTCCTTCCACAGTCATTTCTGCAAAATGCAAGGTGGGGGAGATCAGGAATGAGCAAAAAACATGCGAAGCTGATGCATCAGTTGCTTCAGTTAACCAGTCTCCTCAGTCCAAGACGTCCCCTGATTCTACTCCTGATAACCAAGATATTGAACATCAATACCCAGTCCAGTTCAGAAATCTGAGAGTAAGAAGTCCGATATGGAAAGTCAGGATCAACACCATTAGCACCTGAAACTTTACATACTAAGATACCTGACCACTCGCCAGTTGCTTTTGTTTCGCCAAAATCTGATCTTCCAACTGGGGTAATAGGTGCCACGGGTTCAGTATCTAAGCTGGAGAAAGCAGATTTAAGTGGTGAAGATTCACGTACTCAAAACGAACGTTCCAGCGAGCCTATTCTTGTCCCAAGGGAGAAATCAGTAGCTGATCCTGCTTCTTGTGCTGGGTCGACAGATGTGACTGATGCTCTGGAATCAGTATATGATCTTCCAGCTGGGAAAATAGAGACCATGAATTCAGTACCTAACATTGAGAAAACAGATTTAAGTAGCGGAGATTTAAATACTCACAAAGAGTGTTACAGCCAGGCTACTCGTGTCCCAAGGGAGAAACTGGTAGCTGATCCTGCTTCCTGTGCTGAGACGATTGACGTGTTTGATGTTCCAGAATCAGTATCTAATCTAGAAAAAAAGATTTGAAGGGTCAAGATTCAAGTATTCAAAAAGAAGTGTACAACGAGTCTGTTCTTGTCGCAAGTGAGAAAATGGTAGCTGATCCTGCTCCTTGTGCCGAGACGATAAATGTGTCTCATGTTCTGGAACGAGATTTGAAGGGTGAAGATCCAAATATCCAAAAAGAACTGTATAGTGAATCCGCTCTTGGCACAAGTGAGAAAATTGTGGTCGAACCCGTGTCTTGTTCTGAGTCAATAGATGTATCTGATGTTTTGCAATCAGCATCTAACCTGGAGACAAGAGATTTAAAATATAAAGATTCAATTATTCAAAGGAACTGTTCAGTGAGTCTACTCTTGTCACAAGTGAGAAATTGGTGGTTGATCCTGCTCCTTGTGCTGAGTCGGTAGATGTCTCTGATGTCTTGGAATCAGTATTCAACCTAGAGAGAACAGATTTGAAAGGTGAACATTCACATATTCAGAAGGAATTGCCAGGGGAGTCTATTATTGTCACAAGGAACATGGTAAATGATCCTGCCTCCTGTGGCGAGTTAATGCATGTATCAGGTGCTCTGGAATCATTATCTAACTTAGAGAAGACATTTCTAGAAGGTGAAGGTTCAGATATTCAAAAAGAATTGCATGAAGGGTCTACTTTTGTCACAGAGAGAAGATGGTGGTTGATTCTGCTCCTTGTGGCGAGTCGATTAACGTGTCTGGTCCCTTGGAGTCTTTAATAGAACAAAATCGTGGGACTTTGTGCATGGATGCCATAGCAGCAATAGAACAATTCATGACCACTTCAGCTGAGGAAGAACCACAATGCTCTAGCCCCATTGCATTATCTCCATGGGGTGAATCTGGTTACTATCAAGGTGATGCTGTTGATTCTGCACTATGGGGTGTCCAAGATGATCCAATCAATGATATGTGGTCATTGCTGTCACCGACGCCCGCTCCCCAACATTTATCTGGTTAGTCAGTATGTCGATGTTTAGCATGCCTCCCATCATTTCTATATTGTTTAACCATCCATTTTCTCTTCAGGGGTTAAAACCGATGGGGAAGGCGTTCATGGTATTGATACAGTAACTGTAACCCAAGGAGAAATCGATTTTTTTCAAAGAGGTCCAACACAAGGGCAGTATTGGGGGTTGACTGAGCAGGTACTGTTATCCCCACGTCTGGCCAGCATTTGCTTCCTACATGACATTCCATATGACATTGACTCTTCCGTGCTGCTGCAGGTGAAACCGAAAGCAACTCCTGCGCCAGTAGATCTGAACACAGGATTATTTGGTTGGCAACCACCGGCCAGCGAGAGGTCAAATACGGATGCCGTATGGAGCACTAGCAGCCAGAATCCAAACTTGTACTATAGTTACGAAACAGCAGCAGCACCCTCAGTTAGAACCTCTCAACAAGCTGTATCAGTGAAGCGCGAGTTCACCGATTTCGATGCCCCTACTTCGGGAGAGGCGCTATGGAACAACAACACGAAGAGCTCGAACACGGGTACTGGTAATGCCAACCGAGGCAGCCAGCGCCGTGACAGGTACTCACAGATAAGCGAACCCTGGCTTCTCAGCTCGAATAACACTAGGAGTAGGCCAGACGGAGTTAGCGGCGGCGGCGGAGCATCATCGCGAGCGGCCCCGAGGGCGGCATGTAAATTCCATGAGAGCGGGTACTGCAGGAAGGGCTCATCTTGTAACTTCCTGCACCGTTAATGATGCGTTGTATGGTATAGAAGAGAGGTTTTGAAGTTCTTTGCTCCACTTTTGTATAGTCTAATCACGATGGTGGTAGTCGACTTAGGGGCGGGCGCACACGATCTTCTTGGCTCCATTCAACTGTAGTAGGGAGTACACTGAGTATATATGTCTGTCTAGCGTAGGAGCATGCATGGCTGAGTGTCCCCCCCAGGTAGGTTTCTCTACTGGGGCATGGCATTATTCCAATGGAACTGCTTTTGTACCAAAAACTATTTCATCGTGGCCTTGATTCGCCTGATGTATTGGTCATAACTGTGATATCTGACTGTGTCCTAGTTCTCTGATGTTCCTGGTGTTGGAAGAATGGTTTAGCTCCACTGACAGAGAACACGGCATATTCATTATTATTATTATTATTATTATTATTATTATTATTTAGGATAGCTTCATGGTTAGAGATTCGCAGCCGACGATGATGAGAAACACTTGTCTACAGATATTTGCTTTTCTTGCTGATAGTGATACGTATGACATGTCGCTGTTGCACTACATGTGTTCGTATTGCATCTACTCTCCGTTTTCAAAGCATTTTTCCATATTCATATGTATATAAATGTATCTAGACACGTTTTAGTGTATATGTTCACTCATTTTAGTATGTATCTAGACAACAAGTGAACCACCTAAAACATCTTATATTTAAAACGGAGGGAGTAGTGAAAATAGCTTGGAGAACCTAGGTACGTACCATATACCCTGATATGCGAAATTAATTTTAAAATTCAAAAAAGTTCAAAAAGTTCCGAAATTGACATTCGGGCAAACATTACCAAGTATTGTACCTGTACAAAAAGTTTTGCAAAAAAATAACTTTTATTGCACCCTAGGTAAAATATTTACCTAAAGTAGCGCTTTACACGCTATATTCATCAGAAATTTCACTTTTTTGACCAGAAGTCAACGAGAATTATTTCCTATCCAAAAAAATTACACAGTAGAACACTTGGTAATCTTTGAGTGTAAAAAATTTCAGAATTTTTGACAATGTTTTGATTTTCTAAATATTATCCCCGCATATCAGGGTGCAACGTTGCCCTGAGAGCCAAAAGTCCGGGTTCGTAAAGCCAGAAATCTTCACTCTTTGCAACTGAACGTAAAGTTGCCTGCATGTAGTAAAGGCTCGTAAAGTTTTAGTAATATATACAAAATGTACACAGGCTCATTTTCTGGAACCCATTCTAAACAAAACTGTTACATCTGTTCTTTGGTAACCGCCATCGGTAGAGGGATGAAAACAGGATAGTAGGTGTTTAGTTCGAGATGCTCCAGGATCAGTTGTGCGGCTGACAGGTAGGAAGAATGGCCATCAACAAGCTGGGTGACATCAACCTGTAAAGATTGTACAAAAGTTATGTACAAGACTAATGAAACCAAGTGGAGGCAGCCAAGATGCTTACATCTTCGACACCAGGAACATCGACCGCCTGTATTCCAGCCAATCCTTGGGTGAGCAGACTGCATATGTGTGAATTAGTAAGTTGTAGGAAAGATGGTTACCCTAAACTGTGATCCTCAAATATAAAAAACCATCTCTGGGGCATGAATTGTAAGCAAAACACCACGCCATTTTTACCTTGCGCGGAAGGTGACACCAAGAATCCAGTCATCTTTGGAGTACACATTTACAAACCTTCCGGCAACCATCTGCAGTGAGGGAGGGGCACGTGAGGTCATGCCAACAGCGTGCAAGTTTAAGATACTTGAATATGACACGCATGCAATGATGATTCTGCTGGCACAATGGTACCTTTCTAGCAGGCTCCCACCGTTCGCCTTTCACCGAAACTGGGGCGCCTAGGAGTACAACCCTCTCGACGAGGCCCTCTGTTTCCACCAAAAACAAGTAAGCGAAACTTCAACAAGCTACATCGATAGAGGAGATAATCACACAGAAGGTACCATTATCACTTGATAAAGCAAGCTCCTGTAAACACTTGAATATGACGCGTGCCCTAGTGAAAACCCAACGAGGGTAACAGGCCTGGGAAGATCTTGGCATTAGAGGACAAAATAATTCAAGAAAATAACTGCACTAAACAAAATGAGTTGCAGGTGGAATTACCTGTTCCCTTGCGCCCCCTTTATAAGCACTTCAGCAAGCATTTTTCCTGCCTTGTCTGATCTGAAAGACCAGAATAGATTAGTTAAGTAAACAAATTTCTACGATGAACAAAAAAGGATGCAACCTATGTTGGGTGTGTATAATAGTGTGTTATAATTTCACAATCTTCCTGGATTTAAATACACAAAAAATTCTCTAAAAACTCAAAAGAAAAAACCAATACTACACACGATGATAGCTAGTGGACTTTGCAGGTACTCCCTCCGTTCCAAATTAATTGACTTCCATTTGTGATGGACAAATGGAAGTCAATTAATTTGGAACGGAGGAAGTACCTGTCTATAGCAACGGACCATTTACTATCAATAAAGTCCGTAGCTGCAAGCAGAGTAGCGGGCCATGCAAATGCTGCAAGAAAGCCACTTAAAATTGTTCTCATCGCGCCCTGCTTCATCAATTCCATAGCAAGTCCTGAATCCATAAATATACATGTTAAGTAAAGAAATTTGTAACAGTGAAAACTAGATGTACAAATCTACAAACATTACTTGATGTCAACCAATCTTGTATTGCTGTACTCACTGCAATTATATGCTTAGACTCCCACTGAAGAATATACCTGCAAGTCATTAGTCCATAGTGTAACTGCATTAAGCTTTTAACATGTGGATAAAGTACTGCAGTTATGATCTAGAAAAGTACTAAAAATCACTCTAGACCTTTCTAGGTTATCCTTCCATCCTTCCCAAGGTCTAATGTAGTCCTCCTCATCAAAAGCAAATCCAGAAACCAAGATCCCAACCGCAAGCCGCTGAAAGGGTGAATGACATTTACAGAGAACAAATCAGTTCGATTACTGAGAGTATAAGTGACATTCTAGTGACAAGGAATTTTCTGCGACATCACAAAGAGATGAAGGACTCACACCCTGATTATGGTTCTCACCAATCGGTTTGAACTCAAATTCTTTTACACTCCCAATCCTTCTGGCCATTTTGGTCCCCGACAAGCCGGCTCCAGCAGCTAATTTACAAAGATCATTCCAAGGATATAAGTAACTTAGTAGAATATTTCCGCACAACACAATTATTCTACTTGATCCATTCCATCTCTCATGAAAAAGAAGTGAAACTTTCCGTGGTCTAGCATGATTGCAGTACAGCATGAAGAAAGAAAAGCTCAAAATAACATCACCACAAGGGTGTGGACAGGACACAAGACCTACCCCCAAATGATGCAGCCACTGCCACAGAGCCAGCAACAGATCCTGCAGCAGTAGCCATAGCAGCAAATCCACTGGCTCCTATAACAGGCATAATTGTGCCCAACGTTGGAGCAAGAGCACCAAATCCTGCAGCAATTGCTGGAGCAGCTAAACCTGTTATGTTGAAGAGAGTTTGAGCCACCAGGAGTAGTATGTGCAACACAAACTACTCAAGATCTTTAGCATCTCAACAGAAGTTCCAAAAAGATCTTTCCTACCCCCAGTAATAGCCAGTAATGCTCCTCCAGTCAATGCAGCAGCACCGATGATTCCTCCACGCTTCCATTTCGCCCATTTGCTTTTGGGGGATGCATTTTCTCCTGACTGTTCTTGTTCTTTTGCTGCTGCCATAGCAGAGCATGCGACCATTACCTCGATGGCTTCCTACAATACCAGAATGGCTGATCACAAAACTACGTAACACAGCCTGAAGACACAAAACTATGTTTCATGATCACAGAAAACAGTTTGGCGAAACTCTGCCCATAATTATCACTCTGCTGCATTGACAAATAAAAGATTCTACAAACCATTTTGATCCACTTCACATCAAGCCATGTAGCTAGCAACCGAAGAGCAACCCGGTGCCGAGCGTCGTAGCCCTTCCTGAAGCGAGACGACTTCTTGTCCTCTTCCTCTTGCGACACGGGTTTATCAGCCACACAAGCAGAGAGAAGCACAAACAACAACGTCATCTTCTGGTGATCCGTAGCAGGAACATCATCCAAGGACAACTTGTCGACTCCCAGCAAGTTCTCAGGAAAGCCTTCCGTTGAGGATTCAGCCGTAGCAGAGCTACCTGAAGGACCTTGATTGATTGCTTCATCCATGAAAGCATCACTGCTCAAACTCATCGCCATCACATCAACTCCTTTCGCCAAGGCGTGTTCCTGATCGGACCTGTCCGAAGAGCTCTCGTCATCTTCCTCAAAGATCATCCTTAGAAACTACAGAATCGAAGTGAAATGGATCAGCGAAGCACGGTTTTGGTTCCAATTTGGCAGTGGAATCCCCAAATGTTGTCTGTAGTTCAGTGGCTGAAACGCAGAACCCAGCTACGGTGACCACGGATGGAAAAGCTGGAGGACAGTGGAGGGCCGTACCGCGCCGATGTGATGCTTGGCCTCCGGCGACGCCGCCGTCTCCTCCAGCCCCGGCCACGCCGCGGAGTTGATCTCCAGGAACCTGACAGACGGCGATCCCCAAACAGTAAGTGAAACGGAAGCGTTCGTGTCAACCGCTCATCTCGGTCAAATGCGGGGAGCGGACGAACCTGAAGACGGGGCGGAGGAGGCCGCGGGAGTCGTGCGTCCAGAGCCCCGCGTCGGCGGAGGCGTCCTCCCCGCTTCCGGCGGAGCTGCTGCTCCCGCCGCTGGCGCTGCTGGCGCGCTCGTCCTCGGCGGCGGAGGCGGGCGTGCCGAGGAGGACGGACTGGTGGATCTGCGCCTGGCGGAGCGCGAGCGCCAGCAGGGCCCCCGCCGCGTAGCGCTGCGTCGGCGCCAGCAGCACGGCCGCCATCGGCGGGGTTTGAACGGAGCGGGCTGCGCGCGGCACGAGTAGCGTGCGGGAGTTGGTAGCTGGGACTTGAAGGGGAAAGGGGGCGTTCCCTTCGAGGTAGGTGACGTGGACCTTGGGCTGGTCGTGGCCGGCGCCGGTGGGTTTTTATACGTTGTGCCGGTCAAATTTCGGGAGGTTTTAAATTTAGGTTTTTATCCATTCTGCAAAGTAATCTTCATGGCACATCTCAAAGAATTATTAGCTTTTGTTTTCCTAAGTACACGCACAGAAGTAAATTCCACAGGGCGCGACGATTCAAATCTTTGCGGCAAATTCATCTCCAACTTTATGCCCATAATTCTAGAAAAATATGATTTGAAAAATAATCTATAAACGCTTTATTCACAATTTTTATACTCCCTCCGATCCGGAAAGACTGTCGGAAGTACAACTATTCGAGCGTACATAACCAGCTATTTTTGAGCGACACTTAAATCGGATCCGAGGGAGTACAAGTTATTAGGAAAAAAATTGCCTCGATCTGGACATCCGTGCATTCCAAAATATAAAAGCGAAACAGAAAAAATTGACATTAGCTCGACAGGAGATGCGAGTAACACACCAATGTGGTGACTAGAGATAATCTAAAAGAAGGGGCATTCAAAAACCTCTAAAGTGTGAGTTGTGTAAGCAAATATAAATTGTGTTCCATCTGTTTTTTCGAATGCATTGTTGCAAAATGCCTTTTGGAGCTGGTTTTTTATGTGTTTGGAATTAGGATTATCAACTTTGAAATTGTAGCATCTAAATGTCTATGTAATTGGCGATTTATGCATTTAATTGTAGTTACCTATGCTTTTATGTTGAGCATTTGGAATAATAGAAATGGAGTGTTTAACAAAAAATACTTGGATTAATCAACCTGGTATGGCATCGGGTGTTGTCGTATCTTTTTTTAGATAAAGGCATTTTATTGCTCTGCTTTAACTTAATAAAGCAACCAGGTTCACACATCATTTGGTACAACCGCTACGACATACATCTTCGCCAAAGTGCAACAAGTAAGGATACTGTGGCCGGCCTCCCCTAACAAGCCGGAAAGCTAGGCTACACCCCTACTACTGACCATTTCTTGGAGCGAGAGAGGAGTAAATCACCTTTAGCCCTCTTATCATCTCCCGCAGTGCCCCTGTCGCGCTCCTTTGAGAGATTCGCCCACATATGTAGAAACATAAGAATTTTGTATATTAGGTCAGATGGGTGTCTCAACACCTTTGCCTCCATTGCTAGTTTATTTCTAGTTAGCCTAAGGGCCCAAAACAACAGGGAAATCAGCAGCCAACAGTGGATGTGCTCTTTGTGATGAAGTTGAAGACGCCACTCATATAAAAAAAAGGTGATTTTAAAAAAAAAACTGTTGGATGGGCCGTGACGTTCGGCCAGCTGCTTACCCGCGGGCAGCCTATCCAGAGCAAGCTGCCAAGTAAAAAAAATATAGTGTCAGTGATAGTTTGGCCTCCCAAGGATCATGCGCATGCGCAACTGTTGCCCCACGCGAACCTGCTGGTACATGGAAGGTGGAAGCTACCGAAAACGTGCATGACGGTTCAGGCCCATCTCACCATGTTTGGCGCATCCTGAAGGACCACCAAGTCCAACATCGCCAGGAGCGTGTTCCATTGGGCCGTCCCTTACAGATCTAAGGTTTGTCGGAAAGTGATTTTTTTTTAGATAAAGTGTCGGAAAGTGATGCCCAAACTATCCGGACCAAATGCCTCAGCCACCGAAATATTAGGGTTACTGCAAATTGCAAACAGTTGCATGAAGGAGTTTTGAAGAGGACCATTGTCAAGCCACCAATCAGTCGAAAAAGCAGTCCGCGCCCCATTCCTAACCAAGTGTTTAGCTCCTAGTAGCCACCGTATCTGAGAATCTAGAGGATCCCTTTCAAGGAATTGGAGTGTGGTCAGATAGCTCAGTATTCTGCCTCCTACTGCAAAAACGAAAGGCACCACTGAGGCTGGAACCAGGCCAATGTGTGGATTTTGGATGGATCTCCACTTGGGGGGCGATGACAAGCTCTGTTAGCGCAGGGAGAGCGACTGCTGCGTATATGAAGGAACATCCTGAAGAAAGTGAAGGCATCCATTTAGTGATGTAAGCTGATGCTGAAAAAGACTGGACTAGAGATCATGTCAGTGTTGATGTTGATCAGTGCCTTCTGCGCACATGGATGGGACCCTAGTTGGGAAACCATTGGTGGGGGTCTGACCCTTGCTCGCCCTCCCTATCTCCACCCAAATTATTGGTCAAAATAATTTAGACCAGAAGTGTAAAACACACATGACCAACGAGTATCCTTTTTTTTGCGAGAATAACGGGCATCCTTAATAAAACTGAAAGTAACATCGAAGACTTCTTTTGAAGTATTTCTAATGAATCTAATGTTGGATTGCCCACGGTCGATCACATGAGAAAATCACAAACACGTCACGCTCAAAATCTTATTGCCAAAAGCTCATATAATGCCTTTTGTTCTTCTTTTATTTCTTCTCAATCTGGCGGTAAAATCTTTCCACCGATATGCATATGCATAGGACCAAAGGTAGCTAAAACCTAACAGATTAAGACTCGGTTAAGTGCTCACGCACGAAAAAAGGCTAGTAATAAACTAGTACTCCTACTTAGAGCTAAGTACCAAACTAGACTCACGTCTAGGACTATGACTTGGACAACTTGGACTTACGGTGCATGGCATGCAAGCTAAACTAATAACTAGAAAACTTACCTAAAATTTAAACGCTAACTCACTTGCATTAGAGGCAAGATTATCGCTAACATCTAAGATAACTAACTCATACTCATGACATGATCGAACGCCAAATTCAGACGTCGTTTTCCTTCTCATCGCCACTATCGTTCTTCTTCTGCTCTTCTTCCTTGTCGCTATTGTCCACGCTACTATCCTCCTCATCGCCCGTCTCGTTTGCGGCTAATGCTTTTTCCTTGATCGCGGTAACCAGCTTACCCAGGATGTCATCGACGTCCTTCTTCTTCGTTTTAGGCATCAGGTGCTCTGCCACGTCGGCCGGCGACATGTTGACCTCGCCTAGCAGCTGCCGGATTTCGGCAAACAAATCATGCTCAGTGACGCCTAGGTAGTTCTTGGCAAGCACCTTGAAGGACTCCAAGCAGCAGTAGGACATCTCAATGTGCATGTCCATCCTGCCCCGCCGGATCAACGCCGGGTCCAGGTTCTCCTTGTGGTTGGTCGTGAACACGATAATCCGCTCGCCGCCGCACCCGGACCACAGCCCGTCGATGAAGTTGAGCACCCCGGAGAGCGTCACCTTGTTCCCCTCGTCCTTGCTCTTATTGCCACTAAGCTCGTCACCCTTCCTCCTTTTCTTCTTCTTCTTCTTCTTCTTCTTCTTCTTCTTCTTCTTCTTGCGCTGGCCGGTAAGATCGATGGAGCAGTCGATGTCCTCGATGACGAGGATGGACTTGTCTTTGGTCTCGATGAAGAGACTCCGCAGCTGGGTATTGCACTTGACCGCCGTGAGCTCTAGGTCGTAGACGTCGTACTCGAGGAAGTTGGCTATGGCGGCGATCATGGTGGACTTGCGGTGCCGGGGGGCCGAACAGCAGGTAACCTCGCTTCCACGCCTTGCCGATGGAGGCGTAGTACTCCTTGCCGTCACGAAACATCTCGAGGTCGTCGAGGATCTCCTGCTTCCTGGCCGGGTCCATGGCGAGCGTGGCGAAGGTGGCGGGATGCTCGAAATTGACACCGGTCCAGGCATCGTGGTCGTTGGACGACCAGTCGTCGCCGCTCGGCTTGTTGGTGTAGAGGCGTCGCTGGCGTCGCTCGGTTATGATAACGCGTCCCTCCGAGAGGACGTGCGGCAGGTATTCGGTGTCGACAAGGTCCCGGTGTCGGCGGTGAAAGGTGAGGTCGTACGCACGGGGCTACTCAAGATGGCCGTACATGGCGATGACGTTGGCGCGTTGAGCCGTCTTGGTCTTGGACCACCAGATCTTGGCGCCACGGAAGTGGTCGACGACCTCCTGGTGGTCGTCGACGGCGAAGGTCACGCGGATGCTGCGGGAGGCGACGGTGGCGATGCGGCAGCGAGCACTGGAGGCGCGGGTGCCGCTGAGGTAGGCCTCGACGTTGAGGAACGCCTCGCTGCGGCCGTAGAAGTCCTCGTCCTGGTCGTTGATGGTGATGGTACTAGCGGAATTTTGCGCGTCGTCACGACGCGCCTTTGTTAGTTTTTAAATTTTTATTGGCGAGTTGTGGTTGTAATATCTCGTAAACAATGCTTTATTAAAGTATTGCAGATGTCCAAAGCGTATTAAAGGAATGATTTAAAATTGTGAAGATTAAGTAACAAAATCGCTTAGATGGGGAAAAATCTTCTTATTTTCTCTGCATATTCATACTAAAATGTGCATTATTGTAAATAAACAGCATTCGTTGAATTAATTTAATTCCATAAATTTTAATGGTGGAGTATCTTTGTAATTTGTCGTAAATATCGAAATATTTAATTTAACTCCATAGTTTGAGGAAATGCATTGTAACGAATTTTGTTAAATTCAATCCATAATTTGAGGAAATGGATTTTTATTTTATGCAAACATTTAGTGGACGAAGCATGTTTTAATTTTACGTGCATAGTTAGAGAGATTTCAGCAAAATTACTAATTGTAGATTATTAAACAATTTGGGAAGGTATAATAAGTTTTCATTTTGACTTGAAAATTTAATTGAATTGCATAATCAAATGGAATACATTATGTGGACATATATTAAAGTTTGTCCATAATTTGGAGGGAATTAATTTGGATTTTCCTCAAATATTTGCTGAATTGAAATCTTGAAATACGTTTGCATTATGCTATAAGTAGTGCAAATAATGGTTGGTACATTTTTTTCTTTTTGATTGCATAGTATAAGTAGAGGAAATGTATTTTGCGAGCATTTATTAAATTTTAATTCATAATTAGATGAAGTGCATCTAGAATGTATATAAATATTAGGCAATTTGAATTATTTAAGTTTGTTTGTATTTTGGCATTAGGAAGTATCAATTTTTTTTGTCGAACATGTTGATATATTTTGGGGTACCTCAAATATTTTAGCAATTTGAAATGTTGGAATGTGCTTCTTTTTTTCAAATAATATTTAAGTTAAGTATGTAGGTAGTGGTACTGTATATATATTTGGATTCGTGCTAACAAATGGGGAAAGTTTGTCTATATTTCATCCAAATATTGACTATTTTTAATTGTGTAAATATGTTATGTGTTTTGTCATACATAATTAGTGTTGCTTTTTTTCGGAGCATTTGTTATATAGTTTAGATAATATCGAAATATTTAGCAAGTTGAAGTATTTAAATATGTGTCTATGTTGCCATGAATTCTTAACTGTAATTAGAGAAAATGTATTTGAGTTATGTCCAAATGCTGACCATTTTTTTTACTGCTACGGTAGCTTCGAATACTTGGCAAATTTGAATGTTTTATTATGTTTGTACGTTGGTGTAAATTATTAATTTAGCTTTGTAATCAAAAGATGTGCATTGTATGAGCATATAGTAAAGTGAATATATAATTTGAGAAATTGCATCTCAATTTCATATTTAGAGAAAGTTAATTTAGTTTTATGCCAATATTTTGCTTAATTGAGATGGTCAATTAGAGTCCATAATCAAAGGAAATACGTAGTGTGAGCATTTGTTAAATTGGACCATACACAATTATGGGGAGTGCATTTGCTTTTTCTTCAAATATTCACCAACTAAAAATGTTCCAACATTTTTTTCCTCTAAATAGTTGGCCTTTTTCTGTGTGAGCATGCTGATATATTTTAGAATATCTACAAATTTTTAAGCAAATTGAAATGTTTAGAAATTATTAGTTTTAAATTCTACTCTACAATGGGTGGAAATGCACATGTATTCATTTGGATTCGGTACATGAGCATTTGTTAAAGTCAATCCTTAATTAGAGGAAATTCATTTGGATTTCGTACTAACATTCTTCAAATTAGAGTAGTGAAATGCCATAAATATTTATTTGAACTCCATAATTAGGGAATATGCAATATGTGAGATAATATGTGGGATGTATATATTTTAGAGTATCTCTATTTTTTTTGGCAAACTGAATTTTTTCAAATGTGTTGCATGTATTTTTTCTAAGGACTTTGATATATTCTTTCGCAGTTGCAAACATTTAGCAAATTTATGGCATAAGTAGTGAACATTTTTTATGTGCATGTTGATATATTTGTCACATTTGTAAATACCGTGGCGTCAAAAAATTAATTTTGAAAATGTCTGCAGTCAAAAGTTGTTTAGATTTAAATGAATTGAAACTTTTTTTAAAAGTTTATATTAAGTAGATGATGTCACGTTTGTAAATACCGTGGCGTCAAAAAATTAATTTTGGAAATGTCTGCAGTCAAAAGTTGTTTAAATTTAAATGTATTGAAATTTTAAAAAAAGTTTACATTAAGTAGATGAATTTTTTAAATTGTTAATAGTGAGAAGCCATTCGTATGTGATTTCTTTTTTACGTTTTTTAAATGCTAAGGTTTGGAAGGCATGTAAAATTTTGAAATATTTGAATTGCGAATTTGATCAAATGTCATGAATTGGCGACGTTTTATGTGTTAATGAAATTGGTTAAATAGAGTGGGCTTATGCCTGAAGATTGTTCAGATTTCCGAAAATTGTTCAAATTGAGAATTTATCCATATTTGAATTCTTTAAGCGTTTACAAAAATGAACAAATTTGGAAGGCACCTAAGATTTTGGAATATTCAAATTTGAATTTTGATCGCACGTTTCATTGGTTAAATAGGGTGGACTTATCCATAGTTGAATTCTTTTAGCATTTAGGAAATGAACAATTTGGAAGGCACTTAAAATTTTCAAATATTCAAATTTGAATTTCAATCGCATGTCTTAATTAGTCATCATTTTTTTGTGTGGCCGCTTTCATATATTTATTATGTTTTTCTGGTGGACATATTTAAAATTGTTGGTTTTACATCATTTAGAAATTTATTTAGGAAATGAACAATTTGGAAGGCACTTAAAATTTTCAAATATTCAAATTTGAATTTCAATCGCATGTCTTTATTAGTCATCATTTTTTTATGTGGCTGCTTTCATATATTTATTACGTTTTTCTGGTGGACATATTTAAAATTGTTGGTTTTACATCATTGATTGTTCAGATTTCGGAAAACTGTTCAAACTTGGAATTTATCCATAGTTGAATTCTTTTAGCATTTAGGAAATGAACAATTTGGAAGGCACTTAAAATTTTCAAAATTTTAAATTTGAATTTCAATCGCATGTCTTAATTGCTCATCATTTTTTTTGTGGCCGCTTTCATATATTTTTTATGTTTTTCTGGTGGACATATTTAAAATTGTTGGTTTTACATCATTTAGAAATTTATTTAGGAAATGAACAATTTGGAAGGCACTTAAAATTTTCGAATATTCGAATTTGAATTTCAATCGCATGTCTTAATTAGTCATCATTTTTTTATGTGGCCGCTTTCGTATATTTATTATGTTTTTCTGGTGGACATATTTAAAATTGTTGGTTTTACATCATTTAGAAAATTTTCAGAATTATTTAAATAAGTTGGGCTATTTTTTTCAATTTAGAAATTTTTCAGAATTATTTAAATAAGCTGTGCTATTTTTTTTCAAAGAAGAAAGAAAAAAAGAAAAAAATCTGACGCGTGGAGCCCACTATGACGTCGCGCTGACGTCATAGTGGCCACTTCTGGCCGCGGCGGCGCTGAGCTCGCCGCCGGCGCGCCACGGCGAGCCACGACCCGCGCGTGGGCAGGCTGAACGCGCCTCGTCGCGCTCTACCCGCAGGTGGCGGCGCCGCCCATTTTGGGTCGCCGGAGCGGCGCCGGCGACGCGTGGAGGCGGCGGAGGGCAGCGGTCGCGGCGGCAGCTATTCCGGCGCGTCGGCGGCGTGTTGGGGCGCGATCCGCGTCGAGGAGGTGGAGGGCGCAGCGGCGAAGCTTTCTGCATGCTCCGATTTGAAGGGTGAGGACCGGAGCGGCGGCGGAGCGCGGCGGCGTCGCCGGCGATCCCCGGCTCACACGGGGAGAGAGAGGGAGGGGAGTTCTGCGTCTGTTTTGCACGGAGGTCCCTGTGATTTACACAATTTGCGAATAGGTCCACTTCTTCGTTAAAGCGTGGATTTGCGGAGCAAGCTCTGCATTAGTGAGGGGCCTTTTTAGAAAAACGTCATGGAGGAGCTGTGCGAGCCGTTGAATGAAGAGGCGACGGTGCAGATCACTGCACTGTTGAGCACTGTAGATTTTCTACAGTGCTACTGTAGCTAGCCGGATCGCTGCGGTGCCGCGATTCTGGCCTCCTTTTATATAGTGAGTAATGGTAGGGTGAGACGGCGTTGCTGATCCGGGTGGCGAGGGTGCTGAGGTAGTTCTGGAGCTGGTCCGGGACGTACTGCTGCACCATCGACCAGAGGAAGAACAGGCTGGCCAAGAACGACATTACCCCGGCGACCCAGCCGCCGTGGAGGCCGTAGATTTTGCTGCCGCCGACCGACATGTCCATGACTCGATCTCGATCTTTTCTACCGTGGGTCGTACATCTTCGTCGGCACACCTACGAACCTACCTGTTCGTGTTCATTTATGGTACCAGCATAACCGGAGGCAAATCCTACATGGACTCTGTCCACCGAAACAATAGGACTCTGTCCACCGAAACAAATCCTACATGGACTCTGTCCACCGAAACAATAGGAACTAGAGAACAAAAGTATCCAAAAACTAGTGTAGGATTACACACGAAACTAGTTACTCCCTCCAATCCGAATTGATTGTCGGGAGCCCTATACAATTTTGTACTGCCATAGCTCACTTCATACGTCACTTATTTCGGATCAGAGGAGTATTAGAAATTTGCACGGACCTACCTAGCCCTCCTAAAAATCCAGCGCAGACGGTAGAATTGGTTGTATAGCAAGGATTTATAAGTATTGGGAATTAGTATCCAGCATCTTGGGACCTGCAAAGAATCTGTTGTAGAGCATCCGCCATCCACGCATGCATGATAATCAATGTTGTAGAGCATCCCTGCATGAGTGAAGATATTAATTTTTACTGATGATTTTGTTTCTGTGGAGTGTGGAGGCGTTGTTTTGGCTGTAGTTCAAGTCAGAACATGAATTACATAGCTGACTTATGTATACATTGTACTTTTCAGAACAAGTCTTTTTTGTCAAGTACGAACAGACTATGACAGCAGAACGTGCGAATGCTACTACTGTAGTGGATTTTAGTAGCCGTCATGGTGCTGTTGTGGCTTATGGAGTAGCTTCCAAACTTTATAGTTAATTAGCATTGCTGTATCTCATTCATCGCGCCAATGCGCGCGGCCGATGCTTGATATCTGGGTTGTCAGTGAACATTATGAGGTCTGAAATACGTCTCATGTACTTGTTTGGTATGATAATAGTGACTAGGAGATGTGTGTGCAGCTCTTTGTCCTCTTTTTATCGGTTGTATATTGTTGAGTTGAGTTGATAAATACGAGGTTACACCTTTGCAGACATGGGGACGGACCGTTCAGCAATCCTCAAACGGGGAGACTGAAGATGTTTGTGGGGCGAAGAGTGCGCACAGTGCTTCAAGTCCAACACACTGAATGTGGAGTCTGGTTGGGCAGTCCACTGATGGGCACCAGCTGACCATTAAAGGTGCCTCAGAAGGCGTTGAATCCCATTATCTGTAGGTTGCTGCGATTGCAGACAACAACCAGTTCATCACTGCTTGCAAAGATTTTTGGTAAAAACTTTGGTGAGATTTGATGTGCTTGTAGCGGTTACCTTTGTCTCTTGATTATTATTACTTCTGTGAGCTGCTGGTTTATTCTACTTGCTACCATAGGGTTCAACCTTGAAATTTGTTATTTTTCATTGGGAGCAGAGGAACAGGCTGGAGTCGTGCGTGCGTGCGAGACTGACCGAGCGGCGAACGAACCTGGAGGCTGGAGCGAGTCGTGGGTGCTAGGCTGGGCTGCATGTGCGCTTCCTCCTTCGTGGGCTGGGCTGAAAATATATACTTAATTTTTTTTTGCTAAAATCTTGGGTATGCATTGGCATACAGGTGCATACACCTGCCGCCGCCTGTTCAGACACCATCATTCACTCTTTGAACACATTGTCATGTTCTCTATGTAGCTAGATGCGTCAGCATATTCTGCCAAGATATGGCCGTTGAGCCGGCCAGGATGACGTGTCTTGTCCATCTGCTCCCATGCCAGTATGGATAGTGTACTTTGGCTTGCCCATAGGTTTTCGGGAGGCTGACTGCGAGGTGAATGCCGGTCGAAAAATGATAACTCTGCAGAGAGAATGGCCTTACGACAACTTAGCTGATCATGCCGCCCAGATGGCCGCGCCAGTCGCTGCTCGTAGTGTTGCCTTTCTAAGGTATCGGGTATCCATAATCTCGTCATCGTTCTCCATAAGGATTGATAATCTTTGGAAATTCAAAAAAAAAAAAAGGATTGATAATCTTTGGAGGAACAGAACACACACCTCCCTCGCGTCGCCCTGCCCAGGGGCGACCCGAGGGCTCCCCTCACCGCACCGCCGGGGGCTCCCCCACGCCGGCCTCCTCCTTGTCGCCGCTGCCGTCGGCCATGCCACGGTGGCGGCGGGCCCCTCGCTGCCAAAAAGGTGGTGTGGGGAGAGCCGGATCGACGACCTCGCGTCGTCTCAAGCGCGTACGGCGCGGCAAGCCAAGGCGGCGGCTCTGGACTCCGGTGATGGCCGGCAGGCTGAGGTGCGGCGAGGGCCGGGCGGTCTGCGGCGGGGTGCGGCAGTTGTAGTCGCGGGGCGACGGGGATGCGAGCAAGATGGGCCCGCGCGGGCCTGATCTGGGCGCTGGCGGGCCTGATGACGACGAGCTTCGATCTGATGCTCTCGGGCGCGTGGGGCGGGAGGCCTTGTGCGGTGCTGCACATGGTGGACGCCGGGGGCGGCCCCGGACTGAGGCCGTCGAAGCTGGTGGCGTCACGGCATGGTGTCGTTCTTCGCTGCAAGAGGCGGTGCAGGGGTCGGCAGTTCTGGAGCCTCGGCGCAGTTCTGGAGATGTGACTTCGTCGACGTAGCAAGGGGTGCTGCTGAGAAGATGTTGCTTGGTGGTGCTCGGTGGACTACGGCAGAGAAGTTGCAGGTTTTGCGGTGCTACGGCGGTCTCGCAATTCAGTTTGCGGATTTGCGGGTGCTTCCCTATGATCGAGTGGTGAGGATGAGTTCCTGGCGAAAGCCTGTGCTAACCGTTGGTCTGTGCCGATGACGGCGACGTCTCTGACGTCGTGTCCCACCTTGGTGGTGCCATCTAGGAACTCAAGTTCCTCTCCCTCGTGAGGGTTTTGGGCTCTCCGGGCGAAAGCCTTAGCTTCGGGTCCCGGAGCGGGCGGCGTTTGGTGGTTTCGCCACTCCTTCCTTGGAGGCGCCGTCTTGGAGACCTTCCCGCGTTCCCTACATGTACTTCTCTTGCCGTTGGGTTCTCAGTGGATGCCGGGGCAGCGGCCTCGGGTGGATGGAGTTTCGATACGCCGGGGCGGCGGCCTCGGGAAGCGATGCGGCGCCGGCTCTATGGGGTGGTTCTGTGGCCTTGCATGGCGTGGGTGACAATCTTTGTGCTGTGAGTGCAGCAAGGTTGTCGGCTCGATCGATGCGTCCCAGAGAGGGGCGATCTTCAGTATGTCGAGGTGGCGGCCTCGGATGTGGTGTGGCGGTCGTGGTCTGCAGGCAGTTGCTCTGGGCAGTTTGGACTGCGGGCAGCTAGGTCGTGCGGCGTTGCAGCTCGGGTGCGAGCGGTGGCTTGTCGGGGCGGCGGCCCCGGAAGGTGGCACAGGTGGTTTGCGCAGGGCGTGACGGAGAGGTGGATGTCGGGGCGGCGGCTCCGAGAATTCTGCAACATCGCGGGTGCTCCACCTTTGTGTCGTGTGCGCGATAAGGTTGCTCACGGTGTTGGTCGTCGTCGTCGGGGCTTCTGGTGGGTTCGTCTCTTTCGTCTACGTTGGAGCGTCACGTATCTGCTCCTCCCATAGCAGTTACGGCCGGCTTTTTCTCTCCGGCATGGGTGGATGGTTGACCGACTCGTTGCGGAGCGGGCTCTAGTTGTTTCTCGAGGTTGTGGGGGCTTTGTCCCGTGGGGTTGTGTTGTTGTACGGTTTTCGCCCGGTTTCTTCCGATAATAAACCGGGCACCTTCTGCTTTATAAATGGATAAGGCAAAGCTTTTGCCTTCGGTTTCAAAAAAAAAAATCTCGTCTTCCAGGCTGACGTGGTGGCGGAGGGGCAGGGTTGGTGTTGGATGTTGAAGCACTAGGCGATGTTCGTGAAGCTTAACTGCGGAGTTCATCCACGAAAGCCTCGTTGCCGAACTGATTTGTGGTCGACAAAGGCCAATCCGCACCGTCGCGTTCAGCTGGCACGACAGTTTCCTCTTTCTCCAGGCCGGCGAGCTGTTTCAGAGGTTCATCTGCTTCAGCGCGACTCCGCGACCCAAGTGGCATTTTCCCCGGTGTCATCGCTGGCGACTGTGCTTTGAGGCTGTCCAGAGCTGCGGCCGAAGATGATGGACCTGGTTGCTTTTCATGTTTTCTTGTTAGGGTCTTTATTGTAACGGTGTAGAACTTTGTTGTTATTGTCAGCTTTTCTTTGATCGGTCCTGCTTTTAAACTTGCCAGCCGGCGTAATACAACTTTGGGGGCCTTCTTTCCTGTTAAAAAAGGTGTACCTTCCGCGTCTTCTCGAAAGCGTGCGTTGAAACCATTTTCAAACTCAAATGATCCTTTACTGAAGAAATATTCCTTGGCCCACTTGCAATAGTGTTTTCGCATCAAGATATTTATATAAGAATAAATCTTGCCAACATATGCATTTAAAATATTACCTCCGATGCATAAGTGTCAACGCGGATTTAAATTTGACACTTATTTTACATTGGATAGAGTATTAAACATCCACTTGTTAAGTAAGCATTTGTTCGTCAGTTCCAGGTTCTCCATCCAAGTCCACCATGATATGGGGGTCTGCTAGCTAGTAATATAAACCCAATGACCGAGAAGAAAGATTTGCAAAAAGATCGAATATATAAACCCCATGCATCTGCATCACTGCATACGTATTCAATTTACAGCTCATTGGCCCAGTACCATATGTGTAGTGGTCGAACGAGATTCGCGTTGCAAGTTGCAAACCAGAAACTTCTTCCCTGATACCCACCGACGACAGCTTCTTCCACCGGAGTGTTACACGATGGCAAATGCCGCGGCAGCCAGCAGTGACGGAGGCATGCACGTCGTGATGCTCCCCTTCCTCGCCTTCGGGCACATCAGTCCGTTCGTGCAGCTGGCGCGCAAGCTCGTCGCCGGCAAAGGAATCCGGGTCACGCTGCTGTCAGCCGCAGCGAACGTGCCCCGCATCGAGGCCATGCTGGCGTCCGCCGCCGGCGCGGTGGCGGTGGCGCCGTTATGCCTTCCGCCCGTGCCGGGGCTTCCCGAGGGAGCCGAGAGCACGGCCGAGGTCTCGGCGGACGGCGCCGAGCTGCTCAAGATCGCCCTCGACGGCACCAGGCCGCAGGTGGCCGCGCTGCTCGCGGAGCTCCGACCCAACGCCGTTGTGTACGACTTCGCCACCCCATGGATCGCGGAGCTTGCGAGGCCGCTCGGCGCCAAGGCGCTGAACTTCTTCGTGTTCTCCGTCGTCACGGGCGCCTACGCGGTGGTCCCCGCGCGCCGCAACTTCCCCGGGCACTGCCCGTCCGCCATTGACCTCGCGTCGGCCCCTGCAGGTTTCCCGCCGTCGTCCTCTCTCGCCACCTTGCCGGCTTATCAGGCCGCTGACATCACCTACGCTTTCGCCACCTTCCACGGCATGCCGTGCGTGTACGACCGAATGATTGCCGGCCTCCAGGCCAGTGACGCCATCGTGCTCAAGACATGCGTCGAGATGGAAGGCCCCTACATCGACTACTTCTCCGCCCAGCTCGGCAAGCCGGTGGTCGTCACCGGCCCCCTCGTGCCGGAGCCGCCGCAGGGCGAGCTCGAGGAACGGTGGGCCACGTGGCTCTCCTCCTTCCCAGAAAACGCGGCCGTGTTCGCCTCCTTCGGAAGCGAGACTTACCTTCCGACCGCCGCCGTGACGGAGCTCCTCCTCGGCCTGGAGTCCACCAACCGGCCGTTCCTGACCGTGCTGAACTTCCCCAAGGGGATGGACACAGCGGCGGAGCTCCGCAAATGCACGCCGCCGGGGTTCGAGGAGAGGGTGAAAGGGAGGGGCCTGGTGCACACGGGGTGGGTGCAGCAGCAGCACATCCTGCGGCACCAGAGCGTGGGGTGCTTTGTGAACCACGCTGGCCTGAGCTCCATCGTAGAGGGGCTCGTCGCCGGCTGCCGGCTGGTGCTGCTGCCGATGAAGAACGACCAGTACTTCAACTCCACGCTGTTTGCGCGAGAGCTCCGCGTTGGAGTGGAGGTCGCGCGGCGCAGCGACGACGGGTGGTTCGGGCACGAGGAGGTGAGCGACGCCGTCGGTGCAGCGATGTCGGACGGGTGGGAGGGGGAAGGGAGGAAGTGGAGGGATTTCTTGATGGATGAAGCTGTGCAGAAGAGGTTTGCAGATGATTTCGTTAGAGATTTTAAGAATTTCGTGAGGGCATGAGAAGCTTGACCATCATGCGGAATATTTTCGGTGCATTGCCACGTCTCCTTCACGTTAGTGGTGACTTCGTCCGTGAATCTGTTCAGTGTTTGTTTTGCTGACTTTGGTCACTCACATGTGGGTCCCAGATGTGAAGGGTGCACAACTGCACATGTCGTGACACAAAGCACTACGTTGTGCAGCTGGTCTTGGGATACTTTATCAATATTTCCTCACAATGTAACTTGCCTGTGGCAAGATGGTTAGATGGGTGGTTGTACCCCAGCCCACCAGAGTTCAAACCCCAGGTTTGACGCTGGTGTTTCTCATTTAAGGCGAAATATTCTTCAGTGGGAGGCGACGTTCCCGTCGACAGCGAGGCGCCCGTGGTGACTTCGTCAATCTCAAGACTCGACCCGCCGACTCAGTCTCTCGGAGGTGCTCATAGGGGTAGGGTGTGCGTGCGTGCGTTCATAGGGTGAGTGTGTGCGCGTGTATATGAGCGCTTGCGTTGTACTGTGTTTCGCAAAAAAAAATCCTCACAATTTTCATCCTTTTTTCTTTACTTTGTGTGACTATGTACTTTTCGGCTCACGATTTTGTATATTTTCTTTTGTATTTTTTGTACCGAAGATGCGTACTTGGTACTTTGCTAGACGAATTAGGTGTAGTTCTTGACGGACGATTTTCTTTCTTTCATCCGTTCTTTACCTTCCAAACTGAAGATTCGGAGTCAGAATTTAGACATGGGGAGTGGGGAGTGACGATGATCACAAGTATAGTACCATATATATCAACCCAAAAAGCTTATCAACATATGTTTGACAATAAGTCAATAACAAATCATCTCAATAATAAAATTCGTAGTTTACAAAACAAACTTTAAATTGATAAGCAAACATATACGTTTGGCTATTTTTAAACAAAAATATAGCTCTACTATCAGTCTATCACCGTTCACCAATGTTTCGATCCAAAATTTCGGCACTAGCACAGATTTGAGATTGGATACTTAATTGGCCTGAAAAATCTCTCCGTTTTTTCAACTAAGCTGTGCACCGCACATCAATTCTCATCTTTGAGAAATCCCAATGGGTTTGATAGAAAAAAGGTGGAAAACCATTTGGTCCCGACGCCTTTGTAGGACCCATTTGAAACACAGCCATCTTGATCTCCTCATTTGTATACTATTTACAAGGAGAGTCATTGATGTTGTCAGTGATTTTGTACGGGGAATAGCATCAAGCACGACATCAATCGATGGACAGTTTTCTAAAGAGAAAAGGTGTTCGTAAAAGTGTTGCACCATACCTTCTATCTCAGTCTGATCGGTGCACCTTGAACCATCTTCTCAGATAAGGCATGGAATTTTTTGTCCGATCGGCGCAACATTCCCCAGGTATCAACCCTACCAGCCATGCTACACTGCACCAAAACCTATTAAGTCTGAATATTACTTGAAATTTTGACAAACTTTCTTTTATACACATATGGACATCGATCCACGACATGTTGTCAATAATAGTAATATGATGGAAGGTAAACATAAGACTAGTTCACATGATCTCAACATGATCTTGAAGTACAATATATGAGTGACCGAGTAACGAAGGCTCAAAGTAATAAAATGAGTACTAACGAAAGAATATTTGATGACTAGAAGATATAAGTATATGTTTCCACTAAGTCTTATATGAAATCATGTGGTGTGATAAAATTATATAGAGGTGCTACCCCTGGTTCCCATGCATGTTAATTATCTAATACACGAAAACCAAATGAAACACAACAGATTCTACGCCCATTCGCCATGCATGTTTCATCAGTATTCATGGCCTGCATACAATCAATCAGCTCTCCAGCGCCAACTTCTCTCCACAGACGAAGCACAGCCCCTTCGATTTGTGATAGGCCTTGAAACTAGTCCACTTGTCTTTAGTGTGGTTTCTTGACCCCTCGTTGGTGTGCTACACTTTGACAGTTTAGAAATTCACCATTATGGTGGCGAAGGGGGTGGAAGTGGTAAGCACTGTGCGCGACACGGTGTTGGGATTGCACTGGGTTGAGAGTTCAATGGCGTGCAACCATCTCCAAGTTCTTTGTAAAGAAGAGCGAGAGTGTAGGCTGTATCCAAGCCATGTGGCTGCTGAATTGCTACAAGAACATACACTGCATGCTTTAAACCATCAAGGAACTGACTAATGTAATGTAAGGTGTTCGGTTTAGTCTCATAAGATCATATCTCATCAACAAATTCTACGAATTTTGGCACATAATCGTCCATGGTGTTGCTCGGAGCAATGTGAAACGGCACACAAGAGAATCTGATGCTACTTTTCATTAAACCTCGCTAGCAATACTGATGCTAATTCAGGGCAATATGCTTAGGGAAATTATTGTGGGAGCTAGCACTGATGGCGTGATCACACGTTCGCTGGGAACCCCAAGAGAAAGGTATGATGTAGCGTAGCAGCAATTTCCCCTTGATACAAAATCAAGATTTGTCGATCTAGTAGGACTTGGAGAAGGATTCGGAAATGTGTCAATGGCGCCGTTTACAATTATTGACGTAGACCTGTACACAATCACGAACAAACTACTTTGCCCCCATCAAAACAGAGAGGTTATCAATCTCTCCGGCTTGCTGAACACAAAGGATTAAATATATGTGTGTAAAATAATATGAGAGTAAAAATGACCAGCGAGCAAATGACTAGGAAAAGCTATGGGAACGGTTGTAAACAATATAGGAAAATAGGACCGGGGTCCACAGTTCACTAGGGGCGTCTCTCCAAAAGATAAACATGTTGGGTAAACAAATTACAGCGAGACAATTGACAAACAAGGGCGCAACGCAATACTATCACTAGCAGAGTGCCCGTGCGTTGCTACGGAATAATATAAAAATGTATATAGCGTTAGTCTGCTTTTCAAATGCACATTTGAATGAGACTCAAGTATAGTTTCAACAACAGCTTGATGCTATTGTCGTATCCTTGAGCTGCCATCCTCTTTGACTGTTTCCTTTCCGAATTATTCGTCCTAGTAGGGTATCTTGTTCTCTACATCCAACGAGTAAAAATACCTTATATATTATCTTTGTTTTGTTTTAATGGGTGTTGGATATCAAAAGAATGAAGTGGGTTGTTCTTACTCTTAACTTCCTTGACACCCCATCTGGACAAGATATGGGAGACACTCACTTCCTTGACACCCTCATCTAGAAAAATATTACGTCTTGTCTTCCCTCCTTTTGTCTCCACTCCTTGGTTACTATTGGCAATGGGAAAACTTCACCTTTTAGCTTGATGCCTGACTCGATAAGACTCCGATCACGGGCCGCTTCCCTCCTCTCTTCTCTCACTCTACTCGCCAAAATGCCAACGTTTCCTTCATCATCAATACCTCCATCTCTGCCTCTCTTGTTCCTCGACTTTCCGCTGCAGCAGCTTCGGAACTGGCAATCCTACAAGCCACCCTCATGCCCATTCAACTCATTTCGGACTCGCAGGATTCCCGCATTTGCCGTCACTCGCACGAATGTCTCTCAAATAGAATTTTCTATGCCAAAATTTTCAGGCAGCTATCGATAGATGATCAAGCCACAAAGATATAGAGGAATGCCTGTAACATCCCAAATTTAGGATCAAAGAAAAACCTGGTTTATCAGGACCCAAAATTTCAGAACCAACAAAAACTTTTAAAAATACTTCACCAATGGGTGTGTTCCCCTTTTTATGTTGCTTTGTCTGACCTTATGATGGTGGTGATATTGTGCTAACTTGTGTGTGTATGTGTTGATCATGTTATATGTGTGACTTGCTTGAATTGAACTCCTTGAATTGTTTATGTGTGATGTTGTTCTCTAGCCAGTAGAACCCTGAACCATCTTATCCAAAATCTTTTAACTCTAACAACTATCAAGAGAAACCCACCTTCACTCCTGTCAACCCATCTCCTTTCTAGGTTTTCCCCTTTTTGGTTAAATCTTGGAAGATTGGGGAAATACATCTTGGTGGATCTCCTCTACTCTATACCATCCTTATCATAAAATCAAGTTTGAGAATATTCGGAGATGCTTGCTTAATTATCCATCTCCCCTCTGTGGCCTAATCAAAGACCCCCTTCATTCTTGACAAACCCTCTCACACCCCAAACTTATTTCTGGGACTTGTGGTCCAAAACCCCATTATCTCATGTGGAATCTCTAAGGCTAGTCCATATTGAAATTCCTGAAAAACCTTTCCAACTATCTGATTTTAGCCCATGATTTAATTAGTCAAAATATCCAATTTAGTGAGTTTTGTGCTTGACAGTGTTCTCTGATGTGTGGACTACAAACCCATGTCCTTAGTTTCAATTTTTGGATTTTGGAACCAATAGGTGCATGCTTGTTTTTGTGGCAAGAAAATAAGAAAGAAAACAGTTTGTTTTAAAAACCAGTGAAAAAACAGAATGATACCAGATGTTCAGCATGTTTTCCTAGCCTTGCACATTTTACGAAAAATATTGAAAATGTGTTTCTGAATCTTTGTAACATGGTCAACAATTCCCATTTGGAATTTCCACATTTGGAGATTGTTTGCTATGTTAACCTTGATTGAACTTTTCACTGATTCTAACAGTCCCTGGACTTAGCAGTTTTTAAAACTAGGTTTTTCTGAAAAACAGCCTGGTACCCTTTTCGTCACCTATTTTCATTATTTTAATTATTTTACTAAAATTATTACAAATGTGTTTATGAAAGTACTTATCATGTTCTTAAAAAACCCAAGTTGAATCAAAAGATTTGGAGTCCATTTGATCTTTCAAACATGCATGCACTTTTTGATAGTTTTAACAGTTTTCAGCACTTAGAAAAATTTTAACTGAATTTTCTGAAACTATTTTCTGGACAGAATTGGATTGATCGTTTTGGGTTGAATTTGTGTGAATTGGGGAAGGAGATCATGTTCACCCCACACCCCAGTGTGCCACCCATCTGACCCAGCCCTTGGGTGCCCTAGTGGTTGACCCGAGAGGGAGAGAAGGAAGAGAGAGGAGGAGGCAGTGAGACAAGGAAAAGGAGGAGAGGACAAGCTTCCTCCCGCACGCCACCATGCTCCTTCTCCACGCCACCGCCACCTTGCTCCACCACCCCACCCGCATGCTGCCGTGCTCCACTCCCTAGTGTCCCAGCCCTCTGGCCATGCCATTGGTTTGCCCTAGAAGTCAACTCCAAGAGAGATGGGGAGGAGCCGAGAGAGATGGCAGTGAGGAGGGGGAAGTTGCACGTTTTCCTTCACCCCCACTTGCGTGCTCGGCGTGCCTCCGTGCACCCGTCGAAGGCGTCACCGAGATAACGCACGAGGTTGCAGGACCCCTCTGCTTGCTTGCACCACACCCCTCGCCGCCCATGTCGTGACCCGACGGGAGCAGGGAACGCCCTCGTGTTTTTAAGCCATGCCTCAGCCTCTCACCTCGCCACTAGCTCACACTCACCCACCGCACACCCCACATCAACCCCCTTCCTTCCCCGCTTGCTCCCTGTGAGTGAGAGGAGGGTGAACACTCGCCGTACCCGAGCAGGATCCAACCCGAAGCTTACCGACGATCCAGGCCGTTTTTCTCCGCCATTGTTGTTCAGCATCACTCCCTCGAACCACACGAACCTCTCTGACATGTTTTCACGGCTGATTGCTTGTAGCATCGTCGCTATCATCCACGACGCCGTGCTTGCCGAGCTCGTCGCCGTCGCCGTTGGAGGTCATCGTAGCTGTTGTCGTTTGCTCGCCTGCACTGCCTCAACCATCCGCATCCACCACGACCCCTCTCCACCTCCGTTCGTCGACCCTAGGTGAGCTAACCATGAACCCTAGCTTCGGCTGCCATTGTTCTGCACGCGCACGAGCTCGCGAGGATGGAGACGCTCGTGAGCCGTCGATTCCCAGATCGACGCCTCCGTTTGAAACCCTGCCGCGATCTTTTTGCGCCGTAGGATCTGGATCCGACGGCGACTTACCGCTTCGCTTGCGCGCGCACCGCCGTGGGCCGGCCCAGTTCGTTGGCCCGCGAGCAGCACAGATCCAGCCCGCCTCAGTGTTTCTTTTTTTTCCAGTGTTTTTATCCTTTTCTGTTTTTGCAGAAACTAGATCCACTGGTTTAAATCGTTTTAAAATATGAAAACCGCAAACCTGACCAAACCAAAATTCTTGGAGGTACCCTAGCATGTTTTTAACCATATCCAAGTGGTAGATCTACTTTTGGACAAATAAGTTTAGAGAAATAAAATGGGAGGCAGAAACACTGGTTTTTACCAAAAACTCAATAACTATTTTCCTAGGATAGCTAATTTTGCAAACTCAACTGTTTTGAAAAGCCCTAAGTGTTACCTAGCAGTAGCAATTGGCCTCTTATGCAAATTATCTTCCTAAATAAAATGGCTTGCAATTTGGTATGTGACCAGAGAGCTCTTTTAGGATTTTTGTAAATTGTTTGGTGATGATTTTTGGTGTGAATCCACTTGTGTGATCTTCTGTATGATTAGGAGCACCTAATCCTAGCTTGGTGTGATTTTTAGAGCTACATATTATCGTTGGTGTATTTAACTAGTTGTTATGCTTTTCTGTTAATTATTGTTTATAGTTTTATTTAACTATATAGGATGTGTTAGTGTTTCTTTTGTGTTTTCTAGCATGTATAAGGGTAATACTATCTGTTATGAGTGTGTTAACTCTTGTTTATAGCATGTTAGGAAAAGTTTAGTGTTGCTTGTGTTCATTAGGGAATACTATCACTAGTATGGGTATTCCCTAGAATTTCCTAGTATTTAGGATTTGTTGGGTATAAAATCCATTGTGTGGCATGATTTTAGAAAGTGTTGCTTAAACATCAGTAGCATTTCATAGCTACTGATATTGTAGCATGTCATCCCTTGCTACCTAATTATTTGGCCCTACTTTGCGTATAAGTGGTAGACCATTATTTAGCATGAGGCCCCTGTAAGTGTAGATCCTAGTTTGTTGCTTGAATAATTAGTTTGATGCTTGTGGTTGTTATTTGTTTGTGCACCACCTGTGGTTTTGTTTGAAGTTTTGAGTGTTGTTATTCCCTGTTGCGACGCTAGATAATACCGATACCGGAGTGGTCTTCGGAGAGGATTTATTGGAGGAGAACCGGAGTTTATTTCTTTAATCAGTAAGAAGAAGACCAAGGACATTATGCTGAAGCCAGGCAAGCTACTTCACTGAGCTTGCATCTATATACATCTATTTTGATTTACCTGTTTTACTTATAATTAGCATAATGATTTACGTGGTGTTTGCCACGAAAGCTATGATTTTGAAAACCCTTTTCCAAATTACAAGTATATTACTAAGACACCCGATATAGAGGTGTCAGTGGTATACAATGATTTCGAAATGAATTTGTTTTACTCCAAAACCTTCTGTGAAAAATCTTTTTGGTGGGATTACGAACCACCCAAGTTTTGGTTAAAAGTATTTTGCTAAGAAAATTGGTAATGATCGTGAAAACCTTTTCAAAAGTTTATGAAAAACTATTTTGTCACTCTATGTAGAGATATCAGTTGTTGATATAAAACTATAGGATGGGAAAAACATTGTTTATTCAAAACTCCTTTGAAAATCCTTGGATGAATTATGATATACCGGGATGTCGGTATGGAAGTGGAGAAGTGAAGTGTGGTGATGTTTATGAAAAATGCACATTGTGTCTTTGTACCATGACTACCAGCCGATAACCTGTGCGACCACATTTACCCACATATGGGCAAGGGCGTAGTCATATAATTTGCTCGTGTTAGTACCGGATGCCTCAACAACGAGGATGACCTCGTTCCATGAGGGGATGGTTTAGTGACCTACCCCCTGACCTGGGTCCTCTTAAGAGAAGTCTACCGGAAGCCGGTATGAGCGTAAAGAAGAAAGAGGATTGAAGGGCTCCCTTGGGTCCGCCGGGCAGAACTATGAGTCCTCACACTTAGTTTCTGAGGATTTAAGTGTGGATGGAAAGTGTCGTAGCGGTAGGGTCCTATACTAGCATGAGCAAAGGAGAGGCTATGGCCGGGAAACCGGATGGATGTGGGAAAAGCGTGCTACCTCTGCAGAGGGTAAAACTATTCGAATAGCCGAGTCCTCGGATATGGACAGTTGGGAGGCTGTCCTAAGACCATGTGCAAGTTTTACAAGTTTTGAGTGTTGAAAATAAAATGAAGTGGAGATTGTTTTGTGCAACTATACCGAGGGGATGGTATGAGGTTGCTGGAAAAATAAGTAACCATGAAGGGGATTTGATCAGAAAACAGGAAGTTTTGGAGGAATGGACAAGACGGTAGTTTTCGAGGAAAAAGGTTTTTAAAGGAATTTCCTATCTTTTAACCAAAGGTTTATTCTCGAGAAAAGGTTTAAAAGAACTTCTTACCCTTTTCAACAAACATGGTGAGAAAACTATTTTATCCAAAGGGTTGTTTCCAACCAAGATACTGAGAAACTACTTTTCAAAATATTTTGCCTTCAACAAGATTAAAGATCTACCCTTCTCTTTTCAATAAAGATATAGAGACGTTGTCTTTTCTAAAACTAGAGATTTTAAGGATTATCAAAACTAGTGCATGCTCAAGTTGGGGTAGTTTGCGAGTACAATCAAATGTACTCATATTGGTTTCGTCCCTGGCTATTGTCTTAGCCAGATCTTAAAGGGGAGCAGTTCGAAGAAGAGGAGTTCACTGGCGTCTTTGCGAACTAGGGCGCTTCCCAGTCAGCTGCCTGTAGGGTTAAGGCGAATGACTTGGGCTCCACGTTGTTGGGTGATTCCGCTGCACGTGCCTGTTGAAGCTTATGACTTCAATCACGTAAGTATATTTATTCGGTATTTTTGGGGTGTTCTGTGATGCCAATTCGAGTTATGTGCAACAACATACTGATCACGGGATTGTTGCAGGAAACATAATGAGTATCTCGGATAGCTAATCCGGGGTCCTCACAATGCTGCCCCGAGAAGTGCATGATCTTCAATTGGCTTGCCCGATGCCAATGACTCCCCACGAACGCCCAGCGTTTCTACCACCAGCTGGGAGGATCCCCTGCCTACCCCTCCTATGATCAACTCGAAGATGTGGACCACCCTCGGTTGTTGCCACCGCCCGTCAAGTGTGGAATTTCTTCTTCCCCAGAGATGCCCAAATTGCCATCGAAGGAATAAGAGACCTCTGGGAAACTCACTGTTGCAACTACGAAGGATCCACCATCTGCACAGCGATCTCTGGAAACGCCGCAACACCTTCATCTTCAACAACATTGACGAGCCTCTTCACGTAGTTACTCGGGGATGCTTAGACGATATTACGTTTTGGGCTAATCATTGTAAATCAACACCTGTGGCCGATCCCCTTATTGTTTGGTGCACTGATTTGGAACCACCATGAGCACCTTCTTTTGATCTTCTTCCTCTCCGCCTCTCCTTTGTAAAAGCTCCATATGAACTGGTGAAATAGTTCAGTTTGGCCTTTGTCCCTCCGTAATGCCGGTAAAAAAACTTTGGTTCAGATTGCATAAAGCATATTTAATTAAGACATACTTACTTGTTGTGGCTAGTTCTCAAATATTTTGCTTTATGCATATGATAAACCTTTGTCTCTGTTCACTCATTTTATTTCTGAGGTGTATGAAGCCATGGAGCTTTTGAAAACCCAATAATGGCATTGCAATATAGAAGTCTTGACATGCAACAGAATCAATGTTGCTTGAGCATCCTGAATTTCAACCGCAACAGCGAAAGAAATGTGGAATCACCTTTCGGGAAGGAGAACACATGCATGCTATAATAGAAGTCCGCATGCAAAAGTACTTCTAGGCGTCTAGTTACAATATCATGCACGCATGCAAGATTTTGGAAATAATGTCATGCTCATGGAGGAGCTGGACTTTGAACAAGAATCATATTTTATAAACTGTGATAACCTAGAAAAATGAAACTCTAGTTAATCAAGCAACGAACATTAATTTCAATGTTGACAACGCTAGTCTAGATATGGATCGAACTCCTCCTTTCAGTCCTTTGCCCTAAGTCATAATTAAGTTGACCCTTGTCCTCCTCGCCGCCTCGCTGTGAGCATGCACGGCCGCGAGCAAGCCGCTGCTGACGGCCATCAACAAGGGCAGGGTGTCCACGACACTGTACCCTTCAGCGCCACCCGCCTGCTCGTCCTCGACCTCTCCGTCCTGGCCGCCACGTCCCCGTGTAGCGGATGGACCACGACCGTGACTCTTTTCGCCAACTCCACCGATGGCAGCAACCCACTGTCCCCGGTCTCCTTCACCGGCAGTGAGGCGGCCCCGGCGTGACGGGGCTCGCGCGCTCTAGCGCCTCGTTGTCGGCTCAGGTTGCGAGCACACAAACTCGTCCGTGCTCTGTCTCCCGAGCAACGACAATGGCATGGCCGCGACCATCTTTGGCGGCGGCTTGTTCTTCCTCGCTCCACCATCTAACTGATCTGCCATCACCACGCTCCTCTCCGGTCCGGCCCGCTCCACCAGCCACGCCGGGAATCCTGAATACTTTGTCACGGCCACCACCAGAATCGTCGTGGACGGAACCCGTGTCGCCGGCACCGGCGCGCTGGTCATCTATCGTCGGCCTCTCCACGACCATCCCCTAGACGCAGATCCGCGCCGACGTATACCGTCCCTTCATCACGGCCTCCGAACGCGCCATGGGCTAACGTACCTCGCAGGCGGCGCGGTAAGGGAGAGGGGCGAGCCACGACAGTGGGAGGTCGTATGGGAGCGGGCGGTGGTGCGTGCGGGAGAGTCATCATGTTTAGATAATTGCGTCTCCTTTTTTTAAGGCTGAGAGAGTAAACCATCGTGGCTATTTTCAGGGACAAGTGGTTGGTTTTGTACGCGCTGGTTGTGAGGAGAGATAGATAACGAGAGAAATATCCGGTGGCATTTTTGTGTAATTAGCGTGAAGTGTGACACCACAGGAGGTGTCAGACTAGCCATAGTGGAGAGTAACTTCAACTAGTAACATACACATATTACTAGACTATATTACTACCCTCATAGTGCAAAGTAACAAAGAGGTGGTGTCATATATGGTCTCATTTATTACTCTATAGACTCATTTTTTCTTGAAAAGTGTGATGTTACTAGTGTTACAAGTAACTAGCTAAGTTACTCTATTTGCATCTCTCCTCATTAATTACATGCCACATAGGATTTTTTGCTTAGGTGGCATCTATGTTACTAGTGAAGTTACTCCCACTATGGGTAGTCTCACACCACCAACCCAGCTTTAATAGTAAAGATGACACAAAGTTCACCGTTTCATTTAATATGGACATTACGTCAAAATATATAGACCGTTATTCAACTACATCCAGTGGCGGAGCCAGGAATTGAGACGAGTGGGGCGAACACATAAGGTCTAAAAACATTTAGCCGAAAAATATGTGATTTCTCATCATGACAAGCAATAGCATATGACAGTAGTGCTTGCAGACTTGAAAAGAAAGTAATGGAAACAATATGCATCATCTTTCTCCACACTATACTCTAACCAATCAAATTTGTCATACCATGTATCTAAGAATGCTCTCCAATCTGCCCCAATTTTTGTCTTGGGAAAAGTATGGCCAATCAAGCGACACAGACCTCTCAACAAATATGCCCTTCTCATTTTATCCCTGATTTCTTGAGTACCAAATTCTTCAATTGATCTCCGAAGCGTAGGATCAGCTCGATGCAATTATCAATTGTCACTCCCGTTCATAAATTTCAAAAAAAAAATCATAGTTTACAAAACAAACTTTAAATTGATAAGCAAACATATACGTTTGGCTATTTTTAAACAAAAATATAGCTCTACTATCAGTCTATCACCGTTCACCAATGTTTCGATCCAAAATTTCGGCACTAGCACAGATTTGAGATTGGATAATTAATTGGCCTGAAAAATCTCTCCGTTTTTTTAACTAAGCTGTGCACCGCACATCAATTCTACTCTTTGAGAAATCCCAATGGTTTTGATAGAAAAAAGGCGGAAAACCATTCGGTCCGATGCCTTTGTAGGACCCATTTGAAACACAGCCATCTTGATCTCCTCATTTGTATACTATTTACAAGGAGAGCCATTGATGTTGTCAGTGATTTTGTACGGGGAATAGCATCAAGCACGACATCAATCGATGGACAGTTTTCTAAAGAGAAAAGGTGTTCGTAAAAGTGTTGCACCATACCTTCTATCTCAGTCTGATCGGTGCACCTTGAACCATCTTCTCAGATAAGGCATGGAATTTTTTGTCCGATCGGCGCAACATTCCCCAGGTATCAACCCTACCAGCCATGCTATATTACACTGCACCAAAACCTATTAAGTCTGAATATTACTTGAAATTTTGACAAAATTTCTTTTATACACATATGGAAATCGATCCACGACATGTTGTCAATAATAGTAATATGATGGAAGGTAAACATAAGACCGGTTCACATGATCTCAACATGATCTTGAAGTACAATATATGAGTGACCGAGTAACGAAGGCTCAAAGTAATAAAATGGGTACTAACGAAAGAATATTTGATGACTAGAAGATATAAGTATATGTTTCCACTAAGTCTTATATGAAATCATGTGGTGTGATAAAATTATATAGAGGTGCTACCCCCGGTTCCCATGCATGTTAATTATCTAATACATGAAAACCAAATGAAACACAACAGATTCTACGCACATTCCCCATGCATGTTTCATCAGTATTCATGGCCTGCATACAATCAATCATCTTTCCTGCGCCAACTTCTCTCCACAGACGAAGCAAAGCCCCTTCGATTTGTGATAGGCCTTGAAACTAGTCCACTTGTCTTTAGTGTGGTTTCTTGACCCCTCGTTGGTGTGCTACACTTTGACGGTTTAGAAATCCACCATTATGGTGGCGATGGGGGTGGAAGTGGTAAGCACTGTGCGCGACACGGTGTTGGGATTGCACTGGGTTGAGAGTTGAATGGCGTGCAACCATCTCCAAGTTCTTCATAAAGAAGAGTGAGAGTGTAGGCTGTATCCAAGCCATGTGGCTGCTGAATTGCTACAAGAACATACACTGCATGCTTTAAACCATCAAGGAACTGACTAATGTAATGTAAGGTGTCCGGTTTAGTCTCATAAGATCATGTCTCATCAACAAATTCTACGAATTTTGGCACATAATCGTCCATGGTATTGCTCAGTGCAATGTGAAACGGCACACAACGGAATTTGATGTTGCTTTTCATTAAACCTTGATACGTCTCAAACGTATCTATAATTTTTGATGTTCCATGATGTTATTATACCAATTGCTACATGTTTTATTTACACTTCATAGCATTTTTATGCATTTTCTGGGACTAACCTATTAACAAGATGCCGAAGTGTCAGTTCCTGTTTCCTGCTGTTTTTCTCTTTCAGAAAAGCTAGTAGCAAAATATTTTCGGAATTGGACGAAAAATAACGTGTGCAAATATCTCATCGGAAGACTCCAGAAGCCAGAAGGGGAGACGGAGTGGGGCCACGAGGCAGCCACGCCACCCTAGGGCACGGCAGCGGGTGGGCCCGCGCCCTGCCCTGGCGTGGCCACCTCGGGTGCCCTTCGACGCCGCCTTTCGCCTATATATTCCGATGTCCCGAAAACCCTAAAAACACCGATCATATTCCATGAAAATTCCGTCGCCGCCGCCGTCGTCAACCCAAGATCGGGACGGTTCTGAAACTCTTCCCGGCACCCTGCCGGAGGGGAGATCCTCGTCGGAGGCCTCTACACCGCCATGCCTGCCTCCGGAGTGATGCGTGAGTAGTTCATCCTTGGACTACGGGTCCATAGCAGTAGCTAGATGGTTGTCTCTCCACCTTGTACCTCCATGTTTAGATCTTGTGAGCTGCCTAACATGATCAAGATCATCTTATTGTAATGCTACATGTTGTGTTTGCTGGGATCCGATGAATATTGATACTATGAGCAAGTTATTTATCAATCTATCTATTTATGTTGTTTATGATCTTGCATACTCTCCGTTGCTAGTAGATGCTTTGGCCAAGTAGATACTTGTAACTCCAAGAGGTAGTATTTATGCTAGATAGTGGGTTCATGCCTCCAGTAATCTGGGCTCGAGATGACAGAAACGACTAAGGTTGTGGATGTGCTGTTGTCACTAGGGATAAAAGAATGATGCATTGTCTACATGTCATTTGCATTGTTTACATTACACACTTTACTTCATGCAATAATCTGTTGTTTGCAACTCAATACCGGAAGGGGTGCGGATGCTAACCGGAAGGTGGATTATTTAGGCATAGATGCGTTGGATAGCAAGTCTATGTACTTTGTTGTAATGCCCAATTAAATCTCATAATAATCATCTTGTCATATATTGCATTGTCATGAGCTCATTATTTGTCAATTGCCCAGTTGTAATTTGTTTACCCAACATGTTAGTTATCTTTTATGGAGAGACACCACTAGTGAACTGTGGACCCGGTCCATTTCCTCATACTACCTCTCTGTTTCGTTGGGGCAAAGTAACTTATGTTGTGTGCAGGTTCCACGTCAGTTGCGCCGCTGACAACTTCTGAAGAACCTCCGTGTCCTCCTGGTTCGATAAACCTTGGTCATATTTCAAGGGAAAACTGCTGCTGCACTACATCATACCTTCCTCTTGGGGTCTCCCAACGAACGTGTGTTGTCACGGTCAACAAGCAGATCTTCTGGAGCTGTTGCTGGGAAGTAACAAAACACTCTACTGTTAACACGCCATCAAACCTCACAAGCAATACTGATGCTAATTCAGGTTAATATGCTTTGGGAAATTATTGTGGGTGAAAGGATTGAGTAGGTTGACTAGAGGGGGGGGGGGGGTGAATAGGCAACTACCAATTTTAATTTTCTTTTCAACAAGTTAAGGAATTGCTCAAATATAAGTTCTCTAGATATGCAACTAGGTGAACAATCCTATATGATGAGCAAGAGACTAGCTAACAAGATATACTAAACAAGCTAAGCTAGCAAACAAGTAAAGGTATATATATAAAAAGGATAAGCACACGGTGACACGGAGATGATTCCCGAAGTTCACTTCCCAATGGAAGCTACGTCTTCGTTGGAGCGGTGCGGGGTCACAAGTGATCCCCGAATAGCCGTGATATGGCACACCGTATCTCCTCCACTATATGATGCCCTCGAGGTCGGCAACAAACCTTTACAAGGATGAGGCACACTCCACAACCGAATTGGAGGCTCTCACCAATTCCCACGGCTACCAAAGCCGCAAGAATCACAAGGCCAGGGCACGTCTCCACAACCGAATTGGAGGCTCCCGGCTAGTCCCCGCGGCTCCCAAAGCCACAAGAACGACCAACGACCGTCTCGGGTTCCAATGAACCCAAGATGCACAAGTTCCTCTAAGGAATGGATATGGAAATCAAATCGCTTTGGTGGAAGGGTAGATCTTGGTCAACTCTCCCAAGTCCTAGAAGGACAAGGTGTTTGAGTGGCTAGGGAGAGAGATCTACCAAGTTTAAGCTTGCAACAATGGTGGGGAGAGTATTTCTGGTCGTGGTAACCTTTCCAATGTAGGAGAAGGTCTTTATATACTGCCCCCAGATTTTAGCCGTTGCAGACAGGCAAATCGGATAATCCGATTCAAGTCATCATCGGATTATCCGATGGAATCGGATAATCCGATCAGACAATCATCGGATAATCCGAACAGCGTCAGTGAAGAAATCTTTCAGTCCTTAGCAGAATTCCAGCGGAATCTTGAGAATCGGATAATCCGATTATTTCCAACTCGGATAATCCGAACATCTTCAGTGTGACATTTCTTCTAGTCCTTAGAAGAATTCCAGCGAAATCTTGATCATCGGATAATCCGATATTTTGCAATTCGGATAATCGAACAACTCCAGTGTGAGATTTCTTCTAGTCCTTAGCAGAATTTCAGCGAAATCTTCAGATCGGATAATCCGATATTTTCAACATCGGATAATTCCGGTTTACTTCAGCAAACAAAACTGGCTCTTTTCAACTCCCTTTTTGGTTTCAATGCAAAGATGTTTTACACACTTAAAACCTGCATCACTTGATTCACATGTTAAATTGTCACTAGTGTTGTTGCTAACACACAAAACACAAGGGATTAATAAATGTCCTTTCAATCTCCCCCTTTTTGGTGTTAGATGACAACACTAGGATTTGCAAGGAAAGCATAGTTATATATATTATCTAGATTCCCGAGCTTAAGTCATGAGAAGCTCCCCTGAATGTATGCATATAATTAAATTGCATTGGAATACAAATGCAATACATATGGGAGGAGGACACTTCCAAATATTGAGGAAACTAGATGGAGACATATCAAAATAGGTTGAGTTGCGATAGAGGACTATACCTTGTGCATAATAGAGTAGAAATGAACCTTAGCACAAGAATACAACTCATAACCACATTAGAAATCCATATGTCTCATAACTTAAAGATTCACACACATAAGTTCCACATGAAAACACAACACAAATAAGTTCACGAATAAGTTCGACATAAATGGACACAAGCGCAACAAGAATGGTAAAAGCATATGCTTGTGCCCGAAACCCATGCAAATCCCACACGGAGACCTAATAGAACTACTTCTCCCCTTTGACATCGAAACGCCAAAAAGGGAAAAGAGCGATGCTACGACCCAAGTAGATCACTCCGTGGCAAAGGTATCATCATCATCATCAGAGTCATCACCATCCCCATCTGAAGTCTCATAAGTACGGGCACGAGTGTAGGATGGGAAGGGCCGGCAGATGATGTACCTAGCAGATGAGACTCAAGCTGAGTCCATGGAAACTGAGAGCCCTCGTTCCACTGAGCAAAAGAGAGAGGAGCAGACTCTGGAGGATCATTTGGGAGGCGAGGAAGGTGCTTGAGAATGTTCTCCTGCCGCAGATAAGTGTCATATTGTCCCCTCCTGATGTCAGCATTCATGCACAAAATGTTCCTCTGGAACCTGTTGAGTTTCTTGGGCGGAGCAAAGGAAGGGACCAAAGACGGACCGGTGGCACCACGACGAGCATCACCCATGAAGGAACCCCGGGCAGGAGCTGCAGCAGCAGAAGATGGAATGACCTCTTTCCTCTTCTAATAAACCTTCTTGTATGTATGAGGCTCCAAATCATACCGGTTGAAGTTGTGGTTCTTCAGAGTGTCCTTGATGAGCATCATGATGTAAGGAGCATAGGGAATAGTGAGCCCACTGACAAAAGAGTCCCAGAACTCGTGAAAGATAAAATGCATCACATCCACTGTAAAATCCTCTTCAGGGTTTTCATTCTCAACAATTTTCTTAGCAAGGCAAAGCAGATTTGCAAGAGGAGCAACTATATTGTCATTGTTACCTCCACTGGGAGCAATAGTTGAGCGGAAGATGATCGCAAGCTGGTCATAGAGGGGTAGGAGGCCCCTTTTTTCACCAATAATTGCACCAGCCCCATACATATCCTTCATTATGTTTTTGTTGAACTTCTCAGTAGTGTGCATAACGTAACCATTGGGAGGAAGGTTGCTCTGGTAGGGTGCATAACCAAGAAGAGTAGACAACCAAGCAAAGGAGGATGTGCACTGAGTGCGACCCGTCATCCACTTCATGGTCTTTATGTGGTCATTCTCGATCACCAAGGTGGAGAAAAACTGCAGAATCAGTTCCACATTGTAGGGGCATTGCTTCTCAATGAGTGAAACCAAGCCCATCTGTTCAATCACATCTGCAGCTTGAGCATAACTGGCCTTGTCCTTGATATCTCGCATTTTGTAGGGCTGCATCGGGCGAATAGGATGGTTATAGTGCTTGTAGATGTCTTTGTATATATATATCTGCTCCATGCACCAGAAGTTGGGATCTTCAATATCATCATCTCTTGGCATACTCGTATACCAGTTGGACTGACGGATTCGGGCATAGTCAATTTGGGGCATTGTCAAATAGTTGGGGCGAGTTTCCTTGAGCTTCTTGGTTCTATGGGCAACTTGCTTCTTCTTCTTCATGGGTTGCTTGCCTTTTCTAGCATGTTTCTGTGGAGGACTACCTGAATCACGACTGCGGAACCACCATACGGATCTAAGTGAAGATCCGCCTTGGAGTCCATGGGAAACTTATATGGCTTGGCATTGTTCATATCAAATTTCTTGAGCATGTCCTTAATGTACTTGGCTTGACATAAGAATGTTCCTTCTCGGAATTGATGGATTTCAAAGCCAAGAAAATAATTCAATTCCCCATCATGGACATCTCAAATTCCTTGGTCATTAGCTTGGAGAATTGATCACTAAATTCATGGTTAGTGGAACCAAAGATAATATCATCAACATATATTTGGCATACAAAAAATTCTCCATTTATTCTTTTAGTGAAAAGGGTGGGATCTATTACCCCAATTGCAAAGCCACGATCTACTAAGAACTCCTTGAGATGATCATACCAAGCACGTGGAGCTTGCTTGAGCCCATAAAGAGCCTTATGTAGTAAGTAGACATGGTTAGGAAATTGGGGTCTTCAAAACCCGGAGGTTGTTTCACATATACTTGTTCATTTAGTGGACCATTTAGAAAAGCACTTTTAACATCCATTTGATATAAAGTAATTTTATGAGTAGATGCATAGGCAATAAGTAAGCGAATGGATTCAAGTCTAGCAACGGGGGCATAGGTTTCACCGTAGTCGACTCCTTCGATTTGGGTGTACCCTTGTGCAACCAATCTTGCTTTGTTGCGGATGACTTGACCATTTGAGTCTTGCTTGTTCTTGAATATCCACTTGGTTCCAATGACATTATGGGAGGAGTCATTGGGTCTTTCCACTAAGACCATACTTTGTTGCGCTCGAAGTTGTTCAACTCTTCATGCATAGCCGCAACCCAATCCATGTCTTCAAGGGCATCATACACCTTGAGAGGTTCTAAGCTAGACAAGCAAGAGACATGACCACAAAAGTTAGCTAATTGATTGCGTGTGGACACACCTCTACGGATACTTCCAAGGATATTTTCTTTGAAGTGTTGTTGGTAATCCAATGTTGATGCACGCCGGATGACCCGGCGTTCCGAGGCTTGACCAATTGTTTCACCAACACGAATATCTTCATCATTTCCTTCATTTTGCTCATGGTCAACCCGAAGTGGAGTTCTTGGGGTTGTGGGTTCATTATGTTCTTGTTCACCACTAGAGTTGGGTGGGTCTTGACCATTTTCTTGATCTACATGTTCTTGTTCTTGATCATTGATAGTTGGTTGATCACTTGTTGAGGTAGATGGCTCAACTTGGGTAGAACTTGTTCCTTCTTCTTGAGTAGGTCCTTCAATAGGAATTAGTTCTCCAATCCCCATAGTTCTTATGGCTTGAGATGGAGCAACATCACCTACATCATCATGATCAATATGCTCCGCTTGGGAGCCATTATCCTCGACAAACTCCACGTTCATAGATTCTTCAACACACCCGGTGGATATGTTGTAGACCCTATAAGCATGAGACTTTGCGGCATATCCAACAAATATACCATCAAAAGATCTAGATTCAAACTTAGCAATTTTGCAACCTTTAATGTAAACATGGCATTTGCATCCAAAGACTCGAAAGTAAGATACATTTGGCTTTTTACCGGTGAGGAGTTCATATGGTGTCATGTTCTTGAGAGGACGGAAAAAGAGCCGGTTTGAGTAATGACAAGCGGTGTTGATGGCTTCGGCCCAAAAGTTGTATGGGGAATTAAATTCGGCCATCATAGTTCTTGCCATATCAATAAGAGTGCGGTTCTTCCTTTCGGCAACACCATTTTGTTGGGGAGTATATGCAGCGGAATATTGGTGTTGAATGCCCTCCCCACTTAGGAAATCATCCATAGTGTAATTCTTGAACTCCGTACCATTGTCACTTCTAATTGCCAAAATCTTGGAGTCATATTGGCGTTGAACTAGGGTTGCAAAATCAATGAATATCTTTTGAGTTTCACTCTTCTTCTTGATGTAGAAAGTCCAACAATATCTTGAATAATCATCCACAATCACCAAACAATATTTCTTGCCACCAAGACTATCATATGTGGGAGGCCCAAAAAGATCCATATGAAGGAGCTCCAAAGGCCTCTTAGTGGAGATAATGGTCGTCTTGGGGTGATTCTTCTCATGCATCTTTCCGGCTATGCAAGCACTACAAGGACGATCTTTGGAAAAATTAACATCGGTTAGTCCTACCACGTGTCCACCCTTTACAAGAGTTTGTAAATTTCTCATACCGACATGGCCAAGTCGGCGATGCCAAAGCCACCCCTTGTCGCCTTTAGCCATTAAACATGTAGCGATTTGAGTGGTCTCTTTTGAGAAATCAACCACATACAAACCGTTTTCACGAAATCCAACAAAGGCGACATTGAGTGTTTGAGTGAAAAGGATGGTCACGTGGTATTTATTAAAAATAACGGTGTAACCGGCATTGCATAATTGACCAACGGAAAGTAAATTGTATGAAAGAGATTCGACAAGGAGGACCTTCTCAATGGATAACTCCGGAGTGATCACCACTTTACCAACTCCCACTACCTTGAGTCTTGCATTGTTGCCAACGGTGACATGAGAGAATGAGAGTAGTTGTTTCAATAAGTCCTTTACTAGTTCTTTGCTTCCGGTCATATGGGATGAACATCCACTATCAATGAGCCATGAAGATCCACCGGAAGAGAAACCCTACAATAAATCAAGTCTTTGATTTAGGTACCCATTTTGGAATGGGTCCTCTTTTGTTAGTCACAAGGGTCTTTGGAACCCAAATAGCATAGTGATAATCATCTCCATATGAAGAGCCAACATATTTAGCAAAAACACAACCATTTGTAGATTTCAAAAGAACATATGAGGGGTTGTATTTTCCCGCAAAGTTATTGTGAGTGGCATTGCCCCTAGTGACATTACCACTCCCAATAGAGTTGTCATTTGCTTTGGCTAACTCCCCCTCCTTCACAAAAACAATATCTTTGGAAGGGGGAGTCGCCTTCTTCTTCTTGTTGTTGACCTTCTTAGAGTTGGGTGTGAACCCAATTCCTTCTTTGCCAACCACTCCCTTTTGATTGCTCAAAAGATCATTGAGGTTCTTTTCCCCTTGGATACAAGTGGCTAGGCCCTTCTCAAGTTGGGCCTTCAACCTAGTGTTTTCCTCAATAAGAGATGCCTTGACACATAAAGGGTTAGTGGAACAAGCATTTGCATCTTTATCATTATGAGAGTGGTGAAGCTAGCATAGATAAATTGAGCTTGTAGTTTGGCATATGACTCCTTGAGTGTAGTGAGCTCACTTGAGGTCACCTTGTGGGTTTCCCTAAGTTGCTCAAAACCCTCAAAGAGCTTGTCATGACTCACTACAAGTTCCTCATTTTTAGTTTTTAGATCAATAGCAATTTGAATAGAGGTTTCACGAGTTTCTTTTGCCTTGGAAAGATCCATGGCATGTGTCTCCTCAAGTTGCTCACGGAGCATTGTTCCTCAACAAGTTGATCTTCTAGCTCACCAATTTTGTCGGCATGATCACATGCATGCCCTTCGAGCTCACAAATCCTAACATCCTTCTCATTAAGAAGATGCTTGGCTTCTCCATATTGATACATGAGGGCCTCAACCATTTTCTTGGTTGGACCTTGGAGCTTGCTAATAAAGATAGAAATTTTATCCTCTTCTTCAATTTTCCCTACATCCTCAACACAATCCAATAGTGATGGGTTAGAGGAGATAGTAATTTTTGGTGGGGAATTCACCTTAGTTTCCTTGGCCATGAGGCACATAGGCTTGGAGATCTTGTCGTCGTTTGGAGATGAGAAGAGGTTGGCCAATGATGGAGGAAGGGTGCCCATTGCAAGAGCCGCCATTCCTACTTCTTCACTTGGTTCTTTATCCTCCTCACCTCCGGACTCGTATTCCTCTTGATGGGATGCCACAAGAGCCTTTTGAGGTGATCTCTTCATGTAGGTAGGCTTGGGGTGGTACTTGTTCTTCTTTAGAATGAGTTGACCACCATTATCCTCTCTTCTTTCATAGGGGCAATCCTTCACAAGATGAGTGTCCTTTCCACAATTGAAGCACATTCTTTTTATTGGTGGAGGGTTGACGCTCTTGTTCTTCTTGTTCCAAAACCGGGTGGCGGCAAGTGCAAGAACTTCATTGAGCTCACCCTCCAAGTCTTCTTCACCTTCATAGACCGGGCTTTCTTCATATCTTGGATGGTCTACCACACGAGCCTTCAAAGCAAGAGTCTTCGGGCCACGGACTTGGTTGAAAGACTTGGATGTGGACTTCAATGTATCATATGTGACAAATTGAGCCAACATGTCATTGGGAGTCATTGTTGTGTAATCCGCTCTTGCATGGAGGTTCATCACCATAGTTTCACTATATGGCATAATTGCTTGAAGGAACTTGGCCTTGACCCATTCATCATCCATATCCTTCTTTCCATTTTCCCTACATGTCACCACAAGCTTGTAGAGTCTTCGGTAAAGTTCGGTCGGAGTCTCTTCGTCTAGCATGATGAAGTTGTCAACTTGATGTTGAAGGACGGCCGCATTGGAGCGTTGAATGCCCTCATTTCCTTCATACACAGTTTCAAGATGGAGCCAAGCTCATTGCAAGTTTTGAGATTCCGCACATGATCTTCATCATGTGCGGTCATAGCACTCTCAAGAATGAACTTGGCATTTGCATCAAGTTGCTCATCAATCTCTTCTTGCTTGGTCAAGTTGTTGGGATCAACAGGGTTGAAACCATGTAGAACCACCCTCCAAAGATGCACCGATGAGCTGCGAAAATAAGACTCCATAGATTTCTTCCAAGTGAAATAACGAGTATTATCAAGCTTAGGAGGGGGTCTACCAAGGTTGGTTATATGAGGTTGAGTGAGTGAAACTTGAGTGAGATAAGAGCTAGGTGGAGCAAAGTTAAGAGAAGGCTTCTCATTAGGTTTATCATTTTTATCCTTGTCACTAGCACCCTTAATAGGGCTAGCGGATGATGAGGAGCCATTTTGATTAGATACCCGAGTATACACCTCCTCCACCATTTTGCCTTTCATGTACCCAAAAGTTCAATCATGGACTTCATGGTGATTGGGGCATCACCCTCGGGAGGGATTATTCCCGCTTCTATTAGTTCTTTGTCAAGTTGTTCTCTATCACGTTTTTCTTGTTCCTTAGCAAGTTTTAACTCCTCATCTTTAGCACGTTGTACTTCCTCCGCACTAGCCATCCTCCTCTTTAGGCGATTAAGCCCTTAATAAAGAGACCTTGCTCTGATACCAATTGAAAGGATCGAGTAGGTTGACTAGAGGGGGGGGGGTGAATAGGCAACTACCAATTTTAATTTTCTTTTCAACAAGTTAAGGAATTGCTCAAATATAAGTTCTCTAGATATGCAACTAGGTGAACAATCCTATATGATGAGCAAGAAGCTAGCTAACAAGATATACTAAACAAGGTAAGCTAGCAATACAAGTAAAGGTATATATAAAAAGGATAAGCACACGGTGACACGGAGATGATTCCCGAAGTTCACTTCCCAATGGAAGCTACGTCTTCGTTGGAGCGGTGCGGGGTCACAAGTGATCCCCGAATAGCCGTGATATGGCACACCGTATCTCCTCCACTATATGATGCCCTCGAGGTCGGCAACAAACCTTTACAAGGATGAGGCACACTCCACAACCGAATTGGAGGCTCTCACCAATTCCCACGGCTTCCAAAGCCGCAAGAATCACAAGGCCGGGGCACGTCTCCACAACCGAATTGGAGGCTCCCGGCTAGTCCCCGCGGCTCCCAAAGCCACAAGAACGACCAACGACCGTCTCGGGTTCCAATGAACCCAAGATGCACAAGTTCCTCTAAGGAATGGATATGGAAATCAAATCGCTTTGGTGGAAGGGTAGATCTAGGTCAACTCTCCCAAGTCCTAGAAGGACAAGGTGTTTGAGTGGCTAGGGAGAGAGATCTACCAAGTTTAAGCTTGCAACAATGGTGGGGAGAGTATTTCTGGTCGTGGTACCTTTCCAATGTAGGAGAAGGTCTTTATATACTGCCCCAGATTTAGCCGTTGCAGACAGGCAAATCGGATAATCCGATTCAAGTCATCATCGGATTATCCGATGGAATCGGATAATCCGATCAGACAATCATCGGATAATCCGAACAGCGTCAGTGAAGAAATCTTTCAGTCCTTAGCAGAATTCCAGCGAAATCTTGAGAATCGGATAATCCGATTATTTCCAACTCGGATAATCCGAACATCTTCAGTGTGACATTTCTTCTAGTCCTTAGCAGAATTCCAGCGAAATCTTGATCATCGGATAATCCGATATTTTGCAACTCGGATAATCCGAACAACTCAGTGTGAGATTTCTTCTAGTCCTTAGCAGAATTTCAGCGAAATCTTCAGATCGGATAATCCGATATTTTCAACATCGGATAATCCGGTTTACTTCAGCAAACAAAACTGGCTCTTTTCAACTCCCTTTTTGGTTTCAATGCAAAGATGTTTTACACACTTAAAACCTGCATCACTTGATTCACATGTTAAATTGTCACTAGTGTTGTTGCCTAACACACAAAACACAAGGGATTAATAAATGTCCTTTCAGTGGGAGCTAGCACTGATGGCGTGGATCACCGTTCGCTGGGAACCCAAGAGGAAGGTATGATGTAGCGTAACAGCAATTTTCCCTTGATACAAAACCAAGGTTTGTCGATCCAGTAGGACTTGGAGAAGGATTCGGAAATGTGTCAATGGCGCCGTTTACGATTATTGACGTAGACCTGCACACAGTCACGAACAAACTATTTTGCCCCCATCAAAACAGAGAGGTTATCAATCTCTCCGGCTTGCTGAACACAAAGGATTAAATATATGTGTGTAAAATAATATGAGAGTAAAAATGACCAGCGAGCAAATGACTAGGAAAAGCTATGGGAACGGTTGTAAACAATATAGGAAAATAGGACCGGGGTCCACAGTTCACTAGGGGCGTCTCTCCAAAAGATAAACATGTTGGGTAAACAAATTACAGCGAGACAATTGACAAACAAGGGCGCAACGCAATACTATCACTAGCAGAGTGCCCGTGCGTTGCTACGGAATAATATAAAAATGTATATAGCGTTAGTCTGCTTTTCAAATGCACATTTGAATGAGACTCAAGTATAGTTTCAACAACAGCTTGATGCTATTGTCGTATCCTTGAGCTGCCATCCTCTTTGACTGTTTCCTTTCCGAATTATTCGTCCTAGTAGGGTATCTTGTTCTCTACATCCAACGAGTAAAAATACCTTATATATATTATCTTCGTTTTGTTTTAATGGGTGTTGGATATCAAAAGAATGAAGTGGGTTGTTCTTACTCTTAACTTCCTTGACACCCCATCTGGACAAGATATGGGAGACACTCACTTCCTTGACACCCTCATCTAGAAAAATATTACGTCTTATCTTCCCTCCTTTTGTCTCCACTCCTTGGTTACTATTGGCAATGGGAAAACTTCACCTTTTGGCTTGATGCCTGACTCGATAAGACTCCTCTCGCGGACCGCTTCCCTCCTCTCGTCTCTCACTCTACTCGCCAAAATGCCAACGTTTCCTTCATCATCAATACCTCCATCTATGCCTCTCTTGTTCCTCGACTTTCCACTGCAGCAGCTTCGGAACTGGCAATCCTACAAGCCACCCTCGTGGCCATTCAACTCATTCCGGACTCGCAGGATTCCCGCCTTTGCCGTCACTCGCACGAATGTCTCTCAAATAGAATTTTATATGCCCAAATTTTCAGGCAGCTATCGATAGATGATCAAGCCACAAAGATATAGAGGAATGCTGCCCCCAGAAGTGCATGATCTTCAATTGGCTTGCCCGACGCCAACAACTCCCCACGAACACCCACCGTTTCTACCACCAGCTAGGAGGATCCCTGCCTGCCCCTCCTGTGATCAACTCGAAGATGTGGACCACCCTCGGTTGTTGCCACCGCGCCCGTCAAGTGTGGAATTTCTTCTTCCGCAGAGATGCCCAAATTGCCATCGAAGGAATAAGAGACCTCTGGGAAACTCACTGTTGCAACTACGAAGGATCCACCATCTGCACAGCGATCTCTGGAAACGCCGCAACACCTTCATCTTCAACAACATTGACGAGCCTCTTCACGTAGTTACTCGGGGATGCTTAGACGATATTACGTTTTGGGCTAATCGTTGTAAATCAACACCTGTGGCTGATCGCCTTATTGTTTGGTGCACTGCTTTGGAACCACCATGAGCACCTTCTTTTGATCTTCTTCCTCCGCCTCTCCTTTGTAAAAGCTCCATATGAACTGGTGAAATAGTTCAGGTTGGCCTTTGTCCCTCCGTAATGCTGGTAAAAAAACTTTGGTTCAGATTGCATAAAGCATATTTAATTAAGACATACTTACTTGTTGTGGCTAGTTCTCAAATATTTTGCTTTATGCATATGATAAACCTTTGTCTCTGTTCACTCATTTTATTTCTGAGGTGTATGAAGCCATGGAGCTTTTGAAAACCCAATATTGGCATTGCAATATAGAAGTCTTGACATGCAACAGAATCAATGTTGCTTGAGCATCCTGAATTTCAACCGCAACAGCGAAAGAAATGTGGAATCACCTTTCGGGAAGGAGAACACATGCATGCTATAATAGAAGTCCGCATGCAAAAGTACTTCTAGGCGTCTAGTTACAATATCATGCACGCATGCAAGATTTTGGAAATAATGTCATGCTCATGGAGGAGCTGGACTTTGAACAAGAATCATATTTTATAACTGTGATAACCTAGAAAAATGGAACTCTAGTTAATCAAGCAACGAACATTAATTGCAATGTTGACAACGCTAGTCTAGATATGGATCGAACTCCTCCTTTCAGTCCTTTGCCCTAAGTCATAATTAAGTTGACCCTTGTCCTCCTCGCCGCCTCGCTGTGAGCATGCACGGCCGCGAGCAAGCCGCTGCTGACGGCCATCAACAAGGGCAGGGTGTCCACGACACTGTACCCTTCAGCGCCACCGCCTGCTCGTCCTCGACCTCTCCGTCCTGGCCGTCACGTCCCCGTGTAGCGGATGGACCACGACCGTGACTCTCTTGGCCAACTCCACCGATGGCAGCAATGTCCCCGGTCTCCTTCACCGCCAGTGAGGCGGCCCCAGCGTGACGGGGCTCGCTCGCTCTAGCGCCTCGTTGTCGGCTCAGGTTGCGAGCACACAAACTCGTCCGTGCTCTGTCTCCCGAGCAACGACAATCTTTGGTGGCGGCTTGTTCTTCCTCGCTCCACCATCTAACTGATCTGCCATCACACGCTCCTCTCCGGTCCGGCCCGCTCCACCAGCCACGCCGGGAATCCTGAATACTTCGTCACGGCCACCACCAGAATCGTCGTGGACGGAACCCGTGTCGCCGGCACCGGCGCGCTGGTCATCTATCGTCGGCCTCTCCCCGACCATCCCCTAGACGCAGATCCCCGCCGACGTATACCGGCCCTTCATCGCGGCCTCCGAACGCGCCAAGGGCTAACGTACCTCGCAGGCGGCGCGGTAAGGGAGAGGGGCGGGCCACGACAGTGGGAGGTCGTATGGGAGCGGGCGGTGGTACGTGCGGGAGCCTAGTGGGCGCAACAGAGGCAAGAGCGGGGATGGAGTGGAGCAGTTGTGCGTAGGTTTGGCGTTGGCTTCACGCCTTGATAGGATGTTAGTTGTTTAGATAACTAGATGATTCCCGCGCGTTGCTGCGGGAACATCAGCCTAAAATTGTTATAAATATTTGTTTTATACTAAAAATAATCATTGGGTTTACTTATTTCAATGAATTTTCATGTGTTGATTTCTAAGTATTTACTTAAAATGTGAACTTAGTCAACATTAACAGACATATATATGTTTTGTTTAATCATTTAAATATAGAATGATAAATTGACCAACAATGGAAAAACTTTAACCATACATATATGATTTTTTCTAAGTGAAGCAGATTCATTCCTTCAGTAACAATTTTGCAACTATAGAATGGAAGACATCGCACTCATTCATCAATAGCTGATCAATTTATCCTTTGGAGGAAACATCATGAAAAGAGAGGCGCGGTAATTTGTTGAACTCAACAGGCGACCCAAGCAGGCAGTCTTAGAGGCCAATGAAATATGCATTAATCTCTCCTCATAGTTGGATTTCAACGGAGGCATATACTCCTTTGTTACCTGGCTCTAATGTCAATCAGGCCTGGAAAGCTCGACCAGACCAAATGAGTAGGTCAGAGCTGTATAACAACTGAGAAGTGCTTGTTATAAGATAAACCCAATGCTCCATTAGTATATTCGTAGCATTGTACAAAAAGGATTCTAGTCTACACGAAATAAAATGAGAAGCCAGAGTTGTATAAGAAGTGCTTGTTATAAGGTAAACTCTTTTCGATTCCTGATAACATTATAGTAATATGGGCATTTTCTGGCCACCAACTATGGAATCAAAAAAAGAAGCTACAATCAAGAATATACCTTAGGATGTTCAAATAATGGTTCCACCGAGAAAATATCTCAGGGTGTCGAAATAATTGTACAAGTGGTATACTGCTATATATAGCAAACTGAGTAACCTTATAAATTTGTTCTTGATTCCACTTTTCACTGCATAGAAATTAGAGTAAATGAACACATAACGATTGCATTGACAATTCTATCAAAGATTTCACAAATATAAATTGGTAGCAACCGTAATACTGGTAAAGAATCCGCTGTTGTATGATTGACATTGCTTCAATACAAACTTAGGATTGCACTATGAATTTTTTTTGTTCTCATGATCTGATCAGGATAATTATTTGGTTTCGCTAGCAGAAAGCACGCCAAGAAAAAACACATGCTTCCACTCACATGTTCGTAATAAACGGGCATGCAATTCAAGCTGTAGTACTAAATCTAAAAAGTTAAGAAGTAGCTGTACCTCGGATGATGAACTTCTGAACCCAATAAATTCAGTAGAGAATATAAAGATGCCGAACTGAATAAAAAATGGACAAGCGCAGGCCCCTGATACTAAGAAACAATGTGTGTCGTATGATGGTAAGTAGGTAACCCACCGGGCATAGTGATTAGATTGATAGCTTCAGTGAAATAAGATAGAGAGGCAGATATAGATTAATGTGACATCCTGCAAATTAAACATAAGCCTGAAAATGAGTTGAAATTATTCAGACTACACAAATGGTTTCGAGGGGAATTTGAAATAAAATAAAACAGATCCAGCAGGGAACTGTATTGCAGACGTAACACATATCCATACAAAATTCAGTAAAAGGGAATGATATCAAGAAACACAAGGACAGTTTCAAGCGGAGTTGAGCGGCAGAACCTGCTTTTTATTCCTATGATGGATCAGATGGTTCATAGCCACATCGACTACCTAAATTACTAAATATATCCAAGCTGCAAGGAGAAAGAGCGGATGAGGATTGAGGAACATGATGGGTCAAATCCACCAGCACAACCAAACGAAGACAAATCCACACTATTTTGCATACATTAGCTGGATGTAGCCAGCGAAGGGAACCTTTGGCCATGCGAGGATGCGACAACCACTGGTCTCCTCCGGGATCTCGGCGGCCAAGTCGGTGGACGTGTAGGTAGATGGCGGCTGCTTGTGAGCCAGGGCAGGGCCAGGGAGAACCGGGTGAAGATAGATTGGAGACTGAACAAATGAGGTGAGGCTGGTGGGCAGAGGAGAATAAAAGGCAACCGACCGGCCACTCGCTGGTTGCATGCCCAGGCGATTCGTTTCCACCTCGACCCTTCGATACTGCATGGAAGAAGATGGACAATAATGGGCTGATTTGGGCTTTAGCTGTGTGGGCTACGTTTTCTTATTCGAGGATTCACCAATAAATTAGGTGAGGAGATGACGCTCAGATTTTGAAAGGTGAGGACAGGAGGGGAAGAACTCGAACTTTATGAACTCCATGTAAAGCGAGCGAAGAGAAAAAGTAACGGACGGGGAGAGAGATGGTGAGTTGAAATAAATGAACAACTGTTGGATGATAAATTGCTAAGAAAAAACAATTGATGACATGACTTGGGGTTTTTTGGGCTGACGTGGCAGTTTATAATTGCTTAGGGATGCTTGATGAGGTGGCATGCTTGCATGTTGAGAGAAATACTTATAGTGGGTCATTCCTATTTAGATATAGAAGATTGCGTCTCTTTTTTTTTAAGGCTGAGAGAGTAAACCATCGTGGCTATTTTCAGGGACAAGTGGTTGGTTTTGTACGCGTTGTGAGGAGAGATAGATAACGAGAGAAATATCCGGTGGTATCTTTTGTGTAATTAGCGTGAAGTGTGACATCACGGAAGGTGTCACACCACCAACCCAGCTTTAATAGTAAAGATGACACAAAGTTCACCGTTTCATTTAATATGGACATTACGTCAAAATATATAGACCGTTATCCAACTACATCTATGACTAATAATCCACCCCGGGATCGCTATCTAGCATGTCTCCCGAAAGTATTAAGTTGCAAGCAACAGATAATTGCAATAAGCATGGTGCATAATATAAGCAGTGAAAACAACATAAAGAATTAAACACCGCTGTTTTACCCCTAGTAGTAACAGCACATCTCAAGGCTTAATCGTTTCTGTCAACTCGAGCTCAGACAAGAGAGTCATGAACCTACTATCTAGTATAAATACCCTCTCTAAAGAAACAAGTAATTACTTCGGCCAAAACATCCACAAGTATCGGAAAGCATTCAAGATCATAAATAAAATATATGATAAATAAACTGAACAATAATATCATGACTCCATAATTCATCCGATCCCCGTAAATACAACATGTAGCATTACAAATAGATGATCTTGATCATGTTAGACAACTCACAAGATCTAAATAATAGAGTACAAGAGAGAGAGACAACCATCTAGCTACTGCCATGGACCCGTAGTCCCGTGGTGGACTACTCACGCATCACTCCGGAGGCAGGCATGGTGGTGTAGATGCCTCCGGTGACGATCTCCCCCTCCGGCAGGGTGCCGGGAAGAGTTTTAGAACCCTCCCGATATAGGGTTGGTGACGGTGGCGACCTCGGATGTTTTCTGGAAAATATGATCGGGTATCAAGTTTTTCGGGACGAAGTAAATTTATAGGCGAAAGGGCGACTCGAGGAGACTCTGGAGGCGCCCAGGTGGGGCCCAGCCACGGCCTACCCCTGGACCGCGCCTGGGGGGTGTATGGCGCCTGTGGGGCCCCTGCAGGTGTCCTCCTGGCGCAGTCTTTGGTTCCATGTAAAAATAATTCCCGTAATTTTTCAGGAGATTCGGAGAAACTTCCCCGACTAGCTTTTCTGAAACAAAAAAAACAGAAAACAGGAACTGGCACTGGGCATCTTGTCAATACATTAGTTCCATAAATCATGCCAAAATGGTATAAAAATATTATAAAAACATGTGGCAATGATATATAATAAGCATGTAACAATAAAAAATTATAGATATGTTTGAGACGTATCAAGCACCTCTAGCTAGGTTGCCACATGCCGGTGAGTTGAGACGAAGCGTACGAAATCCTCGGTGTTTCCATAGTTTCAGGTTGAATCTGTCGAATTGGGGCAATTCAACACCAGGTGCATAGAAGGAAGTATTAGCACTTTGTGATTTGTGACTAAAATTGACAGGGGAAACGAGTTTTTGGCCGGAGCGCATACCTCTTACGTCTTACCGGAGAAGGCGTGTGTAGAGCACTAGGCTTCCCTCGGTAGATTTAAGACCCTGCCTGGGAGTGCATATAGGGCGCCCTTAGCGTCGATTCCGCTTCGAACGCGTACCTCCGCGCTAGGAAGCGAACGTTCGTGGACCTGGCCCATATTCCGTACGACTTCTTCTGTGTAGGACTGTCTCTTGTACGACTGATTCAAAAATTGGTTTGCTTCGAATTTGAACGATTTTCAAAAAATGAATATTATTCAATTCTGAACCATTTTCTAGTAATGAAGAAAATTCGAAATATGAACCATTTTCAAAATGAACAAATTTCAAAAATATGAACCCTTTTCAAAATGGACCATTTTAAAAAATTAACCATTTTCAAAAATATGGACATTTTAAAAAATAAACATTTTCAAAAATATGAATTTTTAAAAAATGAACCATTTATAAAAATAAAAAATGAAATCTGAACCATTTTAAAAATGAACATTTTTCATAAATATGAAAACATTCAGGAATTTTAAAAGAGTAAATAAATGAAAAGAAAAAGAACCGAAAACATTTAAAACGGACCGAAAAATCAAAACCAGTAAATGAGAAAAAAATGAACCCGAAGGTTCTAGAACCTTCACAAAACCATAAAACTGCGCTGAAAACTTACTGGGCCGCCCAGTAGCTTCCGATGGAGCGCATCGTACAAAGGGAGGGGTATGCGTTGGCTCCTCTAAGCGACGCAACGGGCATCGCTTAGGTTTCACCACCCTGCCTCTAGGCTTTGCAATAAAAAAGCCTCAACGACACGAGGCCATACTTGGCTTGCAAGGCCCATGGCCGATCTCAAGGTTCAGTCGCAAGATCTGCTTCAGAACTTTCTGGAATATAGGATGGCTTCGCTGGTCTTGGTCACTGACGAGGAGTACATCATCACCGGCCACAGCAACAAGGACCCGAGAGATTGGTTCTATGTTAGGATCCACCCAAGTGCAGAGCTTTAGGGGCAGGAAGAAGCCACGTTTTTATTTTTGTTCTTTGTCGTGAAAGAAGAAGCCACGTTTGGTGAACACTGTTTGTAGTAGGAGTGTAACGTTTTTCTTACATGGAAAATGACGTCGAGAATCTAACAGGGCGAGAGAGAAAGCCACACAGTCTATTATTATAGCACAATGCCCACACGAATGTTCGAAATGATTGCTATAGCTTATTAGCTCCTCTACACTCTGGCGACTAATTAAGCTCACCATGAACCAAGAAATCCTAATGACCAAGCAACCACCACATGGTAGTCAGGAACAACAACCAGAAGAACCACGATCGCATAGCACCGCCGCGCAACAGCATGATACACCACAGGACCAACGGCTGCAACAAGGCGGTGGCCCGACGTCGTCCGACCACCAGCGCAAGATCACTCTGATTCCGCTCGTATTCCTCATCTACTTCGTGGTGGCCGGCGGGCCGTACGGGGCCGAGCAGGCGGTCCGCGCCACGGGTCCTCTCTTCACGCTGCTCGGCTTCCTCATCTTCCCTTTCGCGTGGGGCGTCCCGGAGTCGCTCGTCACCGCCGAGCTCGCCTCCGCGTTCCCGGGCAACGGTGGCTTCGTCCTCTGGGCCGACCATGCCTTCGGACCGCTCGCCGGATCCCTCCTCGGCGCGTGGAAATACCTCAGCATCGTCATCAACATCGCCGCCTACCCGGCCCTCGTCGCCGACTACATCGGCGGCGTGGCCCCCGCGATCGCGGGACCCGGCAGGTCCCGCACGGGCACGGTGATCGGCATGACGCTGCTCCTCTCCTTGTTGAGCTACGCTGGGCTGAGCATCGTCGGATGGGGCGCGGTCGCAATAGGCATAGTGTCGATAGCCCCGTTCGTGCTGATGACGGCCATGTCGGTGCCCAAGGTGCGGCCGCGACGGTGGGCGTCGCAGCCGCATGTGAGGAAGGACTGGAGGATGTTCTTGAACACCCTGTTCTGGAACCTCAACTACTGGGACAGGCGAGCACTATGGCCGGTGAGGTGGACCGGCCAGAGCGGACGTTCCCGCGGGCGCTTGCAGCGGCGGTTGTTCTGATCGCCGTCAGCTATCTACTGCCGCTTATGGCGGCGACGGGCGCCACGGATGCATCGCCGGATGCATGGGTGAACGGTTACTTGGCCGATGCGGCAGGTATATATCTACACGTACAATCAGCAAGCATCATTGTAGTACTAGGTATATGTTGCATCCATAAGAAAAAGAATCGTCTGCCCTTGTGTTTTTTTTCTTCTGAAAAGGGGATTGCCCGTACTCCTCCTCGATGTATATTACATTGATTTATTTTATTTATTCAATAAAAACTTGTAAAATCCTTACAACAATCGTAAAAACCGAAGCCGCCAAATAAAGTGACAAGACAACCAACTACCGATACGATAGAGAAAAATGGGGCCTTATGCACTGGCTTCCGCCATCACCGACTCACCCTTTAAATCCAAAGATAACGGCTCATTCGCACGCTATGTAACTGTAAGTTCAATATAGTACTAGGCATGTTGCGTCCATCAAAAAAGAAACGTCATCATTGTAGTACTTGGTATATGTTGCATCCATTAGAAAAAGAATCGTCTACCTTTATGTTTTTTTTTTCTTCTGAAAAGGGGACTACCCCATAACTCCTCCTCGATGTATATTACATTAATTTATTTTATTTATTCAATAAAAACTTGTAAAATCCTTACAACAATCGTAAAAACCCAAGCCGCCAAATAAAGTGACAACACAACACCAACTACCGATACGATAGAGAAAAATGGGACCTTATGCACCGGCTACCGCCATCACCGACTCACCCGTTAAATCCAAAGATAACGGCTTATTCGCACGCTCTGTAACTCTAAGTTCATTATAGTACTAGGCACGTTGCGTCCATTAAAAAAGAAACGCTTGCCTTGTGTATATCAGGTTGTTATGTCTCATAATCTTTAGTTTCTCAAGTTTATCTTTTTTGGTAGAAGTGATATTGTTTGGTTTAAACTTGGATCGATAAAATTCACATTTTAAATATATTTTTGTCTTTCAAATTACTAAACATATATATTGTATTGTCTGATGTTGTGCCTTCACCTTTATTTTAGCAATTTTACTCTATTACATTAAACTAAACAAGTTTCCAAAATAATTTGTATTATTAACGTTTTCAGTAGCCTGGTTTTGTGTGTACATGGTTCCACACCCATCTAAATACACTCTCTTCTCTAAACTCACTTCAATAGGATGTGAAATTTATCAAAAAATTCATGGATAATCACATGACATGGCATGTCAACTTGCATAGTAAAAATGGTTCGTACATGAATTAAGTGTAGAAAAACGGGTAGGCTAAACTAGCGTAAATCAAAAATTTCTACCACATCAATCAAGATCTGCTGCAGTTATAGATCAGGGGATTACCACTAGACACGCTGTGTCGTGCCGAAGTCGGTGATCCGAGTCGGGGCAGGGTAGACGTACAATCCTCTCCGATCCAGTCGCTCCCACGAACAGCTCCTCTCAGTGGCTCGTCCAAGTGCTACAGATACAACACCTCTATCGATATCCACACGTGTGGCGTGGAGGCACCGCTCGTCGGACTACTAGATCCGCGCGGGCGGCAGGGGCGTGGGAAGACGTGGCTGGGGTGGATTTGGTGCGGAATTGGCAATCCTAAAACGTTCAGCCTCCTCTCCTTATACAGACCTCCCCATAATGGGCTGTCACAACAGAAGCCCCACTCTGGAGTCTATTCCCAGCCCGATTCAGATCCAATCCGAATTACACTTCCACTGCATTAAGTCTGGGACCCTGTAGTTCACGCACATTTAGATATGACACGAGTACACCTACTCGGTCAATAGTTGGTAGCGGGTTCTAGCAAAACGTGCCAACTCCCAAACATGCATAAAGATCATATCGGACGAACAATCACAATGTTTATGCCATTCTCTTTTGCCTCACGACATTTGGTCAAGCTCCTAGCTGACCACTCTTTCTCGATCCTGTGATTCAAGATCCTTTACTAGGTTAACTATTAACCTTATGTAGCATGGCCATGCATTTCTGGATCCGATCACTCGAGGGGTCTAGAGAAATATCTCTCTCAAGTAGAGAGGAGAAAATCCCATCTTGACTGACCATGCCTCGCATCATGCTTCACGATAAACCCCTAAGCTACCTTTATAGCTACCCTTTCATGGTGTAACGTTTGATATCCCCAAAGTAGGACGATTCACATCTCGAGTACACGCAACAATCTAAGATCTAGGGACAAAGCATATACATCGTGCAAACATCGAGTACATGCGACAATCTAAGATCTAGGAACTATGAACGTTATTGCATTGTCTCACGGTGGGTCAGCCCAACCCTATGTTCATAACATAAGTCCACATTATTGGTTTGACATCTCCGTGTCTATGACTTGCGAAACATAGTCATCAACCAATACATGTGCTAGTCTAATATTCAAGTGTGTCCTCACATGAACTCCTCTCGAAATAGGCTTACGTCCCGCTATATTAATATAGCAACCACACCATACAACCATGAGATAACTGTTGGGCAAACAGCACAATCCAGCCCAAGAGAAAAATAAGAGAAAAAGAAAAGAAACTAAAGCCAACAACGCCAGATCGATGAAAGCGACGATGACTCGCAACCGCTGCGCCTACCCACCGGAGAATTCCCACCGCACCCCTAAGCCTCCGAATGGCCTCGTACCAAGCAACACCTTCAAGAAGGAAAGCGATGACGACGATGTTGCTTCCCGGACTGATCCTAGTATTTCTCCCGGTACACGGAGGGTAGTGGGAAGGGGTACACCGGACGCCCTTCAAGAAGGATGGCGGTGCTCGCAGGCGTCACCGCGCCGGTGTCGGCAAAGAGCCGACAGGGATTTCTCCCAACCCAACCACTACCCCGGACACACCGTTGGCTCCACCAAGCTCGCCGCCCACCAACAAGCGCCACCACGGTCTTGAAGCCCTCATCGACGTCTCACCATGACAAACGTTGCGAGACCGGCCGGACCGAGAAGAAACATCCGTAGACATGAGACGGAAGTACCGCAGCCACGTGGGAGGGAACAACCTCCACCGCCAATGGCAGTAGCTGACCGGACACAGCAGCGGGCCGGAGCACACCAGGCCAACCTACCCGGCCAGGCCCAGAACGGGCCCGTAAAGCTCTTGTCGCCGCGCTGCAGCAGACACGGTGCCGTAGCCACCATCCCCGTCACGAGTTGCTTCTCAGTCCAACCGGAGGAGGCACGTCGAAGCCCGAGCCAGCCCACCCATGACCCAGATCGGGCCCAAAGGGCCCAGATCTGGGCTTGTTGGGCACCATCGGCAAGCTTCGCACCAGCCATCCCCGCCGCCAATAGGCAGGGCCGTCGCCCCGCCGCCAATAGGCAGGGCCGTCGCCCCGCCGCCACCCTGTCTGCGCCGGAGCGCCGCCGGCCTGCCTGCACCGCCGCCAGAACGCCGCCTCCCGAGCCAAGCTTCTGCGCCGCGGGTAGAGAAGAGAACCGCCGCCGGCGCCCGCGCACGGCACCGCGTGGGCAACGCCCGTCAGCGCCCGCCGGCGGCGGCGGCGAGAGGGAGGGGAGGAGGGCCGGACCCTGTCCGGAGCAGATGGAGGTGGCCGCCCGGTCGGCTCGCTCGGGGAGGCGACGCGGGGGCACGCGGGGTCGAAGCGGTTTCTTTTCTGGAAGAATTAACTAGGACATGAACTCCGACTAGGGACATATTTAGAGTAACCTTACAAGTAATGAGTTTCACAAACAAGTCACATACTTGCCAATCAATATAAATACATTATTAAAGGCACATTTTATAAATCATGAATACATCGAAATAATATCATCCCAATGATTGCCTCTTGGGCATATTTCTTACATTAACTTACTATTCTGATTTTAATTTTTATTCTTTCTTGCTGACAGAAATATTTTTGCCCAAAATTTACAAGCGTACATGTTGTATAGAACATAGTGAAAATTATTGATTATTTTAAAACACTAACAAAAAAGGAATACGTTCAAAAGATTCATTACTTTCTTCTAGAGTAGACAGAGAGGAGAAAATACGGATTCCATGTGCACCATCACTATACCATGTTTTAAGGCCTGATTGAGACATAAAATTCCAGTCTAATCTGAGAACACAAAAGAATTCTGTCCACCTCACATCACCCGCATGATGTTCCTTTCTGCCAATCAGATCATAATATTGTCACAATATTATACGTTTTTGACTTGAGTGAAAAAGAAGAAGTTGACGGGAAGTTCTTATCTGGATATACTGTGAATACTGAGCAATCATAAAATTATACGCAGTCGAAGTTCCTTTTTGTTTATCTTTTTATTCGGCTCCAAACACGGTGGACTACAGAAGACCATGTGGAAAATGTGTTCATCTATTATACACAACATGAGTCATGTTCGTGTCCCGCGTCCCGTTTAGCAGTTATGACCTCTTTATTTCTACGGGCAGCTATGGCTGAGACTCCCCTCCGCTCTCGCGTCTGCGCAGTTGCATGTATACGAGTGCGTTTGCACTGAGTTTTTCTACTCCCTCCGTTACATATTAGGTTAGTTACATTTATCTAGATATAGATGTATTTAGAGGCGTTTTAGTGTTAAATAAATCTGTATCTAGACAAACCTGCATCAACTAATATGGAACGGAAGGAGTATTAGTTTAGTGTGAAAAATAATGTAAATTATGGTGAATTGATGGGAAAATGAAAATATTTATGGTGATTGATTGATAGTGTGGAAAAATAAATATAATAATGGTGATGTTGATTATTGGTTGAAAAAAGGAATATAATTAATGTAGAAGAAGGAACATGCATGAGAGAGAATTGACGAATGCTGGAATGCATTCTGCTAGGAAACTAAATACTAGTATGGAATGCATTCTGCTAGGAAACTAAATACTACATTATCTTAACCGTGTTATTCATCGAGCTTAGGGATCACAATAATACCCATAGACGAGGAGGACCTCGAGTGGCGCCTCGCCGCCAAGTCGATCCAATCGGAGAACGCCGACCACATCGAGTGCGGGCTCCGATAGGATGCAGATCACGCCGAGCGCGCGCGAGTGACGACTGGAGGTCATCCTCCAGCGCCAATTCATAAACGTCTCCTCCTTCGACGAGGAATGAGCTCGGCGGCGCCGTGACAGATGCAGGCCTGGTGATGTTCCCGGAGCCCCTTTTGCCTAGGGTTGGGGTTAGAGTTAGGTTTAGGGATCTTACTTTTTAATCCTTACTTAAAAATACGTAAATTATGTTGTTTTTCTGATCTGTACTGAATTTGAAGATGAACTCGAGTGGATGCTTGTATGAATTTCTCGCGTGTTGAAAATTTAAGATTCGAGTTTAAAATATCTGTCCTGCCACGCGATGTTCTACCCCTCAAATTGGGTTTAGGGGTACCTTGTAGTTATTTACGGTTTCCCTTTTTAAGGGATCTCCTAGACATCCTTAAGAGGCCGGACACAAAAGTTCCTGCGTGTGTGTTTGTTCTTGTGGTGATCACTTGTGTATGTGTTAATCTGTGGGCAATGCCAACACTGGATACCCGTTTGACTGGTGAGACCCCATGTCTGTGGTTCACGTAAATAATCCTAACACACTTCTCCAAAATCTAATGGCCTAGAAATTAATTAATTATGTTATTTGAGAATGAGACGATTAAATTTTGGGTTGATTGGGGATGTTATTTTTAAAATTTTAATGACCGTTTGTACATTTTTTTACTGCTACTATTATTTGCACGTACTTTTATAGCTCCATGATATTCATTAATACTCCCTCTGCTTTTAAATATAAAATGTTTTAACTTGTTTTCACATTCATGAGTATCTACATGTATTTATAAACGTTTTAGTGTGCATGTTCACTCATTTGGATCCGCACCTAGTCAACATGTGAGGACTTAAAACTTATATTTAGGAACGGAGGGAGTAGTTGGATATCCTTTCGGGATGGATACGGAGGGCATTTCCTTCCCATAGTCAGATAGCTTCGTGAGCGAGATATGAGGATATGTTATGTACACTAATTTAGGAGAGTTCTGTCCGTCCAAATCCATCACATTTTCATCCCTATATATTCCAGCATGTACTAGGATCGAGTTTTTTTTTTTTTTTTTTTTGCGGATGTACTAGGATCGAGTTGTGCCCAATCCAATCCAATCTTGGCAACCACGCATAATACAATGCAATTCATTTCTCTGCAGAAAAAGTAAATTTTGCTGTGTCAACACAGGCATCATCGGGGGCCCGCGGGCGCCTTTTTCCTCTCCCTCTCCCGAGTCCCTCGCGCGGGGGGCTCCGGAGAGCACCCAAACCCTAACCCAGCCGCCACCATCTGAGCGCCCCAGCCGCTGCTGCCGCCGGCGAGGCGGTGGTGGCGGCGCCCTGCCGCCAAAGGCGGAGGGAGAAGAGCGCGCACCACCACCTCCAAACCTTCGCGCGGAGAGGCGGGGATCCGGCGGGGCGTGCGTCGGCGCGGCCGTCTGCGGGCGGGGATGGGCGCCATGGCTGTGTGGTGGCGGCAGGACATCGTGCCGGAGCACAGACGGGAGGTTGCGAGGAGGTGGAGCGCCGGGCGGAGCGGCTGGCGGCGCGGGCCCAACCGGGCCCGATCTGGGCCGCTGCTGCTGCGTCTCCAAGGTGCTGACGGCGCGGACGGCGCCGTGGTGCGGGACGCACGTCGATGAGCGCGACGGGGGGCGGGCTGCAGCGGGCGGCTGTCGGCGACCAGAGGGCCCAACCGGGCCCGATCTGGGCCGCGGCCGTTGCTCCTCCGGCGTGGCGACGGTGAGGGCGGCGTCGCGCAGCGCTGGCCAGGTGCTGGTCGGCCGTGGACGCGCTCTGGGACTGCCGTTGCTGCAGGCGTGGAGGTGGCTGATGCGTTCGGCAAAGGAGGGCGTGGTGCTGCGTTTGGTTTTGTCCTGGCCGTGTGGGAGATGAATGGCGCTGCCATTGCCGGCAGCGTTGCATCCTCCTGAAGGTGGTTCGGCAAGCAAGATGTTGCTGCGGGCGACGCCCGTTGTGCGGTTGATGGGTGGATCCTGGAGGGAGAGGAATGGCGTCGCTGCGGTTGTTGCATCCTCTGTCGGGAGATGAATGGCCCGCGGGCGTTGCATCCTCGAGGAGACGAATGGCGCCCAGTATTTGGTTGCATCCTTCTGATGAGAGAAGAATGGCGCCGCAGCGGGGGTTGCATCCTCCGTTCAGTGGGGACCGTGGATGGTTGGGCGGAAGCACATTGAGCTTGCTGGGGAGGTGCATTTGGCCGTGGAGGCGAGGGTAGTGGTTCTGCAGGTGAGACTGGTCGGGCTCCTGGGTTCGGGTTTTGCAGGTGAGACTGCCGGCGAGAGCCGTACTCCGGCTATGGCCGGGGTCATCGATGGCGTCGCTTATGGGCGTCGCTCCCTTGTTGGAGGCATCGATATAGTTGTTCTCACCTTGCCTTTCCCGACGTGCTCCGGGGGAAACCCTTGATCTAGTCTTCTAGATTGGATGATGGCGGCGCCTACCGACGTCGTGTTCCCTCTTGGGGGCATCATTTTGGAGTTGGAGCTTGCCGGGGGGTCTCGTGGCTAGCTAGGTTGCGTGTGTTGTATGGTTTTTGGGTCCGGTTTCCCTTATAAACTGGACCAACCTTCTATCTATTCATTGAATTTAGCAGTTCTCCTGCTAACATTCAAAAAAAAAAAAAATCATCGGGGGCCCATGGCTCAAGTACTGGACGGAGGTCGGCGCGGTGATCTCCTCCATCGGGATGTTCGAGGCCCAGATGAGCAGCGGCGCGTTCCAGCTCCTTGGCATGGCGGACCTCGGCCTCCTCCCGGGCCTCTTCGCCCGCCGTGCCGCCCACACTGGAACTCCGTGGGTCGCCATCGCCGCCTCGGCCGCCGTCACCGTCGTCGTCTCCTTCCTCGGCTTCGACGACGTCGTCGCCACAGCCAATTTCATGTACAGCCTGGGCACGCTGCTCGAGTTCGCCACCTTCCTCTGGCTCCGCGCTAGGCACCCGGAACTGAAGCGACCCTACCGCGTGCCTCTGCCGCTGCCCGCGCTCGTGGCCATGTGCGCCGTGCCGTCGGCGTTCCTGGCCTACGTGTGCGTCGTGGCCGGTTGGAGGGTGTTCGCCATCGCCGGGGCGCTCACTGTGCTCGCCGTCGGGTGGCACGGCATCATGAGTGTGTGTAGGGCCAAGAAGTTGCTCAGGTTCAACAACAAATCTGCCAACGGTCGAGAGGATGCTGGAGACACAGTTTAAAGTTAATTTCATCCAACTGGGAAGAGAAATTATCAGTTGGTTCGGAAGTGGCATGTCTCATCTCTCATGTAGTTTTTTTTTTTGAGAATAATCTCTCATGTAGTTGTTGCATTGAATCTTCATCTTTTTTTCGAAAACTGCACTTGAACTTTTGGTGAGTACTACTTGTAATTTGGTCAGCTGGATTTGGAGCTGACGGCAAAACAAGTCAATGACTTTAAAGTACTACTAGTATTGAAGTCGTGTATATACTGGCCATTGAAAATGTGGTGTTACAACACTTCCAAATTCAGTTACAACAAAAAGCACTTCCAAATTCATAACATGTCAGGCTGATCGTATTCATGTTATTCATTGGACAACAACAATATTATACAAGGAGCAAAGGCAAGATGCAGGACTGGAACTCTCGCGAGCCCGAGCTCGCGCCTCGCCGCCCCGCGCCGGCGCCGGCCGCCCCGGCCCCGCCGTCCACTGCCGCCTCCACTGTGGCCCCGACGCGCCCTCTGCCACCCCCGCCGGCCCGTATCCCGGCTGGGTTCGTCCCCCAGCTCCTACGACGCCCCCCCGCGGCCCCTGCCGCCGCCGCCGCCCGCGTGACCGCCCTGGCCTCCCAAACCTCCCAGGTCTGCTCCGCCATCTCTCCCTCGACCTCGTCGCCTCTCCTACCGCCTGGATTCGCCTCGCCTGCTGCGGATTTTGGGGGCGGGCTGCGATTTGGATCTTTCCCAGTTTCGTTTTCCCTGGTGCGCCGCCCCCCGAGCTCGTCGTCCTCCATGGTGCCCGCGACGCCGACAAGCCAGCTGCAGCCCGCCACGACGGCTGCTCCTACGACTGGCATCTTCATCAACTGGACTGCAATGCCGGGGCAGACGGCCCCGGTTTCGAAGCCGCTCGTCCCCAACTCCCCGCTGCGGGCATCTCCATCGACTGGGCTGCGCTCCCGGGGCAGGCGGCCCCGGTCTCGAAGGTGCTCACCTCCGGCGCGGCGCCCCAGCCCGCGGCATTTGAGGATGAGCCTCAAGTCTTCGAGGCGGACTGGCACCCTGTTCGTCCCCGACACTGGTGGCGCCGGCTGCCCTCTTTCAGGCAAGAGAAGCAGCTCTCAAGAGGAGCTCCAAGACGGCCTCACCTTCCAGCTTTCATCACCAGGGAGAGGCGAGGTGCTCATTCGGTCCACAGGCGTAGAGAGTGCTTCCGCTGCTTCTCCGTCGGCCACATCGCCAGATTCTGCAGAGACCCGATTCGTTGTCGCTACTGCCGCTTCCAGGGACACATCGAGAGGCACTGCCGCCATCGCCGTTGGGACCTGGCCAATGCTCGTCGCCAACAAGCTCCACCTCCTTCCACGCCATCGGAAAGCCAGCTCCCACCGCCACCGCCGCTTCCTCGTCCGCCTCATCCACTTCTTGAGTTGGCCGCCACTGCCACTGCCCTGCAGCGTTTTGATGATGCTACTCTGCGCCAGGAGTTGGTGCACGTCAGGAACACGAGCCCTCTGAGGTGCATCGTGGACCACCAGCAGCGCCACGACCGGCGAGACCGGCGACATGATGATCGCCGTGGCCGCGACGATGACACGAACCGGCGCCGGGCCGACCATGAGACCTTCTGTTCTCGTTCTCGCTCTGTTGACGCGGGGCGCCGGGGCGCTGATGACCGCCAGCGCCGAGATGGTGGTGGGCGACGCGACGATCGCCGCGATAGACACAGGACCGTGCTTCCAGTCCCCGACCACCGCAAGATCGACCTAAAGCTGGTGCAGGGCCTCAAGGACGGCTCCGTCATCCCCGCCTCAGGCCTTCGCCGCAGGGGCATCTCGACCTCTCCCTCCCGACGTAGCAGCAAGGCTCACTTCACCGGCGAACGTGGCCGCTCTCCATGTCGCGCCATCGGGCAGGCTCGACGTCTTGCCTCTGTCGCTTACCTGGGCGCGGATGGCCCCGCCATCCTGGCGCCGACGCAGCCAAGATGTGCGCCGGGCTCCAGCTCCTCTCCGCCGTGCACTTCCACGCCTCGCTCTGCAAGCGGGATCCTCTCGTGCGCAAGACTGCTGGACTTCACCCCGACACCCGCGTCGGCCACCCCCTCCTCTCCATGTGTGTTTAGTACGCCGTGGGGGGCCTGGGTATGACGTTGCCCTCGTCGCATGCTTCCACTCCGGTACACAACCCTGGAGGATCACCGGCCCGGACACCTGCTGACGGCGACCAGTCGGACCCCGATGATAGTCTCTTCTCTCAAGCTGATCACGCTGCTAACCTCTTCACCTCGTGCCAGCCTCCGCTCCTACCCCTGCGCTCTCCGTCGCCAAGGCCGTCCCCTCCAGCGGCTCGCCGCAAGACGCTTGCGGGGGTGACGCAGTTCTCCCTTCCGCGCTCCAGCGCGCGTCTCTTGAGCAAACACAAGGGGCAGCTGCCATTGGTTGGCGATCGCCTCTTTGGGCAGGGCGTGACTGAGGATGCATCTCCTTCCCTGCAGCAGCCGCTGCAGGAGCAGCTATGTTTCTCTCCTGTGCCGGAGAACGAGAGGATCATTCATGCTGTTCACAACAGTCCAATATTACGAGAGGTGGCTCCAAGCGATGAGGGTTGGCAGCTACAGGATGTGGTCAGCAAGCACAAGAACAAGGCGCCAGTGCAGTACACTTTAGCTACCTCGTCCGATGAAGAAGAAGATGCAGAGCTGAAGCGTGCAGTTCCAGAGATCAAGAGTAAGGGCGAGGGAAGCACGGCAACGCAAGAACAGAAGCCTTCAACCCTGGGAAAGCTTTTCAACATGATGCCTTCCTCCATCTTGGGTATTCCAACAACCCAGATTCGCAAGAAGGGCGGCAAGAACTCATCTTCCTTGAGGTTGGCAGAGCAGCCGGCGACAAAGGGCACACAGGCGAGTTCACAGAGGCAAGCACAAGCCAGTATGTGTGTGCAGGTTGGCCTGATCGACAACGTTGCCGACTTCACTGAAGAGACCGGGAACCAGCTGACCAACCTGCTGCGTGAGCCGCTCAATGCTCGCAATCTCCATGGGCTGGCGGCCTTGGCGCAAGCAACAGGTCGTGCTGGTTTCGTCCTGCCTGATGATCAGCTTGCAAGCCTGCTTCAGGATGGCCCGGAAGCTGCCTGATCTTGGGCCTGTGTGTCTCTGCCTTTGCTCTGAACCGCGTCGTCTTGGTTTACAATGACAGTACAACTTAAGCTCCTAAACTGGAACGTGCGGGGTCTGAACGACCCCGCTCGACGGGCAGTAGTTCGTGACTTAGCACATCTCACCTCCTGCTCTATCCTGTGCATTCAGGAATCAAAATTAGCTTCTGTCGACGATAATCTTCTTACAGAAATTGGGGGTCACCTAAGAGGGAGAGCCTCTCTCCTTGCTGATGGCACTAGAGGTGGTGTACTCTTGTTTTGGCGCGATGATCTCTTCACTGCAACAAACGTGTCGATAGGGCAGTTTTCCATCACCGTCACGCTCCAAGATCACAGCTCGGCCTCTTCCTGGACGTTGACGACAGTTTATGGTCCAGCGGACGACGAGCGCAAGCCGGCTTTCCTCCAGGAGCTTGCTGATATCAATAACGCTATGACTGGACCGTGGCTTCTAATTGGTGACTTCAATCTAATCCTCCACGATCAGGACAAGAACAACGCTAGAGTAAATCGTCGATGGATGAGGCTGTTTAAAGAAGCTGTGCATAACAGCGCACTAAAAGAGATTAAACTGATTGGAAGGCGATATACTTGGAGCAACGAGCAGGCTATCCCCACCATGTCTCGCCTCGACCGAGCATTCTGTAACTTGGACTGGGACGAGCTGTTTCCGGCTGCCAAACTGCTGCCACAGGCATCCTCTATGTCTGACCATTGTCCCCTGCTTCTGGTTCAGGATTTGGTCGTCAGAACTCCATCCAGATTTCGCTTTGAGAGCTTCTGGCCGCTGTTACAGGGCTACGCCTCCGTTGTTAATCAATCCTGGAACATGCCGGTGCGGGCGACTGATCCCTTCACGCGCCTTCACGTCAAATTGTCTAGAGCAGCTTCACATCTACGCGTCTGGGCCAAAAACTACGTGGGTGACATCAGAAAACAGCTGCTGCTGAGTCAAGAGATCGTCTTGCGCTTGGACAAAGCACAAGATTTCAGAGTTCTGTCAACTGATGAAGCGCAGCTTAGGGCTCTTCTGAAGAAACACATCATTGGCCTCACGGTTGTTAACCGAATCAAGGCGAGACAACGAGCGAAGATCAAGTGGTTAAAATTTGGGGATGCTTGCACAAAATTCTTTCATATGAAGGCATCTAGACGCAAATCAAAGAATAGGATCCACTCCCTCTCCTCTGAAAACGGAACGGCCACCTCGCCCATAGAGATTGAAGCAACAGTCACAAACCACTTCACTAATATCATTGGGACGCCGATGCCTTGCTCTCAAGCGTTCAATTGGGATGAGCTGGACCTGCCGGAGGTGGACCTTAGCAGCCTCTCTGATCCTTTCACGATGGAAGAACTTAGAAAAGCAGTGTTTGATTCTGCCCCGGATAAGGCGCCAGGTCCGGACGGCTTCTCCGCGGGGTTCTTCCAATCATCATGGGGCACGGTGAAGGAGGACCTCTTCTCCGCTGCTCAAAAATTCTACAATCTGAATGATGACAATTTCCATAAACTCAACTCGGCCTTGTACGTGCTTCTTCCAAAGATTGATCAGCCTACACACATCAACCACTACCGTCCAATCAGTCTCATTCACGCCTTTGCCAAGCTAATGTCAAAGCTGCTTGCAAACAGACTAAAGCCAAAACTTCCAGAACTTGTCTCGCCTAGTCAGAGCGCGTTCATCTCAGGCCGTAGCATACAAGATAATTTCCTCTACGTCCAAGGGCTTGTTAAGCACTTCCATACTGCCAAGATCCCGGCTCTAATGCTGAAAGTTGACATCGCAAAGGCGTTTGATACTGTATCATGGTCATATCTTCTTGATATGCTGGCTGCTCGAGGCTTTCCAATGAGATGGCGGTCATGGCTGTCAATTCTGTGGCGTTCGGCCTCGTCGAGAGTGATTGTCAATGGGATCACCGGGAGCTCGATCATGCACTGCCGTGGCTTGCGCCAGGGCGACTCCCTATCCCCGTTCTTGTTCGTGCTTGCAATGGAGCCTCTTCACAAGCTCTTAGAGTTGGCAACGGCTGCTGGTTTGCTCTCTAAGCTGCGAGGTCGCAAGGCGACCTTCCGTGTGGCGTTATATGCGGATGATGTGGCTTTATTCATAAACCCTGTCGCTGATGACATCTTGGCGGTTAAGGCAATTCTGCAGCAGTTTGGAAACGCAACGGGCTTGATCTCCAATATGTTAAAGAGTTCGGTTACGCCAATCAGATGTGACTGCCTTGACTTAACAGCGGTTTTGGGATCCTCTGGTTTCCAAACTGTCCAGCTACCGTGCAAGTATCTAGGAATGACACTTTCGGTGACTAAGCTTACAAAGGCGCAATGGCAAGAGCTGCTCGACAAGGTTGAAAAAACGCTGGCCTGCTGGAAGGCGCGATTAATGAGCAAAGCTGGGAGGCTGGAGCTTCTGAACTCGGTGGTTACATCGATGGCAGTATACCTACTCTCTGTACATGAGATGCCAGCTTGGGCTAGGAAGGAGTTCGACAGAATGAGGCGTGCTTGGTTGTGGGCTGGCGAAACAACATGCTCCGGCGGACGCTGCCGTGTTAATTGGAAGCAAGTGTGTCGGCCGAAATCACTTGGAGGACTAGGTGTTAGATGCATTGACAAATTCAGTAGGGCTCTACGGCTCAGGTGGTTATGGCAACGATGGTCATCCAACAGCAAGCTTTGGGATAATATGAGGATCAAGTTCAGTCAGTGCGACCGTGCATTGTTTGCTGCATCAACTAGGATTACAATCGGTAATGGAAAGAAGACCATGTTCTGGACAGATAGTTGGCTCCAAGGGATGAGTCCGGCAACGATCGCCCCGTCTTTGTTTCATATTTCGGTGCGGAAGAACAGAACTGTTCACGACGCTATGACAAATGACAAATGGCTGCTGGACCTTAAATTCAAGATCAATGACTCACACATGGAGGAGCTTATTTCGTTGGCTTCAAGAATAGATGAAATCAGCTTGAATCAGGAGGTGGAGGACACGATTGCTTGGACAGCCTCAGCGACAGGACAATACTCGGCTAGTTCTGCATATCGAGCTCAATTTCTGGGCTCGGCGAGTACTAATTTCAAGGAAATAATTTGGAAGCAGTGGGCACCTCCGAGATGCAAAGTTTTCCTTTGGACGCTGCTCTTGGACAGGGTGCTGACGGCGGACAAGCTCCTGCAGCGTGGTTGGGAGAATGACTATTTCTGCCCGCTTTGTCGTCGAAATTTGGAGACGGCCTCCCATCTGTTCATGGAGTGCCCGTGGGTCAAAGAGGTCTGGACAAGGGTCGCCTTCATGTTCGACCTGCCAAAGCTAAGCCCTGAGAATTGGTCCGTACAGCTAAGCTCCGTGCATGCTTGGTTCACGCATTTAGCTTCGGGAGGCACGAGGGCTGAAGTTAAGGCAGCAAGCTCGACTTCCATTTTGGTCTGTTGGGAGATATGGAAAGAGCGGAATCGTAGGATCTTCGAGGATAAGAAAACAGACATGAACAACTTCTTGTGCTTGGTCATGGACGTTGCATCAAACTGGAGACTTGCTGGAGCTCCAACTCCTCTAGTTTGGCAATATGGAGGGAGCCCTTTTGATCCGGGCTGAATATATTTTTATGTTTTTCATGTGTGTGTGTTTCCTCCGTTTCTCTCTGTCTCTTTTTCACTTTGGGTAATCTTGTAATACCTTTTACTCCTCCTTATTTTTGAATATAGCAGCTCTCCTGCTGTCATTCAAAAAAAAAATGTTATTCATTGAACATGTTCCCAGATAAGCAAATTGTGTAGCGCGAGCATGAGCGATCACCGTCAATAGTCTGTTACATCTCTTTTGGTGTCGGATGTAACACTATTACCAATGAATTTGTGAGGCTCTAAAAAATATAACATTAAATTTGGCTGAATGGTTTTGATGATATTTTATTTGAAAAGGTTCGTTCCAGCATGCGCATATCGACTGCAAACGACAGCAGTTATATTAAGCAGCGCGGCAGACGGATTTTTATTTTTCTGAAATAAGCGGAAAACTTGTACATGAGCACAGTTCTCGCAAGCATAGAAAGTACTCAGCCATGCACGCACGCCGCCTCACAGCGGGCAGGCGAGCCGCGGCATCGGCACGGCGTGGAGCCGCACGGCGCGCGGCGCCGTGAGCCCGAACACGTCCTGCATGTCCAGATCCTCCGGCGCCATGCCGCCGGGGAGCGCCCACTCGAAGGCGTGGACGAGCCGCGCGAGCGCGAGCTCTAGCTCGTAGAGACCGAACACGATGGCCGGGCACGCCCTGCGTCCGGACCCGAAGGGGATGAACTCGAAGCGCCCGCCCTTGAAGTCCACCCCGGCCGCCTCGCCTTCCCCTGGCATGAACCTCGCCGGGCGGAACGCGCCGGCGTCCTTCCCCCACGACGCGCCGTCGCGGTTGATGGCCCACACGTTCACGATCACGCGGGAGCCCACGGGCACGGCGTACCGCCCGACAACGCAGTCGGTGGCCGTCTCGTGGAGGAGCAACGGGACGGGCGGGTGGAGGCGCAGTATCTCCTTCACCACGCACCTGAAAAAGGGAAGCTTCTCCACGTCGCCCTCGTCCACGTTCCGGTCCAGGCCGACGACGTCGGCGAGCTCCTGCTGGACACGGCGGAGGTCGCCCGGGCTGTGCAGCAGCTCCGCCATCGCCCACTCCATCGCCGATGCCACCGTCTCCGTTCCGCCGAACATAAAGTCCTGCATACACGTACGTGGTCGATGACCGTCAAGCAGAAACGTGATAACTGATCACTGCATTGCACGGAAGTTCACCACGTACACGTACCATTATGATCGCCTTGATGTTGTTCCTAGTTAGCCGGAACCCGTTGTGCAGCTCGTCGCCGTTCCCGGTGGTGTCGCGGTTGGCGGCCGCCTCGTCGAGGAACGCGAGCATGTCGTCCACCATGTCAGCGTCGGCGTCATCTGTGCTCTTCCCGCTCGTAACGTGCTCGTCGATGATTTTATCGACCAGCTCATCGAGAAAGGCGCGCGCGTCGCGGAGGCGCTTGTTGATGCCGCCCGCGTCCACCCACCGGAGCCACGGGATGAAGTCGCCGACGTTGAAGGCCCCGAAGAGCTTGGAGAACTCCTGCAGAAGCGCGATGAACTCGTCCTTCCGGCCGCCGTCACGGGTGCCGAAGGCGGCGCGGAAGACGACGTTGTTGGTGAGCGCGAAGATTTGCTCGCCGACGTTGACGACCTGACCTGCGCTCTCGGCGACACGGTGGACCAGTGCTTCGGAACCCTCACGGACGGCGAGCCACGACTCGGTGCGGCGGCGGCTGAAGAGCTTGACAGAGCTGAGCTTGCGTACCTGGCGCCAGAAGTGGCCGTAGTTGGCGAATGCCATGTCGGCACGGTCGTAGGTGAGGTAGGCGATAGCGGTGCTCGCCGGCCGGTTGGAGAAGGCGATGTCCTGGACTTGAAGAACCTCGCGCGCGTACTCCGGTGTCGAGACAACCACCGTGTGGACGCGCCCAAGCCGGAGGTGGAGCAGGCCGCCGTACTTGGCCGCCAACGCCGCCAGCCCGCGGTGCGTGAGCTGGTCCATCGTCAGCATGTTGCCGATGACCGGCAACGGCATGGGCCCCGGTGGCAGTGGTGGCCACAGCTTGTCAGACTCAGATGCAGCACTGCGACGGCCAGAGTGGCCAGCGCGAGCCACAGAACGAACGACGGGTCCTGGAGGAAGTGCTCCGTCATGGCTGCCATTGCTGTAGTAGGAACTGATGGATTAAGGTTCGAGGCTGTGAGAAACTGTGAAGAACGGGACATTGCTTTATAGTTCGAAAATTAATAGCCGAAAGATCACAAAATGTTGTCGATTTCGGTGCTGGATTTTTGCTTCCATATTTTCATGGGCAAAAGCATCGGTTAGGAATGCACCGCATGATCTAACAGCTGGTCCAGAAGAAACAGACTTTTCTTTCTACAGCTATCTGTGAATAGATTTTTGTTGAAATGGTCGGTTGTGATGCACTATAGGATTTCACGGCTGGCAAATTGGAAGGAAGGCATGGTGAGATTCATGTAATTCCTTGCACCTAAAAGGTGATACGAGATGAACTTTAAATGTAAATTATATGGTTTATGCTTTTCTTTTGTGAGATCTAGGTTTTGTTGGAATAAAATTTCCTTGAATTAGTATTGAGTGGTTAGTTTTTTTTGGCCGATGGAACATTTTAAAGTTTTACTGTATTTGTAGATTTCCATGTCTAGTGTGCTACCTTGTATATATCTATGCACGAGAAAACTTCTTTCTAGAACCGTTCTAGTCTTGATCCTACCGATGAACACTGCGCCAAAAGTTGGCAAGAACGGCATTTTGGTTTACTATTATTACCATGATATCTAGGAGTATTGATTTCAGGATAGAAAAATATTATGCTGCTGCAAGATGAACTTTAAATGTAAATTATATGGTTTGTGCTTTTTTTTTTTAAGATTTTGTAGGAATAATATTTGATTGAATTAGTATTGAGTGGGTAGGTTTACCGTATTTGTAGATTTCGATGTTTATTGTGCTACCGTGTATATATCTTGATGAACAAAATATCGTACCCCAATCATATTGTTAATGTATGTTATCTCCCTCTGTTCTAAAATATAAAATGTTTTACCTTTTTTCTAAAACGCATGTATCTAGACACATTAAGTGAATAGATTCACTCATTTGGCTACGTACATAGTCCACACTGAAATATCCAAAACATTTTATAATTCCAATTTGCCAACTGTTAAATCCTATAGTGCATTCCCAACCGATCATTTCGACAAAAATCCATTCTCACATAGTTGTAGAAAGAAAACTATGTTTCTTCTGGACCAGCTGTAAGATCATGCGGTGCATTCATAACCGATAACCGATGCTTTTGCCCATGAAAATATGGAAGAAAAATCCAGCACCGAAATCGACAACATTTTGTCATATTTGGGCTATTAATTTTCGAGCTATAAAGCAATGTCCTGTTCTTCACAATTTCTCACAGCCTCGGTCCTTGATCCACAATTCCTAATAGTAGTACATATTATGCTTATAATAAATGGTATGTTGCCCATAAAGTTTTGGACTGGAGGGTGAGTACAAAAGCTTAATTCAGATTGTTTTATTGCCACTAGACTCCAAAAGTTTTAATTATGGGATATTTAATCAGTTCATTTAATGCAGAATATTTTGTAAATCTGCATAAATGAATTCGAACATATGTTACGTCAAGCTTGAAATAACTTTTTTTATATTTTAAATAACATACTAATTACACTAATTTATAGCTGTATTTTCAAAGATCTCATGCTCTACAGCAGCACAATATTTTTTATCCTGAAATCAATACTCCTAGATATCAAGATAATCAAAGTAAACCATAAGTTGTTATTTTCCTTACCAACTTTGGGCACGGTGTTCAGTGTTTATTGGTAGGATCAATTACATACTAATTACACTAATTTATAGTTGTATTTTCAAAGATCTCATGCTCCGTAGCAGCATAATATTTTTTATCCTGAAATCAATACTCCTAGATATCAAGATAATCAAAGTAAACCATAAGGTGTTGTTTTCCTTACGAAGTTTTGGCACGGTGTTCAGTGTTCATTGGTAGGATCAAGGCTAAAATAGTTCTAGTAGATTTTCCTCATGCATAGATGTTTCTTTTTTGCCTGATGTAGATCACTCAGTGCTCATAACCGTTGTTCAACCAAGAAACTGGAATCAATGCAGGAATAATTTCGAAAAAAATTGACACTTTCATTCCTGGAAGTGACACCATGGAATTTTGTCCAAAAAGATCAGTTGTAAATGCACTAAATGATTTAATAGCAATTCAAAGGACTATAGAGTGGTAAATATATTTTCTTGAAACTATTCCACATTTCTTCAACGAAAGCATAAGTTGTAAATACACTCGGTGATCTAATAACTAATAACTGGCTAAGAAGAAATTTACATGCATGACGAAACTCTTGTTTAGGATTATTCTTGCCTCGATCGTATCGATGAATACCTTCCAAAAATTTCAGGATGAGAAAACATTAAATTGGTCTAGGGCATGAGATCTTTGAAAATATGGCTATAAATTAGTGCAATTAAAATTTTATTTCGATCTCATGAAACCTTTGTTTGAATTCATTCAATTCGAATCTTAAAACGATTGTGCTTTAAGTGAACTTTAGTTAATGACCTGATGAATTATTGGAATCTAGTCGCAAGAAAACAAACCTAGATAAAGGCTTTGTACTCATACTTGACTCTCAAACTTTATGGGCAACATACAAGATGTTAGAACAATATGTACATTTAGAAGGGTAATCTCATCACAACAACTAATAATAATATTAATATACAATCTAGAATAATGAAAAATTAAAGTATAGAACCATTTCTATATGTAAGATAATTAATTCATCAGCATATATCTAAGGTAACAGAATAAACATGGAAATCTGCAAGGACGGTAACGACTTAAATTTTCCATGGTCAAAACAACCTATCCCACTCATGATTGAAGCACATTGCCTTCCTGAAAAAACTAGACCAAACAAACAGAAATATTACATGACCATATAAGGTATGTTTAAAGTTCACCTTGTTGCACTTTTATATATAGGACATTACATTATTTGATACTTTCATTCATAACATTCACTCCATAAGAAGCATGTCCACAAAGTAAAATAACAATCAAAATTCAGTTTCAGTTGTAGTATAATCTAAACTATTTTATTACTTAGCCAGAAAACAAAGAGAAGATAACCACAATTGTTGTGAAGATACAAAACCAGATTAACAAAATAGAATGGAAAAAGATAAAAACACAAGAAACCCCAAAAATTAACCATTCTTTATACATCTAGTAGTGAAATCCATGCGAATATAGGGAGAATTTAACAGTAATCAGAATATATGTAACAAAACTTGTAAATATAGCAACGGTAATCATGAAAATAAGAAGACAGGGAGTTACTAAGCTCATGGTATGGAATTAGAGAGCTCCGAGAGAATAACAAGTACTCCCTCCATTCCCATGATTAGGGCACACTTTTTGTGAAATTCGTCACAAATACGGGCATAGAGGGTGCGGATAGACCGTAACCTCCCAAGACCGCCCCTCCCCCTCTCGGTTTCCTATCCCTCTATAATCATGGAGAAGTTAAAACTATGGCATGTCTTCTCTCTCATATCTTCTACGCCTATATATAGAGGTGACTAAAAGACTTGTAATGCATCCAGCTGTACACGCAACAACTGTCAAATAAATAAAAATGAAAGAGCGGACAATATATTTCACGTGTGTTGCTCGATCACATATGTTTTATGGCAATAAGCAACAAAACTTGGAATTGCAAGAAGGGCCTCCCGTCATTCGCCTAAAACAATTTGCTTCGTGGGGCGGCCCATCTATTATTGTTCAACTTTGTGTAGGGGTACAATTCTTAAATATCAATCATATGACTCGATGGAAATCGACGTGTAATCATAATATCCATCATTAAAACAAAATAAAAACATTGGAATCTAATATATGCATGTATCCAATAGTATTCTCAAATTAACCCTAGCCAAATCTGATGAGACCATATATTCAAACCATATGGTAATGCCTTTAGGTCATATTTGGTCACAACACACTCTACAATAAGGATTGATCCGGGGCTAGGAGAAGAATTGTACATTCGGGGCCTATCATAAATAAATAAGGTACCATTCATTGACATCATATTCTTAGCACTTGCATTGTTTAAATGACCAGTACTATCTCACATTAATTCTGCATACATAGCCACTAGAAGCGCCCTAAACAATACAAAACCAACGCTAAAAATCTGATTGTTATGCATACCCTAGTTCTGCCAACCATGAAAAATTATAGTTATGTAGTAGGACTATCTCTTTTTAAAGCTAGGTCTAGGGGGTCCCTATCCCCCTCCCCTTAAGTTAGGGCCAAGGGAATACACTATCTAACTACGCTTTTGTGCAATCTGGAAAAATGAAAGAACTACGTAACTAAAAAATATATATGAAAGATAATTTATTCCACCATTTTTATACAATTTGAAACTAGTATGGATGAAACAACTTCCTCCACACCGGACTCGCCGGGAAAAGTTTGATGGCGTCTCTCCCACCTCCCACCTCCACCCCTCCCACCTCTACCCCAACCATGGCTTCTAGATCGTCTCCAAGATGGATGCACTTCTCCACTGGGACTTCTCACCCGGCGTGGCGCTTGCGGACCAGGTGCATCGCCGGTATGGATCTCCTGTCCATTACTCTCCCTCTCCATGTTCGAAGGAATTCTTTCTAGTGGTCTCGTTCTCGTCTGCCTCTTTTCATCTAGATGAAGAGTCAGTCTCGATTGCTTTGGAATGTTGTATTGGTGGACTTCGTTCTGGCCTGAATGTCTTCCAATTGAGCGATCGTTGGTTTAGGTTCTCGGTGGCTTCTAGTAAGGTTGGACATTTTTTTTAATCCGAAAGATCGAGTTTGGCCCGACTTTGTGTGTCATTTTTCTCTTTTCCTAGGGATTGCTCCGGCCAATTCTGTATATCTTCTTTTGGGCTTGATCGTTCAGGAGGTTCTGATGAACATTTGGTGGTGATTGCTCAACGTAGCCCCTTGAAATTACGTCCAAACTTGTGTTTTCTGAGATCTAGTGCTAAGGCTGATCATTCAAACAGATTTGCTACTGAATTATTGAAATTTGGGTTTCAAAAAAATGGTTCTATTGCTATGCCACCATCTCAGATTCAATTTGGTTCAGTTCCTCTTAAGTCACCCTCGCTGGCGGCGAATTCTGGCATGTGGTGGTGCATGATTAGATTGGTATCAAATTTGGCAGTTTCTCTGATCCATTTTTACTAGGAGCATTTGGTCACCCAAAAGTTACGCATAAATTTGTTACTGACCGTTTTGCACGAAGATTCTGTGCTAATCTACGAGCTATTATGATGGAGCATATCCTTGATTTACGGCAATCACGATACTCAGATGAGAATATCCAGGAAGCTCTTACCGTATATCCCGCCATCGCATTTGATTTATGAATTTCTGGGCCGATGCTCTAGGTGTGGGCTACATGATCATCTGCGTCCACAATGCCCAGGAGTCTGTGACGGATGCCAAGTCTTGGGCCAAAAGTGTGCGCCTTGTTTGGCACGCTTAGCATACTGTTCAAAGTGCTGGGAATTAGGCCACACCCCGCGATCTTGTGCTAATGGGTTTCGCTGCCACCTTTGTAAAGAATTGGGCCATAAGGCGGTTTCATGCCCTTCTAAGAAGAAGACTAGGTCTGTTTGGCGACCCAAGAAGGCTAGGTCGGGGGGAAAAATCTCTGGTACAGAAAAACTGGGTGCGGAAAATAAGAAAGGAAACAGAGGTTTTGCCACAAACAGTTAATAACTCCTAGGAGATGCCACCTTCTGTGCATGCTAATCTTGGAGTTCCGCCGTCGGCAAAAAATCCTGCTGATAGCCAGTTGCAGGCAGGGCATGATCAAGTTATGGACTCTGCTTCCTCCTCTGCCCTCCACTGACCTTGTGCTGAATGTTACATCCTTTGAAGCTGGGATATTGTATGAAGCAAATTCTGTTGCTCTATTGGGTTTGTCTCAGACCAAGCAAGTTCTGAAGTTGATTAACATGCCTACTGTTGAGCTTGACAATACTTTTTTCTTCAGCTTTCAATTCAGTATGAGCCCTGTCATGTGTTTTGAGCTGGTGACTGAACCTTTTGCTTTGTGGAACCAATGGAATGTCCACAAAAGAAAGCTCACATTACTGGAGACCACTTCTGAGACATCTTCTGACGAGAAAGTTGTTGCTTCTTTGTTTCCACAAGATGTCATGTTGTTTTCTGAGGAGAGGCAAGGTTTTTGGTCAGCTGATGTTCAGGATTCAGATGTGGAGATGCAGGAAATGCTACCAGCAGCCAATGCCCTTCAGGTGGCAAATATTGATGGTGCCAATATTGTTGAAGCCTCTGCTCAGAGTTGGAATGTCAGGAAAAGGCAGAAGATGACAGCTCCTATGGTGGCTTCAAGATAGGGGTTGCGTAGTGACAGAGAGGAGTTTGTTCCTCTCCAGCTTCTCAAGGAACCTCGCAAGAAAACTGCTAAGATGGCACCAACTCCAGAAATCCTGCAGATGGAAGCCATGAAGAAGATGGGCATAGAGCTGTGTGGTGTTGCTCCTGAAGATCTCTCTGAAGAGAAGTTCCTGCAACCACGTGCTGCTTAATATTTGCAGTACCACTTAGTGTTCGTTGCAGCAAATAAATTTGAACTCGTTTTGGTGTTCATTCATGTCTACCATTATTGATGTTGTAAGGCTTTGGAATATCTTATGCTGGGATATTCATGGTTTAAATGGTGATGAGAAGTGGCCTCCCATTAGGCAAACAATTCAGGAGAGTTCTGCCTCTATTATTTGTTTGCAAGAAACAAAAATGGCTTCTTTTGATAATGCCACAATTCATAAGTTTGCTCCTAAGAGATGTGATCGTTTTGTGTGTGTTCCAGCTAATGGGGCTTTTAGAGGTCTCCTGGTTTTGTGGAATAGTTCAGTTTTTTCTGGAACAATAGTGCTACAAGAATCGTTTGGAGTAGTACTGACGAGGGGTATCCTCACCAAATCCCATGGTTAAGGACCTAGGGTTGAGATTATGGGGAGAGAACGTGGTAGTGTTGGTAGTTTCGTCGGCTGACAAGCAGAGGCAAAGATTTACCCAGGTTCAGGCCCCTCGGGTGGAGGTAAAGACCCAACTTCCTGCTTGTCTGTTATTGATCGCGGAGATTATGAGGTTACAAGGTGACTCCGGCGAGATGACGATCTCGCTAGAGCTTTGGTGGTTCGAGTATGGCTTTTCTAGATCGGCGCCCCTCCCAGCCTTTAAATAGGCTGGGTCTCGGGAGTTCTTAACCGACCTAGTTTACACATATGGAAAGTTCTAAACCGACTATGCCTATGCCTAATCTTGGAGGGTACTCCATCTTCTTGGGCCTCTTGTCTTTGGGCTTCGAATAGACTCTTCGATATTGGGTCTCAGTCGTCACGTGCACCAGGTACCCTCACGGTAGGGTACCCGAGATGTATATCCATGACAGTAGCCCCGAGTACTTGTCTGACTTGAAGAATCGGGCATGGACTCTTTCATAAGTGCACGTCATATGCTTTGTATTTCTGTATAATTGGAATTCCTGCATGAATAGCACATGTTGGCTATGTCGAGTATTTCATCGACTGTGGCTTTTGCTTATGAAAATCAAGGGATAATAGCTTAGTAGGCCCAGTACACTCGACGGATCGGGACTGGTAACTACACATTTGGGCAAAACCTTACTAGCTTTCAATCAAACTCAAGTCCCCGGACTCGAATCTGGAACAAACTGGTCAGATTCGACTAGGCCACTTGAGGTCTTACTGAGTCGATATGCAGTATAACTTTGAATTTTACCCACGCGTCCGTCGGGATTTTTCATCATGTCTGCTGACACGGAAAGTATAAGGATTGACGTTGCTGGAACGGTCCTTAGCCCAGCTCGAAAGTTCGGCGGGTCTTACCTTTGCACTATGCGTGCAACATCCGAGGTATTTGCGACGGAGGCAACTCGGGAATGTTTCGAGTATGATTTTGTTTTTGAGCTGAGTCGATTTTTTGTCGACTGACTTTTTGACGTTATTCTATCGGTGCGCGACAGCGCTCCCGATGGGAGTAGCCCCCGAGATTGTGCTTTATTGCTTTGCAATGGAGGATAATCTCAAATCCTTATCATTGATATGTTAGTCGAAGAAATTTTGTGCCGTAAATCTATCGGGTGCACGACAGTGCTCCCGATGGGAGTAGCCCCCGAGATTATGCTGTATTGCTTGTAATGGAGGATAATCTCAAAATCACTTTAGCATCTCCAGTCGAAGAAATTTTGATATGCTCCCGATGGGAGTAATATGCGTCAGTCGAAGGAACGGTCGAGTGACCAATTTTAGCGATATTGCTATTGCACATCCAAACCAAACAGGGCAGTCGAGTGACCAATATGCGTTTGAGATGACGTCAGGGATGACGTTCTTTGGCGACTGCGCTGCCTGACACGTGTGGCGTGCGTTATGCTATGATGGATGGGACGTGACACATAGGTGGGCCCATTTGTGCAGAGCTGACCGAACAACGGTGCAGTTTGGACTTGATTTGACCTCTCGGGCCCACTTTTTCCGGAGAGGTGATTATGGCTCCTCTTTTTGCGTGCGTAGTGGGCGGAGTGGCCAGCGACGGTTGCCCTCCGCATGTGCCACGTGTACGGTGCGTAGCGCACGGTTAAGATCTGAATGGCTGTGATTGCTTTGTTTCGAGGTAAATAGGGGAAACAGCGCTGGCATTATTTTTACTAGCCAGTTGCCCTGCGCGCCGCCCCTGTTCCATCTTCTTCCTCGCGCTCCTTCTCCATTGTTCTCGCGCCCGAGCTTTGCTGCTCTCCTTAGCCACCACCGCCATGGCGCCAAAGAGGAAAGCCTCCGCCACCACCGCGTCCGCGACCGACGCGGCCGCCGCGAAGGGGAAGAAAGCTGCGGCTGGCACATCTGCGGCCACCGCCGACCTCAAGAAGAGTGATGGTGACTGGGCGAAGTCAACAATCAAGGCAGCCCACCTCGAGAAGTTCCGCGAGGATGGATTGCTGCCGCCGGCGGACCAGCTGACCGTCCGCGCGCCATCGAAAGAGGTACTCCCGAGCCTCGCGCAACGAGCGCGTATGTTTTGCGGAGTTTTTGCCTAGGGGTCTCTCCTTTCCCCTCCACGATTTCGTTCGTGGTTTGCTGTACGCCTATGGGGTGCAGATCCATGATCTCACCCCGAACGGCATTATGCACATAGCCTGTTTTATGGTTTGTGCGAGTGCTTCCTGGGAGTTGCTCCCAGCTGGGCACTCTGGAAGTCCATCTTCATGGTTCGGCCCAACAACCGAGGGGCCGAACCTATCCAGTCGGAGGCTGCAGATCCAAGTCGCAGCGACACCCGATACTTTGCCCTGAAGCCAGTCGACTCGGCACAAGGGTGGAGGAAAAGGTGGTTTTACGTGCTCGTCGACCAGGAAGGAGTCCCAGCATTCTCGACTGCTGGAATAGCTGCTAGGACGAAGGCCTGGGACCATGAGCTTTCGACTGAAGAAGTGGCGGAAGCAGCGCCTCTGCTGGAGACGATTGGAGGGCTGCTGAACAGCGTCACGGGTGTGCATTTGATTGCCACCTTCGTGAAGATGCGGGTATGGCCGCTCCGCGCTCGCGCCCACCCAATGTGGGAGTATGAGGTGCGCTCGACGCCACCCGAATGAGCAAGGAGGAGCTGTCGAAGAGCGAGCTGGTGTCGCACGTGCGGTTCATCACCAGCACGAAGTCCAGCGAGCCCTGCAACGTCGACTGCCCCGTCGATCCTTATACGGCTGAAAAGCCTTTGCCAGAGGTTAGTGAACCCATCGAGTGTATGATCTCCTTTTTTATTTTGTTATGCATCTTTGTGACTTTCGACTACTATATGTTGTATGCAGGGCCACTCGACTGCCTCAACCCTTCCTCCTCTTCCCGAAAATGGTCCAACCCATGAAACAGAGGTGACAGTAGAAGCGAAGGGAGGAGATGAATCGCCTCTACCTTCGGCTACCACATCCCCGACAGAGAGGTCGAAGAGGAAGGGGCTGGAGAAGCACAGGACAAGGAGCGTGCCACGACGGATGACGTGAGCGAGGTTCCTACTCGCAAGCGCCGTCGGGCGGCCCAAATTGTGTCTTCCTCTATGAGCTCACCCGCAAAGGAGGAGGAGCTGAGGGATGATGGAGACTCGGGTGCGTCTCCTAAGACCACATCTGCTCCTTTGGACGTGAGTCCTTTGAGTTCGGCTCCTCCTCCCAAGTCGGGTGAGGAGCTTCAGTTTGGAGGCCCAATGTTTGACGACCTCGACAGTGAGGAGGAAGAAGAGCACATGTATGTGTCTGAACATTTTGTACTTAAGTTTCTGCATGTTGATGTCTTGCTTATGTTGTATTCCTCTATTGCCTGCAGTGCTGAGACTGTGCGACCTCCAACTCCCCCAACCGAGAGAGCTTCGACTCCCCAGCCTGAAGCTTCTCCCGTTGCGGCTGAGGTTGTGAAAATAGCAAGCACGGCCACTACAATTGAGGCCACCAAGATTGCGAGTGTGCCTACTCCGCAAGTTGGGACTTCTGCTGCCAAGCATGCACCTTGGGTTGAACACGTAAGTGTCGTTCTGTCGAGTCCTCAAATTTGGACTGTTTGCGTATAGCTTATGCTGGTTCCATGTGCATGCAGCCTTTCTACCTCAACCTGGTGGAAGCAGGCAAGGCATTTGTCCAGGTTGAACAAGAGAGGGACGATCTGCGCGCTGCCATGGAGCAACTCAGCCGTAAGTGTGTTTGACTTCTGGAGGCGAAGTTATTTTGCTCTGTCTTTGCTTTGTCGATTGTGAATAAGATCTGGCCATCTATCTCAGGCGACAAGGCATCGGCTGAGTCCCGGGTGAAAGATCTAGAGGATGCCCTCGCCAAGCAGCGCGATGAGTCGAAGAAGGCTTGGATGATGCCAAGAACTCTGCTGCCTTGCGCGAGAAAGAATATGCTGAGCACTTGGCTAGTCTCGCCCGAGACGTAGGCGGTGAGTCGAATTCGCCACTTTATGTCAACTTCTTTTGCCTCTGAATGTTGGTTAAGAGTTTCTGTTTCTTCTGATTTATGAAGGAGCTGTTGGCGCACCTGCACCTGTAGACCAAGCGAGTGGCAGTTTGTCCCTTGAGCGTGCTATTGGCGATCTGGACGTCGTCTCCGCCCAAGCCAAGGATGCACTCGCCAAGTCTACAAGCACACTCGGTGCCGTATTCAAGGGCGTATTCCCTCTGGCCAACCTCCGTCGACTGTGGATGGATTCGCCAATGTCCTAGGCCCAGGGACTTCGACTATGGCGAGTTTTGCGCGCACTTTGACGGTACGCGGCTCAGAGTCCACCCTCAAGCTCCTTTTAGGTCATGGGATAGAGGGTGACTTCGAAGCCGCTCTGTCTGAATTCCCTCGCAAGCCAGGCGGGAAGCTGGTGTCCTAAAGCATGTGAACGAGCCAGCTGCGAAGTGGCTGAAATTTTTATGAACACCATGGAACGCCGGGCAGCAGAGGTCGCCGCCCGTCGAGTAGGGCTAGGTCGGAGTCGATGTCTGAGAAGTAGGACAGCCGCGCCTTTTATGTCTTGTAATTAAACTTATGACCATGCGAGTATGCATGTGCTTTTGCTACCTCTGTATGATTTTAAGTTCATCGTTATGATCTGCTTGTAAGGCTGTGTGTTGTTACTTGCCTAAGCTTTGTGATGAGTTTCTCATGAAACTTTTATGATGTTTGGAACAGAAAAAGCCAGCCGCCACATCATCCAGCTCGCGCGGCATCGTGCTCCTACTCGATCCCGAGCTCAGGTGGCAAACGATGCCGCAGTAATGCGTTATATGAAGGCTCGAGTTGCAAAACTGGAGCAAGAGCTGGAGAGTACCCGCAATGAGTTGGATAGGATGAGGGCTAGGCCTGCTCTACCCACTCAGCGAGAGGAGTATGTGCTTGGCGAAATGGAGATCGTGAACAGACAACTCGAGTGTAAGCATGACTGCTCTTATCTCAAGAAGTCGTACTGTCCTTTTTGTTTACCCAACTTGTGTTGTTGCAGGTTTTGTTCCAGACTTCCAGGCGGAGCAGGCTCGTGTAGAGGAGCAGTTGGACAATGCGACTGATGAACCCACGACTGGTCGTCAGCACTTTCGCTTGGATAGGCACCGAGCACGCATACTCGCAACTCTGCAGGATCGAGTGTGGCGGAGCACTATGCTGCTCGAGTTATGCAGGTCGGCCTTCAGTCACATCAACCAAATTCTTTTTCCGACAGGGCCGCAACCTCAAGGCATCCACGCGTTGCTCGGGCTTTTCCGAAGTGTCGGGGCCATCCGAGGCTTTATCACCCAGAAGCTTGTGGATGGGGCCAACGCAACGATGGCGTACCTCCGAAGTCAGCGTCCAAATTTACAGCTACGTCCACCTGTGCCTGGATCGTCCTTGTCCCAATCGCATTTGGACGATACAGTCGAACATGCGAGGGTATTGGTTGAGTGTTATAACGCTCAACTTATGGGCCCCGTTCTCCCAGTCAAGGATGAACCAGAAGATTAGGGTATTATGTATAGGGAGCAGCCCCCGAGTGTAAATTTTGCCACTTGTACTTAGTACATATTTGTTTACTTGTATGTATGCAGCCCCCGAGTGTATCGAGTGGGGTTTTATGAGTATAGAACATGAATTCTACAGCCCCCGAGTGTATCGAGTGAGGCTGTGAATTTTTGCGATGTTTGAAGCGTCAAATCATGTTATTGAGCAACTTTTTTGTTTCTGTATGTTTTTGACGACCCAGCCCCCGAGTCTTCGAGTGCGGCTGGGTGTTATGTTTGAAGGAGCGAGAGCTCACGTTTTGGAGTAGCACAGCCCCCGAGTGTATCGAGTGAGACTAAGGTTGTGAATAGTTTATGCGAGTAGTAAACACGGAGAAGTATGAGGAATCATTGACTATATTCCATTTTTGAATATTAGGCTGCAGGCCGCCTCATTAAAAACCTTCCAGTCCCCTTAGGTACCCTGGTAAGGAAAAGAGCGCGTCTGAAACCTGCAGCCATCCGACATATGTGCCTATTACATTGTGCGACTGAGCAATCTAAGCATAGAAACGGCGCAGCTGCGCAACGTTCCAAGGATTATGCGAGAGTTCGCCTGTCTTCGCGTGCTTCAGTCTGTATGCTCCACCACCAATGACCTCGGTGATGATGAAGGGTCCTTCCCATGGAGAAGCAAGTTTATGCACCTTCTTTTGCTTCAGTCGAAGTACCAAGTCGCCAACCTCGAAGGATCTGGTACGCAGTCGACGGCTGTGATAGTTGCGGAGGTCTTGCTGGTAGACAGCTGTGCGTGCTAGCGCCGTGTTGCGTGCTTCTTCGAGTAGGTCGACTGCATCTTCGAGTGCTTCATCTGCATCGTCTCATTGTATGCTTCGACTCTTGGTGCATTGAACCTTACGTCTGATGGCAGGATTGCCTCTGCTCCGTAGACCATGAAGAATGGGGTAAATTGTGTTGAGGCGTTGGGTGTTGTGCGTAGGCTCCAGAGCACCGATGGGAGTTCCTCGACCCAAGCACCCGCAGCCCTTTTGAGTGGCACCAGTAGGCGTTTCTTGATTCCACTCGTCACAAGTCCATTGGCCTTTTCGACTTGGCCATTGGATTGCGGGTGTGCCACAGATGCATAATTGAGCGTAATGTCCTGCTCTTTGCAGAAGGATCGAAACTCTTCAGCTGTAAAGTTTGTACCGTTATCAGTGATGATGCTGCTTGGCACACCGAAGCGGTATATGATGGATTTTATGAAATTGACTGCTGTAGTGGCAGTCGAACTTGTGATAGGAACTGCTTCGATCCACTTGGTGAACTTGTCGACTGCCACCAGAAGGTGAGTATGCCCTCCATGGGAGGATTTTTTGAGTGGCCCAACCATGTCGAGCCCCCACTGGGCAAAGGGCCAGGCCAATGGTATTGTCTTCAACGCCGATGCGGGTGCGTGCGGCTTTGTGGCGAACTTTTGACAGCCGATGCACCTTTTGACTATGTCCTCCGCGTCTTTGAGTGCTGTGGGCCAGTAGAAGCCTGCGCGAAAGGCTTTGGCTACGAGTGATCGACTGCTGGCATGATGCCCGCAGGTACCTGCATGAATATCACGAAGGATGGCTTGGCCATCTTCGAATGCTATGCAACGTTGGAACATACCTGATACGCTGCGTTTGTATAGTTCGCCGTTGATGACGGTGTATGCTTTAGATCGTCGAGTACGCGTCTTGACTCTGTTATGTCTTCGGTACCTCGCCGCGGAGTATGTATGCGAGGAAAGGCTGAGTCCATGTTGGCTCGATGAGGAGTACTTCGACTGGCGGGTCCTCTGTGCTAGGTGTTTGCTCTTGGCTGGTGCAGCTGATGTAGGAGGTGCTCGCTTTTTCTTGATGGATCTGTGTTCGATGCGCTCGAAGAAGACACCAGGTGGAACTGGTGCTTTGGTCGCGCCAATGTTGGCTAGCTTATCTGCTCTTCATTGCTCTCACGTCCTATGTGTCGCAACTCGCAGCCTTCGAAGCTGCCTTCCATGAGGTTGTACAGGTCACGGTAGGCGATCATATTATCTGCGATTGCATCGCAGGCCTTCATTGTCTGTTGCACCACAAGATTCGAGTCACCATAAATCATCAGTCGAGTGCACCCGAGGGCTTTGGCCATCCTCATGCCATGGATCAGGGCCTCGTATTCTGCTTCGTTGTTTGATGGGAACTCGAACCCCATTTGCAGGATGTAGCGGAGCTTGTCGCCTTTTGGAGATGTGAGGATGACACCTGCCTGCGCCTTCGTTTTTCTTCGAGCCGTCAAAGTACATAGTCCATGAGTTGGACACATCTGGTGCTCCTGGCAGCTGAGCTTCAATCCACTCGGTGTGGAAGTCAGGTAAGACTTGTGCTTTGATGGCCTTCGGGTAATCATACTTGATGTCCCGTGGTGCTAGCTCGATGAGCCATTTTGCTACTCGCCCAGTTGCGTTGGGGTTTGTGAGGATGTCCCGATCCCTGAGGTGCTGATTACAGTGATCGGGTGCTCGGAGAAGTAATGCGTCAGCTTCCTTGAAGACATGAACACGGCGTAAGCCAGCTTTTGATAGTGCGGGTACCGCTGTTTTGATATGGAGAGGACTTCACTCAAGTAGTAGACTGGACGTTGTATGCTTTGGGTGTGTCCCTCCTCCCTGCGCTCGACTACCAGTACGGTGCTCACCACCCTGTTAGTTGCGGAGACATATAGGTATAGTGGCTCGCGTTCCCTTGGCGTGACGAGGATTGGAGGGCTTGTGAGGACTCGCTTGAGATCCGTGAAGGCTGCTTCTGCTTCTGGCGTCCACTCGAATTTGTCTGCTTTCTTCATCAGTCGATAGAATGGGAGTGCTTTTTCGCCTAGCTTGCTGATGAATCGACTGAGTGCTGCGACTCGACCAGCTAACTTTTGCACGTCATGGAGCTTCGAAGGCCTTTGCATTGTCAGGATGGCCTGTATTTTCTCCGGGTCTGCCTCGATTCCTCGAGCTGAGACTAGATACCCGAGGAGTTGTCCAGCTGGCACGCCGAACGTGCACTTCTTCGGGTTGAGCTTGATGTGGAAGCGTTTGAGGTTTGCGAACGTCTCTCGCAAATCATCGAGTAGTGTTCTTTCCTCCCTTGTTGTAATGACGATGTCATCTACATAGACCTGGACGTTTGCCCTATTTGCTTTTTGAGGCAATCTTGCATCATGCGCTGGTAGGTTGCGCCTGCGTTCTTGAGCCCGAAAGGCATTGTGGTGTAGCAGTAGACCCCGAGTGGGGTTATGAACGCCGTTTTCTCTTCGTCCTCTTCCTTCATCCTTATCTGATGGTAACCCGAGTAAGCATCCAGGAAGGACAGGCGAGCGCACCCGGCGGTGGAGTCGACGATCTGGTCGATTGAGGTAGTGGAAAGTGATCCTTTGGACAGCACTTATTGAGTGCCGTGAAATCTACGCACATCCGAAGGATATCTGTGTTCTTCTTCGCCACGAGTACGGGGTTGGCCACCCGGCGGTGGAGTCGACGATCTGGTCGATTTGAGGTAGTGGAAAGTGATCCTTTGGACAACACTTATTGAGTGCCGTGAAATCTACGCACATCCGAAGGATATCTGTGTTCTTCTTCGCCACGGGTACGGGGTTGGCCACCCATTGTGACTTCTTGATTTCTCTGATGAAACCTGCTGCGAGTAGTCTGTCGACCTCGGCTTCGACTGCGGTTCTTTTGGGGCCGGATATATGGTGCATTGTTTGCTTGACTGGTTTAGCATCAGGAAATAATTGTAGAGAGTGCTCGGCGAATTCCCTGAAAATACCTGGCATGTCGGCTGGACACCACGCAAATATATCCCAGTTCTCATGGAGGAATTCGACGAGCACGCTTTCCTATGCGATAGGCAGACTCGACGAGACATTGACTGTCTTGGTCGGGTCTGTCGGGTGCACCTGATGCGACCTTGTGTCATTGGTGGCGTTGAATGCTCTGTCGACTGTCATCTTTTTGTGCTCCGGCATGAGTGTGCGATCGTTGGAGACCGCGAGCTCTGCGAACGTTGCTTTCATGCCGAACATCTCAGAGATTTTGCTGAATTCTCGGTCGCAAGAGTCAGACTTTTGGAAGTTCCCTTGACTGTGATTACTCCTTTTGGTCCAGGCATCTTTAGCTGGAGGTATGCGTAGTGTGGCACCGCCGTGAATCGAGCAAACGTCGGGCGTCCAAGTATAGCATGGTATTGTGACTTCCAGTTGACCACTTCGAACTCAATCGACTCTGTCCTGAAGTGGTTCTTGTCCCCGAACTTTACGTCGAGTTGTATGGTGCCTTCTGGGCTTATTGCTTTGCCTGGGACGATACCGTGGAAGGTATTTGAGGATTTTGGCAGGTTTTCGACTGACCTGTTTATTTTGCGGAGCGTATCTGCGAAGATTATGTTTATGCCGCTGCCACCATCCATGAATACCTTGGACATGGCATAACCTCCAATTTGGGCGTCGAGTACGAGAGCGGAGTGTCCTGGGCGAACCACCGATGGTGGGTGGTCCTCTCTGCTGAAGCTTATCGCAGTTTCGGATCCCTTCAAAAATTCAGTTATAGCAGGAGGTGACATGACCGCCATGTTTACTTGTCGAGTGTGAAGTTTTTGCTCTCTGTTGGAAGGGCGACCTTTCTGTATCATGTACATCTGCCCTTGGGGTGGAGGGTACTAAGGTTCATCCACCCGAGGTACAGGTTGTATGGCACCCGCGATGTTTCCGCCTGCATGAGGTTGTGGTGGTGGAGGTGGTGCCATGAGAACTGACACATTGTTTGGCTGAGGCACGGGCGTGGGTGCGTGTGCGGCTGTTGCCTTTCTGAGATTTATAATCAGACGTCATTTGTTCGAACTCCCTGCAGTTTCTCATCGAGTGATTGGAGCGTAGTTTTCCATCCTCTCCTTTGTACAAGTGTAATCTGCAATTAGCATCCATCTTCTCTTCGAATGATCGCTCGGATTGTGCCCTGGATCTTGACTTGCGCCTGTCCTTCCTCTTGTAGCTATCACTGCGTTAGCCGCGGTCTCGACTGTCTCGGCGATCATCTCGACTGTCCCGTCGATCGTCTTGAGTGTCCCGTCGATCTTCTGATCGTCGGTCACTTCTGTCTTGGTCATTGCGGGGTGTGGAGAACCCAGCCGCCATGAACTCGGGTATGTCGTCGTAGTGACATTTTGAATGTTTGCGCCTTCGGTCATCTCTGTATGAGTCTCTGCGGCTTCGACTGCCGCTTTCATGATTATTACGGGGTGAGGATCCACGTGTGATGCGCGCCATGTCTTCTCCGTCTGCCCATTCAGTCGCAGTCATTAAGAGGTTAGCCACAGAGGTTGGCTTTTTGCGACCGGGTGCTTCTTTGAGGTCTCGCCTGGCGAGTCCCATTATGAATGTGTCCGTGGCCATATCTTCTGAAATTACTCCGACTGAGTTGCGTATCTCAGTCCATCGTCTGATGTATGACCTCAACATTTCGTCTGACCGTTGAACACAAGCTCGGAGCTCCTCAAATGTTTTTGGGCGCTCATATAGAGTCTCGAAGTTTTTGATGAAGTCATCGCGGAAGTGATCCCACGAGTCGTATTTTGATGAAGGTAGAGCTTTGAGCCAGTCGCGGGCTGTGCCTTCGAGCATGAGTCGTATGTATTGCATGGCTGTGGTGTTTGTGCCTCGCTGGCACGCGACAGCCAGCCTGTAGTCTTCTAGCCACCCGGAAGGTTCCTGTTGACCCGTGTACTTGGGCTGTTCAGATGTGAGTTTAAACTCTTTGGGCATCCGCGTCTCGCGGACTCGTCGAGTGAAGCATAAAGCCCCATGTGACTGAGGCTCCGTATCAGAGTATGAGTCGCTGCTATAAGATCTGCGTGATCTGCTCCTGGACCTGCGCCTACGCGAGCTGCTTATTTCCTTCGAGTGGTGGCGGCGACCACTGCGATTATGCTCTTCACGACGTGTGTCAACTATGGCACGATCTCGACACCCTCCTGGAGCTGCTGGAATTTGGCGTATAGCCTTTGCTGCTAAGGCGAGTGATTTGATCTGTTGGCGATGCAATTTTGCGTTGGAGTCATCAGTTGGAGGCTTGATAGCCTCGAGGTATGCTGCGGCGGTGAAGAGAGCACCCGCGGCAGTTTTGGGTACTGGAACTCCTTCCGCGTCGTATGTCATGAAAGAGTTGCCCAGATTGCGGGTGAGTGCCGCCCTCTCCTCCGGCGAGAGGTGTGACAACCTAGATCTGGGTCTTGTGTCTGCTTGCCCGGTAGAGCTCAGGGAGAGCTGCCTTCTGCGCGCACTCGACAAGCTAGCTTGCTTTTTACGTTCTTCGAGTGTTGCTCTGATCTGCTGCAGTCGAAGCGTTTCCTGCCAGGTGAAGTACTGGAAGGTCAACATCTCCTCCCGTGTTGCGTCTATGGGCATCATTGTGCACTCCTTGATGACTTTGTCTGCTTTTGCTGCCATCTCAGCAGTGATTGTGAGAGTTGTAACTCCGTCCGGCATAGTAACTGTGCACGGGAATTCTGTAGGCCTGCGGCTGGCCGCAGCATCTGATGATTCTGCGGTGAAGGCGACGTAGACCTGCTGGGGTATCACCCGAGGGTATGTGTACGTGTTTTCGAGTCCCATCAAGGACCCGACGTCGTCATCAAGGGTCATGTCCGAGTCGATATGCCCATCAAGTGGTCCGTCTAGACGGATCTCGCTGTCGATGCCTTTATCACCTATGCTCATCTCGATGTCGGCGAAATCGTTATGAATCTCGAAGTCGAGGTTGTTGTTGGTGCAGATCTCGGAGTGGCCATGGCTGTCGATATGAGTTTCGGGCTCGTCGAAGTCGCTGAAGGAGATCCCGCAGTCGAAGGTATCCTCGAGCGAGAGATCAAGCTCGGGATCGTTTGTGGGGTATGCTGATTCGGCCTCCTCTCCTTGGAGTTCGTCGATGAGATTGTTCATCTCTCGAGTCGACATGGTTGATGCAGATGAATAAGCTTGGAGAGTTGACGATGGTATGGATGCAGATGGATCCGCAGTCGAAGGAGTTGCAGCCGAAGGAGTCACGAGTTGGCATGGATCCGTCAAGTCCTGCACACCAAGCTTGTTGATGAAAAAATTGAACGAACCAACGGTTAAACCCAAACCTAACTCGAGATCGGAGAAGGCCTCCTGGAATTCTGGCGAGTGTGGCTCGAAATCCATCAGAGGATCCGATGCGCTTTTTGCGGGTGAAGCTGGCGTGTCGCCGTTTGTCGAGTGAGCCGGCGAGTTGCCGTGTGCCGCCTGAGTTGGCGAGTTCTGGTTTGTTGACGCAGCCGGCGAGTTGCCGTTTGTAGATCCGGTCGGCGAGTCGCCGACTTCCGATGGAACCGAAGAAACCGTGAGTCCAGCACTATTCTTCCCCATGGTCGGCGCCAATTGACGAGGGGTATCCTCACCAAATCCCATGGTTAAAGACCTAGGGTTGAGATTATGGGGAGAGAACGTGGTAGTGTTGGTAGTTTCGTCGGCTGACAAGCAGAGGCAAAAATTTACCCAGGTTCAGGCCCCTCGGGTGGAGGTAAAGACCCTACTTCCTGCTTGTCTGTTATTGATCGCGGAGATTATGAGGTTACAAGGTGATTCCGGCGAGATGACGATCTCGCTAGAGCTTTGGTGGTTCGAGTATGGCTTTTTCTAGATCAGCGCCCCTCCCAGCCTTTAAATAGGCTGGGTCTCGGGAGTTCTTAACCGACCTAGTTTACACATATGGAAAGTTCTAAACCGACTATGCCTATGCCTAATCTTGGAGGGTACTCCATCTTCTTGGGCCTCTTGTCTTTGGGCTTCGAATAGACTCTTCGATATTGGGACTCAGTCGTCACGTGCACCAGGTACCCTCACGGTAGGGTACCCGGGATGTATATCCATGTCAAGTACTGTCTTTCACCTCCACAATGAACTCTGAAACCTTCAAATAGTTAATGTTTATGGCCCATGTACTGAACCTCGGAGGAGTGATTTTGTGAACTGGTTATACAACTTGGATATCTCAGATGATGAAAATTGGATTCTGCTAGGGGATTTCAACTTCTCTAGATATGTTGATAGCAGAAACAAACCAGGAGCCAACTTGAACGACATTAATATTGTTAATGATCTTATCAGTCATCTGGGTTTGATTGAGCTGCCCATTAAAGGGGAGAGCATACACTTGGAGTACGTAATATGTAGCAAAACCCTCTGTAGGTACAACTGGATTAGTTCTTTACATCCACTAATTGGACCATTATTTATCCAAATAAAGTGGTGAATCCTCTTGCTAGGCCATTCTCTGACCACATTCCCTGTGTCATTAATATTGGTACTAAAATCCCAAAGCCTAAGGTTTTCTGATTTGAAAATTATTGGATTAGGCAGCCAGGGTTTATGGAATTAGTGCAGCGAATATGCGATATCCAGGTCCGTGGGAATGCGGCTAAAATTATCACATCCAAGCTTAAGCTGTTGAGACAAGCACTCAGAAAATGGAGTGGTAACTTATCACAGATAGATTTCTGTATTGAGAATTGCAATAAAATAATTTTTATGCTGGATGAATTTGATGAGGCTTGTGAGTTGCATATCTCGGAGTGGAATTTTAGAAGAATTATCAAGGACAGATATTTACATTTCACTGACTGTAAATGAGATATCTGGAGAAATCGCTGCACCATCAGATGGGCAAAGTTAGGAGATGAAAATACCTCTTTTTTCCACTCCATGGCCACTATACGATACAGAAAGAACAACATTGCAAAGTTTATTTTGCCTGAAGGCAGGGAGGTGGTGGAGCACAATGAGAAGGTAGCAATGATGTTCACTGCTTATAAGGACAGACTGGGTCAAAATAAGCCTATCTTGTTCTCTCCAGGGCTTGAGGACCTGATCACTCCGATCAATGGACTTGCTGAGCTTTCAGTGGATTTTACTGAAAAGGAAATTGATGATATAATTGCACATATGCCAGTGGATAAAGCCCCTAGGCCGGATGGATTTAATGGAAAATTTATTAAGAGTTGTTGGAATATCATTAAGCATGATTTCTACAGATTGTGCATGGACTTTCAGAAGGGACTGCTGAGCCTTGAAAATATTAATGATTCTCTGATCACCCTGATCCCCAAAATAATATGCCAGTCGGTCCTAATGACTTTAGACCAATTTCTCTTCTAAATATTAGCCTCAAGATCATTACCAAATTGTTGGCAAACAAATTACAGTCCAACATCTTGCGAACGGTTCATAAAAACCAATATGGTTTTCTGAAGACTAGAACAATCTAGGATTGCCTAGCATGGGCCTTTGAGTATATTTTTCAATGCAAACAATCTAAGAAACCTATCATTTTGTTCAAGATTGATTTCTCCAAAGCATTTGATATGATGGAGCATGCAACTATTCTCAAGATTTTGCAGCTAAAAGGTTATGATGAGAGATGGTTGCAGTGGATTGAAAATATTCTGAAAACTGGTACCTCAGTAGTATTACTCAATGGTGTGGCCGGAAAGAAATTTGAATGCAAGCGTGGGGTGAGACAAGGTGATCCGTTATCCCCTCTGCCATATGCAGGCAAAGCTGACTTATTCCAAACCATGATCAACTATCAGTTCCATCTTGGAAATTTGAATGCTCCTGTGCCGATTCCAAACCATAAATTTCCTGTGATTTAGTATGTCGATGACACTATTGTGGTGATGGAGCCTTGCCCAAACCAGGTCCAATTGCTTAAAACCTTGGTAAATCAATTTGCAAATGCTACAGGTTTGAAAGTGAACTTTCAGAAATCAAATATGATTCCAATAAACTGCCCTGATGTCTTGGCCACTCAATTGGCAGCTATTTTAGAGTGCCAAATTGCTGGATTGCCTTTCACCTATCTAGGCCTACCCCTTGGAACCACCAAACCCACCATACAAGATTTGTCCCCTCTAATTGATAGTATGGAAAGGAGGCTGGATGCTTGCTCTAGATTCTTGACATATGCTGGTAGATTAACATATGTGGATTCGGTTCTCTCTGCGCTACCCTCTTTTTATATGTGCGCACCGAAAATCCAAAAAACAGCAATAAAAACATTTGATAGAGCACGAAGGCATTGTATTTGGGCTAAGGGAGATTGGGATGAAAATTCTCAGGCTCTGGTTGCATGGGAGACAGTGTGTTTACCAAAAGAAAAGGGGGGCTGGGAGTTCTTAATTTGGAGTTGCAGAATGATGCATTGTTGCTTAAGCACATGGAAAAATTCATGAACATGGCTGACATCCATTGGGTGGACTTGATTTGGCATTCCTACTACTCTGAGAAGGTTCCTCATGCTTCTCCGAAGGTGGGCTCATTTTGGTGGAAAGAGATTTGTGCGTTGTCCTACCAATACAGAGGTGTCACTTCGTGTGACCCTGGCCCTGGAAATTCTATTTTACTTTGGAAAGCTGATGAGGACATACCTACTATAGATGCAACCACGACAAATACACCTCCTCAAATGCAAGGACCGTTAACTCGAGCTCGTGCCCGTCAACTCCAACAGCAGGTACTTTCGTTTCTACGAGCTACTCCTTATGTACATGAGAATATGATGCTGCCTAAAGTAGATGTATTTGTATCTCTTAGGAATGATGGACCAAGCATGGATGAGAAGGACAAGCTATGGAGCATGTACGTGGATGGAGATCACAGCCGGAGTGGACGCGTTGGAGATGATGATGCCACCAATGGAGGCTAGGCGAAATAATCAAGTCTACACTTCATATTTTCATTCATAGTTACATATGGTGCTGCGTCACCTTTATTAATGGGCCAGGGCCCATGTAATTTCGAAACCAGAACTATTAGGTCGTTTTTAGAGTCCGTATTGAGGGAGAGAAGGCCTCCTAGGGTTGGATTCGGCCGCCACTTGATGGCTGGGCGAAACCCCCTCCTTCTTCCCCTTATATACCTCGTCTAGAGTTTCGTTTAGTCTCGGATTTTGTTTAGTTAAAAGAACTCAGCTATTTGCTAGTCTTCGCCATAGGCACGAGTGTCGGCTAGACCTCCTGTACTACGCACTTGCAGAATCTCACCTTCATCAATAAAGTTCATCTTTCATCCGTAATTTGTGTTTGCATTATTAGTTCTTACTTGTTTCTCGATCGTAGGTAGAACTAGACCTTTTGGTCAGGCTGATCGTGCTTCTGCAGGATCGGTAACCTCGGGAGATTGGTTTAGCGATTGCATTGGCGCTGTATACGTGTGCGTAGTAGTTGGATCGCCAAGGTCAAACTCCACCAGAATCGACGTATCTTCATCTCATCGAAAGATCGGACACCTTTGCCCTATCAAAAGCTAAATGGGATGACAACGAGTTATTGGCAATTAAATTTGAACGACTCTATCCTTTTGCGTTGGACAAGGATATTTCAGTCGAAAAAGCACTACAGGTGGAAAACCTAGTTCAATTATTCTTCCTCCCCATGTCACAACAGGCATATGTGGAATTTGATGGGTTCCATGATAGTGTTGAGGTTGTCAGGAACTCAGTTCGATTGAGCACTGATAAATGTAAATATTCGTTGAATAAAGGAGTTTACTCCTCTGCAAGTTACTATAAATTCCTATTTAGGGGATACCAGCCCAAAGCGTCTTTCGACAGCTATGGAAGAGGAAGTGTATTCCAAAACTGAGAGTTTGATGATTATCGATAGAATCAACACAAGAGACATGATGATAAGGAGGCATTGACATTTAAACTCGGGCCCAAACTGTGTTTTGTGTGCTTTAGATACTTTGGAAACGAGAGACCATCTCTTTTTTTTCAGTGTAGTTTTGCTTCTAGGTGCTGGAATCACCTGCAGATCACTTGGTCGAGGGCTGACACTATTTCAGAGGCGTTACCATGTATGAGGAAACATAACCAAATTAATATAATACAACTATACAAATATTTATTAAACGTGATTCTTACATTGTATATCTTGTTCTGACCTAGATTGTATCCTCGATTGTATCCTTGTTGTCAAATATATTTCTCACCTAGTTGCATAATCTAGAGAACTTATATTTGAGTTGCACTCTAAATTGCTAAAAGAGAAGTAATTTTTTTAGTTGTCTATTCACCCCACACATAGTCCATCTCTTCGACCATTTCACTTGGGTATCCACCCAGATCTTGAATTATGGGGCTCAAACTTTAACGTGAATGTGCAGACCCAATCCAAGGACGTACCCTTGGTGGACTGTGAGTGTGCCACCATCCAAGCTCGGATGAAGAAGAACTACATCGACATTCCTCTACCCGAGTTGGTGAAAATGTGACAGAGGATCTTCTTTCGATTGTGTCGACATGCTATATAGGGCCAACACACCCGGTCTCACCGAGTTTATTGTTGGGCTCTGTTTTTAATACTCCCCCAAATTCCAATTAATTGTCTTTGAATTGGATCTATCTAGCACTAAAATATGTCTAGATACATCCGATTCAGCAACAGTTAATATTGATCAGAGAGATTAGTTGGCATGTTGTGTTGCTCAATGGACTCAACCTCTGTGGAGATTATTCCCTAATGAAAAACCTACTAGACTAGTGCACGTGCATGTTCGCCAAGGCGAAAGGAAGCCACCTCCTACAAAGTTTTACGCTCCCCTTGGAAATCACGTGGTTTCTTTTTTTCCAGATGTGTAAGATAGTGTAGATCAAATGCCCTGTTACGATTGTGTGTTTTGAAATACGAGGGTGTCATCATCATGCACTCCCACCGTTCATTTACCGATTCAGATTGCAGGGACCGGGGGAGGCGGCAACCCCAAACTGTTGTGGACACTCTCGAGGACCTCGCGTGATAAAGACAGTCCTTGCACAGGCGGGGCATAGTCTCATTGTGGGAGGCAAAGAAGAAAAATGGGGTCATGGTGCCATCCCCGGATTGCATGTCGTTTGCCGTACGGTTGGTTTTGGGTGCTTGCATGGCCTGAAAAAACCCTTGTATCATGTGTGCCATAATTTATTTTTCTAATTGAAAGACATAGCTCCGAGCGTTTCACAAAAAAAGTTTGTATGAGGTTTCTTCACACTAGAATCCATTATGTCATTTCTCTATAATCTATGATAAGATCCCTTTATAATGTCTGCGTGATTTTCCGTACGAGGTTGCTGAATATTACCCTGGCCGTTGCAAGGCTTGCATGACAATATTTGTACGTTAATTTTTTTCTCTTATTCCCTCTGTTTCTAAATGTAAGATGTTTTAACTTTTTTCCAGAGTCACATGTATCTACATGTTTATAGACACATTTTATTGTCTAAGTTCACTCATTTCAGTCTGCATTTAGTCAACATCTGAAATACCTATAACATTTTATACTCCATATTTAGGAACGGATAGAGTATTTGCTCCTCACACTTCAAATGGACGCGCTTTAGTCATACCTTAACATTTCGGTAACAAATAAACATGCCAATGATTAAGTAGTGCTCACTTCTAATCCAGTAGTCGTAGTATAATAAAATGATAACTAGTGTTGCCGAATAAAACAAGTCAAAACATAACATATGTGCTTATTTCAAAGCCACCGATGATGGGCCTGGCCTGTCTGGGTTCGCTGAGAGTGGAGAAGACGCCGAGACGGACTCGATCGAGTTCAACCCGGATTCCGACCGGACCAAGCAAGGCTGGGCCTATATAGGCAGAGGACATATCGCAGCTTCTCCTAGGCATGTCGGCGGACGTCCGCCTAGATCGAAATTCTGTCCGCCCCATTCCTTTTTCTCCCCATCGGCTAGAGCGGTGTACGTATACATGCTGAACATCGATTAGCAAAAATTGTCTAGGCGGACCGTCCGGTAATCCTGTTGGACCGGCCGCCTGCATCCCTAGCTTCTCCCCACAATCGAAATCTAGGGCTCCAAATCTCCTTGTGTGAAAATCCCCAAATCTAGCGGCGAGGTGAATCGATGGCCGGTGACGGCGAGGATGGTCTGACTTTGAGGCCGTCCACAGGCGAAAGCGTGGCGGCGGGGAGGGTGACCGGCCATCCGACGCTGAAGGCGTGTCCCAGTAAAAGGAAGGCGAAGGGGGCGCTCGTGTCCGGCTCGATGAGCAAGAAGAAGGCAGATGAAGACCATGTGGCGGCCGGCAGTTCCGAGGCGACGGAGCAGGTGTTTGCAGAATTCTCACACATCAAGGCTGGGACCAAGGTGAAGATGCTTATGTCGCAGGAGGACATCGATTCCATCCTGAATCACAAGGCCAGGGGAGACAGCTTCAAGGAGTTTCAGGCTAGGGTCGCCAAGGAGGTGGAGGAGACAGGCGAATTCGTGGTCTCGGAGGAGCACCTCAAGAGCGTGTTGGAGGCCCGAGCTTGGATGAGGAAAGAACTGGCGATCTCGAGCTCCCAGTGTCTGCAGTATCCCCACTTGGTGTGGGAGGATTGACGAGCACCCCGGCTGTGGAATCTGATTAATTTGGCATGAGATGTATCCGTCTATATAAGGTGCTTGTTATTCAAGACCCATCTTTTCTCTGTTTCCGTCGATCCATGTCACAGTCTATGTGTTGTTCGAAACAAAAAAGAATGTCACAGTATGTGAACACTGTTTGTCATCGTTCTGTTCTATCTTACCTTAAATGCTTTATGTTTGTGCTGTTTGATACTACAAAAGTTGCGCGTGATGCAGTGTGACAATTTAATTGTGATTCTGACCAGCTGTGAGATGTGTATGTAAAAGTAAGACATAATCTTGGGTTTATGCACAGGTTGCAAAATGTTTGTTTGATTGAAACAAGCTGATCTATTTGGCAGCCTGTGATTCTTTGTTTATTACTATAACAGTCTGCATGCCATCCGTGGCAGATCTCGGACCAGAGCTCCGTGTTGTTTTATAATGTTGTGGCGTTGATCTTTTTATAATTACATAGAGTTGTAGTATTGTAGATTGTAATCTACGGAAGAGATGAAGTAAGATTAACGAAAACATATAATACTACAGCCTGGGAATGGTGCGGGTTGGAATGGGGATTTTGGTGCGGGTTGTACGATGGAGCTGATCGGACTGGGCTAAAATGGTTTCAACTGCTAATTGGATTGGAGCGGTGTGGGCTTACCAGAAATGCGGACTGGGGCGGTGCGGTGTGGCTTCGAAAAAAAAAACACTGAAACGGGCTGAACCCGTGGGTTCAACCCGCAGAAGACGTACGGGGCCAGCGTCTATGCGACCGCACCTCCCAATTCCCCTCCTACCTCTGCTCCGCTCCGATGGCGGCCATGGCGGCCGCACGTCAAGCTTAGGGTCCCTAGGCCCCAGCACCTCTACCGCGGCCGGCGGCCGCCCTGCGTAGCTACTACCGTCGTCGCCCCGGAGCACCACCAAGAGGCGCCGCACTCGCCCCCTGCCCCCTGGGTCCCCGACGCCCTAGGGCTTCCTGCACGTATTTTCTTGGTGGCCGCCTCGCCGGCCGCTCTGCCTACCTCGTCCGGCAAGACTGCAAGCTCATCGACAAGCTGACCACACCGTCCTCCGTCCCTGCCCTTCTCACCAAGGTGAGCCATGAGCAGCAATGTCGGGGATGTGACCCCGGGTACCCCAGAGTTGTTGGTTTGACCGAAGCTCCTAGGACGTCAGATGCGCTCCAAGTCAAGGCAGGTGGCCTCGACTCTTCATCCTTAACCGAATTACTCTCCGCAGTCGCCAGGACATCCTTAACCGGATCACTCTCCACCGACGCCGGGACATCCTTAACCGGATCACTCTCCCAGACGCCGGGACATCCCTAACCGGATCACTCTCCGCAGACGCCGGGACATCCTTAACCGGATCACTCTCCGCAGACGCCGGGACATCCCTAACCGGATCACTCTCCGCCGACGCCGGGACATCCTTAACCGGATCCCTGACATCCCTAACCGGATCACTCTCCGCAGACGCCGGGACATCCCTAACCGGATCACTCGCCGCAGACACCGGGGACATCCCTAACCGGATCACTCTCCGCCGACGCCGGGACATCCTTAACCGGATCACTCTCCGCAGACGCCGGGACACCCTTAACCGGATCACTCTGCCAGACGCCGGGACATCCCTAACCGGATCACTCTCCGCAGACGCCGGGACATCCCTAACCGGATCATCTCCGCCGATGCCGGGACATCCTTATCCGAATCATCACAAAAGGATAAGAAGAGGACGTGGAGATTCAGAGGACAACGGCTAAAAGACAAAGGCAAGGACGGCATCTCCCAGAGATGCCGGAGACAAATGCTAGAAGACAAAGGAGTCAACTCATCAACAGAGTTTGTACAGTGCATTGTGCCTCCTCATCCACTCATTGTCCCCTGGGTTCCCCTTTATAAGGATCACCAGGGGAGACCTCGAGGGGGGAGACGCGCGGGTGCGCGCAGCCAGAGGCTCTTCTCCCTTGCCTCTTCTTCTTCCTAGAGTTTCTCACCATTGTTGGATCAAACAGCTCGAGGAGCATTTGTAGCCCACCGTATGCAAAGAGGAGAATACACCAAGTAGGCTAGTGCTGCAGTAGGGGTTTTACCTCCTCACGAGGGCCCCGAAGCAGGGTATATCGTGTGTGCTTTGTGTTCTTGGTTGTTCGTTCTTGTTCTTGCAGTGTTCTTCGTGTGTTCTTCGTGTGCGATTCCATCGCGCAATCCCTCCCCGAATCCACAAGCACCCGTTCGGCCCTAGAATAAGCCACCCCGTGGCATCTGCGTGATTCCCACCACGACAGTTGGCACCCACCGTGGGGCTGATAGTGGCGCTTGCTGGGCTAATTTCGGACGGGATCTTCGTCGTCAACGCGGGGACTCAACATCGCCATTGTCCCCGCGCTCTAGCTTGACATCATCAACAGATCCGCGGTGTGAAAAGTGACCTGGGGACTCGACTTCGGCATCGTCCCCGTGTGTTAACTCATTTTCGAGTTGATTACAGTTCGAATCCGGATTGCCCTGAAATCCGGGTTACCCTGAAATCCGGGTTACCCTGAAAATCCGAGTCAAGTCTTGGCAATCCAAATCAAGTTTTGGAAATCCGAGTCAAGTCTTGGCAATCCGAATCAAGTTTTGGAAATCTGAGTTGAGGTTGGAAATCCGAGTCAAGTCTTGGCAATCCGAATCAAGTTTTGGAAATCCGAGTCAAGTCTTGGCAATCCGAATCAAGTTTTGGAAATCTGAGTTGAGGTTGGAAATCCGAGTCAAGTCTTGGCAATCCGAATCAAGTCTTGGAAATCCAAGTTGAGGCTGAAAATCCGAGTCAAGTCTGGGCAATCCGAATCAAGTCTTGGAAATCCGAGTTGAGGTGGTCCGGGCCGAGATGTTGATGACCCAGGCTAGCGTTTCTTCGACTACTCCAACAACATTGCCTTGTAAGTATCAAATATATGTCTGGTTTATGCTTCTGCGTAGTCTCAAACAGTACTCGGGGACTGGCCCCTCTTTTCTACCTTGCTTTGATTAGTTTTTCCCCTGGGGCAAAGTGTTTTGACCCGGGAACTGGATAGCCAGTCCAGTTTAGTTTTGTCTCAAAAGTTACTCGGGGACTGCCCCCTCGCTTTTTGTCTAAGTGTTCTCCCCGGGACAAGATGTCTTGACCCGGGGACTGGATAACTAGTCTGTTTTACACCTCCTAGATAAGAAAAGTAACTCGGGAACTCGGTTGAAACCGAGTCTAGTTTTTTGTGCATAGTATCTGCTGTTAGATTCGTTTTCTATCAAGTGCTATAGCTAGTTTGCCTCGGTTAGTATAATGGTTGTTTCCGTCAAATATTCTTCATGATATGTATGTTGGACTAACATTGAAGGGTGACATCGGTTTTGTTGAGAACGATCGTTACTGAGGTATCCTGGAAATCCGAAGTATTCCAGAAATCTGGATCGTATTGGTTATCCAAATTATATTGGTAATCCGAATCATATTTGTAATCCGAATCATATTGGAAATCTAGATCGTATTGGTAATCCGAATTACATTGGAAATCTGGATCGTATTGGTAATCCGGATCATATTGGTAATCCGAATCACATTGGAAATCCGGATCATATTGGAAATCCGGGTCATAATGGAAATCCGGGTCATAATTGAAATCCAAGGTATCATGGTTATGTTGGTTATCTCAAAATTATCCAAGGTACCCTAGCATTATCGGTACTCTCTAGATCACCGTTTATTTCGGTTTACCACAGTATCACGGTATCGCCCCCCATCCCGGATCGCCGTTTATTTCGGTTTGTCACAATATCATGACATCATTCCATATCCCACATCGCTATTTATTCTGTTTGCCCGCGTATCATGGCATCATTTGTATACCAGATCTTTGTTTATGTTTGTTAGCCGGAGGCAACCTTTGAGATATGTTTTTGCAGGTTGTATGTCAGTCCAGCAGTGGCTGGAGACATCTATGTCGGTATACGTCCAAAGTGGCTAAAACCGGCATTTGAGACATGGTTACGTCAAACCAGCAGTGGCTAGAGACATCTATGTCGGTATACGCCCGAAGTGGCTAAAACCGGCATTCGAGATATGCTTATGTGAGTCCAGCAGTGGCTGGAGATATCTATGTCGGTATACGCCCGAAGTGGCTACGAACCGACATATGAGTTATGCCCAAAGAGGCCGAGGTACCGAGACATGTGTGATATGCCCAAAGAGGCCGAGGTACCGAGATATGTGATATGCCCAGAGGGGCCGAGGTACCGAGACATGTGTGATATGCCCAAAGAGGCCGAGGTACCAAGTTATGTGATATGCCCAGAGGGGCCGAGATACCGAGACATATGAGATACATACTTGCAGGTTTATGTCGGTCCAGCTTATGCTGGCGGCATCCGAGTTCGGTAAAAGCCAGGAGGGCTAACCGACGCTGGCGGCATCCGAGTTCGGTAAAAGCCAGGAGCGCTAACCGACGCTGGCGGCATCCGAGTTCGGTAAAAGCCAGGAGGGCTAACCGACGCTGGTGGCATCCGAGTTCGGTAAAAGCCAGGAGGGCTACCCGACACTGGCGGCATCCAAGTCGGTAAAAGCCAGGAGGGCTAACCGACGCTGGCGACATCCGAGTTCGGTAAAGGCCAGGAGGGCTAAGAACCGACATATAATGGTGACCATGCAGGCGGTGTGCCGAATTGCACAATGTCGGCAGAGACATATATGTATGGCCATGCCCATGCAGGCAACACATTTCCAGTGCAAACTGTCCATCTCGTTGTTGATTCGGGTGAGCTCGGTCAACCGGATGTCGCATGTGGCCAGGAGGGCCAGGAACCGACATATGATGATGCCCATGCAGGCAGGATGTGGTGTGCATGGAGATGTCTGGATATGCTTATTTATCTTTGTAAGTCTGCACGCGACTCTGCGAGTCCCCCACAGCCTCGGGGACTACTGTCGGGGATGTGACCCCGGGTACCCCAGAGTTGTTGCTTTGACCGAAGCTCCTAGGACGTCAGATGCGCTCCAAGTCAAGGCAGGTGGCCTCGACTTTTCATCCTTAACCGGATCACTCTCCGCAGTCGCCGGGACATCCTTAACCGGATCACTCTCCGCCGACACCGGGACATCCTTAACCGGATCACTCTCCCAGATGCCGGGACATCCCTAACCGGATCACTCTCCCAGACGCCGGGACATCCTTAACCGGATCACTCTTCGCAGACGCCGGGACATCCCTAACCGGATCACTCTCCGCCGACGCCGGGACATCCTTAACCGGATCCCTGACATCCCTAACCGGATCACTCTCCGCAGACGCTGGGACATCCCTAACCGGATCACTCGCCGCAGACACCGGGGACATCCCTAACCGGATCACTCTCCGCCGACGCCGGGACATCCTTAACCGGATCACTCTCCACAGACACCGGGACACCCTTAACCGGATCACTCTCCCAGACGCCGGGACATCCCTAACCGGATCACTCTCCGCAGACGCCGGGACATCCCTAACCGGATCATCTCCGTCGATGCCGAGACATCCTTATCCGAATCATCACAAATATCTTCAGGAGAGGATAAGAAGAGGACGTGGAGATTCAGAGGACAACGGCTAAAGGACAAAGGCAAGGACGGCATCTCCCAGAGATGCCGGAGACAAGTGCTAGAAGACAAAGGAGTCAACTCATCAACAGAGTTTGTACAGTGCATTGTGCCTCCTCATCCACTCATTGTCCCCTGGGTTCCCCTTTATAAGGATCACCAGGGGAGAGCTCGAGGGGGGAGACGCGCGGGTGCGCGCAGCCAGAGGCTCTTCTCCCTTGCCTCTTCTTCTTTCTAGAGTTTCTCACCATTGTTGGATCAAACAGCTCGAGGAGCATTTGTAGCCCACCGTATGCAAAGAGGAGAATACACCAAGTAGGCTAGTGCTGCAGTAGGGGTTTTACCTCCTCACGAGGGCCCCAAAGCAGGGTATATCGTGTGTGCTTTGTGTTCTTGGTTGTTCGTTCTTGTTCTTGCAGTGTTCTTCGTATTATTCGTGTGTTCTTCGTGTGCGGTTACATCGCGCAATCCCTCTCCGAATCCACAAGCACCCATTCGGCCCCAGAATAATCCACCACATGGCATCTGCGTGATTCCCACCACGACAAGCAACTCCTCGCCATTCTTTTTCCCCCCATGGAAGATGCAGATGGAAACGAAAATAGATGGCGGAAGTTAACACTTTTTTGGTTCCTTTTTCTTTTCAGTAGAAGAGGAGCGGAGTAAGGAGAGCACCATGACAGATTAGGAGACGAAGCCCCAGTAGAAACTTGATTTAGGCACCCTCTAATACAGGTAAATCTTGATTCTGCTATGCTCGATGTGGCGAGTTGGTACTGTGTGTTACTTGCTGGCTTGTTGAATAGTACTCTCAAAATTGCTGAGTAGAGTAACGAGAGCACCATGACAGATTAGGAGGCCTAGCTCCAGTAGAAACTTGATAATGCGTAGACTCATTATCATATCGGGGCACTATTTTCTTGGACAATCAGTTCTTTTGTCAGCTTACAGTTAGCATATTTATTCTAGGCAAATACCATCTCTTGTTGCTTGCACCCTCTGGTCAGTTTTCTAATGTTTCTACTGATGGCAGTGGCCCCTGATTGTCCTATTACTCTGTTTTTATATTTCTAAAATCTAGTATACATAGATTTATTTTTTTACATTGCCAAAAGACATATTGCTAAGTTCTGACATGTACTTTGTCAATGTCAACTAGGCTTCCTAACATGTCCGGCAATATGTCAGCGAGCTCTGGAACTGGTGATGGTACGGATGCACCTTCGGCAACACAACATGTCAAGAGATCAAAGGTTTGGGAACATTTTGAGAAAGATCTTGTCGTTGTGGGCGATGTTCTGAAAGCTGTTTGCAAGTACTGTGGTATGAAGCTCATTTGCACTAGAAGGTCTGGAACTAGTACTGGAGATTTTGTGCATCTTCTTAGCAAGCTGTACTCGTTTGTAATGAAGTTTAGGACTGCTGTAGCTTCAACACCTAGACTGAAGCTATCAGCAGTGAACTGATGGCTATTTTCCTTTTAAAGTAGTTTGAGCAAACTCAATGTTGGTTTTGCAGGAAAGCTCGGGAATGATGCAGTCCAACAACAATGAAATGGTGATGATGAAGATTGACTGCCATTACTACCCACTAGAATGTTGTTATTGTGTTTCCATTTTGTTCTTTAAATAACACCTGTGTAATCTCCTCGCCCTCACCCTGAATGTTTTGGTTACAAATGGTTGGACACGAAATATGACCAGAATTCATATTCCATATTTAGTTCTGCAACATTGCATTTTCTGTAACATCTTCTGTGGCTGCATGATGTGGTGTGCGCTTGAACTGATGCACCTTCGGCGACACTACATTTACTTCAGACATACAGTACGTATTACTCTCTTGTTATCTTTAGTCGTGAGCTTTGATCCCGCACTGTTGTTTCTTGGTTTTGTTCAATGAACTGATTTTGTGTTATGAACTTTAATTTCTAGTGCCGTCTTGAAGATTGAAGGCTGCTTGAACTGGCAACTGGGAGGGTTTGCTTATCGGAGACATCACCCTGAAATATCTGTTGGATTACCTTGTAAGGGATGCTCCAGTTGTACTTAATCAGCAGTTTAAGACTTTAAGTTCGCTGAATGTTTTTTTACAGTACTCCACTTGTTTGGCTTCATCAGATTTTCACTATGGACTTGTTTTATATTTAATGCGTGGAGATGCTCTGGTGCATATATATTGCCCAGCAGTACGTACTTTATGATGTACGTATTTTTTATGATTTTCCAGGTATTCTGGAGTATATTCACTATATATTTTCCATTTATGAATCGTAAAAGCTAAGTTACATGGACTAGCTTTGAGGCTGTGAAGCTCAAAGCGCTAGCTTACAGCGACTTCATTTTTTTTTCCAAAGTTACGTATGTACGCCGTACGTACGTGCCAGACGCCAGTGCAGGTGAACAGCATCCCCATGGTTTCAACCCGATTGGACCTGCATGGTGCGGTGTGGTGCGGGAGCCAGACCTGCATGGTGCGGTGTGGTGCGGGTGATTTGACTAATTTATTGGATTGGGGTGGGGTGGGCAACGACGTCAATATCGTCCGGTGTGGGGCGGATTAGGGGCGGTTTTCTCCCCATTCTCAGATTAGAGTCCGAGCTACATGGAGTTTTTTTTTTTGAAAAATAAAAAATGACATTTTTGAGTTTCTAAAAATCGCGAAAAAAATCACAGATGTAGATAGTGTCGAGATATGCAAGCGTGCAAAATTTTATCTTAAAATTCGTTGTATTTTGGACTTTACAAAAAAGACAAATGAGTGTATCTGGGTAGTGAACACTACACAATTTCAAAAATTTGAAGTTTTCCTTGATTTGTCTTTTTTGTACAGCCCAAGAAACAATGGGTTTAAGTTAAAATTTTGCATGTTTGTAGATCTCGACACTATCTACATAAGTGATTTTTTTTCGTGATTTTTAGAAACTCAAAAATATCATTTTTCGACTATATTCTTATATCGAAAAGTCTAAAGAGAGCTTGAGCTCTATGGAGCCCTTAATTTTAAAAATTCAAAGTCTAATTTCTAATTTTCAAAAAATTCCAAAAACAATTGTACATGTAGATAATATCGAAATCCACCAATGAAGAAATTTCAAAGTTTTAACACCAAAGTTCAGAAAACTTGCAGCCAATTTTCATTGTTTTTTCACAAATACTGAGCATAGCTCGAGAGGCCTACAAGTAAGATGCCTAACATGGGGAAATGGTGCCGGTGCTTGGGGTTTATGTTGTCTTTCATAATTCCAGCTAGCTATGTAATTTATGTTTTGAAATCCAGCTCCGTTGTATGCTCGTCTGTTGTCTAGCCTACCTCAATTTGCTTGGATGGCTCGCCGGATAACGAAAAAAGCGCTCACATCGCTCCCAGGATGGGCGACTCGGGCGGATCCCTAGCCGCCGCTGCCTCCTTCCCCTCCGCCCCCGATCCCCCCGCCACCGCTGAAGCATGCTGTCGGTCATAGGTCGTGCAGCTGACGGCGGTGGCGGGCTCTCATTCCTTAGCACGGATGGTGGCGGCGGGGAAGCCATCCTCCTCACACGGCGGGATCTCTGGCGGACTATAGGAGTACATAGTTTTATTTTTTAGGGTAAAAATCCGAAGTCTGACCTTAATTGGTTGTGCATGGCAATTGCCTTGTTAAATGCATTGTTTTGAGAGCGCAAACTTTTTCTAGGGTGAAAATATAAGGTCTATGATTGGACGGCGTTGGCGTTTGGACACTGTTACTTCTTGAGAAGCATCACTTTTGAAGAATTTGGACTCTTGGTATTGTCTTGGTGTTTGTGTTGCAGCTACAAGGTTAGCTTGATCTTTTTTTTCCTCTTGAGATGTTTTTTTCTTCTTTTTCTTTTTATTCTAGGATTGTGTGCATCCGTAATGTCTCTAAGACATTTCAGCGTTGCTGAGGCTAGGTATAATTTGTATCTCCACAATATTGATATATTACCTTTATTTGCATCTCAGTATTAACATTACAGTGTCATAAGAAATTTCTCAAACAATTATCGATAAATTAAACATCCACGGCCAGTTACGACAACATTGCGACCTCAGAGCATTCGACCTCCGAAGACAAGGTGGCCGGCAGTTTCGAGGCGCCGGAAAAGGCCATCGAGGAGGATAGCTTCAGGACTTGTTTGGCTGTCCGGGTTAAATATTCCCGGGAAAATAATACCGGTCAGGAATATGAAAAACCAGGTGTAAAACCCCGAGATTCTATTCCCGACCTCCGGATTAGGGGAAAATTCTCCCCGGGAAAAGGCCAGGATCCCCCGAGATTGCAGTTACCAATCAAGCCCTCAAGGAGTTTCAGGCAAGGGTAGCCAAGGAGGTGGAGGAGACAGGCGAATTCGTGGTCTCGGAGTAGCACCTCAAGAACGTGTTGGAGGCCCGAGCTTGGATGAGGAAAGAACTGGCGATCTCGAGCTCCCATTATCCCCACTTGGTCTGAATCTTAAAAAGTATCCCCACTTGGCGTGAGAGGACTGACGAGGAGTGCACAGTTGTGGCCTATTGTTTGTGCTGTTTGAAATTACGTTCAAGCCTGCGCATGATGCATTGTGACAATTAATTCAGTTGTAATTGTGACCAGAGTTTATGTCGGAAGTAACACACATATGTCGTTTTTATTGAGACAATTCAGTTGTGATTCTGACCAGATGTGCATTTGGCAGCCTGTGCTTCTTTGATCTTGGACCAGAGATCCGTGTTGTTTTAGAATGCAGTGCACCTGCTTGCTGGTTTCGCAGCGGCATCAATATCAGGAAAAAATATTCAGGGTCATGACAAATCTCGTTGCAGAGGTGGTGGGAAGATAAATCAGTGCTCAACGGACAAATATTGAATTTGTTGGAAAACCTGAATTTCATATTCTGAAAGTCAATGGTTTCTTCTATTAAAGACCCACATAGTTCCCAATTTCCATTGATAAATTGGATTTTGTCCCCACAAATTAAACGAATAAGAAGAAAACATACATTACATCTAGTCGAGTTTTACCATGTCGCGACAAGATTCCTGGCAAACAAATATAGTTGAACTTGTAAACGAAACCAGCAAAAGTAAAGGTAGAAGTCTACTTATTACAATGTTTCTTGAAGCGCTCACGGCTTCACATATAGAATCCGTAACAATGAGATTATATGAAACATATTACCCGTCGTCTTTCTCCACCGGTTCGGACTTTTGGGTGAATCGATCGGTGCATGCATCAATATGACATATAGAGTCAAAATGTGACAAGTTCAAGACCCGGTCAACGCGCTATTACATAATAGTTAAGGTCTTCACCAATCCCACAACCAAGGCAAGTTGAGCCTAGACGTGAGGGGTGCTTGCATTGGTATATATAAACCGTGATGCCCATGTTTGACATGTTTCATGCGTGTGGAATTATTACCGGACACATCTTCCAAGGTGCTTTGTAGATTTCCCATGGACAACACACAACGTATGCGGTCATGCTAGTTAGGATCAAACTTGTCTAGATAATTTTGAGGATCATAAACCAAATCAATAGCCGGAAGATAGTAAAGAAAATCTCTATTTTGTTGTTGGAAGTGCCACTTGCCTCACAAAAATGTAGAAAAAAAAGGGTATTGTGCCACAAGGCAATTGCAGAGATTAAAATCACTAATCAAAGCAACGGAATCGTGTCCTAACAAAAGCCTAAAGCACAAGGATCCCCCTTGCAAATCATTGCCAATCGAGGGAGATCTCACAGTGGTTTTTAGCGTTTGGGTTTTTATAAAGTTTCTGTTTTATGTGCTTTCCATTGATCAAACTTAATAATGTCAGACTTAGGAAAAACAAAAAATATATACTTTTTAGATCTAAATATACTTGTTTTTTTAGAACGGAGGGAATAGATTAATGAATCAGGAAACATGTCGCTCGGACAAGCTGGGGCCTTATGTGCTAGATGACGTTCACCGAGAAATTGCCCGAGTGATGGGTAATAAATTTCTGCCCAGGTTATAAATTAAGCTTATTCTGTCACTCCGTGATGGGCCTGGCCTATCTGAATTCGGTGAGAGTGGAGGAGAGGCCACAAGACGGACTCGATCGAGTTGAACCCGGACTCACAATCTTACCCGGATTGTGAACCGGATTAAAGGGTCTCTCTAATGCTCAGCTGACTGAGAATTAATCTAATTCTCAGTCAACTGACATCATTAGTCTATTTTGTTTCTGTACACGATCCCACAACTCCGTACGCATGCACCGGCCGGCCGGCCGGCCGCTCCATTAGCTTCTGCACAGGCAGAGACATAACCAAATATTAAGTTGTAGTTCTTGACATTTTCTTCTCCACTAGCTTCTACGAAAGAACGTTTTTCTTTTTCTTCTCCTTTTCCATTTCTTTTCACCCTTCAAGTATTCCACTGAGTTTTTTGTTTTTAAAATCATACAAAAAAATAAATGTGTAATTAAATGAACTCTATTTTAAACCCGTGAACAATTATTTCGAACATTGTGAGTTTCTCTCCAAGTGTATTTTTAAAGTTAAGACATAATATTTATATAATTTTTAAAAAAGTTTGCGGATTCAAAATTTGTTCACGGTTTCAAAAAAGTACTCCACGTCTATATTTTTTCGCAAATTAAAAATATATTTGCTGGATTAAAAATTGTTCGCTAGTTAAAAATATATTTTTGCCAACTAAAAAAATCATGAGATAGAAAAATTCACACGCTTATTTTTGATACAAATGCAAAAAAGAAATAGTTTCGAGATGTAAAATTGCTAACTTCTTCTACCGTAAAAATATTATTCATATGATTTTGTTTACCAAAATAATAGAAAACAAAAATATAAAAAAGGAAAGAAGTAAAAAACGTAAAAAATTTCAAAAACTCGAACAAAAAACGATAAGCAAAATGCAGTTGCAAGTGCAGTTGCAACAGGTTAAAAAAATATTAGTTACAAGTGCAGTTGCAACTCAGTTCAAAAAACAAAAAACAAAACAATAATAATAATTAAAACTAAAACTAAAAAGAATAATAATGAAAAAACTCAGTTGCAAGCGCAGTTGTAACTGGCTTATAGCGTCGAGAAAAAACTCAGTTGTAAGTGCAGTTGCAACTGGCTCAGTAAAACTCAGTTGCAAGTGCAGTTGCAGCTGACTAAAAAAATATTAGTTGCAAGTGTAGTTGCAACTCAGTTCAAAAAACAAAAACAAAATAATAATAATAATAATAATAATTAAAACTAAAAATAATAATATTTAAAAAAACTCGGTTGGAAGTGCAGTTGCAACTGGCTTATAGCGTCAAGAACAAACTCAGTTCAAACTCAGTTGCAAGCGTAATTGCAACTGGCTTCCGAAAAAATAAAAATAATAATTAATAATAATAACAAATATAATAATTAAAACAATAATATAGAAAACTAAAAATAAATCACAAAAGAGAAAACATCTCAGATGAAAAACTGGCTTCTCAACTCGGGGAATCATAGTTACAAGTGCAGTTGCAACTGGTTCGAAAAAAACTCAGTTACAAATGCAGTTGCAACTGGCTCAGAAAAAAATCAGTTTGAACTGGCTTATAGCGTCGAGAAAATCGCAGTTGTAAGTACAGTTGCAAACTGGCTAAAAAAACTCAGTTGCAATTGCAGTTGCAACTGGCTAAAAAAATTAGTTGCAAGTTCAGTTGCAACTCAGTTCAAAAAACAAAAAACAAAATAATAATAATTAAACTAAAAAGAATAATAATTAAAAAACTCAGTTTCAAGTACAGTTGCAACTAGATTATAGCGTCGAGAAAAAACTCAGTTGCAACTAGCTCAGGAAAAGCTCAGTTACAAGTGCAGTTGTAACTGGCTCAAAAAAAACTCAGTTGTAAGTGCAGCTGCAACTGGCTCAGGAAAAACTCAGTTGTAAGTGCAGTTGCAACTGGTTCAGAAAAACTCAATTATAAGCGCAGTTGCAACTGGCTTCCAGACAAAAAACAAAAAAGTAACAAAAATAATAATATAGGAAAATAAAAATAAAACACAAAAGAGAATCTCGGATGAAAACTGACTTCTAATCTCGGGGAATCTCAGTTGCAAGTGCAGTTGTAACTGGCTCGGAAAAAACTCCTTCCAACTGGCTTATAGCGTCGAGAAAATCTGAGTTGCAAATGCAGTTGCAACTGGCTCAGAAAAAATTCAGTTGCAAATGCAATTACAACTGGCTTATAGCGTCGAGAAAATCTCAGTTGCAAGTGCAGTTGCAAAAAAACTGGTTCAAAGAAAAACTCAGTTACAACTCTAATGGCAGAAAGCATGCAGAGATAATAAAGTCGACCTCTAATGGAGGAAAACTCATCTTCCTTTAATATGGTAATCTCCCTAGTGAATCTCACATACAACCATAGTTTATATTGTTAAAACCCTTCTAACACTAGACGATGCTTATATTCAAAAAATAATAGGACACAAACAAAATTTAACAAGACACAACACAAAAAAGTCATAGCGGAATATTTTTAACCTAAACAGATACTACTAGTACTTTAATCTGAACTGATGAGATGAAGGATTACTATGTTCAGCTCGTGACCTGCTGATAATCTATACAAACACGTGCAAATTTTGTGCAGCTAATTCCTTCATCTGACCAAACTAGTTTGTCGATTTGTTTTGCCATCGACTAATTATGGCTGATCGATCTCGATCGAGCTGAATCAAGTGAATTCCATAGAACACAAAAAAGACAAAAAGAGACAAATCACCAAACACAAATAAAAATCCACAATTCTAAATCATCCAATCCAAAAACAAAAATTCTACAAAAAAATGAGCAATTGCCTTCACAAAAAATAACTTTGGCACATTACATTAAAAACAAAAGAAAATATAGATAATTTTTTGTTTAGTCGTATCATACAAAAAACTAGTGCAAATACTAATTCAAAATGTACAGGAAAAAAATAATCGGACGGTAACAAAACAATAACAACCGAGTCCAGACAACTGATTGCTAGGAAAAAAAAGGAAAACGGAGCCCAGCCCAGTACCGCGCTCTCCAGCCAAGCCCAGTAATTGAATTCGCACCTCTAGGGAAAAACAACAACGACAAAACAAGCCCAACAACAGAAACTACTACACAAACGGGCCAACCCACCAACACGCACGAATCGCAAAGCAAAACAGATTGGACGGTCAGGGAGGTAACTGAGCGTTAAGCAAATTCTCAGCTAGATGAGCATTAGCAAAACCGAAAAAATAACAATACAGAGACAAATTAGAAGGGAAATGGGGAAATAATAAAATAATAATAATAAAAAGTATGAATTACAAAATAAGTCATATTTTTCTTTTGAGAATAATAAGAATAAAAACAAACTGAAAGTTTCTTACTTCCTTCAACAGCAAAACAACCAACAGAAAAGAGAAGCCCACATACGTTTTGCTTTTTGGAGGATAGAAACCCACGTACGTGTAAAACAGCAAAAAAAACTCAGCTCGTTAGGCCCATTATGTAAGTAGTTCACGTTGGTAGAGAAACAAAAGGCCCAACCAGAATGTACATCTGCGCAGATTGCACGTAGCAACAAGAGACGAGACAAGCTACGACAAAAGCAACACGAATCTTAGCGTTGAATAGATCGGATGGTTAGGGAGTTGACTGAGAGCTAAGCTAATTCTCAGCTAGCTGAGAATTAGCAAAACCGAAAAGAAAAAAAGCAAGGCTGGGCCTATATAGTCAAAGGACATATCGATGTTTCTCTACCCAATCGAAAGTTCTCGGGTTCCAAAATCTCCTAGCAGAAGAGGCGAGGAGAGGCTATGACCGGCGAGGATGGTCCGACTTTGAGGCCGTGCGCAGGTAAAAGCATGGCAACGGGGAGGGAGACCGGCCCTCTGACGCTGGCTGAAGAAGACAAGGCGGCCGGCAGTGTCGAGGCGGCGCCGGAGAAGGCCGTCGAGGCGGAGACGGATTCGGTTGCTGGTGGTGAAGGCGTGGAGGCTCCGACTAAAGTGAAGATGCTGATGTCGCAGGAGGACATCGATTCCATCCTGCGTCACAAGGCCAGGGGAGACTCCTTCAAGGAGTTTATGGCTAGGGTCGCCAAGGAGGTGGAGGAGACGGGCGAATTCGAGGTCTCGGAGGAGCACCTCAAGAACGTGTTGGAGGCCCGAGCTTGGATGAGGAAAGAACTGGCGATCTTGAGCTCCCAGTATCCCCACTTGGTGTGGGAGGATTGACGTGGAGGAGTGCACTAGTGTGGCCTATTGTTTGCGCTGTTTTTATATTACAAGCCCTAATTACAGATTTACAGGCTTGCCGCCTGCGCATGATGCATTGTGACAATTAATTCAGCTGTGATTGTGACCAGAGTGTATGTCAGAAGCAACACACAGATGTTGTTTTTATTGAGACAATTCAGTTGTGATTCCCACCAGATGTGCATTTGGCAACCTGTGCTTCTTTGATCTTGGACCAGAGCTCCATGTTGTTTTAGAATGCTAAACACCTGCTTGCTGGTTTTGCAGTGGCATCATTATCACTTATCAGGAAAAAAATCCGATAATTTATACAATGTAACTGTTAAACTTAGCACTAATTTAAAATTGGAAAAGTAAGCATTGATCATAAGGTGAAGCTAGAATGTAGAAGTTTCTGTTGGACCGTTTCATCACATCCACCTAACATATTTCGGCAAATACTTAAATCCAAGCCCGGACATCATTTGGGCTTAATACACCATTGGTGTTACACTTATCATGAATACGTAGTATGAACCTTGGTGACCCCATCTCTCGGTAGCTGCAACAGGTGCTTGTTGGCCATAGTATCATGCCTGTGTTGCATATGCAATTGGTCCGTCCCAAGAGTGACGGGTGGTGCTCCTCTGTAAGCGACTCTCAGGTGAAAACCTAGGGTTCCCAAATCAACTCTGATCCACTTTGTTTTGATTCCCCCTTTCTCTGTGGTGATCTGCCCTCCACGGCAGTGATCCCCTCCCCGCCCCTTTTTCCCCCCTAACTCACCACTTCTTAGCCTATTGCGAGTGCCAGGGCTCACGACTGGATAATACTGTTACCTGGCTGGTCGGCGGACGGCGGCGAAAGGTGGCGATGGAGAGGGTGGAAGGGTTGTTGAGGAATCTCCGGCTCTCGGAAGCGGAATTGGCAGGAATCAGGATCAGCGGAAAGGAGATGGAGATTGGAGAAGGAGTGAGGACTGTGGAAGCAGAATCAAAAGCTCTCGCCAAGGTCTTTTCGGAAAAGCTGGTATCGGCGAAAGGTCTCAAGCAAGCTTTAGGGCCCATCTGGTGTCCTATCCGTGGAATTCGTTGCAAGAGATCAGGTGAGAACATCTTTTCGATTACCTTTCTGCAAACTTTTGGGAAGAAAAAGGCTCTAGATAATGGTCCGTGGATGCTGGGTAATAATTTGGTGGTGATAGAAGACTTTGATCCGGAAAAGGCTTTGGATGAGTACGATTTCAAATTTGTACCCATCTGGATCAGAGTGTTCAAGCTTCCACTGGGAAGGATGAATAGATTAACGGGAGAAATGATTGGAGAGAAGGTAGGAGAATGGCTAGAAACAGATGTGGGTGAGGATGGTTTTGCAGTTGGAGAATATTTAAGAGTGAAAGTCAGAATTGACATTACAAAACTTCTTATGAGAGGGATGCTGTTCCAAGCTGGTGATGATGAGAAATGCAGATGGTGCCCGTTTGAATATGAGTTCCTCCCAGAATTTTGTTATAATTGTGGTATTATTGGTCATGAAGATAAAAGCTGCTCAGTTCCAATAAGAAAGGGAGAGGACAAACAATTTGGTAGCTGACTAAGAGCTTATATCCCAAAAAACAAACTAGTAATGATAAGCAAAAATGGTTGGGAGAAGGTGGAACCGGTAGTGAAGGGAAGTCTTACAATGATGAGAAGCTCAAAGGAAACACGGGAAGCAACAGTTTGTCCTGGAGTAAGGAGGAGAACAATGATGTGTCGGGGAGTGCAAGCATGCAGAAGTCTGATAAGAAAGAAGACGAATTCAGTCTAAGCAAAATTCATGAAACCCGGATTGCGGAGGAGCAAAAGAGGAAAATACATCTTCAAGACCTGATGAATGAACAGAACAAAAAAGATGATGCAATGGGTAATGTTCCAGCAGCTATGTCTATGTCAGGCATGTCTGTGTTACAAGTAAACCAAAAAGAAGGAAATCCGGCAAACCAAAGAAGAAGAGAGGTAGAATATTTCGGTCGCACTTTCAAAAAAAGAAACAGGACAGAGAGGGGAACTGATTTGAATCTGGGAGTGAAGTTAGGCATGAAAAGGAATGCTGAACTCATGGAGGTAGATGATGAGCTCAAAGGGAATGCAAAGAAGGGCAAAAAAGAGAATGTTTTTGGTACAGCAGTAGAGGATAACGTGAGGCCCTATGGACAACATTTCAGTGATTCGAGCAAGAATATGAGGAAGGAGCTTACCTTTTTTCTCACAGGATCGGCGGATCAGGCGGAGGCTGCTGAGGAGCAGCCCCGCCGCACGCAATGATTTGCCTATGTTGGAACTGTCGTGGCCTGGGGACGGACGCGACAGTTGGCGAGCTACGTTGGCTTGTTAAGAAATACCGTCCCTCCCTCCTCTTCTTATCCGAGACGAAGTTGAGGGATAAAAGAGCTCGGAACTTCATGTGGACCCTTGGATATTCAGGATCTTTTGCAGTAAGCAGTGACGGATTGAGTGGTGGACTGGCTCTTTTTTGGTGTTCTTCCCTAAAAGTATCTTTAAGGGCCTTTTCCACACAACTAATCGATGTTACGGTAACTTCAGAAGCTGGCGATGAATGGCGGACCACTCTTGTTTATGGTGAACCAAAAAGGGAGTTGAGACATATTTTCTGGGACAGATTGCGATTTCTGCGAGCTAATTGGCAGGGCCCGTGGATATGCGCCGGTGATTTCAACGAAGCACTATATGGTGATGAACATATTGGTCCTACAGAAAGGAATGAAAATCAGATGGCTTTATTTAGAGATTGCCTGGATGATTGCGGGCTTAAAGATATGGGTTTCATGGGTCCAAAATACACATGGTCAAAAAAGCAAATGGGTGACAACAATATCAAGGTCAGACTAGACAGGGCAGTCGCCAATGATAAATTCCTGAAATTATTTAATGGCTGCTCGGTACAAAATATCATTACTACATCGTCTGACCACTATGCGATTTTGGTATCCTTTGCTAAATATGAGGATCGTCCGACTCCCCAACCAATACAACAACATTTCAGATTTGAGGCTGCTTGGATGAGAGCTCCAGATTATAGCTTGATGGTCGAAGAAAATTGGAACTCTCACAGGCTAGGCCTCCTTCTCTCCACAACACTTGGAACAGCTTAAAAGACATGGCCAAATCTTTGCAGATTTGGAACAGAGACTCCTTTGGGTCTGTTAGAAAGGAGATCAAAAGGCTAGAAAAAAGATTGCATGCTTTGCGGAGTATCAGCCATAGTACTGTCAATTTTCAAGAAGAGAAGGACATTGAAAAGAGACTCTATGAACTATTTGAAAGGGAGGAAATCATGGCTCGTCAGAGGTCAAGAGTGGAATGGCTCAAAGAAGGAGACAGAAATACTTCTTTTTTCATGCAAGAGCCTCGGCTAGAAGGAGAACAAATAGAATCAGATGGCTATGCAAACCTGATGGTACAAGATGTGAAGATCAAAAAGGCATCCAAGAAATGGTCCATAACTTCTATTTGAATCTCTTCTCTTCTGAGCCAAGCACTTCCATGGATGCAGTTTTGGATGCAATTCCAGCAAAGGTTACAGCAGAAATGAATAAAGCTTTGCTCCAAGATTACACTAATGAGGAGATCAAAACTGCACTTTTCCAAATGGGTCCCACAAAAGCTCCCGGGCCCGATGGTTTTCCTGCCATTTTTATCAAAAGCATTGGGACTTGTTGGAGCAGACATATGTTCTGCTGTAAGGGGATTCTTATTGGGCGATGACATTCCTGAAGGCTTCAGTGACTCCACCATTGTGCTAATCCCAAGGTGAATAACCCGGTTTTGCTTTCCAATTTCAGACCTATTAGCTTGTGCAATGTGGTTTACAAAATCGCCTCTAAAGTGTTAGCAAATCGCCTTAAACTTCTTTTGTCAGAAATAATCTCTGAACAGCAAAGTGCCTTTGTCCCGGGGAGACTCATCACAGACAATGTTATTATAGCTTATGAGTGCCTTCACACCATTAAGAAACAAAAAACTAAATTTCCCTTTTTCGCTCTAAAGACTGATATGACAAAAGCATTTGACAGGGTTGAATGGGCATATTTAAAAGGGGTTCTTTTGAAACTAGGCTTTAATCCAAGTTGGGTGAATACTGTTATGAGATGTGTTACTTCTGTGAGATATGCAGTTAGGGTCAATGGTACCTTAACTGATACATTCATCCCAACTAGAGGAATTCGCCAAGGCGATCCCATTAGTCCATACCTGTTTTTATTATGTGCTGAAGGTCTATCTTGTTTATTACAGCAAAAAGAAGCTTCCGGGGATCTTAAGGGCATTCAGAATGGGAGAAATGGACCACCTATCTCTCATCTCTTATTTGCTGATGATACTGTGTTTTTTGTCAAGGGAGATGATAGAAGTACTAATACTCTGAAATCAGTCCTGGAAACATACTGTAGTGGAACTGGACAAAAAATCAATTTACAGAAATCCTCTGTTTTCTTCGGGCCACATTGTGACAACAATATCAAGGAAAAGATTAAGACCAAGTTGGGTGTTCATGAAGAAACACTTCAAGCCACTTATCTTGGTATGCCTTCTTGGGTGGGTCGATCACCAACGGGCAGCTTTAATTTTCTCACCGGAAGGTTGTGGAAGAAACTTAATGGCTGGAATGACAGGCCAATATCAAGAGCAGGCAAAGAGGTACTTCTCAAATCAGTGGCACAAGCGATCCCTACTTATGTTATGAGCTGTTTCAAAATCCCTTCCACTATCTGTAACAACATGAGGAAGCCTATATCTAATTTCTGGTGGGGAATAGAAGATGGAAAGAAAAAGCTTCATTGGAGATCATGGGACTGGCTTTCCGCTCCTAAATCCCTAGGAGGAATGGGATTCAGAGACATGGTACTCTTTAATCAAGCAATGCTGGCAAAACAATGCTGGCGTCTCTTGGTGGATCCTAACTCTCTGTGCTATAAGGTTCTAAAAGGAGATATTTTCCTAATGGGAATTTCTGGAATTCTGTGTGTCCCAGGTCAGCCTCTTACACATGGCGAAGCATTATGTTTGGTAAGAAGCTGCTCCAAAAGGGTTTAGTTTGGAGAGTAGGTGATGGGAAGCAAATTTCAGTGTGCAACGATAATTGGATTCCCGATATCATCAACGTGGGGATCTCTGCATCCTCACTAACGGAAGGCAATCAAACTGTAAGCACCCTTCTTTCTTCAGATGGTAAATCTTGGAATGAGGAAGCAGTCAAAAAAATGTTTGGAGATGAGAAATCTAGGAAAATTCTTCAAATTCCTTTGAGCATGGAGGGATGCACTGACTTTGCTTCTTGGCCATTTACTAAAAATGGCATTTACACAGTCCGATCTGGGTATAATTTGGCAAGAACTTCCTCTTTCTGGCAAAACGAAGCAATCCAGGAAGGGGTTCTTCCTCAAATACTGAAGCACAAGGAAAGACATGGAGGAAACTATGGAAAACCCAATGTCCGGAGAGAATGAAAATAATTTTATGGAGAATGGCTCACAATTGTCTTCCTACGGGTGACCAACTTCAAAAAAGAGCAATACAAACAAGGTATGAATGTATTTTTTGCAATCAATATGAAACAGTGGAACATTGTTTTCTATATTGTCATTATGTCAAGGAAATTTGGTCTGAACTGAAAAATTCTCATAACATCTCCTTAAGGCTGAAGAACTTCTCCCACATTAGGCAATGGTTATTACAGTGGATTGATGAAGCCTCTGATTACCACATGATGGTTTTTGCTGTTGCTGCATGGCACATATGGGAATGCAGGAACAATGTAAGAAACGGTGAAAAAATTTCCCATCCTATTCGTGTAGCTGGGAAGATCAATGCCTATATTGATTTCATTATGTCTAACAATTTCAGAATGACTACATCCACTAGGCGTGAGAACCAAGTTCCAATCCAAAAATGGTCTCCGCCGCCGGAAGGGTCAGTTCTGATTAACATAGACGCAGTGATCTTCTCTCAGTCACAACACATGGGAATTGGAGTGGTGATTCGCAATCACCTGGGCCAAGTGCTTGCGGCGTGCAGACGTTATGTTATGCATTTTCAGTTACCTGAATTAGCAGAGGCTGTTGCTATGCGCCATGCTCTAAAATTTGCTGAAGAGGCAGGATTTAGGAAGGTGATCGTGGCATCTGACTGTGCCACTCTGATCAGCAAAGTGAAATGTCTGCAATCTGATAGATCCCATATTGGTGTCTTAGTTCATGATATAAAGAGTTGGGCCTCAAAGTTTAATTCCTGTACTTTTACTCATGTCAACCGATGTTGTAATATGGCAGCTCATGTCTTAGCAAGATCATCTGAATATGATCAAGGATCCTGGTGGTTTAATCTTGTACCTGATGTAATCAGGACCAATGTATGTACTGAACAATCGTTGATTGAATGAAATATAAACTGCCATCTTCAAAAAAAAATGCCTGTGTTGCAGTAACTTGTGAGAGGATAATGTTCGATTAGCAATTTAGCATAGAAATCAAAGTTATGTACTAAATGCAGGAACACTTCAGTAATATTATTTCCAGTGTTGCCTTCAGGTGCTCTTCGTTTTATTTGAGGACAAGGGCCGTTGTCAATTAGTAGCGCAGCCGTTCAGCATTCACATAACTAGATTAATCTTTCTGTGGGCCATCATCCAACTTGATTTTGTATACAACATTTTCTGCATTTCACCTCCCTTCTGTTATGTGATTGTACCTTCCCCATTTTTTAGTGTGGCCTTTCATCACTTGTATCTTTTATTATTTTTACAGGTTTCAACTTCGAGCATGAGCAGTTCAGCTATTTTACTATTTCCTGGTTGCTCATTCACACTATATCGCTGAATTTGGTACCGTGAGACTGCTACGTTTTGGTCAATACACACCAGATCAAAACAGCCAGTTCAGGTCCTGGTGGTGTCAGCTAAGCCGATGCCAGCCGAAGCAGCAAAGGAAATCCTTGACTACTACTGCCATTGCTTGTTGCAGGATCCTCTGGCTGGAAAGGAACGGCCGACACTTCGAAGGAAAATTTGAAACAGAAGATATAATTTGTAATAGAATTAGAGAGGAATTGCAGATGTGGCGTTTGGCCACACAAACTGCAGAGAGATGTGAGGAGTAGTTTGAGTGTGCGTTCTTAGCGGAAGTGGCGGTGTATTATGCTGTAACTTTTACCTTCCATTCTTAATGTCATGACATGCATGTCTTGCATGTTCTTGAAAAAAGAGACTGCTACGTTTTGTCTACCGGGGTTGCTTCTTTCCTGAACTCAATATCACGTCTGACCTGATTTCCTGTTGGACTTCCGAGTTCCATTTAGATGTTTCAGGAACTTATCTAGCACTAGAACTTATGTATTATGGTGTATATGTTCTATCAAGTAAACTTCGATAGTGCTTACAAGATGTGCCACGGATTATGTATTTGCCTGTAACCAGTGGTTATGGTTTCCTTGAAAAAGAAACCAGTGGTTATGAAGGGATGGAACAGATTGGAATAGCTTGGCGGCCTTTTTAACCATGTGAATACTTTAAGTGTAGTATACAGGTTGGATTAGTCGATGAAAGAGTATAGTATACAGGTTTATATAGAGTGCTTACTTTAAGTGAACTGTGTGAATTACAGGTTTTTTATGGAGTGCAAAATTCAATTGTACCTTGTTAATTACTACTAATCGGATTATCAGTACCAAATCCTGTAGAGTTCTACGCTCATGCATTTTTGTCACTCGCCATAGCACGCCACTTGCGTCGGAGGGGATAAAAATCACCCTCCTTATGAGGTGCCTTTTTCTAAAAAAAAAAAATCACCGTCGGAGTGAGCCACTACATAACATCTCAAAGATTACGAACTTCCTTCAGTAAGACACCAACAGCCGCAATTATGCCATCTCAAAGACTACCAACTTCCTTCAATAAAACACCAACAGCCGCAAGTTCATAGTGCTTTATCTGTAGCACGCTTATCGGCGTCTGTGAATCATATTCAAAAAATCACACAATGAAGTCCCAAAGCCACTGCCCGCTCAGCAGCCGTGACGCAGGCCTCCGCTGGTCCGCGTTTTAATTTGACCGTGATTAATGGTATGCGGCATTTACCAAATAAAACTATAAATTTGAGCAAGCAAACATTATTATACATATTTCCAGTCTAAGATGGGAAAACGCAAAGCAATGGGTGTGATAATAGAGAAGATGGTGAGAAGTAGAGGTAGCCATGAGCACCCGACGACGTCTAGGGTGTGCGCTTTGCAATTAAATAGGAGATAAAGGCTCGATTACAACACATCTATCTAAATATCGAAGCTCAAAGAAAAAGAACTGCTAAAGTAAAATAGTAATAAATACATGTAAGAAACAGTGGAATTCCGTCATCTACTGACATCAATTAACTGGAGATGTCCATCTTCTTAAATGCAACCACCGTCAAGTAAAGGTATTCTAGACTCAAAAGTTTCAAAGTGTGTTTTTCTTTAGATTCATAAATATTCAGGGTCATGGCTATTGAATTGATTCACTAGCCAATTATCCTATAAGTCCGAACTGATAGGAAAGGCTATGATTTATATTTTAACACTCCCCCTCACGTCTAGGGGGGCAATCGGTAAGACCTTAGACGTGGAGTAGATGGGAGGCCGCAACTATTTTTAAATTAAATAGTGCGTTAGCCGGGGCTTGAACTTGAGACCACCTGGCTCTGATACCATATTGAATTGATTCACTAGCCAATTATCCTATAAGTCCGAACTGATAGGAAAGGCTATGATTTATATTTTAACAATGGCACATCTCGCTGCAGAGGTGGTGGGAAGATAAATCAGGGCTCAACGGCCCAATATTGAATTTGTTGGAAAACTCGAATTTCAGATTCTGAAAGTCAATGGTTTCTTCTATTAAAGCCCCACATAGTTCCCAATTTCCATTGATAAATTGGATTTTGTCACCACAAATTAAACGAATAAGAAGAAAACATACATTACATCTAGTCGAGTTTTACCATGTCGCGGCAAGATTCCTGGCAAACAAATATAGTTGAACTTGTAAACGAAACCAGCAAAAGGAAAGGTAGAAGTCTACTTATTACAATGTTTTTTGAAGCGCTCACGGCTTCACAACTAGAATCCGTAACAATGAGATTATATGAAACATATTACCCGTCGTCTTTCTCCACCGGTTCGGACTTTTGGGTGAATCGATCGGTGCATGCATCAATATGACATATAGAGTCAAAATGTCACAAGTTCAAGACCCGGTCAACGCGCTATTACATAATAGTTAAGGTCTTCACCAATCCCACAACCAAGGCAAGTTGAGCCTAGACGTGAGGGGTGCTTGCATTAATATATATAAACCGTGATGCCCATGTTTGACATGTTTCATGCGTGTGGAATTATTACCGGACACATCTTCGAAGGTGCTTTGTAGATTTCCCATGGACAACACACAACGTATGCGGTCATGCTAGTTAGGATCAAACTTGTCTAGATAATTTTGAGGATCATAAACCAAATCAATAGCCGGAAGATAGTTAAGAAAATCTCTATTTTGTTGTTGGAAGTGCCACTTGCCTCACAAAAATGTAGAAAAAAGGGTATTGTGCCACAAGGCAATTGCAGATATTAAAATCACTAATCAAAGCAACGGAATCGTGTCCTAACAAAAGCCTAAAGCACAAGGATCCCCCTTGCAAATCATTGCCAATCGAGGGAGATCTCACAGTGGTTTTTAGCGTTTGGGTTTTTATAAAGTTTCTGTTTTATGTGCTTTCCATTGATCAAACTTAATAATGTTAGACTTAGGAAAAACAAAAAATATATACTTTTTAGATCTAAATATACTTGTTTTTTTAGAACGGAGGGAATAGATTAATGAATCAGGAAACATGTCGCTGGGACAAGCTGGGGCCTTATGTGCTAGATGACGTTCACCGAGAAATTGCCCGAGTGATGGGTAATAAATTTCTGCCCAGGTTATAAATTAAGCTTATTCTGTCACTCCGTGATGGGCCTGGCCTATCTGGATTCGGTGAGAGTGGAGGAGAGGCCACAAGACGGACTCGATCGGGTTGAACCCTGACTCACAATCTTACCCAGATTGTGAAACGGACTAAAAAAAAAGCAAGGCTGGGCCTATATAGTCAAAGGACATATCGCTGTTTCTCTACCCAATCGAAAGTTCTCGGGTTCCAAAATCTCCTAGCGGAAGAGGCGAGGAGAGGCTATGACCGGCGAGGATGGTCCGACTTTGAGGCCGTGCGCAGGCAAAAGCATGGCAACGGGGAGGGAGACCGGCCCTCTGACGCTAGCTAAAGAAGACGAGGCGGCCGGCAGTGTCGAGGCGGCGGAGAAGGCCATCGAGGAGGATAGCTTCAGGATTTGTTTGGCTGTCCAGGTTAAATATTCCCGGGAAAATAATCCCGGTCAGGAATCTGAAAAACCAGGTGTAAAACCCCGAGATTCTATTCCCGACCTCCAGATTAGGGGAAATTCTCCCCGGGAAAAGGCCAGGATCCCCCGGGATTGCAGTTACCAAACAAGCCCTCAAGGAGTTTCAGTCAAGGGTAGCCAAGGAGGTGGAGGAGACAGGCGAATTAGTGGTCTCGGAGTAGCACCTCAAGAACGTGTTGGAGGCCCGAGCTTGGATGAGGAAAGAACTGGCGATCTCGAGCTCCCAGTATCCCCACTTGGTCTGAATCTTAAAAAGTATCCCCACTTGGTGTGAGAGGACTGACGAGGAGTGCACAATTGTGGCCTATTGTTTGTGTTGTTTGATATTACGTTCAAGCCTGCGCATGATGCATTGTGACAATTAATTCAGTTGTAATTGTGACCAGAGTTTATGTCAGAAGTAACACACATATGTCGTTTTTATTGAGACAATTCAGTTGTGATTCTGACCAGATGTGCATTTGGCAGCCTGTGCTTCTTTGATCTTGGACCAGAGATCCGTGTTGTTTTAGAATGCAGTGCACCTGCTTGCTGGTTTCGCAGCGGCATCATTATCAGGAAAAAAAATATTCAGGGCCATGACAAATCTCGTTGCAGAGGTGGTGGGAAGATAAATCAGTGCTCAACGGACAAATATTGAATTTGTTGGAAAACTTGAATTTCATATTCTGAAAGTCAATGGTTTCTTCTATTAAAGACCCACATAGTTCCCAATTTCCATTGATAAATTGGATTTTGTCACCACAAATTAAACGAATAAGAAAAAAACATACATTACATCTAGTCGAGTTTTACCATGTCGCGGCAAGATTCCTGGCAAACAAATATAGTTGAACTTCTAAACGAAACCAGCAAAAGTAAAGGTAGAAGTCTACTTATTACAATGTTTTTCGAAGCGCTCACGGCTTCACAACTAGAATCCGTAACAATGACATTATATGAAACATATTACCCGTTGTCTTTCTCCACCGGTTCGGACTTTTGGGTGAATCGATCGGTGCATGCATCAATATGACATATAGAGTCAAAATGTCACAAGTTCAAGACCCGGTCAACGCGCTATTACATAATAGTTAACGGTTTTGCTAATTCTCAGTCGACTGAGAATTATATTAATTCTCAGTCGACTGCTTAGCCGTCCATTACGTTGATCGATTGATCGTTGATTTTGGCTGAGCGTATCATGTCTCGTAACGTGGCCTTTTCAGTCTAACGGGAAATTGTTTTGGGCTGCCTTTACTTCGGTCGTTCTTGTTTCATGGGCCGTGAGCATCTGCTAGACTTTTCTCATTGTTTTTGTTTTTTGACCTGGGCATGGGTACGAACATGTTTCCCTTTTCACGGATATATACGAACTATTGTTTGTAGTTATTTTCCCCTTTTTTGTTATGCTTTTGTTTTCTTTTCTGATTTTGCGTGTGATACTTTAAATATTTTCATTCATGATATTTTTTTCAAATTAGAAATTGTTTTCCTTTTCCTTGTCATCCTAGGCCTTTTTTGTGTGTTGTTGTTTACTTTGTTAACTCTTAGTCGCCTAAGAATTAACTAATTTTAATCACCTCGTAAAACGTTAGATCTGGTATGTAGCGACGAGTCTTCTCTTTTTCATGTGGGCTTTCTATTTTTGGTGCATGGAGTGTGCGGGATGCTACCTCTACACGGGGTGTGGTGCTTTGTTTTTTCTTTTTATTTTTAAGTTATAAATAGTTTACTTCACTGTACTAAAGTCCATCTGATCTTTAAGCGCTAATTTGTGTAATTTGTTTTATCGCTTGTCTCTCTAACTACGACTTGTACGTAGAGAGGTACATGCGTGGTTTGGCTGGGCCTTTATTTTTTTGTTTCCCTAACACCCGTGAGGTTTGCATCATGGGGCTTTGTATATTTGACTTTTTGTCTCCACATCTGAGCCATTTGCACTTGTGTGGGCCTTTTTCATGTTTCTATTTAACGAAGCATTGTCTATTGTATCTGTTTTTGTTGATTATCAAAAGAAAAATGTTTTTATTTTGCATTTTCCTTGTAATTATTTTTATTTTTATCATTTTATTTTCCCACGTCCTTTAGTGAATCTCATGTGTCCTAATTTGTCTCTACATATTTTTGTGTGTTAACAAAGCACCGATTTGTTTTTATACCTTTAATTGAAATTTTTAAATATTTTGATTAGAAATGATTATTTTAACACTATTTTTATTAATTGCAACTCGTGTTTTCTCTTTAGTTGCAACCACACTTGCAATTTAGGGCTTTTTCCGAGAATGCCCCCCAGTTGCAACTCAACTTGCAACTGACTTTTTCCCCCAGTTGCAATCACACTTGCAACAAAGGTTATTTTCTTGAAGGACGCTTCAGTTCAACTGAGATTTTTTTTTAGGTTCCCCAGTTGCAACTACACTTGTAACTTGTTTTTTTCCTTAGTTGCAAACACACTTGCAACTTATGTTTTTTTCCATTATCATTTTAATTATTATTATTTTTGCTACTTTTTTTGTGTTTTGTTTTTTTTGTCTGGAAGACAGTTGCAACTGCGCTTACAACTAAGTTTTCTCCTGAGTCAGTTGCAACTGCACTTGCAACTGGAGTTTTGCTAATTCTCAGCTAGCTGAGAATTAGCTTAGTGCTCAGTCAACTTCCTAACCACACAATTTTGCCATGAGATTCGTATTGGTCGTTTGTTTGTCTTGTCGTAGAACGTGACATGTAGGCACGTAGCGCGTTGAGGCTAGGAGACAGGATCGATCGATCCATAGTTTCCTTGATGGGCTTCTTTCTTTTTCTTTTTTTTCCACAAGTTTGGGCCAAGTTTGCATGATGGGCCATGTTCGTTTTTATTCGTTGTCTACAGATTTGGCCCACTCACGTGTGTGTGGATTTTTTTCGTGTGTTTCGTTGATTTTTGTACTAGAATATTTTTTACGGATATTGTGTCGGGTGCTTATGTCTGTTATATCTGTTATATAATTTTTTCTCTTGCAGTGTTTCATTTTTTATTTTTTGCTTCGTTGACTTTGTTTTTCCTTTTTGTTTTCTTTACCTTTTAAATCTTTATCTCTTTTTCTTTATTTTAAAATTTCTTCACAAACTATTTTTTTAATAATTAACGGCATAGTGTTTCATTTCTTACTGTTTTTAAGGGTTGGTTCATTTTGTTTGTCGTGTTATAGGAAATCTCCAAAACAAACTTTATAGTATTAACCTATTTCTTTTCCGGGATTGCTAATTATTGTCTGCGAGGTAGAGCTCGGTCAATTTCACATCCGTTGGATGATCGTTTGATTCGTGCCGCTTTATGTCCAACTAAAATTTGTTGCAACACCGAAATTGATTTTTCACTTGCATATTGGTTGCAACTTGAAATTTTCTAGTTGACCATGTTTACGACTGATTATTTTTTAAATTACACTATGGTTGCAATCGACTTTTTCTTCCCTCGCATACTTGTTGCAAGTAATGTTTTTTTTTTTGCTTTCAAACATATTAAATTTTAGGTCTTTACCCAGGCGATAACATGGGAACAAACAATAACTTTATGTTCATTGTCGTAAGAATTATTGTTTGTGGTTAGAATTTTTCTTCTTTTCCCGGTTTTATTTACATCTTGTTTTTTGATCTTTAGTGGGTTGCTTTTTGTACAATTTTCATTTTTTTTTCTTTTCGTTGTCATTCTAAGATTTTGGCTACCCTTCGCATGTTTTTTTTTACGGACTAAATAGCAGCTGGATTCTTTTATCAATTTCAGACTTGTTGCTACTGACTTTTATTTTTTAAAATATTTCTTTTAAATGTGCCACTGTTGAAACTAGATTTATTCATAGATGTTTTTCTGGATAGAGCAAATATGACAATTGCATCTTCATGTTGTTATGTTTGTTAATACCTTGACATCCTTTAAATCTTTTTTTTATGTTTCATTCTTAGATTTAATTTATAAATACTTCTTTTCAGTTATAAGTACTTTTTCACCAGTTGCAACTTCATTTGCAACTGAGATTTCCTTGAGGATGCTTCAGTTTTAACTACATTTGCAACTAATTTTTTTGTCTCAGTTGCAACTGCATTTGAAACTGAGATTTTCTACAGGATGCCACAAGTTGCAACTGCATTTGCAACTGAGTTTTTTATTACTAAGTTTTTCTCTGAGATAGGCCAGTTGCAACTGCGATTGTAACCGAGTTTTAATTACTATTTTTTTCATAAATTTTTTATTTTATTTTCTATTTAATGTTTTTGGTTTTTTGTTTGTTTTTGAAAGGCAGTTGCAACTGTGATTGCAAATGAGTTTTTTTTCTGAGATAGGCCAGTTGCAACTGCGCTTGCAACTGAGTTTTTCTTTGAGACAAGCTAGCTGCAATTGCGCTTGCAACTGAGTTTTTTCTCCGAGATAGGCAAGTTGCAACTGTGATTGGAATTGACTTTTTAATTATTTTTTTGTTATTTTTTCTTATTGAATTTAATATGTTTTTGTTTGCATTCCAGTAGCAACTGCGCTTGCAACTGAGTTTTTCACTGAGACAGGCCAGTTGCAACTGCGCTTCCAACTGAGTTTTTATTACTATTTTTTTTGTTAAATTTCTTTTTATTTTTTATTTAATGTTTTTGTGTTTTTTGTTTGTTTTGGAAGCCAGTTGCAACTGCGATTTGCCAATGAAATTTTTCCTGAGATAGTCCAGTTGCAACTATGCTTGCAACCGAGTTTTTCCCTGAGACAGGTCAGTTGCAACTGCGCTTGCAACTGAGTTTTAATTACTATTTTTTTGTTAATTTTTTTATTTTTTATTTAATGTTTTTGTGTTTTTTGTTTGTTTTTGGAAGGCAGTTGGAAATGAGTTTTTTTTCCTGGGATAGGCCAGTTGCAACTGCGCTTGCAACTAAGTTTTTTCTCTGAGATAGGCCAGTTGCAACTGCGATTGCAACTGAGTTTTTAATTATTTTTTTGCTATTTTTTCTTATTGAATTAATATGTTTTTGTTTGCAATCCAGTTGCAACTACGCTTGCAACTGAGTTTTTTCCTGAGAAAGCCCAGTTGCAACTGCGCTTGCAACTGAGTTTTTCCCTGAGACAGGGCAGTTGCAACTGCGCTTGCAACTGAGGTTTAATTACTATTTTTTTGTTAATTTCTTTTATTTTATATTTAATGTTTTGTGTTTTTTGTTTGTTTTGGAAGCTAGTTGCAACTGCGATTTGCAAATGAAATTTTTCCTGAGATAGTCCAGTTGCAACTGCGCTTGCAACCGAGTTTTTCCCTGAGACAGACCAGTTGCAACTACGCTTGCAACGGAGTTTTAATTACTATTTTTTTGTTAATTTTTTTAATGTTTTTGTGTTTTTTGTTTGTTTTTGGAAGGCAGTTGCAACTGTGATTGCAAATGAGTTTTTTTCCTGAGATAGGCCAGTTGTAACTGCGCTTGCAACTGAGTTTTTTCTCTGAGATAGGCCAGTTGCAACTGCGATTACATCTATTTTTTTCTCTGAGATATGCCAGTTGTAACTGCGATTGCAACTGAGTTTTTAATTATTATTTTGTTATTTTTCTTATTGAACTTAATATGTTTTTTTTGCAATCCAGTTGCAACTGCGCTTGCAACTGAGTTTTTCTCTGAGACAAGCCAGCTGCAACTGCGCTTGCAACTGAGTTTTTTCTCCGAGATAGGCCAGTTGCAACTGCGATTGCAACTGACTTTTTAATTATTATTTTGTTATTTTTTCTTATTGAATTTAATATGTTTTTGTTTGCAATCCAGTTGCAACTGCGCTTGCAACTGAATTTTTCCTTGAGACAGGCCAGTTGCAACTGCGCTTGCAACTGAGTTTTAATTACTATTTTTTGTTAATTTTTTATTTTTTATTTAATGTTTTTGTATTTTTGTTTGTTTTAGAAGCCAGTTGCAACTGCGATTTGCAAATGAAATTTTTCCTGAGATAGTCCAGTTGCAATTGCACTTGCAACTGAGTTTATCCCTGAGACAGGCCAGTTGCAAATGCGCTTGCAACTGAGTTTTAATTACTATTTTTTGTTAATTTTTTTAATGTTTTTGTGTTTTTTCTTTGTTTTTGGAAGGCAGTTGCAACTGTGATTGCAAATGAGTTTTTTTTCCTGAGATAGGCCAGTTGCAACTGCGCTTGCAACTGAGTTTTTTCTCTGTGATAGGCCAGTTGTAACTGCGATTGCAACTAATTTTTTTCTCTCAGATATGCCAGTTGCAACTGCGATTGCAACTGGGTTTTTAATTATTATTTTGTTATTTTTTCTTATTGAACTTAATATGTTTTTGTTTGCAATCCAGTTGTAACTGCACTTGCAACTGAGTTTTTTTTCTGAGATAGGCCAGTTGCAACTGCGCTTGCAACCGAGTTTTACCATGAGACAGGCCAGTTGTAACTACGCTTGCAACTGAGTTTTAATTACTATTTTTTAAAAAAAATATTTTTATTTTTTATTTAATGTTTTTGATTGTTTTGGAAGCCAGTTGCAACTGTGATTGCAAATGAGTTTTTTTCCTGAGATAGTCCAGTTGCAACTGCGCTTGTAACCGAGTTTTTCCCTGAGACAGCCCAGTTGCAACTGCGCTTGTAATTGAGTTTTAATTACTATTTTTTTTTGTTAAATTTCTTTTCTTTTATTTTTATATAATGTTTTTGTGTTTTTTGTTTGTTTTTGTAAGCCAGTTGCAACTGTCATTGCAAATAATTTTTTTTCTCTGAGATAGGCCAGTTGCAACTGCCCTTGCAACTGAGTTTTCCCCTGAGACAGGCCAGTTGCAACAGCGCTTGCAACTGAGTTTTAATTACTTTTTTTTGTTAAATTTCTTTTATTTTATTTTTATTTTAATGTTTTTGTGTTTTTTGTTTGTTTTTTGGAAGGCAGTTGCAACTGTGATTGCAAATGAGTTTTTTTACTGAGATAGGCCAGTTGCAACTGCGCTTGCAACTGAGTTTTTCTCTGAGACAAGCCAGCTGCAACTGCGCTTGCAACTGAGTTTTTTCTCCGAGAAAGACCCGTTGAAACTGCGATTGCAACTGAGTTTTTTCTGAGATAGGCCAGTTGCAACTGCGATTGCAACTGATTTTTTAATCATTTTTTTGTTATTTTTTCTTATTGAATTTAATATGTTTTGTTTGCAATCCAGTTGCAACTGCGCTTGCAACTGAGTTTTTCACTGAGACAGGCCAATTGCCACTGCGCTTGCAACTGAGTTTTAATTACTATTTTTTATTAAATTTCTTTTTATTTAATTTTTTGTTTTGTTTTTGTTTTGTTTTTGTTGTAAGCCAGTTTTTGTTGTGTTGTATGAAATTCAATTTTTAATTCAACTCGATTTGAGATCAATCGAGCATAATTAGTCGATAGCAACTGAGGTTTTTTTCCTGTTGCAACTGTGATTGCAAATGTGATTTTTTTGTATGAAAAAAAATTTCGGTTGCAAGTCTGGTTGCAACTGAGATTTTTTTCCTGTTACAAGTTAGGTTGCAACTGAGATTTTTTCCAGTTGTAAGTCGGCTTATAACTGAGCATTTTACAATTTCACATCTGGTTGCAACTGAGAGTTCAGTTGCAATTCTGGTCGCAACTGAACTTTTTTTTAGTTGCAGGTCGGGTTGCAACTGAGCATTTTACAGTTGCAAGTCTGGTTGTAACTGAGAATTGTTTTTCTAGTCGCAAGTGTGGTTTCAACTGAGACTTTTTTCCTGTTGCATGTCGGGTAGCAACTGAGATTTTCGAGTTAAAAGTCGGGTTCAAATGAGAGAAAATGTGATTGGATGTTGGATTTGTGTCGTGAGTGATCTTTGTTTGTAACCAAATGCAACTGAAAAAATACTCCATTTGGACATATATATAACTGGATAATCTCAATTCTCTCTTATTTTCCACTCACTAGCTTTTTCTATAAATTGTCTCTCATTTCCTATTTTTTCGTTGGATTGTGTTAAGAAAAGGACGAAGGGAAACCACCATATTTGTATGGTACAACCGTATCATTATGCTATCATTTTTAGTTTGTCGGGCCTCCAAGAGGTGACGAGGGGCGCGATGAGGACCGAGGGCGCTTTTCGATGTAGTCGGGTGGGTGGGGGGCTCGATGACAGGCGTCGGAATGACGATTCGGCCGATTGGTGTTGTTGGGGACCCCTGTTGGGTGTCTCGGTGAACTGGCGACGCTTACCGAACTCCGGTGAGGCTTGTCTCGGCTAGTGATGTTTGTCGAGAATTGGCGTGCTTGTTCAGAGTCGGCAATACTTGTCGAGTGTCGGGAAAGGCTGGCGATGATCCGGGCCGCCCCTACGAGGTCTCAGATGGGCAACGTCACGCTACACAGAGTTGGTCGTAGAGAACTTCGCATCATCCGGGAGGGTCGGCAATAAGTGACGACCCTTGGCGAGAGCCCGCCGGGATACCTACCTGACTTGAGCTGGGCGCCATCCCGGTGAGGCGAGAGGTGGTCTTCGACCGTCTGGTATAAGTACATTCGGACCACTCGACGACTTCTCAGTGAGACAACTTAGATGGTGTCAGCGAGATGACGGTGTAGTCGAAAACTGCGTCGAGCAAGATATCGGTGTACGGCCGGCTGTCCGACAAACTCGTACCACATACAACTATACACATGCACATACATGTATTAATACACATGCACGTACATGTATTAATACAGGTACAAACTGCTAATTAGCTATCCAGTACTCGTATAGAAATACTAGCAGCACAAGTGAAAAAATAAAAAAATAAAAGCAACTAGCGAACAGATCAAGTGCAGCAAACAGGAAAAGCAGGAACGAGTGGACTAGCTACGCGTGGAGTTAGCTGGGCCGGCCCATGCTAGCTATTCTTCACAAATCAGTACGAACATCTGATAAAGTCTGGATTGTACAAAATCGTTCCATAAATAAGGGGATGATGTCAGCTAGCTGAGCGTTAGACAGACCCAATAGTTAAGGTCTTCACCAATCCCACAACCAAGGCAAGTTGAGCCTAGACGTGAGGGGTGCTTGCATTGGTATATATAAACCGTGATGTCCATGTTTCGGAATGTTTCATACGTGTGGAATTATTACCGGACACATCTTCGAAGGTGCTTTGTAGATTTCCCATGGACAAAACAAAACGTATGCGATCATGCATGCTAGTTAGGATCAAACTTGTCTAGATAATTTTGGAGATCATAAACCAAATCAACAGGCGGAAGATGGTAAAGAAAATCTCTATTTTGTTGTTGGAGGTGCCACTTGTTTCACGAAAAAAAAGTAGAAAAAGGGTATTGTGCCACAAGGCAATCGCAGAGACTAAATCACTAATCAAAGCAACGGAATCATGTCCTAACAAAAGCCTAAAGCACAAGGAGAGTTCACAGTGGACTCATTGCCAATCGAGGGAGATCTCACAGTGGGATACATATACACAAAAAGGAGAGTTCTCCTGGCTCTCATGACCTGACCTTACAATTAACAATGCAGGCACTACAACCGCTAGCTCTTACTATTCCATCCATCCATGAGAGATATAAACCAATCCATTCGTCGTCTTCCACCCGGGGCGGTGGTTGAGGCGTACGTATCTTAGATAGCCAATAGCCCTAGCCTGCTAGGCTGCACCCCCAAGTTTTTCTACTCGCCATGACTAATGTAATGCGGTCCTCGCAGACAGCCACATCCTCGATCACAATGACGCGAGCGTTCGTAGATGATTCAGGATACAGCAGGGATACAGGATACGGCAGGTAGGCTGGAGATATCAGTCGATCCCAGCGGAGACAGGGTCGCATACGGCGCGTACAGAGACAAAACCAGAGATAGCGATGAGTAGCATAGCAAGGCTACGATCGACGGCGTCCTCCCCGTTTGAATACCAATCAGAGTGATGCTACGCATGCAGGAGCAGGGGCATGGGGTCGACGAGGATGAGGGAGACGGGGCGGCGATTTCTCCGGCGGTGGTTTGGCTGTGCAATCACGACCGGGACGCCCCACCGGCACCCGTGCGTCCCCGTACCGGCGACGAGAGCTACGTATACGGCTGCTCTGGTACGTCACCGTCGGAGGCGACATGTATGAACCGCCAGACGTACACGTATCTACGCACTGCACGCATTGTATTAGGACGACCATACGCTGCAAATGATGAGCTTCTTTCTTCTTTCTGCTTTTGCTCTGTCCATAAGTTGGAGATCACGGCTTGTTCGTCGGACCAGATTAAGCTTCCTGACACTTTCAGTTAGGTCAGGTGTTGTATAACAACTAACAGGTGTATGTATGTGTGATTTTGCTTTATTTCAGGCATGGAAGTAATGCTTTATTAGAAATGATCGCACTATTCTACATTAGGTACAAATAACCCAATGATCACCATAGGATTACAAAAAGAGAAAGCAAAAAACTGCACAGTATTAATTAAATCCTAGCTAGCATAATCTCGTAATCCTCAGGTCCCTATCCGGACCAACCATTTTCATTTGCTTTGTTCTGTTGGCCACCGCAGCTTGCGCCTCACCAACCGTATTGCTCCGCTTTAGCGGAGGATTCGCTTCCACGACACAGCATCTCGCATCCTACGGCCGCAATGCCCTCCACGTCGGATCTAATCAAGCATATCCATCGTGCCGGCCCACTCGTCTATCTCCTCTTCCCGCGCACGGCGCACGAATCCCTCCGAATCCGATCGATCATCTCCTGGCGGCCGAAATCTGCTCCAGGACCGTACAACGTCGGCCATGGATGGCCGGAGTGTCGGATTCTCCCCGACGCACGCCGCCGCCAGGGTCGCCACGGCCGCCGCCTCGGCACCGTCGTACTTGCAGCCTAGCCTCTGGTCAACGAGCTTACGCACGTCGCACGAACCGGCCTTTATCATCGGCGCCACGATGGACGTCAGGAGCCGGCCGTCGTGGAACGGCTGCGTGCCGTGAGCAGCTCCAGGAGCAGCACGCCGAAGCTGTACACGTCGCTCTTCTTTGTGAGCACGCCGGAGCGGAGGTAGTGCGGGTCCACGTACCCTGGCGACCCCAGCACGGCGCGCGGCGGGCGGACGGTCGCCGAGAACCCCGCGCGCGCCGACCCGAAGTCGCAGAGCCTGGCGTGCATGGCGGCGTCGAGCAGCACGTTGGAGGCCTTCACGTCGCCGTGCACCACCTGCGGCTCGCACTGATCGTGGAGGTACTCCAGCGCGCGGGCCACCTGCAGCGCCACCGTCACCCGCCGCGCCCACGGCATCGTCATGGGCACGGGATTTCCATCGTCGCCGTGAAGTTTTTCGTGCAGGTTGCCGTTGGGCGCGAACTCGAGGACGAGCACGCCCTCGTCGCGCTGGTCGCAGAATGCGAGGAGGCGGACGATGTGCGGGTGCCGGACGCGGAGCAGGGCGTCGAGCTCCTGCCGGAAGGCGCGGCGGAGACGCTCGCTGCAGCTGCGGTGGACCTTGACGGCCGCGAGCTTGGGCTTGGAGCCGCCGGAGAGGCGCGCGAGGTAGACGGTGCTGAAGCCACCCTCGCCGACGACGGCCGAGGTGAAGCCCGCCGTCATGGCCTCCACCTGCGCCCACGAAAGCTGCCTGGCGTTCTTGGCGGTGTCTTCGTCGACGGGGGCTGCTCTTCGGGCGGCGACGCCGGTGGCGACGGCGACGCCGCCCCCGCAGCCGCAGCAGAGGAGCGGGAGCTTGGGCCTGTGCAGCAGCATCTCCGACCTCGATCCCTCCCGACGAGCCGGGCTCTGGAGGTGAAAGAGGAGCAGAGACGCGTGTGCTGGCTGAGTTCGGAGATAGCTGCGTCGTGCGGCGGTCGTGTATATATAGGTGGGTGCGAGCGGCCAGCGCGTGCAGAGGTGGAGTAGGGGAGAGAACGAAACATTAGCGGCAAGGATCACGGGATCATTAATCAGATTTGTCACTAAAATCTCCATCTCTTCGCGGAGATTATAGTGACTACTAAACAACATTAAAAAAAACAACATCAAAAAATTGTTGGAAGAGAAAACATAAAAAAACAGGAAATACCGCTATCCACTGCACTCGTGAGTCGAGACAAGCTAAACGCATTTCCAATAGGCGATGTAAACTAGGACATGCAAAACGGTTTAATGTAAAATTTACACCACAAAAATAAGGTTTTTTTTTACATCAACAGAAAGATCAAACTCCAACAACTGCCCTAAAATCATGGAAAAAAATAGCGCGCTATATCTCCGCTAATAGCACGCTATAGCGTTCTGAGAATTGTCTCGCTAAATAAATCGTGTACAATGCCTCGCTAATAGCATCATATAGCGCGATATAGCACGCTAATAGCGTATTTTTAGGCTGGCGCTATTTTGTTATGGCACGCTATTTTCTTCATTGCCTAAAATACATCATCTTTTTAGGCATGGCTGGTCCAACAGTTGCACCAAAGTAACATCCGAACATTGCATTTCATATGAAAACCATCCACTTCTGATACGAACTACATTGCAAACGTTCAAACTTTGCATATATACATTACAACGACCGATCTTTCTATCTAATACACTGCATCATATAAACTAAAGGATAGATTACTATGATAGATCTACTTATTCAAAAAAAACTATGATAGATCTACGACCACTCAAGCGAGTGAAGAAGTCATCGCTCGAGTCCCATGAGTCTGAGGAGTCCACGATGATCACCGTTGAGGGCCTAGCCCTATCTTTCTTCTTGATCTTCTTTTTCTCCTCCTTCTTTTGTTCCTGGTCTCGTTTCCAGTAACTCCAGCTCGTACTTCACGTATTGCGGATTCTCACGGGCGAACCTCGCCATCGCCTCCTCGTCACTCACCTGGGTGTCCCGGTGCTCAAGAACAATGCGGTTATCCCGCTTCGTCGTGCGGGTCACGATGTTCACCGGGGGGCCTATGAACTCCGCATCCTCTCGGGAAGTTGAGCTCCAAGCGCGGAACCCTGAGCCTCCAACTAGTGATACCGTACACATGGGCGGCGATGTCCTCTGTCTCGAACGTGCCGAGCCAGTAGCCCACGTCGTCGCGCTGCAGTGCTGCGGCGTAGCGGCCAGACTCCCGCACCCGCACGCCCCTTGAAGCCGGACTTTCTCTTGCTCTTCTTCTTCGGTGCCATGGAATGGCGACGGCCGATAGGGTGCGGCGGGCAGGGGCATGGCGGGCATTGGAACAACGGACATGGGGCACTACGGAGGCAACGACAGCTGCGGGTGGGTCATCGAAGGCTGCGGGTCTACGGAAGGGGCACGAACGGCGGCGACGATTTGATGCGATTTGGTGGGGAGGGTGGATTGGGACTGTGGTGGCGAAACGGCGAGGGGAGGAGGTGGATCCGGTGAGGTGGGTGCGCAGCGGTGGCGGATTTGGCCGAAATCGTCGGCGGCGGGTGGGCGCGCGTGAAGCTTCCGTGCGGCGGTTGACCTCGCACGGGTGGAAATTATTTCTTGGGCACAGCTGGAGGTGATCTATTTTTATAGATAAAGAGTGTTTATTAATATCGCGGAGATACAAATTACACCCAGCCTCTGCAACAACGCAATAACCGAATTTACTACGGATGCACACAGTCGAAAGACAATAAGAAGAAGAAATAAAAAGAAAAATCCCGCTACAGAGTAACAGTCATTCAAGCAGCCGCACAACCACCACCAAAACAACACCTGATGCCCAATTCTTCAAAAGCAACGCCTTTAAGAAGAGCAGTGCCAGACCCAACCAATTAAGGCCAGACCTTGGGTTTTCACCCTGAAGATAGTCCTCACACTCAAAACAATGTCTTCAGCAAGACCACTGTCAGGCACAACCAATTAAGGCCAGACCTTGGATTTTCACCCTGAAAGGTAGAACTTTGGACTTCACGTATGTTGTCGCCCAACTGGAGGTGATCTAAAGCGGTGCCCTATTTTATATCACGATGTAATTTTTTTTGACAAAATTACATCACGAGCTGCTGTTAATGAATTTTTTGGTCCCATATGAACTAAAAGGCGATTAACTGTTACTCCCTCGGTTCATGTATCCAAGGCGTATAGTTTTTTGGTAACAGTTTCAATATATATATGGTCTAGCTGTTTTTGCTGTTTCCCCGCAGCACAATAGATGAAAATCCCTGAAATTATGAGGTGGTTTGATCGCTAATTATAGCTGAGCTAACCGCCTTGGGTGTATTTTTTTAGGAATCGCTAATTATGCATGCACAAGCGCTACTTCCATTGAGGCCAACCACCGCACGTACTCACGTAGCATGTCAAAAGGAAAAAAACAACCGTACGTATCTTCGATTTAGTTTTTTTTTTTCCTGTCGCTCCGCACGTACCTTAAAGTTAGTAATGTTTTTTTCTCTCGGCTAACTGCACCTATCCGATCGATCAAGGCTGAGTTATAGGCGACCCATCATGATCACGGGAAACATGCGCTTGAGACGATATCGGGGAGAGTTAATCAACAGAGAAAATTGTGGGATTGTTAGAGCATCTCCACTCGCTCTTCCTAAATCGTGTCCGGATTTGATCCTATGGGGTGTGCTTTGGGGGCTATCCGGACGAAAGTAGTCGTATGGGGGAGGACGCTCTCCACTCGTGGCCCTCATCCTTTCCTCCATTCGCCGTCCTGCTGCTCGCCGCCCACCTCCTCCTCACCGCCCACCTCGGCGCCATCCACCACCTCCTCCTGCTGCTGCTCGCCGCCCACTCCCTCCTCGCCGCCCACCTCGGCGCCGACGACGCAGACTCGATGGCGCTCCCGCCAGCGCTCTCGCCGGAGCTCTCCCGCCTCCGCCATCTCCAAGGGCGCCGTCGCGCCTCGCTTGTGGCCGTCGCGCGTACGCCAGGACGCCGGCCTGGTCGGGCGCGTACGCCAGGCCGCCGGCGCACCTCCCTGGTGGCCGTCGCGAGGACGGCCGGCGAGCTGCTAGGACGACTCTCTTGTACCGGCGGAGATGCCGGAGCGGTGGAAGGGAGCGGCGGAAAGTGCCGGCGCGAGGGTTCGCCGGAGCTAGCCGGTGATTTGTGGTGAAGAAAAGGGATCGGGGAGGTTCGGTGGGAGGACGATGGGAGAGAGAGGAAAAAGGTGAGGGGCACGTGGAGCCACCCGAGTGGCAGGCTGGAGAAAATGTTTCGTCCGGCGCTACCAAAAGAGCCCCCAAGAGTTTGGGTTGCATCGGTAGCGCCGGACGAAATTTGGGACGTGCCCGGACGAAATTGGGCTATGGGGTGTGAATGGAAGACGTTTTTTCGGTTTGGACACCCCAAAGGCCTTTGGGGGGCCTTTGGGGGCTGCGAGTGGAGATGCTCTTAGGATACTAATCCCATCGTGAGAGAGAGAGCAGGAGATACGATTCCGTCTCCTCTAAGGGAAAGTCACATATTTTTCTCCGCCCAACCCGTTGCGCCAATTTCGTGCAACAAATTATACGCCTTAGATACATGAATGGAGGGAGTATTATACATCACCTTTGGTCTCGCCTGCAACAGACTCAGTGTTTTTTTTTGGCTAAAAATGGCCCTTACCGAACTAATGACACATCTGACCTCTTCCAAAAATTATTTTCTAATCTGGTCGCTTGGCTCGGCGCCAATGTCAATCTCGCCGACGTTGTGCAGGTCGGCGCGAGGCCGTTCCGCCTTTGGGCTCGTCATGCTCTTTGGCGCTGACGTCCTAGTCTGCTCTGGCGCCCGAATCTCTTGGCGCCGATTTGTACAACGTCAGCGCCGTTCACACTAGCACCGAGACTGGGGCTAGATTTGAATAATAGTTTCAGGTAAAGGCCAGACGTGGCATTAGTTCGGCTAAGAGGCTAGATTTGACAAAAAAAAATACAGCTTTGATAGGCGAAGCTTTGTTTATCCACCTCTTGTAAAGTTGTCGATTAAGTGTTGCGTCAGGGTCAGGTCCGGCGTCACCTGTCAGATAGGGATTCAGGCTCCGACGAACCATGCATGCATTTTGGCACTTTCTTGGATATTGCAAGTGCTGCCTAAAACAGACCCATGTTGGCTTAAACCCTGGCTCTCTCCCATCTCTGAATTTCTGTTAGGTGTAGTGTACATACACTGTCAGTTTCGTCAGGTTTTAGCACTTAACAGAATTAGCAGTTAGCAGTTTTTCAGCTCGAGTCAGTTTGGGCCAGGAGCTCGCGACATGTGCGGCACTGGCCGAGTCGTAGTTTGTTGAGCACGAAGCTCGGATCGTGGGATGGCATGATCGGTAGTGGAGCGCGTGGCTCGACCCTGTATCTTTCCTTTCGCTATATATGGAGCTCAGAAAAGCTGCGAAGTTATGCGGCACAAAACCTCTCGAGTTCATCGCGTTCTTGATCATACAGAGTTCGTGAGATCGAGGGCTTCAATTGGTATCAGAGCGTAAGATCCTGTGACCATGTCGGACAACGGCGGGAACGCCACGCTCCCCGCCGCGCTCCCCACTGACCGCGGCCAGTCCAGACTCCACCGCCCGCGGCGCGACGGCGCTCGCAGAGCCGTGGGCGGAGTACGCGGCGCGCGGCGGCGACATCGTCGTGCAACAGGTGGTGCGCGAGGCGGGCAGCACCGGTGGCAGCTCCGCCTCCCTCTCCTTCCCGATGCTGACCCGCGCCAATTACAACCATTGGGCGATGGTCATGGAGGTGAACCTGTAGGCGGCGTCCCTGTGGGAGGCGATCGAAGAAACCCCTGTGACTCGCCGCGAGGACAAGCAGGCGCTGGCCGCGCTGCTCCGCTCCACCCCTCCCGAGATGCACTGCATGCTGATCGGCAAGGGCACGGCCAAGGCGGCGTGGGAGTCCATCAGGATGCAGTGCCAAGGCAGCGATCGGGTGCGCGAGACGCACCTCCGTCGACTCCGGGCAGAATTCGAGACGATCGAGTTCAAGGCCGGCGAGAAGATCGACGAGTTCGCGATGCGCATCTCCAACCTCGCCGCCTCCCTGCGCTCCTTCGGCGACGTCGTCGATGAGGAGAAGGTAGTCAAAAATTTCTGTCTGTCGTTCCAGCGCGATTTGTGCAGATTGCGTTCTCAATCGAGACGCTACTCAACCCGGCCACGCTCACCGTCGAGGAAGTAGTCGGGCATCTGCGTGCCGTGGAGGCGCGCATGGACGGAGCACAAGGCAGCAGCGGAGTGGGCAGCCAGCTTCTCCTCACCGAGCAGCAGTGGGAGGCGCGCAAGAAACAGCCTCGCGGTGGAAACCGCGCAGGCGATGGAGATAGGGGTGGGCAGCCTCGTCAACAGGCCCCGCTGCCGCGCGACGCGAACGGCGACATCTCGACAAGAACAAGTGCAAGTACTGCGGCAAAAAGGGCCACTGGGCGCGCGAGTGCCGCAAGAAGTAGCGCGATCAGGCCGCGGCAGCAGCTGGCGCTGCGAACCTTGTCCAGGTCGAGGAGGAGGACGTCGACCCTCGCCTGAACATGGTGTGCGCCGTGGATGTACAGGAGCATGTGGCTCCAGCGGTCGCCGTCACCGACATCGTGGAGCAAGCTCCGCCTGTGCTCGCGGGCGGCCACATCTTCCTCAACGAGGAGAGGGCGGTGATCACGCCCACCCGCGACGACATCGAGCATGGCGTCTGTGGTTCCTCGACACGGGAGCCACGAACCACATGACCGCGCCGCCGACGCGTTCGCCGAGCTGGACCGCTCAGTCACGGGCAAGGTGCGCTTTGCGGACGGCTCGGTGGTGGACATCCGCGGCCGTGGGACAGTCGTGTTCGCCGTCGATGGGGGAGACCACCGTGCGTTCACCGACGTCTTCTACATCCCCGCGCTCAAGAGCAGCGTGGTGAGCCTAGGCCAGCTCGACGAGAACTGGTACGACATCAACATCCACCGTGGCGTGCTCGCCATACGTGATCGTCGCGGCCATCTCCTGGTGAAGGTAACGCGATCCCCAAATCGCCTGTACAAGCTCACTTTCCGTCCTGTGCATCCAGTCTGCCTCGCCGTGGGTCACTCTCTGAAGAATGGCGCTGGCACGCACGGCTCGGACACCTACACTTCGATGGCATGAAGAAGATGGCGCGCGGTGGACTCGTGCGCGGACTCCCGCCCATCGAACACGCAGACGAGCTCTGCGATGCGTGCCTGGCCGGGAAACAGCGGCGGCTGCCCTTCCCACAGCAGGCGAAGTACAGGGCACAGGAGCCCCTCGCACTGGTCCATGGCGATCTGTGCGGCCCCATCGCCGGCGACGCCAGGAGGGCGCCGCTACATCCTGCTACTCGTCGACGACCGCAGCCGTTTCATGTGGGTGGAACTGCTCGCATCCAAGGACGAAGCAGCGCGCGCCATCGTCAAGTTCCAAGCGGCTGCAGAGGTGGAGTGTGGCCACAAGCTCAAGGTGCTGCGCACCGACCGCGGCGGCGAGTTCACGTCGGCCACGTTCTACCAGCACTGCGACGAGCAAGGAGTACAGCGCCACCTCACCGCCCCGTACACGCCGCAACAGAACGGCGTCGTCGAGAGAAGGAACCAGACGGTGCTCGGCATGGCGCGCAGCATGCTGAAGGCGAAGAAGATGCCGAACTCGTTTTGGGGGGAGGCGGTGCTCACGGCCGTCTTCATCCTGAACCGCTCCTTCACGAGGAGCGTCGACGGCATGACGCCATACGAGGCGTGGCACGGCACCAAGCCAGACGTGCGCTTCCTCCGTGTCTTCGGCTGCGTCGGTCACGTCAAGGCTGCGCGTCCACAGCTGAAGAAACTCGACGATCGCAGCACGCCCATGGTCTTCATCGGCTACGAGGCCGGCACCAAGGCGTACAGGATGTACGACCCCGCCTCCAAGCGCGTGCACGTCTCGCGCGACGTGATCTTCGACGAGGAGGCACGCTGGAACTGGGAGACGCCGGGGGAGCCACCGGCAAGCAGCGAGTTCACCGTCGACTATCCTCTGTACACTCGGGTGGCTGCCGTGACAGAGAAGAGGAAGGCGAGCGTTGCCGCGGCACACACGCCGGCCGTGGCAAGATCCCCTGTTGCTGGCAGTGCAAGCACTGGCACCAGCGACGGCACGCCTGCACCAGCGCACGCTGACGATGCCGTGACGTCATCGCCAAGGGGAGATGGAGCTCCTGCGACACCCATGCTTTCGTGTCGCCGCCACCGGAGTTCGCGGACTCCTTCGATGCAGAAGACGATCCTGACAAGGTGCACCGGTTCAGGCCTGTCCGTGATCTCCTTGGAAGCCCAGCTGGTCCACCGGCGCAAGCACAGCGGCCTCCTGCGCCACCCTCTGACGACGAGGACGAGCTGCTCCTCGTGGCCGGAGAAGAACCAGCCACGTTCGCGGAGGCCGAACGCGAGGACTGCTGGCGCCGTGCGATGCTGGACGAGCTTCAGTCCATCGACGACAACAGCACCTGGACACTCACCTCTCTCCCTGCAGGCCATCGAGCAATTGGGCTCAAATGGGTGTTCAAGGTCAAGCGCGACGAGCACGGGCACATCGTCAAGCACAAGGCCCGGCTCGTGGCAAAGGCTATGTCCAGCGAGCAGGCGTGGACTTCGAGGAAGTATTCGCGCCGGTGGCAAGGCTTGAGTCCGTGCGCTCATCCTCGCTCTGGCGGCGCACCGTGGCTGGGAGGTCCATCACATGGACGTGAAATCGGCGTTCCTCAACGGCGAGCTCGAGGAGGTGGTGTACGTGTCCCAGCCACCTGGGTTCATCGCCGACGGACATGAACACGGCGTCTACAAACTCCACAAGGCCTTGTACGGGCTGCGGCAAGCCCCACGAGCCTGGAACGCGAAGCTCGACGCAAGCTTGGCCTCGCTCGGCTTCACACGCAGCGTCACGGAGCACGGCGTGTACTCGCGAGGCGCCGGGAACGCACTGCTCATCGTCGGCGTGTACGTCGACGATCTCGTCATCGCCGGAGCTGAGAAGCAGGAGGTCCAGCGCTTCAAGGAGGAGATGCAGCGCCTCTTCAGCATGAGCGACCTCGGCCTGCTCCGGTACTACCTCGGGCTAGAAGTGAAGCAGGAACGCGGGTACACCACGGTCGTGCAGACCGCGTACGCCAGCAAGTTGCTGGAGAAGGCAGGCTTGGCGGAGTGCAATGCCACACTCACGCCGATGGAGGCTAGGTGCCAGCTGAGCAAGGAGAGCAAGGAGGCGCCCGTGGACATCACGTACTACCGCAGCATCATCGGCAGCCTGAGGTACCTGGTGCACACCCGCCCCGACATCGCGTTCGCCGTGGGTTTTCTGAGCAGGTTCATGGAAGCTCCAGCGGCTGATCATCTCGCAGCGGTCAAGCACCTCCTGCGCTACATCTCGGGCACACTCACGCACGGCTGTGTGTATCGCCGCGGTGACAACGAGACGCTGATCGGCTTCAGCGACTCGGACCATGCCGGCGACGTGGACACCAGGAAGAGCACCTCCGGCGTGCTGTTCTTCCTCGGAGGGAGCCCTGTAAGTTGGCAATCGCAGAAGCAGAAGGTTGTCGCGACCTCCTCGTGCGAGGCGGAGTACATCGCGGCAGCTACGGCGGCATGCCAAGGTGTTTGGCTTGCTCGTCTGCTCGGGGAGCTGCTCAATCAAGACGTCGCTCCCACAACGCTCTACATCGACAACAAGTCCGCCATCTCGCTGTGCAAGAATCCGGTGCTCCATGAACGCAGCAAGCACATTGATCTTCGCTATCACTTCATTCGTGACTGCGTTGAGAAGGGCACTGTGGCCGTGGAGTTCATCGGAACTGTCGAGCAGAAGGCGGATATTCTGACAAAGCCACTCGGCCGTGTTCGTTTCCAGGAGCTGCGCGGCAAGGTGGGGATCATCGACATCAAGGTCGTGAGCCAAGGTTGAGGGGGAGATTGTTGGCTTAAACCCTGGCTCTCTCCCATCTCTGAATTTCTGTTTGGTGTAGTGTACATACACTGTCAGTTTCGTCAGGTTTTAGCACTTAGCAGAATTAGCAGTTAGCGGTTTTTCAGCTCGAGTCAGTTTGGGCCAGGAGGTCGCGACATGTGCGGCACTGGCCGAGTCGTAGTTTGTTGAGCACGAAGCTCGGATCGTGGGATGGCACGATCGTAGTGGAGCGCGTGGCTCGACCCTGTATCTTTCCTTTCGCTATATATGGAACTTAGAAAAGCTGCGAAGTTATGCGGCACAAAACCACTCGAGTTCATCGTGTTCTTGATCATACAGAGTTCGTGAGATCGAGGGCTTCAACCCATGCAATCCGAATATTCAAACAGGCAACATTCATAGCTACCGCATATAAGCTTAAGTAGCTTATCGTTATTGCAAATACAATACAGTGCCAAAAGTTTGGCACAACAGATCGACCGTTTTCTTGCTGATCGATCGAGTTCCAGTGCTGAATACTTGTACTGATCCAGTTTAATTTCCTTTTGGAGCTTGCACAGTTGCACTCATGGATACGAAGCTGGGGTCGTGGTCGTGCCTCGTTTGGTTCGATCTCAGGACTGACGGTTACCGATTCCTATTGTACCCGAGCTGCAAAGTCATATCGGAAATAGTGATATGTCGGCTTGAACCCTAACCTAAGCAATCATATGCATGCACGGAATGTTCTGTCGGCTAGCTCAGTGTGTTTTGAACTTCCCATAGGTTACTGCAGGCAGCAGTAACAAATTCATGGCGTTCGAGGGGGTGTCGTCACCTGAAAACGATAGAGAGCCTGTTCCAGTTGATTTACTTTGTCGTTCAAGTCTCTCAAAAATAATTTAATTGCTCAAAAAGTAGTCCCAGTTAATTTAAGTTGGTGTCGGGCCGTACGTCGCCGTCCAACGTGAAAATTAAAACCCAGGGATCACATCAGACCATGATGGGCTGGCCTCCTAGTTCTGGCCCGCCGAGTACGATCGATCTATTGCCTTCTAGTGGCGCGAATCCACCGAAAATTTTAAAAACTAGTGGCAGAGGACTAGAGTAGGAGGACACGTCAACGTAACGAGAAAACTTGGATGCGAACGTGATATCCTCCACGGTTCCGATCGAATCGTCAAAACCAAAGCTGGCCCTACTGCATTGGCAAACTTTGCTACTAGCTAGTGGTTTGATTGATGGCCCTAACGACCCGACAAATTTTGGATTTGAAAGGTAATCCGATCCGATGGAACATGCATGATACGACGAGCAACAAACTTAATTTGGATTCGTAATAATCAGACGTATTAATAAGGACAAAAGGAACATGCGACTGAACTCCATATATACGAAGTTTGTTACAAATTCTGCTTCCAAAGTACCAAAATTCTACAACTACTAATCCTCCAAATCAATCCTGTCGAGGCGGACGGACTTCACTAGCTGCATTGGCCGTTCTAATTTGAGCTCCCTGCATGCGAAAAATCCCAACCAAAATTAAATTCGTATGCCTAGCTCATTAGGACATAAGCTCGAGATCTCTTTACTCCGATGTCTGCGCTAGCCTAATCAATCAAAAATCCAAACTAGTGTAAATACAGAGGGAAATCCACATGCCCATAACACCACAACTTACATGTGACCCCATGAGGTCTACACTTGAATAGAAAATAGAAGAATCAATTGGTATATTCAAATTAAATGACATGTTTATAGCCATTGCAAATAAAAAGGCTCATTGCAAATACAGTGGCAAAAGCTTGGCGCAATCGACCCTTTTCATGCAGTTCCACCGTTTCTGATGCTTGTTCAGTCACGACAAATATAGGAGTAAACCTCATGGCTAGCGGGCAGGTACCAAACCCATCACTTGCAGCGCGCATCTAATTCATTTTATACTCCACCGTGCTGTCAAGTCAAATCGGCAATAGCGTTATGTTGCAACACAACGATACCACATATAGTTGGATATTCAGCAACTATCACTCGAATTTGCATCCTACGAATGATATGATTCATACGATATATTGATAAAAATATCATATTAATGTGTGGTTTTAATTTTTTAATGCATGTCCAGAAATTTATTGTTAGCACATGTATTCAAAAATAAATTATATAAATCTGACAATTATTGATAATGCATTAACATTAAAAAATTATTGATAACTTATGCACAAATCATAAAGTAGATGGAAGTCAGAGATAAGCGGGGGACATCCAGCTAGAGATAAAAGCTTGGATACAAACGCCACACCCTCCAGGTTTCCCCATGAAAAACAAGTCTTAGGACCTGATCCTACTACACTGGCTAACTATAGGATTTGAGAGGTGATCTGATCGGATGGAACATGAGTTTGAAACTTTTTACATTTGATATCAATTTCGCAGCTCCAGAGTCTAGAATGCACTGATATGCTTTTTTTCGATTGAAGGAACCTCAAAAGAGACTCCCAGTTTCATTAAAATTAAACCAGGGGTGTTACAACATCCAGGTCAGGTCCAGGTTTCTGAATTCTGTTGCGCTTCACCAAACCAAGAGCAACAACTAAACACGACAACAGGAAACCAGAGAGGGAGACAACCCCCCCCCCCCCCCCCCCCCCATCTCTGCCTGTGCCACAAGTAGGACAAAAAATTACTAAAAACAGCTGCTCCAACTTCAACTACAACAACTAAGACAAAAGGAGGTTTCTCAGTTTCCGAGCAGCAAGAATCTGATAAGGTCCAGCAGCACCAACATCTTCGAAATTATCGGGCAATCAAAGAGATTTAGCCCTGCAGTCTACGAACCACACGATTCCATCCATGTTTCCGCCCGAAAATCACGCATGCCACCTTCACTAGCAGATCAGCTCCCTGTCGAAGGATTCTTCACAACACGCTTCTCTGCAATTTCGCCCAGTCATGTAAGAAACAACAAGCTAAAAACACCACATCTGTAGGATCTTTTGGACGAATTCCTTGGAAATATAGATTATTTCGTGTTTTTCATAAAGCCCAACAAACCGCAACAGCTCCAATCATCACCACCTTCTCTCAAACTAGAGAAATTGGCTGAGAATAGCTGATACAGGTTTCAAAAAGAAGTGGGCACACAACTCAAATTCAAAGAAACTGAAACCACATTCCAACAGTATTTAGCCAGAGGACAAGAGAAGAACATATCACTAGTAAGGAACCGTCTCTTGTCAAAATCCAACTAACTTTGTTAGGTTCAGCCGACAACTGAACATGGCTACAACTCTCCAAAATCTTAATCCACATAGCTAGAGTTTCCTCTCTTCAACATCTTCTAAACTTTATACACTCAAAGCCTCTTGTAAACACCTCATTCACTGTTATGTTATGACTAAAAGTAAGATTATAAAGTCTAGGGGATAGCTCACATACGGATTACTGCCCTAACCAGCAGTCCTCCCAAAATATGGTTTTCTTACCATCACCCAGAACACGCTTACAACAACTATAAAATAAGTCTTTAACTGCCATCAAACCAGACCAAAAATGCGACTCAGTAGGTTTATGAGTACATTGAGTCATGATCCCTTTCTTCAGGTATTTGGCCTTAAGAAGATCTTGCCAAACACCCTCTTCATTTTCTAATCTCCAAAGCCATTTGCAAAGAAGACTGATTTTTTTATATCTTAAGTAAGTAACTACCAAACCCCCTACATCCTTTGGCTGACAAACGTCTACCCAATGAACCAAATGATACTTCTTCACACCTTGTTTCTCATGCCAGAGCATCCTGCTACGATAGAAGTCACATCTTTTTCCAACACTCTTCGGCTTTGGAAAAATAGACAATAAGTAACCATGAATGCTGCTAAGAGAGGTTTCAATTTTAAAATTAATCTACTGCCTATCGAATTCAAACAACCTTTCCAACTAGACGTTTTCTTTTCTACTCTTTCCTCAGCTTCCTTCCAGTCACTAACAGCAAGACGTTTGTAATGCATAGGGACCCCCAAGTACCTGAAAGGGAAATCCCCTACCCTACCAGTAAAAATCTGTGCGTATAAATCTGTTTTCTCTGCTGCTTTTCCAAAGAAAGACACCTCACTATTATGCTAGTAGTACGATATTATTTCCTGGTTGCTGTTTATCTTCCTTTTCCGAGGATTTTTTTTCTTGCGTGAAGTGTTAGGTTAGGTTCAGTATTTCAGATGTTGTCTACAAGGCACGGTGTTGGAATCTGAGCCGGGAACTGCTTGGGAGCTGAACAGGCAGCTCTAATTTGAGCCACGCTCAGCTTAATTAAAAAATTAATGACAGGAAGATGCATATGTGGTAATGTGTTGAAGTAGATGACCCTGAATTTAGAGGCACACCACACATCCTATGAAATTTTAAGAAAAATACGCGTTTTCTGAAACACTTGCTCTTTATACCCCTGAAACTATGTGCCTGAACGGGAGGAGGGAATACAAGGGTAATACCACACAAAGAATAAGTGCTCTGAAGTAATTAGCACCTCATGTTCATGCACTATTATATCTTTTTTGTGGTAATTAGACAGGCACTCAGCACTCTTCAATTCGATTGGATGAGAGGAATACTACATATCAGCTTGAAGCTTCCTTTTCTTTTCCTTCTTCTGAGGGGAATCTGTATATGAGCTCACCACGGCCTTCTTGTACGCTGACAGGAGCGCTACCTTCTCGGTGAGATTAGAACAACGGGCAGCAAGCTTTGACAGCAACTCCTTCAACAGAGCAGGGCAGCTTTTAGCGAGATGATCGAAATCATCTGTTGCCATGACCTGATCTAGCGTGGTTGGAGACTCGAGAAGGAACTCGAGGCACGCGTCCTTGAGCGCTCGACAGTGATGCTGCTCAGCCAAGGCGAGCGTGGTTGCCGCGGTGGTCACGCTGATGTTCCTGCACAACCTATCCTTACACGCCAGCTTAAGCCTCTCCATGGCGTACCTGTCCGCGGCCTCCATCAGATGCTGAGCCATCGCAGTCTCATCCTCGTCTCTTGTGTCCAGTGGCGGCAAGGAGTCGGTGTACGCGAAATGGAGCAGGTTCCTGAACACCTCGGAGCTCATGCCGCCGATCTGCACACAGCTCTCCGGGACGCTCTCTTTCATCGCGCCGTACAACTCCGCTCTGAAGACCGGCGACCGTGCCGTGAGCACGCACCGGTGGGCGGCGAAAGTCTCCCCGCCGACCTGGAACCTCACGTCCGCGCCCTCCCACTCCGGAGGAGGCCACGGAAGTGCTGAGGCAAGTCAGACGGGGGCACGTCCACGCCAACGACGGACCGCCGCGTGGGCGGCGGCAGGGCGTCGTATTCGTATGAGACGATGTGGACGACCGTGATGCTGCAGCTCAGCGTGAAACAGTCGTCCTTGAGGAGGAGGCGCTCGAGCTCGTCCCTCTCGACGAAATCGTCGCAGCTCCAGTACGCGCCCTTGCCGGCGAAATTGATCACTCCGCCGGTGGTCCTGGTGTACCGTGGCAACGGGTTCCCGGAGACGTGGTCTAGCACGTCGAACGTGACCATGGCCTTGACGGAGGTATTGTAGGCGCCGTCTAGGACGGCCCTGACGGACACGAAACCGGCGGTTTCGGAGGTGCTGCCGACGGGGCAGAACCTGATGTGCCATCTAGTGCTGTCTCCGACTCGGAAGGAACGAGACGAGAAGGAATGACCGTTGAGGTAGCTCTTCCTCATCCACGAGTACCCTTGGATCTTCATCACGTGGCGCGCTATAGGCGTGCTGGCGAAAAGGGTGGAGGCTGAGTTGTCCTCGCCGGCGTCGTCGTGCCGAGCCATGACGGCGTGTCGGTCTCTGGGTCCGGCGACTGCGGCCATCTCAGAGCGGGCGACCTGAGGCAGGGTTTAGGACTTCTGTTCGATCTACCTTATATGGAGTTATGGGCTGGTTTTAATCTTGGACTAAACTACGTCCTATTCGCTTCTCATAGGGATTTCTGTAGGTGCGATCGGACCCGACCTGGGCTCGAACACATGTTTTCTCGTCGACACGGATTCGAATATGGTACTTCAGTACTTCTTCCTGGGCTGCCGGCGACGGAATAATCAGCACCTCTTCATGAGGCGGGGACCGGAGGACCTGGACCGAAATTGCGTGGAAGTCTAGTGCAAAAATACTACTCTTGCCTCGATTTGCCATAGCAATCGCAATTGCAATACAATAAACACAGCAACTTGATTTGCATTCGGCAACAATAAAATATACCATTGAATAACCCCCTTGGAAAATCATGAACGTTTTTAAAAAATTTGAACAATTTTTTGAATCCAAATATTTTTTTATTCTGAAATTCTGAAACTTTTTTTTTCATAATCAGAACGATTTTCGAAAATGAAAAAATATATGAAAAGAAACAAAAAAAAAGAGAAACACGACTTAAATTGGCCGGCCCAATGGTCAAGCCCTCTCGGCGCGGGTCACTTCCGCCACCTGAAGGTGAGATATAGGATCTTTGGTGCGGCATGCATAATAGATTGTGAGGTTGGGAAAACCTTCGGGACGGCAGCCTGGTGGAACCTCTATCATTTTCGAGCGGGTGGTAATGGAGGTCTTTGGTGCAAGAAAAAGTTGGACCACTTGGAGTCCAAGACTGACGATGTGAAGAAACAAGAGATTGTTCCAGGTTAAAAGCACTACATAATGAAGGGGGAGAGAGCAAGATCCCAAGACCTCGGAGAGGAGTAGGGATGGTCTAGTTCTAGTTTTAATTTTGTTGTGAGAACTCTTTGTTGTTTTTGTTTGTTCAGGTCATCTCACATCCAGTTTTTTACTTTGTTACTCTATGGTGGTGGTGTGCTATGGATGAACTATGTAATGTCTGGTTTCATTTAATGAAATCGGGGTGGCCACTTTCCTCTAAACAAAATATCATGTACGTATGGTTACGAGAATGAGTTTTCACGTGCAACAAAAATATGTTTTCACAGTTTTGAATCATCGCAAAGATATTTTAAAATCTCGTGAAAGTATAATTTTGATGTCCTTCGACATTTTTTTTGAAACAGTCAACATTTTTTGAATCTCCAAACATATTGTTTTTCAAATCACTGAACATTTTTAGCCCGTAAACATTTTTGAATCCAGAAATATAATTTTGGGTTCCCGTGAAAATTTTCGAACTCGTGACCATAATTTGAAGTGGTTGATTTTTTTCTAATCCGCGAGCATAATTTTTTGAACCTCCTGAACAAATTTTGGAACGCGCAAACATAATTTGAAGCCGGTAAACATTTTTTAAAACCCATGATATAATTTTTGAACCTCTTGAACAAATTTTGAACCGTATTAGTATTTTCCACGAACCTGTTGAACTTTTTTAGATCATGAATAATTTTTAGACCACGTCAAAAAAGAAAACAGAAAAATAATGGTTAATAAAAGAAAAAATTAAATAGAAAAAGGAAAAGGAAACCAGGAAAGAACAACGGAGAGAGAAAACTTGGAGCTGGGGCTTCGGCATCCCCGCCGCCGTCATGGCCGTCGCCGTCGGGACCTTTTTCGTTGGCACGCCGCTCTACAGGCACCAGCGCCCCGGCGGCAGCCCGCTCACCCGCATTGCGCAGGTTCTAGTCGCGGCGACACGCAAGTGGCGCGTCCCCGTGGTCTCTGGCGACGCGCTCTACGAAACGCTGGACGGCATAGAGGCGAGCCGCAAGCTGGAGCACACCGAGCAGTTCAGGTTCCTCGACAAGGCTGCGGTGGAGACGCCTTCGGACAGAGCGTCGTCATCATCTATGGCGTGGAGGCTGTGCACGGTGACGCAGGTGGAGGAGGTGAAGAGCGTGGCGCGTCTGCTGCCGGTGTGGGCGAGCGGCATCGCGTTCGCCACGGTGTACTGTGTACACGCAGTCGAGCACCCTGTTCACCCTGCAGGGCAACACGCTCGACCCGCGCATGGGCGCGCACTTCAAGATCGACTCCGCGTCGCTCTCCATCTTCGACACCCTCAGCGTCATCGCCTGGGTGCCCGTCTACGACCGCCTCGTCGTCCCCGCCGTCCGCTCCGTCACCGGCAGGCCACACGGCCTCACCCACCTCCAGCGCATGGGCATCGGCCTCGTCGTCTCCATCTTCGCCATGCTCGCTGCCGCCGTGCTCGAGCTCGCCCGCCTCCGGTCCATCGCGCGTCACGGATTCTACGGCGAACACGACATCGTGCCCATCTCCATCTTCTGGCAGGTGCCGCAGTACTGCATCACCGGCGTGGCCGAGGTGTTCGTCTTCGTGGGGCAGCTGGAGTTCTTCTACGACCAGGCGCCCCAGGGCATGAGGAGCATGTGCACGGCGCTGTCGCTCACCACCGTGGCGTTCGGGAACTACGTGAGCACGCTGCTGGTCACGGTGGTGGCCAAGGTGAAGAAAACTGCCGCTCCAAATGACACGCGAGAACTTACACGTAGAGGCGGGATAAAACGGGCCTGGCCCAACATTTGGGCAAATAGGATTTGCCACTTTCTGGCGCGTTTGCTTCCGGTGGATGCAACGGGAACCAGCAGATGAATGGGTCGGGCCTGCTCGCCGTCACCAGGCTGCGTCGCTTGTAGCCTGTTGATAACTTGGACTGTTGGACATGGGCCATTTTTTGCTGTTGCGACGGCTGTGCCTCTGTGAACGGCGTCGATGAAGATGATCCAAGCCCTATGGTGGCAGATTCAGAGGTCACTGGTCTTTTTTCTATGGCTACGAAGTTACCCTGACAAATGTGCTCCGGCTTGAGACCACCCTGATAATGTTGTTAGCTTTCGCACCATGTCTCGCCAGTTCGAGGCCACTCCGGCTCGGCTTAGCTGAAGCAAGTTTTTTTCTTCTTCTTCCGGAAAACAGGAAGGGCTGATGGAACAGCAAAGTCGCCTACCATAGTAAAATTCGCACAAAGTCTGGACGACATGAATCATGTCAATCACATTGATTCCCCAACAGAGCGTGTCTGCGCGTCAGGGGGTCAGTTCAGTTGCCGCCCGGCATCAAACTGCAGAGTTGATCGCCGGCCGTCACCGGGTTTTGTCGCTGTAGGTGTGCAAGTTGAGGCCTTTGCTGGACCATGTCCAAATCCAATGCACGCTGTAGTACTGGTAGTTCTCACAACAACAAAAAAAACTCTGTAGTACTGGTATTTGTTCTTGCCCAGCTCGAATTTTGTGTGAAAACGGCGGTCGGTTATATGCACCTGTCCTTATTTATGAACTACGTACTCGCTTATGAGGCGACAAATCGCGGCACTTCGCCACATTGGCTGCTGCTAACCCTGGATCCGGCAAGACGATTGGATGCATCCTGAAGGAGAAGGCTAGCAGGGATAAGACAAAAAGAAGCAGCATGAAGGAGAAATCAAAATGCATAAGCAAAAAGGGTAGCGCTAGAGGAAATGCGCCTGAAGTTGCTTGATGGATGGCTCTCGGTGTCTTGGCTTGTCATCATGGTTGTGCTCGTGTTTGTTGCCTTTGCAAATGTGGTTTCCTCGAGTCATCGCTGATCTAAGGGGCACTTTGATGATGTTGTGTCTCTTCTATCAGTGTGTTATAGGAGTGACGTGTTGCGAGCGTGTGTTTGTGTGTTTCTGTGGTTGTGTGGTCTATCTTGGGAGTAGTCAACTTGTGTGTTGGGTAGTGTCTTGGTTGCTTTTATGACCAAGTTTGTAACGGTTTTTGTCCGATTTTTCGTAAATAAATTGGGCAACTCTCTTCTTCTTAATTAATGAATGAGGCAAATCTTTTGCCTCCATTTCAAAATTTCAAAACAAATCGCCGCACTCGTCACTGTTTGCTCAATATTGCGACTGCTAGGCATATTTAGTAGTACTAGCGGATGAAGTATGGTTTCATATAGTTCTCAGAGCAGAGGTCCGTGCACCGGGGAGTGATCAGCTAGTGAATGCTTATTCATAGCTCTCCTTCACGTCTCCTGCAAAGCCAGTACGTATAGTGGTAGTGAAGCGGACGACAGACAATTAGAAGGTTGCAGTGTCTCACTCGCGGAATTCGTTGTGCACCTGATCGTGCATGCATTGATGCAAGATAGGCAAGTCAGTAATGGATGGACAGAGAGGCGAGCTTGCCATCAAGCTTATGACAGGTACTACAACTACAGGAGTAACACAAATCGCGACACTTGAGCTCGCACGTACTGGGCCGCAGCGCCCATCTCCCTCCCTTCTTAATTCCTCCTCTCCCCACCACAGAACTAAACCATGCATATTGATCAGCGATGGTGCCATGCTAGCAAGATGGGACGGCGAGCCGATCGCCATGAATCGTTCTGGACAAAATGGCTGAATTCAAGGGAGATGAGATGAGCGATATTGAGCATAAATGGTCCAGTCAGGAACTCAATGTGTGACGTTTGCAGTTGAACGGAGTAATGTGTGATATCTCGCGGTGATCTGACGGCCGGCCGGCCATGACGAGTAACTCGCCGACAGATGCCTCGTCTGAAATTCCCGCATCGGCCCAGACAGGAATCTCGTCGCCTTCCGCCGCACTCTGCAGTTCGCCGGACTTTGCAGCACACAAACAAACACTGAAACACACGCTGCTGGTGCCGGCCCCTTAATTTCCACAGACCACGTACGGAGTCCAATCGGACGGCCATAGTGCGCGGACGTACACGCAGTAGTCTTGCGGAGAGACACCACAATGGTGCGGCCTTGAGAAAAGCCAGGTTGACCACAGGAGCAGTAGAGGTTGAGATTAACATTTCCTCCCTAAGACCCCGTCAAAATCAGCTAAAATAACACCACCACCAAGATCGCAGCCGCCAAAAATAGAGAAAAACACATGCAGAAACTCTAGCAGAGTAGCAAAAAGGAGATGATCGAGCAGAACAACCAGAGGCGGAGCGAGGACAAAATCTTCTCAGAGACAATCCACTTCTTCTAAATTTTAGCTTGTGCCGACACCGAATTAGAGAAGAGATCGGCGGCAACATCTTCCGCACTCTGCCTACCTTTTAGTCCCGCCTAAGGAGTTACTTTTTGTGTTTCTTGATCAATTTGGTCAAGGGGAAAGATGAGTCTCTTTGGCCTCGGAAGCAAGTAAGACTTCCTGTTTTAAGTTATTTTTTGTGTTTCTGTATATATTCTTATTGGTGTCTATATTTATTTTCATTGTCATACATTTATGATCAATCATTTCTATAAAAAAAAAACATTTATGATCAATCTCTCTTTGTGTTGTGTTGATGGCAGCAAGAACCAGAGGACATTTCGGCCAAAGAAAAATGGACCATCTGGTAATAAGGTAGGTAACCTAGTAATGATTATTATCTTCTCACCATCTCATCTTTTCATTTTCATGCTTACATCATCCCATCAAGTGGTCATAAAAGAAAAACAAGGATTCAACCTTTCAATTTTTTTATTAAAAATTAAAGTAAAGGATAATAAAAAATGTTAAATAAGTTAAGAATCATAATTAGTTTGGAATAGGAAATGAGGACATTATGTTGAAAAAATATCAAAACTAAGCTGCAAAGAAGTTTTACTTACATGTTTATTTGTGGGGAATAGCGGCATAATTATCTTTGTCTTTTGGGTATGTATGATGCAGGGTGTACAACTGAAAAAGCACATCGATGCAACCTTGGGAAGTGGAAATTTGAGAGATGCAGTCCGACTTCCGCCTGGAGAGGAACTCAACGAATGGCTAGCTGTTAATAGTAAGCATTTGGTTGTTTTATTTTGTAAGAAGAAGCAAACTGTAAAAAGAAATCATGTTCTAAAACCATTTTTCTTGTTCACAGCTGTTGATTTCTTCAACCAGGTTAACATCTTATATGGCACTTTGATCGAGTTCTGCACACCTTCTACATGCCCAACTATGACAGCTGGATCGAAGTAAGATGCATTATTCTTTAGAATAGTCATGATATACAAATTTAAATATAGTTATTGATTTAGTCGGTAAGGTATTTTTTATTGGATACTACAAAACATTTCAGATTCGAGTATAGATGGGCTGATGGAGTGCAAATAAAGAAACCAATCGAAGTTTCTGCACCAAAATATGTGGAGTATTTGATGGACTGGATTGAGGTCCAACTCGATGACGAGTCACTTTTCCCTCAAAAACTTGGTATTTAATATCTCATAGAAAACCGGGTTTAGAATTTTCATTTATCATGATAACTATCTAATAGTACTTAGGAGTGTTGTATATTGTCGGTTGATTGATTGCATTGAACTAATTTTGCAGGAACTCCTTTCCCACCAAATTTTCAGGAAGTTGTGAAGACAATATTCAAGCGGCTTTTTCGTGTCTATGCTCATATTTATCACACGCATTTTCAAAAGATTGTCAGCCTCAAGGAAGAAGCCCATCTTAACACATGCTTCAAGCATTTTACATTGTTCACCTGGGTAAGATGCCTCAACCCTTGCACTGTACTTATACTCCCGACCTTACTTATCACGTTGGAATGCAACATATTTTGATAAATTCCGTTTACCACTGGATATAATTTCATTTGGTAGCAATTGAAAACTTAGGCAAATATTGGTGCTGACCAGACCTTGTTTTATCGCATCCTAAGACTGAAAAATGAAAGTGAAATTTGGATAATGAATGTTTCTCATAGATTATTGTAGATGTACATAGATGCCCATTAAATATTGTTTTCTCAATTTGACCTAATTGCGTATCATTGTGAACGTTTCAAACATACACACTTTGTGCTTTTTCAACGCCGCATTTATTTTTTTAATATTGTTAAATGAATGGGTGTGGTAGTTCATAAATTTTGAATTATTATTTTTCTCTTGTGTAGGAGTTCAAATTGATCGACAAGGCTGAGCTTGCACCACTTATTGATCTAATTGAATCTATCGTGACAGTTTGCTAAGATGCCGTTAAGGAGAATAAAATCGCTCCCCTTGTTAAATTTGATTTTTCTTGGGGCACGATGCAAAAGAGAGAATTCAAAATGGCCAAATAAATTGTGTTTTATATGTATGTTTTATGTCTTCTCCATGAATTGGAGAACGAAGCCATGATTGTTGTATGAATCCTTGGATCAACCACTTCTACATCAATTAGACTTTAATAGATGTTAACATGTATTCTGCAGCGGTATTTTCTTCACTCTAGACTAATGTCGTTAACTAGAAAAACACTAGTCGTGTGCTTATTTACCCTACAACCTAAACAAAAATTATTGGGCGTAAAGAAATTGTTTCACTTATCCATGTGGCAGAGCCACCAATCTTGGAGCCTGAGCAAACAACAAACGTGCACATGTTACTAGGCTATGTTACCACCTCTATAGTGGGTAGTAACATGTGTGTGGTGTCATGCAATTTTTCATTAATTAGGTTGTAGACTCATATTGTCTTGGGTTGTGTGATGTTACGGTAACATAGCTAGTTACTCTATTTATCTCTTTTTTTTAAATTGCATGCCACATCATCATTTTTGCGTACGTGGCACTTATGTTACTCCCACTATGGGTAGTCTAAGCCAGCTTGCAATTGTGCGTGAAATCACTTACCAAATTTCCGTAACCTGCCGGACTTTTTATGGATCTTTCCCAGCCGCCGCATTAAAAATGCCTATAATCTGCACATCAATCGGGGAGACAAGATCGCCCCATGATTTCCGACCGCCTACTCTAAGGTTCACTCCCACCGAGTGTTAAAAGCATTACGCATAACCTGGTGATCTAAAATTCCGAGAACTCCCATGGGTTTTGGCCTTTTGGGTGACAGCCTGTCTGCCAATTAATAAGACATTATTTACCCCCTTTTACAGCATATGTGCCTTGCAAAAAAAGTGATAGTAACAATGATATTGTTGGTTTTCTATGTCGTTGAAACTAAATTGTGATATGATTTAAAGTGATAATAAAGGAAAGCTTAGATCTTGAGGAAAGATGTACGACGTTTATGCGTGTTGCGTTCTTGAGAGTGTAGAGTACGAGCACTCATGCACGCAGGAGCACACGTCCATGGCAAACTGAGTCTCGCCTCCTATTCTTGGGAGTAGAAACGAACAGGGGCGAATCCAGGGGTCAGACACCCCCCCCCCCCCCCCCCCCCACACAACTTAATAGTTGTACCAATGGCAGTACATAATTATCGTATTAGTATTTGAGCCTAAAGCACATAGTAATTCATGTAATTACAGGCAACAAAGCCCAGAAAACCAGCCCACGACTACAACTAATTAGGCAACATGCAATGATCGTGGAAGCCTGATTGTATTCCCCACTTGCATGCATCGACCTCGCTGAAAAATTGTTGGATCGCTTGCCGCCGCCGCCGCCCCCTGACCCCGTTCGCAAGCCACCAGACATGGATTTGATTAGCAACTTGTATAGGCAGCCGTCTGGCCACCAGTACGCCGGCCGCCGGATACAGTGTTTCCTGATCGATTGTTGCACATCTCCTTACAATCGACACACCCCGCTAGGAAATTTGTCTAAGGTACACGTACTGCTAATCTAGTCAAAGTACATTTTCTTCCAGTTTTACAATAATTCGCTAGAGTATTACTTTTTTATGCCAATTTGCATCAATCTTTAATCTAGCTAGTGCCAAATTAACGTCAAATCATTGTTAATAGTAGAATTATATTAAAATTAAGAGAAAATAGCTATATTTTGTTGCCAAACGTACGCCGGTTTGCTTATAATTGTTGTGTGTAGCACTTTGATATACATGCTGGAGGTTTCAACCTTCTTTTCAAGAATAAGAATTGTAAGTTTCTTCTCTATGCAGAAGTTAAGATTATTTATATTAATGTAAGACAAACATATGATAATATATATGCTATTTTTTTACACTTGATCTCCTCCTATACAATACATCAAGGGCGAACACGATAGCTTCGCCCCCCCCCTATATCCAAATCCTGGCTCCGCCCCTGGAAACGAACCACCGACACGACATAAACTGACCTCATCTGACTTCATCGCAGCACTGACCCACCTGACTTCATCGTGACATCGCATCTGCATCCGCCACCGGCAGTACCTAAACTAAAATTTTGTAGAACTACCTTCCTTCGAGAACATGCAATAAAATTTTGTAGAACTAACCATAGTGAGAGAACCATAGCTACTACTCCCTCCGTTTCAATTTAATTGACTTCCTATCCACCAAATTTAATTTGTAAACCTTGTTGTTTCCCGTCAAGAAATTTATCTAAACTGGATTAATCCGGATAATTATTTGAGAGAGAGAGAGCTGTTTACCGAAAAATTCCGGCATAGACGCATAGGTGATGATGATGATGTGGGACGAATTAATACATAATGTTGCTCCATCTCATGCATCATCGTGAAAACAAGTGCTCTCCATGCATGTTCACTTATCCAACGACAGGCATGCCGATCGATCTTCAGGTCTCGTGTACCAATCAGGCATCAGTGGTTATATATATTAACAGCGATATGTGTAGCTGATCAGCCCTACTTGCTCTATAAACAAAAGAAGATCGCTGTAATAAGTAGTCTAAACTATGGATCCTAATAATTTAGTGCAACACTGCCCACCGTCTCACACATTTCAAATACTGTGTGTACTCCACCACTACTAGTAGGCAGGTAAGTGACGAGTACCAAGTTTTTTTTTTTAAAGTGCCAGGTACATCCCACAGATGAAGATGCAGGCAGCCTCTGTTACATGAATTGGGATATACATAAAAGGTTTTACATTAATTTACTAGGTGTATACTTCTTGACAGTCATCAACTTGTAACAACAACTGAGTCGGTCGAGTCACATGGTTTGACAACGAACTGAACCTAATAGTGGTGGTCTTTGTGAAATCATTTGAAGCTGACGTGATGAGGCAAATCACTATTTACTGTTGGATCCTTTTGACACCGTTAGCCATGGGCAACAAAATGAACTCATCTAAGTTTAGTCAGCATGAAGGAAACCAAAATCTAGAAGGTTTTGTCGTGAACTACCAAGAAAGTAGTTGCACTTGAACGGACAATCATTTAAAAAAAAACAGACAGTCGGAAGCGTGCATGAGAGATCAATGCATGGTACATGAATGACTACACCGCACGCACGTACTTGTGCGGAAGAGTTGTGACTCAAACACACAGCCGGCCAGGCCGTAGCATCCATCTTTTCAGTCTATTCTTGCTCCCACCCACCGAGTTAAACCGTAGTATTGATCATGGAAGGACAGGCGGTGCCATGCTAGCAAGATGGCATGCCGACATAAGACATTCAGACAAAATGCCTGGATTAAAGAGAGATGGCTCCATCTGAGAGTGGTATCGATCATAATGCCTAGTATCCAAACCAAACTGGTGGTGGTGAAGCCGATAAAAACGGTTCAACCCCACTCTGCGTCGCTCCCTACGGGCGACCAGCACGGCGAAAACCTATGTCCACCTCCCGTCATTTCCCTCCCACCATTGGACGAAACCCGCGCGATGCCAGCTGTGGACTATCTTGGCTGGTGGCTACGCTTGCCTGCGCCTAGCGGTGGTGCTATTAGGTGGATGCGGTGTTGTGCTGCTCGCGGACGGCGGTGGGCGGGGGCGCACTACCGCTACGGGTGGGATGCACAGTTAGATTTGGGTCCGATCTAGGTCTGGCAGGCTCTAGTCGGCTTGCCCGCTCTGAGTGGATCCCGGCAGCAGTGTGTGGCTGGTAGCTCACTGCTGGCTAAGGAGTGGTTGGAGCGACCGATCCGGACAGGGCGGGCGTAGATCTCACGACCGCCTGACATACCCATTTTGTGTTTCGCTGGATTCGACTGGCATGGTGTCATTGTGTTTTTGCGCTTGTCACCTCAATAACCATATTGGAAGCGTTATTGAAAACGTTGGGGGAGATGCTCTAACGAGTAAATCACCTACAAGGAATCTCCTCGCGCTCCGCTCTACTCTGAACTAGAGCTTTGCTGCAGTACACATCAAAAGCGGATGCAGGCGTCTACCGTCAGAAAATGCAACTCCACAACTATGAGTCTTCCAATATCAATGCATTATCAATAATTTCTGAATTTATGCAATTTACTTTTTAGATTCATGTACTAAAAAGAAATTTATGTACATGCATTAAAAAATTAAACCACACATTAACATGTTTTTTATTTTATCAATACATTATAATTAGTAGGAATAATTAGTAGTGCTACGTCCCAGCCGCCGAGTCCAATCGCAGGATCGAGACGCAACTCGTCTGTCTGTACGAGCCGCTCTGAACTTATCACGACAAGAAACTGATCTCACTTGACAACTTCTGCAGCGGACGTACACATCTGCAGGGACTGACGCTAAGCTAAATTTAGCAGAGGCTGCCAAATCTGGCTCAGACATCGAGGCACACTTTCCGTAATTCCTCCGATCCGATCCGGCCACATGCATGCAGCAGCAGCAGCAGCAGAGCATGCATGCCACCTTCTTTGTATGAGAATTTGACTTTTCTACATACAGTAATTAATCAAATGCATCTCTTTACAAATCTCATTTTTTCCTTGTCAAACAAAACCATAGAGTGAATAATTTGCGTGGGAACTTGATTAATTAATCCGGGTAATTATTTGAGCGGGAGCTGTTACCGAACCAGATGATGAGGGAGGAATAGTTAATGCTGCTCCATCTCAGCATCGTGAGTACGAGTACTCTATGCATGTTCAGTTGTCCGATCGTCAGGTCATGTAGTACCAATCAGACATCAGTGGTTATATTAACAGCGATATATGTAGCTCATCACCCCTACTACTTGCCATAAACAAAAGAAGATCGCTGCACTAAACTATGGATCCTAGAGAATAAACAGAGTTCAACACATATTCTACTGCAACTACGGCAACTGTCCACCGTCTCGTACATTTTTTTAAATACTGTACTCCACTACTGGTAGTAGTTGACAGGCAAGTGTGAGGTACCAAGTTCGGAAAAATAGTGCCAAGTACATCCCACAGATGAATTGGGATATATATCAAAAAGGTTTTACATTAATTTACCAGCTGCTATATAGTTCTTGACAGTCATCAACATGTAATTAACAACAGTTTCAGAAGATTCGAAGATGAAGAAGAAAAACTTACATATCACATATAGTACTGGACAGCAGGGGCGGAGACAGGGGGGCTAGCAGGGGTCGGACCCCCCCCCCCCCCCCCCCCAACTGGTCGCCCCCCCTAACAATACGGTCAACGTAGTAGTATATGTCATTCCCTAATCAACGTTGAAATTCACGGCATATGTACGCACAGAAGCCCAGAAAAAGGCCCAATTTAGGCAAGCGTTCAATTATTTTCCCCATTCTTTGCGTTCAGTTAGCCCAGGATGCGAGTCGCCAGCACCTATCTAATCGTCTCCCCCAAAATAAATCTAATCACTCCTTACCCTAAACTAATGCCATGGAGGCTGCCGCCGCTCGCTGCTCACAAGACACGGAGTCTAGGATTGGTTCTCCTCGACGATTTGTTGGCTTGAATTGCTGCTCATGCCGACATGCCACTGTTGCGGCGCCGCCATCCATCGTTGACCTCCCCGGTCAATAACTTAAATCAGGAGGTACGCTGGTATGAGTATGCAACATATATATTGGTTTACAATTGTGCACAAGTATCAAACCTAGTAGACGTGCTAGCCTTGTCAATCAGCACTGATTTGCCGGGTTCAAGCCTGGTAAAATGCCAGTGGAAAATCCAACACAGTTTATCTATAGCATGTATACATACAATTTGATAGCTAACTTTGAAAGCTTTAGGCGTAGTTAGATTTGTTGAGGCTCTAAATTTGTGATTTGTCGCTATTGAATCGGCAAGGTTAATTTTAAAGATATTTGGAAGAAAAAGAAAGCCAGTAATTCGCTCATACACTAAATTTTTTTTGGCTCCGCGATCCCTCGCCCCCCCTATACCTAAATCCTGGCTCCGCCCCTGCTGGACAGTAATCCTCTCAGTTTCTCTGAACAAAAAGAAAAGAGAAGAAAAAGAAGGAAACTCCCCGCCTTTAATTTACCATGCATCTACAGTGTGGTGATTGAATGTGACATGTACATGATGTATACGCCGATCCGGAGAACGCCACCACCCGAAGAAGTTCTCGAGAATCACACCACTCCCACAAACTTCTAACGACACCGTCGAGATGGGGCTGAAGCCGGGGAGACATTATTGCAAGAAGCGCCGCCTCCACCAATAGAGCGTCACCCCAGCAAAGTTGGAAACTAAAACCAGAAAAACGGACCCCTCCCGCCGACGAGTGCTGATATCCACCGCGCCTCCATGGCCCGAAGGCCGCAGAGGCTGGGCAGATCGGCCGCATCGCAGATAGGAGACATGGAACCCTAATCGCCGCTCCTGGCTCTCGGAGGCGAAGGGATACGGTGCAGGTTTTTCGACAGATCTTGGAACTGGTTTAATCCTGCTAATTATTTGAGCGCGAGCTGTTACCGAACCAGATGATGATGGGACGAATAGTTAATGTTGCTCCATCTCATCATCGTGAATACAAGTGCTCTCCATGCATGTTCAGTTGCCCAACGACAGGCATGCCGAGCAATCTTCAGCTCTCATGTACCAATCAGGCATCAGTGGTTATATTAACAGCGATATGTAGCTCATCAGCCCTACTTGCTCTATAACAAAAGATCGCTGCAATAAAGTAAGTACAGTAATAGTCTAAACTATGGATCCTAGAGAATAAACCGAGTTCAAGACGTACTCGTACATTTCAAATACTGCGTGTACTTCACCACTAGTTCTAGTAGACAGGCAAGTGTGACAGGTACCAAGTTTTTTTTTAAATAGTGCCAGGTACATCCCACATATGAAGATGCAGGCAACCTGTGCTACATGAATCGGGATATACATAAAAGGTTTTACACTAATTTGCCAGTTGTATAGTTCTTGACAGTCATCAATTACAGCCGGTCGAGTCACATGCTTTGACATCGAACTGAGCCTAGTAGTGGACTACTGGTGGACTTTGTAAAAAAATTGAAAGCTGACGTTACGAGGCAAATCAGTCTGTTGTTGGATCCGTTCGGCACCGGTAGTCTCATGGGCAACAAAATGAAATGAACTCATCGGAGTTTAGTCCAAACAAATCTAGTTATCCAGCACGAAGGAAACCAAAAAATCTGGAAGGTTGTCGTGAACAAGCAAGTAAGTAAGTAGTTGCACTGAATTAAACGGACAATCAGAAGGTTCCGCGTCGTACCATCGTGAATGAAAGATCAATGGTACAGTCGATGAACACGCACGTACTTGTGGGAAAAGAGCTGTGACTCAAACACATGGCCTGGCCGTACCATCCATCTATTCTTGCTCCCACCCACCGAGTTAAACCGTAGTATTGATCAGGGAAGGACCGGCGGTGCCATGCTAGCAAGATGGCATGCCGACATAAACCATTCAGGACAAAATGACTGAATTAAAGAGAGATGGCTCGGACCTCACTATAGAAGAACATATATTTAGAGCCACTTTGCTTGAGGCACTATTTGGAAATGCCCCAAAAAATAATTTTTAGTGGCATTTTGTACTAAGTGCCTCTATAAATGCCATTTTTAGGGACATTTTCTTTAAAGTGCCTCTGTAAATGTCATCTTTAAAGGCATTTTCTTCAAAGTGCCTCTAAAAATGCCATTTTTAGTGTCACTTTTCGCAAAGTGCCCCCTAAATATATTATTTTTTGGGGCATTTCTTTAAAGTGCCTCGAAAAATGTCATTTTTAGTGCCACTTTTCACAAATTGCCCCTAAATATGTTATTTTTTGGGGCACTTCCCCAAAGTACCCCTAAAAAAATACTTCTATTCAGTACATTTTTTTTCCATAATAGCAACGAAATGGATTACCCTATATCTCGCTTTATGAGTCACGGCACTAACTCGCTCGCTAAAAGAAAATATTGCATTTGTGCAGGCGAGACGGTGTTAACGCTCGCTAAAAGCGACATATAGTGCCCGCGACCAAACGGGGCATTAGTATTTGACTTATCTACAGCCCAACCCAACCGGCTCTCTCATACATCAGAAAAAAAAGCTACCTCATCTCTCCAAACTCCCCAGCAATGGCGGCGCTCGATCCCCAGCTCGCCCCCATCTTCCTCATCTCTCTAAACTCCCCAGCTCCGCCAGGAGCAGCTCCCCACTCGCGCGCCTCCTCTGCTAGCCCCTGCCAGCCGGCCAGCATCCCCTGCTTCCGCGGTCCCCTCTCTCCTCCGCCGCCTCGAGCTCCCATCACCGCACGCCGTCGACGTCCAGGACTTGATCCAGCCAGCTCCTGCTTCGGCCCGTTGACCAGCTCGCCCTCGACCTGCATCCCCGGCCGCATCTCCGAGTAGTCATCTCCGTCGGCTCCTCGGCGGTAGGGAAGGCGAAATTGTGTGGCGGCCAGCGTAGCGGGGCCCTGGACCCCGCCGAGGCGCTCCGGTCGGACAAGCGGCGCCGCGGCATGGACGACTCCGATCCCGATCCGCGAGTCCCCGGCGCCAGAAAGGAGTCCGAGGATCGAAGGAGCACCATCTCCCGCGCGGTCCCAGTCTCCCTGCCATCCTCGCGCGCTTGTTGTTCGAGCAAATGCCGCGCCCAGTGAAGGTGGCGAGGGACTCGCGGTGGCACCGATGCATTTCGTCGTCGCATCGCCAGGGTGGTGTACACCCGCTCTGCCGACGTGGTCGCCAACAGCGCACGGGACATGATCCACACCGGTGAGGAATCCGTGACCAATCTCGTTCCTATTATCCGTGAATCTCCTTCCTCTACCTACCCTAAGCACTGTCCCTTTTTCCTCTGGCACTCCAATATGTTCTCTATTGCGATTCAGTGGGGATTTATTCCGCCCATTGGTGCCCAGAGGTGTGCGACAAAGGTATGCATCAGTAAGTATCTGACGTTCTAGTCTGAATCCCATGTCACCATGGTGGCATCATGAGATCGTGGAGAAAACAATACTCATTGTCTTGTCTTTGTCGGATGCAGCTAGCAGCATGTCAAGGTTTGGCTGGCTTGTCAGCGTCCTGGTTGTGTCCTGCGCTGTCGGACTATGGGTCGCTATTGTGGAGAAATCAAAGTGGGTCTCACATTCACTCCTGAGGTAGATTCTCACATTCACTCCTAAGAAAGCATGGATGAAATTGTAGGCAATATTTTCTGCAAATCATTGCAGTACTGATTGTTTAGATGTATTGATTGGCTATATATGTCAAGAGAACTGGTTATTGGAGTAGAACTGATTAGCTAGATATGCCAAGAGATGTACTGAGTGCCTAGATGTACTAATTGGAGTAGAACTGGTTATTGGACAGTTGAGTCCTGATGGGCACAATTGTATCAGAGCTTGTGTCCATGAACTGATTCGCTACATACGTTAAGAGAACAAAAAAATGAATTGAATTCGGGAATGAATAAATTCCTGAATTTTCTGAACTGTATGAAGATATCTCAAACCCTCTTCATGACTGTCCAGGCCTTCTATTTTTCTGTTTCAAGCTAAAGTTTGTCACCCGGAGCTGTTTGTTTTTTTGGAGTAGTTCATCAGGTTCTGGTTTCGTGCAGCTAGTTACACCTTTGAGATATCAAAATGATTAATTCATCTTTGTGTAGTAACGACTAAATGACTCCAGATTTAATGTTTGCATAAACCCTTGTGATGCCATATAGGTACAGTTGCCTATGCAAGGAATTTATCCTATCTACTCCATTTACCTTCTCTCCTGTGCCATCATGTTCTTTGTCATGATAGTTAAAGGAACATAATGATTTAATGTTTGATCAGGTATATAAACTAGAAACATCTTGTTGACTTTGCTAAGATATTCCGGCAGTTACATTTTGTTTACTGTCAACTGCATTATGTTACTGTCAATCTTACTTCAACTGTCAAGTTGAACTAGCTTGCATTATACTCAAGTTTGCAACTATTCAGTTTACAAATTAGTCCGTTTGTTTGTGTTATACTCAATCATTGTTCTAAAATTCGGCCGAATCACCGATTAACTGGCCGTGTAATCGCTATTCAGTGGGTTACTGAATAGCCGATAAATGCCAATTACCCGATTAATCGGCCAATTAACTGGCGAATAGGCCGATTATTCGCTATTCAGTGGCCGAGCGAGCTGTTACCAGTTGACGAATTCCTGAACAATGTACTCAATGTTTGCAATTATTCAATTTGCAAATTAGTCAGCAACCTCCTGATCTCCCACGATGGTTGACTTCCAGGTTTATATGTGGCAATAGTTCATCAAGTACAATATTACTTTTGGCTATCCTGGCAACAAGCTGGAACTTAAACTTGATCCATTCAATAAAGTTACGTAGTGCACAGAAAGGAAATACAGTAGCCACTCAAAGTTGTTGTTTTGGCAAAATTAGTGGCAATAGTTGCTGCATCCTTATATTTTAATCAGACATGTAAACTATTCAGATTATCTGTTGTATAATCCATTCTCATTTGTCGGAATTAAGTTTCTTGTAGTAGTAGTGAAGGGTGGAGGTCATCGTATAGGAAATTTATAAACCAATTTTAAGATATGTATGATTTTGCAGGCTGTGTAGTGAGCAGCTAACGCTGAAGGACATTAGATAACTTGCTGCGTTGTAAAGAGTCGGATAGGTATCTATTTTACCAACCTTGTGTAACCATTTTAAACCTGGTGTTCACATCTCTAAAGGTCTTCTTATGCTTGATCTGCTCAAGTGTATGAGTGGTGCTGTACTGTTGAGCATGTATGTAATAGGGCTTGTCTTCTTTGGAGCATGAAGTGGTGCGAACTTCTAATTTCTGTCAGTTTGGAGTAGATGATATGTTATGAATTCCTGAATGTATGTTATGAATTCCTGTCAACTTTGTGAAGAATATGTTATGAATGCAATTACTGACAGAGAAGTTCGCACTGTATGTTATGAATTTCTGAATGTATGTTATGAATGTATGTTCTGGACATTTGAATGTTTGTTACGAATGCAACTACTTTTTACAATGGCATTAAAAAAATTGGCACTGATATTGATTAGAAGCATTCCTGGAAATGCCTCTAAAATAATTAGAGACAATTCAAAAACAGTGCCACTAAAAAACATAGAGGCATTTTTGGAAATGCCTCTAAAAATAGTTAGAGGCAATTCAAAAACAGTGCCACTAAAAAATATAGAGGCATTCTTGGAAATGCCTCTAAAAATAGTTAGAGGCAATTCAAAAACAGTGCCACTAAAAAATATAGAGGCATTCATGGAAATGCCTCTAAAAACACTCATTTTTAGGGGCATTTTCCTTGAAATGCCTCTATGATTTTTAGCAACACGATTAAATGCAACACTATTAAAAGTGCCCCTAAAAATACTTAGAGGCACTTTCCTGATTTTTAGGGGCATTTCGAAGTGCCTCTAATTTAAGACTCTGACGTAGTGCCTGCAGGCCGTACTCCTCTTCTCCTCTCCCGGAACTCCTCCTCCCCTCCTTGAGAGTCAGCCGTTCCCCGTCAGATATGGCCGCTCTCGCCGCCGGGCCAGCGCTGGCTGGTGTAGAGATGGTCTAGGGTGCCGGCCCGCCGTGTATAGAAGTAGTATTAGGTTTAGGTTGATGTTGCTATTATGTAACTATGTGGTGAATGGCGCTATGCCGTCTCCTCTTTCCCAAAGGCCTGCAGCTCTTGTGTCCTGGCGCGGCGCCAAGCTCGTCGTGGTGATGATATAAATATATTGCATAGCCCTTTCCGTCAGTTAAGAATTTTGGGATAGATGGCTAGTGCAGCAATTCAATATGGTATCAGAGCCAAAAGGTTTCGGGTTCAAGTCCCAGCCAAACGCAGTATTAAAATAAATATTTGTGGCCTCCCCAAAAAGAAACCCCACAGGCCTAGACGTGAGGGGTGGTGTTAAAATACAATTGTGTAGATCTCACAGAAGGGGATATGCCCTAGAGGCAAATAAATATTAAGTATTTATCGCATTATCTCATTAAAGTTTATAATAAGTTTTATACCGTGCTATAACTGTATTAATCGGAATTGTTAATACACGTGTGGTATATAAACAAACCGGAGTCCCTAGTAAGCCTCTATACAAACTTGTTCATTAGTCAGTTGATGATCGAGAATTCCCGATCATGGATATTTATATAGTTGATGATGAGGTCATTTTATTAGTGGAATAAAATGATGGACATACCCAACAAAGTATTGCAAGAGGATCGTGTCACGAAGTTCATTATTGCAATAAGAAAGTAATATGGTAGTTTATTCCTTAGACTGTGAGATCATATTAATCGCTGCCTCCGGAGGATACTTTGAGTGCATCAAACGTCAGTCCATAAATGGGTGACTATAAAGGTGGGACACTTGGGCATTCAAAAGAGGTATGTTGAGGCCTATGGATCAAGAACGGGATTTGTTCATCCGCGTGATGGAAAGATACTCTGCGCCCACTCGGTGAGATTACATCTATAAAGTTGCGCAGCGTATGACTAGGTCATTGGAGATGTAATATCACAGAACGAGTTAAGTAGCCCTTGTCGATAACGAGATAAAACAAAGCATATGATGTTCAGGATCGTATCTCGGACAAGGGTAGTATCGAAAGAACAAAATGAATGAATATCATGTTAACGGTTCAACGACGATTATTCTGGAATCCACAGGGACCGTCATAGCCATCCAGGTCTCCCTGACGGTCATTGGCGAGTGAGGGGTCTTGACCATGTCTGGAGTATTTCCTGAACCGAAGGGTAACACAATTAAGGTATTGACGACGCTTAGAGATCGTTTTGGATTTATTGGAATAATAGAAATGGAGAGAGAAAATGAATCGGAAAGGTTCCGGTGAAATCGGAAGAGTTCCGGGGAGAAGACCGAAGGTAGTTCGTGGTGGTCCGGAAGTTGTTACGGACTCACTTGAGATTAAATAATATGTAAATATATTTAATTATGAATTATATATATTTAAATATTAATTTAATATTAAATAAAAGAGAAATTTGGGGCAACCCACCTAAATGGGCCAAAACCCCGGAGGGAAGGCCCAAGTGGGGCCGAACCCCCCAGAAGGGGTGGTGCGGCTGGGCCCTAGGGCCCATGCGGCTGGGCCCTTTTGGCCAGCCGCAACACCTCCCCTCCTCCTTTAGTCCCACATGGGAGAGCCAAGGAGAGGGACACCCCTCTCCCCTAATAAATAGACGGGCGTATTAATTGTTTTAATACACAATAATTCAAGGAATTAATTCCCGTCGGCCGAGGATGCCCCTGCGCCCACTTCCTCTCTCTCTCCACCTCTCGTAGAGTGTGGTCCTCTGTGAGGACTTCACACACGTCAGATAGCTATACCGCAGTACGCCGTCGTGCTGCGGGATTCCACCCAAAAGTTCTACTTCCGTAATCTTGGCTGGATCGGAGATCCCGGAAGTCATCGTCAAGCTCCGCACGTGTGCGAGTACTCGGAGGCGCCTCACTCGAGGCGCCAGGGCGTCATCGTCGCGCCACCTTCCCCTTCGTCTTTGTCGCGCCAAGTTTTTCGCGACCTCGAGGTCGGCTACGTCGTTTTCATCGACAACGCTTGTTGCGGGAGCGTAATTCCCGCTATCGGTCTACAAGGGTATGTTACCGATATCTTCTCCGTTACAACATTACTAGATAGATAGATCCTTGGGTAAGTTTTTGGCGTATGTAAGTTAGAAAAATTATTGTTTTCTGCTACAAACCCCTTCACTCACGACCACCCGGCATACCCATTATGTGTTCTGCTGGATCTGACTGGCACGAAGTCGTTATGTTTTTGCGCTTGTCGCCTCAATAACCATATTGGAAGCGCTATTGGAAACGTTGGGGGAGATGCTCTAACGAGTAAATCACCTACAAGGAATCTCCTCGCCCTTCCGCTCTACTCTGAACTAGAGCTTTGCTGTAGTACATATCAAAAACGGATCCAGGTGTCTAACGTCGGAAAATGCAACTCCACAACTATGAGCATCTCCCCCGCTTATCTCGACGTCCAAATGCTTTACGATCCGCGCACAAATTATCAATGGATTTTCAAATATCAATGCATTATCAATAATTTCTGAATTTATGCAATTTAGTTTTTAGATTCATGTACTAAAAAGAAATTTATGTAGATGCATTAAAAAAATTAAACCTCGCATTAACATGTTGTTTGTTTTACCAATACATTATAATTAGTAGGAACAATATCGTCCGTCGAATGCAAAATCGACGGTCATGATAAACAGAGGAAATTCTCACGGTTGTGGAAAAAATGTGTCGGTCGGCCGTCCCCAACGTCCTGGAACTAGAGCTCGAGGCACCCTGATGCACTACTTTTCTAAGGCATAAAATTTTCACGAAATACTTCACTATATAAAAGTATTTGTAACGAAGAAAATACGACATAATAAGAGACAACGTACAAATACAAAAGAACTTGTAAGAAAAATACAAAAGTCTACTATTTCGATAAAACAATGAGCAAAGTTACTTGTAAAGATATCTTGCATTTTTCAATTCCGAAATACATCATCAAACACCAAGGTCCAATAATCTGCAAGATAAAAAAAATTGAACTTAATTTTCAGTGGAACGTACATAGTAGAATGACAAAAAAAGAATAATCAAGTAGCTACGTCTAGTGAACTTGTACTACCGATTGACTCGGACGGATACACAGCTGTTGCCTCCAGCTGCGTGCTACTCACTCCGTTCCAAATTAATTGACTTCTCTTTTTTTAAATGTGGATGTATCTATGCTTATAACATGTCTAGATATATGTACATGTGGGTAAATGGAAGTCAATTAATTTTGGAACGGAGTGAGTACGTCCAAGCCGCTGAGTCCAATCGCACGATCGAGACGCAACTCGTCTGTCAGTACGAGCCGCTCTGGAGGCACTGAACTTATCACGACAAGAAACTGATCTCACTTGACAACTTCTGCAGCGGACGTACACATCTGCAGGGACTGACGCTAAGCTAAATTTAGCAGAGGCTGCCAAATCTGGCTCAGACATCGAGGCACACTTTCCGTAATTCCTCCGATCCGATCCGGCCACATGCATGCAGCAGCAGCAGAGCATGCATGCCACCTTCTTTGTACGAGAATTTAACTTTTCTACATACAGTAATTAATCAAATGCATCTCTTTATTACAAATCTCATTTTTTTTCCTTGTCAAACAAAACCATAGAGTGAATAATGAGTAATGCTAGACCTACGGGCGGACGAGGTTACGGGATAGCCTACGCGCTGACGAGTCCATGGACGTGGAGCCAACGTGGAACAGAAACTGCTCCCGCAACCAAAAATTAAGGGAAAAAATCTCACGCAAGCAGTTAGTGCCTAATTCCCCAATCCCTATGCAGGCGACGGAGTGAATCGTTGTCGTCGGCAAAGGTAAGGCGAGCGGCCTCACGTCGAGTTCTTGCATGCATACGGCGGCGCGGTGACCTCTTGCTCGCAGGCTAACGCGGCGGCGAGATCTTGGTGGCAGCGGCGCGGCCACGAGCTGCTGGACATAGGCGGCAGCACGACCAGATTTTGCTCTGAACGCGACGAAAGGAGGCGAGCTCTTCTCTGGCCATGAAAAGAACGAGGCGACCTACTGTTGTTTTGTTTCAAAATCAGTTGGATAATTGGGTGCGTCCGAGTTAATGAGCAACATCAAAGGATCGGAGGCGTCGGTGTTGTCGTCGTCCACGACGGCTGGACGGCGACGACGCACAAGAACCCATAGTGCTCCTGGAAGGGCACGGCGTCCGCTGCGTGGTGACGACACGGCCGGCGCCTTGGTGGCAGCGTAGATGGCGATGGCTCGACTGAGAAGCAAGCTGTCGAGCTGAAAGTTGCGCAGCATGCCTTTGCTAAGGTCAATATCTGCCGAGCAGGTGTCCGTCGTCGCGCAGCCTATGAGGGCAAGTTCCCCGCGCCGCTCATGGTGAGGACGAGTTCTCCGCGGCCTATTTTGACGGGGAGGTCGTCGTCCAGCTGCCGAAGTGGAGCAGGTCGCCGCACCGCCGATGGCAAGGGGTAGCTCACCGCGCCGCTTCCGACGAGGACGAACTCTCCGTGCTGCCGATGGTCAGTGGGAGGTCGCCGTCCAGCTGCCGAAGAGGAGTAGCTCGCCGCGGCCGCGCCGTCCCGCCGATCTGTAGGTCGTCGCTCCGCCGCCCAGGTTGTGGGGATAGTTTGGTTAATTTGTCTTTCGAACGGATGACCAAATGATCCACGCTGGCTCGCCACGTACGGCACCTCGTCACCGCGTAACGATTCCGTAAGGTAATTCTTCCGTAGGTGTAGCATTACTGGTGAATAATTTGCGTGGGAACTTGATTAATTAATCCGGGTAATTATTTGAGCGGGAGCTGTTACCGAACCAGATGATGAGGGAGGAATAGTTAATGTTGCTCCATCTCAGCATCGTGAGTACGAGTACTCTATGCATGTTCAGTTGTCCGATCGTCAGGTCATGTAGTACCAATCAGACATCAGTGGTTATATTAACAGCGATATATGTAGCTCATCATCCCTACTACTTGCCATAAACAAAAGAAGATCGCTGCACTAAACTATGGATCCTAGAGAATAAACAGAGTTCAACACATATTCTACTGCAACTACGGCAACTGTCCACCGTCTCCTACATTTTCAATACGGTACTAGTAGTAGTTGACAGGCAGTGTCAGGTACCAAGCAAGTTCAGGAAAATAGTGCCAAGTACATCCCACAGATGAATTGGGATATATATCGAAAAGGTTTTACATTAATTTACCAGCTGCTATATAGTTCTTGACAGTCATCAACATGTAATTAACAACAGTTTCAGAAGATTCGAAGAAGAAGAAAAACTTACATATCACATATAGTACTGGACAGTAATCCTCTCAGTTTCTCTGAACAAAAAGAAAAGAGAAGAAAAAGAAGGAAATTCCCCGCCTTTAATTTACCATGCATCTACAGTGTGGTGATTGAATGTGACATGTACATGATGTATACGCCGATCCATATATATATGTGCACGAGGAATGGAAATAATTATGGTTGGATGGATGGGAAGGAGCACAAGTAAATTTGTGTGTGGGGTTTTTCAGGTCTGGTGAAGTTTTTTACCTAGCAGCAGGCAAAGAGGTAGCGATTGATCAAGTGGCAGTGTAGAATTGTGCTAGATCCGAATGGGCACAGGTGGGATCGAGATCGACGCCACCTGGGCGTCTCTTGGCTCGAAGCTAGCGTCGCCGTCTCGTCACTGGACCATTGCCAAGAATGGCGTCCCACTTGTGGCCGCGCCGATGCAGGTGCGCCGTTGCCTGCCGGGGGTTTCCGCCACCGTTGCTGCTGGGGCGGACGACGTTGTGGCTGTGGTTGTGGTTCTGCTGCTGTTGCTGTTGCTGCTGCCTTTGGAGGAAGTGGGTGTCGTACTGCACCGGCATGCCGCGGCCGCCGCCAACGTCTTCCTCGTCATCGTCGTCGAATTCGTTCTCGTCGTCCTCCATGCTGTCACTGTCCATGTCGTACTCGTCCCTTCTGACGTTGTTGGCGCCGCCGTAGTTGTGGTTCATGGCTATTGCCGGCTGCTCCGGGATCGTTGTCTCCTTCGCGACGCCTTCTTGCTTTGATTCCTTCAAGATTGTATCCATGACATCGATCAGAACGAACCGAATCGAGACAATGTGTATATGCATGCGCCCGTCCACGGGCCAAAGAATTACGTACCAGCTTGTTCGTCGCAGTGCCGTTGTTGCCGCCGTGGCCGGCGCCTTGGACGAAGGGAAGACTCGCCGCCGCTGCACTGGCGCCGTTGCTCGCACACCCGTTTCCGTTGCCGTTGGTGAAACTCTTAGCCGTGTGCTCGACGTGCTGCGGTGCCGGTGGCGTCTGGGACGACAGTGGCACCGGCGCGAGCACGGTGACCGCGGTGGCCTCCACGCGAGGAGACGGCGCCGGCGAATGAACAACGCCGGACGAGGCGAGCGCCTTGGTGCGGTAGAGCGCGTCGAGCTGGTGGAAGTAGGGGCAGGTCTTGGAGTCCTCGGGCCGCTTCCTGCTGCTCTCCTTCACCTTCTTGAAGTACTTGTTGATGTTCTCCCACTTCTCCTTGCACCGCTTCGAGCTCCGGTTGTACCCCAGCCGCCGCATCCCCACCGAGATGTCCTCCCACAGCGGGCCCTTCGGCGCCGCGTCCTGGTACCGCGTCTCCATCTCCGTCCGCAGCTGGATCAGCGCGTGAACCTCCGCCTTCGGCCACCTGGACGGCGACGCGCCGCCGAGCCCAGACCCAGCCACGTCCAACGGCGCGTCCGCCGAATGGACAACGATCTCCTTGCTGCTTTGTGTCTGCGGCGTCTGTGCCTGTGGCTCTGTCGTCGTCGTCGGCATTACGTGTTGGTGTGGCTGCGGCGTCGGTGGTTGTGTTTTCATCGGCGTCACGTGCGACTGCGGCTGCTGCTGAACTGGTGGCCGTGGAGTCGGCGGTGCCGGTGCAGCGGAGGCGACCGGCGTCGGCTGCAGCGGCGGCGGTTTGGTTGCCGTGATGGCGGTCGCCTGCGTGGGGAAGGATGATGGCGTTGGCGCATGCACGGGAGCGATCATCTGGCCGGTAATCCTTTGTATGAATGACACGACGGCGGCGTCACGGGAGGCGGCCACGGCGCGCTCCTGCGCCAGCGCGTCCTGCTCCCGCGCTAGGCGCGCCACCTCCTGCCGCCGCCAGGCCTCCTCGCGGATCATGCGGTCCTGGTCGCGGCGCTCGATGGTCTCGAGGAGACGGTGCTGCATCGCCTCCTGCCGCTCCATCACCTGCTGCATCAGCCCCTCGAAGAACCGCATCGCCTTGCCGCCATGGTCGAAGGTCGACCCGCCCCGCCGCTTCCGCTTCCCGCCGTCTGCCGTCTCGTCCGTGTCTTCCCCGTCCGAGTCCGAGAAGCTCACGTCACCCACCGTCGTCATCACGCGTGCAGCCGCCTCGGTAGATGTCGGCTGCGGCTGTAGGAGGAGAGGCGGCGGAGACGGCTGGGCCGGGACGCGCGGCGCTGCCGAGGGTACTAGTCCGGAGTAGGCGCCGATGGTGGTTGTGGCAGGGGTGATGGCCTGCGCGGCTGGTGGCGCCACGGGCGTCGGCGGGCGCGGGGAGGCAGCAGCGCCATGGAGGGCCTCGAGCTCGGTGAAGAAGCGGTAGGTCTTGCCGTCGCCGCGGCCGGTACGGCCGTCCTTGGTGCGGCGGTAGTACTTGTCGACGTTCTCGAACTTCTCGCGGCACTTCTTGGCGTTCCTGCTGTGCCCCATCTCCGCGAGCCTCCTGCACGCCATGAATGAATGAACATCAGCCACAATTAACCTCGTCAGTCACACACGCTCGCTTCCATTCCACCAACACCATCGATCTGCCTCCATCACAATTGCACATCTACTTACGTGCGCATGTTGCTCTCACGGGAAAAAGGCACAAAATTTTAGCTCGATTAGGGTGTCAGACTATACTCAATTTGGGATTAACTATTGGGGATTGGGACTCACTACTGGATCTGACGGACGCAAATCGAGGGAAAAAGAAACCGAAAAAGTGGAGCAGGAGAGCGATGTGCGTATGATTTTAAATTGGGAAAATTGATCCACTGTTCTTGAAGCATGTGCGCCACAAGAAGGACATCTCAATTCTCACATCACATCACATCACATAGCGCAACTGAACATGGGGAATTCCATGCAACTGAGACGTGTATGGATCGAGACGTACGTGGATCCAGCTTGCAGCCGAGTACTGGAAACTAGAGAATTGTAGCTTGAAGCTGAATTTGCATGGTGGTTTTAGGAATTCAGTACCTGGAGACTTCCTCCCAGAGCGGGCCCTTGAGCGCGGCCTCCCGGAACGCGGCGTCCATCTCGGAGCGGATCTTGAGCAGCGCCAGCGTCTCCTGCCGCGGCCACCGGTTTCCCGCCGACGACGACCCGCCGCGCTCGGCCTCCTCGCCACCGGCCAGCTCGTGTCCGTCGATGCTCCCGGAGCCAGACCCGCTGACAGCTGCGCCGAGCTCCTCCATCTGCTGCTGCTGCTGCTGTCCCGGCGCCGGCGCGGGCGGGCGGCTGCTGATGGGCGAAGGCGCCCCGGCGGGCCCGCGCCAGCCGGCGGCGAGAACGGCGGCATGTCGGCCGGCTGCTGCATGCCGTCAGAATTCCGGTTTTCGCAACGGGAATTGAGCAGGAATCTTGCGCGTGCTGTTCGACCGCCTCTTCACTTAGCTCTTGTTAGGCAGCTACTGTGGAATTGAGGTGGACGGGTGAGGCTGCCGTGCCATGAGCAGTGCATGCATGAAGAAGCAGCTCACTGCTGGAAAGAGTGAGCTGTGGAAAAGGGGAAAGAAAAGCGAGGAGGGAGGGACGATGAAGTACTAGCCTGGTCTCTCTACCTCTACCTGCAAAGGCGAGGAGAGGGAGAGAGGAGGTCGACGGACGGAGGTGGTAACAGTAGCACTGTAGCGAGCGGTAGAGAGAGGCAGCTGAATATAAAACGGCGACGGAGGATGAGGAAAAGCGGGGTGGGCATTGGGCAGCGCGTGAATGAACTGTGGAGATGGGCGGTTGAGGAAGAAATGGCGAGTGAGGTGTGCGAGCGTCCGGGGAAGATGACGGAGTAGATGATGAGAGAGATAAGGAAGAAGAGACGAGATGCCGCCGCGCTGTCAGGAAGGTTACGGCCAGCTTACCCTCGCCGCCATCCAAGCTCAATTAATACTAGCTAGTAGTAATCACCGTGGTTAAAAAACAAACCTTTAACCGTCCGATCTGGGCCGTCCGTTGTGCGAATTCGACGGTCGAGAAATGAAAAGAAAGCATGGGGTGGCCAGATCGGATGCGGCATGAGAGTGGCCAGACAAGGCCACACTGCACCAGCTGTGCGGTGGGCCCAGCGAAGGTGGTGCGCAACGTGCTGCGTGTGGCGTGGGCCCCGCGTCGTCGCAACAGGTCACACAACCGTTTCGTCGGTAACATGGAAGGCATGGTCCTCCACAGCAAGCATCCATCCAGCGGCCCCGCTGGCCCGGTACTACAACGCCGTTTCCATCGATCGGTTTTGCGTAATGCTGGCCAGCTACTAGTGCAATTAAAAGTGAGCTAGTGTGTAATTGGTACCACCTTGCTCAAACTACCTACCGGTGCTCCATCTCCATGGTGTACGATTAGCTTGATATTATGGAAAAATACACCTAGTGCATTTGGATGTTTTCTTTTTCAGAATTTCTAGAGGACTGTGAAAAGACAATGTTGCCGGATTTTGAGTTTGTAGGTTGCATATGGAGTGAGATTGGGGTTTTTTTGTTGCCAAAAATGGCCCTTCTAGCGAAATAATGCCACGGCTGTCCCCTCGGGTCGGCGCTAGATTAGTTGGAGCCGACTTTGTGCAGGTCGGTGCCATCGTTGTTTGGAGGCGAAAATCTGACGTGGCGAGTTCGGCTCCAGGTAGAGTGGCGCCGAACATATAGGTTTCTGAATTTTCATTGGGTTGTTCGGCTCTAGTCGGAGTGGCGCCGAACTTTTGGTTAATACAAGGCAGTGTCGATCTAGTTATCCCCGTCCGCACCATTCACCCAACCACCACCCGTGTCAATTCAAGTCCCCGTCATCCCCTTGGAAGAAAAAAAATCGACCAGTACGCCAACAAGAAAATGTTTTAAAAGGCGCGCCGCATACCCACCCAATCTCGCGTGGGGGAGCGGGGCGGTGCGCATTTCAGTGGGGGGGGGGGTGCGATTTGAACCCGGGTCAGCCGCTCCGCTAAAGGAGACGTTACCATCGCGCTATCAATGTCACTCAACCTCGCACGGGAGCAGTTGACGCACGTACAATCGAGGAGAGTTATTTGCATGAGGTGTAAGCTTTGGATCTGGATCGATCGCTCCGATACAGGATGCATTATCAACTTACCATCAACAATATCAATGGCAGTCAACTGCAAGTGGAAAACCGGTGTTCCATGTGCACAAAGGGGGACTTTTATACGCGAGAAGTAAGCTTTGAACCCGGGTTAATCACTCACTTACAGGTAGAGTCACCATTGCGCTATCAATGTGTTCCCTTCACAGCTAAAAAAGGCAATGGCATTTGGATATATACAATGATTAAACACAATCTATTCATACATGGAAATACGCTTGTTTTATTTTTATTGGATTATGTAAAGAACATAAAGTGCGGATGGCAGCACTATCTCATTTTTTATAAAAAAAAAAGTGTTCGGTAGATTTTTTACACAAGTGCTTAATTAAAATGTAACATGACAATATGCATGCTTTGTATCTATTCAAAAAACAAAGATTAAAAGTTCGTGATTAATGCTTGATGAAGACTTAGGATGCCCAGAAGAATCACAAGCTTAAGGGTTTTTTGTGTACCTTTTTCACCTTCTCACTTCCCTTTTGATATTTCTTTACGCTGAACAACTTCACCGCAAGACATTCTACTTTTTTTTTTATGAGTAACCTCGGATAATACCTTACACCATTGTAAAACTCAATAAAATATCTTAAAACTTGAAGTCTAGAAGTGCTGCTACACTGGATATCATCAAGAAAAAAGTTTAAGTTCGAAAACAATCAAACTGAAGATCAAACACTCACTTTTCTTACAGTAGAACATAATTGTTTTGTCTGACAACAAAATACCAAAAAAATTGGAAGCATATATAGGCCTCATTGAAAACAACAACCTCATGTGCATCCTGAAATTTTCCAAGATATTTCTATGCTTCCAGCAAGCGAAGAAAAATTTGGCAACGAATAGCAACTGCATAATACAACAAATCCATAAGATAGAACATCAGATAAATCCCAGAGTCTAAACTTGGCATTTTCTTAACCAGACAAAAAAATGTTTGACTCTCTATTATCATAAACCAAAAAAATGAAGATATAAATGGTTTTGCCTCCGAGAAGCGCTTTGTTTATAACCGTATAGTTAGGATTCTTTATGCCATATATGTATTGTTGTACTCATCACCTTGAGTTCTATAGTGTGGTCGAATGCAAGTTCTTCATGGGAAAGTGCCTTGATGGCCTTCTTGTGATGGAATTAAAAATTTATATTGCTCCCTTTCATGTCAATTAGTACACCTACAGTTCCCGAAATAATAGGACAAGATGAGCATCTCTTCATGTCCATGATAATAAAATCAATGGGAACTTCAAAAATATGCATATCAATCATAACATCATACACCGTACCAAGAGATTTTGTGGTAGAGGAATTGACAGAATTCAAATTTAAAGAAAGAGGAGACATAACATCCAAACCAAATAAATCATAAAGATTTGTAGGTATAGTGGAGATACTAGCACCTAAATTACAAAGATAATTGTAATAATAATTGCCGACTCCAATCTTGATAATGAGATCCCCTGCACCCCCAAGTTTAAGTGGGATCTTGGCATCTTTCTTATATCTTTCAACCTTCTCATCAAGCATGTGCTTGGCAATATATTTGCCAGAAATAGACTGGGAAGCATTAGTTGAAGGAAATTTAGAGAGCTTAGTAAAATTGATTAAGATAATATCAAGCAAAGTGCAACCATCAAAATAAAAAACTACTCTTGAAGAAATATCAATTTTAGCAGCAATTCATCATTATGTGATTGATCTCATATAATTCTCATCCACCCCATCTACTAGGATTACTCATACATGGTGGAGAAATATGAAGACATGGCAACAGAGATTGTCTTGGCGAAAATGGCGACAAAGATGGTTCCCCCTCTTCGCAAAAAACAAAGATCATGATGGTGACAACTATTTGTTCCGAAAAGCTTCGTACTTCTGAAGGAAGGGTTTTTTGTCGATATATAGGCGTACTGCGAAAGAATAGGAGGAACGGTGCACCTGGCGGATCGTGGGCCTCCATGGCACGGCAAGGTGGTAGCCACGTACGTCATGGGCTCATAGCTCCGGTGGGATTATGGCTTCCTAGTCCAGCGTGTTTGCCCTTCTCTTCACAATACTTCTTAATACATATTTGTTTTATCTTATATCTTGGGCTTGATGCACGAAAAAGGGAGAAACTTGTATATTTTATAAAAACAACATCAATTCTGGCAGTTTTATTTCAAATTTGGCAAAATCTGGACAATCCTAAGCAAATTGGTTGTAAAAGTAGATAAGTTTGGTACGAATCACACTCACAAACTTGCATTTAAAGAAAAGATGTTCAATTGCCTCGTCATTGTGGTACAAAAACACATTATGCTTCTCGTCCAATTGCGAGGTTACCCTTAGTAAGAATCACACCTCTTCAAAGGTAATTGTAATAATAATTACCGACATCAATCTTGATAATGAGATCCCCTGCATCCCCAAGTTTAAGTGGGATCTTGGCATCTTTCTTATGCTTTTCAACCTTCTCATCAAGCATGTGCTTGGCAATATATTTTCCAAAAATAGATTGTGAAGCATTAACTGAAGGATATTTAGAAAGCTTTGTAAAATTGATTAAGATAATATCAAGCAAAGTACAACCATCAAAATAAAAACAACTCTTGAAGAAATACATATTCTAGCAGCAGTTCATCATTACGTGATTGATCTCATCTAATTCTCATTCACCCCATCTACATAGGATTACTCATACACGGTGGAGAAATATGAAGACACGGCAACAGAGATTGTCTTGGCGATAATGGCGATGAATATGGTTTCCCGTCTTCGCTAAAAAAAGATCGTGATGGTGAAAACTCTTTGTTCGCGAAAAGCTTCATGCTTTTGAAGGAAGGGTTTTTGTCGATATATATATAGGCGTAATGTGAAAGGATAAGACGAACGGCGCACCTGGCGGATCGTGAGCCTCCATGGCACGACTAGGGGGTAGCTAGGTACGTCATGGGCCCATAGCTCCGCCAGGTGGGATTATGGCTTCCTCCTCCAGCGTGTTCGTCCTTCTCTTCACAAAACTTCTTAATACATATTTGGTTTATCTTATATCTTGGGCTTGATGCATGAAAAAGAGAGAAAGTTGTATATTTTATAAAAACAACATCAATTCCGGCAGTTTGTTTCAAATTTCGCAAAATCTGGACAATCCTAAACAAATTGGATGTAAAAGTAGGTAAGTTTGGTACGTATCACACTCGCAAACTTGCATTTATAGAAAACATGTTCGATTGACTTGTCCTTGTGGTACAAACAACACATTATGCTTCTCGTCCAATTGCAAGGTTACCCTTAGTAAGAATCACACCTCTTCAAATGTATCATAGAACCTTTATTTTACACATTGGTCTCTTATTATTTAATGATACATTAGCTGGAGACGAGCCCAACACCCGTTCGATCGTGTTGTTTCTGCTGTGAACAATATGGAACATGAGTGGAATATGGTAAAAGTAATATATGCCTCTTTGCTAAAATGATTGATACTATACGAAAAAAGTTGGCTGTGGAACCGTTAATCATCGTATCTTGTTGAGAAAACAGTAAAGGTTACGGCAAATGAGATTAATAAAATGCACATGCACTTGTCCACACACATGTAGTACAGGAGTCAGTGCTGTCTAGGAACGAAAACCATGTACCTTTTACTAGGACAACAACATGCATGTTCGTTCTACTGATTGATTGGCTTTTCCTTTATGCGAACGCAGCAGCCAGCTGCATGCGCCGGCTTTTCCGAAAGGAATAAAATAAAAGGAAAAAGGAGAGAAAATGATGGTGCACATGTATTTTCATGGATGGAAGACACGAAGATCATCGATCCAAGGTTAACGTACACAAAAGGTAGGTCGTCTTCTGTAATTAGGCCATAGCTGATCAGTTTTTTTATTGAACCTGTAGCTGATCAGTACTACACAGTTATTATCGATTCTTATATGTTGAAGTCCAAACTAATTAAGCGTTGTTACCTCTCACAGCAGTGTAACACAGAGGTGTTAACATACATACTCTTGCAATGCCAACTAACTTGTATTGGTGACATGGCATGCTACATATTAAATAAGGAAATAGATGATTGTAGTAGCATTCCGTATAATATGCGGAGAGTGGTTTCTGATCCGGGCACCAGTGATCTCTTATTTAAAAAAAAATCAAAAAATCATATTTATGAGTTTCCAAAAAATCTGAATTTTTTCTCCAGATGTAGCCTATGGTGTAACCCACAAACGTGTAAATTTTTAATCTGAGATATCTTATATTATGGGAAACTTAGAGATTTGAAAAAATATTTTTCAGATCTACACATTTGTCATTTTTGTGTAGCTCATAATACAATGTTTTTTAAGTTGAAATTTTGCACGTTAGTGGGATATATCATTGGCTATACGCGGATTTTTTTCAGAATTTTTTGAAACTTATAAATATGATTTTCGAATTTTTTTAACAGGAGGGAGCACTGGTGCCCAGGAACAAAAAGTCTCCTCTGTATAACGGAAATTCACCTTGGCTCCCGAGGTTATATCATTCAGGCTGAATATTTTTTTGAAAAAAATAAGAAAAAAGAAAAAATCTGAAAGAAAATGGTGACGAACATATAAAAAAATTCTACATATGTGTCAAATTGGGTGGTGTGCAACAAACACAAATCAGTGGTGAAAACAAGAGTTAAAAATATTTTTTTTAAGCATTGATTTTGTTTTTTTGCACAGAGCACCACACTTGTCATTTCATCACGAAACTTAGCACGTACGTAAAAAACTATATATTCTTCGCCAATGTTTTTCATAATTTTTTGAAATGTTTTGCAATTTTTTTTCTTTTTTTTCTTTTTAAAAAAATATTCGACCTGAATGATATAACCTCGAGAGCCAAGGTGAAATTGGGTGGTGAAATGACATTTTTCAGTGCTCTTTGCAAAAAACACAAATCAGTGGTGAAAACAAGAGTTAAAAAATATTTGTTTAAAAGCATTGATTTTGTTTTTTTGCACAGAGCACCACACTTGTCATTTCATCACGAAACTTAGCACGTACGTAAAAAACTATATATTCTTCACCAATGTTTTTCATAATTTTTTGAAATGTTTTGCAAATTTTTTATTCAACCTCAAACATGAGCTCGGGAGCCAAAACGTCCCTCTCCATATTATACCACAACATAATGAATTCGAAGAAAAAAATGAGTCATACAAATAAATAATTAATTAAAGCAATCTAAGATACCACCACTCTGATTCCATGAACTATAGAGGTTAGACACCTATCGTGTCACCTCCTCCCCGATGTGGATACCTAATCGCCCCATCTTGCCACCCGCTTCTTGTCTCGCTCTCCTCTCGCCCGTGAGGGCTGTTGCCGGATCGGCCTTGCAGCGCCGATGATGAGGGGCTCCTCGAGCGTGGCTTGGAGGTCAACTGCTGCATTGATCCTGAACGTCGTCTCCACTCTCCACGGCGCTTGGCAAGGGCGGCTTTCTGTTGGGGGTGATGTTGGTGGTGGCCTCAACGGGACCTTGGTCAGCGGGACGGTGACCTTGTGTTCTTAGGTGGTGTCTGTGAAACTACGAGTGCAAGGACAATGTCTATAAATAGCACATGGTCGGTGGGTTTCAAACTCCGATGTAGGTTCCTCAGAGGCACGTTAGCGATAAAATTGTCGTCCCTTGGTCGGTGCCGGGGTGGAAGTGCTTGACATAGCCGACAAAGGCATCTGCAACTACAAATCTAGCAACTATGGACCTTGCTCAACGTGCTACACGTAATTGTCCTATCGCATCTATGTGGGCAGATTCTCGATGTTAGTGGATTGTTGTTGATGTCAGACGCCCCTAGGCGCTGCTCGGTGACATGTTGCGTACGCATTGTTCCTGTTGCGTGGCTAAGTCTTGTTGCAACTCTGGACCTTGTTCAACGTGCTACACTTAATTGTCCTATCGGCTCTATGTGGGCAGATACTCAACGTTAGTGGATCGGTGTTGATGTCGGGCGCCCTAGTCGCTGCTCGGTGACATGTTGCTTACGCATGGTTCATGTTGTGTGGCTAAGTCTTGTTGCAACTCTGGACCTTGTTCAACGTGCGGCACGTAATTGTCCTATCAGCTCTATGTGGGTAGATTCTCGACGTTAGTGGATCGGTGTTTATGTCGGATGCCCCTAGGCTCTGCTCAGTGACATGGTGTGTGTGCATGGTTCATATTGCGTGGCCAAGTCTTGTCAACCCCGTGCATGCGCAGTTGTGCGATGATGGATCAACAAGTGGCGGCAACACAGAGAGATATCGCGGTGGTGCGCTCTTTGAGGGCTGGGTCTCGAGTTCGAAGGGCGAAATATTTTTTGTCCGACCTTTATTGGTTGGACCTAGAAATGGAGGTACCCTTGTTGAATGCACTGTTTGGAGTTTGCTTAGACTTATATTCGGGTTAAAACTCATGACAAAACCTACATGGTTGATCCAGCGACATCGGCGGCATGCGTCGGTGTTGGAGCACCTTTATTGTTACCCTCGAGTTGCTATCATTGGTGGTTGACACTAAAGTTTTTGCCGTCGTTTGTTGATATTCCTTTTATTAATTTGGGTGTGTGTATCGTTGATGTTTTTACTACTTCTAAATATTGTGTTGGTGCAGAGACCAGATATAATTCATATCGTCTTGATATTAATTAATATATCTTTAATAAAAATTGAGAGTAATATAGACCCCACACCCCCCCCCCCCCACACACACACACACACACACCCAATGTGAGTATCCTACCATTTCATAGGTCCAATGAAGTTGAGAGTTGTACTGATGCCGAAATATCATGTGACTTACTGTGTTTTTTCAAGAGCATGCAAGATTTCCATGTCATGTCATTAAGATATGTTTTTATGAAACGTATTATTACGGCAAATAAATGTATGTCTAGACGTCTAGTGGGCGGTAAACGGTGATATTTCTAGTATCGTGTTCGTGCATGCATGTATCATGTACTCCTATGTATGATGAATCGCTAACAACTGGACTATACGTACTGCTGTAGATCGAAACCATTGACGTGCCTACGACAAGGTATGAGGAATAATTTCATCAGCGTGTTCACTTATCATCGATTCTTACGCTGTGCAGCGTACGGTAATGATTGGTGGATACATGGTTTATTAGCTAGCTTAGCTAGAGAACCCGACGTGATCGGTTAAACTAATAATTAAAGAAGATCCCCGACGCACTGATATACTTGCTAGTACTCCAAACTGCCGGTGCTACACTGCTACCGGTAGCTGGCTTGGTAGCGCTGTTCATGCATTTTAAACAAGTACTCCAGTAATTGTTTAGTACTGTATTAGAGAGGACAACAATTGCGTGCAAGAGCCCTCCAGATTAGTGATATATACAACAGTCGCATCAGAATTCAGGATATGTTGAGTTGACGCATGCACACTCCGGGGATATATCAAAAAATTGTCTGGAAGTTGTAAAGAATTCTTCCTTTGTATCCATAATTGCGTTAGTGTAGTGTAGGGACGTATATGTACGTATATAAGTATCTAGAACAGGCTGGCTAGCTGATTGATGGGGATCATGTATATACGGTTTCGAAAGCCTAATGATGTAGAGCTAGGCTGGCTGGCTGGGTTCCTTTTGCCTCCCGATCGAGAAAAACAGGTGGAAATGAAGAAGCTTTTCCGCTGTCGCCCACGCATTCGGCCATGGATCGATCCATCTCATTTTCCGTTGCGGCTAGCTAGAAGAAAGTTTGTTCCAAACCGCCAGATTGGCTTCACTTGTTACTAGCTTATTCGGTTGTAGAAATTGCCGATCGACCGGACTGAACAGTCACTTGCAGGTAGGACCAGTGGTCTAGATAGATAGAACTAGGATATATTTTCACGTAATGAAGGATTAGCTCGCACTATAAGAGAACCTATTATTAGAGGCATTTTGCTTGCGGCACTGCTCTGAAATGCCCCTAAAAATCATTTTTAGTGGCATTTCAGTCAAAGTGCCTGTGTAAATGCCATATTTAGTGGCATTTTTTCCAAATTGCCTCTGTAAATGGCATTTTTAGTGGCATTTTAGTTATAGTGCCTCTGTAAATGGCATTTTTAGTGGCATTTTAGTCAAAGTGCCACTAAAAATGCCATTTTTAGTGGCATTTCTTCAAATTGCCTCTGAAAATGCTATTTTTAGTGGCACTTTGAAGAGTGCCTCTGAATATCTGACGCATAAGGAATGAAAGGAACATACAGTACTACTTTCTCAACATAGGAAAAGCATTAATCTACTTTCTGAACATAAACTGCAATTTCTGAACATTACATATTAGGATTACAAATAAAACCACTGTTTACTCTGCGCAGATGCATCAAAGAACTAGTCCATCACAGAATAGCAAAATAAAGCATCCCATCTTAGCATACTTAACAGCATCACACAGTTCACATATTATACTTAGCAGTCTTGCACAACCATACTTAGAAGTCTTACTTCAGAGACTCTAGTTACTGACTTAGCATACTTAGCATAGGAGTTCTCAAGGAATACACATATACCATTCCTTATCATGACTCCAGAGACACTAGTTACTTACAACCTCTTCAGAGGGGCCAGATCATGACGTCAAGACCATAACGCGTGCATGTGACGAAGTCGAACATGTAGATGCGCCCTGGCTTCAGCTTGAATCCTTTAACAGCTGTGGCCCATCCTCCTGAAAGCATAGCCTTGTTAGTTCCCCGTCCCAGCTTCATTGTAACCAGGAAAGTCTTCTCCTTTCCTGCACACTCAACAAGGATATCTTTTGGTTTCTTGATGTGCTTCCTCAGGTTGGCTTTTGTGTAGCCAATAGCAAACTCCTGCCAAATAAGAGACATTGCAACATTATCTATCTCTTTTTTGCAATCACTAGGCAAATTTTCACTGGTACATGCTTGCACTTTACATCAACCAACATGTCTATTTAATCAAATCAAATCAAATCAAGCAAACACAGTTATACACAAACACAAAATAACGCTTGTACCAGCTACCAAGCAGAACAGCTAATTCATGAATGTGCTAAACAGTTCACAAATACTACTACTCTGATGGATTAAGGTTCATTCTTACCATCTTAGCTTTTTTTTATCCACTGCAGAAGGTGTCATTTTGTACACATAGGGTTTAATTGATGTCTCGCAATGACCTTGACCAGATCATTGAGAATATTGCATTGGGCCTTGGTGAGCCCCATGTTGTTCCCAAAGAAGCAGTACTTGTCAAATGGCCTAATACCTCCATAGGAAGGGCCTACAAGCAACAAATACATTCCAAGGTGTTAGTAAAAGTACATTGTTCTTCTCCTTTTCATCTATGCTAACTTAAACACTTCTGCAATCAAAAGATGGAGGAGGATGTTCTTCATACCTCTCCAAACCAGATCTTCTGGTTTCTGCACTACAAGCTCTTCTTCACTGGAGCTATCATCATCAGAGCTTTCATCATCAGAGCTTTCATCGTCATAGCTTTCATCAGTGGAGGAGTAATACTCCTGCTTCACTACAAGCTCTTCTGGTTTGGGCTCATCATCAGAGCTCCCATCACATGTGAGATCGATGATCACCTTCTTGGTTCCCATCTGAAACAGTAAATACACTGCATCAGAAATATTGCAGGAATACAAGCACCAGTAAATACTACAAGCACAAGTAAAATATAACTTCTGCAACAGCACTACTCCACTTTACCGTGTCCTCCCTCAGACACCCATACAGTAATACTCTACAACTTATCTAGAAAACAAATCGAAAATACTAGAAGCCCTAAACCAATTCATCCAAACAAGCAAGATCAGCGATAGATGAAAAGATAACATGCGTGCTAAGCCTAACCATATTCATCCAAAAATGTTCCCAGGACCAAATCGAACAAAGGAACTACCAAATCGAACAAAGGATCTACCAAATTGAACAAAGCACCAATAAATACTAGAAGCACCAGTAACCCTAACCCTATTCATCCAAAATAGTATAATCTTCCTCCAGGATGGCGACGGTAGCGCTCGTGGATGAGATATAGTGGGGATATAGCTAACCTTGCTCCCTCCTGGATGGCGACGGCGGAGATCTCGTGGAAAGGGACGGCGGAGCGCTCGTTGATGGCGACGGCGGAGCGCTCTGGTCAAACCCCTAGAAAGAGATGGAGAAATGAGTCCAGGGTCTCGGAGACGTGGAGTTTATCCTTTCCCCTTTTGCATCTTAGTCCTTCCATTTTATTTATATTAAAATGATATCCCTCCACCTGCAGTACTTTTCATTAAACACCCTGGTTTAATACCGATGTCATATTCTAAATTTGGTCAAATTAAATTTTCTTTGCAGTAATTTTTTTATAAAGCAATATATTTTATGTTTACTAACTTAGCATCTTTAGCACATTTTGCAGTGACTGATTGACAGTTTGATGTGCATATTTGGCTGGAAAAACACATTCAACAATTAATAATATTCATAACATTTAAGCAGGTCACAAAGATGCAGTAGTACTGCACATACAACTCTATTACTGTTAGCCTACTTATTACACAAAGGACTCCACATACAACTTTGTTATTACAAGCCTTAGCCAAGCTAGACTCTCTCTCCCTTTTTTGAGTAGACCCTCTCGTCCTTGAAACTGAACATGCAAACTTCACCCTCTTGCAGCCTGAATGTTTCCACAGCTTTCTTCCATCCACCTATGATGGATGCCTTTCCCAACTCACCAATCTTAATTCTGCAGTAACAATTATCTATGCTTTCGGTGCAGTTGACAACAAGACTGCATGCGGCAAACTGGTGTATGGTGACCTTAGGATCTTAGTCAAGTAATAGCTTGTAAATTCAGCTGTAAATTCCTGGAAAAATCCAAACACATCAAGTTAGACCAACCAAGTCAGTGATGTACTAGTTCAAGTGTTAGCAATCTGATCAAGTATGTTACAAAAAAACTAACCATTTTACAATCAGGATGAACGTTTGTTTTCATAATCTGGCACACGTACTCCTTGATTGTAGGTCTTGGTATTACCTCTACCAATCTCCTAAGCTGTTTTGCTGACTGTAGTTCATCTCTACTTTGTTTCCGAAAACACATTCCTTGTCAAATGAATCATCTCCTAGTAGGCCAGGTCCTATATGAGTGTAAATGAATCATCTCTTAGTAACATTGAAAGGAGGTTGTACATACATGATAGCTGTCCTAATGCAAAACATACCTCGGATGGTTAGCTTCTGCATATCATCCTCATCTTCATTGTTTGTGTTGTTAATAGCAATACTGTCCCTACAGTGTAAATTATAAAACTGTCAAACTGAATAATGGTTAGGGTATACAGAAACAAGCATAAGTAAATATTGATCACAGGACTCACTTCTCAAGCTTCAGTACCAGAAGCCGTGTCTTTATTCAAATGGATCTGGATCTCTTACTGTCATACCACTCTCATCCTGAAAGCTAAACATACATATGTCTCCTGCCTTTAACTTGAAAGATTTTACAACTGCTATCCAACCAGTGTTTATTACTGCCTTTCCACTATGAAGCATCATCCTGCAGTACCTATTTTGGACACATGTTGCTTCTACGTTCTGCACAACCACACGTGAAAGAGGGTCAGGGCTAGTTGGTTCTTTAAGTAATGGCATAAGATACTGATGGGTAAACTCTGTTGAAACAAAAACAATTCCATAGTATCACTGACAATACTATAGTAGAACAGAATGTACAACTAGCATTTAAGTTGTACATACCATCTTGCACTCCTGGTCTTTGGTCTGTGATTTCAATAATTTGCTCACATAGAGCTTGATTGGTGGCATTGGTAAGTCCTGCACATACTTACATAGCTGGCCCACTTGTTGATAGCTCAAATCTAGTTCATTCCCGAAAATGCAAAACTCATCAAATGTTTCATTTCCAATGTATCAGGGTCCTACAATAACAATGTAGCAGTCAACATATGTATGAAGCTCAAAATGAGATATCGTAATAAAATGCACTCTTTTGTGTACACAGCTAAATTGAAACATGCATACAAGAAGAGGTCCATCCCATCCGTGTACCTCTTTGAAAGAAGTTGTCGTCATGCTCAATATAGGTGTCCTTAGGCTCTAGATAGTAGTCTTCCTCTTCGAAATACTAATCCTCAGGCTTTAACATACCTATTGTTGTATTCTGTTCATTCTTGACAAGAAAATCGGTGTCTTTTTCTTTAGCACTGATGACCAACTCTTCATCACTTATACCCATGATTTCTTCATCACAGTAATTTCCTTGATTGGTTTGTAAAACATGTAAGTAGTAAATGTGGTGTTCAAATTGGTTGACTATGCAAACTAGAGTTAAACAAAGAAATTTACTGACTCTTTATTTTAATTTAATTAGGTGCAATCTATGGCTGCAGAAGGAGAACTTTAGATACAGAAGTTGACCTCCTATCTAGAAGGCCTTACATGATGGTCAAAAAATATAATAGCTACTGCATTAATGGTTGCACTTTCCATACATATGGGTATGGAAAAGGAAAATCAACACAATGTTATGGAGTCACAACCGTAGCTGCCACATCTAGTTTCTCTAGTGCTAAGGACAAAAATCCAGTTGTGGGAAATGTGGCATATTATGGTAGAATAGTTGAAATAATTGAACTCAATTACTCAAATGAAGGATATGCAGTGTTGTTCAAATGTGACTGGGTTAAACAAGCCGGATTCAGGGTTGATGGGTTTGGATTGCCGCAAGTCAATTTCAAACACATATATAATACAGAAGAACTTGTGTCAGAACCATTCATTCTTGCAAGCCAGGCTAGTCAAGTTTACTATGTGGAAGATCCAACTGAGGCTGATTGGCAGTTTGTGGTTACTCCCTCACCAAGGGATTTATTTGGCATGACCTTTATGAATGATGTGAGCTAACTTACAAGTGTTGACTACAAAAATTTTGTGATTGCATGTTGTAAGTAATTGTAAATTTTACATGAAATTTTCAGGTCCTCAATGATTGGAAGCCAACCAAGGAGATTGGAAGAGTTGAACTACCAACTAAAAGCACTTCGTCTTCCCGAAGCAAGACTGCACACAGACAGAGAACAAACTGAGCTACAACAAATAGCTGATGCAAATAGAAGAAAATATTATGAAGATCGGGAAGTTAGTATTTTCAGTTTTTATAAAGTACTAACTGCATTATGTTAATATTAACTGGGCTTCAACTGGGCTTCAACATATGCAGAATTCAAGGATAAATGAACATGAAGAGGAAGAGATATATTATGAAGATGAGCAGGTTGATGAAGATGAAGTCGCAGACGAAGATGATGAGGAAGAGGCAGCTGCAAGGTATTATGAAGAGGAAGCTGCAGATGAAGGTATACAGGAAGAGGAAAACGAGAGGTAGATGAGGAAGTAGATGAAGGAACTGAAGCAAATGGAACACAACAAGGTATTAAGCTATTGACAACTGCGGAGCTTTACATCTGCAATTACTGCACACTGATTTTTATTTACGTTTTCAGTAAAGAGAAAAAGGGGAGAAAGAGGGCCAACAGAACTTAAAAAAATTTGGGGCAAGCATGGCCCCAATAACAAGATAGATCTGAAATATAATTACATAGGCCAGCCATGTGGAAGCAAGACATCCAAGCTGTCAAACTTTGCTGGGTATTTAGTGAAGGGAAAGGACGTATCCATGGGAGCAATAAGTTGGAGGAAAGTACCAGCCGCCGAGAAGGAAAAGCTATGGCAGAGTATTAAGGTATAATTTGCGCATTTGGTAGCTTTTAACAGAAATGTTAAAAGTAATAGATTCATGTGCCTAATATACATGTTGTAACAGAGTTTCTTCAATGTTGATGATTCCTTCAAACCATGGGTGCTCAAGTCTGCTGCCAAGAAATGGAGGTCTTACAAAGCTTTTCTGAAGAAGAAGAAGTATTATGATGATGAATTGACAGTGAAGGAAAATATTGCTAATGGTTGCCTAAAAAAAGTGCCACCAGATCAGTGGACCGCCCTAGTGAAGCACTGGAGTAGTCACAAAGCAAAGGTAAGTTAAAATAATGAATTGGTCATTTACTCTAATTGAGCTAGAACAACTACTGTATGGTGTGTTATAAATTCAAAAATGTGCAGGTAATTGCAGCTAACAATAGAGCTGCAAGAGAAAAAACAAAATGGTACTCACACTTCTGGTACTAGAAGTTTCGCTGTGAAACAAAATCAAATGGAAATGAAAGAGGGTCGACCAGTTGGAAGAGTGGAGTTATTTTTTGCAACACACATAACTAGTAAAGGTCTACCAGTAAATGCGTATGCTGAGGGAAAAATGGTAAGTACCTGCTTCTAATGATTTCATGAATCTAACTGAATCACATGCTTATAATACATACTAATGTTGTACCTATTTATTCTGATAGAGAGAGGCTAAAGCTTTTGTGATGAGGATCCTTCACTGATTAGACCAGACGATGATGAGTTGTATGACAAAATGTTCCCTGAATCAAAGAAGTCCAGAAGGCATGGCATGGGTCTAGTTGTAGGAGGCAAAACATCAGAACAGATTGAACACTTGGTACAACTGCTTAAACAGTCACAAGATGAAAACACCCATCTCAAGGGAATGGTGCAAAATTTAGCTATAAGAAGCGGACAACTAGAAGAGAGAATGGAACAAAGGTGGAATCAGTTCATAGCTTCCCAAAAGAATCATACATACCAACAAGAAGTTAATGGTGAAGAACATGATCAACATCAAGAAGCTCAACACAATCAATTCAACTCTGGTTTCAGTCAGAAAGAGGAGCACCTACAACAGATACAGTTGAACTCGAGGGTCAGTCAGAGTGAGAAGCAGCAAGGGCAGCCACAAGTACCACCAAAGCAACAAGAAGCTCAGCAGCATCAATTCAACTCTGGTTTCAGTCAGAAAGAGAAGCACCTACAACAGATACAGTTGAACTCGAGGGTCAGTCAGAGTGAGAAGCAGCAAGGGCAGCCACAAGTACCACCAAAGCAACAAGAAGCTCAGCAGCATCAATTCAACTCTGGTTTCAGTCAGAAAGAGAAGCACCTACAACAGCTACAGTTGAACTCGAGGGTCAGTCAGAGTGAGAAGCAGCAAGGGCAGCCACAAGTACCACCAAAGCAACAAGAAGCTCAGCAGCATCAATTCAACTCTGGTTTCAGTCAGAAAGAGAAGCACCTACAACAGCTACAGTTGAACTCGAGGGTCAGTCAGAGTGAGAAGCAGCAAGGGTAGCCACAAGTACCACCAAAGCAACAAGAAGCTCAGCAGCATCAATTCAACTCTGGTTTCAGTCAGAAAGAGAGCACCTACAACAGCTACAGTTGAACTCAAGGGTCAGTCAGAATCATCAGGAGCATGTTCACAAAGAAGTAACTCCAGAACAACTTGGAAAGCCAGGTGTCAGTAGGAATCACCACAGAATTCACAGAAAGAAGTACCTCCTAAGCAAAAAGGAAAGGCAGGAGTCATGCAGAGCCATCAACAGCATCAACAGATCAGAGAGAAGTAGCGCCAGAGCAACAAGTAAAAGCAAAAGTCGTGCAGAGACAAGAACAACAAGGTCAGATAGAAGAACCACATGATCCAGAAGGAAATCAACGTCACCAAGGTACTGTTGCAGACCAAATAAAGAAGGCAGGCAACCCTCTGCAACAGAAAGCAGATACGGAGATGCAAAAGTATAAACCATGCTTCACCATTTATGCAAACACAAGGTACAAGAGGACTCCTGTAGTTAGTTCACAATTTGAAGACTCTGAGACTCAGCAAACTGATGACCAACAAAGAAACAAAAGCAACAAGAGGGAAAGAGAAGAAGAGAGGACTCCTGTAGTTAATTCAAAATGGCAAGACAATGAAACTCAGCATTCTAAACAGAAAAAGGCCAAGAAGAATGTTGAGCAGCATATGTCAAATGGAAAATCCAATAAGATGATGAAAGCTCCTACATAGCAGCAAAGTGAAGCACAGGTCCTAGCAAAGCTGAAAGCTCCTAGCTCGCAGCAAAGTGAAGCACAGGTCGTAGCAAAACTGAAAGCTCCAAGGTCGCAGCAAAGTGAAGCACAGGTCCAAGCAAAGCTGAAGAAAGTGAAGTTAGAGAAGGCAGCTGAGCATATTGCAGCAAGATCAGTACAAAGAAGGTCAGTTTGAAGAAAGGAATGGAGGTAGGCTTAACATCTCCAAACAGTCTACAGGTGGTGGCATATGGGACAATACAAATACGGATGAAGAGTCAGACTTCATCGAGGTGTTGGTTAACATTGTGCTCAAGGATACCACTGTATTACCACGTTCACAAGGAAGAATTACAAGCTTGGGTGCTGCTACAGCCCAGTGTATCCCTTGGCCAAGGAAAAATGTGAGTAATCCCAAACTTGACATCATTCCATAGTGCTAATATGATACTCTGTTTTTGTCTTGGTACTATGTCTTGGTACTATCATTGTCTTGGTACTCTGTTATTTGTTTATGTATTTTTGTACTGTGCTAATATGATAGCTTACTACTGTCTATGTATCAGTTGGTGGAAGAGTCAGACGCTGAATCTACAGTGGTGCAGCCATCTGGGAGAACAAGTGGTAAACCAAAGAAGCCATCACGGAAGTAGAGTCTGTCAGTTTGGAGTCTGATTTCTGTCAGTTTGATTCCTGAATGTTTCCTGAATGTTTTCTGTCAGTAGGCATTTGTGCTTACAAATGGTGATATTTGCTCCGTTTGATGTAGATGATTCCTGAATGTTTCATGTCAGCTTTCTGAAGAATATGTTATGAATGCAATTACTGAATATTGAATTCCTAAATGTATGTTATGAATCCCGTAATGTATGTTATGAATGTATGTTCTGCTATGCAACTACTTTTTAGAGGCATTTGAAAAACAGTGCCCCTAAAAAATATAGAGGCATTTCTGGAAATGCCACTAAAAATAGTTAGAGGCGTTTGAAAAACAGTGCCCCTAAAAAGTATGGAGGCTAGAAATGCCTCTAAAAATAGTTAGAGGCATTTGAAAAACAGTGCCCCTAAAAAGTATAGAGGCAAATCTAGAAATGCCTCTAAAAATACTCATTTTTAGTGGCATTTTACTTCTTCTTTTTTTTGCGAAGACAAACACAGGAATACAGCGACAAATTACAAAAAGGTCCTCAGAAGAAACGGAATTACAACCCAGCCCTTTTGCAACTCGACGACGCCGGAGACGACGAACGCTGTCGGTGGCGCGCCGCTGCTCAAGCTCCGCTTGACGCCTTGGATCCGGAGCCCCCCTAAGCAGGCGGGAAGTCGCCGAGCACCGATCTCGAAGGATCTACGCCTGAAGACGCCGTCGTCGTCACGCCGCTGCATCACTGCGTCGATCTGATGTTCTTGCGCCAGATCCGCCGTCTCGCGGACCCCGGCGAAGGGGGAGACGAGCCGAACGGCTCCGCAGAGCCGCGGAATCGCTGTAGGCGGCAGGTCGACGCCGGAGCTCCACGGAGCGCCACCGTCGGGGGAGAGGACCACCGCCTGCAAAACAAACACCAGCTGCGCCTCCTCCGCCATGGCGCCGCCGGCTTCAACCCAACTCACACCTAATACACAAATGCACAGATCCGGCGATTCCCCGTCCTCCCGACGCCGGAGCGGCCGCCGGAGGGCGGGGAATCGCGCGGATCGACGGCGCTGTGGTGCTGCGAGCCGGAGGTCCAAAAGATCGCCCTCTCTACTGTAGACGGGGAGAGGAACGCTCCAAGGTGCGGTAACGTCCGACTTAGTGGCATTTTACTTCAAATGCCTCTATACTTTTTAGCAACACGATTAAATGCAACGCTTTTTAAAGTGCCACTAAAAATACTTAGAGGCACTTTGGGGATTTTTAGTGGCATTTCAAAGTGCCTCTAAAAACATGTTCTACTGTAGTGTCGTGCTAGTAGTAGTAACTTGAATCGGCCATTAACGTCTGAAGACAAAAGGTACAGCCTATCTCTCTCTCGATCGAAAGAGAGAGATGAATGAGGACGAGAGTTTGCGGTCTTGATACGGCAGCACGTACGTAAATGCATGTCTCCGGCCGGTACCCAGCGATGAAGCAGTTGCTGGTAGCGAGAGATAGACGGGTAGGATAGGAGTAAAATGCAGTTGCTGCTTGTCCACGGAAAGGAGGAAAATGCAGTTACATGGATGCATGTATATATACAGCTGCGCCTGAAACTAGATCCATCTCACGGCCGGCCATGCATCACGTAGGCACTAGACGACACGTGGATCTCGATCCATGGATCACGAGGGAGAGTTTCACGGCATCGATCGATCTGCGGCCGGAGAGACGGTGAAGCAGCAGTACTACTACGAGAGGCAGAGTGAGTGAGCGACTGGTCGACAAGGTTGCTTGCGCAGAGCAAGTACGAGACCGCAGCATGCGATGGCAGCGCACGAACGTACTATGTACGTGGTCCTCTCCGAAATGGGAAAGCCGACGGACGGAAGGCCAGAAATAAATCAATCCGTCTGGGTCCAAATCCAATCCAGATCCTCACTGACACCCAATGATATATCATGATAAGTGCCATCTCTCGCACGCTCAAGGATCGATCGCAGTAATTAATCAGGATCAGTCCGTCTGGTCCTGCAACCAACGGACTAATTAACCTCACACCACGGGAGCTAGGGACGGCGCCATTGATGCTGAGCAACCGCTTAGATAGATACGAGTAGCTTGCTTGCAGGAGGAGGCGCCCGTGAAGGTACGCCGACGTGGCACGACGTATGTACGTACGCTGGCTTTCGGCCGAGAGAGCGATGGCCTTTACGCCAAGCTGCCAAGTTCGTCCGTTCGTTGATGCAATGGCGATGGTGGCGGCTAATTAATCGGCTGAGCTGTAGTAGATTAGATTCTTTCTTTCCAGAATGTGCTTGCACAGTGCGCCTCGCTGCCGATCCATGCTGCTTATGCTTGTCCTGATTCTGCATGCTAACAAAATTCACGCGCGGCTACCTCGAGTTCGTGGTGGTATTGCTACAGCTTGGCTGCTGCGCGCGGGACCGTACTGTAGTATGATTCGCCCTTGTTTTGTGAAAGTAATGATGAGATGGCATGTGTGCCGCAAATGAATGTGGTGGTGTTTCAGAAAAGTCAGCAGGTGAGCAGCTTGAAGAACCTGGTTTCAGAATGATAAAACGGGAGAACTCTCCCGTAGCAAGTTGGTTGCAGCCGTGCGCATAGGTCGTACGGGCACTATCGGCGCGGGTTCGAGTTCTCACCCCCTATAAGAATAAGGCAGCCGTGGAGTCCCCCCGGTTGCTCTCATTCTTTAGAATGATAAAACGGTAGTGAGACTACAGCCAGCCCAGAGTGGCTGAATAGGCCACGCCCTGGCCGCCCACGGGCCTTTTCATATATGCCGCCCGCTGCGGCACTTCTTGCTCGGGCCGCCTGAACAAATCCCGCAGCAGGCCAGCCCATTCAGGCCGTTTCCGGTTTTTCTTCTGTTTTTTCTTCTTTTTACCTTTATGATTTTGAAAAGGTCGTTTTTTTAAAAATCAGAGTTAAAAAATATTCATAATTTTCATTGTTGAATTTTTTTCATTTTTATAATGTTCATTCTTTAAAAACAGATTTTAAAAATGCTCAACTTTTTAAACTATATTTAGATTTTGCAAAACGCAAAAAAGGTTTGTGTGACCTAAAATGGGCCGGCCCAGTGCTTCGACCTTCAGGCGGCATGTGTTTTAAGGCGGCATATAAGAGCACCCACAATAACGCCCAAAGCTGCCTAGGGGAAAATGAGATGATTAAAAAAAAAGGAGACCCTCTCCTGTTCCATTTAAGAAACCCGCGGAACAGCTAGAGTAACAAGATTTTTTGGCAGAGTCTTCCCTCCTTAGAGAGAAAGTACTCCGGTTTTAACTAAACTGAACTGCACTGCGAAAGGCCAGGTGAGATAGGTGGCACGCAGGCCAAAAGAGACAAAGAGCATAGCATTTTTTGAACTGAGGAATGTGAGCACTTCTTTACACCAACGGATCAGCAACACGGGCAGGCGAACAGAGCCAAAACTCATGATCCAACGTCGATGTGGCCTGTGGGGCTGGTGAAGGAGCTTCGGTGCGTTGCAAGCCTTGTTAAATCCTTAGACGACTTTTTTTTATAGATTCATCCTTAGACAACTTTGAAACTGCTGGGGAAGGTGCATGGCCGCATGGGAGAGTTGAGCATTCCATCTTGGGTCAGCTCCAAATTCAACGACGGCACGGGCCCATTATCTCTCTCCAGGGAGCCCAAGTGTGATCGCGCCTTTCTTCGGCAAGCTTTTCCACCTTAGGATGTCCTCCTCATAAAAAAAAACTGAGCATGTTTCTCCACTCTGTAGGAGGATCGCCAAAATCTCCGGCAGTCGATCTAACTCACTTCCGCTCCAGAAGAAAAAATATTTCCCTTCCAAAAGAAAAGAATAGTCACTGTCCCTAACAAACCGATTCGCAAAGAAAAAGTGTACGAGCATGAAACAAGGGCAATTCCCGATTACTTAAGCGAATTAATGGATGCCTAAACAAGCAGTCCCAACGCCAAGTGTGCATATGCCATTTTGATCCTTGTCCGTTCATGTGCCACGTACAGGGATCAATGTTTTCCATCTATGACAAGCATTGAAATATCTGCAGTTAATGAAAAAGATTTGCTGCATTTCCTTCTCCGTCCATTCCCGTCTACGAACATATCGACCATGGTGGCATGGAAGTTCCCACTACATCCTCTTCCCAACAATTTTCGGATGAATATAACCATGATGCGACTGCTCTACAGGTTCTAGAGTACAATCTGAAACTGTATAATCTTCTATGCCTGCACTTTATTCAGAGATCACATATCGATCGACATGATCGCCATGCACGCTCTCGGCTAGGTAGCAAGCTAGCGCCGGCAGTGGCAGCCCCGGGCCGTCCCGATCCCGCCGGAGCCGAGGTAGACGCACCGGCCGCCGCCGCAGCCGTTGTAGTGGCAGGCGTCGCTGCACGCGCGGTTCGCCGTCGTCTCCCTCGGGTCGCACAGTCCCTCCACGAACGTCTCCCCGCACCCATGGTTCGACGCGTAATCCCCCACCCACGCCGACCCTAGCATAAACCACAACGAAAAAACACGCATCAACTCAATGGTCCCTGCAAAAAAAGAGTGCAAAACGACGTGGGTTTTGGCTTACTGGTAACCGTGGCTAGAGAGGCCACGAGGAGGAGGAGGAGGAGGAGGAGAGGGATCAGCCGCATGTTGACGTCCCATGCCGCTCTGTAGCGGCACGCCATTGGCGGTTCGGAGATTGCTCGTTGGAGGTGGCGCTGGTGCTCGATTGTAATTTTATAGGGAGGATGTGATGATGTGAGAAGGACGGAATTTCAATCCAAATCCTCTCCTGTGCGAAAGCTCACGAGTAAATTGTCGGGGTAGTTGTGATGTTTTTTGTCAATCAGACGTACGGTGGATGGGCGTGGTCCGGCCGCTTCCGCCTGTTTTGAATGGGATTAGTGGGAAATTAATTCCGTCTAAATATAAGCATGCCAGAAAATAATTATAGTAGGTTATCATTGTAAGATCAGTTTTGCATCTTGCATTCATTGCCCGGAAAATAATATTGGGACACATTATACAAAATCGATATGCACTATACGGGCATGTACAATGATTGATAAGATCGTCTTTTTTAGACCCGCCATGTAATTTAGATATGTCAATAAAACATAATGTGCGATGGCTTATTCTTTGTCTAATCTTTAATAACTAAATACCGATAGTTTTGTCTAAGAGAAGACAAAACTCTTTATTTTATTTCTCTCTCCTCCACCTCACCAATCATCTTATGTGGCAAAGGTAAAGACATAATCATTGTACATGCTCTACCGGCACGATGCCACCTTGTGCACCCAGACACACTACAAGAAATATGCTAACTTTTGACCCTCTATTTTGGTCACTAAAAGGTCACAAAGTTTCATTCGTGACCCCTTATTGACCAAAAAACGATGGTCACATACTGAGCATCTTGTTTGATCAATCATGACTTTCTTAGTAAAATTGTCATTAAGTTTATGACCAAATTAGAGGGTCATAAATTTATGACGAAATAATTTGGTCGTGCGCTCTTCGTCGTGGACACGTCAGATCCTACATAGCAAATCCTACATGGCACAGAATCAACTCAGTCCGGTTCGATCCTTTACATGGGCCGAGCCCAACAAATCAACCTATTTATATTTTTTCCTATCAACTCTCGTCAGCAACACGGGCCAAGCCCAATATGTCAGCCTTTTAATTTTTTGGGCCAAGGCCTTTTTGGCTCTACAGATTCAGTTTGCTTTATTCGAAAGTTGGGTCCACTAGTTAGAGTTGGGTCCCACTTGTCAGGGTCCGGTGGTGGGTCCCAGTTGTCAGGCTCCGATGGAGGGCCCAGTCATCAAGAATACATTTTCAGATTATAGTTTCCAGTAATAAAATAAACAATATTTAAAAAGGAACAAGACAACATAAGTAAATACTATAAACAGAGCAAACCTCTTTGCCCATTACAATCAAACAAAGTTCACATCGGTTTACAATTATACAGTCACATTAAGTATCCAGCTAACTCACATCAAGTATCCAGCTACCTCAAACGCGACTAAATATCAAAATATAACTATCTATCGAAGTATGACTAGCCCCAATGAGAGCTAGAACTCTGTTCTTCTTCCGTCCTGGAGCTCTCGACCAAACATGAATGAAGGCCATCATCTGCATGTTGACAACACAAAATTATCAAGAACAAAATAAAAGCAAATCTAACATGTTAACTACCGAAGTCAATACTAAATGCCGGCAATCAGTAAATACCATATTAGTGAGGAACAACAGTACATGTCATTGGTACAACAGTTAGGAACAGAAAAATACATCATTCACAAATTACAGAATCTCATACATAAAGTAAGATTATTACTTGTAATAAGAATTTCCACTACATCAAACTCACATGAAAGACTAACCTGTTGATCAAGGACTATCTAATTCTTGAGCTTCTCGGAACACAGAATCATCAGACCATCAAGCATGTCAACTTTTCCTACCTATTCAAGGAAAGGGAGGGTCTCACTGCATTTCATAGATGGCTGAAGCAAGAGATAAAAACACAAGTGTCACACAGACAAAACAGTCCTAGCTAGCTAGCCATATCAAGCATCCTATATCCACAAACATTCAAATCCATATGATCTTATATTATTCGAACCTACAATCCATGTGCCTTGTAGTTTACTCAAGATTTTTGGAAAAAATCATTTTTGGATACACGAGTACCTATTTCATCAGAGATACAACAATAGTTTTGCAAGATTCATCCCTAGCTATGAACGGTCATGTCCGTCGTTTTGACCGTATTTTGAAATTGGCATACGAAATTCAAAAAAAATCAAAGAAATGGAAAACCTTCGATTTGTGTCATTATATGTGTCCTAGTATCCATAAAAAATAATAAACTTGGAAAAAGGCAATTTTCTTGAAAAGGTGTTATCAGAAATGAGCTATCATCTACGAAGATTCATGACTTTAGGTCCAAATGATGAATGTTATGGCAACATTCATGACATAGTTTGCTTAAATGTTCCCATATTGGGCACAAACATGCATCTTGGAGCCACAAACAATATTGCCGATTTAGTAGGAAGCGTGTCAAATTTGAACTGCATGTGCCTCGTAGTTTTCTCATAATTTTTTGAAAAAATAATTTTTAGATACACGAGTACCTATTTCATATTTTCATAAATTTAAAATATTGCATTTGAATTTAAAAGAATAATCCCCCAATTAATATCAAATTCTTCCAAATCCTATATAAAGCAATATATAAGCATAGGTATATTTTGTATTTTATTTTGAACAAAAACGTTCACTAATAAGCTATAATTATAGAGGACATCTTTACAAATTTTCTAAAACTTATTTGGCTAAAATTGGAGTTCAAAATCAAAAGTTATAAAACATAGAAAATAATAGAACAAAAAAAAACTAGACGACCCGAGCCGGCCCAGCCCAGCAGCACCGGCAAACCAGGTCGACCAGCACCACCGGCAAAATAGTGACCTCGCCCTCCGAGGCTGAGGCCCAGCAAAGCACAATATGAATAATTAGTCTAGGTGCGCTGTGCTATCACCAAGCGGTTGGCTCCCTGTTGGTTTGTCTAGGTTGGTTAGGAGTTGGACGTCGCTGTTTCGACTCCCATGACGGGTCCCATTGGTTAGAGGCGTGGGTCCTGCTGGTCAGCACGTCCGGTTCCACACGGGAGGGTCCCAGTGGTCAGTCCCAAATGTCAGCTTAACGAGTCCCAAGTGGCGGGTCCCACATCCCAGGTTGGGCCTGCATGCCAGGTCGGTGGGGATGGGTCCCATATGTTATTGGCATTGGGTTAGTTGTTCAAATGTTGGTCCCACATGTCAGTTTAGTCAACAAGTCAATAAAAAATAGACACATACGCTAAAATGACAACTAAGCTGACACGTAAGAGAAATTGGGACAACTAAGGCCGACACATAGGCAAAGTTGATGAGGTGGTGCCCAGTCATTGCAATGTACTCCCTCCATCCCAAAATACAAGGCGCCCTTTAATTTCGTTGGTCAACGACGTCCAACTTTGACCATAATTTATACATATAATATGACCACAAAATTATTATAAAAATATATGAAATAAAAGAATTTTTCAAGACAAATCCAGTGATACCATTTATACATTCTAGATCCACATAATTTATTTTATATTAACGGTCAAAGTTGAGCACCGAAAACCAGCACAAAAATAGCGCGCCTTATATTCTGAAACAAAGGGAGTACTATAATTTTTAAGCTATGACCAATTTAAATTGGTCGTAGTTAAGGTATAAATAGGGAAGGAAACCACCGCTACCTGCTTATGACCATTTGGTATGAGAAAATTATGACTTTTTTTATCAAAATGGTCGTTATGTTTGAGGGTTTGGACCTTCCCAAACAGTTTACGACCAATTGGTTCAAAATAGTCATAGATCTATGACCAATTTTACTAGGGTCATTATAAGAAGGTCACAAGTTGGCATATTTCTTGTAGTGACAACTGCTTTTTCCCCTGCCTTTCCATCCGCCCACTCGGTAATCGTCCTCCTATGCTATGTCCACTAAATCGCTTCTTTCACGCCTCATGCCTCCCCGTCTTTGCGTCTACCTCCCACCCTCATATATGTGCCTTTGTCTACCCCTGCTCAACAGTTACAAGTCGGGTTGCCATGAGCCCATGACAAGGTCTTCCTCTATGGATGTCAGTACCCGTCGGACAATTTAATAAGGCCTTTCTCTAATATGGGTGCTCTGGGTTGCTGGGTAACCCGCGGAGATTGCACTATAGAGCCGCAACTACTAAGAGTCCGGCGAGCCGTGCTGCGAGACACAAGCCGTGAGAGAGTAGGAAAAATATTGGATTGGAAATGTCTTAATTGTGGCTCATGCAGTGAAAGCTCTGTTATGCCTGTACTGTTTCTTGAGTCCGGATTTTGGAGAGTTTTTTTTAAATAACATTTTTGAAAATTTATTTCACAATAGCACGCGTTTTTAATTTCACGTGTATCGCGCCGTCGGCAATGGCCGTGCAGAAAGAGGGAGTTTCACCAGTGTGGTTGCCGAAAGCATCGTTTCGTCAGGGCCCACGCCGACCTGGTAGCTGCGGTGCCGAAAGCGATGTTTCGGCAAGGCCCGTGCCAAAACCAGCTAATCGCTCCGCCCGACTCGGCCTCTTCTTCCTCCTCTCGCTCACTCGCCTCTGTTCTATGTTCTTTCGTTTCCAGCAAAAACACCACCGATTTGTCGCCCAAAAAATCCCTATAAGTGTCCAAATTTAAGCGATAGAAGAGAGGAGGGCTGGGGCACCATCGATTTGTTGATGGGATAGCTCGTTGGGAGGCGTTTTGGGGTGTGGAGGTGGAGCAATGTTGGGCAACAATGGTGGATAGTGGTGGTGTAGGCAGGTGTTGGGAAGCTGAAAGCGTGGTGCAGCGGTGGTGATGCTAGATCTTCCACATTGCGTGCAACCGAAGAAGTTCTTGCCATATGTCCTGGGCTACCTACTTAGCCACCTGTGTCGTTGTAATGTGCCCCCCACCTCAGTGAGAAAAGTGTCACTACTGAGGAGTTCCTCGAATGGAACTTTCTTATTGTCTACCAACTCGCCTGCACACCACAAAAGACGCTCGGACATACATGTTACCCAACCGAAGAAGTTCTTGCCATGGCTCGGGCCGCACCATGCGCGCGCCCTGCCTCGCTGCACGCCACGCCGCGCTGGCCCCCTCCTCCTTTGCCTTCACTGCAAGGAGCACGAGCTCCACTTGCGCTGCTCCCTCCTTCGCTTTCCTCCCTGCTTCCCCATTTTCCTCCTCCCGCGAGCTCGAAGACCGAGCCGCCGTCGCCGCCACATCGCCGTCGTTCGGGGCCGCCCCAAGCCTAGCCGCGACCACCGGAGGGTTCGCCGCGCCGTCAGCTACCTCCCTGCCAAAGCAATCGAGCCGGGGAGCCCTACATCGCCGGCGCCGTCCCCGTCTTCCTCGCGGCCGTCCGCCGCGTCGCCGGTTGAATCCCGTCGCCGCCGAGCCCTCCCCTGCCTCCCCGAGCAAGCGAACCACACCAGGGTGAGCCTCCCGTGCCCTGGCACCCCCTTCCCTCTCCCCATTGCTACCACCTCGCCGTAGCCACTCGCCGCCGTCGCCGATGTTCCGTCGCGGTAGCTCCTCTTCTTCGCGTTGACGCGTCCGGTGAAAAACCCGGTTTATTCTGGTTTCTATACCGGAATAGCACATATGCTACTGGACACCGATGTTGTAACCCGGTCTATACCCGGATTCAAACCGGAAATGTTTCCGGATGAATTTTCATCCGGTATAACACCCAGAAATTTCCGGGCTGGTAACCGGATTTGCTGTACTGGTTTAAAATTCCTTTTGTTCTTTTCACCCTCCATCTCTAAGTGACACAAAGGTTGTATTGTTGCTAATAAAATCATCGAAAGATCATATCAAAAAGGAAATCGTATAAAAATAATAATCTTTATCGGTGTATACGAAAAATGCGTGTGATATACCAAAATGCCCAGAATTTTGTGATTAAACCTCTAAATTAAATATTATGAATATTCGATCACAATTGAAATATGGTGCTTCTAGTAATATGAAAATCATAAATTTTAAAAAGGGAAAATTTATAAAAGTAATAACTTCTCACCGGGACCTCCGAAAAATGTGTCCCTTATATCAAAATGATCAGAAAAACATGAGTGATCCAGAATCATCATCATCATGCATAATCTATCACAATTACAATAATGTGCTCTAGTAGTAATTATAATCACTAAGTTTAAATATGGGGTTTATTCCAAATAATGCAAGAAATATAACGGGGACCCCATTTAACTTGTTGGTCATGTTTAAAGCTTCTAGGGTGCATTTAAAATGTCATATCATCATCCTTGTATCCATTGCACAACTGCCATGTGTTGATTGTTTTTCCGGTGTTGTTTGTGCATCGGTAGATCAAGGAGGTGAAGTGCCACCCCCGTCTTGTGACGATCCGTACTACCAGCCGTATCAGCAAGGCAAGCGTAATCCCCCCTCTGAGCATATCTTATCCTATTTTCCGCAAATATTTTCTCCACTATAATATTGCATGCGGTTCCAAATGTCAATTTGCTTGGATTAGAGTATCCTATAGAATGCATTAAGATTCCGATGCCAATACCTGTTTCCCCCTCCTATTACCCTAGGTTTGCATTGTTGGCCTGATATAATTACTATGCTATGCAAATGCTTAGCCATGCTTAGTGAAATGCCTAGTTGTACTAGGGATGGTACATGCTGGAAACAGGTGTTGACTTGTGACAGTGATGTTGATGGTGGAGGAATTGTGGTGATGGATAATAAAATGCTTAAAGGTGGGGATGAGAGGCCACATGGGATGTGGTGGGTTGTCTCGTTCTCACCGCCTAGGTGCGAGTTCTGGACCTCTTGAACCAAGTTGAGTGTGCAACCATGCGTGGGCTATATGGAACCCCCATCGACCGACTAACTTGTGGCGGACTAGCCGAGGGTCCTCTAGTTTGGCTTTCCATTTGCGCGTGCGTTGAGATGGTGGCCAAGACTGGGATGAGGATGGTGGTGTTAGGAAAATAAGTGGCCGCGGGACAGGGTGACTGGAGGAGACACCAAACCCGTCCTACCGCCACTGATGATCCTTGGATAGTCTTAAGCAAGGTAAAGGTTGTAGCCGTTTCACACTCAGCCGGCTTTCCCCGGAAGAGAGCTAATGTCTGGCAATGAGTCTGGCGGTACGCGTGGTGAAGGAACTGGGGCCCCTCGGGACTCCGGGGACTTCCACTTTGTACACCCCTGCAGGGATAAATCTTTTCGAAAAGCCGTGTCCGCGGTTATGGACGACTTGGGAATGGACGCTGATCATAGAATAACTTTAACGGAATGATTAAAACTGGGTACTAAGGTACTACTTCACGAATGCAAGGTTGACTTCCTCGAGGGTGATTCGGGGAGGTGCCTTTGATGAACAGGTACAGTGTTGATGATGGTGATGTGATGAAAGGTGATCAAAGAAAAGAGTTACTTCTTACCCCTTTTCAAAAATAATCTGATTAGTCGATGCCATGGAGTTGTGTTTTATAAATAAAATCAGCTTTATGCAAAACAGCCATAAAACCTTTGAAAGCCAATCATGGAGCATATATTAGCTCTTAATCTTGCGAGTTCGTCGAACTCAACGTCGTTTGCTTATTTTCAGGAGAGGACTTCACCGACCTCGAAGGTGGGTTCTTTGTGGACGTCGACGAGTAGTCTGGGGTTCCCAGGTGGCAGCTTGGGACATCCTGGAACAGCTGGCGCTGTGATGTTTATTTGCAGGCCTCTTAGGCCATAATTTGGTTCTTGTTGTTTAGAACAACCCTTCGCTTCCGCATGTTGTAATGTTGGGTCTGTGACCTCTGTTTGTCATTTGCTATCTTTCTCTATTATAAGAGTTGAACTATATGATTTGTGTCGTAGAGTCTGTGATGTGCCAGTTGTTCCACAAGTCTTGATCTTACTATTATGCTTGAGTTGCGCCCGTGTTAAGGCATCAATCGGGGTGTTGTGTTGTTGGGAGGTGTGCCCAGCAACGCCTGCCAAAGGTTTTGGCCGGGGATTGGTAAACCCGTAACCTCCGCTTGTATCGCTTAACCGGTGACACGCAGCATCACTGTATACAGTCGGGTCGGGGCGCCACAAGTTGGTATCAGAGCAGTACTGCCTGTAGGAAACCCTTCTACTGGTCGATGTTGAGTCTAGTGTTTGTGAAAATATTTTAACCTAAAAATGAGTTGTGAAAACCATCTTAGGATTCTTTTTACTCCTTATCTGGTTACCCTCTAATCTCGGAGCAATCTTACCTCGATTTGAGTTAAAGTTTTACTCCTCGTCTGTTACTTCAAAATTAGGAAACGTGGGTGGGTTCGACCTTTAGTGTTATGTCCAGTTGCTTCCACCGCGTTACAATCCGAAGCTTCATGTGCCGAGAAACCATCTGGAGTACGACGAAAATCCCATCAACTCAGTTGGTTACGAACCCTTGTATTCCTATCCAGTTAATCTCTTAATCCGTTCTCTTGGGTTTTAACCCAAGGACTTGAACAGAAGGTCCCGGAGTGTGCCAACTAGCTTGTGTTGAGTCACGTGGTTTCTTAACCATTTGCATCTCTCGCTAGTAGCACATGAAGCTGACCTTTAACCCAAATCCTTTATGTGGTCTGTGTGGTAAATGGTTGAACCTTAATTGACCACACCTCTGTGGCTATGTAACTTTAACTCTGCCATAGCTGGAGATTCTGTCTTGGAATCATTGGGTTATGACCAGAATTCGCTTAGCGAGCCCCCTAACTATGTTCGTGACTCTGCTGCATCTCTCCTTTTGGGCATGGTTATCACAATTGAGTAATAACCGGTGCATCTTCAACATCTTAGGATTTCTCCTGAGCATGTTTCTACTCTGATCTGCCTTCCGACCTTTGTCTGTCTTTTGACAGTAAAGTTTCATCATGCATTGGGTGTTCCGATGCAAGTTACTCTTGTGGTCCGTCAAGATTTTCCCCTTCGTCTTGTTTGGAGAAACAACTCTAGTACCTTGTCCACTTCTCGGGCTAGGTCAAAGTTTAGTATTCCACAGAATAAGAGGTTTATTAGTCTCTGTTTCTGCTCCACCTTAGAGTGTCACACTCTTTGATATCGGGGTATTGTGCGAAGTATCATAATCCTCTTGATGAAGTGATGCTCTTACACCTTGTTACTCTCCGATCTCCGAGTGACTTGTTACTCAGGAATGATAATTCGTGAGCAATGATGTGGCTATCGGATATTCTCAGCAGTTCTTACTGCGTTGCAATCCAAAGACCTTCTTTATCCTCCTTAGCATGATTGGTTATCCGATCAATAAGCTGAGTTTGACTGTGTTGCCAAGTTCGTTCTCTCCGGTGCCTTCCCTCGGTCAAAGAGCTAGGTTCATGCCGAAGCTCCCAAAACCATCTCCTTGTGCACTGAACGGCATGATCCTCTCTCGAACTCAAGATCCACTGCCATGTCGTGATATCCTGTAGATGGATCGTGATATCCTGTTGTTCCTTCCAGAAGTATCGCCAGGTTGTCGCCTGTCCAAGCTCAACATCACGGACAACTCTTTTCTCCAAGAAAAATTGAGCTTATGAGTAAGCTGGTTCTCTGAACAACTCCTTCTCCAAGAAAATCGTGCTGGATGTCCTGAATTATTTGATTGAGCTTAAACAACTTGGAGAGTTAAAAGATAAAAGCTCTATCTGATATAGTTCCTTCTCAATGGATGTCTAGCTTCCTGTGCCGAAGCAAGGTGGTATCTCCTCTGTGGATATGCTATCCTACAAATCTTTGGTTTGAATTGGGCTATTGTCAAAGCAAACTCAGACCAAGCTACTTGAATGTGTTGACCTGACTAATCCTTATGCCGTTCATGTGTTAACTTCAGAACACATACCTCGTGAGGTCGACCGTCTTGGAGTATCTAGGTAAGTTTGTCGTTGAGCCCATCCACTACATTCTTTTTCCTCCCTGTTTGATTGGAAAGCTTGTTAGAACTAACCTTGTGTCGTCACAAGACAAGGTTCTGGAGGTGAGAAGTGATTTTCTCCGGTTCACGTGCAATTGCTGAAAGAGGTCGCCGTGGATCTGAGTGAATTGTCTGGTTTCCTCGGAATCATCTCAACTCGATCGTGCATGTGTAGAATATTCTCGGAATGGTATGTTGATACCTCCACTCCGTCAGACTTCCATCTCTGCATCCAAGCCACTAATGGAATTGTTCCAGAAAGAGAAGAAGTTTGAGACTTCTTTCGTCTTCTATGGTGTTTCCCATCAAGTACTCATTGTGTCTCACTGCAAGTAATTCAATTAGGGCAGCTGTCTCCTGACAAGTCGCTAATCCGTGGGTCCCGCAATCTCATTCCTCCTTTGGAGTTGGATATTTTGTTCTAGCTCCTAGGGATTCTAACAAATGTAATCCGTTGGTACCCTTTGCGAAAACTTCCCATTCATACCTGTCGAGTCTGAAGTATCTCTACACCTAACCAGATCTGAATCACTATCTGAAACGACGGTTGGTGATCCTCAAGAAGCTTGTCCTCGATGCCTAGAACATCAAGAAGTTTTTCCCGAGACTAACGTTCCCGGGGTTTCTAAAGTTTCCTCGGTCTCTCTTCATGATCCCTCTCCCGTGGTTTGAGATGCTTCTCCGTGAGGAAAGTTCTACTCAAGCCGTCTAGTTCAAGTTACCCCTCCCTCTGTTGGACTCTTGTGTAAATTTCGTCTATAGAAATTCAAGGCCTTGTGCAAAGTTCATATTCGCAATCCTTTTTAGAAACAGTTGTCTACCAGCTTGAAACTCCTAATCAATCTCCCGTCACCAGTATGTGTCTCCTAGCTGTCAATTCGAGGGATGCTTGGAGTTTCATCCTAAGTTCTACTAGGAGGTACTCCTTCGTTGTAACTTCACCAAGATCCATCTTTCCGGTGAGGCTTCTTTCCTTGCTATGGTGTACTCGGATGTGATCTCGAAGTGAAGCCGATGAAGATCTTCATGATGCCACTTGATCAACTTCTGCAAGAAAGAAGCCACCTGAAGCTAGAAGATCGTGTAGTACCGTTGTAACCTTCTTCCCTTTTTCCTACTCTAAGAATCTCGGGACGAGATTCCTGTAAGGAGGGTAGAATTGTAACAGCCCCAAAATTTGAGTACCAAATTTTCACTTTTTGCTTCATACATGCATCATAGCATCCTTGTTGCAATTGCTAAACAACTTAATCAAATGGTTTGGCACCATTGAAATACAAATGCCAAACTAGTTCGAACAAGCTTCACAACCAATGAAAGCATTCAACTTGCAAATTACAAATCCTTGTCATATTATACTTGTCAAGGAAGTTCCAAGGGTTGGAAACAATATTTTTGCAATTGCTCTAATTTTCCAAATGGGCAACATTTTGGAGTCAGAAAATAATGCAGTATTCGAAGCCGTTGAACAAATGTTGCCCAAAACATTTTTTGTTGACCACACTAAAATTTGGGGAGCCTCTATATTGTCTTGGGAGGCTACTGGATTTTTCTTACATTTTTACAAAATGTTTAAATGCCTCATTTAATTCAAAACAGGTGCTGGGTTTAAATTTAAATCAGAAAAGGACCTATGTGTAATTCCTGGAAGGACCTGTCTGTGTTGAAAATAGAAATCCCAGGGGGTTATCGGCAAAATGCCGTCGTCTCTCTCCTTCCCCGCTGTAGCGACCGAGCCATGGCTCGGGCCGCACCATGCGCGCGCCCTGCCTCGCTGCACGCCACGCCGCACTGGCCCCCTCCTCCTTTGCCTTCACTGCAAGGAGCACGAGCTCCACTTGCGCTGCTCCCTCCTTCGCTTTCCTCCCTGCTTCCCCATTTTTCCTCCTCCCGCGAGCTCGAAGACCGAGCCGCCGTCGCCGCCACATCGCCGTTGTTCGGGGCCGCCCCAAGCCTAGCCGCGACCACCGGAGGGTTCGCCGCGCCGTCAGCTACCTCCCTGCCAAAGCAATCGAGCCGGGGAGCCCTACATCGCCGGCGCCGTCCCCGTCTTCCTCGCGGCCGTCCGCCGCGTCGCTGGTTGAATCCCGTCGCCGTCGAGCCCTCCCCTGCCTCCCCGAGCAAGCGAACCACACCAGGGTGAGCCTCCCGTGCCCTGGCACCCCCTTCCCTCTCCCCATTGCTACCACCTCGCCGTAGCCACTCGCCGCCGTCGCCGATGTTCCGTCGCGGTAGCTCCTCTTCTTCGCGTTGACGCGTCCGGTGAAAAACCTGGTTTATTCCGGTTTCTATACCGGAATAGCACATATGCCACTGGACACCGATGTTGTAACCCGGTCCATACCCGGATTCAAACCGGAAATGTTTCCGGATGAATTTTCATCCGGTATAACACCCAGAAATTTCTGGGCTGGCAACCGGATTTGCTGTACTGGTTTAAAATTCCTTTTGTTCTTTTCACCCTCCATCTCTAAGTGACACAAAGGTTGTATTGTTGCTAATAAAATCATCGAAAGATCATATCAAAAAGGAAATCGTATAAAAATAATAATCTTTATCGGTGTATACGAAAAATGCGTGTGATATACCAAAATGCCCAGAATTTTGTGATTAAACCTCTAAATTAAATATTATGAATATTCGATCACAATTGAAATATGGTGCTTCTAGTAATATGAAAATCATAAATTTTAAAAAGGGAAAATTTATAAAAGTAATAACTTCTCACCGGGACCTCCGAAAAATGTGTCCCTTATATCAAAATGATCAGAAAAACATGAGTGATCCAGAATCATCATCATCATGCATAATCTATCACAATTACAATAATGTGCTCTAGTAGTAATTATAATCACTAAGTTTAAATATGGGGTTTATTCCAAATAATGCAAGAAATATAACGGGGACCCCATTTAACTTGTTGGTCATGTTTAAAGCTTCTAGGGTGCATTTAAAATGTCATATCATCATCCTTGTATGCATTGCACAACTGCCATGTGTTGATTGTTTTTCCGGTGTTGTTTGTGCATCGGTAGATCAAGGAGGTGAAGTGCCACCCCCGTCTTGTGACGATCCGTACTACCAGCCGTATCAGCAAGGCAAGCGTAATCCTCCCTCTGAGCATATCTTATCCTATTTTCCGCAAATATTTTCTCCACTATAATATTGCATGCGGTTCCAAATGTCAATTTGCTTGGATTAGAGTATCCTATAGAATGCATTAAGATTTCGATGCCAATACCTGTTTCCCCCTCCTATTACCCTAGGTTTGCATTGTTGGCCTGATATAATTACTATGCTATGCAAATGCTTAGCCATGCTTAGTGAAATGCCTAGTTGTACTAGGGATGGTACATGCTGGAAACAGGTGTTGACTTGTGACAGTGATGTTGATGGTGGAGGAATTGTGGTGATGGATAATAAAATGCTTAAAGGTGGGGATGAGAGGCCACATGGGATGTGGTGGGTTGTCTCGTTCTCACCGCCTAGGTGCGAGTTCTGGACCTCTTGAACCAAGTTGAGCGTGCAACCATGCGTGGGCTATATGGAACCCCCATCGACCGACTAACTTGTGGCGGACTAGCCGAGGGTCCTCTAGTTTGGCTTTCCATTTGCGCGTGTGTTGAGATGGTGGCCAAGACTGGGATGAGGATGGTGGTGTTAGGAAAATAAGTGGCCGCGGGACAGGGTGACTGGAGGAGACACCAAACCCGTCCTACCGCCACTGATGATCCTTGGATAGTCTTAAGCAAGGTAAAGGTTGTAGCCGTTTCACACTCAGCCGGCTTTCCCCGGAAGAGAGCTAATGTCTGGCAATGAGTCTGGCGGTACGCGTGGTGAAGGAACTGGAGCCCCTCGGGACTCCGGGGACTTCCACTTTGTACACCCCTGCAGGGATAAATCTTTTCGAAAAGCCGTGTCCGCGGTTATGGACGACTTGGGAATGGACGCTGATCATAGAATAACTTGAACGGAATGATTAAAACTTGGGTACTAAAGGTACTACTTCACGAATGCAAGGTTGACTTCCTCGAGGGTGATTCGGGGAGGTGCCTTTGATGAACAGGTACAGTGTTGATGATGGTGATGTGATGAAGGTGATCACAAGAAAAGAGTTACTTCTTACCCCTTTTCAAAAATAATCTGATTAGTCGATGCCATGGAGTTGTGTTTTATAAATAAAATCAGCTTTATGCAAAACAGCCATAAAACTTTTGGAAGCCAATCATGGAGCATATATTAGCTCTTAATCTTGCGAGTTCGTCGAACTCAACGTCGTTTGCTTATTTTCAGGAGAGGACTTCACCAACCTCGAAGGTGGGTTCTTTGTGGACGTCGACGAGTAGTCTGGGGTTCCCAGGTGGCAGCTTGGGACATCCTGGATCAGCTGGCGCTGTGATGTTTATTTGCAGGCCTCTTAGGCCATAATTTAGTTCTTGTTGTTTAGAACAACGCCCTTCGCTTCCGCATGTTGTAATGTTGGGTCTGTGACCTCTGTTTGTCATTTGCTATCTTTCTCTATTATAAGAGTTGAACTATATGATTTGTGTCGTAGAGTCTGTGAAGTGCCAGTTGTTCCACAAGTCTTGATCTTACTATTATGCCTTGAGGGTTGCGCCCGTGTTAAGGCATCAATCGGGGTGTTGTATTGTTGGGAGCGGTGTGCCCAGCAACGCTTGCCAAAAGTTTTGGCCGGGGATTTGGTAAACCCGTAACCTCCGCTTGTATCGCTTAACCGGTGACACGCAGCATCACTGTATACTAGTCGGGTCGGGACGCCACACAGACGAACCTGGCACTACTCTAACATACCTTTTGCGTTTTTCCTGGTAATCACTAGAAAAAGGTTCCCTCCGCGAAGGGAACCCCGCTGTGTCGTGGTGACAAGTGTCGTCTTCTTTTCACGTGGTTATTTGCATGTCTGCCAAGTGTCGCAATTAGATTGAAAGTGGGGAGGATGAAAGATAAAGTAATACGAGGAGGTGGGAGGGCAGTTTTTCCCTTTTGTTTTTCTAAACCGAAATTTCAATACGAAATATCTTGAGAACTGTTTATTCAAATTACGAACCTTTTTCACTGTTGATCTCCTCGCGTCGAGATCTTCAACACTAGATCCCATGTTGATAGGTTTTGACAAACTTTTTTTTGTACTCTCGGTTATGTATAGTTTGTACTTCCTGTTCTGTGTACTTTATACTCTCACTTCTGTGTAATTTATACTTCCTGTTCTTTGTACTTTTGTATTTCGTTTTCTGTGTAGTTGTACTACATGTGTCTATGTAGTCTGTACTCCCAGTTATGTGTAGTCTGTACTCCCAGTTCTGGTAATGTGTACATTGTTTTCTGTGTAGTTTGTACTACCTGTTCTGTGTACTTTTGTACTTCGTGTTGTGTTTAGTTTGTACTCTCTATTATGTGTAGTCTGTACTCCAGTTCTGGTAATGTGTACACCATTTTTCTGTTAGCTTGTACTTCATATTTTGTGCATTTTGTACATCGTCCTTTGTACCTTTGTACTACCAATACCAATAGGTCATACGTACTCACTTGATATTCATGCATGTAAAACAAGTATAATAGTAGTAGCTTTTGTACCTCCGTTCTTAATACTCATGCGGGGCGCGTGCCAGCGGACATACGAGCGAGTGGACAGGGCATACGCTGGGCTCATCGTACATGGATGTACAGCCGTGGGTGGCTTTGAACGCGGGGCCAGCGAAACACGCCAGGGGCTTGTCGCGCGTCATGGCCGTGACCTGCACGTGCGTGCGGTGTCAAAGTTTGCTTCCTCTGCGCTGTGAGCACGTGGCGTTCTCTGGGATCGTTTCCGCATGCGAATTCCCTTCACGAAGGGTTTCTCTCGCTAGCGGTACCCGTTTTCCTTGTTTTTGCGAACAAGCAACTTGTCGATTTTCATCATAGAATAGAAATGGCAAAAGAATACCGGAGTTTACAAGTGAGATTGGCCGCCTACATTCACTTTTTTTTGTTCCACATAAGGCAATAGGCCAAGAAAACGATGAATGATTATGACTAACAACCTCGAAGTCTCGAGACGCCGTAAATAAAAACACCATACATCGTATCAGCTAATTCAGACGGGTAAATGAAAGGAACAATAGAATGCGGAGTTGACAACCACCCACTGGGAAAACTGGGAAGATCATATGACTAACAGACACGCTTAACCGAGCATTCTGAATTTGCTTGGCCTCCCCTAACTACTGGGCACACTGTACCCCCCTTGGTGCTCCATCATCCTCTCCCTCGTCGTCATATGATTCTTGCCGCCTTTGGTTCTGCCTGCGCCTCATCTCCTCTTCTATGTTCACGTCGTGCATGGTGGTCTCCTCCACTGATCCAGCTCCATGTCAGACGATTGGCTTGGTCTTGGCGGCAGAATCTTCTCGAGTGATCGGCACTGGGCAGGGCTAAGTACGCCAGGCTCGGGGAACTCGACATTGAACTCAACAAAGAGACGACCTTTCTATTGGGTTGCGGGTAAAACTTTAAAATTTTATGTAACCTTGTCGCCAAAGATCTATTCTATGAAGATATGTTGCACCCCATAATGCTAGATCTAGAATACTTACAAACACCGTTGCGGAAGATCTTGTGTTTGTCGAAGTAGATGTTGGTGAAGCTTGATGAAGAATCTCACGTCCATGCCGGGAGGTGAGATTGTTGCCGGCCTGTTGTCGAGGGACTACTTGCGCAGCCCCGCTCTAGCAGTATCCACACGTACACCGCGCCAACCGCCAGTTGCGTTCGCCGCCTAGAGCTACTAGCACCGACGAAGAGAGACAGCCTTTCGACGTAGTTTAGGTGGTAGATCTAATCAACTTGATTAGATCTATATGAGAGGATTAGAGACATCTAATTCTCAACACATGAGATCTACTAGAGAGAGATTAGATCAATGTCTAATTAGAGCGCCGTCTAATTAGAGCATCGTCTAATTGCACAATATCTAGAGAGAGGAACTTGTGCAAGCAATTGTTATTTTCTCCTTGGGGAGGAGGGGGGTATATAAAGGGGAGAGGGAGAGGTGGTGCGCCGGCCCTAGGAGGCCGGCCGACCCCTCCTCCAAGTCAGTTGGGGGAGTCCTTGTCCAACAAGGATTCCCTCCCTTCCCTTTTATCTTTTTACCTTTTTCCTTTATTCCTTTCCAACTTCAATTAGGACTCTTTTAAATCTCCAATTTAAACAAGGAAGGAGAGGGAGAGGTGGTGATGTGCCGTCCAGGGAGGTGGGGCCTAGCCGGCCGACCCACACTAGGCGTGGTTCGGCCCCTAGGGCTCCCTCTTTCCTCCTCCGGCACCCCCCCTATTGGCAAACCTCTGAAACTCGTCCGTAACCATATATACTCTTTAGATAAAATCATCGACTCTATCCACTGATGTTGGAAACACTTCCCGGCATCCTGGAACATCTCATGTTCATCATATTTCTCTCTCAGGAAATTTTGCCCTAATCCGGGATTATTTCCCTCTCATGATAACTTCATCGGAACACCTCTGAATTACTCCGGAGTTGTTCCTGTGACATCGGGGGGACTCTGACCTTTTCTCATAACCACAAAAATATAACTTTATTCTCTCAACAAAGGATTGACTCACAACTTAAGTGTGTGACCCGAAAGGTTCGGTAAATACAAAGACATGTCCAGGAGCTTACGAGACAATAACCAGCATTGAGACCTAGACGGCCGTACTGGCTCCCGTATGTTCATGAGTGAACGACAGAACCTGTGTGTTACTCATTACGCTAATTCCCTTACGTACATGATACCAATGATATCTCGAGATTTGAGACAATGTGCTCTAGTGTGATTAAACCCTTTAATCATAACACATATAATTCTCATACCAATATCATTTTCTTTTCTCATTCCGTATTTTCACTGTCCCGTGATTAATCACGCTGTGTCTGGCCAGACGATTGGGTGACAACGATAATACTGAGATGGCATAGAGGATGTATCTCTCCATCGTCTGGAGGTGTAAGTGTCATTCTTGAATGATCTTTGTTCCAATACATTATTCTATTGCTCACCCAAAAGCCACCGTTATGGTCCCCAGTTACGGCAAGACGTTAGGTGACAATCAAAGTATGAATGTCGAATAAGCGGTCACCAGATATTCTCATGGCATAGGAATACAACTAATGAAAACTAAACATATAATCAATTGCTATCTTCATCGTTGACGATTATTCTCATAGCAAGATCATACAATGGGTCGGTTCAGTACTATTATCATTCCGATAATAAACTCCTATAGTTGTGTGACTTATACAAAGTCCATGACCAGGAAAACATGAACATCAAACAACAAGATAGGCTAGTCTTAGAGACAAAACTAGGAACGCTTTTACTTGTTCGTATCTCTACACCTGTATTGGAGGTTTTCCTCTTGAACACGTTGTATTTGCTATTCAAGTGCCCAATACAGTTATAGCATAAAGATATAAACATTAATAATAAACTTGGAGATAAATAATAACTAAATTATTATTGTCTCTAGGGCATATCTCAAACACTTTCATGAAAGGTCGCCGGTCGCAGAGAAGGAAGCTGAAAATGGGCCGTCGTGCGGCTCCACATGTCACGAGACCAGGGGCACTCGATCACGAGGTGCTCGGCGGTTTCTAGGTTGCAGCGTGAGCCGCTTCCGCCTGTTTTGGATGGGATTAATGGTAAATTAATGCCATCCAAATATAAGCAGGCCAGAAATAAATAGTAGGTTATCATTGCAAGATTAGATTTGCATCTTGCATTCATTGCCCGGAAAATATATTGGGCCACATTATACAAAATCGAAATGCACTATGCGGCATGTACAATGATTAATAAGACAGTCTTTTTTTAGATCCACGACATAATTTAGATATGTCAATAAAACATGATGTAAGATGGTTTATTCTTTGTACTATCTCTAATACCGCTAAATTTGTGGTGAGACATATTGCGTTAAGAGATCATCTCTTAACTAAGAGAAGACAAAACGCTTCATTTTATTTCTCTCTCCTCCACCTTACCAATCATTTTAAGTGGCAACGGTAAGATATAACAATTGTACATACTCTATGTGCGCGACGCCACCTTGTACACCCCGACAACGGCTTTTTTCCCTGCCTTCACATCCGCCCACTCGGTCATCGTTCTCCTATGCTATGTCCACTGACTCGCTTCTTCCATGCATCATGCCTCTCTGTCTTTGCCTCTGCCTCCCACTCACTCATAGATGTTCCGTTGTCTACCCTTGCTCGACGGCTACAAATCGGGTTGCCATAGTAAGGTTTTCCTCTATGGATGTCAGGCTCCTTAGTACACGTCAAACAATTTTATAAGGCCTTTCTCTAATATGGGTGCTCTGGGTTCTAGGTACCCCACGGAGATTGCACTAAATCCATGCAACTAATAAGTCATGGCCCTTTTAATTCATTTTATGCACAGACATAATGCTCTTTTGTGTAATCTTTTTCTTCTTTATTTTTTTCTCACACTATGGTCTTTGTCCCAATATTTTCTTTATTTAATTCAATAATTTTAATGTTTTAGATTTTCATTTTATTCTTGTGACTACGTAATTACCCATGTGTTGCTACAGCTGAACATCTTGTCGCACCCGCGTGCATGCATTTTCCGGGTTTTTTCGCTGATTTTGTCGTTGGGAGTACGGTTTTTATTCAGAAGGAGTAGAGATAATTAGAAATTAATTGTACGTAGTGTGATAAAAAATATAAATTATGAGGACAGATTGATTATTGATGGAAAAAAGAAATGTAAATTATTATGTGACTAATTCGTTGGTCAAAAAAGAATGTAAATTATGTGGGACCGATGAAACGATGATCCGACTGGTGAAACCCTGAACCATTAGCATCGGTTCGGCTTTTTAAACTATGGACCGAACCAAATGAATTGATGAGTTGAGCCGCTCATCTTGTTTGTGGTGTTCGTGCGGCAGAGGAGAGGTGTGGCCGGAGCGCGCGACCCGGATAGACCACGAGCCGACGACCACTGATGCTCTGAAGCAGAAGCGGTGATAGCCAGGGCGAGGCGGATGCTCTTAAGCGAGGATGTTGGTCTGAAGGTGTTGAGTTTGTCTTTCTTCCTCGACTTAAAGCCTGGGACGTCCCCCGGTCAATGTGATGCGGAGGATCTGGGTTCAAGGGTGTGTTGAATATTTAAGCAATTTAGCAATTGATTTAATTTGCGAAAACGGTAAATAATTCATGACTAGAATAATCAAAATTAAACTAATCATGCGATCTACTAACACAGTAGATAAACAGAACGAATCTACAGCATATACTACTAGCAGAAATTGTAGTAGTAACTCGAACAGGAAGATCAAAGTTCATACAGTGTGGCAGCAGCAGAAGTGTTGGTGTTCACGTTGTCACCCATGTCGTCGATGAAGAGGCTGTCGATGTCGGGGAAGAAGTCGTCATTGGGAAGAACTCGAAGCCGCGAGTGCGCTCGCCAAAAACCTGATCATCCCTCTCCTGTACAAGATCACAAGAGGCGGGGTTCCAGAGGCCTACTGTCCCTTCAACGGGTGCACGCCAGAAGACGGGATGAAGAAGACTTGGAAGACGGCGGCGCAATGTTCTGGAAGTGGAACGGCAAGAGACCATGTGTTTCACGTAGTGATGGCTAGGGTTCGCCCGACCAGTATATATAGCGCAGGTCGGGTAGGACGTGGGCGCAGCCGCACGATCGAGTCGGTAACAGCCCCATGATCCAAAGGAATCAGAAACGGCTGAGTAACTAACGCATCCATTAATTATTGATTAATGACTCATTAAATTTTCTCGAACAGCAAAAATATAACTCAGCTCGGCGAGATTCCCGAAACCCGCGGCGCGACGCGGCGTGACGAGACGAGCGAGCGGCGGCGGAGGAGGAGGAGTGCGCGGGAGAGAGTCTTCTGTTTTTACAAGCACACCAAGTAGCACAACACTCCACCTTATAAAGTGTTGCAACTTTCTCCCAACTAGCAATGTGAAATTAAACATTAGTCTCAATCCACACAGCCATATGCACATGGGCCAATGAGAATTTCAGAATTTTAGAGTTGGGCTTTGGACCAATGGCCCACTAGCAAAATGCAAGTCAAAATTCCAACAATCCCCCACAAAGTCTCATTGGCGAATATCATCATTTAGGATGTGTTCGGTTGTGGAACCGAATGGAATGGAATTCCATTCCACGGTCACAGAACCGTTCCATCCCTGTGTTCGGTTTGGACAAAAAATTGTCACGGAACCGTTCCATCCCTATGTTCGGTTTTGGAATGGGATGAGAATGGAATGGAACGGAGTGAGAATGGAATTATTCTAAACTCGATTAATTATTTCCTAAACTGGATTAATTATTGCTAAACTTAATTAATTATTGCTAAACTTGATTAATTATTCCTAATCTTGATTAATTATTTCTAATCTTGATTAATTATAATTAAACTTGATTAATTATTGCTAAACTTAAACTTGATTAAATTAGAGGGAGACGCTGTGCCGTTCCACCTCGTCCGGCGAATCGGCCGGACGGGTTGGTTCCGCATCTACAGGGAATATGCCCTTTTGTGGAACACCCTAATTCCGTTCCTCGCTCCAACCGAACGCAAGAATGGGTTCTGAGAATGGAACGGTTCCATTCCATTCCAGGCCATCCCAGAACCGAACAGACCCTAGTTCCAAAACATTGTTTTATATACCGGTCCTTATTGGAGACTGTTAAGTTGAACTTCTACTTAGAAAGTTATGCTACACTAGATCACAACTTGGATAGTGGACTATGCCTTGAACTACAAATTTGCTGTGAACTACTTTCACACAAATCCTTGACCGATACTGGGTTGCCGCAAGGCTTCCCCGCGGGTGGAGCTTATGCGTCATACTCCAAGACCTTTCATGAGTTTATTAAAGAGCACCCAACTCTCATAGACTACGACGTTTAATAGACTCATATAGGTGTATTCCTCAAGATATGCTCTGCAGGACAACATCTACGCTTATAAAAGTAAGCCGTAAACATCAACTGCCATGCAGATCAGGAGAGTATTGCATCTTCACGGAGTGGGAAAAATAATGTAGGGATACTCTCCTCCCAGCTGACCAACAGCTTGTCTCCCACTTCTAATTCACGGGATCTCCGATCACATAGAGTGGTTTACCAGTGTGGACAACTCATACTGTGGTCTCAAACCCATCTCCGTCGATGCACTATCTATCACATTACGTGATAAACCCTTTGTGAAAGGATCTGCCAAGTTCTTAGACGTTTGGATATAATCCAACGCAATAACTCCAGAGTTTTTCAATTTTCTGACAGATTTCAATCTCCTCTTCACATGCCTTGATGACTTCAAATTATCCTTAGAACTTTTAATCTTAACTATCACAGTTCATAAGGATAGCGGGTATTGGTTTTTCAACCGCATGTAAGTCCATCAAGAGCTCACGAAGCCACTCTGCTTCAACAGTGGCTGTGTCTAACGTTGTGAGTTCTGCTTCCATAGTTGACCTCGTTAAGATGGTCTGCTTGCAAGACTTTCAGGAAACAACGCCACCACATAGTGTAAACACGTAACCACTCGTGGCCTTAATCTCATCAGCATCAGATATCTAGTTTGAATCACTATAACCCTCCAATACCCTCGGATACCCGGAGTAGCGAATTCCATAGCTCGCAGTGCCTTTTAAATAACGCATAACTCTCTCAAGAGCATGCCAATGATCATCTCCCGGATTAGAAACAAACCGGCTCAATTTGCTCACAGCAAAGGAGATGTCAGGCCTCGTGGCACAAGCCAAATACATAAGCGAGCCAATAATCTGAGAATATCTCAGCTGATCTCTAGCACTCTGTTGATTCTTCTGAAGCAACACACTAGGATCATATGGTGTCGGAGAAGGCTTGCAGTCATCATATATATACCCGAAGCACCTCAAGACCTTTTCCACATAGTGAGACTGAAGCAGTGTAATCCCACCACTACCATCTTTCAGAAGCTTGATGTTCAAGATAACATCAGCCACTCCTAGATCGTTCATCTCAAAATAGCGAGATAAGAAATCCCTAACCTCCTTAATTAATTCAAGGTTGGTTCCAAAGATCAGTATGTCATCGACGATGTATTCCCGAGTTTCTCCTTTTTAGGGGAGTATGTCTCGTTGGAGGGGTGTGAGTTTCAAACTCAAGACGCCACAAATGGCCTCACCCTATTCTCCGATGAACCTTGCCCAAAAGCTCGGTTCACCTTCCACTATTGATTTCCCTTTTGGACGGAAATCGAGTCCCGTACAACAATCTTGAGGCACAACCCACAAAAGGATTGGGAGCTCCCAAGGGACCACAAAATGACCCAACCGCCTGAAAAGGCGTCTAGGGTCCAAAGACCTAAGAGTAACAAGCTCACGAACTTTTACTTCCACGAATCCTCGTGGAGAGCACAAGCCGATGCACAAAAGCAATGGCAAGAACACAAGAAGTACTCAAGTCCTTCACTCTCAAATCCCACCAAAAGCAACTAATACTTGTGGGGGAGAAGAGAGGAAGAACAAAGAAGAACTCAACAAATGAAACTCAAAGATCAAGATCTACTAGGTTCCCCTCACTTAGAGGAGGAATGGATTGGTGGAAATATAGATCTAGATCGCCTCTCTCAAATCCCTCAAAGATATGCAAGAATCATGAGAGGAATTGGGAGAGGGGCAAGCTTTCCATGATCAACAATGGAGGTGAGAGAGTGGGAAATTTCGTGCTTGGAAGAGCTGAGTCTTTGGGGAAGAAGGGGGGCCTTTTTATAGGTCCCCAGAAAAAGAGCCGTTGCAGGAAACTTACACCGGAGACTCCGGACCCCGAGGGGCGGAGACTCCGGCCCCATCCGGAGACTCCGGGGTCACTCCAGACCAACTCTGGACCGAAGGCAGAGAGCGCCGACCGGTGGAGCTCTTTGCTCCAAAACTTGATGGGCCGGAGACTCCGGCCCCTGAGCACCCTGAGGCCGGAGACTTCGGCCTAGGCAAAACTGCAGCAAATCAACAAAACCTGAAATGCAATAACTTTCTTGTTCGAACTCCAAATCAGGTGAAACCAATTTTATTGGAAAGGTAACGACAAGAGCTTTCGTTAGGACGTGGGCGCAGCCGCACGATCGAGTCGGTAACAGCCCCACGATTCAAAGGAATCGGAAACGGCTGAGTAATTAACGCGCCCGTTAATTATTGATTAATGACTCATTAAATTTTCCCGAACAACAAAAATATAACTCGGCTCGGCGAGATTCCCGCAACCCGCGGCGCGACGCAGCGTGACGAGACGAGCGAGCGGCGGCGGAGGATGAGTGCGCGGGAGAGAGCCTTCTGTTTTCACAAGCACACCAAGTAGCAATGTGGGACTAAACATTAGTCCCACTCCACACACTCCACACAGTCATATGCACATGGGCCAATGAGAATTTCAGAATTTTAAAGTTAGGATTTGGACCAAAGACCCACTAGCAAAATGCTAGTCAAAATTCCAACAGGGTGCACTGGGACGTCCCCCGGTCGATATGCACATGTGACTTGCTAGTTTGCAGTGGGCCTCCACTTACTCTTAAAGCCTCGTTGACGATGGTAATTCTTTGAATCTGACGACTTTTTCGACGTGCACCTTGGCGGCTCCTCTAGATTTGGACCGCGATCACTGCCTTTGATGTGTGCATGAAATCTTAAGGATCGTCTTGTATTTTTCTTTCTTTAATATATGATTTTATCTGCAACATTTTCATGACATTTTTTTTTTGAAAGCCCACGTATATTCAACAGAGTACCACATACACCGTACATAGTACAAATGCGGAATACAGAAAACCATATGCAGGGGATACAGAACTAGAGCAAACATCGGCAGCTCCTCCGGCGACGAAGACAAAGACCGCCGACCCCCTCCTAGCCACCGCCCGAGGGCATCTCCTTCCTTGAAGATCGCCGCAAAGCCCGTCCGCCACGCAGCGACGGAGCTTAAGCCAATGAACGAACACGGCGAGCACCCTCCCGCACCAGCAACTCCACCTTGCCGCAGCCGTCTTCGTCCCCAACGCCGGCAGAAGCCTCCAACCTCGCCCGGCTCTGAGTTCCAACCACCGGATCCGCCGCCACCACGGATCCGACGGGAGGCAGAAGAACTCGAGCACCACGCCGGGCCTCGAGCACCTGCAAGTCGAGCGCGACGACGACGAGCCCCGAGGAGCTCCACCGCCGGAGAAGGCCGCACCGACACCAAACCACCCGCCACCAGCACCACCTCCTCCAAGGCGCCGCCGGCGGGAACTCCACCCTACCCTACCATATGTACAGGCCGGAGCCGGGGATCCCCACCCTCCCGCCGCCGAAGCGGCCGGCGGAGGAGGGGAATCCCACGCCTCAGCGGCGCGCACGCGGTGGATCGACGGAGATCGCCCAAAAATCGCCTTCTCCTCCTGCAACAGTGACGGGGAGGGGATAAGCTCCAGGTGACCATTCGCCGAGTGTTTTTCATGACATATTTTTCCTCGTATATCTTTTACTTTTCATGTGTATTTGTTCATGTAACTTTGTTTTTTATTAATGAGATACGTGGTTGCTCTAAAAAAACAACTTTTTGATGAATATAAGTATATAACCATGTCTGCTCTACAAGGACTAGACTAGAGTACTTTTATTCAAAGATCACATACAGATCGACATGATGGCCACGCTCTCGATCGGATAGGTAGCTATGGCAGGCAGTGGCAGCCCCGGACAACGCCGACGACGCCCGAGGCGATGTAGATGCACCGGCCGCCACGGCAGCCGCTGTCGTGGCACGCCGCACGCGGTGCTGCACGCGCGGTTCGCCGCCGTATTGGTCGGATCGCACCGCTCGTCCACGGACGTCTCCCCGCACGTTTGGTTCGCCGGGTAGTCGCCCACCGACGCCGAACCTGGTAAGGGAGATCACGCATCAACTCCCTGAAGAAGAAAAAGAGTATCAAAACGATGGCTGTGTCGCGTGGGATTTTGCTTACTGGAAACCGTGGCTAGTGAGGCCACCAGGAGGAGGAGCAGGAGAGGGATCAGGCCCATGTTGGTGTCGCGCGCCATTGCCGGCGAATTTGAGATCGATCGAGAGGTGGAGCTAAGTCCGGGACTAGTGGTGGCGCTACCGCGCTAGTGCTCGATGCCTCCAGTACTGCATTTTATAGGGAGTAGCCCCCTTCCGCCTTTTCTGGATGGGATTAGTGGGAATTAATTCAGTCCAAAAATAAGCAGGCGGGAAATAATTAGTAGGTTATCATTGCAAGCTGAACCGAATCACTCCTTGTACCTAGCTGGACCGAGTCGAATCAATCGATGGAGTTCAGCCATTCGTCTTGTTCATGGTGTTTCGTGGTTCATGGTGTTCGTGAGGCAGAGGAGAACAGGGGACGGGTGGCCGGAGCGCCCCCAGCGACCACTGGTGGACCATGAGCCGGCGACGACGGACGGCGTGCCCATGAGAGGCCGGCAGTGCGTACCTTTCATCCGTACGTGACTTTGATCTCCGGTGAATTTGCCCGTATGTTACTTTGATCTGTTTCAGTCAGTTCAGCCAGTTCTTCATTTGGGAGCATCAGTAAGTTCGGTCAAAACAGCTACAACCAGTTCTTCGCTCGGTTTCAAGTTCGGCCAGCACAACACCACTTTGAAATTCACTGCTTGCCAAGCTGGCACAACCAAAATCTAAAAATGAGTTCTGGCTGCACACAGAAATGGCACAACTAAATCTAAGACGTTTGATATGAGGACGGGTGCCGATAGCAGAGCAAGTGCAGAACTGATTCAACCGGCACAACACAACTTCACAACAAGCACCAACCAAGTCTAAATTTACTACCAGGCATCAGGGATAACAAGGATCAAGTCTGAGAAGATCGCGTCCAACTCGCCTCAACACATACCAACCCACCTCCCGACGCCCTACCAACTTACGATGTTTCACGAGACAAAACTGCACAGAAAATTATTACAGCGCACGTAATTCTCTACCGTCTCCAGAGTCCAGAGTTCCTCCAAAACTACCTATCTCTGCAACGTCACCACGTGACATCTCACTTCTTCACCTCTTCATACTCTGCCTCCGGAGCCTGGTCATCTCCGCCCTGTGATCCTGTCTGCGAGCCACCAGCCCCACCGCCACCAGTCATGTGCTGCCCGATCTTCGAGACGGCCTTGTTGGCCGCTTCGATCTTGGCCCTGATCTTCTCTATGTCATCCGAGGCCATCTCATTGCGGAGCTCGGCGACAGCCGACTCGACCTCAGACACAACCTCCGCGGGCACCTTGTCTTTGTACTCTCCCAGACTCTTCTCGATGCTGTAGATGGTGGTGTCTGCGGTGTTTCTCAGGTCGATGAGGGTCTTCCGCTCCTGATCCTTCTGGGAGTGCAGCTCAGCCTCATGGACCATCTTCTTGATCTCGGCCTCAGAGAGACCGCCTGAGGATCGGATGGTGATCTGCTGCTCCTTTCCGGTTGCCTTATCTTTGGCAGAGACTGTCACGATCCCATTGGCGTCGATGTCAAATGTGACCTCAACCTGTGGGGTACCCCTTGGTGCGGGTGGAATGCCAACAAGATCAAACTCGCCAAGAAGTTTGTTGTCTGATGCCATCTCACGCTCACCTTGCAACACACGAACACCCACTTGGGTCTGGTTGTCAGCAGCAGTTGAGAACACCTGCAGCACGCAAAGACATAGCTAAGTATGCTGCCAAAACAATATGGACACGGCAAGCAAGCTTATAGAGATCACAGTAACTAATCGTAGAATTCTATCATAAAAAGGACAATCAGCACTGCTATGGAGAATCCAGCTCCATGTGTGCCATTAGAGAATGAACCAAAATGTGAAGGCAAGCAAGCTAATGATACAGAGATTACGAGAACAGGAAACCCTATCAGAGAATGTTACTTAATAGAAAGTTCAAAATGTGAAGACATAGCTAAGTATGCTGCCAAAACAATATGGGCATGGCAAGAAAGCTAATACAGATCAGATTAACAAATCAGAAAACTCTATCGTAGAACGTAGATAGGCAAAATTTAAGGTAAATAAGAAATACTGCTATAGAGAAGCCAGCTCCATGTGTGCCATCCGAAATCACCCATAGCTAAGTCTAATCCACTATGAAGGGTACCAAAATGTGAAAGCAAACAAACCAACATTACAGAGCTTGAAAGAACAGTAAGAACTAACAGAGGATGTGCTTTAATCTAAAGTTCAACTGTATATCGACATCATGACCACAACGGAGGAGTCATAACCAACAACCAAATGACTCTCTGACACAAAGCCATCATATAAACATGTAAAGAAGATAAATAATACACCAAACAGAGAGATGATTTATATACCACCAAAAGAACGAAACAATCACAACTATATAACTGGTGGAGTAACCAACATCATAGTCCTTGAGAACAGTTACTAACCTGGCTTTTCTTTGTGGGAATGGTAGTGTTCCTGTTAATCAGTCTGGTGAAGATACCACCAAGAGTCTCAATACCAAGTGACAGAGGGGTAACATCAAGGAGAAGGAGCTCCTTAACATCTCCACGGAGAATGCCACCCTGAATAGCAGCACCCATGGCCACAGCTTCATCAGGGTTGACTCCTTTGCTAGGGGCCTTACCAAAGATTTCAGAGACTACTTCCTGTACTTTTGGAACCCTTGTCATTCCACCGACAAGAAGGACCTCATCTACATCCTTTATAGTTATACCGGCATCCCTCAAGCAGCTCTTGCATGGCTCCCTAGTCCTCTCAATCAGATTACTCACCAAAGACTCGTATTTTGATCTTGTCAATGTGATATTCAGATGTTTTGCTCCAGAGGCATCAGCAGTGATGAACGGAAGATTGACTTCAGTCTGGGTTGTCGAGGAGAGTTCAATCTTCGCCTTCTCAGCTGCTTCACGCAGTCTCTGCAGGGCCAGCCTATCCTTTGAAAGATCAATAGCTTCAGTCCTTTTGTACTCACTCACCAAGAATTCCAACAGAGTATTGTCGAAGTCTTCTCCACCCAGGAAAGTGTCACCATTTGTTGCTTTGACCTGACAAGAGCATAATCAGAAGATCAGGGACTGGAATAAAGCACTAAACAACAATTTTCTCTAAGACGGTAAATTACTAGTAAGAAGCTAAATTACAAACACTGACCTCAAACACGCCGTTAGAGATTTCTAGAATGGAGACATCAAAGGTTCCTCCTCCAAGGTCAAACACAGCTATCAAACCCTCCTTGTTGTTTGTTCCATAAGACAGAGCAGCAGCAGTTGGCTCATTGATGATCCTTTCGACATCAAGCCCAGCAATACGACCAGCATCCTTAGTGGCCTGCCGCTGAGCATCATTGAAATAAGCTGGAACAGTAATCACAGCCTTGGTGATAGACTTGCCAAGGTAAGATTCAGCTGTCTCCTTCATCTTGGTCAATACAAATGCACCAATCTGGCTTGGCGAGTACTGCTTGCCATCTGTAGTTTCAACCCAAGCATCTCCATTTGGAGCCTTTACAATTTTATATGGTACCATTTTCATCTCCTTCTGCGTCTGCGGGTCATCAAAGCGCCTCCCTATCATACGCTTTGTGCCAAAGAAGGTGTTCTGTGGGTTGGTCACTGCTTGACGCTTGGCTGGAGTTCCGACAAGTAGCTCTCCCTTCTGAGAGAATGCGACAACTGACGGTGTTGTCCTGGCCCCTTCTGAATTCTCAATCACCTTCGCATTCTGCACTTGAAGAGGTTTAATCAGGCAAAATAGGAGGAAACTGGCAGAAATAAAACATCACATGAAGAGTCTGCCACGCACCTTTCCCTCCATAACAGAGACGCATGAATTAGTCGTTCCCAGATCAATTCCAATAACTTCATTTCCAGTAGGCTTTGCACTGAGGAACAAAAGCAGACAAAAAGGTTATGTATTGTACACACACTAGAAGAATCTCCACTAATTGTATACAAACCAATATAAGATCGTTACCTGAAAGCTCTTGCAAAACTACCCCATCTCGAGCACACATTGGCGCCATACGTTGATTGGACGTTGGCAGTCAACTGAAATGTGAACGATGGTCAGAAAGTCAGATACACAATCTAATAGAAAGTATTGTCACCTCAATGACAATGTTAAAGCCCTAAAACTTGTAGATTTCTTAGTGGGACGCACCCAAAAAAGGGACATCTCATTTCGATGCAGAGGCTGGGACTACCCCATTTCTAAATAAAATATTGAGAGTCCCTGTTCACCCAACCATGAGCACGAGAAATCCTTCCAAAGCCACCAACTTTCCTAATCTAGAACATACATGACCGCACCACGAACTGACAGTTCATGCTTTTTTTTTACTCTTAACTGGCAGTTCATACTCACAAAGCAGAGAGCAAAATTATAGTAACCTCTATAAAGAAACATATACACAATTTCTGGCCATGTACAGATCTAGGAACAAAAAAAGGAGACATTTTTCAAATGAAGGAAGAATGCAGATCATCCCATAGGAAATACTAACAGTTAGTTACTGCATACAAGTCACACGCACATCAACAACGGGCAAGTACAGAACCGTGCAGGTAATATTGCGTGTCCCTGTGCACCCCACTCATGAGCATGAGAAATCCTTCCAAAGCCACTGGCTTTCCTAATCTAGAACATACATGACCGCACTACAGTAGCACGAACTGACAGTTCATACTTTTTTTTACTCTAACTGACAGTTCATACTCACAACTCAAAAGCAGAGAGCAAAATTACAGTAACCTCTATAAAGAAACAGATACACAATTCTGGCCATTTACAGATCTAGGACCCAAAAAAAGGAGACATTTTTCAAATGAAGGAAGAATGCACATCATCCCATAGAAAGCACTAACAGTTAGTTAGTGCATACAAGTTACACGCGCATCAACAATTGCCAAGTACAGAACTGTGCAGGTATTATTGCCAGTCCCTGTTCAGCCCACCCATGAGGGTGAGAAATCCTTCCAAAGCCACCGACTTTCCTAATCTAAAACATACATGACCACACCGCAGTAGCACGAACTGACAGTTCATAGTCGCAAGCAGAGATCAAAAGTGCAGTCACCTCTAAAGTAACACGGAAACGAAATTCTGGCCATTTACCCATAAAAAAGACATTTTTAAACTAGGAAATCAGATCGGGACCTAGGGAAGGCAAAACCGCTTGCAGAACGAACCTAACGAGTTCCTAAACCAGGATACTGCTACACGGGGCACGCATAATTGAACTCCCACCCCTCGATTCGACCGAATCGGCGCGGGAACACAGCACGCAGATCAACACCAGACACCGCCGTACCAAAATCCACCGCGAATCGTGCAACGACATGCCATACAACCGATACGATCACGAAGTAACAAGGGACGCAAGGACGCACTTGGGAGGGAAGAGGGGAGGGGGGAGGAGGGCGGAACTTACGGTCCCGAGAGGCGACGCGAGGTCTCGGCGGCGCACGGCCCGGAGGAGCAACGATGCCGCCATGGCGGAGATGGGACGGACCAGCGAGGAGGAGCTGGTGGTGGTGGTCTAGGGTTTTGGGGATTTGGGGGTTTGAGCAGAAGCGGCGCGAATGAAGTCTGGGTGGAGAAGAAGGAGCCAGGCGCGGCGTGGCTTTTGTGCGGGGAATGAGGTTTGGTGGAGGCCGTGGTGGAATGCTCTAGAGCCTCCTGGCTTCGGTACCAACGGTGGAATGCTCTAGAGCGGCGTCGCGCGTATCTGGGCCGCGTTGCCCAAGCCCAGAGCTCTTGTTGTTGTTGTGTTGTCGGGCTTTGGGCCGCCACGAGGTCACGGTTTGGCAGACAAAGTTGAAATGGCTCTTTGCGTCTTCCCCAACCTCCCGATTTTTAAACTAGTACAAATTTTGATTTGAAGCGGTTTTGCTCGTTGTTACAACTTTAAAATGCGACCCTGATCACCATTCAGCTGTGGTTCCGATACTACGTCGACAAGTCTATACCATTTCCAACTCCTTCTGTTTACTCGCGAGGTTACACTTACATAGCTACATTAGCTCTTAACTTTAACCCTAGACTAGATGGAGTAAAGATATTGAACATCCAACTTCCACTCGTGCTGAACCCTAGCACCATCGGCCACTCCGGCCCCGACGCTCACCCTCTTGCCGGCTGCCACTCCGGCACCGGCTTACACCTCCTTGGGCCCCATCATCACGGTGTCCATGGCCCCTGTGAGACACTCAATTCTTCACTCCATACTAGTACTATTATCACCGGAAAGCGTTATTTGCTCCCGAGCTCTAGTGCTCCCTCCACTTTAATAAAATGAAAATTATATTAGTGAGTTTCAAAAAGTTCTAGAAAAAAATCACGGGTGTAGCCAATGATGTATCTCATAAACATGTAAAAGTTCAATTTGAAATACTTTATATTATGAGCTACACAAAAAGAACAAAATCTGATAAAACTTAGAGATTTGAAAATAGGCATATCTACATCCACAATTTGTCATTTTTGTGTAGCTCAAAATATAAAGTATTTGAAGTTAATATTTTGCACGTTCGTGGGATATACTATTGGCTATACCAATTTTTTCCAAAAAAAATTGAAACACATAAATATAATTTTTGAATTTTTTTAAACTGGAGGGAGCACTAGAGCTCGGGAGCCAAAAGTATCTACTCTCATCACTAGCAACTCATCGGCAACAGCTAAAGAACTTCAAAAACAGTAGGACTCTACGAGGACCTGGGCTTAGTGGGTCATTGTTATTCTGGAAGAAACAAGTGGTTCACATTGCAATTATAATACGGTTGCATTATTTACAACTTCTCTCTTTATTTTGTTTTTTGGCAGAGCAGGGCCAGTGAGGCCTTCTTTGTGCGGTTTCAAAAATACGTTCATTCTGTGGTATGCTATTTTATTTTTTCTGGATCTTCTTTAAGCTTAATGAAGACAATACAATTTTGAAGTATGGAGTTGTCCTGTTCATCCCCACGTACTCCCGCGTGCCCATGAAACGAATATCCAATAGAAATTAAAGAAGGTGACACAAAGGCTAATCAAGGGATAGTTCCACTCATCTTTGCGAAAGAAGCTATTACAGATAGAGAGTTTGCACTCCCATAGACCATGAACTACAGCTTAAAGTACTGGACGCGCAAAGTATCAAGAAAGGAAAAGGCTCACGGCTGAACTTAATGACCTGTTGGATAGTTAGTTGCACTTACCAATCTATTTCAGGATATACGACTTGATCAGATAGGGAGTACAATCTAGTGATGTGATCTACCATTGTACAAGTTGAACTTTGGTGTGATCACTTTGCAAACCAAAAAAGAGGATGCAAGTTGGATTGACCTATTTTTTAACGAAAGTGGGCACTAATCGAGTAATGTATATTGCAAGTCGAGTTGGTTGCATTTCTCAATCTATTCCTAGATCGACGACTTGATCAGATCAAGAGAGAGTTGTCGGAATCTTCACGGTTAATGATTTCAAGCTTCCCTGTCAGCCACTTAGTTAATTAGCGACCTCCACGAGTAAGTAAGTAGAAATGATGAAGAGTGTGCAAAACGTGGGATTCGGTCGGTCCGATTTCCTCCATAGATACCCGCTGTCGAGCTTCTCGTCTCCATGCATCCGTAGCCCTAGTTCTTACAGGTCAAACACTTCGCCATCTCCCTGCAGAAGGCCACGAACAGCTATTAGCTGTAAACGTAAGCTAGCTCTAGGTTCACATATTACATGCGTCTATATGGAGTATTATTTTGAAGCAGTTTCTTACTTGTCCAGCTCAAAGTAAAAAAGCTAAACCATCTTAGAATTCAGATGGAGGGAGTAGTTTTTTAATACCACGTGAACTGCGTGCTAGTGATTAGCGCACTAGTAGAAAAAGGGGCAACAAAACCGGTTCTATAGGGTCTTTAGCACCGGTTGAGCAACCGGTGCTAATAAATCGGCACTAAAGAGTACCCCCTTTAGTACCGGTTGCTTACAAACCGGTGTTAAAGGCCTCCACGTGGGCAGAGCAGAGCGCGCGCAGGCGGAGGACCTTTAGTACCGGTTCGTATTACGAACCGGTACTAAAGGTTTCTGCTTTTTTCCTTTATTTTTCAGGGTTTAGGGTTTCCGTTTTTTATTTTTGTTTATTTTTCAGGGTTTAGGGTTTCGGAGGAGATCACGTTGATGCACATGAAAAAGTTTTTCGCACACGTGAAGATCACATAGCACACATATAACTTGGTATATATATGTACACATAGAAAGTACTCATAATTCATTACATATGGAGATCACTCCTAGTACATGGAGGGAGAGGCTACTTGTCGGTATAGTGGAATTCTCCGGATTCATGTATGACCTCCGTAAGGAAAAATCCTGCCAATTCCTCCGTGATTGCTTTTACGCGGTCTTCTGGTAGGAGCTGGTTCCGCTTTTTGTCCATCTTAATTTGAAAGAAGGAGAGATCAAATCAATTATATGAAGGAAACTAACACAATTGATGGTAGCAAAATAAACTTGTGAATGATGTTTACGTACCTCTCTAGTTCTTCGAGTATTATCTCTCTCGTTGACCATCATGCGAATGTACTCGCAAACGTAATATCCACATAAATCCGTCCCAGGTGGTTGTTTTAGGCACCACTATACGAGAATAGAATTCAATCAAATAATAATCAACAGATTGATAATGGTATTGAAACGTGAAGTACTACTTACCAAGTTAGCCTTAAACTCCAGCTTTTCTTTCCACTCACCGCGTTCTTCCTCTCTGAACTTTCTCCAAATCATGCCCAGCAAAGAAAATGAATTGAGGAGTTATTTGACCGATATATCAGGAAATGAACGAAAGAGGCCGATATAGTGTGATTGAAATTACCTCCTGAGCATTACACGCACGCTTCTGTAATCCTCAGGATCTCTCCTTAATGAGTCCCAGACTTCAACTTGTCCAACATCGATTTTAATGATCATCAGAATGAAGTGGAACCTGGACACGTTTATATACACGGTTATTCATAACTCATCAATTACACTTAATATCGGAAAAGCAAAATATAGAATATGTACAAGACAGTAACACTCACTTGAAGTTGTAAGGAAAAAGTATTTCTTTTTTGGTACTTTGTCGCTTTAAAAACGTTAGCAAAACATCCTCCGTGTCCTGGGCATGCTGTTCAACGGTGACTTGATGAATTTTATCCGGGTCAATGAACCCAATGTCCCAGATTCCTCCCAATCTGCATTCACGAATCTTCATTCTGCATAACTAATAGCATACAAAAGAATGTCGTGAGGATAATTACAGGCAATGAACGAGAGCTTAACTAAAGAATTAAATTACACAAATAAATTACTTACAGACAATAGCAGCTGATGATAGCTTTGTCGAGGGCACTTAGATTGTACATCTGAAAAAGTTCTTCGAACTCAACCTGCACAGCATATTCTCGGAAATAGTGCTGTTCCTGAACTCCCGCCAGAAAATAGATTTTCCCTTCTTTTGCAGCGACCAGGTACCAGTTATGCAACTTCCATAACTGTGTTGTTAGAGCTTTCGGATCCATGACCAGAGGCTGCCCATGAACATATTTATATGCTAGCGGAGCAACGTCGTAACTTGTCTCCTCGTGCATTTGCTGAGCCGCCTTATCAGAAGGCACGATGAGCGGGGCGATCGATTGTACTTCTTGTTCTCCGAGCTGAGCAACTTGTTTCCCGCATTTCTTTGCTTCCTCCGTCTGTGCGCTCATCTGTGCGCTATGTTGCTTGTGAATAAAGCGCTCATAGTCTGAAAGGGGCTTCGGTGGAGGGTCATATAAGCAGTCAACGGTGTAATCTTTTTTGTCCATTGGTATAGTCTTCAGAAATTCCTTTACGGGGTGCAGTTGTGCCTGCAGTTTTTCCTGTTTTTTCTGTTCAAAAAAGGCTCTTGACTCTTCTTGCAAGCTAGTAGTTATTTCCTCTGAAGTCATCTCGCAAGCTAACTTCTTCTCAGGACTCTTGACTTTCTCGGGTATGTTTGCACGTGCACGTTTCTTGACAGGGGACCTGTCTTTCCTGAGCATAGTACTAGTCGACGTGAACAGCTTCCGCTTTGGCAAATAACTACTGGGCGCATCAGTTGGCTGACGGGACGGCACGGGCGATGGACTCGCGGCGGGCTCCCAATCGTAGGGGAGGTCGGGTGGACTTTGAGGTGGTGGATTTCTACTCGGAGGAGTCGGTGGCCTTGGCGCCGCATCTGGAAACATGATGTATTTCTTATTCCATAGAACGATACCTAACTCGACTTCTCCCAGTGTCTTCTCGTCGTCACATCCAGGAATGTCAAGATCCACTGAATGGAATCCGGGCATAACTGTTTTCACCCCGACACGAGCATAGCCAGCTGGAATCGGAGCAAAATGGAACATTGCTCCAGGTTGATTTGGTAAAGCATACCCATCCGCCACCAGAAAACTAATGTTCTTCATCGGCATGTGTAGCACATAATTTGTCTTCTCTGTGATATCATCCATGGGGGTAGTGAGCCGCCGGCGGTTCGAATGCAGGATCTTCTAGATGCGTGGAACCCACGCTGCTTTTCCGCTGAGATGGGGCGGCATCGACTGCAGGATCTTGTACCACCAGCTGCTGAGATTCCCTTGTCTTGGTAAGTGCGTTCAGTTGCTCCTGGAACCCCTTCACCTGCTGTTCTAATGTCGTGAACCGGTCCAACTCCTACTTCTTATTTCTGAAACGCTTTCTATAAGTTTCAACGTCCGCCGGAAATCCTTGATACTTCCCGAGGGCGAGTGTCAGCTCGTCGTCCTCTCTATCGGGAACAAATTCTCCCTTTTTGACTTTCTCTATTGCGTCCACTAGTGAAAGGACAATGATGTCGCCTAGAGGGGGGGTGAATAGGCGATTAAAACTTTTCCGGTTTAGGCTTGCTAATTGCGGAATAAAACTAGGTGTTTAAATTAACAAGCCAACAACCTAAATAAACTAGGCTCACCTATGTGCACCAACAACTTATGCTAAGCAAGACAAGCAACAAGGTGATAGCAATATAGAATACTTCAAGCACGAAGGCTATCACAATGTAAAGTGCATAAGTAAAAAGCTCGGGTATAGAAATAACCGAAGCACGCGGAGACGAGGAAGTATTCCCGAGTTCCTCCTTGAAAGGGAGTACGTCTCGTTGGAGAGGTGTGAACCGACACAACGGTTCAACAACCACAAAGGTTTCACCCTCTTCTCCGATGAACCGCACCACAAAGGTTTGGTTCACCTTCCACAATCGGTATTCCTTCGAGGCGGAATCCGGAGCCTTTCAACAACAATCCGAGGCACAACCCACAAAGGGATTGGGGGCTCCCGAACGGCTTTCAACAACAATCCGAGGCACAACCCACAATGGATTGGGGGCTCCCGAACGGCTTCAAGTGACCACACAAGGGTCCAACCACCACAAAGGCGTCTAGGGTCCAAGGACCCAAGAGTAACAAGTCCACACGCTTTCAACTTTCACGAATCCTCGTGGAGAGCACACCGATGCACCAAATGCAAAAGGCAAGAGCACAAGTGCTCAAATCCTTCACTCTCAAATTCCAACAAAGCAACAAATGCTTATGGGGGAATAAGAGAGGAAGAACAAAGAGGAGAACCACACAAGAACTCCAAGAACTAGATTCACTAGGTTCCCCTCACTTAGAGGAGATATTGATTGGTGGAAATGTAGATCTAGGTCTTCTCCTTCAATCCTCCAAAGATCAAAGAGTTTGGGTGGAGGGATTGGGAGATATCAAAGAAATGAGCTTGCAACAATGGAGGAGAGAGAAATCTGGGCGAGCTCCTTGGCTGGAGGTAGGTGGAGGGGTATTTATACCCCTCCAGAAAAACTAGCCGTTGCCTTCAAATCCGCACAGATTTCACTTAGGCCGGAAGTTCCGGTCGGGCCGGAACTTCCGTCCATGGCCGGAACTTCCGGCCAAGAACTTCCGGACCCCCAGAAAAGCGACTAAAAAACGGTTCTGCACTCGGCCGGAACTTTGGCCGGAAATTTGGCCGGAACTTCCGGGGGGCCGGAATTTCCGGCCAAAACCGGAACTTCCGCCCCCCTGAAAACTGCAAAAACACCGATACGAAAACGGCAATATCTTGCATCCGAACTCCGTTTTCGATGATCTCGGGCTCGTTGAAATCGCAACGAAGAGCTTTACAAGATCATGCAGAGAAACATCATAGTCCAACAATGGAAGATAAAACCAAATGGAGAAAGGTAAAACCTCTCTAAAAAGGAATGATCGGCAAACCTCCAAAACCGAAAACGCAACAAGTTTTCCATACGAAATTCGTTTTCGGTGAACTTGGGCTTGTCGTGAAGATCACAACAAGCACCAAAACCCAACAAGGAGAAAACCAAATAAGAACCAAGAAAGATGAAATGCCAAGTATGCAAAGGTTTGAGCTCTCCACAAAGATGCGATCAAGTTACTCACTTGAGAGCCCCTCTTGATAGTACGCCGTCTATCCTAAAACCCGGTCTCCCACTAACAACATGAGACCGGTAAAATAGAAAACCTATCAAGATCATACCTTTGCCTTGCGCATTCCACTTGAGCTCGATGATGACGATCTTGACTCTCTCAAGTTGGAACACCTTTCTTGATTGTGCTTGCTAGCACATGCTTGATGAAGACTTCTCCAAATGCTCCCCCATACACCATTATGGGAGGGCCTCGCTAAGCTCCGTCTTCATGTCTCCTTTGCAAGCTTCAATCAAATGATATCTTCGAGATGGATCATATTGAGCTTGCACTTCATCTTCTTCTCTTGATATGTATGATGGCTTGGGGTTAAACATGATTGTTCACTCAATCTTCTTTTCCAAGCCATACTTGCAATAAGCTCAACTCTACACATGACCATTCTTCATATAAACCCTTGAATAGACATTGGTCATCATGTCATCTTCTAGAGTCCAACACATGAACTCCAATCATTTCCTATGGACAAGATCTACAAGTATATCTCAATGCAAACATTAGTCCATAAGGATTGTCATTAATTACCAAAACCACGCATGGGGCAACACATGCACTTTCAATCTCCCCCATTTTGGTAATTGATGACAATCCCTTTTACGAGGGTTTATATAATGAATTAAGCAACCATGCAACACAAAGAGCAAGGATGCAAGAGCAAGAAAGGCAAATGCTTAAGAACGAAACTAAAGCATAAAACCAAATCTTAAACCCTCTAAACTTCTCCCCCATTGGCATCGATTGCCGAAATGGGAGAAAATTTAGAAGGCCAATATAGTAAGAGCTCCCCCATAATGTGTGCATTTCTCATAATATGAGTGAAATCAAATGCACATATCCAATAACGAATAGTTGGAAAGGAGATCAAACTATATTGAGGATCCAAAGATTGCAAATGAATATCAAATAGAAAGATACTTCAACGAAAGAAGCAAGCAATCAAAAGGATCCGAAAAATGTTCTAAATATCAAGAGGGAACTCCCCAAGGTACGTGCACAAATAGGATTTCTATTTCAATATAGTGTGCACAACATGGAATCCTCACTCCCTCCTAGATAAATTCGAACACAAGCACATGCAAGAGAATATAAATGAAAAGAGGCAAAACAACTTGCAACAAATAAATGTTTTGCAACATGAGCAAGGAGCGGCAAATAAAAGGATGGGTGTGAGATAAAAGACATTTTAGGAGACTAATACAAGGATGAGCAAAGCATCAACATAGTCTTTCAAAAAGGTTGCACATAGTGCATATCATGTCTTTCCATACTCACACACCAAGGAGAAAAGCAAATAGCTCCACAAGCTTATTAAGATTCAAAAGCATAACACATAAACAACAAAGCTTGTGCCTTTAATTAGAGACCACCAAAGATACAAAAGCAAAGGGTGGTCACTAAAGAATTGGAATACCAATTAAAGATGTAACTATTCTCATGTGTATAAGTTTCTAAGTAGACACAATCACGAAGATATAAGTCCACAAATAAACATGTACACACAAATAGGTACAAAGGTAAAGGTCATGATATCCAAGAGGAAGTCATAAATACACCAATAAGATTTTGCTTAAAAGCATAGCACAAAGCTCAATTTTATCTTAAAGGGATATAGATGAACTTCCAACACACTCATCATAGCATCAAAAATATCCACAAGGGATAAGGTGATAAAGGGATGCTCCGAGTAAGATAACAAGTATCGCAAAAGGCAAATGATTTTGAAAACATCAATATTGCATATGTGAGACAAAGTAGAAAGTGCTAGATTAACATATGGGATATGAATCATGAAAATGATTATATATATATCCCCTTGATATGTAATCATCCCGGCTTACTCACATTTGCAATAAAGATGTTTTGCAAGAATCAAAAGAATTGCAACAAAAGAGATTCATGCCATGAAACAACCTACACAAGGTTGAAAGCTAGAAAAGTATGCATGAGGTAGATACTTGTTACCGAGATAGCATTGGTGATGTAGAAGATAAGAGTTCACGATCATCCGAGCTTGGCTCCAATAAGCACATGGTGACAACACCTTCCTTGTAAATGAGACAAGCTTCCAATGCATCTCCAAATGTACCTAAAACAAATTCAAGTACAAAATGGTACCCAAACTCATTGGGTCCAAAGTAGTTAGAGCAACTACAATACATAGGACAAACTCCACATAAATATGTGCATATATATGAAATTGAATTTCATGCACATCTTAGCCATTTAGGATTTGATGGAGTTTATCCTATATATTGGATCAACGAAAGTAAGCATGCCAAAGATATACATATAGTAAATATGCATGCACAAGACTTTCAAGAACCAAAAGATACATTTGGACAAAACACCAATTAAACCAAAAGCACACACAAGTGTGACAAGAAAAAAATTGTCCAAATTATATCAAATACCCAAATCAACACATGATTGAAGATACCACTTTGAAAAGATACCAAATGAAAGCAAGATACCAATTGATGAAAATACCATCAAGGAATAAACCAAACCCTCTACACTTTTCATGATGGCACAAAGTACCAAGACGAAAAATGTTTGTCTTCCAAGAGACACGTCATCGGGATCAAATACCAATTGAAGACAACTAATGTTCAAAAGCATATAGGATTGCTCCCCCAAGATTGTGCATTATTTATGATCTTGCATTTGAATACAAAATGCACACAAATGGGATCATCACTCTCCATACATATTATTCAAACACTAGTCATGTTCAAGAAAGCAATAAGATGCAAAACCAATTTAAAGAATGATGTTCTACTCAATGTAGGATAGCTTCCCAAGAATAGTGCATTATCAAGAAGTATGACTTTTGAATGTAATGCACAAGAATTGGGATCATTGCTTTTCCTAACTCAAGAAGGCATAAAACAAATTTTGAGTAGAGCAACAAGGATCCAAAAGATACAAGGAAGACAGAGAGTTAGATCAAAAAAATCCTTGGCAATAAAATAAGGCAATTCAAAGCAAGAGCCAAAGTGAAGATGGTCTACAAATTTCACCACAATATGAGTATCACTTGTCAAGGACAAGGAGTATATAGAGATATTTCTCGGTGGTATATAAAATGATATTGAAGACCAATTTCACAACAAATAAGCATATGGCAAAAGATAAGATTTAAAGGCCAAAGCTTAAATAGATAGATATTCTTGATAGCTTCAAGTATTCACGCGATCATGCAAAGCCACTACAAAGAGTAGCTTGAAGCAATCGATTTCCCAAAAGGATATGCGAACATATTTGGGGAAAACCGTACCAAGAATGTCCATCACAAACAAGATCCAAAAGAAATTAAACAAAATCATTTTACCAAAATGGAACTTGTTTGAGCAACATGCCACATAGGAATAAGATAATAACAATCAATTCTAGGTGGCAATACCTCACATGTTCACATTTTCTAGGCTTGTAATATGCACATAGCTTATTACTCCCCCATAATGTGATAATCCATTTTTTTAAAACAAGAGGCAAACAAAACCAACTCGAGAAATTAATGGACATTATAGAATTTGAATTTCTCATGAGCATGACATACCACATAGAGAATAGATAATATTGATATATCATCACTAAGTGGTATTCCTCATGTACACACAATTTTAGGATTGTGAAGTGCACGAAGCATATCACTCCCCAAAATGGATAGTCCATTAATCTCTCAAAAGAGAGCCAACAAGATAAGATATCAAATAAAAGCAATAAGGCTCAAACAAGTAAATGGTGTGCAAACCAACATACACATACTTGATTACTCAAGATAAGTAAGTAGAGAGCACAACACATACAAACACTAGCAAGGTACAAAACCTAACACATGCAAGGGTGCAAGCAACTTTCAATGTATATATGATTTAAATAAAAGTTACCGCAAGGAGGAACATTGGATATGAGATAGAACAATATAATCCAAATGACTTGGCTTGAGAAATATAATTGATGAAGATCCCTTAATTCTTCATGATGTAGCCAAGTCTCCAATGCCCTCCAACAACACCTATTGATCAAGTTTTAGCTTGTTGGTCCCCAACCAAGTTGGGTCCTAAGAGGTTAGTCACAATAGGTTTGGCAACCCAAATGGTTCTTTTCTTGACACCACTTTGAGTACCAACATATTTGGCAAACACATTGCCAACCTTATCCTTCCGAAGAGAATAACATCATCAATAATAATGGGGTTGGATAAGGTACCATTTGTGCATGAAGAAGCAAGGTGACCCTTCTCACGGCATAGGTAGCAACATCTACTTCCTCCTCTCTTCTTAGTTGGAATCTTGACTTGAGGAGGGTAGCTTGATTCTTCTTGGGAAGAGGCGTTCTTCAACTTGAGTTTGAACTTGAGGCTTCTTCCCTTGTTGCTTCTCACTAAGAGCCTTCTTCTTCAAAGGGCAAGATCTAACATGGTGCCCTTCAACTTTGCACTTGAAGCAAACAATCTTGGCCGAATCTTTAACTTGTTCTTGGCCCTTGTTCTTCTTGTAGACTTGGACTTGTTCTTGTTATTGGAGTTGAATCCAAGTCCACTCTTGTCATTGGGGCGTCTTTGAACACTCAACATATTGTCAAGTGTGGACTTCCCAACATGACGCTTTTCCAAGTCTTTCTTCAAAGAAGTGACTTGGGCCTTGAGCTCATTTAGTTCCTCTACATGGTTAGTATCAACAAAAACACTAGAGGAAGTAGAAGCTTCATTGTTAGAGCAACAAGGCAATGAAAGTAATTCATCACAAGATGTAGCAACATTGTGAGTGGATGAATCACTAGGACTAGCACATGGCAATAAAGCATTTTAGAAGAAGTTGTGCCAATTCCACATGAGGCTCACAAGATGTTACCTTTAACATAATAGCCTCATGAGCTAACTTTAGCCTAGCATGGGATGCTAGAAGATCATCATTAGAGCTAGAAAGCTTTTCATGACTTTCTTCCAATTTCCCATACTTGCTAGATAGCAACTCAAGTTGAGCCCTTAGCTCAACATTCTCCTTCAAAATAGATGCTTCACAAGAAGTGGAGTTAGTAGCACAAGCATCATTAATATTAGAAATGGAAGAAGACAATTTGGCAAGCTTATCATTCTTAGATAGTTGAGTTTGGAGTTGATCATGAGACTTGATAAGGAGAGAGTGTTCACTTTCTAAAGCCTTGTGAGCTTTGTCAAGTCTCTCTATGTCCTCACTTAGTCTAGCATTGCCAACACCAAATTCAACTTTTTCCTTTTTAAGCACTTTATATTTAGCAAGGGCATGATCTCTTTCCTTAATGATTTTAGCAATAATAAGATCATTAGACTCATCAAGAGATTCAAGTCTCTCTTCAAGAGAAGACCTAAGTTCTTCTTCTTCTTCAAGAGAAGCTTTCAAGGAAGCTATAGTAATAGAGTCATCCCTCTCAATTTGACATTTCTCATCAAATTGACTTTCCAAATCCTCAATAATTCCCTACTCTTAAACATAATCAATGATTTCACATAGAGGAGGGATAGCTTTACTACCTTTGGGGAGAGCACCAAGTACCATCTCACCCATCTTGGTTAAGGATTCAAAATCAAAACCTTCTTCATGAGAATCCTCATCCACATCATCACAATTTGGATTTGAGGTGGGAGACACCTCGGAATCCTTAGCCATAAGGCAAACATGATTAATGATTGAAGAGGATGAAGAATAACTTGAAGCACCATTTAGGTCCATGTCTTGTTCCAACAAATGTTGGGATTCCTCTACATTGTTAGTCATGCAAGTACTAGAGGATATGGAAGCATTGTTTTCATGGCAACAAGACATATGAAGCATATCATCATGAGATTTAGTTAAACAACTATTACATGATATGCAAGGACTATCAACTCTAGCATGTATGACATTTGGAGTGCTAGAAGAGTTTAAGTCCAAAGATAGAACATTGCAATGTGATAGAGAAGAAGTATAATCAATAGTAAGTTCACCATCACCAATGCAATTTCTATCACCACTCACCATATCATTACCTTGTGACAAATCACATGTTGGTGAAGTGGAAGTTGTGAACTCATCACGGCCGGAGTGGAAGGAGAACAATCATCCTCAATAATTTTGGACACTTCATATATATCTTGAAGCTTGGTCCAAAGTTCATGAGCGTTCCGAAAAGGCATGATTGACGCAAGAACTACATCGCTCAAAACACATATAAGACCATTAGAAACTAGAGTCTCGAGATGAGAGTTTTCCTCATCCTCTAAAGATAATTCTTGAGAATCCTTTGGAGGAGAAAAACCCACATCCACAATCCTCTTAATATAATTTGGACCCATGGCCCTAAAAAGATTAAGCATGCGAATTTTCCAAACATCATAATTTGTGCCATCGAATATAAAGTGGGATCGTGCACTAATTCCCTAAACGACATCTTTTACTCTCTAGGCGGTAAAGCCCAAAAAGAGAGCCCAGGCTCTGATACCAATTGAAAGGACAATGATGTCGCCTAGAGGGGGGGTGAATAGGCGATTAAAACTTTTCCGGTTTAGGCTTGCTAATTGCGGAATAAAACTAGGTGTTTAAATTAACAAGCCAACAACCTAAATAAACTAGGCTCACCTATGTGCACCAACAACTTATGCTAAGCAAGACAAGCAACAAGGTGATAGCAATATAGAATACTTCAAGCACGAAGGCTATCACAATGTAAAGTGCATAAGTAAAAAGCTCGGGTATAGAAATAACCGAAGCACGCGGAGACGAGGATGTATTCCCGAGTTCCTCCTTGAAAGGGAGTACGTCTCGTTGGAGAGGTGTGAACCGACACAACGGTTCAACAACCACAAAGGTTTCACCCTCTTCTCCGATGAACCGCACCACAAAGGTTTGGTTCACCTTCCACTATCGGTATTCCTTCGAGGCGGAATCCGGAGCCTTTCAACAACAATCCGGGGCACAACCCACAAAGGGATTGGGGGCTCCCGAACGGCTTTCAACAACAATCCGAGGCACAACCCACAATGGATTGGGGGCTCCCGAACGGCTTCAAGTGACCACACAAGGGTCCAACCACCACAAAGGCGTCTAGGGTCCAAGGACCCAAGAGTAACAAGTTCACACGCTTTCAACTTCCACGAATCCTCGTGGAGAGCACACCGATGCACCAAATGCAAAAGGCAAGAGCACAAGTGCTCAAATCCTTCACTCTCAAATTCCAACAAAGCAACAAATGCTTATGGGGGAATAAGAGAGGAAGAACAAAGAGGAGAACCACACAAGAACTCCAAGAACTAGATCCACTAGGTTCCCCTCACTTAGAGGAGATATTGATTGGTGGAAATGTAGATCTAGGTCTTCTCCTTCAATCCTCCAAAGATCAAAGAGTTTGGGTGGAGGGATTGGGAGATATCAAAGAAATGAGCTTGCAACAATGGAGGAGAGAGAAATCTGGGCGAGCTCCTTGGCTGGAGGTAGGTGGAGGGGTATTTATACCCCTCCAGAAATTCTAGCCGTTGCCTTCAAATCCACACAGTTTTCACTTAGGCCGGAAGTTCCGGTTGGGCCGGAACTTCCGTTGAGGCCGGAACTTCCGTCCAAGAACTTCCGGACCCCCAGAAAAGCGACTAAAAAATGGTTCTGCACTCGGCCGGAACTTTGGCCGGAAATTTGGCCGGAACTTCCGGATGGCCGGAATTTCCGGCCAAAACCGGAACTTCCGCCCCTGAAAACTGCAAAAACACGAACGAAAACGAATATCTTGATCATCCGGACTCCGTTTTCGATGTTCTCGGGCTCGTTGGAATCGCAACGAAGAGCTTTACAAGATCATGCAGAGAAACATCATAGTCCAACAATGGAAGATAAAACCAAATGGAGAAAGGTAAAACCTCTCTAAAAAGGAATAATCGGCAAACCTCCAAAACCGAAAACGCAACAAGTTTTCCATACGAAATTCGTTTTCGGTGAACTTGGGCTTGTCGTGAAGATCACAACAAGCACCAAAACCCAACAAGGAGAAAACCAAATAAGAACCAAGAAAGATGAAATGCCAAGTATGCAAAGGTTTGAGCTCTCCACAAAGATGCGATCAAGTTACTCACTTGAGAGCCCCTCTTGATAGTACGCCGTCTATCCTAAAACCCGGTCTCCCACTAACAACATGAGACCGGTAAAATAGAAAACCTATCAAGATCATACCTTTGCCTTGCGCATTCCACTTGAGCTCGATGATGACGATCTTGACTCTCTCAAGTTGGAACACCTTTCTTGATTGTGCTTGCTAGCACATGCTTGATGAAGACTTCTCCAAATGCTCCCCCATACCCATTATGGGAGGGCCTCGCTAAGCTCCGTCTTCATGTCTCCTTTGCAAGCTTCAATCAAATGATATCTTCGAGATGGATCATATTGAGCTTGCACTTCATCTTCTTCTCTTGATATGTATGATGGCTTGGGGTTAAACATGATTGTTCACTCAATCTTCTTTTCCAAGCCATACTTGCAATAAGCTCAACTCTACACATGACCATTCTTCATATAAACCCTTGAATAGACCATTGGTCATCATGTCATCTTCTAGAGTCCAACACATGAACTCCAAACATTTCCTATGGACAAGATCTACAAGTATATCTCAATGCAAACATTAGTCCATAAGGATTGTCATTAATTACCAAAACCACGCATGGGGCAAACATGCACTTTCAATCTCCCCCATTTTGGTAATTGATGACAATCCCTTTTAAGAGGGTTTATATAATGAATTAAGCAACCATGCAACACAAAGAGCAAGGATGCAAGAGCAAGAAAGGAAAATGCTTAAGAACGAAACTAAAGCATAAAACCAAATTCTTTAAACCCTCTAAACTTCTCCCCCATTGGCATCGATTGCCGAAATGGGAGGAAAAATTTAGAAGGCCAATATAGTAAGAGCTCCCCCATAATGTGTGCATTTCTCATAATACGAGTGAAATCAAATGCACATATCCAATAACGAATAGTTGGAAAGGAGATCAAACTATATTGAGGATCCAAAGATTGCAAATGAATATCAAATAGAAAGATACTTCAACGAAAGAAGCAAGCAATCAAAAGGATCCGAAAAATGTTCTAAATATCAAGAGGGAACTCCCCAAGGTACGTGCACAAATAGGATTTCTATTTCAATATAGTGTGCACAACATGGAATCCTCACTCCCTCTTAGATAAATTCGAACACAAGCACATGCAAAGAATATAAATGTGAAAAGAGGCAAAACAACTTGCAGCAAATAAAATGTTTTGCAACATGAGCAAGGAGCGGCAACTAAATGGATGGGTGTGAGTTAAAAAGACATTTTAGGAGACTAATACAAGGATGTGCAAAGCATCAACATAGTCTTTCAAAAGGAGTTGCACATAGTGCATATCATGTCTTTCCATACCCACACACCAAGGAGAAAAAGCAAATAGCTCCACAAGCTTATTAAAATTCAAAAGCATAACACATAAACAACAAAGCTTGTGCCTTTAATTAGAGACCACCAAAGATACAAAAGCAAAGGGGTGGTCACTAAAGAATTGGAATACCAAATAAAGATGTAACTATTCTTATGTGTATAAGTTTCTAAGTAGACCCCAATCACGAAGATATAAGTCCACAAATAAACATGTACACACAAAATAGGTACAAAGGTAAAGGTCATGATATCCAAGAGGAAGTCATAAATACACCAATAAGATTTTTGCTTAAAAGCATAGCACAAAGCTCAATTTTATCTTAAAGGAATATAGATGAACTTCCAACAAACACTCATCATAGCATCAAAAAATATCCACAAGAGATAAGGTGATAAATGGGATGCTCCGAGAAAGATAACAAGTATCGCAAAAGGCAAATGATTTTGAAAAAAATCATCAATATTGCATATGTGAGACAAAAAGTAGAAAGTGCTAGATTAACATATTTGGGATAGGTGAATCATGAAAATGATTATATATATATTCCCCTTAATATGTAATCATCCCGGCTTACTCACATGTGCAATAAAGATGTTTTGCAAGAACCAAATGAATTGCAACAAAAGAAATTCATGCCAGGATACAACCTACACAAGGTTGAAAGCTAGAGAGTATGCATGAGGTAGATACTTGTTACCGAGATAGCATTGGTGATGTAGAAGATAAGAGTTCACGATCATCCGAGCTTGGCTCCAATAAGCACCTGGTGATAACACCTTCCTTGTAAATGAGACAAGCTTCCAATGCATCTCCAAATGTACCTAAAACAAATTCAAGTACAAAATGGTGCCCAAACTCATTGGGTCCAAAGTAGTTAGAGCAACTACAATACATAGGACAAACTCCACATAACTATGTGCATATAGATATGAAATTGAATTTCATGCACATCTTAGCCATTTAGGATTTGATGGAGTTTATCCTATATATTGGATCAACGAAAGTAAGCATGCCAGAAGATATACATATAGTAAATATGCATGCACAAGACTTTCTAGAAACAAAAGAGATACACTTTGGACAAAACACCAATTAAACCAAGAAGGCACACACAAGTGTGACAAGAAAAAACATTGTCCAAATTATATCAAAGACCCAAATCAACACATGATTGAAGATACTACTTTGAAAAGATACCAAATGAAAGCAAGAAACCAATTGAAGAAAATACCATCAAATAATAAACCAAACCCTCTACACTTTTCATGATGGCACAAAGTACCAAGACGAAAAATGTTTGTCTTCCAAAGAGACACGTCATCGGGATTAAATACCAATTGAAGACAACTAATGTTCAAAAGCATATAGGATTGCTTCCCAAAGATATGTGCATTATTTATGATCTTGCATTTGAATACAAAATGCACATAAATGGGATCATCACTCTCCACACATATTATTGAAACACTAGTTATGCTCAAGAACAGCAATAAGATGCAAAACCAATTTAAAGAATGATGTTCTACTCAATGTAGGATAGCTTCCCCAAGAATAGTGCATTATCAAGATGTATAACTTTTGAATGTAGATGCACAAGATTGGGATCATTGCTTTTTCCTAACCAAGAAGGCATAAAACAAATTTTGAGTAGAGCAACAAGGATCCAAAAGATACAAGGAAGACGAGAGGAGTTAGATCAAAATAAATCCTTGGCAATAAAATTAAGGCAAATTCAAAGCAAAAGCCAAAGTGAAGATGGTCTACAAATTCCACCACAATTATGAGTATCACTTGTCATGGACAAGGAGTATATAGAGATAATTCTCGGTGGTATATATAAATGATATTGAAGACCCACTTCACAACAAATAAGCATATGGCAAAAGATAAGATTTAAAGGCCAAAGCTTAAAAAGATAGATATTCTTGATAGCTTCAAGTAATCACGCGATCATGCAAAGCCACTACAAATAGTAGCTTGAAGCAATCGATTTCTTGTAGCCACTTGACCCCAAAGTATGGAAATATTTCTTCTTCTTAGCATTCAACTAATTTTTTGCTGATCAGGCCACAGCGACGTCCGATTTCTTATACGCCACAAATTCGGCCCACACATCTTTTATCTTCTCAAGTTGTCCAGTGAATTCTGGAGTTTTCTTCTCACATTTTCTCCACAATGTATTCTTCCAGCAGTTGAATTGTGTGGCCATCTTCTTAAGAGTCCACTCCTTGACTTTGGCCTTCATCTTCTCTTCGAGACCTACCGGTAGGCTGAAAGATTCCAAGAGCGTTTCCCAAAGCAAATCTTTAGCTCTTTTGTCGACATAACTTGCTCCAATGTTGGATTTAGCCGGCTTTTTCCATTCTGCAATGGTGATCGGGATCATGTCCCTAACAAGAACTCTGCATTGAAGTACATTTCTACGGGAGGTGTCTTCGGGTTTTGTCGGTTTGCCATTAGCAGCAACTTCGTCGATCGACAACTTTGCACCATCTGGAAGCTTTATCCTTTGGTTCGGGCCTCGTTGCGTCTTTGGCGAACTTGGAGGCTTAGATCCGGAGGGCTAAAAGAGAAATGATTTGTTAATAAGTGCAATATAAATCAATTAATGCATCCAGTGATCAACAAGACTTAATATATATACATACCTCACCGGAGTTTGCTAAGGGCATTTCGTCATCGTCTCTTATTTCTTCTAGCTCAAGTCCCTCACCGGAGTCGTTCAAACATTTTGCGCTGGAATCTTCTCCATCAGAATCTTCATCGGAATCTTCTCCAACGGTATTTACTCCAAGGGTCTTCTCAAAAATAATTGCTGCCATTCGCTCTTCCTTCTCCTCGTCTCGGATGAAGGGGGCGTCGTCCTCCATAGCTCAATGTCACTGCAATTTACAAAGTACTTAGCAAATTTAAATTTCTTACACAAAAATTGATACAATGCAATGAACAATATCCTACAATTTCCAATATAGCAATGTCTAAAATAATAGCTAATAGCAATTTAAAATTTTAAGTAGCAAGCAAATTTAAATTTCTTATACACAAAAATTGCAGCAAATATTTCTTAACAAAAATATTGCAACTAATTATGGAGTATTAACAAAAATTGTTTTCCTAACACAATTTTTAACATTGTTTTCCTAACATAATTTATAACATTGTTTTCCTAACACAATTTATAATTTAACATTGTTTTAACATTATGGAGTATTAACAAATTTAAATTTTTTATACACAAAAATTGCAACAATTTTTAACATTGTTTTCCTAACACAATTTTTAATTTAACATTGTTTTAACATTATGGAGTATTAACAAATTCTAACTTTACTAACTTTGCTAACTTTACTAAAATGAAACACTAATAACCTAAATTTGCTAACTTACTAACTTTGATTTACTAACTTTGCTAAATTTAGGTGTTAGTACTAGGTTAGAATTCTAACACCTAAAATTTCACTAACACCTAAAATTACATGTATGAGTATATACTAAAATAACAGTACTAATCAAAAGAACAGTACTAAAATAATAAAAAATGAAAAAAAAACTCACCTTCGTGGAGGGCCGGAGCAGGGCTACGCGGCGGCCGGAGCACGTCGTGGAGGGCACCGGAGCAGGAGGCGCGGCGCCGTACGTGTGGAGGCCGGAGAGCAGGGCGGCGGATGGCGGCGGAGCAGGGGCGGCGGAGGGGCATGGTTAATTTAGGTTGGGCTGTATGACGGGGAAACCGTGTGTTTTGTTCCAATTTTTTCGAGCGCTTGTGAGCCCTTGGAGTTTTTAGAGCCAAAAATCTGTGTTTAGAGTTTTCTTCTGAGTTTTCATAACACAGTTACATAAAAGGTTTAATACATTATTACACATCACCAACAACACCCCTCTATTGTTGGGGTATAATTTTTTTTCTTCGCGTATGTCGACCCTTTCTTCTGATTGCGCCGTAACCATGGAGAATCTTCATCATTTAACGGGATGCTTGGGTCAGCTTTCACTTTGAAGGGCGAAATTTCATGAAACTTATTGTAATCTTCTGACATGTCTGTCTTCTCCTCCACTCCCACGATGTTTCTTTTCCCTGAAAGAACTATGTGGCGCTTTGGCTCATCGTATGATGTATCAGCTTGCTTATCTTTTCTTTTTTTCGGTCTGGAAGACATGTCCTTCACATAGAAAACCTGAGCCACATCATTGGCTAGGACGAATGGCTCGGTGTGGTACCCAAGATTTTTGAGATCCACTGTAGTCATTCCGTACTGCGGGTCTATCTCTACCCCGCCTGACAGGTTGACCCATTTGCACTGAAACAAAGGGATCTTAAAATAAGGTCCATAGTCAAGTTCCCATATCTGCTGTATGCAACCATAATATGTGTCCTTTGTCCCATTGTCGTTTGTTGCATCAAAGCGGACACCACTGTTTTGGTTAGTGCTCTTTTTGTCTTGGGTGTCCGTGTAAAATGTATTCCCATTTATCTCGTACCCTTGGAAAGTCAATATAGTCGAAGATGGTGACTTGGCCAACAAGTATAGCTCTTCTCCAACAGTGGTGCTATTAATGAGATGTGTACGCAACCAACTGCCGAAAGTGTCTTCGTGTTTTCCTTTAATCCAGAAGTCGGTCTGCTCCGGGTATTTGGAGCGTAAAATATCCATGTGTTCCACGATATACGGAGCCACCAATCTGGAATTTTGTAGAACTGTGTAGTGTGCTCGAGTGAAAGAATGCCCGTCCATACTTGTTGTTGCTTTCTTTCTAGCGTGCCTTTTCCACGCAGTCTCCCCTCATGGCGCGATTGAGGAACACTGATCGGCTTAAGATCAGGAATAAAGTCAACACAAAACTCAATGACCTCCTCTGTTCCATAGCCCTTGGACATGCTTCCTTCTGGCCTAGCACGGTTACGGACGTATTTCTTTAAGACTCCCATGAACCTCTCAAAGGGGAACATGTTGTGTAGAAATACAGGACCGAGAATGGAAATCTCTTGGACTAGGTGAACTATGAGGTGCGTCATAATATTGAAGAAGGATGGTGGAAACACCAACTCGAAGCTGACAAGACATTGGACCACATCCTTCTGTAAACTTGGTAGAGTTGCTGGATCGATTACCTTCTGAGAAATTGCATTGAGGAATGCACATAGCTTCACAATGGGTACTCGAACGTTTTCCGGTAGAAGCCCCCTCAATGCAACCGGAAGTAATTGTGTCATAATCACGTGGCAGTCATGAGACTTTAGGTTTTGGAACTTTTTCTCTGCCATGTTTATTATTCCCTTTATATTCGACGAGTAGCCAGACGGGACCTTGATACTGCTCAGGACTTGAAAAAAGATCTCCTTCTCTTCTTTGGTAAGAGCGTAGCTGGCAGTACCTTGATACTTCTCTGGATTCAGTTGTCTCCTTCGTGTATACGTTGCTGGTCCTGCCGTGCATCCGCTGTATCTTTCGTCTTCCCATACACGCCTAAGAAGTTTAGCAGGTTCACGCAAAGATTTTTCGTCACGTGCATCACGTCGATTGCAGAGCGAACCTCTAGCAATTTCCAATAGGGTAGGTCCCAAAATATAGATTTCTTCTTCCACATGGGTACGCGTTTGTCAGCGTCATTCGGAACAGATTGTCCGCCAGGACCCTTTCCAAAGATTACTTTTAAATCCTTGACCATGTCATATATAACATCACCAGTAGGGAGGGTAGGCTTCGTCCGGTGATCTGCCTCACCTTTGAAATGCTTGCCTTTCTTTCTTACGGGATGCTGTTTGTAAGAAATCGACGATGCCCAGGTACACATTCTTGTTACCTAAATATATACTGTCAGTCTGACCTAAACAGTGTGTGCATGCATTGTATCCTTGTTTGACTGTCCTGAAATGTTACTAAGAGCAGGCCAATCATTGATGGTTACAAACAGCAACGCTCGTAGGTCAAATTCCTCCTGTTTGTACTCATCCCACACACGTACACCTTCTTCACGCCACAACTGTAAAAGTTCGTCAACTAATGGCCTCAGATACACATCAATGTCGTTGCCAGGTTGCTTCGGCCTTGGATAAGCACTGGCATCATAATAAACTTTTGCTTCATGCACAACCAAGGAGGAAGGTTATAGATACATAGAGTCACGGGCCAGGTGCTATGACTGCTGCTCTGCTCACCAAACGGATTCAAGCCATCTGTACTTAGACCAAACCTTAAGTTCCTTGCGTCAGCTGCAAAATCTTTGAACTCACTGTCGATGTTTCTCCACTGCGACCCATCAGCGGGGTGTCTCAGCATCTCGTCTTCCTTACGGTCTTCTTTGTGCCATCGCAACAACTTGGCATGCTCTTTGTTTCGGAACAAACGTTTCAACCGTGGTATTATAGGAGCATACCACATCACCTTGGCAGGAACCCTCTTCCTGGGGCTCGGCTCACCCTCAACAACATCACTGGGTCATCTCGCCTGATCTTATACCGCAATGCACCGCATATCGGGCATGCATTCAAATTCTCGTGCTCACCGCGGTAGAGGATGCAGTCATTGATGCATGCATGTATCTTCTGCACCTCTAATCCTAGAGGGCAGACAATCTTCTTTGCTTCGTACGTACTATGGGGCAATACGTTATCTCTTGGAAGCATCCTCTTTAATATTTTCAGCAAGTTTTCAAATCCCTTGTCAGATAGTCCATTATGTGCCTTCCATTGCAGCAATTCCAGGTGGTACCCAGCTTTTTCTGGCCATCTTCACAATTTGGGTACAACAATTTTTTGTGATCCTCTAACATGCGCTCCAACTTCGACCACTCGTTCTCACTTCCGCAGTTTATCTGTTCATCAATAATGACCCGACGAAGATCATCATCGGACTGATCATCAACAATGATCTCATGTTCAGGTTCGTCTTCCTCCATTGTAGTACCACCGTGTTCAGAGAACACAGGATAGTTGTCATCATCCTCTTCTTCATTGTCTTCCATTATAACCCCTCTTTCTCCGTGCTTGGTCCAACAAAAATAATTGGGCATGAAGCCTGCTCGCAACAGGTGGGAGTGGAGGGTTCTTGAGGAAGGGTAATTCCTCTTATTCTTACAGTCATCGCATGGACAAAATATAAAACCATTCTGCTTGTTTAACTCAGCCACACGGAGAAAATTATGCATGCCATCAATGAACTCGGGACAGCGTCGGTCACCGTACATCCATTCCCGGCTCATCTGCATTATACAAATATATCAAATAGAGATATGTGACAAAATTCATTAATACAACAGTTCACCACATTTAAACAAAAGTAGAGTTGCGACCAAATCTAATACATAGTTCTCATAAACATTCATTAATTGAAACTAACATACAACTAGCTAAAGAATTTAAATCCAACGACAAATGCGATCAAAATCGCAACTAAGGTAATTATTGAACCAACAACATAATGATACCAAGCCTCTTGACTAATGACATATTTTCTAATCTTTTTAAGCTTCAATCGCATTGCATTCATCTTGATCTCGTGATCCAAGCGCATTGCCTCCATCTTGACCTCGTTATCATCGACGACGTCGGCAATCTTGAACTCCCATTTCATCTTCTCTTCGAGACGAAGATCTTCACTTCTTTTCAATTTTGCTTTCAAATCATTGTTTTCTTTTACAAAAAACTCGACAATAGGGTCGGTTGGAATTTCCGGTTCAACTACCTCCTAGATAAAAATATATGTACGTCAAGTTGGTCGGCATAATTCTTATAAACACGAAATTAAACAAATATATAGTTATAACAAACAATCGTACCACATCCGAATAATAGAGCGGACGAGAGCCGGTGTGGACAGATGTCAAAATCATGACACTATATATAACAAAAAATTATACAAATAAGAAAATTATACAAGTAATAAGTATGGATCTAAATCCCCCAACTAAGATTTTTTAAAATAAAAGATAAAAATAAGAGGCTCACCGAGGTGGTGTCGGTGACGGGGCGGCGCGGGCGAACGACGGAGGTGAGGATCAACGGGACGAGACGACACTATAAAAAACCACAAATCATACTTTAATTTGAGCTCAAAGTGCATATTAAACAAATGAAATCCCTAACTTAGACATTTCATCAAACACCTTGCTAGCACTACAAAAATCAAACTAGCTAAACTAGCAAAAAAATGAGCTAAACTTAAAATGTCGGAAGAGAAGATGAAGTTGCTAACCCTTGTATATGTAGGTGCCACCAATCTTGACAAATATTGGAGAAAAATGGGGTGAACTAGAGGTCGAGAGAGCAAAGAGAGAGAAAAAATCGAGTTGTGTTCGAGCTGCACAAATGGAGTTGTGGCTCGGGGGTGGAAGAAGATAATATAGGGAAATCTTTAACACCGGTTCGTAACACAAACCGGTGATAAAGATCGGCCTTTAGTACCGGTTTGTGTTACGAACCGGTGTTAAAGGTTCTGGCCGTGGGGCCCCCCACTGCAGCTGCCTGGCCCACCAACTGGTGTAAAAGGTCCGCACAAACCGGTACAAAAGCTTGCCGGCCGTCTCGCCCTCTGGAACCGGTACTAAAGGACCCTTTAGTTTCGGTTCCTGTCAAACCGTGCCAATGGGGCCGCACCGAAGGCCCTGTTTCTACTAGTGGCGGGAATCGGTGACGGCTTGCCCCAACAGATGGGTTTGTTGGTTGCATTCCCAATCCATTCCATGATCTACAACTTGATCAGATCCAGGGAAAGTCGTCAGAATCTTCACGTCGGGTAGCTGTCCCTGTCCCGGCCACTTGGTTAACTAGATGATGCCTCGCGCGTTGCGGCGAGATTCTTTGGCATGATCCTAAAGCAAAAGCTGACCAATTTATTAAATTAAATAGTTGACATGTTATTTATTCGTATTGGTAACATATCAAAACAAAATTTATGTCATAACTCTATTTTATTATTAGTATATTGTGGTATAGCAAAAAACAATTTATCAAATGTACAATCATAAGTTACGCACGGGCCTGTGAAAAGAGTGAATAAGGAAATACAAAATAAGATTGCAAATAAAAAATAAGGATTTAGTGTCTCATTACCCCTGGATGCATCAATCGATAAACAACTACTAATTATTGTAAAATAAATTACTTTAGGACAAAAGAAAATCTAAAATGATAAACTAATTATCATGGACATAACAACAAATAGCTTGTGGGCACCAGGACAGAAGTGATTACAGGAATTCTACTAATACATGCCCACCGCAGCCTGGATGAAAGATTGAAATAAAGCGGAATAGAAATGGAATGTTGCATTTGTAAATCCAACCGTATGATCGAACCTTGGGCACATGCTGTAGGTAAGAGAGAGAGAGAGAGAGAGAGAGAGAGAGAGAGAGAGAGAGAGAGAGAGAGAGATGGGACACGGCAAGAATTTTAGACTTCTAGATGAGCCCCTGGCCTTTAACACAGAGACGGTGATTGGATTAGACCGTCGTATGTGCTTGCTCCTCTCGATCCATGAATTGGCCTTTTAGCAGCCATAACCGAAGTTCATGGTGTGAGGTCGACCAGCATAGAGAACCTGTACTCCTCTAGATGATGGAGGGAAGACGATGGAAGACGGGAGCATTTGCGCACTGAAGTGGTGGCCAGAGGAGAAGAAATAGTAGCCGCCCCTTGGCCTTTCTCGTCTGCAACCTCCGATCGGTTAATTTCTAGTGCGTGGAATTAATGAGGATACGAAGAAGAGAGTGCGAGAAGATGATTGGCCGCAAGCCGCAGCCCAAGCGCCCCGAAAAATTGCAACGTGTTGCATCATTATTATATTTTGTTCAAATAAATAATTATTTGCTGAGTTGGCATATTGGTGAGGTGGCATAGCTGCATGTTGAGAGAAATACCCCTAGTGGGGTTCTCCTATTTAGGTATAGAAGATTAACGACCTCCACGTTTAAGTGTCTAATAGGAATGAAGAAGAGTAAAAAGGTGTGCGAAACATATGATTCAGTCGGTCTGATTTCCTCTATAAATACCCGCTGCCGAGCTTCTCGTCTCCATGCACCCATGGCCTAGTTCTTCTAGGTTAAACACACATCTTCGCAGAAGTGCACGTGTTTCAGTTTGCCTTGCCATCAACCAAGTCCCCGCACAAGGCCACGAACAGCTATTATTGAGATGTTTTGTGGTACCCTCAAATAAATAACAGCCATCCATTTTCGTGCATCCAACGGGTCATAACAAATCATACTAGTGCCAAAAAGTAGACTAGTACAAATCATACTAGTCAGGATAATCGGCAGCGGACAAAAAAACTCGTAGACGGGCCCCGGCCCAAACTTCCTCCCCGGCCCACAGTCCAACATGTGTGCTATCGTTTGCCTAAAGAAAACATGTTCCCAACCCTAGAATCGATCCCGTCCATGTCGCGAAGACAGAGGGAGGCAGGCGACGGGGGGATGGATCTGCTGTGGACCGGGAGGAGACGGCGAGGGGGTGGCGGAGGTTGCTGAGGATCTCGACGAGGTGGTGGCCGGGACTGGGAGGGCGGCGTGAAATGGAAGGAGTTCATGGGAGGATCCCTGCGCGTGTTCCGGTGGTCCTCCCCGTAGCCGGCGCGTCGCCATCCAGTGTGCCCGCAAGAGATCGGAGTGCGGTGTCCAGTGCTCCACGCCCATGCAGAGGGTCAGCTGTGAGGTGGCCATGCCACCCAGGTAAGGTTGCCGGCGATACAGCAGGTGCCCGCTGTCCCGGCCTCCTTGTGTTGCCGCCGCCGCCGCCGCGAAGAGTGTGGTCGCTGGCCCCGCGGAGACCTCCCTGGCTCCATGTAAGTTATTTGCTGTGACATTCTGAAATAAATACAGAAATTGCACTATAGAAATTTGAGACTTTCTTAGTAATGTCGTGAGCAGAGTAAAGAAAAAAATACCTTGATTCGAAAGCAGTGTGTCTAAAACTTAGGATAAGTGATAACAATACTTATTTTCTTATGTATATCTGATATTTAAATAGAGGAGTCATTATTTCTTTTTAACTTGTGAGCCTTGATCCTGCCAATGATATGCCAACACTGTTGTTCTTAAAAGTACTATGTATGTTCAAACTGTATTTTGTCGACACAGTTCTCTACTAAAAGAACATTCGAAAAGTCTCGAAAAAAATAAACTAAGTATATAGTATTTTCAAGACGCTGAAACTCGTGAGGTTTTCTAGGTGGAACTAGTGCAATGGGTAGATGTCAATATCCTTTTGGCTTTGAACGTTGCCGTACATAAATGGTTGATGTTCTAGTGGAGTCATTGATAGCACTAGGTGTTTAGAGTAGGTAGCTTGATTTAACTCTTCAGGTGATTACTGGAATTGGAGCAGTGGTACCTTAGACTCCTCTACAATTTTCATTTCGTTGCACAAGTTGTTTGAGCCTGTAAGGATGGCTCCCCAAAACTTATTTTGTGATAATACCGTTATTGAGTGAGAAACAAATGCTGTTTTTGTCATTACATATACTGAGAGAACCTAATAATTAGAGTCATATAGAAGTACTTTCCGAATCATATCTACAATTCTACTCATACAACTCTTTTTGTGTCAAGTATAGATGCTTGAATACGCTATACAATATGGTGCAATATTTGTAACATTTTTTTTCAATAATTACATTGCACTAACTTTTCTTTGGTCTTCTGTTACTAATGTATGCAGGTTTGTAGTTTGTGCTTTGTATGTTCAGAATTGTAAAGGAGAAGCACATAGCTCATGACATATCACACGGCAAGAGACTTGAAGAAGAGAAATGCAAATATAGGAAATACTCTACACTTTACTGCTTCATGCTAGTCTTGTATGTAGCTTGAACAAAGATTCCCACTGTGTAAATATGCAATATTGAAAGAACATTCATATCAAAGTTTAACTCTTGTACGTGGCCCATTGTACCACATCAACTATGGTAGTCTATCTGGGAAGCCTCTATCATTGTGTTGATCAGTTATGCCAGGCTTGACAGAGATAGACGGATGTACAGGTTTACATGCAATGCCTCTAAATGTAGGGTTTGTGAGTAGGATATAGAAATAGGCCGAAAGAGAAGATCAGACATAATCGGATTCAGTGCAGTCGACCATCATGGGTACATAGGGATTTTAGACTCAGAGTCAAACCGTAGACCATCGGACACATACATGCCAGTAACTTTGGAAGGAAGCCAACTATAGCATGGCCTCATAAGGGCAGCGGGCCTGAAAACTGACGGAACAACAGGTAGGCATGTTCATTGAACATTTTAGTTCAATCATGTAATATGCAAACTAGGAAACGTGCCCGTGTGTTGCACCGGGAGAGAAACATTTAACGTCACAATCAAACAACTTAAGGTCTCGTTTGTCTGGTGTGACATTCATGAACATCGCTTACTTTTAATCTCGTGAAAAGTGACTCGTGAACGGAATGAACATAATTTTCAATACATCAAGCCATTTTCAGCATTTTAATGACATGCGTGGTGTTCTATACAAAAAGTCAGCGCTCATTTTGCGATGTTTGTCAGCAGCATATGTCTGTTGCGCTTTTGCAGATTTTTTGAAATACCATTTTTAATTTTGAAAACGGATAAACCAGCTGAGCTCGAAGTCAAAACGGTGCTCTCAGTTTGTTTTCGAGCAAGAAACACAGGTCAGCGTGCAAGTTGCTTACGTGGCTAAACACCGGGCCGCTCATCTCCTCCCTGCCCGTGAGCTCTCGCCACTCCACGCCGTTATCCTTCTTCCCCGGCTTCTCTGCTCTCCCTCCCCTCCTATCCGGCCACCATGGCCTCCGCCTCGTATCACATCCTTCTCCCCTTGCCCAGCCTGATCCACTCCCACCACCTTTCCATCTCTCCCGTCCGCTGCTGCTCCGTGCTCTCCTCCGCGGCCGCGCGCATTCACAACTCCAACGCCGCCGCGCTCTCTCGTTTGGGCCCAGTGAGGAGAGCCAGCGCGAGCCCACTCGCGTTCGAAACAGAGGAGAAGGAGGCGCAGTCGGACGACGAGCAGGAGTGGGCGGGCGGCATTGGCTCGGCGGCGCACGGGGAGGAGGAGGAGGAGCCATCGGGAGAGGGTGAGGGCGCTGAGAAGGAGGAGTCAATCTGATATCGCGTTTCCCGTGAAACACCAGTATCAATAGTTTAAATTCTAAACCGTAAGAATTTGCTAAAACGACCAATATAATAGAAACAACTCGGGCCTCCACCAACGGTGGTGTATTCTTCCATAGAAAATCAGATAGAGAAAAATGACGGAGCTAGCTCACACGCGACAGGGAATACAAGCGATATGTATTTCACTGAATATACAAGACGTGTACTTCAGTCAACTTAAATTGGCACTGCCCATCGTGGTTCAGTGAGAGAATCAAAGAGAAAAAAAGGTCACACTGCTGGGAGCCAAGGCGGCCGGACAGAACTGTAGGGATTGCCGCCCTCAGCACCGCACGCGAGAGAGAAGCTCTGGGGATTTTGTAGGGGAACACCGGGAGATGCGAGTGCCCAGTCCGGCGGCGGCGAGCCCAGCAAGGCGGCGATAGGGGTACCATGCTGCAAGGGAGAGAGAGATAGCAGGGGTGCTACCATGCGGAGCGGTTGGGGGAGCGGCCTCGCAGGCTACCTGGCGGCGCCGGTCGACGGAGCACTGCCGGAGGCAGTGGCTTCCGCGCCTGAGCGAGCGCCTGCGTGGCGGCTCGGGAGCAGCACAGTCGGACGACGAGCAGGAGTGGGCGGGCGGCATTGGCTCGGCGGCGCACGGGGAGGAGGAGGAGGAGCCAGCGGGAGAGGGTGAGGGCGCTGAGGATTCGAGCGGCTGGACGCAGCGTCAGCCGCGGCCGTGCGAGCTGTTCGTGTGCAACCTGCCGCGCAGGTACGGGGTCGACGAGCTGCTCGAGCTCTTCGGTCCCTACGGCACCGTCCTCTCCGTCGAGGTACACACGCCTGCATCTGACCGCGTGCTCTGCTCTCTAATTCCTGTAAATAAAAGTAAAAAACGGAGGGAGGAGAAAGTGAGCGGATGTGCGTAGAAAGGGATCGAACATGGCGGCCTTACCGAGGACGTCGACGAGGAGGTTCCAGGCGTAGGGCGTGAGCTGCACGGACGGCCGCGCCCATCGGAAGAAGCGGACGGCCGATTTGGGGCGGGAGTAGCAGACGGCGGACTTGAGCACCAGCTCCGCGGCCTCCGCCGTCGGGCCGACGCCGCAGGAGGTCAGCGCCGCCTCCACGTCCGCCGTCGGGACGCGGCCGAGGATGTCGAGGAACGCCGCCACGCGCGGGGAGTCCTCACCCTCCGCGCCCTTCTCCGTCGCGCTCATCGGTCGGCGACGGTGGTGCTCGCTTCGATCTGATTTAACTTTCCGCCGCCGAAGAGATGAGAGAGGAGCGGGATGCCAGGGCCGCATGAGAGGAAGGGCAGGGCGTGAGTGTATCGGCGACCTGGATCGTGCTGGGGATTTGGATCGTGAGGCGAGCTCTGTTTTTCCTTTCGTTCGGGGAAGAAGTAAGCGGCGACGTACCACGCGCGACGTACGGCCACGGACGTAATCACGGCAGCTACTCATATTATAGTATAGATAGATAGATAGATAGATAGATAGATAAGTGTTAGGAAAGCAAAGGTGACAGGCATCAACTTTGGTTATTAAACTAGAAATGAGATAGAAAAACTCTCAAAATCACACACATCCACATAATAAACAACCTTCAAAAACAGAAAACAGCTTTGTGAATTCCCTCAACATGAGACAACATCAAACTGGCATAACCTGGCTAAGCATCTCAACAAAGTTCCATCAGAGAAGTACTCCTGCTTGCTAGTGTGACCTGAGCCTAATTTTGAGCACCGGTACTCCTTGCTCATGAATATCACACCGGCTGGCGAGGGGAGGTGGATTCTTGTCCAGCACAGGAACGTGCCTTCCAGCATTGGCGCGAGCAGATCCATCAAATGCCGACAGGACCTCAACATGCTCAAGACCCAGCTGCCTCCTCATCAGCTCCAGGTTCTCCTCAAGCACATATATTTTCCTTATCTAGCATAGATGGACGAGAAATGCCAGTACATAATAACAGTCGGGATCGAGCAGTGCAGCACAGATCCGTTGTTGCATTCATCCGTTAACAGAGAAGTACTTTTGAAAGTCTTGCTAACCACACGGCAGTACTCATCACGCTCCTCATGCTCCATGTCTGAAAACTGCACATCATCAAAGTAAGATTCATGCTACTAGTCAAATAAATCATGTCTCTAAAGAAAAAAGATAATTTCACCATATCTATTATTGGTTGAACTGTCAATAACTAGGCTCTTTTCTTTGGTAACTAAAATAGCTTGCACCAATCATATATTGGTCAGCTTAATACACATAATTTATAGGCCGTTCCAGTGGGAAAATTTCATGCTTTAAAAATAAGTACAAGTTGGATTATTTTCTTTTGTGAACTTGCCGCAACAAGCAAGCAACTGTAACATGATACTATGACAAATTCATCAATCAATACTTCGAAAATGCTGGTGATTGTGACGGTATCTTGCACCGCTGTAGCATAAACTACTCCGTAGTACTTACAATTTACATCCCATGCCTTACAGACCACACTAAACAAGATAAGTGGAGGTGTCACAAGTTCCAACCACGCGCTTGCTGACTATTCCCAAGTCTTTTCTTGCTCATTCAGAGATCAGACTCCATCCTATCCTTGAGAAAACAGCAGATATTTATTTTTAAGGCCAGCAAAGTTTACCAGAACAAATAGCAAAGCTGACATTCCAGACTTAAGTCGTTCATCAATGTACAGCGTGAAACCAAATACTGCGTAGATAACTGAATGTTCATCAGTTTAGAAGATGGAGGGGAACACGTACCTCGTGCCTTAGGCGGAGATTGGGCCGGCGCCCCGGCGGGATGCAGCACGAACGGGTTGGAGAGCGGAGAGGTGGTTCGGCAGCGTCGTGCAGCGTCGACGGATGAGGCCTCCGGTCTGGAGGAGGCGACGTTGCGTTCGTGCGTCGTCCAGCGTCGACGGAGGCGACGTGCGCGGTGGAGGTGGCGGCGCCGTGCTTGTGCGTCGTGCGATGCTGGTCGCGTGCGAGGTGCGTGATCGGGAATCTTGCAGCGTCGGCGCTTGCTACCTGCGAGGTGGAGGCTGCGGCGTCTCGCTGGCCGCGTGCGAGGTGGAGGCGGGGCGGCGGCGTCCTCTATGATTCCGGGAATTGCTGTGTCTATGCTTCGACAGTTTTTTCTGAACTATTACGGCTTACTGGGCCTGTTGGGCCTAATCTTCATTGTTGAATCTGAACCGTTCTTTCAAATCATACTAGTCACTTTTTGCGAGTAGTTAAAGGTACCGTAAAACTAGCCCTATTATTAGCTTTAAGCGTAAGCTAGCTCTTACTTCTACATGAACATGCTTCTTTTACTTGGCCGGCTCAAGTATCTGATCACTCACTTTGTTACCGTGTCCTTAATTACAGGTACAAGCAGTGCTACCTCGCTCCTCCCATCTGGCCATCTGCATTGTTAACAATGGAGTTAACAACATTCATTTAGCTAGCCCTTGCCTCTATTCTCATCACAATCATCTCGACCAAGAAGATAGCACGACAACGAAGACGATGCCTTCCACCGCCGCCGGTGGCTGCGGGGTTCCCGTTTCTAGGGAGTCTACCGGCGCTTCTAGCCAAGGGCCCGCTGCAAGTGGTCCGCGACACCCACGCGGAGATGGGGAGCGTGTTCACGCTGAGGCTGCTGCATCGGAACGTGACTTTCCTGGTTGGGCCAGACGTGTCCAGCCATTTCTACCAAGGGCTGGACTCTGAGATCAGCCAGGACGAGGTCTCCCAGTTCACCATCCCGACCTTCGGCCCCGGCGTGGCCTTCGACGTGGACTTCGCCACTTGGCGCGAGCAGTTCCGGTTCTTCGGCGACGCCATGAAGCCTGCCAAGCTCAGGACCTACGCCGGCCTCATGGTTAGTGAAGTCGAGGTACCACGTTCTCATTCGCCTTATTATTTTGACTGTTGCGACATGCAAATCAATAGAAACTCATCAGTTGTGTACTTGTGTATGTTACGCATTTGTGAGATGGGGACAAGCTGGCACGGTTGACTTGAAGCATGAGCTAGAGCGCCTCGTGACGCTCTTCGTCAGCCGGTGCCTGCTCGGGGAGGAGGTCCGTTCTAAGATGCTGGGCGAGGTCGCAACGCACCTCCGCGAGCTCAACGACGGCATGCGCCTCGTCACCATCCTGTTCCCTCACTTGCCGATCCCGGCGCATCAGAGGCGCGACAGGGCGCGCGCCAGGCTCGGCGAGATATTCTCCGACATAGTCAGGTCCCGCAAAGCAAGTAGTAAGACCGACGTCGACGACATGCTGCACTGTCTGATCGACTCCCGGTATAAGGACGGCCGCGCAACGACGGAGACGGAGGTGGTCGGGATGCTGGTCTCGGCGCTGTTCGCGGGGCAGCACACGAGCTCCAGCACGGGCACGTGGACCGGGGCGCGTCTCCTCGCGCACGACAACGCCGGCCACCTACGCGCCGCCGTCCAGGAGCAGGAGCGGATCATGTCCAGGCACGGGGCACTCGTCGACTACGCGGTCCTTCAGGAGATGGAGACCCTCCACCGCTGCGTCAAGGAGACGCTTCGGCTGCACCCACCGGCCATGCACGCCGGAGCTTCACCGTGCGAACTAAGGAGGGCGACGAGTACGTCGTCCCGGAGGGGCACACGGTGGCCAGTCCGCTGGTTATCCACAACCGCCTCGGGCACGTCTACAGGGACCCGGAGCGGTACGAGCCGGACCGGTTCGGCCCCGGGAGAGGGAGGACGGGGCCGGCGGCGCGTTCTCGTACACGGCCTTCGGCGGCGGCCGGCACGCCTGCGTCGGCGAGGCCTTCGCGTACATGCAGATGAAGGTGATTTGGAGCCACTTGCTGAGGAACTTTGAGATGGAGATGGTGTCGCCGTTCCCGGAGACGGACTGGAACGTGGTCATGCCGGGGGCCAAGGGGAAGGTTCTGATCAGCTACAAGAGACGGACCACCATGTCCGCAGCAGCCTAAATTTACGGTGTTGCGATCCACTTGCACCAGCGTGCTTGTGTTAGACTAGACCAGACACAAGGCGTGACATGTAGTTGACCGTGAGAACTGTGCGTGTGGGTTATCAACTTCGTACATGTGCCGATTTGGAAATTAAGTTGCTGGATGAGGAAGACATTTGTTAGGGTCTTCACACATGCATATAGGATTTTTTTTGAAAATTTCCAAATGGTCTAACATGTAATGAGGGAGAGAGGGTGCATAGACCACGGAAACAAATTGATATGTCTATATGTGTAATAAAGACAGTGATGATATGGGAAGCGAGATGACGGTAAGAATAGAGTCAGAGTCGGGGATCCCGTTGATGACACCATCGCCGTGAGGCGCCCTAGGCTCTCGGGGGTAGTTTTCTAGGGCTCAGATGATGGATCCTCGGGCGAGTGAGTCGGTGAACCAATCCAGTGCGGTAGATGATGATGTCGTTAAAGCGGATCTGAAACGGTGGGCGAGACCACACACGAAGTGGCTAGGATAGACATGTCGAAGGGGAGTATAAGGTGTCGAGACATGGCAGGTAAGCCGATGAAGTGCGACATATGGATGTTCTAGTGCGGGGTGGAGGTGAGACAGGGGCTTGGGCTTCTCACAAGATTCAATTTTGCGAGGAAAATCACGAATATGAACTATATATATATAGGTGCAGGATGATGATGGTGAACGAGAAATTAGGAGACACACCTTACCTTGACCATTGGGTCTTCTGCACAAGGAGTTGAAAGGGGATTTTTATGATGCTAAAACTTGGGACGAGAAATATTCCGGGGGATGCTGGAGGTTTCGACACTCAACTGAGATTTTGAATTTGGCTAATAAAAATTAGTACTCCCAGTGTTCAAACCTTCAATTAATTAAGTTATTGAAATGATTATTGATCAAGGTTCACAACAACGTATATCATGTTCATATCGGTTTAGCGTCAGCATATCGGGTGATATATCAGACGATATGTAGTTATATCAAAGAAAATGTATATGCATGTGTTCCATTGTTCTTGTTTCAAAACATTGTTTTATATACCGACGGCAGCGGAGGAGGATGTAGCGGTGCAAGAGGTTCCGGCGGCGAGATCGGCGTCGTCCAAGGACGCGGAGACGAATGCGGAGGGCTGGCGGCCCTACACCATGGGGGAGCTCCTCGGGGAGGCCGTGGAGGCCGCCGCCGGGAGATCCGAGTTCGCCGAGGGGAATGGGGACGGATCCGCCACCCCCGACCACTCCAGGTTAGTGTCGGCTACACCTCCTTGTTCTTGATTAGTTAGGACTGAGGACACCCTGCAAGTCATCCACCATGGCTAAAATGCAACACGTATTGAAAGGAGCTAGGACTCGAGGCCATCGCATATAAATTATTACAACACAAGTATTATATCATGCTGGTAGTTAAATAACCAGATTAAAATGGATGGACGTTTACATAGCATCAGAGCATGCAACATATTATGAGGGAGAAATGAAGGGTAAACTAATACATGTACGTACGCAGAATCACAGATACACACGCGCAGCGGGCAGCATGCATGCGATCCCTGACGCTTATTGATGCAGCAAACACATAGCTCAAATCAAGAAATAACATGTACTAATTTCGTCATCCATGCTTGACGCGGCCTAGGTCAGACCGGCCGGAGCAACCTTCCGCGCAGGGACTCGCGCATCCTTCGGGGCCTTTGTAGCAGATGATGTTGCGCGCTTGCACTCGCAATCCGGCCAACAATTGATGTAATCGCAACCATGAACGGAAGGTGATGACTCATGTTGGACGAGCAGAAGGCAAATGGCAACAACTACGGCGACCTTAAGAGAGGAGGAAGCCATTATTTGATCCTTAAAAATGGATACAGCAAGAGGAGCTAAAAGGATCGGATATTAGGAGAACTAGTTGAATTTTTGCGCGGCGTCACGCCGCGCCTTTGGTGGATATTTCTGTGAATAAAATTTGTTTTTTGTTTTGGTTATAGAATATATCTTGTGAATAGAAATGGAGACATTAGAGAGAGATAAATTCAATTTTGGCATTTATTAAATTGAATTGCATAATTAAAGGGAGTTTAGTTATATCATTTTGAAATATTCATTTATTCGAATTGACATGATATGCTTGTGGTTTGTTTTAAATATAATTTAACTTAATAAATTGAATTGATTGAATATGTTTGTATTTCGCTGTAAATATGTAATTTAAATCTTTGGTTGGAGGAAATATATTGTATTACCGTTGATTTAATTCAATCTATTTTTAGAGGAAATGAATATGTGATTTCTTGAAATATGCATGTAATTAAGCATTATTTAAATTGAACTGTGTAATTAGAAAGAGTTAAGTTCAATTTGATCATTTATTAAATTGAATTGTATAATTGGAGGGAGTTTAGTTATATGTTTTCTAAATATTAAACCAGTTGAATTGGTATGATATGTTTTTGTTTTGTCTTAAATGTTTAAGTTAACTTAATATCTGGAGGAAATACGTTGTATGAGCATTTATTAAATCCAATTTGAAAACAATCCATAGGTAGAGGAAATGAATTTGCATGTTTTCGAAATATTCACATTTTTAGAGGAAATGAATTTGTGGTTTTTTGGGATGTGCATGTAATAAAGCATTATTTAAATTTGACCACATAATTAGAGGGAGTTAAGTTTAATTTGATTATTTATTAAAGTGAATTGCATAATTGGAGGGAGTTTAATTATATTATTTCTAAATATTAATCTATTCGAATTGATATGATATGTTTGTGTTTTGTCTTAAATATTTAATTTATCTCAACAATTGGAGGGAATACATTGTATGAGCATTTATTAAATTCAATTTGAAATCAAACTATAATTAGAGGTGATGAATTTGCATTTTCTCCCAACATTCATTTAGTAAAGCATTTTTCGTAAACGCAACTACATAATTAGAGGAATTTAGTTTATGTGATTTCCATATATGTTAGCTAAATTGAAATGATCAAATATGGTTTTGTTTTGCCATATTTTTTCTTATTTAGCACCATAATCAGAGGGAATAAACTATGGCTAGGTTGAAATATTAACTATTTTTACCATTTATTAAATTTAATTGCATAATTGAAGAAGGTTTAGTTAAATTATCTATAAATATTAATCTATTTGAAATGATGTAGTAAGTTAGTTTTTCACCTTAAATTTAATTTAACCCCATAATCAGATGAGAATTTATGAAATTCAATTCACAATTAGAGGAATTGAACTTGGATTATTTCCAAATACTCACTGAATTAAAATCTTCAAATATGTTTGTATTATGCTATAAGTAGTTAGCATATTTTTGTAAGCATTTTGATATATTTTTCATATTTTTTCGATAGATAGAGTGGATGCAAAGAAAAACATAGGAGGCGTGGCTGAGCTTGGGGCTTGAGGTGGAGGTCCTAGCTGACACGGAACTGAGTTGAGGAGGCTATCACTGTGAATGGGGAAGTGCAGCAGGAGGTGCGGTCAAGCAGGAGCAGCGACATTCGCTTTCTCTTGAGAGCGGCAAGCATGAGCAGGAGATGCTGTGGTAGTGATGATTAAATAGAAATATATAAGGGAGGTGAAAGGAAAAAAATACAGTAGGGTATAATTAGGGAGTGGAAATAAATAAGTAATTTTGAAGTTGTTATTTAAAACAACCGGTTGCATACTGTCATAAAATGGCACTATGCACATAAGAAATTCATTTGTACAAAACCAGGTCAGTTGATCTAAAAATCATTTAAGGTGGACTTTGTTTCACTAAATTTTAGAGTTTGTGAGATAGAATGACGGGGTATAATTAAAGAAGGGTCGAGTTTGTATGTATTTTTTTAATTGTTTTGATACATTACTTGTATTTTTTGCAGTGGATATATTTGGGGACATCGATTTTTTGATGTTTTCCTTTTGTTGATTTTTTTTTTGCACACTGGGCCCACCTTTTTTTTGAGCATTTTTATATGTTTTGTCCAGTATATGAATATTTAGTAGCCTGAAATGTGCAAACATGTTCGTATTTGGACGTCAACATTTAATTGAAATCCACAGGGCCAACTATTTTTGTGAGCATTTTTTATATGTTTTGTCAACTATTTAAATATTTAGTAGTTTGAAATGTTCAAACATGTTGAACAAATAGAAACAATGACCGCTTGAATGATGAGCCGCCTAGTGGCTATGAATTGAAAGGACAAACAATCAGAAAGCCAACAAAATATCTAGATAACTAAAACAATCTGAGAAGCATTTATGCAGATATGCAGGACAGAGCACACTGCAAAGAAAGTTTGAGTAATATAACAGTAAAATTTCACCTACCAATTGTAATAAAACTCTTATTTTTAGGCGCAGGACGAAATAAAACCCAACTACTTAAAATGACAAAAATGTCGCTGCTCTATCGATGAGCTGAACCCTAAACATATTTAATGATTTAGCAAAATCTATTTAAGTAGGATGGTTTGCAGCAAATTATGTTATTTGGTCTATCATATTTAATGATACCACTGATATTATTTCTGTGGATTTTATGTGAGCGCGAAAGAAACTTGTGAAATACATATTTTTTTTGAAATGTCGTAAAGGTGTGAGTTCCAAATATTTAGCAAGTTTATGGCATAAGTAGTGACCATTTTTGTATTAGCATGTTGATATGTTCGTCACATTTGTAAGCACCATGGTGGCAAAAAAGTTAAATTTAGAAATGTCCACAGTCAAAATTTGGTTAGATCTAAATGTGTTGCACATTTGAAATGTATTTGGAATTTTGAAATATTTGAATGTGGAATGCGATTATGTGCTATAAATAGGCGACGACTATTTTTTTGTCCATGTCGATATATTTGTCATAATTATTGTGGCCAGTAAATTTAGTTTTTGAAATGTCCACATTTAAAAATTGCGTAGAGTCAGAAATTATTGAAATGAAAAGGTTTTGAAAGTTATTCGAATTGGGAAGTTGTCCAGATTTGGATTCTTCAACGTTTACGAAATGGGCAAATTTTGAAGGCACTTTAAAATTTGAAACATGCAAACATAAGTAGTGAGCATTTTTTAATGTGCATGTTGATATATTTGTCACATTAAAAATTTCATATTCGATGTTTTGTTTGTAGCGTAAGTAGCATGAATGTATTTTCTATTTGTTTTGATATGTTACCTGTATTTTTGCAGTGGATATATTTAGGGACAGTAATTTTTCGATGTTTTTTTTATGTTCAATGCCTACATTTGTTTGTTTGTGCATTTTTTGTTATATGTTTAGTCGAATATTTAAATATTTAGTAGTTTGGAATTTTCAAGTATTCACTAGTTAAAAATGTTCCTACATTTTTTGTTCTCCGCAAAAAGTAGGAATTTTTTTTGTGAGCATGCTGATATATTTTAGAGTATTTGCAATTTTTAAGCAGTTTGAAATGTTCAGAAGTTGGTAATTTTAAATGTAAGTCTAGAATGGGTGGAAGTGCACATTTCTTCATTTGGATTTCATAGTAGAGATTTTTTTTTAAATTCAACTTTATATTATTGGAGCAAGCGTATGTAAATTTTTTCGATTTTTTTTCCAAATTGAAATATGTAAATATGTTTTCATGTTGGTATAATTTGTTAGCATTTTTTTTGGGATGTTTGTGGTTAAATTTATGTTTTGAAAAATTTGCAATTTGGAATATATGTAACTTTGAATTATTTTTTGCGTTTACCGAATGGTTAGGTTTGGAAGTCATACGGGAAATTTGAACACTCAAATTTGTAATTTGATTTGGAGTGCTCAAATATGTTTTTTTTTCCCGTAAAATCGTACTAATCTAGGTATATTTGAATTAGCCATTTGTTTTTATTTGGAAAATAGTTAATTTTTTTTCTCCGTGGCATAAATGGGTCACATTTTTTTGTTTGACCATTTTGCCATAAATTTTTTTAAAAAATTTTGTGGTTTGTGATTTTTGTGAATTTTGTTTTTTTTTCTTTTTTCCGGATTTTCTGTAAAACAGAGGGCCCACCTGTCTGTCCTTTTTTTTGGATTTTTTTCTGCATTAAAAAAAGGGCTGACAGCCTGGCCCCACGCTGGCGTCGCGCTGACGTCAGCGGAGGCCAGGGGTGGCACTACTGCGCCGGCGACGACCACGGCGCCATCGTGTCCGAGCGAGGCGGGAGGCGCGGCTGGGCGCATCGGTCGCGGCTCGACGCCGTGTACACGCGGGTGGTAGCGCGGCCGCATCTGGTGGCAGGAGGCGCCGGCGGCGAGCAGTTCCACGGCGGCGGAAGCAGAAGGACGCCGATGAAGATTCCGGCGCGTCTGCGCCGTCTCGGCGCGCCGAGCTCGGCGAGGAGGTGGAGGACACGACGAGAAAGCTCGTGATGAGCTTCGATTTGACCGGGGAAGCACAGTACGGCGGTGATACGCGGCGCCGGCGGCGGCGACGTGCGAGCGCGTGCGGAAGAGAGAAGGGGAAGGAGAGGGTGTGCGGGTCGTTTTGCCAAAAAGTCCTTGCTGTTTTCGCAAATTGGAAGACGGTCCACCGCCTCGCGGTTTAGTGGACTGCGGGTTGATATTTGTTTTTGGGAGGTTTTTTTTTTGCAAAACCGTCAAGGGCGTGTGCTGTGTGTCGTCCGATCGCCGAGCGACGGCGCAGATCAACGCACTGTTGGTACTGTTCACAACCTGTAGCAACTACAGTAACTGTAGGCCGGAGAGCTCGCAGAATCGGCCGGCTTTCATATAGTTAGAGATGGATTTGAGCTTGGTGGCTGCTTAAATGGTGCCCATATGCTGGAGCAGGCGGGGTTATTTATAGGGAGAGCTAGCCAACTCATTCTACACCGGAGCCCGCCTTATAGCTGAAACTATGCAGTAGCTCTAGAACGACCAGCAAAATGTGGCCAAAAACTAAAGAACTACAAAGAAAGAGGTGGCCTTTGGCCAATCATCACTGCACATCTCTACAACATACAATCGGGTTAGAATCCCTGACCTCTCGTGCGTCCATGGCTCGGGCCCGCATTTTAGTGACACGTTTTTTTACTTTTCCTCGTTCCCTACATGTCAGCGAGTGGAAATATGACGGTTTGCTTCTCCCTGCCCCGCACCAGTAACGTGGTGACACCCAATATACGCCCACCGACAATAAGTTATTGCGTTTGACCGAGACGCGAAGTGTCGTGTTGAGATAGGTTGTCTTCCTCGTGCGGGGAGATTGGTTTGGCACCGCACGCGCACGTCGCCGGGCGCCACCGCCGCGCCTTGGGCGGCCGAGCAGTGGAGTTCCGTGCCGGAGGGCGCACGATGAGCCGGACCGTGGCCACCGTTCGGGAGAAGCCACGTTGCGCGCCCGTCGGTGGCCGGGATCGATTCCACGCCGGGACCGAGCCAGTGCTTGGTCGGGATGAGTCCTGCTCCGGGTATTCGACTTCATGGCCGCCGCAGGGCCGGCCCTGAGAAGGTGCGGCCTGTGCGGCGGCACAGGGCCCCACGCTGTCAGGGGCCCCCACTCAGTACGTGCATGCAGTCTACAGTACTTGGTTTAGAGAAAAAATTAAATCGAATCAGCCTAGCAGGCAATGCACGCACATACAGAGCCATCATACTGAAAAAAACCACCGAGCGCTGCGTACTGATTCCAGTCCAGGTCACCTCCTTGTCGCATCATCTTCTCTCGCGCCTCCTCGTTCTTTCCCCTTACCTAAACGCTAACGCCGATGATGGGGCCCTTCTCCCTAAGGCCTATGCCAATGCAAGTCTCTTAGCACGGTTTTATATGTATTTTGTTTATGTGGCATGTTAGTTAATGAAGAGAGAGGCTGAGTTGTATATTAGCTAACATACAACCTTTGCACGTGGCCATAGGCAAAAAATTGTGCTAACCCAATCACATGCATGCATGAGTCTAAAATCATTAAATTAGATACAATCCATAAGAAACAATGCATTGAACAAGTTGTTTCTTAATTATTTGTTACACCTATGATAACGTGCTAAGATATAATGCATTGAATACATCACCCTTAGATTAGTCTATTTTTGTTCATCTATTCAACTTGATTCATTCTTCCGTCTTTATTCCCCATTGTATTAGCGGCAGTGGCAGCCAGGAGTCCACGAGGGCGCCGGGCGGGCAGCACCAAGGTGTTAGCATCCAACTACTAGATTCACTCAACTGGATCAAGGATTCGATTTACAACCAGCAATTACAGAGGAAGTAGAAGAGGAACCGAGAGGAAGGAGGAGGAAACCAAAGCAGAGGAGGCCGAAGCCATCCGTTCCTAATCCAAGCCAAGTCTCGCTGTGGCCACTCTGCTGGTATATATTCCTCAGTGCCTCCTCGGCATCTAGTACCCAAGCAGGCCACGGCCCAAGGTGGCAGCCCATCGGTCAGCCCGTGTAGACAGGTCGCTGACAATCCCCCTTCTTAAAATTCGGCTTGTCCTCAAGCCGATGTTTTTCCAGACCGCCAGGATCCCAGGGCAAGTACACCACTGGATCTCGTGTCGAACGACCAGGATCCCATGGCACTTGGGATGTATCAATACAAGGGCAAGCACAATCATCATCCACTCTGCCAGATTTGCCTTGACACCAAGCAAATGCAAAGCAATCACCAGACTCCCATGGCAAGTACAGTACATGGATAGAACTACCAACCAAGCTTCTTATTTCCATGTCCATGTAGTAGTAGATCACATAAGAGCACTCCCAGGAAAGGTTCTGATGCATACCGTGAGGAAAGAGGTATGTCGGTGATGCAGCAGGAATTAGTTGCCTCGAATGGTTGCCGGCATCAAGGTACACCAAGCTAAGTGACCATACAATCCTCCATTTGAGAAGCTCAAGACCACACTGAATAACATGGCCACTCTTCAACATCATTCGGTCCACACTTGGATATCTCCCCAAGCTCAATCCCTTGACGTGCAACGGCTGAAGCTCACTCAGTTTAAAGTGTGGCCAGTACATGATAGTGGCAATTCCGTTTTCTACAAAATCTGATCCAACAACAGAACCCACTAGCAACCACGCAATTTCCCATTGGAAACAGACAAAACTATATGACGGAGCACAATTCAGCAAACATGGTTCCACGTCCATTGTACAGAGGTTGCCCAAAAACATCATTGGAAGTATTGTGGCATTGGTCAGCTTACCCATCGTAATCCTCAGTAACAATTCTTCGTGAATGGCCAGAGAGTTCTGCTGCACCGATAATGTGACACCAATTGGTCCGGACTGATGACTTGATAGAGAGGAATGATTACTGAGAGACCATGCAATTATCCACTGAAAATTCTTGCAACTGTATAGGGACTCACACCCATCACGACAACACAGGAAGCAAGACTTCAGTGACGCAAGACTAATCATCCAGAGAATTTTCCATTGCTCCAATGCACAGCAAAAGAAGAAGATATGTCCAGGAGTGCAAAACCGAAATTCAGACTGCAATAGTGAATGACTGAATGTCCATTGCATCAGCTTAGTAAAGTGAGTATTACCTCGCTGAATAAATGGAGACAGGGCACATGAAGCTGAAGTACTATAACTCTGCTGTAGTACTGCTTCTCCATTGAGGATGTCAAGAAATCCATCGGATCTGGGATACCCTTGTGCAACACAAAAATGGAGACAGGCCACATGCAGCCCAGAGATTAGCAACAAAAGAGCATCAGCCTCCAGACCATATTGCAAAAGGTGTCCAACAATTAAGAACATCCAAGAACATGTATAGGAAGTATTCGAAACTTGCAAAATGCCAATTGACTGGAAGTAGATGATAGGAAAACTGGAACTGTACTTCGGCATGCTTGCCATTGGCAGACTCGTGCACACACCGAGAAAAAACCATGGAGGTTTAAGCTCCACACGAAGCCAGATTGCATTCCAATTCCCTTTACTGTCCGTAACTGAGAATTCTTGGCCATGCCTTTGTTGCGCATGCTGAAATAAGTCATGTTCACGGATCAGTGGTGGTCTTGCACAAGGCCAGCTGGGTGGTGGCCACGGCACAATTTCAGTCACAGTAGGAACCTCATTGAACAGCTGGTACGCTTCTGTCAGCATACCACCAGTCTCGATAGGCTCAGCGATGACCTTGAGTTCTTTGTTGAGGGTAGACATCAGGTCATGGCGCTGGACTGCAGTGACATCTGCTGTTGATCCCAATGTCAGCAGGCATGTTGGAGAGGTGCGAGTAGTCGGATACGCAGAGAACATCATGATACTGCTGCCCGAGGAATCACTCAAATTTGTGGAGGGCGACAACATGAATAGCTCTACAGCACCCATTGGTGCACTCAGTGGGCTTGGCAAGTCTTCTGGAGGCGCGTTGAAGGACGGCGGCGCACTCCCAGGAGTCAAGGACATGTCCATTGGGTCTTCTCCACCGGTGCTGTGGTCGAGGTCACCCGGCAAGCAGATGGCAGCCGTCGGTGCAGTGTCTCCCGTGTTGTCGACTTCGAGTGCTTTGTCGCCTACCATAGGTGCAGCGAATACGGAGAGGACGTCGCCCTTGGTAGTGGATGAAGCTGGTGCTGTAGTCGAGAGGAGCCTGGACAACGACACAGAGGCGTCGTGGCTTTGGCACTTTGACAAACAGTTGGTGGGCGTCGGAGCAGTGAGTTCAGTATTGGCGTCGAGCTCCGGACTGAGGTCGTCCATGCTAGCCGGTGCTGAGGTAGGTGAGGGGGTCGCAGCTGCTCGCTCGGAGATGATGCTTGTTGTCGTGGTCGTGGGCGCAAGGTCAAGCTCCTTGAGGGGTTCCGCGCGCGTAGCCTGTAGCGCTGCTGCGACGGCGGCCGACACATCGGCTGCAACCTGCGCCGCGATGGCCGGGAGGAGGGCGGTGAACTCGGCCTGACGCCACGCCGTCTTCTCCTCCAACTCTGCGCGACGCCTAGTTCTCTGTTCCCTCCAATCGGCAAGGTGCCGCTGCTGCGGGTCCTCCACCAGCACGGACGCCCGATCTCGGCGGGCAGCCCAAGCTGCTCCGTGCAACATGGCCCGAAAGGCTGGATCGAAGCGTCTGGTGTGAAAATTTGTTTGGCTCGTATTTGGGGATTGTGAGGAAAAAAAAATATGGCTGGAATTTTGGGGATTTTGCGTGGAGGAATTTCGATTGGCTCTGATAGCACCCAACTACTAGATTCACTCAACTGGATCAATGATTCGATTTACAACCAGCAATTACAGAGGAAGTAGAAGAGGAACCGAGAGGAAGGAGGAGGAAACCAAAGCAGAGGCGGCCGAAGCCATCCGTTCCTAATCCAAGCCAAGACTCGCTGTGGCTACTCTGCTGGTATATATTCCTCAGTGCCTCCTCGGCATCTAGTACCCAAGCAGGCCATGGCCCAAGGTGGCAGCCCATCGGTCAGCCCGTGTAGACAGGTCGCTGACACAAGGGAACTACCGGCACTGGCACTTGCTTGCAAGGAACCAGCATGACGGTGCAATGGCAAGCCCACGGCAGCGCAGCCAGTCAAGTTTTTTTTTTTTGAAAGGGAGTCGTGTATAAGATCAACCAACTGAAGAACAAACACACACGAACACACGCACAGAGCACCCCAAACACGACGACCATGGCGCCACCACGCACACCACGCACCGAAGCAGGAAGCTCAGCCAACCTTGTTGTAGAGCCGCAGAATCCAACCGACGCAGGCGCCGGCATCTTGACGCTGAACGAGAATCGGCGCTGAGCCGCCTCCAAGCCACCATCACTGCCTCACGCCGGAGACGAAGACGACGGCTCCACCCATCTTCCGCAAAGCCCACCAGGGACGCCGACGAAGGAGAGCACAGTACCTGCAAACTCCCAGCGGATTTAGCCAAAAGCACCGCCTCGCACGCCGGCGAGGGAAGACGAACCCCTAGATCCAGAGCCGCGACCGCCACCACGGACGCCGGCTCCAGGGGAGGCACTCCACGGCTCCGTAGAGCAGCAGAAGCACCAGAGACGCCAGATCTGCCCGGATCCTCCGCCGGAGCACCGAGGGCAGAGGAGAGGACCGCCGTCTCCAAAAACTTCTCCGGCCGCGCCTCCACCTCCAACGCGCCGCCGGCAAGCAACCCACGCACACCTAAGCTATGTACACGCCGGGATCCGTCGATTCCCCGTCCTCCCGCCGCCGGAGCGGCCGCGGAGGGCGAGGGATCGAGCGGATCGCCGGCGGCGAGCTCGATCGCGCGGGTTTCGCCCAAAAAAACGTCTTGTTCACTGTAGCAGGTGGGGAACGAGGGAGGGGTCGGGGCGAACAAGTTTCATCCCTGCCCAAGGTGCTTTTGTTTCAACTTTTAATTTCATGTCCTAATTCGTGTAGAATTTGCGTTTGTGACAGTGTGCTAAGGTGTTATCTGAAAGTGTATGTCCAGTTATGTTACCGAAAATTTGGAGAGAATTCAGATATAAAAAGCTCTATGGCTATTGGTGTATAGGGCCCTTTTTTTTCTCTTGCACCGGGCCCCTGACATCTCAGGACCGGCCCTGGGCCGCCGTCGGCTCGTACCTCGTGTCGCCGTCAGGTAGGTCGCAGCGGCTCCTTCCCGTGGGTAGGACGCAACGGTGGAAGAGTACAGCGGGAGGACGCTGGATCCCGCCGCCGCTGTTCTTCACACGCGAGCAGTCCTGGTGAGGCGGCGGTGCCATGGAGGTCACGACCTGGCACCGGATGGAGCTGCCGGATCGCCGCCGCTGTTCTGCACACACCACCAATCCTGGCGAGGGCGCGGTTCCCTGTAGGTCGTGGCCACGCGCCATGCCGGCTCCGGATGGAGTCGCCAGATTCGGCCGCCCATTGTTCCCCAAAGGTGCTGCTGGATGGGCCGGCGGCAGCTGTGTGCGACGCTGGATGTAGGTGGTGCTGCAATTACTTTGTGATTTTGGAGGTTGGGGTCTCTCTGTATATTACTTTTTCCCGGATTTTGCACACAATATTTTTTTGTACCTGAGGTATGATGCAAACTGTGTTAATTTCTAGATTCTTGCGTGTTGGTCAGTTGAGCTGAAAAGTCTTCCTTATGCTAACAATTTTTCAGGTGCCCTTTGAAGTCCTTCTACGTAGACAAATCAGCGGATTGATTGATCCGAGCCAGCGTGCAGATTTCATATATGAGGAACTGGTGAAGGTATGTCAGCCCAGCGGTTAAATCTTGGAAACATAAATTAAGCATCTATTTGACTAAATTTTCATACAGTGTTAATTAACATTTAACTTGTTTATATATACTGTTTCTATTTTACCAGGTTTATTTGCTAATCATGTATGCCACATGATATACTGTTTCTATTTTACCCATCCTGATGACTTCTATTTGCCTTAGATGAGCCACCGTTGTCTTGGCAATGAGCTGCAGCAGTTCCCTATACTCAGAAGGAGCATGGATGAAGTAATTGGGAAGTTTTTACGGGATGGGCTTAAGCCAGCACAAGATATGATAGCACACATTATTGAGATGGAGGTAAACATTTTTCTTGCCCTATGGCCATGGGTTTTGAGCATGGATGAAGTAATTGGGAAGTTTTTACGGGATGGGCTTAAGCCAGCACAAGATATGATAGCACACATTATTGAGATGGAGGTAAACATTTTTCTTGCCCTATGGCCATGGGGATTCTAATTAATCATTCACAGTGCCCAGTGGAGTTTAAAAACATGTATGTTACTTGCCTATATTTGATTCGAGCTTCTATAATATAGTGATGAAACACATGCACAATATTGTGTCTTAACAGCGACAACAGAACTAACTATTTTGTACAATTATTGTGAGCCTGTGTCATATGAATAATCCGTTCACTATGTTATTATGTCCTTGTATTGATACTTTGTCTGTTTTCATGATATTACCCGTGCAGGCTGATTACATAAACACATCTCACCCAAGTTTCATCAGTGGCAGCAAGGCCGTAGAGCAAGCGCAGCAACAAGTTAGATCCGCCAGATTGCCTGCAACGGTGGTTAGAAGAGTACGTCTACTTTATTGAACTTATATATAGTCATTTCTTCTGTTCTGATTCTGAGGGCAACTGAAGTGTAGAATGGCTACCAACTAAGTACATGTTCGTACTGGAAAAAATCCAGTGCTCGGCAATATTATTGGCTATGGTGCCTTGCAAACAAGCTCTTTATCTGATCAATATCCACTGCATCTGTTTCTTAGTGTCACTGACATGTGCATGCACTATCAGCATTCCGAATCAGATGAGACTTCATTTTTTGAAAACCTAGCTTAACCTGTGACAGAATGTGAAGACCATTCCAGTGCCTCTTCGAATGGTTCAGTTGTTGCAGTGTGTCTGATTTAATAATTCCTCTGGAGATTGGCCATGTAGTGGATGCTCGGGTTTATCTTTTGTCCTTGTGGAGCTGTTCAGTATGTTGGGTCTTTATCTTTTGTCTTGATATTCATTGACTGATTCTCCATGTTTTCAAGTTTTTCTTTGCCCATTTGTGGTATTTTGTCCGTGCTATGCTTGTGCTGAGTGCTTTTGTTGGAAGGTTGTTCTTAGCAGATTTAGTTCTTTCAGTTTATGTGGGGAACTTTTCTTTCTCAGTTGATTCGGCATTACTTTCAGGATTTCTTCTTTGGACCTCGGGCCAAATCCGGCCTGGAAATTGCACTGCCTCTTCCCTAGATGTTGCTGTTGTGAGTTGATTTGTCTAGGTTTTTCTGTGCTTGGTACATATTGTGATATAATTCCTTGTGTTCAACCGAGATCTGCTCCTTACAAGGGAATGAATATAGGCATCATGTCCTGTGAATTATACATTTATGATGTCGTACTACCATAAGGATGTAGGCTCAGAAACTGGTTTGTTTGGTCTTTTGTTTCCAATGGAAACTACTGCAATTAGATGAGAGGAATACCTCATCGGCACTACACTTTAGTTGTTTGAGGTAGAAACTGTTAAGTATGTTAAGTATATAATATCACCACTTCCTAACAGATCGGTCTTTTGGGATAGTTGGTTGGTAGAACTATTCTAACATGGTATCAGAGCACTTGTAGCCTGAGGTCGAGTTCAAGTCTCAGTCCCCGCATTTCCCCCAATTATCCACACCCACGTCGGGTGTGAGGGGAGGTGTTGATCATTCCATATCCACGTCGGATGTGAAGGGGGTGGGTGTTAAGTATGTTAAGTATATAATATCACCACTTCCTAACAGATCGGTCTTTTGGGATGGTTGGTAGAACTATTCTAACAGAAACTACAGGTGACAGTTGTAGCAATATTGCTCTCATCATTAAATACAAACAACTGGAGTAAAATACAGTTTCAGTGGCAAGTCTGGAGAGTAGCTTTAGTGGAAACAGTGATGCACAAATTGTTTGTTATTTTCACCACTAGCTTCTGTAGTGATTTTTTCCTTTAATATATAACAAACCTACCAAGATTATTTCACTGTTTGCAACATTTTTTCACTTTTGAGACATAGGGATTTTGTAGAAGAGGAAACATCCACTGCAATTCTGTATGGGGTTCCGATTAAATTACTACAAGAATCATCTATGTTAAAAACAAAGCCTAAGATTGCATGATGCGCAAAATATATGAAGGTGCGAAAAGGACAAATTTAGATTGAGCACTAAATAATACTAAGTGTACAAGAGTATCAGTTTCATGCAGCGTGAAAAACTTACTCCTGGAGGAAAGCCTCACTTATAATTTCCTCCTCAGAGTTAAGATATAACACTGTTCTGTCATTACAAAGGAATCATATAATTTAGCCTTATGGTGTCACGATCTAAGTGTGTGTAGACTAAGAGCTATATAACTAGAGGTGAAGAGAGAACTATGTGATGGTGTGGTCAAAGGCATCACATGTCATTTTTTTTCCGAAATATTTTCTATTGTTCTATCCAGAAGTTGATAATACAGCTCGATAAAATTTCATAATGTTGGTGTGTTAGTATCTTCCTTTCCTGCTAGGATATGGTTCTACTGGTTGTCAAGTTGGGCTAAGAATGTTAGAGGAGACACACATGGCTTCGTTGATTGTACTTTCACTAGAACGGTTTGTACTTCTGCGATACTCCAATGCCATGTAACTAATGAGCTACAAATTACATTTGAGAAATTATATAATCAGATTAATGTGTGTTAGTCCTTTTGGTTAGACTTGAGCCATGTCAAGTTGTATGCAGCTCATGTTGCTAGATATTTGGAAGTGCTTGGTTGGTTGCTAGGTAGTTGTAAAGAGATATATGTTTCTTCAGAGCTGCTCATGTCGACCACTGAAGAAATTACTATGAAAAGTGACAGTACATGAGTACTCAAATAGGAGCAGTATTTTCTTTCGATTCCATGTTCGTCTGATACAAACATGAATTATACACATGCATGGATGTGCATCACAGTAGCTGATCAATTGAAATTGAACTGGAATGTGTATTTTATCTTAGCTTTGTGTCATATTTGCATTATATATAGATCCATAACTCCACAGTTGAGGCCGGTGGAGATACTTTGAGCTTAGTTCTGTATGTTTCTGCCTCCTGTAGTTGATTGGTCAACTGACAGTTTATAACTAAGTTTCTTCTTAGTTTATGCTATCTCCTGCCTTGGTCTAAATTTCATTTTCAATCTTACTACATGTGTTCTTTATGATAGAAACAATGAGCTATGGGGTTAAGAAATTTCTATCTTAAGACTTTGATGGTTCTTGACTTTATGGTAATTCATTGGTGTCGTGACGCCATGTTCAGGAGATATTATGATGACCACTCCTGGGAGAACTGTTGTGGCAGGCAGGTTTTGTTCATGTGTTTGAGCGACACAACATGGAAGTGCTTTGGTAGGTTTATGTTTCTTGCTTACTGTCTAGATCATTACTTAAAACCAACAACATAATTAGTAGGTTAGATAAGTTTATCATTCTACTTTCTAATATTGATTCCTTTGATGGCTCGAGAAAACATTGATGACTAATAGATGCTATAAGTGCAGCAAAAATCTGATGGCCATCTGAGGACCAAAAGGTGTGTGTTTTATTTCTGTATTTGAGACAGAGAAGTCCATATTTTCATTTAGAATAATATATTTGAATGTAAGTTACAGGCCAATGAGTTGGTGTACCAGGAGCTTCAGGACATGTGTAATGAAATATGGGTGCTCTACGTTGTTTTGGTAGTATAATTTTCATAGAATATGTCAAATTTTAACTAACCCAAACTGCATCTGCAAGTCGTACCACAAGTGGACATGTCCCAGGACTTTGCTCCCACTAACATAGGTCTATGACTTCCTTGGCCTTATCTATGAAAGGATGCTTTTGGAAGCATATATTTTGTGAGCAGTTGCAGTTGAAATGGCTGCTAATCGCGCCTCCTTGGCCTTATCTATGAAAGGATGCTTTTGGAAGCATATATTTTGTGAGCAGTTGCAGTTGAAATGGCTGCTAATCGCGCCTCTGTTTCAATATCGGGCATACACACTGGGGCATATGCAAAACTGTGAAGCTCGAATTGATGTCATTTTTCATTTAAAAATACAATGCATTGTTAAGCTTAGTCACTAATATAATGTCATGCATTATTAAGCTTAGACACTAATATAATGTCATTCTTGTTTTTTCTTCGAAAAACACTATGATGACATTCATCATGTTATCTCTCATATGTTTGTCGGATATTTTGAATGACGGCGATGACACCAATGCAACTAGCTTTAAAAAAAATACTTCTTCATTTAATAGAACCAGCAACAGAGTTACATTCATTACAGTCACGTTTGATCAGATCAGACACACAGGTCGGAGCTAAATCAGACATAACAAAAACCAGCTTCGCTAACTCGTGGGCAACATATTTGTTTGCTCGCTCCACTTTTGAGATTACAAAACCAGCTGTCAGTCTTAGCAACTCCTTTATCTCACAAATCAGTCCAGCAATAAAAGATCTGTCTTGCACCCTGCTTTCAAAGCATTGACAACTGCCGGACCTGCGCAGGCTTGACACAGGTAAAATGGCTTTGATACTCTGGATACCTGCAGTCGCTTCAACGATCTCAGCGGTTGGGCAGTGTTCAGTTCGTCCCCAGGCAGATAGGAGGGTCTTTCATCTTCGTCTCGCAAAATGGCTCTCCATTAGCCCGTGTTAGTTTCTTCAGAGAAACCAGCGTCAAAGTTCAGTTTGCACTAACCTGGAGCAGGTTTTGCCCAGTTTGCATCACGTCAAACCAATGCAACTAGCTTTGAACATATGACCAAACAGAAACATCCGCGCAGCAAAGCGCGCGCCTACCCTTCTACTCCCTCCGTTCCAAATTAATTGACTTCCATTTGTTCACATGTTGATGTATCTAGACATGTTACATGTATAGATACATCCATATTTGTACAAATGAAAGTCATTTAATTTAGAACGGAGGGAGTAATAGTTATTATTCCCATTAACATTTGTTATTGTTGAGGTGTCTTGCGAGCACTAGCGGACGATACTGTACGTACGCAGTTTCCATTACTTCTTCCAATCAATCGACGTTCCAGCTGACCATGCGAGTATGGCGACAGGATGTGCATGTCATGGCACTACAAACCAGCATGACTAGCGTGGGTGGGTCATTGTTATTCCGGAAGAAACACGATGTCACCCTCGCAGACTATATTACGGTTACATTATTGACATTTCTTTATTTTGTTTTTTGATGCACCAGGGTCATTGGGGTCTTTTCTCTCATAAAGTATTTTTTAAAACTAAATTCATAACGCTAGTATGTATCCGCTCGATACAATTATACAGATTTCACACTCGACGTCTACGAATGTAACAATCACACGTGACTAAAGTGTTGAATATATAAACAATTTAGCAATTGACTTAATACACGAAAGCAGGAAACAATTCATGACAGGGACAACTAGTACCGAACTAATCAGACGATCTACTAAAACAGTAGATGAACAGATCAAATTTAAATCACATACTAGAAACATGAATTCTAGTATAATCTAAAATAGGGAAGACATGAATTCATACGGTGCAACAGGAGCAGAACCATTGGCGTTGATGTTGTCACCCATGTCGTCAATGAAGAAGTTGCTGATGTCGGGGAAGAAGTCGTCATTGGAGGAAGTAGTCGCTGCCACTAGTCGCGCGAGTGCGCTCCTCAAAAAGCTAATCGCCCCTCTCTCATACAGGATCATCAGATGCGGGGTTCCGAGGTCTACTGTCCTTCAACCGGTGCATGCCGGAAGACGGGATGGAGAAGACTTGGAAGACGGCAACACAAAGTTCTAAAACTCGAACGACGAGATACCATGTGTTGCATAGGCGGCTAGGGTTTGCCTCTGCCTGTTTATATACTCTGGGTCGGGTAAGACAAGGGGATCGGAAACGGCTGAAAGTAATTATAAATGACTCATTAGATTTTCTCGAACAACAACAATATAAGCATTGGCTCGGCTCATTCCCGAAACCCGGCGTGGTGAAGTGCGTCGTGAGGAGGCGAGGCGAGCGGCGGAGCGCGCGGGGGGCTCCCTTCTTCTCATGCTTATACAAGTGCTAGTAGAGCTCACATTATAAAGTGGTGCAACTCTATCCCAACTAGCAATGTAAGACTAAACTTTAGTCCCACTCATAGCCATGCATATGCATGAATGGGGCAAATGAGAATTTCAGGATTTTAGTTGGGATTTGGGATGTGGCCCAAGTATACATTTCAACAATCCCCCACAAAGTGTCATAGGCACATCTCATCATTTAGTTTCAAAACATTGTTTTATATACCGGTGCTTCGTGGAGACTTTTAAGTTGAACTTTCACTTAGAAACTTATGCTACTCTAGATCACAATTTGAATAGTGCACTACGCATTAAACTACAAGTTTGCTCCGAAACAAGTTTCACACAAATCCTTAACCGATACTGGGATGCCGCATGGCTTTCCCGCGGTGGAGCTTATACGTCATACTACAAGACCTTTCATGGTTCATGGGTTTATTAGAGAGCACCCAACTCTCACAGACCGTGTCGTTTATCAGTCAGACTCATATAGGTGTATTTCTTAAGAGATGCTTTGCAGGACACCATATCGCTTATATAAGTAAGCTATTTGGAACACATTAAGATAAATATCAACCTGCCATGTAGATCAGGAAAGTATTGCATCTTCAATAGTGATACTCTCCTCCTAGCTAACCAACACCTTGTCTCCCACTTCTACTTCACGGGATTTCCGATCACATAGAGTGGGTTACCACTATGGAGAACTCATACTCTAGATCTCAGACACATCTCCCTCGTTGCACCATCTATCACATTACGTGATAAATCTTTTGTTAAGTGATCTGTCAAATTCTTAGATGTTTGGATATAATCCAACGCAATAACTCCAGAGAAAATCATTTTCTTGCATCTTGTAGCATGTGTGTGTATGATCCGATTCCTCTGTTCTTGGTTCATTCGTGTGAGGACATGGAGCGAAATGTTTTGTTGAACATTAGTTACAAAAAATACGGAAGTCTTGTTACTAATTTGTTTGGATCCGAATCAAGAGGAGAAAAATTAACCCTTTTTGATTCACTGTTCCAAAAGGATTTCTAGGAGTATTAAAGAAATATTTTTTTGTGATCATAAGTGACATCTCATGGTTGAGAACAAGAAGCGAATCAGACTACAGGGTGAATTTTGCTAAATACTCCTGGGCCGTTCTGACAAAGCACGTGGTGTTGGGTGAGGGGTGTTTCTTATCGTTGATATACTATCGAACGACGAGGATTTTTTTTAGATTTGCAGTAGTAGTCCATTTTCACCTGATATCTCCCCACCACAATACTCTCATGATTCTAAAATGTTTAGTAAACAATTATGAATTACGAACAACGTACACGTCTCACAATAGATTATCAAGTCTATCCGGCACTATGTTACACTAACAACGTGCCTTCATGAATTACGACATCCTCGCAACACACTTTACTTATGCCCGTGATCACAAAAAGAACTAGAAAGATACCCCGCGCGTTGCGACGGAAATCACTTTAAAAAATTGTGTGTAAATAAAGGGATTCAATTGATCACACTGTCGAATGGGCTAAATTTAATTGACATGATTTTTTTATTTGATGATTAAAAACTTGTGACGTGGCAAATTGTATGGATGAATAGTAGATGACATGGAAAACATGCATGCAAAAAAATAATGTCATTAATAAATTTTAGTGAGATGACATGTACAATTGATTGGCTAAAATAGTGGGTGATGTGGATACCTTGCATGTTGAGATACACACATTAAATGATTTCTTAGTGGGGTTTTGCTTTATAAGAAGTATAGATACCATATATAATTAATGAATCAATTCAAAGGCCCTGACTAGTGATTTGGGTTTGGTAATTATTAATTCACACATGTAATTAGATTTCCCTCCGAATCTTCTCATTGAGAGCATATTACAATTATTATAGTATAAAAGATAAATTTAACCATTAACATTAAAAAATAGTAAAGTAACAACTTTATTATTATCTATTCCCTCCGTGCATAAATATAAGTCGTTTTAGCTATCTAACATGTTGTCTACATGCATACTAATATGAGTGTACATACAAACTAAAATATGTCTACATACATCTAGATATATGTGAATGTGGACAAATGCTAAAACATCTTATATTAAAAAACGGAGGGACCAATCTCACGTTTTTAAACTACAAATTTGATTCGAAGCTATTTTCTTAGATACATCTGAACAATTTTGGTTCTTGTTGTCGTTTGCTAAATAAATCACGAAAAAGAACCATACGATCACCCAGTGGCGGATCTTGACCAAAATTGTAGGAGGGGCCAAAAGGCATCATATGGCAGCTGAGGGGGCTAAATTGAATTTTTTTGTGTTTTGCATGGTAAAAAATTGTAAGTACTAAGTAGTATAATGCAAATTGTAATTGTGTTGGGGGGCCATGGCCTTTTGGCCTCCATGAAGGTCCGCCACTGCGATCACCCCTACAAAATATTGCATCGACCGCACTTGCAGAATGCGTGATCCACTGACGGGTGGGGCCATTCGATCACGGTACGACGTGGCAAGTGCTTCCTTCTTCTTTTTCCTCCTCCTCTCAACACCAACAGTTGGATCGTTCGCACTTCACAGCGACTCGGGTCAGATCTCTCGCGCAGATGCCAGACATGGAGGACTCCGCGCAGCCGACGCCCGCCGACACCGAGCTCCCCAACGGCTCGGTACACCCGGAGGAGGAGGAGGAGGAGGAGGAGGTGGCGGTAGAAGAGGTCCAGACGAGATCGCCGTCGCCCGACGCCCAGGCTCCCGCGGCGGCGGCGGAGGAGGACGTGGCGGTGGAAGAGGTTCAGACGAGATCGGCCTCACCCGACACGGAGGCTCCGGCGCCGGCGGCAGCGGAGGAGGAGGATGTACCGGTAGAAGAGGTTCCGTCGAGATCGGCGCCGTCCAAGGACCCTGAGACGAATGCGGAGGGCTGGCGGCCCTACACCATGGGGGAGCTCCTCGGGGAGGCCGCGGAGGCCGCCGCCGGGAGATCCGCCGAGGGAACGGGGACGGATCTGCCACCCCCGACCGCTCCAGGTGAGTGTCGGCTACCGCCTCCTTGTTCGTGATAAGCCATTCGGATCTCGATCGGCGAAGCGACTGTGATGTCATGCTGCGACCTTTAGTTCCACCGCCTGTGGCGCTGGCTTCCTTAGTTATGGAGCTTCCTTTAGATCTATACAATTTCCGTGAATTGCGCTGCTAGTAGTGCTTAGCCCTGGTTGTACTTGCTCCATTGAATTGCGCTGCTAGTAGTGCTTAGCCCTGGTTGTACTTGCTCCATTGAATTGCTTAGCTAGTGCCTGCAATTGCGCACGGGTCGGTACTCGGTAGTCTGCAATTGCGCACAAATCACTTAATCAGTGCTTGAATTGCTTAGCTAGTGCCTTCAATGAGAAAGTTGGATCGCATAATCCACCGGCCATGTCCCTGCTGTTGCATATTCGATCAGCGCAAGCACTGGAAAAATCAATTATACCAAGTTGGTTCAGGCCATACCCATCTCGTTGCCTTGGATGGGCCCAAGCAGCAGCCGGAGCAGCAATTCTGTCCATTAGATGAGATGCGTGGGAAACCAAAGCGGTGTGGTGTTTGGGATTGTTCGGGAATTGCGCAGAGGGTACTGTAGAGTGTAGACGTGAATCCCTTCATGCTCAGCGATTGGATCGACTCCAATCAATGGTTGAAATTGCTTTCTTAGTTACAGGTTACAATTTTTTGAAACAATGTACTATATATAGTGGTTAGACTAGACAGTTTACATCTATAAATATATATTAGCTGTGTCTACGAGGTTTCCTCCATATTTACCACACCAGTACGCGTGTAGGCCTATGGCCTCATCGGAATACAAGTTTCCTTCGTAACACTTAACCGTGTCTATTTATTTTATGCCAAAAAGGAATTAACAGAGTATATCATTTATAGGCTTTGACTGTTCAAATATTCCTGAAATTAGCTACGACAAATTACAACTCTTTCCTCTGTCAATTTCAGCCAGGATCTGCAGCTCTCATCCCATCATGACGTTGCCATGGACTTGATAAATAGTGTCACTGGAGTGGATGAGGAAGGGCGCTCTCGGCAACGTATTCTTACCTTTGCAGCCAAAAGGTTTTTGTTTATCTCACATGATTAACCCAATCTTGCTGTAATAGTTAATTAGCTCAAACTTTGCATGATTCCTAAAGATATGTTTTGCAGATATATAAGTGCCATTGAAAGAAATCCAGACGACCCTGATGCATATTATAACTGGGCTCTAGTCCTCCAGGTAAATGTGCATTTTTTATTGACAGTGCGCATCAGTTCTTACATTGCTTAAAGATCATCGTTGCGGGGCTTAATTACACCTTTTGCTTAAGCATGCTAGTGAAATGATGATTGCAAGACTCACACAGAAGTTTTTAAAAATATATTTTAACTTTTTTCAATATAATTGCAGGAGAGTGCGGACAATGTGGATCCTGATTCCGATTCTTCCAAAGATTCATTACTTGAGGAGGCTTGCAAGAAGTATGCTGAAGCCACGCGGCTTTGCCCAACACTGTATGATGTAAGTTTGCCTCTCTGAGGCTCTGACCCTCTAATACCCTACTTCTATTAGTTGATCTTTGGGACTTCACTTGACTGGAAATTGTTAAGAGATTCACTCATTATATCCAAACAGAAATGGGGACGAAGTGCCATGGCATGCAATACTAATTTTTACAGAAACCAACAAGATTCTATTGAATTTTATTTACGCATTTATGCCTCATCATATATCGCCGCTTTGTGGAGAAATATTGCAGTTCTCATGTTTTTTTAATTGTTTTAGGCATTTTACAACTGGGCTATTGCTATCGCTGATCGGGCCAAAATGCGTGGGCGTACCAAAGAGGCGGAAGAACTCTGGCAGCAGGTCGTAAACAATGATAATAACCTTGCTTGATTCTATAATCATTAAATATTTTATTATGTTGTCCAAATGGCAAAAGCTTTCAGATTGTTCCTGCATTACTATATTCGAAATTCTCATCTACTCATTAAGTATCCTGTTTTTGTGGTGTTCGAGTTGTGAATTGATAATGAGCATCGCTGTTTTCATAAGTTGCTAACCCATACGTATGATCTAAAAAACTACTTATTTCAAAATCTGGATTGCATAGTTACTCTGTCAGATGCTTGCCGTCTTGAAAATTTTGACATACAAGTTGAACAAATCTTTTAATATGCGTAAGTACTAACTGGGTTGCAAAACTCAGCCTTGAACAAAACATAATATTTAGTCCATTATTATTTCCTTCCTTTTGTGCTGCGTGTCATTCTTTGAGTAAGGGTCTACGTCCTACCTAATAGATAGCATTCCCGAATTTTTACCATTAAGTTGGAAGAAAGGTCTGACCGCTTTTCAACTTCTATAAAGAATAGTTTATTATATTATATGAATGCTAGGTTTCGACGAGTTACTGTGTACTCATATTTTCTTCTTTTTTCAGGCTATTTCGAACTACGACAAGGCTGTCCAGTTAAGTTGGAATAGTCCCCAGGTCAGTACCGACTCTTTTTTGACTGATTGAGTAGCAAAATAATAAATGCTTTTCTTAGATTTGAAGTACTGGAGTTAAAACAAGTGATGAATAAGTTCACTTTGGAAACCAATGCATTATGGTGCGTGCAGTAGTCGTCAAGAACACCAGGAACATAAACATGCACTATCACCAAACGTATGATACATAGATAATTTGTGAGCTTTACTCCACACTTCCAGTAATAAGGTTTCACTGCAGAAAACCTTGTGAGAGCTACAGTTGTTTTCTGACCCGTCAATCCATATGATTTTGTATACTATACATGAATACATCCGCAGTAAAAATCATCAATGGCCCACACCTCTGTCAAATGACCCTTTCGAGAACACTGTTTGAATGATTCTACTCATTTTGTGCCAAACTTATATAAAGTTTGCATCCTGTTTTATAATGTTCAATTGCTATCTTCACATTAAAATCCCGTGATCTTGCACGAAGTTGTTAATTTCTTCTTGTTGTTCATCAGTACTCTAATTTTCTCTCATTGTCCATCAATCTTCACGCTTCAACTATTATTTATTCGTCTCTTTGATTGCAGGCCCTCAACAATTGGGGCCTTGGACTACAGGTACATTAGCTTACAAAATGTTATGTCAGAAACTCAGAATGACTAACTCTTCATCACACATTATGCTTTTCACTCATTGCCAAGAGTATAAACTTGTGATGCAGGAATTGAGTGCAATTGTTCCTGCTCGAGAGAAACAAACAATCATAAAAACAGCTATAAGTAAGGTAGTTGCACTTCAAATTCTATCGAGAAATTACTTCTGAGCAGTATTTTTAGTCATAAAAATTATCTACAATGAAGTGCTGAAACTAAGTTTCTTTTATTTTGTGGCACAGTTTCGATCTGCCATCCAGTTGCAGTTTGACTTCCACCGGGCTATTTACAATCTTGGAACTGTGCTGGTATGGTTTCCTAGTCTATTTGATAGTGACTGCATTTTGGAAAGCAGGGCTTCAATTTCAATATTTGTTAACTTATTCAACTCTGTGGTAACAATAATCAACTCCTTTATGTTCCTTTATGTTGCAGTATGGCTTGGCAGAGGATACCTCGAGGTCTGGGGGTCAAGATAACTCTCCTAGTGACCTGTATAGTCAGTCTGCTATTTACGTCGCAGCTGCTCATGCACTGAAGCCAAATTATTCGGTATGTGTATTTCTTCAGTACCACTGTGCTGCCGGTCATTTTCTTTGTTGGTCCTTCACAAAACACTTGATCTATGGCATTGTTATTTTATGCAATTCAGCCATCCCATTTCAAAATACAAAAATATATGCTGGTCTACAATTCAAATATATGTTTGTATGATTTTACATGCTTTCCACTTTTCAACAGCCTGCAGAGCTTTGCTAGCATCTTATAGCTTTTCGGTGGTACTCAAATGAAGGAATTCCATTCTTGTCATAGGCAATAGTGTGGCCCTTTCATCATGATGTAGCTATAAGCTTAAATTCTGTTAGATGATTACTCGATTAATTAATATTTAGGTATAAGAGTTGTCAACACCTACTGAAAATGCTGTTGTTTTTCTTAATGCAGGTTTATCGTAGTGCTCTACGGTTAGTCCGCTCAATGGTATGTTGGCAGGTCTAGGCTTTCAGTTCTGTTTTATTCTACAGTCTGTACAATTGTGTCATATGTGTTTAAGTGATCCATCTCTTGTATTTAACTGCCGTTAGTGCTCTGATAGATATTAGATGAACCTGCGATGACGTGTAATGTTGCTACTAGCTAGGTGTCTGGACTAAATTTAAATAGGAATATGGGATCCTTGGTTTTCTGAGGTATCAGTGATATCCTAAAAGCTATGCATAGTTATTGAAACGCATAGCAGAAAAACCAGGTATGATATCAAAAGCAAACAAATCATGAAATGCCTCAGTTTGATAGGATGATTAGGCAAATTAGAATGTGAATACTCTGAACTTGTGAGTTGCGCCTTTCAATCAAAATCCAATTTATAATTATGGTGTTTGTGATATTCTTGTTGTTATGCTCTGTCTTGCAGCTACCTTTGCCATATTTAAAAGTGGGATATCTGACTGCTCCTCCAGCAGACGACCCCATTGCACCACATAAACTGTGGGAGAGATCACAGTTTATCCTAAACCATGAGGAACTCCAGCAGGTAATTTGTGTTTACTTGTAACACATAACCTACTTGTGTCTCTGTATTCATGTCACTGCTAGGATTATCTTGTTTGATACTGATTCTGTGATCACAAATCTAGGTCAACACCTCTGAAATCGCTCCTCCTGCCAAATCCAACGGGCTTGTGGAGAAAAGCAAAAGATTTATTAAGGTGAACGTCGCGGATATAGTTTCAGTGTCTACATGCTCCGATCTTACGCTGCCGCCTGGTGCTGGTCTTTGTATAAACACAACTCACGGGCCTGTGTACTTGGTACGTACCTTCTCTTCTACTGTTGACCGATGCCTTAATTTAGATGTATCACCTTCACTGGGTTTTGTAGTGAAAACAAGAACAGTCTACGGTATCCTTGAGAAGTGTATCTTTTTAATCCCTCCATCATTCATGTTTACTTTTGACTATGTCAGGTCGCTGATACCTGGGAGTCTCTTGATGGTTGGCTAGATGCCATACGGCTCGTGTATACCATATTTGCAAGAGGAAGGAGTGATGTCTTGGCAGGCATCATCACCGGCTGATAAGTCTGTTTGTTGTATGTGTGATGAATGGATAGAGCAACGTATATCACCATGTATTCTTGTTAAGTATTTTTTTCACAGCTTGTGTATCCCCTTGACTGATCCGATGTTCACAGCTTGTGTAGAGTAAAGTATTTACGGTCCCGATTATAGGCGCCATAGCCATTTTGTATTGTAAAACATGGCCATGCATTCATATACGAACTTCATAGTAGATGCATTGAAGAGACAAAGAGGTTCCATTGTCATCCGGTTCAGATGCTTGTATGTACTGCCCTGTATTTCGTCCACTTTCCTGAATTCGATTCTCTGTTGTATTGGGGTCTGACGCCCAAGTGAAAACTGTGGCTCAATACCAGTGTTATACAAAAAGTCGTGGTTTGAAAACTCTACTCTGTGCTTCTCGATGATTAGAAATTACCACATTGTACTGACCAGTGAGTTTCAGCCTTGGCTTAACATGTCTCTCTGTTGTTTGTTCCTGCCCACGCTTGTGACCAAGCAGAAGTATCATAATCAGGTAACCTATTTCGTTAGGACGTTAACTTTACACGGCCTTGTGAAAGGAACTGGTTGCCTGAACTGAACGAGTCGGGGTCCGAGACGCCGGGACCTTTACTTTACTTTACCCGATGGATGCAGCACCTGGCTGAGCCAAAGACTGCGGTCTGCCATGGCAGGATAACTTGTGAGCGCTGGACATGAAATTACTTGAGGCGACAACTCTGAAGCAAGGAAGGCTGGCCCTGGCCCACACCACCGTCTTCTTCTCGGATGACAGGCACATCACTATGGCACTATGTGGAGCTCGTCGTAGCACCTCTTTGAATCTTTGCTGTCGTTAGCTTCCTGTAAATGGAGAATCTTCCCCACCTTGTGTTTGGCGTGGGGTCTCCCTAGTCATTTATCTCTGTTCTAGTAGGGGCAGGAGATCGAGAGGCCTGACAAGGGACGAGACTAACACTTGTCTTAGCAGCACGTTATTACTGGTCAATGGTAAGTATCCTCCTTCCTCCTGGCCTCTTCCAGCAGCAACGAACAACTCGCCTGAGCGTGGTGGTATGCTGTACTCTACGGGCACCAGTACAGGTACGGCGCCACTGTGGAAGTGGGAGAAGGTCCAGGTTGGGCGGTATCACACAGGACAGTGCCGTGCGTGCACAAATCTGGACAGGCTCCTCACTCATGGCTGTAGCCTGCCCTGTAGGGTCGCTGCTATCTTTTCACGTAAACTGGCAAAGGAGCACGGCGGCGTGCGTGGGCCGCCGCGGTCGCATCACCAGCGCTTTGTCCCGTCCTCCCAATAATCTCCGGCAGGCCATCGATCCCACCAATTATTCACGGCAGCCGTCCGTGCGCCGCCGGTTTCATTTTACCACGCGATCGTTGGACGCCGTGATCGCCATTCCCTGCGCCTGTCCAATGAAAGAAGAGCGCAAACCCAACACAAAATGGTACTCCTTCCTAGCTGGCGTGCTACATACATATACGCATGCGTTTCCCATGTCTCCAGTGGACGGTCACTGCATGGATTGCCTGAAAGTTACAAAAACAAATCCGCAGTGTTAACGGCAGATACATTGCATTGCACCAAGGAAATTAATTAATTGAGGCCGTTTGGAACGTTCCACAGGGCCAACATCCAACTTTCCTCTGGTCTAAATGTAGTCACCACACCACAGCCTCGTGCTTAATCTGTCTTCGTCTTAACCTGAATCTCAGGACAAAACCAACTATTCAGTCACCATCGTGCCACTTGTTACCACAAGTATCCATCGTCAAGCAGTGATCTGTACTTGGTGCCGTGCCCTGTACCAGTCGAAGCAGTTTTTTTTTTTTAGAGCCTCTCTGGGATTACAAGTTGTAGTACCTGTTCGGACACACAGGACACACACCACACGCACACCACACACACGAACACACTCCACCTATGTGTCTAAACTAGACCTACACCCTATAACGCAGAACTACGTCCTGAGAGACTTGACCGAAGACCAGTGCTTCGGTGACCGACGGGCACGTCGATCTCGCCTGTGGCACATAGACGTGAGGCAGTCGGGATCCTGGGAACAGCCAGTGCCTAGCTGAAAAAAACCCGTGAGACATCCCGCAATTCGCTCCCTCCTGGAGTCGAACCCGGGACGGGCTGGTGAGCCACTGCTCACACAACCACCACGCCACTGCGTGGTCCTCAACTACCAGTCGAAGCAGCTGAGTCCGTGTTAAGAGCATCTCCAGCGGACGCCGGAAACGGAGCGCGCGCACCATATAACCGATTTTTCCTGCGCGCGGGGCCATTTCGCGCGCTCCAGCAGACGCGGGAAAAAGCGCGCGTTCGGAAAACGGAAGCGCACGCTGGCCAACGCGCTACGTTTCGCGTTAAATACCCTGCCCCGCGGCCAGCGCGCGCTCATTCCACGCGTCTCTCCTCCTCTCCCAACCGCTCTCTCTCTCCCGCGCCCGCTCGGAATCCCCACCGCCCGCCACGATGCCTCCGCGCCGCCGCTCCCAACCGCGGCGTCCGCCCGCGCGCCAACGGGACGTTCTACGCCTAGATCTGCTCCGGCGATAGTCGTGTCCCGCTCGGGATGTACGCGACCGCGGCGGAGGCCGCCTGCGCGTACGACGCGGCGGCGTGGAGGCTGAACTGCCCGCGCGCGCAGATGAACTTCCAGGGCTGCCGCAACGCGCAAGAGGCGGCGAACAGGGCGCCGCCGCCGCGCCTCGTCACCGCCGACGACCGCCGCGAACACCGCCTCCGCGCGACGCGGGGCCTAGTCGAGGAGCGGGACCAGCGCGCCGTCGACGACTGGTACCGAAACCACCCACGCGAGGCGAGAGAGGAGATGGACTTCTGGAACACCCAGGCGGGCGAGCGGGCCGACCAGCGGGCCGAGCGCCGTGAGGGCCGAGAGGCGCGGCGGGTGGCGAAGGCGCTGGCGGAGGCGGAACTGGTGGCGGGCCGAGCCAACTGGCCCGAGCACGACGAGAGGTGGAAAGCGCTGCAGGACGAGATCAGCTCCGACTCCAACTCCGACTCCGATTTCTCCTTCTCCGACGACGAGTTCTAATCTCGCCGGCGTAGTTCATAGTTCGTAGTTCTAGTTATTTTAAGTTCTATATACTAGTTAAGTTCTAGTTAAGTAATCCCGCCGGCTTAGTTTGATCTAGTCTAGTTTGTGTTTGTCTGTTCGTGTAATCGAGTCTACTGCAATATAGTGCTATTTTCAGTCTATTTATTTTGTATTGTTTGATCTTGTTTCGTTGCAAACAAGTGCAGATCGAGGTTTGTAGCGTGCTATTTTAGCGCGCCTGGTAAACCATTCTGTTTTCGCGCGGCATTTTAGCGCGGCTGCTAAACCAAAAGTGTCGACCAGCGTGCTAAAACGGTATTTTGGTGTTGCAAAAAAAATTTAGCGCGCCCACGCGTTGGACGTCTGTTGGAGATGCTCTGACACCATGATGCGACTGAACGTCTCAGAAGAATGACTGGGCACGACGTACCATACCAAGATTCTTCAAAAACATCTTCACTCCATCGAGAATAGATGGAAATCCAGGGAGGAATCCGAGCTGGAGATTCCAAGCTCCTTTTTGACTTTCGCCCGCTCCCTCCCTGGCTTTCAATGCCAGCTCCGGCCGAATCTACCATTTGTATAAGCAAGTTTCAACAAGCCTCATGCTAGACTCCTCTAGATTGTACTAGTAGTAGTGGCAGTCGTACATCGCCAACGTGGAAGTGGTGGCAGGTTGGCCCCGAACAGATACGACAGCGGTGCCGTGCGTGCACAAATCTGGAAAGGGCTACTGCTGCTGCTCATCGCAGTCAGTCAGTCAGCCTTGCTTTGCTTTGCTTGTAGGGTAGTTTCTATCTCCTCATGTCCGCACATGCATCCTTTCCCACCATTGCAAGCTCCACTCACTCCTGCAGCCGCAAACTATGATCCAACCATCATCAAACTGATCATCGAGTTCCCCTCGATCACACTAAAGATCATCTCCCTAGTGACGCCAATAGGCATCCCAAATAGCTGTATTTGGCGCGCCGGACGAAAAATCTTGACACTTACAACGGCAATAGCCCGTTTTCGTTCGTCGAGGTACAATATTTGGTCCGGGATACTCAGCCCACCCCACCCAACACACACACACACGTTAGGAGCCGATTGGATGTGTCGGACGAAACCGCGCTGCCATGGCAGCCCACGCGGCGAGCTTGCGGGAGCACACGTCGGTGTTAATGCGCCCAACGCAATTCGGCGCCAATAATCTCCGGCCGTGGCGGTCGGACGGCGGCATGGACCCGCGGGGGCGTACTCTGTTCGGTCCCAATAATCTCCGGCCGGCCATCGCCAGCCGCACGCCATTCATTCACGGCCTAGAGCGCGCGCCGTGTGATCTCGGATGAGATAATAGCATAAAACTACCAGTTTTCGTGCGAAATTTACCGATTCATACCAGTGTGTGTCCCAATAGCAAAATCATACCACATTTTGCGCTAATTTTCTCAGAATACCCAAATGGCCATCTAAAACGAAATTGACAGCGAATCTAGCATGATGGACCCACATGTAAGATGATGTGACAAGTAGGCCCAACTAGTCAGTCTAATTAGAAAATAAAAATAATTTTTTGGTAAGGTGGACTGTGGGCTCTCCTGGAGGTCCCTGAATAATAAAACAATGTAAGATGACGCGGGGCGCTGGAGCTCGGCCATGGCGGCCCGGCCGTCGCGCTCTCGGCGCCGTCGCAGTCCAGGCGCCACAGCTCTCCTGGAGGTCCAAGCCGGACGCGCTCGCCTCGGTGCCGTCCTGGAGCAACGCGCCTCCCCCGCAGACAGCGGCCAGCAGGGGGTCACGGATGGCGCCCAGGGAGCAGCTCGTCCAGGAGCAGCCGACCTGGTGTCCATGCCCAGCGCTCAGGAGCAGCTCGTCCAGGAGCAGCGACCAGGCAGGCGGCGCCCCGGAGCTGCCGGGCAGGTTGCTCGCCGGCAGCCTAGCTGGCTGGCGCGCGTTCGCGTCGCGGCACGTGCTCGCCGACCGGGGCGCGCTCGCCATCGCCCGTCTGCTCGCCGGCCGCGTCGCGTCGCCGCGCGGGGCACGCTCGCCGGCGGCGCCTGCTCGCCGTATCCGCCCTCGGCGCGGCCACACGGACGCCGCCTCCCCTCCCCGCGGGCACCGTCACCCGCCTGCTCGCTGGCAGCGTCACTTCGCCGCGCGGGGAAATTTCGCCGGCGCCCGCCTGCTCGCCGTATCCGCCCTCGCCACGGCCACCACGGACGCCGCCTCCCGTCACCGCGGGCGCCGTCGCCGGCGCTGCGTGCCGTGGCTGGCCGCGGGGTTCCTAGGTCGCCAGCTCCTGCTCCCCGCGCGAGGGGCCTGTTGACTTTTTTCTTAATCTTTTCCTTTTTCTTTTTCTTTTATTTTTATTGGACTGACAAGTGGGGCCTACTGCTAGTTAACTGTTAATTCTCCTGTCATGTGGGTCCATCATGCCAGATTCGCTGTCAATTTCGCTTCAGATGGCCATTTGGGTATTCTGAGAAAATTAGCGCAAAATGTGGTATGATTTTGCTATTGGGACACACACTGGTATGAATCGGTAAATTTCGCATAGAAAACCGGTAGTTTTATGCTATTATCTCGATCTCGGATCGATCGACGCCGTCAGCAGCATCTCGTTACACTTTGCTGATGGTCCCCGGCTCTGGCTGCCCAAGGGAGGAAGAGAGCAAACACAAAATGCCTACGTAGCTAAGTGCACGTGTGAACCCTGGTCTTACGTACACGCGGAGACGAGGGCTGTTTTGAGAAAAGACCTGGTGACCTAGGATGCATGGGACGAATAGAGCTCGAGCTTGCTTGCTCCTGCCCGAATGATTTGGGATTAATTAACAAAACAATGATTACATTTCATAATTTGCATACTTAGATTTTGTTCATGTTTGTTGTGTAAAAAATAGGCCTATCACATTTCGTCATTTGTCTAGAGATTTGGGAGCAAGACAAGTGCATTTCACTATTTGAAAATTTAGAATTGTTCATGTCCACTATGTAAAAAATTCTCTCACAGATTTCTTCATTGTCTAGCGGATTCCATGTTAATTAATTAAAGAGCGACTTAATACAAAAGCTAATATGAGATGTGTTTAAGAGTCTGACGTGCACATAGAGAGCAATCGAGCACGAGCACTCTTTGGAGTTTTTTTTTTGAAACCCGGCAAGAGGCTTGCCTTTTCGATTATTTAGAAGAAGTGAATTGGTCAGTTTATAAGGAAAACTGGCCGAAAACCGGATACAAACAACACAACACACCACGCCGGCCCCGAGGCCACGCACCACACTCAGTCGACGGCCTAACCGCCCAAGCGGCCAAGGCCGACACCCCTCAACGCCACAGCGGAGGCCCTCAACGCAACAGCGGAGACGAAATCCGGAGCCGCCGCTCCGACATCCACGCTGGCCACGGGCCACGCTCCACACAGGTCGACGACGAAACCGCCCAAGCAGGCAAGGTCGACACCCACACACCTCAACGCGCCGCAGCGGAGGCGAGCTCGGAGCCGCCGCTCCGACATCCACGCCGGCCCCAGGGCCACGCACCACCTAGCCGAAGACGAGAAGATCGTCGCCGCTGACCACCAAACAACCACGGGTCCCTCTGGCGGGTGAAACATCCAAGACGAGGCCCCAAGGGGAATACGACGCCAAAGCGCCACCCTCGCCCGATCCACGGAGGATCTGGGGTTTCTGAAAGGATCGTATGACACCTAGAGGGGGGTGAATAGGTGCTACTTCAATTTTAGTACTTTTTCAAATTAGGCTTGACACAAAAGGTAAATTCTCTAGATATGCAACTATGGTGAATTTACCTATATGACAAGCAAGCAACTAAACAAGATACACTAAGTAAAGACGGTAAACAAGGATAGAAGTAACCGAAAGAGAAAGCACGCGGAGACACGGATGTAATCCCGAGTTCCTCCTTTTTAGGGGAGTACGTCTCGTTGGAGAGGTGTGAGCTACCACAAAGGTCAAAACTCAACCGCCACAAAGGCGGGTGCACCCTCTTCTCCGATGAACCGCACCACAAAGGTTTGGTTCACCTTCCACTATCGGAATCCTTCAAGGCGGAATCCGGAGCCCTTACAACAACGATCCGGGGCACAACCCACAAGAGGATTGGGGCTCCCGAACAGCTACAATCTGTCACAAAGACAATCAAGTGAGTACAATATGAGGCTAGGTTTTCCCAAAGGAAATCCTAGCAAAGGGTCCCTCAAGTGAATGAGGGGGAAATGAAGAACGGCTTGGTGAAGATGTAGATCCGGGGCTTCTCTTCAATCCTCCAAGTATCAACGAGTTTGGGTGGAGGGATTGAGAGATCTATCAAATCTTGAGCTTGCAATCAATGGTGTTCTTCAAGGTGTTCAAGCTACTTGTCTCAAGGTAGGTGGAGGGCTATTTAAAGCCCCTCCAATAAGTGGCCGTTTGAGGATGCAGAGTGGCCGGCTGGGGAGCCGGCTTGGCCGGCCTGGAGGCCGGCCTGGCGAGCTGAGGCCAGATCCAGAGGAGCCGGCATGGGGGCCGGACTGGCCGGCCTGGGAGCCGGCACCCCAGCAGAGCCAACCGGCCAGGGGCCCGGACTGGTCCGGCCTGGGAGCCGGCGACCCAGCCGAGCCGGCCGGCCTGGAGCCCGGCCTGGCCGGCCTGGGAACCGGCCACCCAGGGCACGCGCCTCTTTTCCGATATCCCGAACTTTCTTTCTTCTTTTTGAATATGGAGAGATACCGGACAATGCTGAAATCACTTAGCAACATATTAAACTTTCACGGTGTTGTTATCTAACACACAAAACATAGAGGGGATAATAAATGTCCTTTCAATCTCCCCCTTTTTGGTGTTAGATGACAACACACGGATTTGCAATTGAGACCACACTATATCATGTTTAGACGAGGAAATGGCTCCCCCTACATGTGTGCATATATTTTGTTTGCCTTGGAATGCAAATGCACATATAAGGGGGGACACATTCCCAACAAGATAAACAACAAGATATAGAAACAACATAGTCGCACATCCATAGACATATCCAACAAAGTTGAGACTTGGAGAAGATCATACCTTGTACCAATAGATGTAGATAGTTTAATATCAATGCACAATATCCTAAAATCTCAACCATAGATAAATCCGAATACCGAAATCCATAGATTCATACAATAATTTATCCATCTCATACAATAGTGATTGCAAAGTTCCACAACATAACCACATAAGGTTCCATGAACATAAAGGTTCCACGAGCACAAACCACATAAAGTTCAACTAAAACAAATGCGATGAAAGACAACGAAAATGCAAATAAAACCATGCATGAATGCAAATCCCCTCGGATATCTCTCCCCTTTGGCATCAAGACACCAAAAAGGAAGAAAGACACGAGAGAGCCCATGTATCACTCATAGGGAAACTCCTCCTCATCACCATGAGCAGCTCCACTTCCACCACCAAACGCTTGACCGGAGCTAGATTCACCTTGGGAGCCCGGATAATAGGGAGCAAGAGAGGAAGCATCATCACCGAACCAATAGGTGTTCTTGGACATGTAAGTGTTCTCCGAGACCTCGGCTGAAGTTGAATGAGAAGGCTCGGGGAAGTCAAGTTTCTTCATAATTGCTCTTTGATTACGATTATAAGACTTTTGCTTGCGATATGCCTTGAAATCCTTGACTTGCTTATCCACAAAAAACAATTCATCTTCTTGAAAGCATCTACAATGCCGTGCTTCTTGGGGGGCTCAACATGAGCTTCAGGGGCTGCAGCTCTAGCACGCTTCTCTTGAGAAGGAATGACCGCATTCGGAGGACGAGCGGGTAAGGAATGAAGAGTAGGTGTGTACAAAGTAGGGATATAGGCATTGAGCGCGACTTGATCCAACTTCCTCTCAAAGAGCTTCTGAAGATAGGGACCATAGATGGGAACCCTTTTGTCAAGTACCACGGTGTGCATCTCTTCCCACATATAGTCAAGAACATCAATTTTCTTCTTCCTCCAAAAGGTGGGCAAAATGTGATGAAGGAGATTAATCATATATGCACGAGCCTCAGTCTTCTCCCCCATTTTGACAGCGATAGTGTTCCGGAGAATAGCATAAGTGGTTTGCCAAAATGGAGTCATATGAGTGCACTTGGGGACCTTTCCAACAAGGCCCAACCCGGGAGGATAGCAATGATGGATCGCGGGATCGGCTTTCATGATGGTTTGTGAGTGAATACGAACATAAGCCATGGGGCAATGAGGGAGCTCCTCGATGCCAAGGAGAGCACCAAATTCAGCAAGGGAGGCTTCACACTTGATACCGGCACTCATCCAAGTCATAGTCCTTGGTTCTTCCCTTGAGAAATAAACTGTGGCATAGAATTCTTGAAGCAAATCGGGAGAATACGGTGTACCCACTCCCATGAGATTAGAAATGCCATGAAAGTCCATAACCTCCATCACCTCCGGCCAAATATCACTTGCACTATCCACATTGAAGCAAAACGTGGAGACATGAGAGTTCCTCATGGGTTCTATGATTTGATCAAACATTTGGAGATGCATCTTGCAATAAAAACGGCTATCCTCCGGGCAAGTGGAGTGAGGAAAAGCATATGGATTGAACTCCAACCGATCATGCTCAAACTCATCACTAGGCACTTTGATCCAAGATGAACGTACCGGTTCCTCTGGATTGGAAGGGAAGGCCCCTTTTTCTTGCCCGCTTTCTTGATCTTCTTGGAGTTGGTGTTGAGAGCACGGTACCTCGAGGAAAGGGGGGTGGAGTCCTCAAGATCCTCAAGTCCATCAAACGTTGAATCATCAGCCATTGCCACGAACTCGGAGCTTCACCAAGAAATCCCCACACACACCAACAATGGAGGAGAGCTCCCCCAAATCTTCACCAAAGGATGAATCTTGTGGATGGAAAGGAAGATCTGGAGGGGATCTTTCAGATCTGAGGCAGGGGAGGGTGTGGGGGTGGCTCTAATGGAGGGGGGCGCGGTGGAGGAGCACGGGAGGGGCAGCCATGGAGGGGAGCACGGGTTGGGAGGAGGAAGAAGTGAGGAAAACTGTTCGGGGACCCTCTTCTTGAAACGAATCCAGTGCACTGCCTGCCCGGCACGGGGGCCGGTTGAGCCGGCCTGGGGCCGGGCTGCAACCCGAGGCGCCCGGCACAGGAGCCGGTTGCAGCCGGGCAGGGAACCGGGCTAGCACCCGAGGCGCCCGGCACAGCGGCCGGCTGGTCCGGCCTGAGGGCCGGCTAGGCAGATTTTTCCCTTCACCACTTCTTTTCTTCATGAAACCTTGGCACAAACACCGAAACTCTTCTCCTCTTGAAAGCCTTTGAATCAAACACCACTTTGATGGCTGCTGGACTGCTTTGGATAACCATCTTCAAGAATAACCATGGAGCAATTGAGAGTGACACGGGGGGATGCAAACATGAAGAAATCTTCACACTTCCAATGGATAAAACAAAAGATCCCAAATAGCAACATTGGAAGTGATTAGATGTGAAAAACAACAATATGCAATGAACACTCGAACAAGACTCAACTCTTCAAAAGAAGAGGGCGGTGGCCTAGGCCACCATGTATGAGTGTATGTGGTGTGACACCGCGAAGATATATCTTGGGTTCACCGCCACTACTCGTCATTTAAGCTCACAATTCATAGAACGAAAATAGAGATGCAAATGAGTTCTTACTATCGGCATAATGGGGGGAGGGATAGTCCAATGGATTAGGACCGCACTCCCCCTATGTCCATGCCTACACCTAAACCAAACATAGCTAAGATATAGGTGTGTATGCAAGATAGTCAAGCGACGCTCCCCGAATCGATGATATTTAGCTCATGCCTCAAATAAGTGAACCTTGCTTCATCAAGTGGCTTCGTGAACATATCGGCAAGTTGGATCTTCGTGGGAATATAGCCAAGCTCAATGTCACCCCGGTTGATGTGATCACGGATGAAGTGATAGCGAATCTCAATATGCTTCGTTCTTGAGTGCTCCACCGGGTTGTGCCAATCTTGATAGCACTTTCATTGTCACATAAAAGAGGCACTTTGTCACAATGGACACCGTATTCCTTTAAAGTTTGCCTCATCCACAACAATTGAGTGCAACAACTAGCGGCCGCCACATACTCGGCTTCGGTGGTGGAGAGAGATATGCAATTTTGCTTCTTAGAAGACCAACTCACCAAGGACCTACCAAGGAATTGGCAAGCCCCGGAAGTTGATTTCCTATCATCCTTGCAACCGGCCCAATCCGAATCCGTGTAACCGGCAAGAGAGAATGTTGAGCCTTTAGGATACCACAAACCAAACCTTGGGGTATGAACCAAATATCGAAAGATTCGAAGAACCGCCGTTTGGTGGCTTTCTTTGGGAGCCGCTTGGTACCTTGCACACACTCCTACACTCAACACAATATCGGGTCTAGATGCACAAAGATAAAGCAAAGAACCAATCATAGAGCGATAGAGCTTTTGATCAACATCCTTATCTTTACCCTTTGGATTAAGTTCAAGATGACACTTGGTGTCCATAGGAAACTTCTTCTCTTTAGCATTTTGCATCTTGAACCTCTTGAGCATGTCTTGGATATATTTGGCTTGAGAGATGAAGGTCCCTCCACTCAATTGCTTGATCTCAAAACCAAGGAAGTACTTCAACTCTCCCATCATGGACATCTCGAACCTATCGGTCATAAGCTTTGAAAATTCATCATTAAAAGCTTTGTTAGAAGAGCCAAATATGATATCATCAACATAAAGTTGGCATATGAAAAGCTCCCCTTTAACCCTCTTGGTAAAAAGAGTGGGATCGATTTGCCCCACTTCAAAGCCACGGTCTACCAATAGCTCTCTTAGGTGCTCATACCAAGCACGAGGTGCTTGTTTGAGACCATAGAGCGCCTTATCAAGTTTGTAGACATGGTTAGGGAAGTGTGGGTCCTCAAATCCCGGAGGTTGCTTAACATATACCAACTCCTTTAAAGGACCATTAAGAAAGGCACTTTTCACATCCATTTGTTGCAACTTGAAATTATGATGTGATGCATATGCAAGAAGGATACGGATGGACTCAAGGCGAGCCACGGGAGCATAGGTCTCTCCAAAATCAATGCCTTCAACTTGAGAGTACCCTTGAGCTACCAATCTTGCCTTGTTCCTCACAACCATTCCATGCTCATCTTGCTTGTTCTTGAATATCCACTTGGTGCCTATAACATTGAGGCAATCTTTTGGCTTCTCCACTAGATTCCACACTTTGTTGCGCTTGAAGTTGTTGAGCTCTTCATGCATGGCTTCCAACCAATCCGGATCTTCAAGAGCTTCAAAGACTTTCTTTGGTTCCACCATAGAGATGTGGGCTTGATGTTCATTGAAATTTGCCAATTGTTTTCTTGTGGTGACCTTGTTCTTGACATCACAATGATATTTCTAGATGAAGACTCTTTCTTCTCCAATCCTTTTTGACTCTTGCTATACGACGGGTTTCGATATCCTCATTGATGCGAGGAATTTCGCTTGATCATCTTGATCATTTGAGTCCCCGTCTTGACCGGAGTGTTGACCTTGATCATCTTGAAGCATCTTCAACAAAGGAAGGAGAGGGTTGATCTTGGTCATGACCTTGGCTAGCATCAACAATAGGAGAACTTGGTTCTTGCATAGCAACATGGTCAACTTGAGGAGGGTCTTGAACTTGTTCTTGGGTAGGTGCATCATTTGCTTCCATAGAAGGTGCAACTTCAACTTGTGATGATGGAGTCTCCACATGAGTGGAGCTAGGACTTGCTTGAGGAGGCTCATGATGGATTTCAATGGGGCGATGGAAACCAACCCCCATTCTTCTTATTGCATCTTGAGGTTCCTCATTATCTACATCACAAACATGAAATTGCGCCACTTGGGAGCCGTCATTCTCATCGAACCTCACATCACAAGATTCTATGACTTTCCCAACGGTCTTGTCATAGACTCTATAGGTGTGAGATTCGGCACCGTACCAACAAAAACACCCTCTAAAGCTTTAGATTCAAATTTAGACAAACGAACACTTTTGTTCTTATAGAAACACTTACAACCAAAACTCGGTAGTAGGAGACATTGGGCTTGTTGCCGGTGAGCATCTCATAAGATGTAAACTTCTTGCCAACACGAAAGAATAACCGGTTAGATGAGTGACACGCCGTGGAGATAGCCTCGGCCCATAAGAATAGCGGAGACTTAAACTCCGCCAACATAGACCTTGCCATATCCATGAGAGTCCGGTTCTTCCTTTCGGCTACACCATTTTGTTGAGGGGTATATGCAGCGGAATATTGATGACGAATCCCCTCTTCACTAAGAAACTCATTTAAGGTGTAGTTCTTGAACTCGGAGCCATTATCACTCCTAATGACCAAAATAGGGACATTGTATTGGCGTTGAACAATATTGGAAAAGTCGATGACGGTTTGTTGGGTTTCATCCTTCGTCTTGAAGAAATAAACCCAAGTAAATCTTGAATAGTCATCAACAATCACCAAACAATATTTCTTCCCACCAAGACTAGGTTGAGGCACGGCACCAAAGAGATCAACATGAAGAAGTTCCAATATCCTCGTTGATGAAATAATGGTCTTGCCCGGATGGGGAGAATCATGCATCTTTCCTTCAACACAAGCCCTACAAAGACGATCTCTAGAAAAAGAAACATCCTCTTTTAGTCCAAGAATGTGGCCACCCTTGTGAAGACTTTGCAAAGTTCTCATGTTGACATGGGACAAGCGGCGATGCCACAACCACCCCACGTCGGCCTTTCCGAATAGGCATATTGCTTGAGTGTTGGTAGACCCCGAAAAGTCTACCACAAACAACTCATTTTCAACATACCCAACGAACATGACCTTTAGAGTCTTGCTCCTCAAGAGTACCACCATATCAATAGTAAAATGGACATCAAAGTTCATCTTATTAAGAGCACGAACGGACATAAGATTGTAACCTAGAGACTCAACAAGCATGACATTTACAAGGGTGATATCCCTTGCAACTACCACCTTGCCGAGACTCTTTACCTCGGCCTTTGACTTGTCACCATAAGAGACGGATGAGTTATTTAGATTTGGTCTCAACTCCGTCATAATCTCCTTGCTTCCGGTCATATGACTAGTGCATCCACTATCAACCACCCATTTCGATCCACCGGAAGCATAGTCCTACAAGAAATCATTGCTTGGATTTAGGTACCCATTTCTCAATGGGTCCTCTTTGGTTAGCAACAAGGGTCTTAGGAACCCAAATAGAGTAATCAATGTAACCATCATATGGACCAACATATTGAGCATAAACATCCCCATAATAATCAACATAAAGAATATAGTTGGGGTTGTTATGCCCCGCAAAGTCACTACGAGTGGTCTTGCCCCTTGTGGCACTACCACCGCAATGGAAGTCTTGGCTTGTGCGGGCTTGGTCTTGATCTTCTTGTTGTTGCCCACTTTCTTCTTGGGCTCGGCTACATAACCAAGACCCTCCTTCCCTTTGTGTGGTTTTTGCTCAAATAAGTAAGCAATACCCTTATCTTTACCTTTGGGAATAGAGGTCTTGGCACTAACATTTTCTTCAATAACATTTTCATGAACACGAGGAAGAATAGATATGCTAGTTGAGCTAGATTTAGAAAGTTGAGTTTGAAGTTGCTCATGAGACTTGACTAAAAGGGAGTGAGTTGTTTCCAAGGCCTTGTGAGCCTTGTCAAGCTTCTCCATATCCTCAAGAAGTCTAGCATTAGCAACCCCAAGTTCAACTTTCTCCTTTTTAAGCACTTTATATTTAGCAAAGACATGATCTCTATCCTTAATGATTTTATTAATGATATCATCATTTTTAGCATCAAGAGACTCAAGTCTTTCCTCAAGAGAACATCTTTCTTCACTCTCTTCATCAAGAGAGGCATTCAAGGATGCTACGGAAGCATTCAAAGAGGCAATGGTGAGAGAATCCTCTCTCTCAATCTTACTCTTTTCTTGAAGAAGTTCTTCGGCCGCACATAGTTGTCTCATGAGAGACTCAACATGTTCCTTAGCTTCACCTTGCAAGTTAGTCATGAAAGTATCGAAAGCAACAAGTTCTTCTTAATCACAAGACTAGATTGATCACTCATTTCATGCATAGTCTTGGGAGAAGGAGATGATACCTCGGTGACATTAGCCATGAGGCAACGAGCGTTGTTGGTGGAGAAGTTCTCATTGGGGGATTCAAAGAGAGAAGATGATGAAGTTGATACAATAGCCAATGCGGCTACCTCTTTAGTAGGTGCATCTTCATCTTCGGAATCACTTGTGGCATATTCTTCTTGTGCCACCAACACAATTCTTGGTGCCTTCTTGAAGAAAGGCTTCCTTGGTCTTGCGGGCTTCTTTTGGATCAACTTGATGGTCCTTGGGGATGAGCTTCCCACCATTTTGCTCTCGGTTCTCATAAGGACACTCTCTTATGTAGTGGTTCTTGTCATGACAATTGTAGCACGTCTTCCACTTTGAGGCTAGCTCTTTCTTCCCACTTGAGTTGTTCTCTTTATCAACCTTGGCTTTAGCTTTTGCCGGGTCTTGCCAAAACTCTCTTGTGGCAAGAGCTATATGACCATTTAGAGCCGGTTCAAGATCATTTGGAGCAATGTTGCTTGGGCACGCTTCAACCTCATCAAGACATACCACCTTGGCCTTCAAAGCAAGTGAGGGGCCTTGTTTCATCCCCATGGCCCTAGCACGGTTATCTTCGGCATTCTTGGTGGCAACCTTGGAGGCTTGCACTTCTTGCATAACTTCATTGGATGTCATTTCGTTGTAGTTGTGTCTTCCTTGAATGGCCTTCACCTCGATGGGCTCGAAGGCAAGAGAGCATTCACATACTTCCTCTTGACATAAGCATCATCCACATAGGTTGCCCCCACATCAAAGAAGGCCTTTGCAAGAGTCTTGAGTCTTCCATACATGTCTTCATGATTCTCATTGTCAAACATGTAGAAGCCTTCGGCATCATTGCTCAAAGACTCATATCGGTTTCTCTTCATGCTTTCATTCCCAAGAAATGCAACCTCAAGACAATTCCAAGCTTCTTTGGCGGTGGTGGCATTGAGAACATAATGCTTGTCACTTTCACCACTGAAAGTTCAATCATATGGAGTGCGGAGGCATTGAGTTGCTTTTCGGCAAATTCTCTTCTTGTCACATTGCTTGGATCCGCAACCTTGTACCATCTTCAATGATCCTCCAAAGCTCGATAGAGGCACTGTTAATATGAGATTTCATTGAGCGTTGCCAACTAGCAAAGGCTAATGCATTAAGCTTAGGTGGAGGACCAATGGGGTTTATGCGGGTGGTGATAGGTGGGTCGATAGGGTACCATCCCGGAACGTTATGGTACTCTTCCTTCCCATCTTCATGCTTGGTAGGAGGTGGAGGAGATGGTTTAGATCCGGAGGTGGTTTCCACCCCCTTCTCATTTTTCTTTTTACCCTCCTCGGAATCACCTTCATCGGAGTTAGAGATACCCTCTAGTGGGATGGTTTCCGAAACCTTGGCATTTGTGAGTTTCATGAGCATGTCACGCAACTCATCAAATTTGACATTCATGTCATTCATGGACGATGTCAATGTTGTTTCCAACGATTTGATATCGGCCATGGATGCCATGGTCTCTTTGGCCTTGGCAAGATCGGCCTCATCCTCACTTTGTGTCATACTTCTCTTAGGCGGTTAAGCCCAAAACAAGAGAGCCTAGCTCTGATACCAATTGAAAGGATCGGTATGACACCTAGAGGGGGGGGGTGAATAGGTGCTACTCCAATTTTAGTCTTTTTCAATTTAGGCTTGACACAAAAGGTAAATTCTCTAGATATGCAACTACGGTGAATTTACCTATATGACAAGCTAGCAACTAAACAGATATAATAAAGCGGTAAACAAGGATAGAGGTAACCGAAGTCAAAGCACGCGGAGACACGGATGTAATCCCGAGTTCCTCCTTTTTAGGGGAGTACGTCTCGTTGGAGAGGTGTGAACCACAAAGGTCAAAACTCAACGGCCACAAAGGCCTCACCCTCTTCTCCGATGAACCGCACCACAAAGGTTTGGTTCACTTCAACTATCGGAAACCTTCAAGGCGGAATCCGGAGCCCTTACAACAACGATCCGGGGCACAACCCACAAGAGGATTGGGGGCTCCCGAACAGCTACAATCTGTCACAAAGACAATCAAGTGAGTACAATATGAGGCTAGGTTTTCCTAGTGGAAATCCTAGCAAAGGGTCCCTCAAGTGAATGAGGGGGAAATGAAGAACGGCTTGGTGAAGATGTAGATCCGGGCTTCTCCTTCAATCCTCCAAGTATCAACGAGTTTGGGTGGAGGGATTGGGAGATCTATCAAATCTTGAGCTTGCAATCAATGGTGTTCTTCAAGGTGTTCAAGCTACTTGACTCAAGGAAGGTGGAGGGCTATTTAAAGCCCCTCCAATAAGTGACCGTTTGAGGATGCAGAGTGGCCGGCTGGGGAGCCGGCTTGGCCGGCCTGGAGGCTGGCCTGGCGAGCTGAGGCCAGATCCAGAGGAGCCGGTATGGGGGCCGGACTGGCCGGCCTGGGAGCCGGCACCCCAGCAGAGCCAACCGGCCAGGGGCCCGGACTGGTCCGGCCTGGGAGCCGGCGACCGAGCCGAGCCGGCCGGCCTGGAGCCGGCCTGGCCGGCCTGGGAACCGGCCACCCAGGGCACGCGCCTCTTTTCCGATATCCCGAACTTTCTTTCTTCTTTTTGAATAAGGAGAGATACCGGACAATGCTGAAATCACTTAGCAACATATTAAACTTTCACGGTGTTGTTATCTAACACACAAAACATAGAGGGGATAATAAATGTCCTTTCAGTTTCCCCCGGAAGTTTCCGGGCGGAGGAGTGGGAGCACCGCCAAGACGACGCCTTCAAGAAGGAAGTGGCACCTGAGGGCGTCACCGTCGCCCGTCCTGGTCAACGACCAGGGCAAGGTTTTCACCCGGCGGAGACACACGAACCACCCGCCCGCCCACACGGGGACCGACCAGCCCACCATGGCAGACCCGCACGCAGACACCGTCAGCCCCGCGCGCCCGACGGTCCACGGCCACCATACAGAGCTAGGCGCCGGGGCCTAGGTCCGTCTCGCGCTGAGCCACCTCCTAGCTCAGCGCGCCGCCACCACCAAGTCCGGGGCCGCCGCCCCGGCGTCCAGATGCTGCAGGACATCTTCACGCCCAGCCACGCTCACGCGGTGCCGCTCCCGAAGCCGACGCGATGTGCCGGCCAAGGGAAGCCGGACGGGAGGCCTCCATCTCCCGCCGACCACGCTGCAGCCCCCGCACACCCAGCCGCACGCAGCCGGCCACCTCCACCTCGCACCACACGGCGCAGCGCGAGGGATAATCGAAGCCGTGCGCAACCCAGCCCGCCCGGCCCATCTGGGCCCAGAACGGGCCCTGGCTGCGCCGCTGCTGCCGGCGGCAAGCAGAGCGGCCGCCGACGCCGAGCCGCACCACACCAGCCGCCACCGCTGCATCTCGTCGCCCGTCGCCCGACGGAGCTCCGCCATGGCCGCCACGGCACCGGAGAAGAGCGGGACGCCGACCGTCGTCTTAGCGTCCACCGCGGGTCACCCCCAACCACCATCGGCAGCGGGAGCCGCCGCCACCGCGGCGAGGCCAGCGGCAGCGACGGAGGAGAGGCGGCGCCGGAGGGGCTAGCGGCGGCGCGGGATGAGGTTCCCCCGAGTCGCCCGCAGCGGGCGACGCGAGGGACGGGATATTCTCGCTGCTCGAGTTTTTTTTTTTTGAAAGAGGCAAAGTTTTGCATACTATATTGATAAGAAAAGAGTTTCAGTTTTACAACATCAAACAGAACGGCAGAGGACGCCTTCCGGGGACAAACCCCACCAGACTTACATAATACTCCTCCGTCCCAAAATAACTGTCTTAGATTTGTCAAAAAGTGGATGTATCTAGACTTGAAACAAGTATAGATACATTCACTTTTGACAACTTTAAGACACTTATTTTGGAACGGAGGGAGTAGTAGGGATCAAACTACTCAGTGTCTAGCACCCGTGGCCCCTAGACCCTTGCCTCATCTCTGAGCACCGCATTGTTCTAGAATATTCTCAGATTTCGTTCCTTCCAAATCTCCCACATGACGAGTGTGATTAGGTCCCGGCATTGGTGCATGCATTACCTAAAAGCAACAATTAGAGTGAAGAATGCCGGAAAGTGTAAACAGTTAACGGCAGAGATGCATTGCATCGGGGAAATTAGGGTCGACGTATGTATGGAACATTCCACGGGCCACTGTCACCATCTATCAAAACAATTCCCCCTAACTAGTCTACATCCATGTAGCCACCACGGTAGACCACAACCTCCATGCTTGATTTGTCTTCTTCTTAACCGCAGACAAGATAAGCTCAGAAGCAGCCGTTCAGTCACCGTCGTCAAACTAGTTACCACAATACCACTGGTTTCCATCGTCGAGCAGATCGAGGTTTTATCGACCGAAGTAGACTCGATCAAGTGCTCTGCTGAAACAAATTAGGGATCTCTTCAGCATAGCTTATTGAGTATAGATCGAAATCCACGGAGGAATCCAAGCTGCATCTACCTGGAGATTCCCAAGTACGCGGGGCCCACCTCGACGATGAGTCAGCAATGTCGCTCTCCTCTCCTTTTGGCTTTTGCCCACCGGAAATGCTACACCTACGGGCACTTACGGATGGTTTACGGGCTGACTAGGATGGAATCCATCGTGGCCAGTGAACGGAAGAAAAAAAAAGGATGTCCCACTAATCAATCCCGCTAATTATGCGACCAAAAACAAAACTGCACGTAGGTTTTGCCCTTCGTTGAGATCGACCAGGCCGAACGTCCCCCATCGCGCCGTCGTGAACGGCCAGGCCGCGCGCTGGTTGTCCACGATCTTCCTTAACCTGCAGCAAGACCTCGCCATCGTGCCGACCGGGCTGGCTCCATCGCGCCGACGATCTACCTCAACCTGCAACTACACCTCGCCGTCGTGCCGGCCAAGTTGCCTCCATCGCGCAGTCGTCAACGGCCAGGGTTCGTGCCGGACTGCCGGTAGCCCACAATCTTTCTCAACCTATAGCTAAAACACACCATTGTGCCGCCGCCGAGGTGCTCATCGTGGACGGACACACGCACAAGCAGCCGGACTCACAACCGAACTTCTCGAGTTGATCCAGCTGAAGGTTCATGACTTTTGATAGTGCGAATGATGTGCGGGAGTATTACAGTAAATATGTGAACGAAAAAGGATTTGGTGTAACGAAAAGAAGCTCAAACATTGGCGATAATGGAGAACTGAAATTGAAGATTGATAACATTTATGTACTGCTTTCTTTTTTACAACTGCTACTCCTGGGAGTTGAATATTGTAATGGATGTTTTCTTCAGTGCTATTCTGTTGCTAAATCACTGATCTTCACTCTCTTTATGTCACATTGTTCCACTAACCAGTGTTGTCCTTCTAAGCTTTTTGTATAATTTGTTGGTACAGTTTCATTGAATACTCAGTGCACATCCACATTTCTTATTCATGGTCAAAGTTGGCAAATCATGATCGCCACATGGACAGGGTTTACACTCCATATAATCTTGCATAACCAAGCAAACTTTAATCATTAATATTTGAAGAAGTACATACACATGAGAAGATGTCAGGACTGCAAAGAACACTAATGCAGAACTGAACTTCCCATCGATCGATCACAGGGAATACATTATCTCACATTGTGTAGCTACATAGGTACCAACATTCCAACAACAACATTTGCCAATTGTTCTATAGCTTCATGTTTCCTCAACCGAATATTATCTCTCAGGGACATATTCCCTCTTTGTTTCTTCAGAATTATATCTTGACTTTTCTTCCAATAATGTAGCCAGGCTTGTAATTCTGACAGAAAAAAATATGTTGTTATACAATAGGCCAAAGTAACATTGATGAAGACAAGTTTGCAGAGAGATCAAGCAAAAGAATTGAACACACTTTTTCTTTTGCAAAGAGAAGTTATGAAACATGACGCAAACAGACATGTATGTACTCTCCTGGCAACGAGAGTACTGAGTACACAAAGGGAGCAGCTCAAGCGTCTGTAGTTGCGCAGAATGGCGTTGCTGATGTCAGTATTCGCCGGAGAGGGGTACGTCGCCGTGCTGCTTCAGATGACGGCGAGCTCGTCGCGCCGCCAATTTTGAAGGGGAGGTCGCCGCCCAGCTGCCGGAAGAGGGGCAACTCAAATCGCCAGCCATGACGAGGGATAGGTCGTCGCGCCGCCGCCAAGTGTTCACCTGAGAGGGGTACGTCGCCGCGGCTGCTTCAGATGAAGGTGAGCTCGCCGCGCCGCCGATTTTTTGAGGGGTGGGTCGCCGCCCAGCTGCCGGAAGAGGGGCAGCTCAAATCGCCTCTGATGGCGAGGTGTAGGTCGCCACGCCGCCGCCGGTCTAGTGGATGTTCGCCGTCCAGCTGCCAAAGAGGACCAGCTCACCGCTCCGTCGCCCGAGAGATGTGGGGATATTTCCGTTTTTTTCTTGGACAGTTTTTCTTTGGAAGGGATGAGCAAATCAACCACGCTGGCTCCCACGTAGGTGACCAGGTCAGCGCGTAAGTTTTCCGTAGCGTTATTCGTCCGTAGGTGTAGCATTACTGTTTGCCCACTCCCTCCTTCCTCTCCAATTCCGGCTCACCATTTATATAAGCAAAGCGAGACCAAAGCCGAGAGTGGCAACACAGGCTGCCGAAACCGAACACACGCACTTGGACGCGAGAACGTCCTCACGACGCCGCCGTGAGCCCACGAGCGAGGCGTGTGTGGCCGGCGTGACAGATAGGAGGGCTCTGGTGAGTGCCTGGTCGATGGAGATGCCGCGGTCCACCGGCGCGGGCTCGCTCCGGTTTCTCGGGCTGCTGAAGCTGCCGGAGGCCGGCCCCGAGGACGCGGTGGGGGCGTGCTTCGAGCTGGACGAGCGCGACGTGGTGTGGCCTGCCGGCGGAGACGTCGACGGCTGGGCGTATGCGCCGGCGCCTGAGGCAACGGCGCTGCCGCGGGGTGGCACCACGCGGCGTCACTCGCCGCGCGCCGTGCCGCAGAGCTTCGGGCTGTCTTCGCTGCTCGCCGAGGGCGGCGGTGAGCAGCTGGTGCACGCGGGGGTGGCCGCGCCTATGAGGGCTGCGGCGCCGGGACACGGCGCCGTGGCACCGAGGCAGTCGGCGCCGGTGAGGGTGCCGATGTGGCCGGAGAAGGCGGCTGGGCGCTACGCCGCAGAGAACGTCAAGAAGGCCGAGGAGTCCGAAGAAGAGGACGAGGAGGGGGAGGAGATGGTGCCGCCGCACGTGGTGGCGGCGCGGCGGCACGCGCGGTCGTCGTCCGTGCTGGAGGGCGTCGGGCGGACGCTCAAGGGCCGCGACCTCCGCCGCGTCCGCAACGCTGTCCTCCGCCAGACAGGATTCCTCGACCTGTGAACTCCGTGAAGAAAATGCCGACGTGATAGATGGATGATCAAACATCCAGTCTTGTTCGTGTCGTGATGATCAGCTCCTGCCAATTCCAGCAGCTGCCATCCCCCAGTCCCCTGCATCTTGTTTTCAGCGTAAAAAAATCGGAACTCTTCATCGATGTCTAGAATTCTGGATACCTTAATTGAATTCAACAGTACATTCAATTTCATTGGGTTTGGGTGTTTGATGCTGCTGACTCCAATTATTATGAAGTACCAAAACTCAAACAATAATTGAGATCCAAGGTAGGGCAGCATATCGAACCTGCAATATTTCCCTGAATTGTTTTCTCTGGAATCTCCACATACTTAATTCGCAGTGTGTCAACCGAAGTCTCAAACAATCTCTGATTTGTACATTCAATTTCGTTGATTTTGAGTGTTTGATGCTGCTGATTCCAATTAGTGTTATCTAGTGGAGTACCAAACCTCAAAACGATAATGGAGATCCAATGGTAGGGCAGCATATCAGACCTGCAAGATTTTTCTGAATTGTTTGCTCTGGAATCTCCACATACTTAATTCTCAGTGTGGCAACCAAAGTCTAAAACAATGCCTGATTAGCCCATGGTGACAGTCTATGATGTGATCAACAGGGCACATAGGACGCACCTGATTAAAAGAAACCATGACTTTGACATGAGCAATGCAAAAACATATACTATAAACCTTACTGCACTGCAACATCATGCAACAACCAGCCTAGCCATTTATAGAACGCATAGCATCATGCATGATGCAACTCATCTACTACTGTACTATCTTGTACTAGTACTTGTTCAATCAATCGCCACCAATCATATATCTTGATCTCTCACATAGTCACATGGGGTGTTGAATCCAATTGGCCTACCAGCTAGCTCAGGTATCCCAATCATGCTTGCATTCCTCCTCTGTGCCACAGCCGTCCAGTGTGTGTGGCCGGGTGGGGTTGGTAGTGCACGTACACTTGTGGATCCTTTATTACTGATTTTTTTTTTGTCGATTAGTTGCGGCTTTACGGCTAGCTTGTGCTTTCAAAGTCAGAACTACTGAAGGAGTAATAGAATTCAGATCCGGATGTTGTGTGCTGGAGTACTGCTTGCTTGTCTGGTTGCAAGTTCTCTAAGCTTACTATTTTTCGGTGTGATGGACATCGTGTAGATTTCATTTCATCCATAATTTTTTTTCATCTGTTTCCTTAGTTCAATTGTTGCACTTTGGGCTGTCCTTTCGTGGATGGATAGATTGGTACTCCTCCCGTTTCAAATTATAAAATGTTTTGGATATTTCAATGTCAAAACCGAAATGCAGAGGGAGTACCTGCCTATCATATTCATCGTTCAATATTTTGTACTAACACGTTTACAACCATATTGATCCATCTTCGATGACGGAAGTGTTTCTCATGGGCCTATCGCTTTGTAGAGTAAACTCAACCAAAAAAATGGCTTCCAATCTCACAAGAGGGAGAAATGCTTCCCTAGGCATAGCAAACACATCTCAATTTAACAAGTATCTTTCAAGCGTCCTTTTTGAGGCAAATACTTCTACAATACCACCCCGGAATTTTGCAATAATGCATGAATCATCATGTTCTATCAAGATGCACATATGCTCCGACTAATCTAGTGCTCACTACTAATTAAACAACTAGCTCTTGTGGGAAAAACCACGTCGACATGCTCCCGATAGTTTCTTCGTAGGTTTGAGATTCTGGGTCCATCACGTCATGCTCATCCGCGAAATACCAGGCCAATTCATCCTCCTCATCACTAAGCACGGATACGTATTTCGAGTGATGGTAGCTCACGTAGAGTGCTCCTGCCACATCAGTTAGAACCCATTCGCCTCTGGCCAAGTTTGCCTCTAAGACCTCTTCCTCCAAATTATAGCTGTCTGCGGAATGTAGCACGTGCCGCTGCCGCCTTACCATGAGCAACTTGTCATTTGACTCGATGAGAAATAGAGTAGTCACCATGTTCCGGTCGCACTCGTAGTAGCAATCCTCATATATCTCCCTAGGCATCGACCCATCACCTTCGTAATAGTTTGATGTTGCCTCGTTGTCTTCATACTCATCTACACCATTTAGAACATTTGATGTATCCCCTTCATTCTCATTGCTCGACACCCCTTCATAGTCATCGTTGATCAAAAGATTGTCCTCTCTCTTCGGATTGTCCATTGTTGCATTATTGTCCTCAGACTCAGCCTTGACACCCAATGCTTCTTTATCGACCGCATCAAGACTTGACGGCGCCCCATTGTAGTCCGTCTCTTCTTCGGCATCGCTGCTCGATGCTTCTCCGTCGTCTTCATAGTCATCATCAGAGCTTGATGCATCAATATACTCCACCTCTTCTTCATCTTCGTTGTCCAATGCTTCTCCATCATCTTCATCCACTTCATCATCATACACCTCATCATCACTCAGCATGGACTTGATAATACACCCAACACGTGTAACGTTAGGTGTACCATCATCATCCTGGTCAAGACCCAACACGACAAGCTCCTCGTCTACCGTGATTCCGTAGAGATTACCCATGTGGAAGGCGATGTCACATATAGAGGCATATGGTATGTCTGGATCTTCGGGCAGCCATGCACCGGGTTTTCCAGGACGACACAGGATGATTGGGTAATTTTGGTTGTTGGTCATTACAGCGACGAGATCATCTTGGTCGGACCGCATCAGCACCTTTCGTATCTTGAACCGGTTAGAAACCTCCCCGATAACAGAGTCTAGCCCAGGGAGCGAGACAGTAGCTTGGTGAAGGGGTTATGCAAAAGATAGCTACGGCGTTCACCATTGGCGTTGCCACGATAGAGCACGAGCCAGCTGCCATTGGAGCCTATGAATCTCGTGTTGTCGGGAAGGGAAGACGCCGGTGAAAACCGTAATCGTAGGTGGTGACGAAGGTGCCATCCGAGTGGATGACCCATGGCAGATCGGTGCAGGCGTGCTCACGCACAGCCGACTGCCAGGGACGACACACAGCACGGAAGCGAGCAAGGTCGTCGGGGAACGGGAGGCGGGCGATGACCCGTCCTAAGAGCTCCGGCAGGAGGTTGGCCAAGTCGGCAGGCTGCAAGGTCGTCGTCGACGCCATGGGATCAAATCAACTCGATCTGCTGCTAATTTGGTGGCCGTAATCTTTGTATCTTAGAATGTTGTGTCGTGTAATATATAGCCGTCTCGGAAAAGTAAATCGAGTTGGTGTCCAGTCAATTTATCTCCCGTCGATACACGCGAGCGGCTAACCGGGTTGGACTTGGATAAGGGCCTAGAGGCGATTACGGAGGCAAAGGGCACATGATCGCGCCGGGGACGGTGCTCAATGCTCTACTCCAACGCCGCTCACTGAACTGAAGGGCGGAACGCTCGAAGGTGGTCGGGCGGCGCCGGTGCGCGGGACGTACACGTTGCCGTTGTCTCCGTCATGATGCACAAGGGATGCCCGTCGTAGCGCCTACCGCTCGCTGCAGTACAAGCAGACACTCAGTCGACATCTCGGCAAGTAGTGTGCACAGCCGCCTGCCGCCGCCAGAGCTCCACGGGAACCTCGGGCCGGTAATGGCATCGGCAGCAGCCGTCGGACGTGTCCGTCTGGCACTCTGGCTGGAGATTTTATAGAAGACAGCGACCATCATCGACGAGCAGGTCGAGGAGGCGGCCTGAACCGGGCTCCGCCAAATTCTCCTGCAGCTGCTCCCACCATGACAACTACCAGCGGATGTATACACTGCAGTTGGCACGCACGGTGGCCAACCATAGGGCCTACAGCTCTAACGTCTAAACGAACACCCTCTTGATATTTCAGTCGACAAACCACATGGCATTTAGCCAGTTGATATTTCCATTGGGCTAATTGGAAGAAAGAAACCATATAAAGGACCATATTAGATAGTACTGAATTTTATAGAAATTAGTTTCCCACCGAGATGGAGCAATTTGCCTTTCCACCTACCTAGTCTTTTTCAGAACGGTCCTCGACATGTTTTCATTCGGCATTTGTGAGTCTTCGACATTCTACTGGAATACCAGATACTTAATAGAAATCTGGCCTTGCTCACATCCAAATAGTTCGGCATACCGAGAAGCCTCGTCTTGGGCCTCCCCGAAACCGAACAATTCACTTTTGTGAAAATTAATTTTGAGTTCTGAAAGTTGCTCGAACTCTAAAAATATTTGTTTCATGTTCATAGATTTTTCAAGATCGTGTTCCATAAAGGGAATCCTATTATACGCATGTTGGGTGGAGAGGACCTTATTCAGACACCAAGATGTCGCCTCTACCTCAACAAACCCGACGAATACACATAAATTTACCAAAATAAGGGTTCACCGCCCCTTCAAGGCATGAATGGTCATCAAAGGCAGGCACACCGGTGGTGGCGCCGACAGCTCCTCAAGATCTCCATTCTTTTCATGTCTCCTCACATAGCGGTCTCAACTATCTACATAATGTTCTTGTTAACTTTAACTCTTCTACCCTTACAAAAAAAATCCTACACCCTTAATATTCACATGGAAGAACTTAAATTACTTAAAAAAAAGTAAGGCCTCTAACAACACTATAAATTTCCTTATTTCCCTCGTCAGACTAATCAAAATATGAATCTTGAGTAGATCCAGATATAAATTCTTTCTTAGAAGTACCAACATTTTCCTTTTTATAATTAGTTTACAAACAATCCCTTTACTACTGCATTGAAGGATTTGTCGAGGCACAATCGATGCAAGGAGCGGGAGTTCTCTGGCCATACCTTGCGACGAGTCTGAGCGTTGCCTTAGTGACCACCTCCGTTATTATAATGAGGATTTTTGCTAGTACGGGCGCCGAGGCAGGATGTCGGGGAGATCGTAGTGGAGAAGCGGCCTCGGTGCACGAGGAGGAAGGAGGAGGCCACAAGAGGGGACAAGATGTATGAGTACATTGGCATAAAGTACAAGTGCTCACTCCCGGTAGAAGCATAAGGAGATGGACCCCGGTGAATTCGCAGTGAGTAAAGAAGGGCCGCGTAGGGTCTAAAACATAAAACTGCAAGTAACGAACGAACGGTGGGTTGAAAGAGGTAGGTAGGGCCGGCCCATAGGCAGGTCAATCAGATCGTGTCGGGACCCAAAAAAGAGGGCTAGTAATAAAGTGTACTGCTCCATCCAAGATATTACTCCCTCTGTTTCAAATTATCTAGCGTTCTAGGTTTAATCAAAGTCAAAATTTGTAAACTTTGACCAAACACATAAGAAAATATTAACATGTATAATATCAAATAGATAGAATACGATTGTACATTTTATGATGATTCAAATAATATTTATTTTGGATTATAAATATTGATATTTTTTCTTATATACTTAGTCAAAGTTTACAAAGTTTGACTTTGACTAAACCCAGAACGCAGGATAATTTGGGACAGAGTGAGTAGTATTATCAATTACTCATTCAAGATACTACTCCCTCCGCTAAGAGTGTCGTGGGGAAATAAGTAAGCTTGTACAGTTATTACCATAAACTGACGACAGTGTTTAGATCGGAGGGAGTATTATTAAATATTAAAAATACTCAATTTGTAGGGAAAAACAGCTTGATCGGTGCCGACGAGTTTACTTATGGTGATACTCTTGCATTTGAAACTCGAATCAGGATTCCATCGGTTCCGAATGGAACTAGCGAATGTGTATGCCGAATGTAGGCAGGTAAGTCATGCAAGAGCAAAGCATGTCTTGATTTCTAGAGCCACAAAATGGGCCACGAGACAAACATGGCCTGACACGGTGGAAACCGAAACCGGGCCAAGGCACGCCTCGAACGCAGCAACGGTCCGATGTGATCGAGCCGACTCTGTCCCTCCCAACGGTCTTCACTATCTATCAGCAGTTCGAATTCGGAACGCGGCTCCAAACACGCGAACAAAGGGGGAAAATACGCGAGACCCAAATCCAAATCCACACCGACCACCGCCGCACTCCTCCTTCCTTCCTCCCTCCTCCCCTAGCTCGCGGTAGCTCTCGGCCGGATCCGATGGATTGCGACGCGGCGTCCGCGGCGGGGGACGACCCCATGGACTTCTCCTGGACCGCGGAGTGGGAGGCGAGCGCGGCGGCCTGCGCTAGCGCCTGCGGTGGCGGCGGGGGGGCGCCGAGCCGGCTCCGGCGCCGGCGACGCCGGCCCCGGCCACGTCGCCGCAGGATGAGGCGGAGTCCATGATCCTTGTGTCCGGGCCGCGCGTGGCCGTGTCCGGGCTGAGGCGGGCGAACTGCCGCGCAGGTGTTCTTCTTCTCCATCCTGTCTTGGTTTCTTGGTTGCTCCTGTGAACATTTCTGGGCAGCGTGTCTAGTTACTCGTTAGGTCTCGCTAATCCTGCCGTATGCCATGGATTTGGCTCTCGGGACCCCTGTAATGCTAAGGTAGATCTAGTTTGAAGTTCTTCCTTGTTTGGGTCAGACTAATAACCCTAGGAATTGTACAAGCCCCAAATGCCATTCATTTCTGTGGTAGGCCTATAGAGTAATGTCAATTGCTTCCATGCTTGAAACTGGCCAAGTTTGCCTTTCTCAACCATCAATAACGTGCTTTCACATTCTATGACTAGTGTACTATTCCCAAACAATGGAAGTAGGACAAGTGACAAAGCGTCTTATACTGTTTCTGTTACCTGTAATCAAGCAGATGAATGTGTGCTGTTTGTCAACGCCGGCGGATGTGCGAGTGAAGCCGCCGATCCCTCTGCAAAGTTTTCTGGTGATTCTTTCTTTGAGGGAGGAGATGCGATAGAGACGTCAGAGAACATAGTTGAAGGTGGTGATTATCCATCACTTTACAGCTCGGCGCGCTACGGCAATTTCAGCTACAGATTTGATGGTCTTGCTCCAGGAGACTATTATTTGGATCTGCATTTTGCTGAGATAGTACACACTGATGGGCCAAAGGGAATCAGATCATTTGATGTTCTCGTGCAAGAAGACAAGGCAAACACACTAACTTGCTCGTTTCGTAATTTTGTTGCATGATTTCCGTAACATTCAGCTCATACAATCTGCGTTTTGGTTCACAGATTTTATCTGAGCTTGATGTGTTCGCGGTGGTCGGAGGTAACAGGCCCCTTCAAGTGCTTGATATTCGGGCTACTGTTGAGAGCAATGGTGCTATTATCATCTATTTCAGGGGAGTAAGAGGAAACCCCATGGTCTGTGGCATCTGTATTCGAAAGGGCATATTACCAGGTAACTAGTTTATATTAAGTGGAATATGTTCCTTCATGAACTTGCATTTAGAGAAGTGATCTTATCGTTGTAACATGCAGCGGCAAAGTCAGGTACAAATGGGAGTGTCTTGTGCAAAAGATGTTTAACCGATGTAGAGGTTTCTTCACCTATTCAGGTCAGTCTTCACAAAATCTGTTGTTGCATCACATTTGTTGTAATCCTGATACATGATCGATGTACAAAAATGCAGAAAAGGACAGCTAAACTGATCTCAAAGTATGAGAAGCAAATTGAGGAGCTAACCAGCCAATGCAACATGAAGTCCAATGAGTGCTCCATGGCATGGTCTTTAGTGGAATCTACCAATCAAGAGCTCGAGAGACTTAAGATAGAGCTTCACCAAAAGCTTGTGCAAAGTGATACTTTCGGTATGTACTACTGTAATTGTAATGCATTAAGCATCTTCCTTTCCTAGTCTTTCTCGTCGTTGTTCTAACACATAATTTCCTTCAGAACAAGTCCTGGATACACAAACCGACCAACTAAGAAAAGTTTCTCAGGACAATGAAAATGACAAGAAATTATGGGCTGCTGCCATATCTAATTTAGAAAGCAAAATCAAGGTAATGCTCATTCACTGTCTGCAATCTCTCAACAACTACAAGAAAGAGTAAATGATTACAGTAGCTTCTGCTGTTTGTTTCTTCTTAATTCTCAGGCCATGAAACAAGAGCAAGCATTATTATCTCTTGAAGCACATGACTGTGCAGACTCGATTCCTGATTTGAGTAAGATGATTGCAGCTGTCCAAGCCTTAGGTAATATCTGAAGTAGCATTGTTACACAGATTTCCAATTGTTCAGTGAAAATAAGTTGTAAGCATTGCGTGTTTTTATTATTGCAGTTGCACAGTGCGAGGAACTGAAAATAAAGTACAACGAAGAGATGGCCAAGAGAAAGAGACTTCATAATATTGTCCAGGAAACAAAAGGTGTGTACTGCCCTCTGTGTATTTAGATGCTTACCCTCATTTCTATAGTTTGGTCGGGAGAATGACTGTTGCTATCTCTATTATTTCAGGAAATATCAGGGTTTTCTGTCGATGCCGCCCCTTAAGCAAAGTTGAGACATCATCAGGTTACAAGTGTGTAATAGATTTTGATGGAGCAAATGACGGTGACATTGGGATCATGAATGGCGGAACAGGAAGAAGACATTCAAGTTTGACAGAGTCTACACACCGAAGGATGATCAAGGTACCTTGTTACTTTGGAGTTGTATTAGGTTTTGTTGTATCTCAAAATTGCTCTGACATTCAGAATAATGCTAATTAGGTGCCGCTTCTAGTTTATACTTCCAAGTGATGTTGGAAATATCCATGAGTGCGCAAATAGATTCTTTGTTTGTCTAATATACAAGTTTTATTTATGAACAGCTGAGGTCTATGCCGATGCATCTCCACTGGTCACGTCGGTGTTAGACGGATACAATGTATGCATCTTTGCATATGGACAAACAGGAACCGGGAAAACCTTCACTATGGAAGGGACTGAGAAGAGCAGAGGAGTAAATTATAGAACGCTGGAAGAGTTATTCAAAATTGCCGAGGACAGAAAAGACTCTGTCACATACAACATCTCCGTTAGTGTGCTTGAGGTTTACAATGAACAGATCAGAGATCTGCTTGCAACATCCCCTTCATCTAAGAAGTACAACCATTTTCCTTTAGCATTCTCATTTCTTGTTCCTAGTGGTATCAGCTCTTGGTAACCTGTATATGTTTGCATGTAGGCTGGAGATCAAACAAGCAGGTGAAGGAGCCCATCACGTGCCTGGCATAGTTGAGGCCAAAGTTGAGAACATTAGCGAGGTTTGGGATGTCTTACAAACTGGAAGCAATTCGAGGGCAGTAGGCTCAAATAATGTGAATGAACATAGCAGTCGTTCCCACTGGTTAGTCATAAATGACATTAGTATTTCATTTCTTTTGTGGAGTACTTGCTTCTGGTCAATATGTTCTAACCTTTATATATTTATTTTCAGCATGCTTTGCATCATGGTGAGAGCAAAGAACCTAATAAATGGGGACTGCACAAGAAGTAAGCTATGGCTAGTAGATTTGGCTGGAAGTGAGCGTTTAGCCAAGACTGACGCTCAAGGTGACCGGCTTAAGGAAGCACAAAACATTAACAGGTCGCTGTCTGCCTTAGGCGACGTCATTTCTGCTCTTGCTTCCAGAAGCAGCCACATCCCTTATAGGTTTGTACTTAAATCAACAACAGATTTCCATCGATAAGCTCATGTTTCTCACATTGTTCATACTTTTTTTCTGAGCAGGAATTCCAAGCTGACACATTTGCTCCAAGATTCTTTAGGTAATTTGATCTGCTGCTCGGGAAGAAAGCCATATCAACATTATTTATTTCTGCTGCTCTGCATTCTTTCAATCAGCCACACGATTAATTTGCTATTTTCTGTTCTTCTCCACGTTGTAACAGGAGGTGATTCCAAAGCCCTAATGTTTGTGCAAATTAGTCCATCCGACAATGATGTGTCGGAAACTTTGAGTTCATTAAACTTTGCTAGCCGTGTTCGTGGCATAGAATTGGGCCCAGCAAAGAGGCAGGTTGACACAGCCGAACTTCAAAAGGTCAAACAGATGGTGAGGGTTGATATTTGCCTTTTTCCTGAACCTTGCTTCTGTGCCTGCCTGAAGCTGACCTGATGGCATGTATTTTTGGCTCAATGTATGTCAGCTCGAAAGATCTAAGCAGAAGTCAGGCTTAAGGATGATTCTCTGAAAAAGCTGGAGGAGAACTGCCAAAATTTAGAGAACAAAGCTAAAGGAAAAGAGCAACTTTACAAAAATTTGCAAGAAAAAGTACACCTATAATTGAGGCTAATATATCTGTATCGTAGTTCTGATTGTTCTGTGTTGATTCTGGACTGCTTTTCTTCACTAGTAAGTTGTGCCTGAAAGACTTTTTGTAACTTGTAGATAAAAGATCTTGAAAGCCAGTTAGATTCTAAGATGCATTCTCAAATTACATCAGAGAAGCAGCAGTGTCAGCTTTCTAGAAAACTTAAGGAGAAAGAAGAAATCTGTACTTCCCTCCAACAGAAGGTACGAGCAAAAGTAGTTAATGCTGTGAATAGCTAATTACTTGGAAAGCCAGACATACATACCCACACTATCCTTTTGCAGATAGTGGAGTTGGAGCGCAAACTTCGACAGCAGCACCAATCGGACTCTGAAGTTGCAATTTTAAGCAAACGGTACGCAACTCATCTAAAAGTTTACCAGTATAATCATTGATAGGCATTAATAAAGAACAGACTGAGATTGATTTCATTATATGCCTTGTTTCAGATTGAGGAGCTGGAGCTCAAGCTAAAGGAACAGGAGCAACAAAGAGCAGTTGCAGAATCGAAGGTATTTTTTAGCTGTGTATGTTGTCTTTGATTTTAGTGTAAATTCTTAAACCAGGTAATTGACACTTGTATTCCCCCAAAAAATATAGGCAAGGGAAATAGGGCAAGAATTCCTGGAGGCACGGAAAACAGAGTCAATGCTTCAGAGCAAGGTTAGCATTGTACAACTTTTGCATTTACGGGGTACAAAGAATGCAGAGCTTTGACATCTCCAATATTTCAGCTACTGGATGTTGAGAAGAACTTGCAGGAGAGGACAAAACTTCAGGAAGCAAACATGATTGCACAGGAAACAGAACCAATGCTTGAGAGCAAGGTTAGCATGTTCTCAGAGCAGCTACATTGCACTGATTCTTACATTCAGGAGGGGACACAAATAAACCCCTAAGCTTTTGATGTCTCTGAATTTCAGCTACTAGATGTCGAGAAGAACTTGCAAGCGAGGACAACACTTGAGAATGCAGAGTTGATGCCTCCTCCCTCCAATCCCGTAGCAAGAGTTCTTACCACCCCTGTAGCGGCGGCAAAGGTGCTGCAGAGAGAGGACGCTGCAATGAGCGAGAAGGAGCATCGCATCCTGAGAAGCTCGGACTCGGCGAACATGCGTGTCTCCCTTTTCGCCGCGCCCCCAGAGGCCATCAACGAGAAGAAGAGGAAAGGCGAAGCGAGGAATGTGGCATCGATAGGTGCCGGCGAGGAACACGAGAACAACCACCCTGCTGCCAGCCACATCGTCACGAGGAAGAGGAGCCTACATGGCGCCGGCGAGGAACATGAGAACAGCCACCCTGCGACCAGGCAGAACGCCGCGAGGAAGAGGAGCCTACATGGCGCTGGCGACGAACACGAGAACAGCCACCCTGCGACCAGGCAGAACGCCGCGAGGAAGCGGAGCCTGCAGGGCGAGGTGAGGTCGAAGAGGATGTCCACCGACCCTCAGGCGAGGAGGCCATCGACGGCGGCGTCGAGGACGGCCAGCGCTGCCGCTGCTGCTGCAAACAAGACGGCTGCCGGTACTAGGGTCAGCAGGCCTCAGCAGCCGCCGGTGAGCAGCAACAAGACCAGAGGCTGGGTCAGGTAGATGGCTGTGCCGTGCGTGCGCCTTGTGTTGTACTAGTACGGAGTAGATGCCATTGTACTGAGTACTGACTGCGGTACGAGTGTGGCGCCGTGTAACTTGTTTGTTGTTAGCTGTTACTAGAAGAAGGCTCAACTTTTAGCTGAGCCGTGCTTTGCTGCAGACGTCTTGTGCAGTGAATCACACGATTGGAGTATTTGAATACAGTGTAACCTATTGATTGATAGGAATTTGCATGATTTGCTGGAACATCTCCTTTCGCAGGGATCGTATCTGATGCCACATCTGGAGTTTCTATGTTCCATTTTAACTTGTGGCAGTCGAAAAATTGTGCTACCTGATGCATTACTTGAGTGGAAGGCCACTGAAATGAAAGGAAATCCGCGAAACTCCCGTCAAAAATGCTGTGAGAACGGGGGAGTGGATTCAGTGGAAGAAGGCAAAGCGAGAAACGATGACGGCTTTTTCTCACGAGGAAAATGCTGAACCGTTTTGGCCCTCGGTTGGTCCTCATCAGTGAGTGCCGCCGATAGAGAGGTGCCTTCCAGAACCCATACGCTCTTGACGTTACTGACGCGACAATTTGGCCAGTTGCGAAGCACACTTCCCTCGTCGCGACGCCCCCAACAATTTGGCCAGCTGCGAAGCACGCTCCCCTCGTCGCGACCTGGTTCACGCCCACGCGTCAGCCGATAAGGATGCGAGATCCCACTTATTCCACTTATATTATATTTGTATATGCCTAGTTCAAATTTTTTGTCCAAAATTTTGAACTAGGCGTATACAAATACAATATAAGAGCATCTCCAGCGGGAGCTGCCAAATTTGTGTCTGGCACCCGCAATTGTGCTCTCTTTGGGGGTGCCGGACATGTGTTCGCCATAATGGAGGTGTTGCCCCAGCGGCGGCCCCCAAACAAATTAAAAAAAAGGTAACGAATGCAAATTTAACCCTAGGGCCTACTCCTCGTTCTCAAGCTCGTCCCAGTCGACTTCGTCGTCCTTGTCTGAGGAGCACGACGGTGGAGTAGGAGGCGGCTAGTGGAGGCGCCGTCTTGATGCGGAGCACGGCTGGTGGAGGCGCCGCCGGAGGAGGAGGAGGCCGCCAATTGCGCGGAATTGGAGATGGTCGCCATGAGGCCCGGGGAGTCCCTCTCGAGCGTGGCCACCGAGCCGGCAATCGCCGCCAGGAAGCCGGAGGTGTCGTCGTAGCAGCGGAGACAACACGTGGTGGCCCGCCAGGATAACCTCCACCGGCAGCGGCTGAGGACGACGCCGCGGCTTCCATCTCGCAGTGGCGAACACTGTTCCTGCTTCACCGTCATGCTGGGGCACGGGGCGGCATGCCGCACCGGTGGGAGCTTGCGGGAAGGAACCACGATGCCCGTGGCGGCGTGCCGCGGGCGGCTTCGATCGCGGAGGTAACGGTGTGGTCGGTTGCCTCCCACCACCGGTGCCGCCCGAGCGTGTAGTGGCGCGACCGGAGCTCGTTGGGGAGTGGCGGCACGGCGAGGCCACCAACTGACACGCTCCACCCCTTGGGTAGGCGGCAGTCGGGAGGGTCAATCAGCTCGGCCCGAACAATATTGATCTTTGCGTCTTTTTGCGTGAGCGATTTTTGCGTCTGGACCCATGGATCTTTTGGAGGGCCATTTAGAGGGTGCTCTAAGTGGGACAAGTGGGATCCCACATCCCTATCAGCCGAGTTATTCCACGGCGCGGGTGGCACGCATGCGAGCCGAAACCGTGTGCTCCAGTCCAGAAAGGCAGAAATCTCCCAATTCCCCAGCGACCAGGCCACAAGGAAGAAGAGGACAAACCGAAAATATCAACCAATTTCCTGATCGGCTTGAGTCCAAACCGTGTGCCCTCGTGTCGTCTCATGTCCGCACCCCCCGTTTCCACGGAAAACCCCCGTCGGCACGGCCAAAACCACGAGCTCCCACGCCCACCGATCGTCTCCCGTCGTCTTCCCTCCCGCGCTCTCCTTTTATCACTGTGCTTCCAACCCCAGAGATCACACAGCACCGAGAGAAACATCACAGCAGCCAAGGACACGGTGAACCTAGCAAGCAAATCGATCACCATCGTAGCACTTCCGTGCTTAGCAGTTAGCAAAAATGTGCAGAGGAACGGTGGACTTGGGCAGCTTCCTCCACCCGCCATTCGGTGGACGCCAGCGGCGGCTCGAGGTCCGCGCGTTCTACCTCCGCCTTTCCTCCTCGTCTTGCACCACCTCCGCGGCGCCCGGGAGCTCACGCTCGTGTACCGCCCGGCCATCGGCGGCGCGGTGCTGGAGCTGGGCGGCCGCGCGCTCCCGCCGGCGTCGCCAGCCGAGACAACCCTCCTCCGCGCCCGCGACGCCGAGGACGGCCGCGCGACGGCGGCGGCCTACGCTAGCGCGGACCGCGTCTCGGCGGCCGAGGGCGCGCGGTTCGAGGTGTACGCGGCGGGGAAGGAGCTCGTCGCGGAGGGCGTCTTCGCGCGGCAGCGCCAAGGCGGCAGCGCAGGAGTGTGGCGGGTGGAGTGCCGCCGGCCGGTCGGATCGCCGGTGGCGGAGGTGGTGGTGCTCGCGGAGGGCGGCGTGCTGGTGCGAGCCAGGGCGAGGGCTTCGGCGGCGAGGCGGGTCGGATGCCTGACGAAGCTGGAGGGGATACCGGAGGAGGAGGCCTGCGCGTGCGGGGAGGAGTGGGAGGTGGTCGGAGACGATGGCAGCGGCGACGAGTTGAAGGAGGCGGTGGAGGTGGAGACGATGCGTTGGGCGCTGGAGATGGGCGCGTGGGCGGTGTGCGTCGGCGTTGGGCTGATCGCCACGGCCCGGCGGTTCAGCAGGAAGCGCGCCATCCGGTGACCAGCCAGCGAAGAGGAAATTGTTTCCTTCTCTTTTCAACTTGGCAAACAAAGTGTATTCCCAGGACTTTGTAGCTTTTTCACGAGGTTGTATGTACAGGCGAATCGAGATCAACCAAGACCTTGGGATCCTTACTGTGTTCAATGTTCATCCAATCACAGTATGTTCTTTGTGTGTTGCTATATGTCGAAGGGACATCCGAAACATGTCATTGCTTCATCATCGTCATTCGTCAGTCTATGGATCTCTTTCAACACCAAAATTTCCCAGAACGGACCTCACCATCCAGTACTCCGTGACCAACTGAAGCTTAAGACTCGGAATATCCAAAGCATCGAAACATAACTACAGATCTACGGCGAGGTTGCGGAGTCCTTATCAACAACTTAGCAGACAGGAGCATAACAACACTTGCAGAATAAGCAAAGCCATCCGAAGCTTGACCTTGGCACGTCGTTGGTGGCGCAGAGTGCCAGGTCCGTTGAATCAATCCACCAAGAGGATCTCTATCTGTTCCCACCATTCTGACTACGATCTGTTCAAATTCTCCAGCCGGGTCAGTCGCCACAGCTTCAGCGACAAGAAACAGAGAACAGTAGCTTCAGACTACTACTAGTATTTGCAAAACTGGAAAAACAAGTCGTGTCGTCCAGAGTTCAATTCTTATCACATGCATCATAGTCGAGATTATACAAGTGATATGATTCATGTCCAACTACATAAGTTCAGTAACTGTAACATTCACTGAATATCTTGACCTCATGCCAAAACTTGAGCACAAACACATCAGTTGTACGTACAGGCGGACCGTAACCAGATCTAGCTGTTCGGAAAGCAGTCGCAGGCTTCCGTTTGATGATTGGTTTGGGTCATACATAGATCACAGCATGCATGACGGCTAATCCTACGTCTACCAGTTCAAGAATCAGAATCACTTTCTGAATCGGATTTCACGTAAAACGGTTGGTCTCTGTTTGTGTTCGCCTCGAGTGGTGGCAGATCATCGTCGTCTTCGTCGGAGTTCTGCTCTTCCTCAGCCTGCGATGTCGTTCCTTCTGTCCCTGTCGCCCAGCTGTTGGAAGTTGACTTGAAGATAGCTGGCCTAGGATAACAAAGACAAATGAATCATATACACCCAATAAGAGGAGGCCGAGCTATCAAATCCTAGTTTTATCAAATAAATTACAGTTGCAGAGCACGTGCAAAAGCACAAAGAACAATCTGGCGCATATTAGAGGACCTTTTGGGAAAACTGTAGAACCTTCAATCTTAATATTTTGCCATAAAATTAAATTATACCAACATCTAAATTACACGTGTTATTTTCATGTACTAGATCAAGCAAAACCAGAATCAAACCATTTAGGCTGTCGAAATGCATAGTAACCCGCATATCACAGGGAAGAGGATTCAATCCAGTGTTTAAGAAAATTAGAAGATTAAACTATGGGTTTTTGATATACTTATACTATAAAAACAGCCGAACCAACTGCAAGTCCGCCACAAACATGTGTAGCCACGCCATGTATATGCACATACTATAGAAGGAGGCAGTACATGATCGCTTTGTCAATGCACATGCTGGAGTAGAAACACTAGATGATCGCTTTGTCTAAAATGATGGCATGATAAATGCATGTGACAGGAAACAACAAAGTATAGTGGCAACCAGGTTTGCCTTTCAGAAACTGAGCCTAGTGTAAGCAGCGCATAAATCACACAACAAGCTTATACTGCAAGCTTAACATAGACATATAGTTATTTATTAACAGCCATCAGTTGTCTACCTAGGTGGTTGTTTGGATACGGAATATTAGCTATCAGTTTTGATAAAACGAGTTTTAGGCCGATTTTTGGGAAAATCAGTTTTACTAGCTTTTCAGTTAGGAATAAGCTTACGGAAAACAATGTTTGGATTAGGATATTGTAAAACTGGTTTCTAAACAGAGCCGAGGTGTGGTACGTGCACATAGTGGCAGCAGCACACGCAGGGAAGAATTAACAGTGAGAAGACTTCGTCGAGCAGCGGCAGGAAGATGCTCTACGCGGGCCGCTACTTGGCCATGTACATCACGTTGGTGGCGACAACGCACATGTTCTTGCCGTTGGAGGAGGCGGCGGCGACGATGAGAACCATGACAAAAGTACCAAGTATCCGTCCAGAGCAGAACACACGCAGCAACCACATGCATCCGGCAGTCCGGCTTGGTCCGATAAGCATATACTCACCATCGCTAGCGGCGAGCAAGCTGCCGCGGAGGCGGCACTATCTGCGATTAGGCTAATTGGTACGAACGAGTATGTTGATACCTCTCCTCCGTCCTTCAGCTCCTGGACGCCGCTGCTAGCCTCGAAAATTTGCGGCGCGAGTGGACGCTGGCATAGGTCGCCGTTGCTCGCCTCCCCGAGGCCTCACGACTTGGCGTCCAGTCCGACGGGACGTTGTCGCAGTCGCCCGGTCGTCGTCTTTGAGCAGGAGGTCGTTTGGCACAATCTTTCAGCACTTCGATGGGACAACGATGAGCACTCCATGTTCATGACCAGCGCGAGGTCATGCCCAACGTCGCCGTGGACACGTGCTCCTTGAATATGCACTGGAGCCAGGGGCTCAGCACCGTCGCCTGCAGAGGTGTGGAGGTGGCCGGCGAGCGCGTGCCATGGGTCTGCAGGAGCAGCCCTGGCCGTCCCCGGTAAAGAGCCGTCGAGCTTACCACCATGGTGCAAGCCGTGGCCTGGAGCCAAACTCCGGAGTAAGGCGGCGTGCAAGCACCGGGGTCGTCGAAGATTTAGCCCGAGGTCTGGTCTCCGTCGTGCCGAAGGTCGCAAACATAAACGACCAGGCCGCTGCGCATGACGCCCATGGCCGTGCTCGGAGTCCGTTCTAATCGTGGTTTGTGGAATCGCGTTTTCACAAAAACAACTATTAGTCGTTTTTGCCAACACGCGTTTTCCTGGCTTTGTGGAAACCCGGTTTTGCTTATTCACGTTTTAGCTAATCCACCCAAACAGATTTTTAGTTTGTTAGACGGTTATCTTAGGATACGGAAAACTGGTTCCGCTAAACCTCCGTATCCAAACAAGGCCTAGAAGTGGAACATGGAAATGGAAACAGCTATTAGTTGTCTATTGCTAGAAAGGGTTTCTATTTTTACCAATTCGTAGCAACAATCAGTTGTCTAGAAGTGGTATAATACTGAAAACAGTTGTATTTCAACCAATTCGTGGCAACGATCAACTGTCTAGAAGTGGTATAATACTAAGAACCATTGAACATCTTCAGCCAACCAACAGAATGGATTTGGAACAAACAACCATTCCACAAACTGTTAACTCATTATTCAATCTAGTATTGTTGCAGTTAACTTTTACTTGATCAAGCAAAAGACGAAGCAAATCATTCAGTCTGTTTACACAGACAACTGCATTGCTGATTCTTCCTTGTGTCACAACTCAATTAGGCAAGTGGAATTTAATCCAAAGTTGCACAGCAGTTAAAAGGTCAAACCAATATGATTTCTGGCAGCCTTGCATACTAGAGAAGCCGGAGAATGAAAACAATGGAGCTAGACACAGCAAATCACAGAGAGGCGGTAGGCTGTAGCTATAATTTCTGGCAGCCTTGCATACTAGAGAAGCCGGAGAATGAAAGCAATGGAGCTACAGACAGCAAATCACAGAGAGGCGGTAGGCTGTAGCTAATCCCATTGCAACATAACATGTGAAACAGAAGCAGCTACGCCGCCTGGACGTACTGGTCATTAGTATCCAGTGAAAACTTATCCTACAGCTTGCATAGTTGCATTTACATTCCTAAGTCCCAATTTTTACTTTGTCAGTGGCGTGCAATTATCACCCGCCAAAAAAAAACGTGGCAGGCAATTATCAGACAGCAGAGGACTCAGTAACTCACCATTCCCCGGATTTCTCGAGAGCGCGAACTTGGTCATGAAAGAGGACTCGAGACACGACACACCCTATCTTGCTTCCTGATTCGAGAGCCTCGTCCCTGCCACTAGCATCCACAACCACATAATTCCCTGCACATTCAGAGCACACATAAGCAAACAATCAGGTGCTAGTAGCAAAAGCCAGTTCACCATGTCGCGAGTAACCAACAAACAGCATCCCAGGCCACGCCATCACTGAACTACTCACCGTTCTTGATCCAGAAGCTCTTCTGGAACTTGGCCGGGAACAAGGCCAGGGACTCGACGCCCTTGCCGTCCGTGACCTAACAACAACAGAGCGCGGCGGCAGAGTGAGAAATCCGGTGCGGCACGAAGCAGTTTTAAGGAAAGGAGGGGTGGGTGCTGGAGAAGAGCGCGTACCTCGATGAGGTTGGAGCCGCGGAGCGTGACGACCTGCATGATGCGCTCGCCCTCCGCGAGCGTGACGGCGGTGCCGTCGTGGCACGCGCGCTGCAGGTTCTTCCTCCCGGCCTTCATCCCGCTCGCACTTTCTAGGGGCCGCAACCGAGGGTGAGCAAAGAGGGAGGATTCCGGCAACGGGGAGGCGGGGAATCGTTGAGAAGGCGCGACGACGGCGGCGGCGCTGAGGAGTTCCGGCTGCGGAGGTCTTGTCTGGGTGTGGGTGGACTTTGCCAGTCTCGTTACGGTGTTGGGCTTGAAGCCTGCTTGGTAATTAAGCCCACCATTGGCCACGTACTTGATCTTTATCCGTTCAACTCCATTTTAGAACGCAAACATTCGGCAGTGTTGGCTGAAGCAATAGCAATGCGCAATGGCCTAAACCTTGCGGCTGTCATGGGGTAGTACAAGCTGAATCTGATGCAATGGAGGTGGTGAATGTCTGTAATGGTGAAGATATGAGGTGGAATCCGGCTGCAACTGTCTACGCATATTGCATGGTGTCGGTCAGGGCCGGTCCTGAAATTTTGGGGGCCCGGGGCGAAATTAAAACTTGGGCCCCATAAACATGCGATAAAATATACATGCAAATATGAAATGTTACCGATATAACCGCGTCAATGTGTACATTAAGTAATTATACATATTATCTTACAAAATCCTAACATTTCTAAATGCAAAATGACTTGATGGTACCGATGCTACCTAAAAACTGGGTCGTCATGTTGGCGATGAAAGCAGTGTGTTCGCCTCTCGGCGACTAGGATTCTAACCTCTCGGGGTGGCGGCACACAGCACATAGAAAAAAAATCGATGGAGAAGGAGAATTGGACTCATACTATGCATGACCTTTTAGTTCCACCTTTGTCAAAGATCACAAAATAACAGCGCGATGGAAGAAGAAATGTGTAGTTTTAGCAAGCAAAGGAAATCCCTTTTTTAACAAGGAAGGAAATGCGCTTTTTTTAGCGGAAAAGAATGTGCTTTGGTTATATGATGCATTTCCCTGTAACTTTTTCTGGCCACCGTCTAGCCCACCAGCCACGGCTCACTTAATCCTTTCAACTAATTAAATGAATATATAAAAGCCTAGCCAGCCGAAGCCCAACCAACAAAAGGAAAAGAGGCCCGATCTCACGTCCACTTAGAAACAGCATATCGCTTCGTTGTATTGTCTCTCTTAAACGATAGGAGATATCAGAGGAAGCTGAACAACTGCTCTAATGGCGCTCACGTTTTGATCGCTCCTCCACCACTATATATGCCCTGGCCAATTAGGATTTGGGGGCCCCTCGGTTTCGGGGGCCCGGGGCGGCCGCCCCCCCTGATCCCCCTCAGGGCCGGCCCTGGTGTCGGTGCAAACAATACGGGAAAGTCGATTTTAGTCATTGCCCAAGAGAGGCTAATGTAGATTCAAAAAGCTCTTATAATTGGACGGATGAGCCCTCTAACTTTATTTTGAGCAAACTTATGGACAATGTAATTGTTGCTTGATATTAATACTTACCGTGGTGGCTTTCTCCCTCTCAAAAAAAAGTACCTTGCACTTGCCGCCGTGGTGGCAGTGAACAATCGGTCACCAAAGTGTTGCTTGATTATGGGAAATTGATCTATGATTAATTGCTATTTGTTCTATGATATTCTCTGCTTTCGGATCGAAAACTATGATTAAGTTTAAAACTTGAATGTTTATCATTTAAAAATATATTACATAATGCTGAATACTAAAAACTATTGTCTATCAGGTGTTGTCGACGTTGACTCTCTCGAGCACCATTCCCCCCCTTGGAGGCATCCTCATACGTAGAACAATCGCTCTTCTTCCCCACTTTGTATGGTGTCTCTGGATAAAAATCCTATTTGCTGCCGCCCCTTTGCTAGTCGCACCAGCTTCACGCCTTCACCCCGCCAGCTCCTAGGAACACTACTCACCTCTCGCCACACTTTGCTGGTCCGGCCTCGCCTTCACAAAAGTGCACTGCAGCCGGCCAACACCGCGCCACACAATCCGCTGCACGCACGGGTAGGGGAGGGCTACTGCCGGCATCGCCCGAACTTTGCCGGCAGTTTCCGCGGTGGCAGCGGAGGAGGGGCAGAGATAGAGGGACGGGAACTCATGCTAGTGTTGGGCACCCCTGGGTCGCCCGTGGGGAGCGAGCGCAAGAGCACAAAGCGTATTTTTTTCTTCCAATCCAATTGTCAGGTCTACATATTATATGAGACAATCATCATTTCACACATGCAAATTCAAAAGGTTCAACAATGAGCCTCCTTCACCTCCTGAGGAAAAAAAAACTGTTTAATTTGTGGCCTTTGCAACGAGATCTAGTTTCTCAAGTTCACATTCTTGTGTAAATAACACACATGCCCTAGTTAGATTGTTTCATATCATTGGTTCTATCTGGTCGACCTGTCGTTTTCGGACAACAGTATGATGTTCAAAAATACCCCATTGGTTCTTTCTTGTCAAGTTGTCGTTTCAGACAGCAGTATGATCTTCAAAATACCCCCTCCGTCGCAAAATATTTGACATAGATTTGTTTAAATATGTATATATCTACACACTAACCTATAACCTATATTTAGACAAATTCACATCAACTATTTTGGGACGAAGGGAATACATCTTTAATCACAAGTACTTTTCAAGACAAATTTAGACGTAAAGCGACCGGTGCAGCGCAGCCTATTCTGAGCACGCATTCTCGTGAATGTGCGTAATGACACGAGTCATTGTCTTTTAAATGAAATTTCAGCTATTTGGTACAATAGTACTACCTCCTTCGTTCCAAATTAGTTGACACAGATTTATCTAAATAATGATGTATCTATATGTGTTTTTAAAACAATTATTTATGTGTATTATTGTATACATATATCCGTATCTAGACACATTTGCGCTAACTAATCCTAGACAGAGGGATCTCCATCAGAAACTCATAGCACCGAAAGCCCAGGGCGGCATGGGGTTTAGAGACTTGGAACTTTTCAATCTTGCTATGTTAGGCAAGCAAGGGTGGCGATTGATCACGCACCCTGACTCCCTATGTGCCCGTGTTCTGAAGGGGAAATATTTTCCCAACTGTGATTTTATGCAAGCTCAGGTTCCCTCATCGGCATCAGCGACTTGGAGAGGTATTGTTGTCGGGCGAGAAGCTCTCACGAAGGGTTTAATCAAAAGAGTTTGCAATGGTGAGACTATTTCTATTTGGTCGGACAGGTGGATCCCCTCTACCCTCACGCTGCGACCAATGGGAAGACAAGGCACTGAACCTTTGGAAAAGGTTTCAGAATTAATTGACCACGATTCAGCAACGTGGAAGGTTGATCTAGTTCGAAGAAATTTCCTTTCTCCTGATGCTGATGCAATTCTTAATATCCCACTAAGAAGATCAGGAGGAGAGGATTTTGAGGCTTGGGCTCTAGAGAAGTCCGGGGAATATTCTATGAAATCGGCTTATCGCGCTCTGGTGACCCATAAAGAGCATCTAGCTCGAGGGGAAGGGGTGGTAGCGAGTTCTTCATCGACAGATACACATAAATGGACTGCACTATGGAAGCTCAAAGTGATTCCTCGAGTTAGGGTTTTCTGGTGGCGTGTTATCCGTGGCATTCTACCAGATTACTCGACTCTGAAACATCGTCACATAAAACAGATCGCTCGATGTGATCTATGCCAAGCAATGGATGAAGATTTGCAGCATGCTCTTCTCCAATGCACTCATGCTCAGAAATACTGGACAGTGGCAAGAGATTTATTCCACCTGAAGATCCCACCCCTGCATCCGGCCACCTGGGCTGCTGACATCCTGCTAGACAGGAGATTTCACTACGGGAAACCGTCAAAACGCCGACGGCGGGCCGCCGTCGGCGTAGCAACGATCGCCGTCGGCGTAGACCTATGCCGACGGCGCCGTCGGCGTAGCGTCATCGGCGTAGGACGCTGTCGGCGTATGACAATGCCGTCGGCGTATCCGTCGCCGTCGGCGTATCTGAAGTGGGACCCACAAAACGGACGTCGAACGTCTCCGTCTGCTCCACCTATACGCCGACGGCAGTGCCGTCGGCCTAGGCTGCCACGTGTGCTGATCTGGTGCGTCTGGGAGGAGTCGTACGCCGACGGCAATGCCGTCGGCGTAAGTATGACCATATGGTCCTCCAGCGTCGACGTGGCGCCATCCTGTGCGTCCCCGCAGCATACTACGCCGACGGCAATGCCGTCGGCGTAGACTTGACCATATTTTCAGTTTCTGAAACTTTTTGCTGCTGGTTTCTGGCGCATTTTAAATACAATTAAAATTGCACAAATTATAAAACATCACAGAAACATCAAATAAAACACCACATACATATCCAAATGACACAAACATGATTCAAATTCATCCAAGCATTCATACAAACTCCAAACAAGTTCGAATTCACACACGCTACACCCGAACACATCCTACACCTCCCGAGAGCCCGAGGCCGATGATTCCTTGCCTTGGCTCATCTTGGTCAATCACCTGCATTGAGAAAGGATAAACTTTTAAGCATGTTGAAAAATGTAGTAAATAAGAATAAAGACGTAATGCAATTAAGAAGAAGCATGTTGAAAAGTAAATAGTACGCAAAAGGACATAAAAGACCCTCACCCCTAATCATCACTCTCATAGTTAAGTCCTGGGTTGTCATCATCACTATCAACATCACTATCAACATCACTATCACGAGTGTTGTATATTGGAACCTCCTCGCACGGTGGAGGCTCATCATCGTCATCACTATCACTCTGTAACTTGTTGAGCATATCTATATCCTTTAGATTCACCACTACGTCACCACCTGTTTGTGCATTGTCCTCGCGGTCCTCAAGACCTTGTATGCCAAAGTCCCCAAAGGTTTGTTCCTCTTGATAGAAAATCCCCTCGTATGTTTTAGGGTCAATGTTGTTGTAATCGTCTTCGGAGGGCATGGGTAGCTTACCACGTGGCGATACATGGAACACGACTTCCCAACCAATGAGTCCCTCTTTCTTGCATGGGTAGGGCAAATAATAAACTTGAAAGGCTTGGTGAGCCACAACAAAGACATCGGATCCATTGTAGGTGGTTGAAGGCTTAACTTCAACTAACCCAATGGAAGGGGTACTTTTGGTTCCATGCTCAGGGTCGAACCAGTGGCATTTGAACACAACAAGCTTGAGTGATATGTTCGTGTTATTGAACGTCAGCTCATATACGTTCTGTAACCTTCCGTAGTAATCATAATTACCGGCTCCTTTGGTGAAGACCCCGGTATTTATAGTCTTTGCATTAGGCCGACTGTTCTGGTGATGCTCTGTATGGAAGCGGTACCCATTCACATCATACTTCTCATACTTCTCGACTCTACGGTTACAACCTTGGGAGACACATCTCAACTCATCTGACATCACAACGTTGGCATCAGCTCCCTACAAGTACAAATTGTTTTGTGCATTAGTAAGAGGGATAAGACACGAATTGCAAGGTAGAAGGGACAGGTTTGAAATTACCTTTTCCCTGAACCAAACCGTGAATTTTTTCTTTCCGGGGGCAGGCTCTTTCAAAAGAGTGTCCAACGCGGCTTCATTGGGTCCATCTGATGTTCCCGACCACATTTCATCCGTGAATTGACTAAAAGGAGAAAATACGTATTAGAACGAAATCATGATAGTAGTTGCAAAGTAATTTGTTCCCCATTTTACCTAAGGAAACTGCCCTCTTCTCCCTGCTCGTCGTGGGTCACTTCCTTCATGTTCATAAGCACATAGAGCATTATGCACTCCAGCTCATCATTGGTCAAGTTATACCTTGTTGGGCCACCGCTCTTGCCACCGGGACACTGGAAGAGGACGAGCTTGGGGTCTCGCTTGGGCTCGTCGACATTGTACCGAGAGGCCTGGTTATGCATAGTGGGAACATCATCGGGGTAGTACGTTAGCCTGGCGTCTGCCATCTCCTGAAGGATAGTTGCCTCGGCTATGGATGACTCAATCTTATTTTTGTTTCCACATTTGGTTCGAATATACTTAAACTCTCTCTCAATACAAAACTGCCAACGAAACTGCACCGGTCCACCCAAGAGTACCTCATTCGCAAGATGCACAACAAGATGTGCCATCGGAGTAAAGAAGCCTGGCGGAAATATCGTCTCTAAGTTGCACAGCAACTCCGGCACTAGTTCATGCAGCTTCTGAATAATCAGGGGACATACTTGCTTAGCACAGAGCGTGCGGAAGAAATGGCTCAACTCCGCGAGCACTCGCCAGACACGGTCGGGGAGATACCCTCGAACCATCACCGGTAGCAGCCGCTCAATCCATATATGATAGTCGTGACTCTTGAGCCCGGTGACTTTTGCCGATTGTATATTGACTCCCTTACTTATATTCGAACAATAGCCATCAGGGAACATCACGACGAATTTGAGCCAATGGAATGCCTCAGACCTTTGCATACTATTAAGGCAGAAGTCAGCATGCGGCTTGAACCAGTTCTTTTGACGGCCTTCAGGAGGCTTCATGTGCATTCTCTCCCTATCACAGAGCTTCTTAACATCAACTCTAGCCTTAACATTATCCTTCGACTTCGGGGTAATGTTCAGGATTGTGTGAAAGAGGGACTCTCCAACATTCTTTTCGGTGTGCATCACATCGATGCTATGGGGAAGTTCGAGGTCCTTGTAATATTCGAGTTGCGTCAAGCCTGCCACGTGAGTCCAGTTGTGCGACACACCATATCCCACATATCGTGGGCCTTTTCTCCCAGCAGGCACGAGAGCACTTAGCTCGGCGTCAACAGCTGCACCATCGAAAGTTGGTATCGCTTTTTCTTCACGCTCAACTCTGCCCTTCTTGAAGTTCTTTTTGTCTTCTCTAAACGGATGCCCTCTTTTGAGGAACTTTCGATGTGTGTCAAACGCGGAATACTTCCGTCCCGCCGTTAGCCACATGAACTCAAGTCGGTTCCTGCACACTGGGCATGGCCACTTACCAGCTGTACACCATCCGCAGAATAGGGCGTACCCGGGCATGTCATGCATGGAATTGTGATACCAAACTTTCATCAAGAAGTTTGTCTTCGATGCACGATCATATGTCAACGTCGGTGTCAGTGACGTCGTCCAAGCGGCCCAACAAGAGGACAGGCTGCTGCTAGAGTCCTCGCCCTGCTGCTGCGTGCCGGAGGGGCCGGCCTCGCCCTGCCCGCGCTGCTGCCGGCTCTCGCTGAAGACCTGGTACTGGACCGCCATCACCTGGGGATCAAGGAGGAGATCCTTGACCAAGGGGTCATCCTCCTCGCGCTGGTGGCGCGCCCTCAGCAGCCTCTCTGCCTGCCGGTGCTCCCTCTCCTCGGCCTTCGTCGCGATCCTCATGCCATCTGGCGCTAACATATGCGCCACCCTCCGCTCATCCTCAAAGTTGAGGATCGCTCTCGCCCCAAAGTGCTGGACCGCTGCGCAGTCGTAGGCGCGGGCCGCCTGCCACGGGCACCTGAAAGTACCAAGCTGGATCTTCCTGTGATCCACTGTGATCTGAGCTGCCCAAGTCGGGATCTTCGTGTGTCTCCGGTGAACACCACGAAACTTTCGCTCCGGCTCCGACATGATACTTAGTTAAGTAAAAGCATTTGATACAGGGGTTAGTCATATATGAAATGAATATATGTGAAATCTATTTCAAGCATTTTTATACCTGCACTCAAGCTCTGCTGCCACTAGAGTAGGAATCCTGCAAGCAAAGGACTTTTTTTAGTCCAAATAACGAAGATATTATGGAGATGACTATGCATAGGGAACGTGGTTTTACATCTGAAGCCTCATATGTCAAAGCCATTAGTTAGCAAAAAGAGTGCCTACAAGAACGAAGTAGAAATAAATGCATTGTTCTTGCATTTACCCTTGGTTCTGTAGACAGTCTTCTTGCAAGCATAATGTACTATTCTAATCATCGGCTTGCATTAAGAATAGCCAAGAAGACAACATTATTTCTTTCGACTCATAAAAAATAGCAAATCACCTACACTAAATTTTTATACGACGATCATTCCAAATTGACTTAGCAAATTTTTCTAATAACATTTCTAATAAATTTCTAACACTAAATTTCCTAACACTAAATTTCTAACACTAAATTTCCTACCACTAAATTTCCTACACTACAAAAACAACACAAAAATGTACCTAAACTACACACCTAATTTATACTCTACCACCTTAGCAAAATTTCTACTAACACTTGGTCGACTAAATTTCTAACACTAAATTTCCTACCACTAAATTTCCTACACTACAAAAACAACACAAAAATGTACAAAAACAACACAAAAATGTACCTCGGGCGGCGGGAGGTGGCCCGCGTGGCGGCGGCGGCCGAAGCAGGAGGCTGCGGCGGCGGCGGATCGAGGGCGGGGAGGAGGCGCACGGGATGGGGGAGGAGGCGGCGGCGGATCAAGGTCGGGAGGAGGAGGCGCACGGGATGGGGGAGGAGGAGGCGCACGGGATGGGGGAGGAGGCGGCCGGGTCGGGGAGGAGCGGCCGAGGCGGGAGGTGGCCGGCGTGGGGAGTGGGTCGAGGCGGGAGGTGGCCCGCGTGGCGGCGGCGGCCGAAGCGGGAGGCTGCGGCGGCGGCGGATCGAGGGCGGGGAGGAGGCGCACGGGATGGGGGAGGAGGCGGCGACGGCGGATCGAGGTCGGGGAGGAGGAGGCGCACGGGATGGGGGAGGAGGAGGCGCACGGCGTGGGAGATGTTTTTTTTTGTTTGTCTCCGCTCCGACCAGGTGATTGTACTAATTATTAGGGCAACCTATACGCCGACGGCAATGCCGTCGGCGTATGAGTTGACCATTTTTTATTTATGTCCCTTGCAATTTATTAAAATTAATCGAAACAGAGTAGTAGCAACTAAGATAGAACAAAACTTGCAATGTATACAAGTGTGTTGTGTGTTGTAAATGTGCAAGAATCTACTCCTAGGTGTGACCGACATCACCGGCTTCACTTTCTCTCTAGTGAGTTTCTGCACTTAGAGGTGAAAACTCCCCTTTCGGGCGAACCGGATGGAATCGTGTGTCGATTTGGGGTAGACTTTGGTTTCAAATGTTCCTATGGCCTAACATAACACAACCAAGCAAAAAAGTCCACTGGGCTACCCCCTTTCGACGCACGTCTATGGGGGTAGACGGAAACGTTAGGGTTTTTCCAGCGGATTCAGGGTTTCACCGAAGCGGGGCCCCGGAGCGTCGGAACCCCACCCAAACCTAGGTTGTGACATACCATATGTATACAAGTGTGTTGTGTGTTGTAAATGTGCAAGAATCTACTCCTACGTGTGACCGACATCACCGGCTTCACTTTCTCTCTAGTGAGTTTCTGCACTTAGAGGTGAAAACTCCCCTTTCGGGCGAACCGGATGGAATCGTGTGTCGATTTGGGGTAGACTTTGGTTTCTCATGTTCCTATGGCCTAACATAACACAACCAAGCAAAAAAGTCCACTGGGCTACCCCCTTTCGACGCACGTCTATGGGGGTAGACGGAAACGTTAGGGTTTTTCCAGCGGATTCAGGGTTTCACCGAAGCGGGGCCCCGGAGCGTCGGAACCCCACCCAAACCTAGGTTGTGACATACCATATGTATACAAGTGAGTTGTGTGTTGTAAATGTGCAAGAATCTACTCCTAGGTGTGACCGACATCACCGGCTTCACTTTCTCTCTAGTGAGTTTCTGCACTTAGAGGTGAAAACTCCCCTTTCGGCGAACCGGATGGAATCGTGTGTCGATTTGGGGTAGACTTTGGTTTCTCATGTTCCTATGGCCTAACATAACACAACCAAGCAAAAAAGTCCACTGGGCTACCCCCTTTCGACGCACGTCTATGGGGGTAGACGGAAACGTTAGGGTTTTTCCAGCGGATTCAGGGTTTCACCGAAGCGGGGCCCCGGAGCGTCGGAACCCCACCCAAACCTAGGTTGTGACATACCATATGTATACAAGTGAGTTGTGTGTTGTAAATGTGCAAGAATCTACTCCTACGTGTGACCGACATCACCGGCTTCACTTTCTCTCTAGTGAGTTTCTGCACTTAGAGGTGAAAACTCCCCTTTCGGGCGAACCGGATGGAATCGTGTGTCGATTTGGGGTAGACTTTGGTTTCTCATGTTCCTATGGCCTAACATAACACAACCAAGCAAAAAAGTCCACTGGGCTACCCCCTTTCGACGCACGTCTATGGGGGTAGACGGAAACGTTAGGGTTTTTCCAGCGGATTCAGGGTTTCACCGAAGCGGGGCCCCGGAGCGTCGGAACCCCACCCAAACCTAGGTTGTGACATACCATATGTATACAAGTGAGTTGTGTGTTGTAAATGTGCAAGAATCTACTCCTACGTGTGACCGACATCACCGCTTCACTTTCTCTCTAGTGAGTTTCTGCACTTAGAGGTGAAAACTCCCCTTTCGGGCGAACCGGATGGAATCGTGTGTCGATTTGGGGTAGACTTTGGTTTCTCATGTTCCTATGGCCTAACATAACACAACCAAGCAAAAAAGTCCACTGGCTACCCCCTTTCGACGCACGTCTATGGGGGTAGACGGAAACGTTAGGGTTTTTCCAGCGGATTCAGGGTTTCACCGAAGCGGGGCCCCGGAGCGTCGGAACCCCACCCAAACCTAGGTTGTGACATACCATATGTATACAAGTGAGTTGTGTGTTGTAAATGTGCAAGAATCTACTCCTACGTGTGACCGACATCACCGGCTTCACTTTCTCTCTAGTGAGTTTCTGCACTTAGAGGTGAAAACTCCCCTTTCGGGCGAACCGGATGGAATCGTGTGTCGATTTGGGGTAGACTTTGGTTTCTCATGTTCCTATGGCCTAACATAACACAACCAAGCAAAAAAGTCCACTGGGCTACCCCCTTTCGACGCACGTCTATGGGGGTAGACGGAAACGTTAGGGTTTTTCCAGCGGATTCAGGGTTTCACCGAAGCGGGGCCCCGGAGCGTCGGAACCCCACCCAAACCTAGGTTGTGACATACCATATGTATACAAGTGAGTTGTGTGTTGTAAATGTGCAAGAATCTACTCCTACGTGTGACCGACATCACCGGCTTCACTTTCTCTCTAGTGAGTTTCTGCACTTAGAGGTGAAAACTCCCCTTTCGGGCGAACCGGATGGAATCGTGTGTCGATTTGGGGTAGACTTTGGTTTCTCATGTTCCTATGGCCTAACATAACACAACCAAGCAAAAAAGTCCACTGGGCTACCCCCTTTCGACGCACGTCTATGGGGGTAGACGGAAATGTTAGGGTTTTTCCAGCGGATTCAGGGTTTCACCGAAGCAGGGCCCCGGAGCGTCGGAACCCCACCCAAACCTAGGTTGTGACATACCATATGTATACAAGTGAGTTGTGTGTTGTAAATGTCCAAGAATCTACTCCTACGTGTGACCGACATCACCGGCTTCACTTTCTCTCTAGTGAGTTTCTGCACTTAGAGGTGAAAACTCCCCTTTCGGGCGAACCGGATGGAATCGTGTGTCGATTTGGGGTAGACTTTGGTTTCTCATGTTCCTATGGCCTAACATAACACAACCAAGCAAAAAAGTCCACTGGGCTACCCCCTTTCGACGCACGTCTATGGGGGTAGACGGAAACGTTAGGGTTTTTCCAGCGGATTCAGGGTTTCACCGAAGCGGGGCCCCGGAGCGTCGGAACCCCACCCAAACCTAGGTTGTGACATACCATATGTATACAAGTGAGTTGTGTGTTGTAAATGTGCAAGAATCTACTCCTACGTGTGACCGACATCACCGGCTTCACTTTCTCTCTAGTGAGTTTCTGCACTTAGAGGTGAAAACTCCCCTTTCGGGCGAACCGGATGGAATCGTGTGTCGATTTGGGGTAGACTTTGGTTTCTCATGTTCCTATGGCCTAACATAACACAACCAAGCAAAAAAGTCCACTGGGCTACCCCCTTTCGACGCACGTCTATGGGGGTAGACGGAAACGTTAGGGTTTTTCCAGAGGATTCAGGGTTTCACCGAAGCGGGGCCCCGGAGCGTCGGAACCCCACCCAAACCTAAGTTGTGACATACCATATGTATACAAGTGAGTTGTGTGTTGTAAATGTGCAAGAATCTACTCCTACGTGTGACCGACATCACCGGCTTCACTTTCTCTCTAGTGAGTTTCTGCACTTAGAGGTGAAAACTCCCCTTTCGGGCGAACCGGATGGAATCGTGTGTCGATTTGGGGTAGACTTTGGTTTCTCATGTTCCTATGGCCTAACATAACACAACCAAGCAAAAAAGTCCACTGGGCTACCCCCTTTCGACGCACGTCTATGGGGGTAGACGGAAATGTTAGGGTTTTTCCAGCGGATTCAGGGTTTCACCGAAGCGGGGCCCCGGAGCGTCGGAACCCCACCCAAACCTAGGTTGTGACATACCATATGTATACAAGTGAGTTGTGTGTTGTAAATGTGCAAGAATCTACTCCTACGTGTGACCGACATCACCGGCTTCACTTTCTCTCTAGTGAGCCAGGAAAAGTTTTTATTTGTTTTACATGTATATGTTGTTGGGTTGGGTTCCGGAAAACTCAAACTGTTATTTTACGTGGGTGGGATACTGAAATTGGGAGGGCAATTATAGGTCCAATATATATATAAATTACAACTACATTAAATATTATATAGAGAAATAAAGAAATGAATATTATATACGAAAATAAATAAAAAACAACTAAACGCCGACGGCAGCCGTCGGTGTATAATAACGCGTGTACGCCGACGGCCGTACCGTCGGCGTATCAACGATGCTGGACGGTCCCGTTATGCCGCCCGTTTGTACGCTGCCGTCGGGCACGTATGTCTACGCCGACGGCGCTTCGTACGCCGACGGCTTGCTCGTCGTCTGCCCTAGCCCGTGCTGTACGCCGACGGCCCCGACATTTGGCCGTCGGCGTACAGTAAGGCCGTCGGCGTAGTGTGGCTTTCCCGTAGTGTTTACTGCCGATAGGTGCAAGATAATCACTATCATGCATGCTATCTGGAACACACGTAATCGCTGGACTCATGACAAGGAGGTTCTCACTCCAGAACTCCTGTTGAAACGAGTGCGAGATGACCTTTCCCTACTTGAGATGTCGAAGGTTTGAAGTATCCCAGTGGGGCAATCATGGCGACCACCTGAACCGGGTTGGGTTAAAATCAACACGGATGGAGCCATCAGTGCAACTTTCGAACAAGGAGAAGTGGGGGTGTTGCAAGATCCCACCTTTCTCTCTTGGGCGCCTGGAGTAAACCCCTCCCTGGGGTCTCCGATCCTCTGATTGTTGAGATTCTCTCGCTGCGAGAAGGAGTTATTTTTGCCCGTTTGAGGGGTTACTTGCATTTGATCATGGAGGTTGATTGTTTGGAGGTCCTAAACCTATGGTCTTCGCGTCACAACTCTAGAGCTGTTGTGGCGCCTATCTTGGATGAAGTTGGGGAGCTAGCTACGCATTTTTCTTCTTTTACTATTAAACATATTAGGAGAGAGGCAAATAATTCTGCTGGTCTTTGTGCTAAGCATGCATGTTCTCTCACGAGAACAGAGTGCTGGGCATCAGAGAGTCCGCAGTTTCTTGTTCACAGCCTTCTGGCTGATTGTAATCGACTTTCTGTGATCTAATAAAGCTCCTGGATTAAGTGAAAAAAAGGGATTGTCGGGGGGTTACCCCCGGGTAGGCTAAAGATGAGGTAAAGACATGTAAGGCTGAGGCTGTAAGCCGTCCGAGGTAGCAATTAAGCGAAGACGCAGGAGGCGTCATCCGACGTAAGGTGTACGTCGGAGGAATCATCCGAGGTATGGCCTCCGAGGTATGAACCTTGGGGCAGTCGACTAGTTACCACAAGAACAAGGTGTTTATCTACCGAGGTGTAGGATCTGGAGTATCCCGAGCCAAGATGAAGCGTGGCCCGACGTATAAGTGACCGGCCAGCCGAGGTTAGCAGCAAGTATCGAGGCATGTCAGAGTAGTCACGGGTGCCGCAGAGCTCGTAGCCCGAGGCTTCAGAGGACGGCGAGGTCCGTCCACGGGTTTCCCGGAAGCTCGGGGGCCTAGGAGCTGACTCGGCTATTTCGGGAAAGGTCTACAGGCTAGACCTCGGCAGGCTACTGAAGTATGACCGGAAGAGGAAAGCTAGGCCTGGCTGGCCTGACAGTTCGGCCGTTGAGCTGGCAGGAGGCAGAGGCTTGTCTTCTACCTTTTGGCCATGCCATTGTCAGTTGTAGGCAGGGGTAAAAATGTACTTCGGCCTGTGTATATATGCGGCATCTCTACCTCCAGGGAGGAGGACGGCGAAACCCTAGCTCATTTCCCCCTTCATAGTTTCATCTTCCATCTAGAGCTCTCACTTGAGCAGCATCATACAGCTCGAGGAGCACCTTGTACCGAGAACTACACTGATATATTGAGAGAGGAAAGGCAGGAGTAGGGGTTTTACTTCCTCACGAAGGCCCCGAACCTGGGTACATCGTGGTGTCTTTTGTGTTCTTGGCTTTCTTGGTTCTTGTTCATGTTCTCGTGGTTTCTTGCATGTTCTTGCTTGTGCACATCTTGAGTGCATAAACCCTCCCCGGATTCCCCCAACGACCGTTCGGCCCCAACTAAGCCATACCCATGGCATCTGCCGTGATCCCACCACGACAGTTGGCGCCCACCGTGGGGCAGATTGAGGCGTTGGGTGGAGTTTCCATCCGGACGGGCTCCTCTGAGTGTGTTCTTTCTGGCCTTGTTGCCAAGATCGGCGAGTTTGCCTTTGTGAGTGACAATGCGGGTGCTTCGCCGGCAAGCCTTTCCCCACCAATGGTTTCCTCATGATGCTCGGCAGTTTCCCCACATATGTCGCTGTCGAGGTGGTTCGCGAGTACCCGGAGCAGGTGCTCGTGGACGACGAAACTCCACTCCTGGCGGCTTTGGGCCAACGTGTTACTCGCCCTCCGAGGTGTGTGGAGGTGATGGTGGCTGGTACCCAGCCTGCAGCTAGCAAGGCGGATGCTGGCAAAGTCGCGCTAGCCGAGGTGGAGGCGACACCAACTGCGCTGCCTGAGAAATCAGGTCGGGCGGCGAAGTTTCCGTACGAGAAACCTAGTCAGAATGAGCAGTTGGGCATGCCAAGGGAGAGAGTTTCCCTTAGAATCTATCGTTGATAGGTTAGCTCGGCCACTCGCAGTAGATGCAAGTGTGGAGCATACAGTGGCCGGGTTAGAGGCAGAGCGCCAGAGAGTGATGAGAGAAGCTCGGTTGCTGGCCGAGGCTAGGCAGCAGTTTGATATGGAGCAAAAGGAGTACAATGCTGCACATGGTATAGAGGATGGTTTCACTCCGGTTGTGCGGCGTAAGAAAGCTGCTCTGTTCAACCGAGGCAAGGACCTCTATGAGGAGATGGTTAGGGCTGCAGTCTCGAGCTCGACTAAGGCAACAAGTAGCAGGTCGGCTACTGGTAGGCCGGTGTATAGTTCACCAGCCAAGAACCTTAGAGCAGCCGAAGCAGTAAGGGCCGGGCTATCGGAGTTGACCGGAGATGCATGGCGTGAGCAGCAGAAGCGGCTCAATGAGTTAGTGCATGTGGCCAGCAAGCAAAATGAAGCCCTCCGCAAGGCCGGGCTTGGCGGTTCGCAGGCGGTCCATTCGATTAGGCCAGTTAGCCAGGGGTCCAAGGGGCAAGCCTCGTCTCCACACGTCGGAGGAGCCGAACGTGCCCGGAGTGTCACTTCAGGTCGGAACAAGGAGATGCAGCTGCAAGTGTACGATCCGGTGTTAGCTGGAAAGCAAAAGGTCGGTGACGCTAGCCGAGCCAATGGAGACCCCGGCCCAGGTGATGCAAGCCGAGCTAAAGGCCGTTCAGCTCAGGGAAATCAGAACGGTGGGCAAGCAGCGTCGGCTGGCCGAGGTAAACCACCTCAGCCCCCGAGGCATCAGCAGCAACCCCGGCCGCAGGAGCAGTATCAGCAAGAGCCGGAGTATGTTCCGCAGCCGAAGAGCGTCGGTCGAGGTGGCGACCGATATGATGATGGAAATTCAGCCATGGAGCGGGCTGGATTCTATAGAGTGGATGGTGCATTGGGAGAGCGTATCGGAGCTCGGACGTTGCCTACAGGTGACGCGCGATACAAGCTAGATCGGATTTACAAGTCCGAGAGGTTGGAAGAGGAAGGTCCTCCTGGTCCGGCGTGTTTTGGACCTCGGATCATGAAGGAACCACCTCCACCAGTGTCTCAGTTTCAGTTGGGTCGGAGTACCAGGCCGTACAATGGGAGCACCAAGCCGCAAGATTGGCTAGCTGATTATGTTTCAGCAGTATACATTGCGGGGGGCAATCGCCGATGGGCGGTCCGGTATCTCCCGCACATGTTGGAAGGTCCTGCTCGGATCTGGCTGAACAATTTGCCGGAGAATAGCATCAATTGCTGGCTGGATTTAGAGGAGGCATTCAATAGCAACTTCGCCAGCACTTACAAGAGGCCAAACCGACCTCAGCTTTTGCAGGCGTGCAAGCAGGAGGACAATGAGACTGACCGAGAATTCTTGACTCGGTGGAGCAATGTTCGGAACTCCTGTGAAGGAGTTATCGAAGCACAGGCTATAGCGTGGTTCGCTGATGGATGTCGGTATGGTAGCATGTTGTGGCAGAGGCTCCAGAGAGATATGCCAAAGACTCTGGCCGAGACGATTCGGATAGCTGATTCCTATGCCCTTGGCGATCCGATGCAGCCTCTGATGGATGGGAATGCCCGGAACAGGAGGAATCCGATGAACAATCGCAACAACGGACCGAGGTTTGATAACCGTCAAGAGTTCGGGCAAAAGAGGAGAGAACCAGATTTCCAAGTCAATGCTGTAAACCCAAGTCAGTCCGGACCTGGAGGCGCCCAGAAACCGAAGACTGAGGGTCAGGCATGGACTCCGAACCAGAACCAGAGTCAGGGCGGTGGTGCGAAGCATGGCAGGAGGCCGGACCACCTGTGACTTATGAGTCATTGGTGAATGGGCCATGTATCTATCATGGCAGGAATGGCAAAACACCCAACCATACCACTCTGCAGTGTAGTTTTCATCACCGAACCGCTGCAGAAGGGGCGAAAGCTGGGACAAACCGGAGTGGGCCACCGAACCAATGGCGTAGACCTCAATATCCGAACGCGCAGCAGCAGCATAAGCCGACCATAGCGGCGCAGAATCAGAGCTTAACCGGAGCAAATTCAACCCCGGTGCATGCGGCCCAAAACCAGAAGATGGTGCAGGCGAAACCGGTGAATGCAGTGAGTGCCCAGGGCAACAACAACAACGGTGGTGCCGGCCAAAGCCAAACGTGGTCCTTTGAGAATCAGAGGTATGAGAACCCCGGTAATGATTATAGGGAAGTACATCAGAGTTACGTGGTGTTTGTGACTGAGTCAACTGATAAGAAGAGTATGCTGAGGCGTGCCAAGGAGGTGAATGCAGTAACTCCAGCAGTGGTGAAATACATGAATTGGTCCGAGCAAGAGATCACTTGGAGCAGGCAAGATACACCTCGGATCATGCCGAGCCCTGGAAACTATGCACTGGTGGTGGATCCGACGTTCTGTGGGCCGACCAACAATGTGAGATTCACCCGAGTCTTGGTGGACAATGGGAGTGCCATAAATATCATGTACCGAGAACCATGGTCAAGCTGGGATACTCACCGAACCAGTTGCAGCCTAGCAGCTGTACGTTTCACGGTATTGTGCCCGGGGTCTCTTGTGCACCTATGGGAAAGGTTTGGGTCGACGTGGGTTTTGGTACCCGAGATAATAGCCGAGTTGAAAGTCTTGAGTTCGAGGTTGTGGACTTGCAGAGCCCTTACCATGCCTTGCTGGGAAGGCCAGCCTTGGCCAAGTTCATGATCTCCACTCATGTGGCCTACCTGAAGATGAAAATGCCGGGGCCCAAGGGAATAATAACCATTTCAGGTGACTACAAGAAGGCTATGCAATGTGCGCTCGGCGGGATCCAGTTTAGCCGAGTCCTTGGTGATCGCGGCGGAGAAGAAGCAACTTCAGAAGGTGGTGGCAATGGCGCAGTCTACTCAGCTCGGCATGTCCGGACTAATTACTCCGGACATGAGCGCTTCATTCGAGGTGCCCAAGGAGACCAAGAAAATCCCGCTGGACTCGGAGAACCCGGAGCGTTTCGCCATCATTGGTGCTGGCATGGACGAGAAATAGGAAAGCGCGCTCTGTCACTTCCTCCGTGAGAATCGGGACATTTTTGCATGGTCGGCTAAAGACCTGCCAGGTGTTCCGAGGGAGTTGGCAGAGCACTCTTTGTTTGTTCGGCCAGAGGTGAAACCAGTGCGTCAACCGACGCGGCGGCTCTCAGATGACCGAAGAAAGGTGGTACTCGAAGAACTGGCGAAGTTACTGGCTGCAGGCTTCATCATGGAAGTGCTGCATCCGGACTGGATATCTAATCCAGTCCTCGTGGAGAAAAAGAAGGACGAACCGGCATAGTCAAGGTGTGGCGCATGTGCATTGACTTCACCAACCTGAACAAGGCGTGCCCGAAGGATCCCTTTCCTTTACCTCGGATTGATCAAGTGATCGATTCTACGGCTGGATGTGAGCTGTTGTCTTTTATCGATGCATATTCTGGTTTTCACCAGATCCCACTGAACACTGATGATCAAATAAAGACTGCCTTTATTACCCCGTATGGGGCGTATTGCTATCGTGTCATGTGTTTCGGTTTGAGAAATGCCGGGGCAACTTATCAAAGGTGTATGCAGAAGTGCTTACACTCTCAAATGGGCAAGAATGTGCAAGTGTATGTTGATGACATTGTTATCAAAACTAAAAAGAAGCATACTCTCATCGAAGACCTCGAAGAGACATTTGCAAACTTAAGAAAGTATCGGTTGAAACTTAACCCGGACAAGTGCACCTTTGGTGTCCCGGCTGGAAAATTGCTCGGTTTCCTCGTATCAAGCCGAGGTATAGAGGTTAACCCGGCTAAGATCCGAGCATCGAAAGAATGAAGTTGCCGAACTGTTTAAAAGATGTGCAGAAGTTCACGGGATGCCTTGCATCTTTAAGTCGGTTTGTAAGTCGGCTAGGAGAAAAAGCCTTACCATTGTATCAACTTATGAAAAAAGTACCAGTTTCACTGGACCCCGCAGGCGGACGCGGCGTTCAATTGACTGAAGAAGATGTTGTCCACTGCTCC